>OX336388.2:1893009837-1894441504 GCA_946902985.2 Meconema thalassinum | reverse complement strand
TACTAGAGCCTAGAGTTTTCTTTAAATGATTTTTTATGAGTTTCACACAAGATTCCCATCGTCCGCCATGATGGGGAGCGTAAGGAGGGATGAAATGCCATTTGAATTGGTTTAAGTGCGAGTAATTGGAGATTTGTTCTTTCGCACGAGGGGAACAAAGGGCTTTATACCATTGCTGCGAAGCTCCAACAAAGGTTTTGGCATTATCAGAGAAGACTTCTGAAGGAATGCCTCTTCGTGAAATGAATCTAGAGAAAGCGGAAAGAAAGTATGAGGTGGAGGCACTAGTTACGAGCTCAAGATGAATAGAGCCAGTGACCATACAGACAAATAGAGAAACGTATAGTTTTCCAAGGATTTTCCCTTTAGCACTGGGGTGATTTTGTTGATACACAAATGGACCGGCGTAATCAATGCCGGTGAAGGAAAAAAGCCTGCAGGGAGCTGAACGAAATGGGGGAAGGTCAGCCATGAGTTGCTGATTAGGTTTAGGCTCAGCTTTGAAACAAGTAATACATTTATGTATAACAGAAGTGACTTCGTGTAAACCATTAATAGGCCAGTATTTTTCCCGTATCAAGCATAGAAGGGTTCTAGAACCAACATGCAAGTTTTGATAATGAAACTGACGAATGATTATCCGAGTGACATGATGTTTAGACGGAAGGATAATAGGGTGCTTTTTTTTCATCGGAGAAGTCAGAAAGAGAAAGTCTGCCGCCCACTCTTAACAAACCATCGTCATCTAGAAAAGGGCATAAGGCAAAAAGCCTGCTGTGTTTCTTGAGAGTTTTACCTTTAGCCAATATGTTTATTTCGACTGAGAATGCCTCTCTCTGGGTGAGCCAAAGAACTTTGATGGTGGCAATTTGCAGTTCAACAGCCGAAAGAAAAGGCTGAGTGAATAGAGGTTGATCTAGTACTAAAAATTTCCATCTGAGCACATAAGCAGTGATGCGCACTAGTTTTTGAAAAGAAGAGTAACGTTCCAACAAGGAAGGAGTGTTGGCAGTTACAAAGGAAGAAGCTTTTTTGCTGATTTCAGGAATATCCTCTAACGGGAAATTAGAGTTGGAAGGTCGGTTTTGAATTCTTTCAGAAAGCCATGAAGGGCCGTGCCAGTACAAACAGGATTGAGATAGTGACTTAGGTGAACAACCACGAGAAATGAGGTTGGCGGGGTTGTCTTTGCTAGAAACATGGTTCCATTGTTCTGGTTTAGAAACAGTTTGAATTTTCTCAACTCTGTTAGCTACAAAAGTTTGCCAATTAGAAGGAGGTTTAGAAATCCATGCCAAAGCAATAGAGGAATCTGTCCAAAAATATGTGTGCGAGAACTTACAGTTGAGTGTTTGTTTGAGTTTGTTAGCTAATTCGGCAGCAAGTAGTGCGGCACAGAGTTCAAGACGAGGTAATGAAACGGGTTTCAAAGGCGCAACCTTAGATTTAGCACATATCAAATTGGAGAAAAAGGGGGAGCGGCTTACAATGTAAGCACAACATCCGTATGCTTTGGTCGAACTGTCAGCAAAAAGGTGCAAATCCAGGACAAGAGAGCAAGAGAACGGAACTAGCACTCTAGGAATGTCTATTAATGAGAGATCACAAAGACTGTGCCGAAAGGTAAGCCACTTTTGTAAAAGCGAAGGAGGAATGGGATCATCCCAATCCGAGTTCAATGACCATAGCTCTTGCATAAAGATTTTAGCTAGAACAATTACGGGTGCAATGAACCGAAGCGGGTCATATATCTTAGCTATTTCTGATAGCACTTGTCTTTTGGTTTGTGGAGGTGAGGAAGACAAATTTACTTCGTAAAAGAATGAGTCAGCTTTAGGATACCAGTGTATTCCCAAAACTTTAGTAGCATCCTCCAATTTACAAAGCTCTACTGGAGTATCAACAGGACAATGTGGCAAGAGATTGGATAGAAGTTCCTCAGAGTTTGAGTACCAACGATGAAGTAAGAATCCTCCTCTGCTAAGTAAAGTTTTTAAACTTTGAGAGAGTTCGATAGCCTCAGATACATTCTTGAAAGAAAAAAGAAAGTCATCAACGTAGAAGGAATTTTTTAACAAAATAGGAGTTTCAGAAGGAAACAAATGACCATCTTGGTCGGCAAGATGTTTCAAAGTACGAATGGCAAGAAAAGCCGATGGTTTAAGCCCATACGTTACGGTTTTTAATTTAAAGATCTTGATGGTTTTGGTAGGAGCATCACGCCAGAGAATTCGTTGAAGATTGTGTTGTTCGGAATTAATCAGAATTTGTCTATACATTTGTTGTATGTCGGCTATGATTCCAATTGGAAATAGACGAAAATTTAAAAGAATAGACGGGAGATCAGACTGAATTGCAGGTCCAGATAGGAGAGTGTCATTTAAGGAAATGCCATTGGCATCAGGGGCAGAACCATTAAAAACAACTCTTATCTTTTCTTTGGTGGAGGGATTCTTCCAAACGGGATGGTGATTTAAATACACTGAATCTAAAGAAGGGTTGAAATCTTGAACAGTCTCCATATGGTTAGAAGCTTCATAATCCTCCATGAATTCAAGGTATTGTCTGCGAGTGGAAGGATCTTGCTTGAGTTGATTCTCAACTGCAAATAAAGCTTTAAGAGCTTTCGGATAGGAATCACATAAAGGAGGAGGGGAAGAAATGCGTGGCATTGTGACAATAAATCTGCCATCTGGGTTACGAACAGTGGTTTCTAAAAAATGTTGTTCACAAAATTCATCTTCTGATGAAAGAGAAGGAGCAGATTCAATGGACTCGATTTGCCAAAATTTTTCCAGGCGCTGATGAAGATCTGCATTAGTGAAATGGCATTGAGAGGAACCTTGAACAGTTTGAAGAGGAATATAACCTGTGATAAGCCAGCCAAATTTAGTATGGTGGGCGTAGATACCAGATGAAATATTAACCCTTGACGGAAGAAGATTTTGCCAAAATGTGTTAGCGCCAAAAAGAATGTCAACGTGAGAGCTTTTATAGAATTGAGGGTCAGCCAGTTTTAGATCATAGGGAAATTTCCATTCGTCAACTGAAAAAGAGCGACTGGGAGTAGGACTGCCAATACTCGGAATGGACAGACAGTTTAGATGAAAGTTAGTGCCATATTGGACTGAATCTTTCACCTGCAGCTTGACATAATTTAAGGAAGTAGACTTGCTGTTGTTGATACCAGATATTTCAATATTGGTGGAGAGTGGTTTGAGACCTAACCTTTCAACTAATGATGAGGTTATGAAGTCATGAGTTGCCGCATTGTCGAGCAAGGCTCGTACTAAGTGCCAATTGCCGGAAGAATCTTTAACTTGGACCTGGATCATAGATAACAAAACTTGAGCACTACGCCATGAGGGAGTTGTTTGATTGTAGGATTGGGCAACGGTATTTACAGTAGAAAAAGAAGAGCTAGGTGGAGAAGCATCACTAGTGAGGCTCAGCGCAGGTTGGGCACTAGGATTTGAAACTGTTCCAGGAATAGACTGTGGCTTTTCGAAGCGGTGTAAGGTAGAATGATGTCTCAGCTTGCAATGCATGCAAACTCCTTTTGAAGGGCAGTCCGCTAAGATATGCTTTGAAGAGAGGCAGTTGAAACAAGATTTGTTTTGCGACACAGCTTTTCTACGATCGTTAACTGAAAGGCCTTTGAAGGTATTGCAGAAATATAAAGGGTGAGGACTATTACAAAGAATACACGAGGTTTTATTACCTTGTATAGAGAAAACATGAGAATGTGAAGACTTTTCCGAGAAATGCTTGGTGGGTTTACTTTTGCTGACATCGGTGGAACCTTCAGCTTTATTGATTAAAGCAGAAAGAATTTGACAACGTTTCTTTATGAAAGAGATCAACACTTTAAATGTGGGTTCAGGTTTGTCCACTAAATCGGATTCCCATGCTTTACGAGTATTAAGGTCAAATTTGGAGGTAGTGAGATGTATAAGAAAAAGATCCCAATGTTCAACAGGTTGTTTAAGATGTTCTAGGGCTCTTACATGAAGTTCAACGGTGTCTCCCAGATTTCTAAGGGATGATAAATTATCAGGGCGTGAGGCTGGTAAATTAAACAAGGCGTTCATATGGCGTTGAATTCTAAGTTTGGCATTGCCATATCGCTGTTGGATGAGGTCAATAGCTACCGAGTAATTTTCGGTTGTGAGAGGTAAAGCTTCAATTAACTTTAAGGGAGGACCCTGAAGAACAGACTTTAAATAATACAATTTTTGAATCTCAGGGAATGATCTATTATCATGTATTAGAGAAGAAAAAAGTTCAAAAAAGGAATCCCACTGTTTTTCCTCCCCGTAAAAGGTAGGAAGTTGGATTTTAGGAAGAAACGGTTTGCTAACTTCGGTGTTTTGATGGGTTGCTAATTGCTTAATTAAATCCTTAGCTTCGCCATACATATTGTAATACAGTTCTTCAACAGAACTACGATCCTGTTCTTGATCAGGTTCGATTGTTTCAATTTCGGTTTGCAACACATCATACTCTTGAAAATGTTGCTGATAAACATTAAAACGTTGAACTAGAACGTCATAATTGTGATCATCAAAAGATTTGGAAGCCAAAAAATGCTGAAAACGAGTAAGTTTGTTTTTACAGGCGGTTCTTTTCGCTACAAGCTCTTTAGGAAGAGACATGGCGGAACCTTGAGTACTTTCACTCACCGATCTGCTAGACTGCCGAGCGTCTGAAGTGGTAGTAGTAATATTGGTACTGGTAGAGGTGGTAACAAGGGACATCTCCGCTCACCCCAACACAGCTTTCATAGCGATAGCTGAAAAATACAATTAGCATTAGTAACAGAAGTGAAAAGCTGCAATAGCTTATCGAATGGCTTGGCAACCTGTTTCATACAATAAACAATTATGAAGGTTATTTAAAGGTCCCGGGTTTCGGCACCAACATGGATAGGATCTGTCAATGCGAGACCTCCTTTTTCGGGAAGGACTAGAAGTGAAGCTTCTAGTCTAATAAGAAAATGAACTTTACTAAGTAGGAACAGATTGAACATTGATGAGTAAATAGCAATGGAAACAGTTTGCCAATAACAGGGGTATTTTATTCATAAACAACTTTCAAAAGATTAACAATAAATAAATATATAAACATGTAATGGAAATGTGACCTTTGACAGGTCTACAACAAGCGAACAAGATTTCATAAGCTTCAAAAAGATTAACAATAAATGAATATATAAACATGTAATGGAAATGTGACCTTTGACAGGCCTACAACAAGCGAACAAGATTTCATAAGCTTGAATGCCAACAACCCTGAGAATAAGTAACCACTTTGTGGCCAGTTAGTCTGAAGTAGAACTATGCAGGGTAAAATAGTGAGTAACTATAGTGCTCAAATGAAGGCTTAAAATTTAGCCTAGGACTGCACACAGAGAGTAGGCTAGTTTATTTACAGAAAAAAAAAATCAACATTAATTAACATGCCAGTAGGGATAACATCCTGCTAGTCGCTTGATAGTTATAAGACAAAGTTGTTTGCAATTGAAATGGGAGCATTCCCAAGAACACTTTGATAGATTAAATGAAGAACAAGCCATTCACTTCGTCAGATAGGTGAACTGGTGTTAAGCCCAATAGTTTGTACAAAAATAGAGAAAAGAATGATTTGTTTTGAAGGAAAGTTAACATGCGAAAGAGAGAGAACAGCCGTTTTCTCATAGCCTACAATTTAAAGGCATAATACATGCTTAAACCACTTAATAGAAAGAAATAAGTTGAGTTTGGCATAGTTTGACAAGTCAGGTAACAAACCCTAAAAAGAAAGATATATTTTTAAGGTTTAGAAATTTTTGAGGTTATAATAAACACTTAGCTTGTTGGCGTTGGTGTAGAGGAATTTCCACATAATATAAATAGAGGAAGAGCGTGTTGATCACTTTTTTCCGTCTTGGAAATGTTGAAGACTTCGTGCCCAGCACAAAACTGACGTAGGCCAATCATCGATGTAAACTTAGATAGACTTTGTAGAACTCGGTTTTGATCACTTTTTTCCTTCTTGGAAATGTTGAAGACTTCGTGCCCAGCACAGAAGGAAATTTGTTTATCGTTTTTTGCTCACGACAAACTGACGTAGGCCAAGTATCGATGTTAACTTATATAGATTTCGTAGATTTTAGAATGCACTGCTGGTTTGACTAGAAGCATTTTGCGATGTATTAGCACACAGCGTTGAGACACATTCAAGCGTTGTGCAAACAGCGTGAAGACAGCTGACGACGAGTGACTGGCATTGTGACTTGCTGGAGACAGACAGTTGATGTAGGCCAGGGCAGGCTATATACCGGAGATCACGCGGAATGCGTGATGCGGACAGGTGGCGTCGGCCAATCCGAGAGCATGGAAAATTCTCGAAAACTGCTGAGGCCAATCAGAGCAAGGGGCCAACTGAAAATGAACCTCGTGACCAACATTAGTTCCGGAAATCATTACAGTGTCATGGAACACGTGCTAGCAAGAACAGATTGAAGAAAAATGGAATGACACGACAGGTGAGAGGTTATGTTATAATAAAAATAAGTGAACTTTGTAAATTTCACTGAAAAGTGAACAATTATTATTATTATTATTATTATAGGAAGACAGGAGTGGGAATCGACCCCACATCTTCTCAGTTTTGCCTCACGAGATTTAGTGGATCCTACACCAAGCCTCAACTAAAGCCGGGAATTGAACCCCAGACGTTTCGGATCCGAGCCCATAGAAGGCACCTTGCCCGATCCCTTCCTTAATGGCACGGAATATGCCTCTAGAGAGCGGAGTGGGAAGTCTGCAAGTGGTCCTACGCATCATTTCTGCGATACAGTACATCATCCTGCGGTACGAAGAAGAGGGAAACAAATTACGAACAATTTAAAGATAACAGAGCAATTAACTTGTACTTAAGAGCCTTAAGTTACGGAATCAATTAGCTAGCGGAGTCGACAGAGGAAGATGAGGAGGCTAACTCTAACGTCTGTCTACGAAACACAAATGAATCTGGTCATTGGACATTACAGCTTAGATCAACACTTATAATTTTATTCGTGGGTATTTGTAAGCAGCCGAACTGCTCTAGAGACATGTTGTGCTTTGACACTACAGTACTGTACATATTATTATTATTATTATTATTATTATTATTATTATTATTATTATTATTTACTATATTATCATTTATCCATTCATTTGGTATCGGCCATCTGTGGACCGCGTCATTTAAACTGTCTCATTCTTCGTGTTTTGATGTTTGCCCAGTACGCCTGCATTCGTTCTCAGTGGGTTTCCTTCCTCTCCTGGGTCCAAATCTTTCCCGTTTTTAGCCTATGTTTTTCTTGGAAACCTTGGTATGCTAGAAGTTTTCTCTTCAGTGAGATGCGCTTCTGAATGTCAGTTGATGTAATCCCAACTTCTTTGAGATCTCGATCCAGTTCATTGAACCAGACCCATTTGGTTCTCCTTCTGAAAGTACAAAGGAGTTCCAATTATTAGACTTAAATAAAAATATAAATCAGTCACATATTTTATTCAAAATATTTTTTATTTTATTATCCTACTAAGTGATGGTTTCTCCCCTATGGACTTAAAACTTTTCCCATAAGATATTGCGTCTGGAAATTTTCAAAATTGGAGATTCTGAGGATACCTGAGTTGGGTCCGTTTTTTTTTCTTTTTCCATTTGCTTTGGAATGTAGGCCTACCATCTAAACCAGGTGATTTAAATCCATTGCCCACGAATCTTTGAATAGTTCAAAAATAAACCATGAATATTAAAAGACTTCAAATTTCTTTGATTTAAATTCACAAAAAACTAGGATAATCAAAACGAAACGTGTGACATTCTGCATTAGCATGGCTACTACAGTATATTAGTGGAAGTTATAAAATAACATTTTATTTAGTTTATTAAAAGAAAATTTAATTATGATTATAATTTAAACGTTTGAAATAATGTCACCATCTTGCAAACAATTTTACTGCAATCATTCATACAAAGTAAAAATGAAATCTTGGAAAACTGGCGTTCAGTCTAATAATTAACCTTTGTAAATAATGATGCATTTGGTTTGTCTCACTGGGCTCATTCGCTTGACATGTCCATAAAGGATAATCCTTCTTTTCCGTATGGTGCCTGTTATCTACGTCACATGAGTATACAGTTTGTGCTTATGCCGTCTTCTATATTTCTCATTGTCTTTGACGGGATCCAAGATTTTTAGCCTACTTTCGATTTTTGCAAAAAATGAAAGTAGACTTATGAGATCAACACAGGGCGAAAAAAGTGTGTCTGTCTGTGTGTGTGTGAGTCTGTGTGTGTGTGTGTGTGTATGTGTGTGTGTGAGTCTCTGTGTGTGTGTGTGTGTGTGTGTGTGTGTGTGTGTGTGTGTGAGTGTGTGTACTCTGAATGTCTGTCCCCCCCCTATCAATTCGAACACGGTGAATGCGAATTGAACGAAATTTGGTACAAAGGTAGCACTAGCAAAGGACACCTCAGTGTCATGTTTTATATCGCCGCCATCTTGACGGAAACGTAATGGCGGCCACACAAATGTTCAAAGCTTAAATCAAATTACGACTAACCTAATCATCCGATCTCTACCAAATTTTGCAAAAACATACCTTTATGGGGGGAGCATCCTTTGACCAAACCGATAGGCCATCAACGTAATAGTTTGTGGATGGCGGCCATCTTTGTGTGAAAAACTATTCCCCCTATTAATTCGAACACGGTGCAACCGAATGGAAGGAAATTTGGTACAGAAGTAGTACTAACAAAAGGCACCTCAGTGTCATATTTTATATCGCCGCCATCTTGACGGAAACGTAATGGCGGCCACACAAATGTTCAAAGCTTAAATCAAATTACGACTAACCTAATCATCCGATCTCTACCAAATTTTGCAACAACATACCACTATGGGGGGAGCATCCTTTGACCAAAGTAATAGGTCATCAGCGTAATAGTTTGCGGATGGCGGCCATCTTTGTGTGAAAATCGATTCCCCCTATTAATTGGAACACGGTGCAACCGAATGGAACGAAATTTGGTACAGAGGTAGTACTAACAAAAGGAACCTCAGTGTCATGTTTTATATCACCGCCATCTTGACGGAAACGTAATGGCGGCCACACAAATGTTCAAAGCTGATGTTAAATTACGACTAATATAACCATCCGATCTCTACCAAACTATGCAACAACATTCCTTTATGGAGGGAGCATCCTTTGACCAATCTAATAGGTCATTCGCCTAATAGTTTGCGGATGGCGGCCATCTTTATGTCAAAATTGACTCCCCCTATTAATTCGAACACGGTGGAACCGAATGAACGAAATTTGGTACAGAGGTAGCACTAGCAAAGGGCACCTCAGTGTCATGATTTATATCGCCGCCATCTTAACAGAAACGTAATGGCGGCCACACAAATGTTCAAAGCTTAAGTTAAATTACGACTAACATAACCATCCGATCTCTACCAAACTTTGCAAGAACATTCCTTTATGGAGGGAGCATCCTTTGACCAATCTAATAGGTTATTAACCTAATAGTTTGCGGGTGGCGGCCATCTTTATGTCAAAATTGATTCCCCCTATTAATTCGAACACGGTGGAACCGAATGGAACGAAATTTGGTACAGAGGTAGCACTAGCAAAGGGCACCTCAGTGTCATGTTTTATATCGCCGCCATCTTGACTGAAACGTGATGGCGGCCACACGAATGTTCAAAGCTTAAATCAAATTACGATTAACCTAATCATCCGATCTCTACCAAATTTTGCAACTACATACCTTTATGGAGGGAGCATCCTTTGACCAATCTAATAGGTCATTCGCCTAATAGGTTGCGGATGGCGGCCATCTTTGTGTCAAAATAGATTCCCCCTATTAATTCAAACACGGTGAAACCGAATGGAACGAAATTTGGTACAGAGATAGCACTAGCAAAGGGCATCTCAGTGTCATGTTTTATATCGCCGCCATATTGACAGAAACGTAATGGCGGCCACACAAATGTTTAAAGCTCAAATAAAATTACGACTAACCTAATCATCCGATCTCTACCAAATTTTGCAACAACATACCTTTATGGGGGGAGCATCCTTTGACCAAACCAATAGGCCATCAACGTAATAGTTTGCGGATGGCGGCCATCTTTGTGTGAAAAACAATTCCCCCTATTAATTCGAACACGGTGCAACCGAATGGAACGAAATTTGGTACAGAGGTAGTACTAACAAAAGGCACCTCAGTGTCATATTTTATATCGCCGCCATCTTGACGGAAACGTAATAGCGGCCACACAAATGTTCAAAGCTTAAATCAAATTACGATTAGCCTAATCATCCGATCTCTAGCAAATTTAGCAACAACATACCTTTATGGAGGGAGCATCCTTTGACCAAACTAATAGGTCATCAGCCTAATATTTTGCGGATGGCGGCCATCTTTGTGTGAAAATCGATTCCCCTTATCAATTCGAACACGGTGAAACCGAATGGAACGAAATTTGGTACAGAGATAGCACTAGCAAAGGGCACCTCAGTGTCATGTTTTATATCACCGCTATCTTGACGGAAACGTAATCGCGGCCACCCAAATGTTAAAAGCTAAAATGTAATTACAACCAACCTAATAATTTAGTCTCTACCAAATTTTTCAACACCATATCTTTATGTGGGAAACCATATCCTGACCAAACTGCAAGAACATCAGCCCAATAGTTTGCAGATGGTGGCCAAGTATGTGTGCAAATCGATTCCCCCTATCAATTCAAACACGGTGAAACCGAATTGAACGAAATTTGGTACAGAGGTAGCACTAGCAAAGGGCACCTCATATTCATGTTTAATATCCCTATAGCACGTTGTATTTCAACAAGCTACTACAACCAACATTCAATCATACTCCTTGAAAAGGACAAAGAGTTATAACAATACCCATGCATTTAGGAGAAAGTAGGCTATATGTTCTTTACTGAACATCTTGTTCTCAATAATTTCCTTTCTTGGGCATTCAGTTTTACGACTAATTCTTTTTTGTCTATCGTGAGACATTCGGAAGCGTAGAGGACCCCCTGACGGATGACACTGGAGTAAGCTTTGTGTTGAAGGATATTGACCGTTTGTTATAGACACCCTTGGTGAAATGATAAGCAATTTCCATTTTGCTCATGTGCGATGCCAAGGTTTCTTTTTTTAATACGTTGAGTGTTATTATTTCTCCCAAGTATTTAAACTTGTCACTCGCTTGATTTTTCCTTCTTCCACTATAAGTTGTTTGGGCACCGGTTCGATATTCGTTATGAACTCCGTCTTCTCAAAGGAGATCTGAAGTCCTGCCTTCGCTGCTTGTGCACTAAGCTGAATTATCTGTTCCATGGGTATCTTTAATGGATCAGAAAAAATTGCCACATCATCGGCAAATCCATGCACACTCGAAGTACATGAGGCTGATGCCCAATGATGAAACAATATTTACAACAACAAAAATTCTATAGATTGTTGAGATACATTGTCAGTATTATTATAAAGGCCTACAGTGATGTATTAATAAAGAATGAGTTAAGACGGCTTGCAGTGCAAATAGCATGTTTGAAATGCAAGGTGGCTTCTGGCCTCTTGTACACCTGATAGTACGTGCTGTCACTCTGTCTTGACAGGATTCCCATCACGAACATCCGTACTTGGCGTGCCAACATTAGTCCTGCGTGATGGCCCGTGAGCTGGCTACTGACCTCTCATCACCTGACATTATTGGTGGTGTGAGCGAGCATATGAACAAGTAATCCATTATTGGAAGCTTTTCAGTCGGTCAACACGAGTGTGGGCGGAGATTTACAATTAATTATCCAGTGCCTGAAATAAATTACATAAATTATTTATGCACTTTATCCTCGCCGCTAGATGGGGGCTTCATTCATTCCATTCCTGACCTGGTCGGAGACCGGAAGCAGGCTGTGGATTTTCATTTTCATTTATGCACTTAATAAAACACTTCTCACAAAATGCGGGGCGGGGGCTAAATTGGGTGAATAGTTTCGCTCGTCACGCGAACTTCATCAGGTTTAGTTGTTGTTGTTCTTCTTCTTCATTATTTTAGGGCTTTGCGACATCGTAGTCATGTAGCCCGTGTACTTTGGTGTGTATAGAATTTGTCTGATAATCTGTGTCACTGGGATGTCTGTATTAGTGTGTGTATTGGTCATTCAGATGAGGACTTAGGTAGAAACCGCAGCGTTTAGCAGACATGTTGTAGCTTATGTGCCTTCACTATAAGCAAAACATATTATGAGTGGTGTGTGTCAATGTATAATGGAATAGTTGGGGGATTTTTTTAGAGGGAAGGGGGTGGGGGGAAGTTGGAAAGTTTTTAGGTGGGGGTCCGTTTTTTCCAGGACTTTGTGAAACTCTGGGCTAGAAGACCTACCCGGAAGGTAGGCGGTTTGGGTTCGTTTGCCAATTAATTGTAGTGTTATATTCAACTTTTACAATCTTATTATACACTGTAATACGCCAAGGTGTACCGTATGTTGCACAAAACTCAAGCTCCTAAGCCAGAGGGCGTTCGAAGGTGTGGTTTGTACAAATATCTTCCAAATCGTCTCAATAGTACAGGAAAAAATCTTGCATTTATTGAAAAGTCAACAGAAATATGTATGTTTATAACGTGCTTTTAAACAAATAAACAAGACGATAGCCACTGGCAGAACTGTGTCGTGTATACCCCGCATGGCACTAGAGCCTGGTGGGTAGTCTGAACACATGGGGCGCACACTACCCATTATGCGAGAGTTCTCGTACGGGTCCGCTAGTTCAAATAAATCCTGTAATATGATGATGATGATGTTGATTTACTTAGGGGCTTTGCAACATCGTGGTCATGTAGCCCCGTGTACTTGGGTGTGTGAAATTTGTCTGATAACTTGCCTTATTATGATGGCTGTATTAGTGTTTGTAATTGTAAGTAAAGTGAGGATTGGGAAGGAGACGACCGTGGTTTTAAGCATCCCGGCACTTGCCTGTAGTAGAAGTGGAAAACCACGGAAAACCACTTCCAAGATGGCTGGGATGGGAATTGACCTTCCTCTTCTCAATTTTGCCTCACGAGGCTGTGTGTGCCCCGTCCCAGCCCTCGGACCAGAATTAAATTACTTAGCAGAGCCGGGAATAGAACCCGAACCTCTGGGCAGACAGCCAATCTTGCTAGCCGTTACACCACGAGAAGATTGCCGTTGTGAGAGCCGACATTAGAACCTTATGCCATTTAAGTAATCCTATTCAGTATGAAGGGAATAGCGAAAGGGAAAAGCAAAGAGAAGTGTAAAAGGAAGCCAGGGTGTACATTCCTCAGTGAATACATAAATCACCGCTCAGTATAATGCTGGAACCAGTGGGAAGGGGAAGTCGATTATCCGCTTTACCAACAGCAACCAACTTGGTTTTGTTATCAAAGTTTTGGTACAGATTCCATGTAAAGTGGTTTAGCGTATTCATGAGCTTCTATCAGAGAAGGGAAGTAAACAAATAATCATAATTACGCAGACGTGTCGCGGATAAAAACAAGATGTTCAGTAAAGAACATATAGCCTACTTTCTGCTAAATGCATGGGTATTGTTATAACTCTTTGTCCTTTTCAAGGAGTATAATTGAATGTTGGTTGTAGTAGCTTGTTGAAATACAACGTGCTATAGGGATATTAAACATGAATATGAGGTGCCCTTTGCTAGTGCTACCTCGGTTAAAAAATTCAATCAATTCGGTTTCACCGTGTTTGAATTGATATGGGGAATGGATTTGCACACATACATGGCCGCTATTTGCAAACTATAGGGCTGATGACCTTGTAGTCAGTCATAAGATGCTTTCAACAAAAAGGCATGTTGTTGCAAAATCTGGTAGAGATCAAATTATTAGGATGGTCGTAATTTGATTTAAGCTTTTAACATTTGGGTGGCCGTCATTCCGTTTCCGTCAAGATGGCGGCGATATAAAACATGACACTGACATGCCCTTTGCTAGTGCTACCTCTGTACCAAATTTCGTTCCATTCGGTTTCACCGTGTTCGAATTGATAGGGGGAATCGATTTTCACAAAAAAAAATGGCCGCCATACGCAAAATATTAGGCTAATGACCTATTAGTTAGGTCAAAGGATGCTCCCTCCATAAAGGTATGTTGTTGCAAAATTTGGTACAGATCGGATGATTAGGTTAATCGTAATTTGATTCAAGCTTTGAACATTTGTATGGCCGCCATTACGTCTCCGTCAAGATGGCGGCGATATAAAACATGACACCGAGGTGCCCTTTGCTAGTGCTACCTCTGTACCAAATTTCGTTCCATTCGGTTTCACCGTGTTCGAATTAATTGGGTGAATCGATTTTGACAAAAAGATGGCCGCCATCCGCAAACTATTAGGCTAATGACCTATTTGATTGGTCAAAGGATGCTCCCTCCATAAAGGTATGTTGTTGCAAAATTTGGTAGAGATCGGATGATTATATTAGTCGTAATTTGATTTAAGCTTTAAACATTTGTGTGGCCGCCATTACGTTTCTGTCAAGATGGCGGCGATATAAAACATGACACTGAGGTGCCCTTTGCTAGTGCTACCTCTGTACCAAATTTTGTTCCATTCGGTTTCACCGTGTTTGAATTAATAGGGAGAATCGATTTTGACACAAAGATGGCCGCCATCCGCAAACTATTTGGCTAATGACCTATTAATTTGGTCAAAGGATGCTTCCTCCATAAAGATATGTTGTTGCAAAATTTGGTAGAGATCGGATGATTAGGTTAGTCGTAATTTGATTTAAGCTTTGAACATTTGTGTGGCCACCATTACGTCTTCGTCAAGATGGCGGCGATATAAAGCATGGAACTGAGGTGCCCTTTGCTAGTACTACCTCTGTACCAAATTTCGTTCCATTCGGTTTCACCGTGTTCGAATTAATAGGGGGAATCGATTTTCACACAAAGATGGCTGCCATCCGCAAACTATTACGCTGATGACCTATTAGTTTGGTCAAAGGATGCTGCCCCCATAAAGGTATGTTGTTGCAAAATTTGGTAGAGATCGGATGATTAGGTTAGTCGTAATTTGATTTAAGCTTTAAACATTTGTGTGGCCGCCATTACGTTTCCGTCAAGATGGCGGTGATATAAAGCATGACACTGAGGTGCCCTTTGCTAGTACTACCTCTGTACCAGATTTCGTTCCATTCGGCTTCACCGTGTTCGAATTGATAGGGGGGGACAGACATTCAGAGTACACACACTCACACACACACAGACTCACACACACACACACACACACACACAGACAGACACACTTTTTTTTTTTTGCCCTGTGTTGATCTCATAAGTCTACTTTCATTTTTGGCAAAAATCGAAAGTAGGCTAACTAGAGCGTTAAAGTAGCATTGCATTATACCGAGTTAATCGGGAGCTAATGTAATCGCTGATTTGAAAGGAAGGAAGCTTGTAGTTTAACGTGACCGTTAATCTCGAGATCATGAGCCACGGGACCTCCTTTTAACGTGGAATCCGAACCACAGGACATGGCATTTCACTTCGAAAATCTCACATGCATTGACCGGGAATCGAACCCGGACCGCCTTGGTGAGAGGCATACAGCTAGACCGCTGAGCCACCACGCCCCCTCCCCCCCCCCCCCGCTGATTTGAAGATGATACGTTAATTATGACTAGGGCTCGGAATTTTAGGTAAATAAATATTTTTTTATGTTAATACATATTTTAAGCATTTTATCTATAAATACATAAATTCCTGTTTTTCACTTATTAGCACATCAAAATGCATAATATTTACATGTTTTAAATCAGCATGCTAGATCTTTCAGTGTATTGCATTTTTCTTATGTGCTACTTCAACCTGTGAGTTATCTAATCTTCATGCAGAGCGTACGTCAGCTTGTAACTGTGTTATTCTTAACTTGTCACCCCGTTCCACTCACTGTGGAAGCAGGGATTTCCTTGTCCATAGCCATATTTCACCACGTGCTAGACCTTCCCCCTAGCTACCTGGAGCCATTGTCACTCACATGCTGTTCAATTCTGGCACTGGAAGTGAAGGGCAGTTCTACGGTGCCTTAAGCAACTACAAGTTATCGTCTGCAGCAGTATGTTTCAGAATTTAAATATAATTTTACTTCTGATGGGGGCGTGCTGTTCTGCCAACCATGTGGGAAAGCAATCAAGGCTGAACGGCGATCTCAAGTTAAAGAACACCTCAAGGGCAAGAAACATATTGCCACAGATTCGCACCTTCAGAAGAAGTGTTTTGCGATAATCGTTGTTATTTGTGATGGACAACTTGAAGATGTATCTCGTTGTGTATTTTAATTCTTCAGTTATCAGTGAGGCATAGCATAAATTGCATTCGTGTGTAGGCTACTGCATATTGTATATATTCACACTAGGCCTAATAAACTAAATCATAATGAAATATTTTTACATTTTAGTCACATATTTCAGGCATTTTTAATACATAAAAAATAAATATTTTCCCGATTTTTAGCACCTAAAAATCCGAGCCTTAATTATGACAGTAGTGCAATAGGTCTATATTATTATTTATTTATTTATTTATTTATTTATTTATTTATTTATTTATTTACACGTTACAGGCCTATTAGACCACGCGAAGCAATCATGACTTTTTGTTCTTCCTGTCTTTCCAGTACTCTATCATTCGTGCACTAAAGGCCCTCTTCCTTTCTTCGGTCCACTTTGGTCTTTGGGCTGTAGGTGCAGCTCTCTCTGACAACACTTCCCACTTGTATACTTTGTGTCTAAATACGCTTTTGTCTATGACGTCTTCTGGGTCGACCTGTGCTTTTACTAGATCAATTTTGACTTGCATCATCCAGGGTGTAGTAATCTTGAGCCGCTGTATGTATCTAAGAATTTTGTTGGTGAGTCTGGTTTGTGGGAGTCTGCTGACGTGGCCATAAAATTTTAGTCCCCTCTTTCTGATGTCTGCTGCGAGGTTGGACAATTTCTCTGTGGTGTCTCTGGAGTGAAGCCTGTATCCTTCATCTGTGTGCTTTGGTCCAATTATTTTCCTTATTATTTTTCATTCCTCTGTGAGGAATTTTTCCAAGTCGCCCTTAGTGTGTAACGTCAATGTCTCGCTAGCATAAAGCACCTCAGGTTTAATAACCGTGTTGTAGTGACGACGTTTAGTGAATGTGGACAGACATTTTTTGTTGTAGACACCCTGTGTCTTGTATAAGGCTCTCTTCATTTTCATTAACCTAGTGTTCTGCGCGATTTTCTCTTTTCCCGTCGGTTCAAGCACTTCACCTATGTATTTAAAGTGGGCGACTCTATTATATTATTAATATTATTATTACCGACCATCGTAGCTACGCGCGATGAGGCACAACGCTCTCTCTGGACATGGAAGACTACTGAATTCGATCCCCACCGTCGACCGTCTTTAAAATGATTTTCCGTGGTTCATCATTTTTAAATCCTGGCAAATTCATGTCATCCTTCATTAGCTCCTCTGACAAGGTTGGTGTCAGGAGAGGGCATCCGACCATACGAGCAATATGTGACATAGAAACAATCCGCCTCTTTCCCGATCCAGCACAAACGGAATATTACGGGTAGAAATACAGTACATACATTCTTCTTCTTATTACTCTATAATAATAATATTATTATTATTATTATTATTATTATTCCCCTTGGTGTTGGGGTAGCGTGCATGCCTCTAACCCGGAGGCCCTGGGTTTGATTCCCGGCTCCGACAGGGATCTTAGAAACTGACGTGAGGGCAGGTACGGGGTGCACTCAGCCTCGTGAGGACAATTGAGTAACTGTCTGACTGTGAGGCAGCGCCCAGGTCACGAAAACCAAGATTAACGGCCGAGGGGACCCGATGCGCTGACCACGCATCACCCCAATGTCTGCAGGCCAAATGGTTGGACAACGCTCGCTTGGTTGGCCTAGGCTCTTCATGGTCTGTAGTGTCAGGGGTTATTATTATTATTATCATCATCATTAGGTAGGCCTACTTCTGAAACTGCAGAAATGGGGTTTTACAACACATTCATTTCTATGTGATTGTGGAGAGCAGCAGGCAATGTACCTTGTGCCGATCAACATGCACAATGGATGATTTGATCTTAGCTTCCCTGTTGACGTCGCCCGCTACCGGGCAAAGAACATTTGTGAAGAAAATAGGCTTATGAGATCACCTTTTGTCCGAGTGTGTATATGTGTGAGTGTCCCCCTAATGAAACATAAACGGTTGAAGCGATTTCAATGAAACTCGGTAAGTGCATACAACTATCTTGTCCGACCTCGACCGTGCCTTTCAAATTTCAATACGTTTCACCAATCCAACATGGCGGCCACGCGAAATATTTCACTGGCATTCTATATCTCCGCAACAGTATAACAGATATCACCATGACATTTTGTACGGTGATAAAGGTTTCATACTGTATATTAAAATATCTAAATGGATTTTTTCTCAACTTTTCATCCAAGCACTCTGTAACTTGGGACTGTATATCTTCATACAAGCCGTAATAATATGATATCTCATTTTAGTGAATTTTATGAGAAATTAAAAATGGCGGCTGTGTAATTTTTTTTAAATCTCGTATTCTTTTCTCGTGTCCTAAGTAAGACCCGTAAGATATATGAAAATAGGCTATTTAGTTATTCACGGAACTACTCGTGTTTCACTAAACCGCGCACCTTTTACTGTGCGGATTTTACGTCTCTCAGCTCTTCTTGGCATGTGGTATCATATGTTCCCCGCTGGGTAGTAATACTTCACTCAATTCCTGGTGTAGAGGCTCGCATGATTGGCTGTCACCCTGGAAGTCTGGGTTCGATTCCCAGATTCACCAAGAAATTTTATTCTCGTCCGAGGGCTGGAACGGGGTACACCCAGCCTCTTGAGACAAAACTGAGAAGAAGTGGGTTTTATTTCTACCTCACCCATCCTGCAAGTAGTTTTCTGTGGTTTCCCACTTCTACTACAGGCAAATATCGAGATGATTTTTAACTTAAGGACACGGCCGACTCCTTCCCAATCCTTACCTGATTTACAAATACACACACTAGTACAAAGACCACAAAAATGCAGGTAATCATACAAATTCCATATATACACACACAAGTACACGGGGCTAAATGACCACGACACCCAAGCCCCTCAAATGAAACAATAATAACAACAACCAAACTAATAATTCACCCACCTTGTATAGTTCAACTTTCGCGGGAGACTGCACTGTTACCAACTTAATAGGTGTGTCCCCCAGATTTGTATTGACCTGTTTTTTTTTATGACAAAACTAATTATCGTGATTTAAACACTTGCTCTCTCATGATTCTAATCAGGTCGACTATTTGTTTCAGGTACGTGCCGTTACGAATCCAGTCAGCCGGTACCTTACTCTCTCATCTGGTAAGTAGACCCAGGGGTGAATATTCCTACCGAGCATTCCGTCTATGTTGATTCATTTAGGGTCTTTGCGACATCCTGGTCATGTAGGCCCTTGTACTTTTGTGTGTGTGTCTGTTACTTGTCTGATATCCTGTGTTATTTTGATGACCGTATCGGTGTGTGTATTTACAATTGAACTAGGATTGGGGAAGGAGGCGGCCGCCGCCTTAATTTAGGTTTCATCTTGGCATTAGCCTCGAGTGTAAATGTAAAACCACGAAAAACCACTTCTAAATTGGGAATGGAAACTATCCTCTCTCAAATTTGCTTTGAGAGGCTGAGTGTACCCCATCTGAACCCTCGGACCAGAATTAAATTTCTATCAGAGCCAGGAATCGAACCTAGATTGACAGAAAGGAATGGTAGATACTAAACCATGAGATGGCGACTGATGAGTGATTGTCAAGTTTATAGAGAAATGAGAAAGACACCGGATCGAGATGGCTGAGGATAATCTTAGAAAAGATCAAGGTAATGTGTAAGTGTTGCGTTGATAAATTCCATGCTATGATTGATTTGTTAGTTAATAGTTAAAACCATTTATACGGAACAGAACAGAACACAGCACACCATTACTAACAATTAGATCTCAATGTCATCAGAGCTTCTTCATGTCCTCACAAGCAGGAGATGTGAGCAAGAGTGAGTTTTATCTGTCTTATGTTCATGGAGGAACCAAAATGGCGGATGGCTATACCTGCCCCTTATAGATACATCTCTAACGTACGTGGTTCCTAGCAGCTTTGATGGCAAGTTTTTCAACAAGTTGCTCTTATCGATCGCAGCCCATATATCAGCTGGAAGGAAGGAGTTGACGTGTTCTTCCGCCGCACGAGCTTGCTGAAGTCTCTATGGGTTTCCTTGTAGCGAGGAAATGTTGCATTAAGTAAATATGAACCTTTATCCTTACAGACCAAATGTAAAAGCATTTAAGTTGCAGTTATGGTTTAGAGATACAAATTAAGACGAAAGTACCAATTATACCAACGATTTAATTATTGACTAGATGCACTCTATTCTTTGAGGATTACTAATGAGAGTTGTATTAAGAATCTCACCGCAACGATCGTTCCGTGATTTCCATCTGAAGGCAATTAAGGGTTGGCACCCCTCCTTACCAATCCCCTAATTAGTAAAGCGTATGGTTTGTAGTTTCATTTTGGGTCTTGGATATCGTGGTCATTTCAGCTCCGTATACTTAGGTGTGTTTCGGATAACCTGTGTTATTGTGGTGTCTGTAACTGTGAGCGTAGAATTGAAAAGGGAGCGGTCATGGACTTAAGTTAGGAACATCCCAGCATTTACGTGGGGATAGAAGTAGGGAAACTACGCAATACCCACTTGTAGGATGGCTGAGGTAGGAACCGTACCCCCCTGTACTCAGTTTTGCCTCACGAATCTGAGTATATATCGTTCCAGTCCTCAGACCAGAATTAAATTTCTTTTCAGAGGCTGGAATCAAACTCCCGACCTCAGTGATGACACCCCGCGACCCCGATGGGGAGTTCTAACAAGTCCAGAGTTCGGTGATGACAGTGGCTATCCTGAGTAGGTTTCCCCGTTCACCTCCCACCCACACACTCCTTCCAAGTAATTGCTGGGATAGTACCTTATTTCAAGTCCCGGGGCACCCATCCCCCATCCCCGACTCTCATAACTACAGCTAGACACACTATATTCAGACCACACTGAAACTCAGGTTACCAGACACTGACAAATCCAACACATGTCCAAGTATAACTGGGCCGTTCCTTCTTGGCCGATACATTCTACGTGTGCAATGCCTGCTCGCGCAGCTCATACGCGCATTGAGTCCTGTCTCAGTGTTCTACTCGAACTGTCAGTGTGCGAACAACAGAGTAACGTGTGAGCGCCAAGAATTGTGACAAACGTGGTACCGGTGTGCTGGAAGACTGTCGAGTTTGCGTCACGTGATACTATGTAGACTCCCTCAATAATTCACGTACGAATACGACCAGTCAAGAATGGTCGACCCGTTTATACACGAGGCTGACGACTAAAGATGCCCCAAATCTCTAATACGAATTAACAACTAGCCGCTAACCCATGAGGTTGTCAAGTATATCTGTTATTTCAGCTGAGGAGAGTATATGAACATTATCCGCCCAAGATAATTACACGTGTTGAGACTCTGAAGAAAAATCTTGCATAGAATATTTCCACTTGCAAACAACCGGCAGATATTTTCTTCTCGTCTGCTTGCCAGAAGCTCTTTCCTGTGAACGACTCCATGAGAAGGAAGATCCCACGTATGACACCTCTCATTGGTAGCTTGACCCCACGATGTTCCGATAAAGTGACTTTTGTCTGTTGCTGGCAGAGTCTGTCTCGCTATAGCTGATGAATTATTCATTTCCATGGCCCGCGCCAATTACGAGTAGTGAGCCATACTACCAGAGAGACAACCTAAATGAGCTGCAGAAGACTTCTGACAAACTTTGTATTACATTAAGATGGAATAATGCTTTTCGCGGCCAAGGAATTTAAACTTAGCAATTTTTCTAGTTTTATGCCGTATCTTGTGCGGGGTTTCATCTAGGAACACCAAGATAGGCTCATTAACGGGTTTTGGTGTCCTTGTCCGGAGGTACTGTAGCGCCTAGTTCACTACTCCTGTGAGGGTGCGGGCAAGGACACCAAGAGCCCTCTGATGAGCCTAACTAGTAGTAACTGTATAAAGCGGGCGTCATTCGTCTTGACCAGAGCTGGCAACACTACAGGTTCCACTCTGCATTTACATTTTTTTGTGCCTGTCAGAGGAAAAGGAAAATCAATACTGTGCTATCACGTGGATCTACTAAGCCTGATTTCGTAGCCTAACAAGAAATATAGGATTAGGCGACCCACGTTTGCCCGTGTGAATGTATGTCCCCTCGAATAGCTTCTATAAGATCAATATTAATGAACTTTGACAGTAAGTTACCTCATCATCTCTGGACATCTCAAACCATACCCTTGAAATGTTCAATAGCACCACTAATCCAACATGATGGCCACGCGAAATATTTCACCAGTACTCAACCTCTCCGAAACTATTGGTGCAATCAAACACAAATTTTGTGAACTGATAGACTTTCATATACGGTAATAAAATCATAGATGGAACGTTTAAAACCTTGATTAACACTTGAACAACATGTGCAACCATGCGAACTTAAAATATTTAAATTGACGTTTTTTGCTATCTAATTTGGCCTGTTTGCCATCTCTTAATGAATTAGGGCTGTTACTTTTAATCGATTAATTATAGCAAATAACGATTAATCGGTTTTTAGAAAAATCGATTAATTGGTTATTCGAATAATCTATTAATCGATTAATCGGTTTTGATTTGTTTTGTCGATTAATCAATGTATTTCGCACTTTTAACTACGCTCTCACAGAATAAACAAACTATGACACAACTTGGTTTCTTAATGCAATCACTCGACATGGTTAGCTGGGGCAGTCCCATGATGCATTATGTTTTTGATTCTTTTAGGGGCTTTGCAACATCGTGGTCACGTATCCCCGTGTACTGGGGTGTGTTTAAGACTTGTCTGATAACATGTGTCACTGCGATGTCTGTACCAGAGTGTGTATTTGTAATTCAGGTAGAATATGGGTAGGAACCGACCGTGGCCTTAAATTAGGTACCGTACCATCCCGGCATTTACCTGGAGTAGAAATGAGAAACCATGGAAAATCACTTCCAGGATGACTGAGGTATGAATCAAACCCGTCTCTTATCAGTTTTGCCTCACGAGGCTGAGTGTACCACGTTCCAGCCCCCACACCAGAATTAAATTTCCTGGCAGACCCGGGAATCGAACCCAGACCTCTGTGGTGACAGCTAAGAATGCTAGCCACTGCTCAACGCCCACTTTGAGGTTTCATTTAACTTCACTCCAAGGATTACCGTGTTGGAAGCCCTTTTTCAGGCTTGCCTTAGAAATCGAAATTTGTTCGCTAATCCTGAAAAAATACTACTTCATGTTAATAAATACACTTGGATGACCAGTTTCGATCGTCAAGTGATCATCATCAGATCATTTACACGTAGACTATTAAATCTACAGTATGTGGAGAAGTATGCAATGATAATTACAATATATACACTTATTTATTTGCAGTAGCAATTAAACTAGCAAACTAGTCAAGATATGTGCTTTTTGTTGAGATACTGATAGTTATTAAATGGTGCACTTAGCAGTTTGAGTGATGTGTGGTCCTTTTTTGTGCACAGCGTGTGGACCTTTTTGCTGACACAATAACCTGACCATTTAATAACAATCTTATAATGGCACTAAGCAAGCAAACTTGAAGATCAATCACCACTATCAGTATTTCAACAAAAAATAACATATCTTTACTATTTGTGCTAGATTAATTACTACAGAAACTAAATAAGTGTATGTATTGTAAATATCATAACCCATACTTGTAGACACACAGATTAATAGCCGAAGTGTAAAGATCTGATGATCGCTTGACGATCGAAACTGGTCAGCCAATTGTATTTATTAATCTCATGTAAAAAGTATTTTTCAGGATTAGGGAATCACCCATTAGACAATTGGGTATTGACGTCCGATAAACATTAAATTTCGACTCCAAAGATACAAATGTGACGTATTACGAACGAATGTATGTCTAAAGTCAACACTTAGGCATGTTCGATAAAAAACTCAATGTTCTCATGGTAGGACAGTTATAAAAAGCGCGGTAAAAATAGGAAATCTTGTAGATGTAGCGTAAATATTGCAATCATTGCAAAATACGAGCTGGACGACTATCTTGGGAATTCACCGCTTGACTTGCACACTCACCCTTTTTCATAGGTGGAAAATGAATAAATAATATATCCAAGGCCCGCTAATCTAGCGACAAAATTCTTGATATTCCCCGCGACCACCTGCAGCGCTGAAAGAGTATTTTCAATTGCTGGAAACATTGTGACTGCAAAGCGGAGCTGCCTCGCCCCAGAAAATGAGTACTTGCTAGTATTTTTGCACCAAAACAGACCGTCAATTGACATATATTGTCACATTTATTTTTAAATAATGCATCTTGTTTGTGAACTGTTGAAGCCATTCTTTCAGTGTTGCCTATACAAAAACTGTCAGTTGTAACTCTTCAGTCGGTCTACATGAATTTGTCCAATGACTGTGCGGGGTGCAATGTATAAATACTATGAGTAATAAGTAAATAAACTCCTTGAAAAATTACACGTATTAATTATGATCACAATGACCCCGGCGGGAGTTGGCTGGCAAAAGCGTAACAACTGTACGACAAAGGCTCCGCTGAGATATGTAACCTTATGCATAATAGAATTCAAGTGCATGCTCTAATTTTATTTTATTTATTATTCTTATTTGTATACACGATCGTAATACTCAGAAGTAATAAGTAAACTTATACAATGCTGAAAAAAGGTTTCGCATATTGTGATTTAGTAACTTGTTTATTTTGCTATGTGTATGTTATCATATTATACATAATATAGGGTACATACAAAGAAAAACAACACACAATCTTCTTAGCAAAAGAGACAGAAGCACACAACGAATAACAGAAGTGATAATGTGGGGTGAGCACACAACCGTTCTTTTCATACTGGGACATATCAATACCGTGTATGGCCACCACGAGCTCTAATCCAAGCTTGCAGACGACGAGGCATACTGACCACCAACGAATCCAACATGGTTTGGGGCAGATTACCCCACTCTTGGATAGCAGCTTCAATCAGTTGCTCTTTGTTTGTTGGAGGATTGGGACGGTGCGAAATTGCCCTCTTGGGATCCTTCCATGCATGTTCAATACAGTTCATGTCCGCAGAATAGGCAGGCCACTCCATTCTCTGTATGCCATGCATCTGAGGGAACTGATTGACCACCCTAGCTCGTCCACTAGTGTAAAGCCCTCACCCATTGTGGCAGCAAATCCTGTAACGACAGGTTCAAGGATGTTGTCTCTATCCACCAGACCAGTCATGTTACCGTGGATAGGAATTAGAGGCGTACGTCGACCAAACATGATTCCACCCCAAAACATGACTGAACCGCCTTGCTGTTGGTGGCTTTCCTGGATGAAGGGCTCGTGAAATCTCTTACCCACTCGGAGCATTCGAGTGTGGCGACGTAATAGTGATCATAACTAACACAGTCATGTAATGTTCCCAGGAGTGTTATTTACTTATACGGTAATTCATCTATTTTATACACTGGATTCCGCCCAGTCTTTGGGGAAATTCAAGTTGACCGAATAAAACAAAAATGTTCCTGTCCTATTGTAAACAGCCTTCCCAACAAAAAATTGAACAAGATTCAAAAGCTTTGCTGAAAACTCCTCGTTTTCTTTTCCTGAAACCCTTCCCAATTTCATTGATGTTTGTCCTTCCACGGTCACTGACTGTTCTTAGGTTATGGTTAACATAAACAAGGAAGGACACGTATCTTTACGCAAACTGTAACTTTTATACATTTCTATACAATCATTCCGAATATAAGCCTAACTCAACTTAAGCGATGGCCTCTCATTTAAACCATTTTCAAAACTTATTTTCTCATCTAGTGTCTACTAATCAATTAATCGATTTTTCGGCTAATCGATTAATCGATTATTCGGTTAATCGATTATTCGGTTAATCGATTAATCGACTTTATGAATGTTCGATTAATCGTTTCCGATTAATTTCAAGTTAATCGATTAATCGATTATTAATCGATTAATTGAAAATCTATTATTACCAGCTCTATAATGAATGCAGTATATTTGTATTTTTCTGTTGGCACAGGCTAGAGTAAAATGTGGCTTTTCACCGATGTCTCAGTCTCACTCATGGCTGTGATTATATGGAAGCTACTGAGGTATGGTGGTGCTTAGTAATGACATTCAGGGCACAGTCAGTGCCTGTGGATGCTGTGAAAGGTTCTACTCATAGGTTAGTCCTGCTGTTCTGATTCAGTGAGGAAAGCAATGACAAACTACCTCACTCCTCCTCTTGCCTAGTAAGTTACGCCTCAATATAGCGCTGCCTTGGGTTTTTGTGGGTATCACCCACATAATCTAACGGCGGTACTTTTTGAGGATCCAACCAGCCTTCGGGCTGACTACCTAACAGACAGCTATCTAATTATCCGAGCACAACAAAACTTAACAAAGCGAACTTTTGTTTAAAACTAAATATATTCCATCCTATGTTTTTCTATTCTTTAAAGAAATCGACGTGGCAGCTGTGTAAAACTTTAAAAGATGCTTTTATTTGTCGCATCCAATTTGGGCGGCTGAAGCGAAACTTCGCATAATGAACCAGTACTATTTGTATCTACAGTGGAATCTACATCCCATTCGAGCCACTGCTGGGTTCCCGAGCCGTATGGGTTGGAGTTGAATCTTGCTTAAAGCTTCAGACCTAGACATCAGATAGGGTGGTGTTGACTGCGGCCTCAGAATGGTTTATTCAGATATCAGTTCAAGAATTAGTCGGTGACTAATGAGTAAGTTTTCGTTTAAAATATTGATCGAGAGCTATGCAGAGCGACGCAGTGCAACTAACCTCTCAGCCACCTCTGTTAGTCTTGTTCCACGGTTCCCGTCAATTAATATACTCGAGTAAATATCTAAACAGACTAATTTGATTCCACTCTGTCGATTGGTAAAAAAAAAAAAGAAGATTTTGTATTTAATGGCAAATACGAAATAGTTTTTCCATCTAAAGCAGTCTTTGCATGACATAACCGATCACCAGGCTTTATTTGGGTTGTATACACAGTATCACCACCAGTAGTATTATTATTGAACTAGCAGTAGTGCCCGGCTTCGTCCGGTGGATTTGTTTGTTTTATGGATGATAATGAATACTACTACAGAACTGGCACATAATACATAACAGAAAATATATTTTAAAAAATATAACTTTTTGTGGTGATGGTGGTGGTGGTGGTGGTGGGGGTGATAAGTAGTACAGTATAATGGACGTAACATTCAGGTCATTTTCCCGTAATGATAATGACAATAATGAATATGGAAACGGCTATTTACTAACTACAGTACTGACACATGTAATTTGCAAACGAATTGAAAAATATGATTAGAAAGAGGAGTAAGTGACATAAAAGACACTGCCTAGGGCCTATATCTCATTGGCTGTTAGAAAAGTAGAGATCAATAGTGTCGTCATTAGTCACATAATGCCATAGAAAATTAATCAGAGCACTTTGGAAAACGTCGGCTGTCCCGAGCTCCTAAAGTAGCTCTAGTGTCATTTATCGCCACATACCGCTCAAGGATAACGATCTGAATAAATGAAAGTAAATTTGAAAGCACCAACGCTTATTGCAGCTGATTACCTCTAATTACTGCACCAACACCATCGCACTTATACAGAGGCATAATACGTATTATCATGATGATAACTGTTTTAAGGGGCCTAAGAAATTTTCTTGCAATAATTACTCCCAGTGACTCCAATTTATAAGCAGCGCAAGTTGTATCTATTTTCGCAATTCTGGTAGGGGTGACGTGATGCAGCTCGCATTGCCAGCCAAAAATTGACGTATAAAATATTCTCACAGTTACACTGAACGGACATGAATGGTTCTAGGACCTTAAAACGTAGTTTTCAAGTTCATTTTGTCTGTTGTTCTAAATGTAGGGAATGGAGAGAGTTCTCCAAATTATCAAGTGGACAGTGTTACCCGCAGGGTTCCAAAGGGTAAGTACATTAAGTTTGGTTAAGATCGGTGAAACGATGTAGACTTGTGCCAAAGGACCTAAATGCAGGGAATGGAGTGGTCCGTCCGAAATTTCATATAAACAGTGTTACTCGCAGGGTTCCAAAGGGTAAGTATACAAATTTTGGTTCAGATCGGTGAACGGTGTAGATTTGTATAAATAACAGACAGACAAACCAACATTGAGCTTTATACCTTATTTACACTAACTTTCTATTCACATACCCATCCATGTACACGGGGGCAACATGACCACGATGTCTAAACCCCGCAAATGAAATATTAACTGTGGATAAGTTAGCATAGAGAATACTACAGTCCAATAAATCCTTGAGCAACACTGAAAAATGGATTCAAATACCATATACTATCTCCAATTTACACATGCTAGTGCAACAATCACAATAACGCAGGTTATCACAAACATTCTACACACACACCCATGTACACGGGGCAACATGACCACGATGTGGTCACTGTCTACACATGAAAACTGCAAAACGGTGATAGGAGAATGTAGGAATGTGTGCCACTATTTTTCTCTGACTGGATAGCATTACATTATAATTTGCTAATATGCTGATTTACTGTGCATACGATAGCAGAGATAATACTACAGTCCAATAAATCCTTGAACAACACTGAAAAATGGCTTCAAATATTTTTCAATCTCCAATTTACACATGCTAGTGCAACAATCACTATTATGCAGGTTATCACAAAAATTCTACACACACACCCATGTACAAGGGCAACATGACCAAGATGTCTAAGCCCCGCAAATGAAATAACAACTGTCTACACATGAAAACTTCAAAATGGTAATAGGAGAATGTAGGAATGTGTGCCACTATGTTTCTCTGACAGGATAGCATTACATTACATTTTGCTAATATGCTGATTAACTGTGCATACGATAGCATAGAGAATATTACAGTCCAATACAATCCTTGAGTGTCAATCGGTCAGTCTTCCCATGTGTCCTTTAGCAAATTTTACTGGACTATCATGATACAGTGTTAGTCGTTGTCGCCTAGCGACAATATGTCTGTCAAGTTATTAGATCGGTGAAACGGTGTGGATTTGTGAAAAAGGGCCTAAATTCAGGGAATAGAGTGGTATGTCCGAAATTTAACATAGCCTAAACTATTCCTCTTGATTCTGGCTATCATATACAAAAATAATTTTTCGAATCCGACTGGTAGTTCCAGAGATTAGCTCGTTTAAAGACACAAACACACATACAAACTCTTCGGCTTTATTATATATATTAGTATAGATTTACAATGTATAGAAGAAACTCTATTTTTACTAGCATTTTGGCATGCCAATAACAGAAAATTCACTAATAATATTAGGCCTACATTATAATGATAACTTATTGAAGATATGATGAATGCATGTCAGAAAATGAGAATAAAAACATGATTCTTGAAATATAAGAAAGAGAGCTGTTGTTGTTGATTCTTTTGGGACTTTGCGACATCGTGGTCATGTAGCTCCGTGTACTTAGGTGTTGTAGACTTTTTCTGACAACAAGATACACTGTTGAGGTAGGATTTAGGTAGGGAGTGACCGCAGTCTTACGTTAGATACCACCCTGGCATTTTCCTGGTGTAGAAGTGGAAAACTATTCCCAGGATGGCTCAGGTAGAAATCAAACCCTCCTCTTCTCAGTTTTGCCTCATGCGGCTGAGTGTACCCCGTTCCAGTACTCAGATCAGAGTTGAATTTCTTGTCAGAGACGGGAATCAAACCCAAGCCTCCACGGCGACAACCAAATGCTAGTCACTACGCAATGAGGAGACATAGGATAGAAAGGTTCTGTCAGTTCATTATTGTAGTAGCTCAAGTGATATTTATAATATATATTTTTCTTTCAAAATCAGTCAAAAATCAGGTGATGCACATTTTGGGAGGATCCACAAGAGCATGTATAATAATTTAGAATAGTGCAATGGAAGCACTTGAAGTATGACATCATTAAAACGCATTTGGAAATAAGCAACGGAGAGTACTGTAAATACTTGACTATATGAAAGACACTCGTTCTTTTTTTTATCGTATGGCCTCGGATGCCGGGTGCAAGATTTGTAAATTGACACCCAGAGGGTAGCTTGCATGTCGAATTTCGTTCTTCCCTGAATCACTATGAAAGTCAAGGAGGTTAGATACCTAAGCTCCTTGAACACTATAGCGCTTTCTAGTAGAGAAATGAGGAACTTTGTGTTGGCGGAAAGTCTCGAGATTAATTTTGCCATTATGAACACGGCCTACTGAATTAAAATGGGTTCTTTGACATGCCAACATCGTATGACATGCGTTTCGTATTTTTGACACCTTTCAAAAATCACTTACCACGGCCAGGAGCAAACCTGCAATCTTGGGGTTAGAAGACAGACACGCTATCCACTCACCTGGTGTAATTACTAGTTTGAAACGTGTGAAGAGTTTAAAGGTTAATATGTTCGATATTGCGAGGTAACGTTCTGCTACTTAGGCAATTATTGCGACAATTTGTATTACCTTGTCTGTGATTGTGTTTGACAGCTTCTGTACTACTGCATAGGCAGCATTCCAGCTTTGAAGCAACTAGTCAAATGTGCATACTGGAAATTAAAAGCGAATTTGAATTGAAGGTCTAGTTAAGGGAGAGAAGTGAATCAATATATGGGATCAGAGTTGGAATACAGATAAATGTTAAAATACTTGTGGCCACTCAAATACTCCACAGCGGCTTCGGTGGCGTAGTCGGTAGCATGCTGAGCTTCAATGCCCAAGATCGTGGGTTCAAATCCGGCCGAAGTCGTCGGATTTTTTAAGAGCGTTAAAAATCCCTCAGTATGCCTTCCTTCGGAGGGGAAGTAAAGCCGGCGGTCCAATGTCATAGATTTATGGCACGTTAAAGAACCTTCCACTAATGTACCCATGTGAGTAATCTCGATGGAAAATATGCTTCTGCCTCCAGCTAGCGTCAGGATTCAGGCGTGTACCGTTCCCCCATTGAGCAGTTGCATATTTTGGATTTGAGGCTAAAAGGTATCAACTCTACAATGATAAGGCACAACTCTACTCTAAAGACTTTAATTCAGTAAAACTCATGGCTTCAAACAAAATAATAAGAACACAATCCCAATAAACAATACACAAACAAACAAAGTTACTCCCATAATCCACTAATTATTCACATAGTTGAACAAATTAAATCCATATCATTATTCAATCCTTTACCAATATGTGGACTTTAAACTTCACTCAAGTGCGCTGATGCACATGTAACGTTTCACAAAAACTGAACTATTACACTCATGTCACCTAATGTGACTTCTTTAAATTCACAAAGTTACTTGTTCCTTACAATACATCTTAATTTACATCATGTGTACTGTCGGTGTTATATCTCTCTCTCCCACCGAATGCTTTCATGCATTAGCCAACTCATGGTTTGCACTACAATCTACTTGCAACACCACAATTACGTAAATTTACCCCTCCACTCCCCTCTTTTTGATAGTTCCCCTGCATGCCATTGTGATTTCAATAAATAACTTATGTTATCGTTGTGTCGGATAGTATCATTTCGCTACCCTTGCGAGCGTAGCCTGTGGCATCGAGTAACCAACTTCATTAACTAGATGTCAGTGACAGTCACAAATGCAACTTCCAACCATTCGTTAGATTGCTAAAATTTTATATCATCAGGGTAATATATGATTAGCAATGTGTTTTTAAACCACACACATTCATTACACACTATAACAATTCTTCCTTTCAATACAAGCAAGGTCTTAAATCTGTCCGCTCAAAACGCGAGCCTTCACGGTTTGTTTAGCAAGCCAGCCCCTTGGACTGCCCGTATACAATGGAACAGAGTAGGGGTGTTCACAGCTGTAAATCGTCCCTTGTCTCCCTGATTCCTGGACTTTACCTCCCCAAGCAGTATTACGCTCTTGAATACAACATTGCGGTCACAATGATCCACGTGATCCCATATGATCTAAACTGACTATTATGCAATGGTTCTGGGTGAGCTTGAATATTTAATCCTAGCCTTAGGACATTAATAACGGCCTCAACAGGTCCGTATCATACAATGAAGGCACGAGATTCATAAAACACAGGTTTAGAGGTTAGCCGGTATCTTAATAAAATATTACGGTCAGTCAACAGCTGCCGCCAATGGATTCGCTTCACAAGAGCCGAACCATTCAATAACAAGTTCGCGGGCAATCAGGTATAGTGTAAGGGTTTCCATGTTCTCCCTTCACTTACCACAGGATTCGAACCCGGAACATTTCATATCCATCATCGGAGATAGGGTACACACTAAATACGCTCCGGCATAAATTAATATCTCTGTACGCCCCATGGCTGTACAAGATTCCATACGTCGATTAGATCACCTGGCTTCTACCTGTCTATGATCTCGCCCTATATTAAAGAGAACTCTATCTGTTACTCTACAAGCTTATACACAAGCCACAAATTCAATTCACTGTCAAGCTCCTTCATTTCCTTGCATAATTATATTCCCATTAATGCGATATATTTAATATTAACTCTTTTCTCTTCCCTTAATGTAATCTACTGCTTGGCTAGATAAATAATCCAATTGGCGTAAATATTTCTTGCTTACAACCTTTCATCCTGATGTATTCAATTATACCGTTTATCATTATCATAATTATTATTATTATTACTGACATAAATTATTTTTCCGACACAACGTAACCGTTTCAATAATCGAACATCCGTGTTCGTTCAGTTTTACATAACTGAATTGCCATTTTATTAACAATATTAATAGTGGTAACGATTAACCCACTCTCTGATGTATTCAACATCTTAACTTTACTGAAATCAAACATTCAACACATGAGGGTATGCCTCCTAAATTTGATTCTTACTGGCATATTCTATACTTCCGAAATCACATTACATGCAGTGGCTATACTTCTATAATAACATGATTTGTGGGGTACTTACGTCGGCTATCCAGGTGGCTCCAACCACCATATTCCAGTGTCACCTGCCATGGGCCTACTTAGTGACACATTGCCATACTGCTAATACACATCTTATATGACATCTGATTCATAAACACACGACACTTTGCCATTTTTATAATGAAGCTAATGCTTCCAAAACACATGACACTTTATAACACTGGATATATTATTAATTTAAGAGATATTTTACATAAAATCACTGCACAAACACACGTTACACTTTATATTCCTGATTGGTTGAAATTCCCTGGCATATATCAGAAGTGCAGGTGCGGACGGCCCTTTCTTCGGTCCTACCCCCTCCTGATTGAACATCTCGATCATCCGCTCACGGATTCACCAACAGTCTCTCGATCATCCCTTGATAACCTTCCTGATATTGCAGTGATATGCTTTCATACCGTCATGAACGCTACTTATTGGTATACTCCAGGTATGTATAACCAATCACTATATTCACCGCGCTCAACATTGTACATTATATTTACATAAATCATTACTTTCAACAGTTCTACCTAGTATATCACACGGCACTTAATAAACAATATATAACAGTCTTACTGCACGGCTTCCCAAACTGAAGTCCGAGCCTCCTCTCTTAACTTCGGTAATATGCATTTCGCATAATCAAGCTTGTTGATTACCGACTCCATTCTTATTTCATGACCATGCATGAATATATGCTCACTGGTGCGTTACACTGCACAGCTAACATGCTGATAACCAGTAAAATGTTTAAGTCTTTGTGTGCGCGCCTGGGCGCTCCGTAACTTTCAAACACAACAACTCCCACCAACTGCAAGTTCCAACTGTCTGCGACTCCAAGTTCCGACTGTCTCTCTGACTGGGTCCACCCTCTTATATCTGTTTCACACAAAAAAGGAGGGCAAGAATTCCCGCGCTATATCAGCTCCTCTCCTAGGATGATACTGGTCTTGGAATAATATTCATATTGTTCCTTTTTCTTCGCTGGTCACGAAAATGCATGTGTGTTCGAGGATCGATCGGCCAATTAATTAATATTAATTGCCTGATCCATGGCGTGGGGACGCTGTTTCTGTGGGAATCCCTGGCGACATCGTCAAACCCAGCCGCGAACATCCATAGTCCTATGTCCTTCCGCACTCCATTAAATATGCCTCAATTTCGCAGATTAAAGGCTCTAAAATTTGCCTCCTGGCTAAAGATTCACCTGTGTGCAACTCTCATGTCATTGCGTTACTCCAATCACGAGTAATCAATGATTTTCCTTGGGATTTTCCCATCCCACTCTCCTTTCCATTCTCAAACGGGGAATAACCTGGTCATTATTCAACCCTGCGACCCCTTGCAGACGACTTAACTAGGTCAGCAAGATTGACGTGGCTCCAAGGGTCACCTCCCACAATTCTGGGGCTATTTGTAAAACGTCCAACTCTGGAACGTCTGTGTTTCAAGTCCAGCATAGCCTACTTCATGTAGTCCAAATAATGCTATCTTCCACTCATTTCCCTGCATTATTTCACAAATAATGTCAGTATCAACTGATATCACACCAGTGATTACATATAAATTTCCTCTAGGGGTTCTTACAACGAAACACCCTCAACAGATCTCGGGTTCGTTCCCTGGTGGAACCTTCATTCAGAGCTCAACTTATCTCCGAGATCCACGTTCGATACCAGTCAGCATGACCCCCTCGGGTTCACTAAATACACCTGTGTGAAGCTAAATTGTATGGGTTAAGAATGTAAACAACGCTCTTAGGTTCCTACGTTCGTTGCCAAGAGCCGACTGCGTTGGCGTCTGGTAGCTAAGTTCTGAACTAGTAGTCGTCGACGGTGGCGTTTGGCGGCAAAAGTAGAGACTATTTGAAAAAATCAAAAGTCTGCAGTCCTTATTTGAATTGAAAAACAGATAACACACTAATACAGTCATCACAATTAACACCGGTTATCGGACAGATTCTAAACACACCCAAAGTACACTGGGCTACATGACCGCGTTGTTGCAGCCCCTAAACTTAAGAATCAACCAACTAACCTCAAATACTCCACTTGAAAAATCAAAATAAAATAAATTTTAAGCTCCACGACAATGTTTCCAAATAACTTGTACTGAGATGATGAAAATGGTGATTGGTTATTTGTTTTATTTGAGTATAAGGGACTGCATTTTGATGCTCAGTTCTTGAGGGAACATTGGAGCGTGACAATCTCTATTCTCCTCAGCCCGTATTAGTCTCTGTTTGTGCATTTAACTGGAAGGGAGTGGGCTTTATTCTCATCCAAGTTATGGATTTAGGAAAATAACTATCACTTTCAGAAACGCTAATTGCCCTGGGTTTCACTCAGCCTACACCAGGAATGAGTACCAGGGTAATTCCTGGGAGCAAAGGAGCTGACAAATCCATCACATCCATTGCTGATGTCTAAGAAAGTTGAAGCCTTTACCTTCCACTCCTCCAAGGTCTGTGCGGATTTGATGAAATGGGTTTTACAGTCATTTTAACTACTGTGGCTTTATAGACGCCGGGGTGCTGGTATTTTACCCTGAAGGGGATCTTCAACTTGCCAGTGATTTTATTGATACTGCATCCTCGCATTTCAGCACCCTCAAATGCCAGCTGATTGCGCTTGCATTCGATCCCGCAACCTTGGCCACAGAATGCGAGAATATTACTGCTTGACCACGTAGTAAAATTGCACGGAGTTGGATTTGTCTTCCGATCACAGGATATTTGGTTGCCTTCACAAACAAAACGCTTCAATAAATTAAGCTATCACAATCGTTCTTCGAATGTCTTCCCAGGACGCATGCTTCAGATGTTCTTTGAAGCCTCACCTTTGCCCGCTGCGTATCGCGATATTCCTCGTGAAGGAGGGATAAGCAGTGACCCATATGTTCCGCGAACACGCGGCACAAAGAGACTCTTGTTTCGCCAGCTTGTTCTTTGACGTCGCTGAAGTAACCAATTCCTGTGTAACACAGTTTTCTTTAAGCAAAGTACGAGTATTATTGTGTGGACCTACGCCCGAGGTGGATTTGAACATCTTGAGCGCTTCCTTGTATTGAGCGTGTCTAAAGATTCCTTAAGGCCTGTCTTTGTTCACAGGTTTCATCGAGTTTCTCAACATTCCTCTGTATTCTGTCAGGGTTGCCCAGGGCTGTCGAGAAGAAGATCAAAATAATTCTGGACTCCCATTCATTAAACGGTGGAAATTCTTGTTGTTCCAATGTAAGGGGGTAAAATAAGTTGGAATTTAACCTTTTTGATGCCAAGCAATTATGAGTGGTTAACCTGGTTATGTTAAAAAATACAACGCCAAGTTTAGTGTAGTTACACGTTCTTGATTTAAAAAATACAAAATAATCTCCTACGTACATTTGTAAGATGAAATATTGATTGTAATTCGTAGCAGATAAATATATTTTAAGCCGACACCGTGGTGTTGGGGTAGCGCGCCTGCCTCGCACTCGGAGGCCCTGGATTTGATTCCCGGCTCCGTCAGGGATTTTAGGATCTGACCTGAGGTCTGGAACGGGGTGCACTCTGCCACGTGAGGACAATTGAGTAGCTGTCTGACAGTGAGACAGCGCCCCGGTTACGGAGACCAAGATTGACCGCCGAGGGGACCCCACGCGCTGATCACGCGTCACCCCATAATCTGCAGGCCAAATGGCTGAGCAGCGGTCGATTGGTAGGACCTGGGCACTTCATGAGCTGTAGTGCCACGGGGTTCGGTTTGGAAATATATTTTAAACATATTAGATTCTAAATACTGTAGTTAATATGTTGTCTCATTTGTTTCATTAACATTGTAAGTTGTAATGTTGTAAACATTTCCTGCAGACAAAGTAGCAAAACATCTTAGCGAAAACTTAAAATGAAGCAATTTCCCCAATAATGTGACAAAGGTTGAAGCGCTAAAGCGTCCGGAAAGGTTTAAAATTGCGAGTGTTAATGGAGTTCTATCAAACTAAAAAGGAAGAAAAAAAAACGGCTTTGGTGACGTAGTTGATAGCATGCTGAAATTCTATGCCCAGAATCGCGGGTTCAAACCCGGCCAAAGTCGTCGGATTTTTTAAGATCGTTAAAAACCTCCCACATGTCTTCCATCGGAGGAGAAGTAAATCTGGCGGTCCCATGTCATAGATTTATGGCATGTTAAAGAACCTTCCACTAAGTACACTTGTGTGAAGCTAAATTATAGGTCAAATTTGACTAACGCTGTTAGGTTCCAACGTTCGTCGCCAGGAGCTGACTGTGGTGGCATCTGGTAACAAAGTTCAGAACTAGTAGTTCTTGACGGTGGCGTTTGGCGGCAAAAGTAGGAACTACTTGAAAATTCAATGTCTGCAGTCCTTACTTGAATTATAAACAGATAACACACACTAATACAGTCATCACAATTAACACCGGTTATCAGACAGATTCTACACACACCCAAAAGTACACTGGGCAACATGCCCGCGTTGTCGCAGCCCCTAAACTGAGAAACCACCCAACCAACCAAACTTTAAAAAAATAATCGAGAATCAGGTCCGGCCTAAAAGCAGTTTCGGAAAAACAGCCAAAAAGTTCTTATCTCTTTACGCGTTTTCTTTTTGATTCAAATCCTAGCCAAATTATCTTATTTACGTAATTCTTTTTTTAATTTGTTCCTTGGTTCAATACCCTCAGGTGTTTTTTAATCTTCACACCGGAAGTAGACAAGTTATAAGGGCTTAAGCGAAGCTCTGCATTGACTCACACTAGCGCGCGTAGTGGTAGAACCGGCAAACTGCTAGCTAATTGACCGGATATGGTTGAGTTTCCGGTGAGCAATCAATAGTCTACACCGTTAGTAGCGTTTAGTGTGTCCTTTTCGTTTGGAAAAGTGGAGAAAACAATGAAAATTAGTTAAAAATTCACCAAGTGAAAAAAAGAGTTTTCATGGAAGGTCTAGTCTGTGACATTTAAGGATAGAGGTTCATTTCGTAACTCAGTTTTATTTCCTGGCACAAACAAAAAGTAACAACAGAAGATAGAATACTCGCAGTCATTTCATAAGTGATAACCAACTAGGACACATAACATGGTACCTAATTGACAATTAATTGAAAACGCACTATAAAGAACTGTATGAATTTGATAATATTATATTTGTAATTTATGTGCATGCATGTACTAATATATGTATTTATCATTGTTACGTAAACACACCTTCATCGCATTTTTCTGTATTTACAATCCTGTAGTAGAATGTTAGTGGAAAGCCTCCGTGGCTTAGGTGGCAGCAAGTCGGCATCTCACCGCTAGGTCCGTGGTTCAAATCCCGGTCACTCCATGTGAGAACTGTACTGGACAAAACGGAGGCAGACAGGTTTTTCTCCATGTACTCCGGTTTTTCCTGTCAAAAATTTCATTTCAGCAACACCCTCCACTAACATTTTATTTCATCTGTCATTCATTTAAACATTGCCTGCGAAGACAGGCTTCGGCAGCCGGCATAGTTCATATCCTCGCCGCTAGATGGGGCTTCATTCATTCCATCCGTGACCCGGTCGGTCGACTGGAAGCAGGCTGTGGATTTTCATTTTCAGTAGAATGTTAGTGTCAATCTACATCTGTTGGCAACAATTGTGTGTTTTAATCGGTATGCAACTATCAACATAACAGAACCATGCCTTCCTCATCGCCACAGTCGAGTGCATGTGCTGCCGTCTATAGAGGAACGCAAACAACGTGGAAGCTTCATTTCCTAAGAGTTATTGTTCCATAACTAGACATTGAACAATGAAACAAACGCACAATACGTACTTTCATAACGTTCATATTGTGTATCAACGCTTTACAAACCAATGGCATTCAAATTTTTGTCTCAAAATTGTACAAAACCTCGCAATTACGAAGAGCGTTCCTCGTAACAATCCTGTCTCTTGCAGACTAGGAGAATAGTGATTAATATAAACATTTACTGCTTGTGTTTCCAGCGAGCTAGTTTCATTAAGTTTCATTTCAATGACTGAGTTTTAATACCGTGAGCGATATAAAGGAGCGGTAACGATTGACGCCGCAGGGTGGCTGTCTCAACACACAGGTGTTTTAACGAGCCACTAGCTCACCGACATTTACCGTGGCTTAAATGCTCTCTGATTGGAGAGGGCTGCCAGATAACTCCACGTTATTAGCAAACTTGTGGGAGTGATGTGGGATTCGGTATGAGGGGATTAGTTCTTTTACTGTAAGAGTATGGTACTGATACTTGAACAGGCTTGCGTTGCTTGTTTCACCACAAGAATATCTACAGCGTGTTTCAAAATGTGGTACCACTTTTTCAGGGCGTGTTGAGTTGTTTCGTGCAACTTTGATGTCGAGAAAACTCAAGTATTGTATATTACCGTAGGGATAATTGGTATGAACATAGCTTGCAGTTGTCTTGCAGATTTGTAGTTCGATACTGATAACAGCTTCCGATTACCTTCACCACTATTATTCACTCTTATCTGGCGCAGATTATCGTGCTCCGTAAGCCTCGCTGCGCTGGTGTTGCCATTTCCAACATCCTTCTTCTTGCATACGGTATCCTTATTTTTGTCGTAATGAATTGCTATTTGCCATCAGCTAAAGTACCGACAGCGGTGGCTACGCTCGCTAAAGCGCAGCGTTAGGTCATGGGACCAAGCTATCTGCTGATTAGGTAGACGCATTGGTTCGAGCCCCACCACCGGCTGTCCTTTAAATGGTTTTCCGTGGGTTCCCCATTTTCAACATCAAGCAAATGCTGGGACGGTACCTTCCTTCAGCTTCATGATCACCAGCGTAGTCTGTTAGCAGCGGTATCTAGCTTGAACGTCGGCAGGATACAGAGACAGCATACCTAAACTGGAGGCAGGTATCGAACGAGCAAATGGTTCTTAAATTTAAGCCACTTTTGCCCTCTTCTAATTTTAGCGTCAATTTCAAAATTTGTACCAACTAAATTGATACTGAAATATTTGAAGTCATTTTTCAGTGTTGCCCAAGTAATCTATTACTATAAGCTTTTCAGTCAGTCAACCGGTATAATCGCCAGACTGTTGAATGCACGCATGCAAAGGTGCATGCATTGTGTAGTACAGGTGCCATATGACAGCTTGTGGGATGGAGTTCCATGCCTGTTGCACTTGGTTGGTCAATGCAGGGACGTTCAATGCCGGTTGTGGATGACGCTGGAGTTATCGTCCAATGATATACGTGCTCGATTGGGGACAGATCAGGGCACCGAGCAGGCCAAGGCAGCATGTCGACACACTGTAGAGCACGTTGGTTTACCACAGTGGCATGAGGGTGTAAGTTATCCTGTTGGGAATGCTGTTCATGAATGGCAGCACAACAGGATGCATGGGATAACCCCGAGAGTGCTCCTGCTGTCATTGGAAATTGCTCCCCAGACCAGAACGCCCGGTGTAGGTCCAGTGTGTCGACGCCGCAGACAGGTGGAATGCAGGCGCTCACTGGCCTCTTTCTAACCAACACACGGCCATCACTGGCACCAAGGCAGAATCGGTTTTCTTTGGAAAACACAACGGACCTCCCTTCATCCTACAATGAGCTCTCGCTTGACACCATTGAAGTCGCAGACGGCGGTGGTTTGGGGTAAGTGGAATGCACGCCGCAGGGCGTCTTGCTCGGAGCTGTCCTTTAAGAAACCGATTTCAAACAGTTCGTTGCTTCACTGTGGTGCCAACTTCCGCTCGAATTGCTGCTGCAGACGGCGAACGATGCGCCAAAGCCATACGCCGAATACGGTGGTCTTCCCTCTTGGTGGTGCCACGGGAACGTCCGGAGCCCGGTCTTCTTGCGACCGTACCTTCTCGTGACCAGTGCTGCCAGCACGCATGCACAGTGGAGACATTCCTGCCAAGTCGTTCAACAATAGCGTGGAAGGAAAAACCTCCTTCACGTAGCCCTATTACACGGCCTCGTTGAAATGCAGTGAGCTGTTGATACTTGCCTCTTCGTCGTCGCAAAGGCGTTCTTGACCCACTCACAGTCACTCCGTCCAATCTCACAGGTGTCTAACGCTCTCGCACAGTACAGCCCGTATTTAAAGCAAACCTGATGTGCGAAGTCATGGGGCCACTACTAGAGCCACGCTAATGCGATTTGCGGGAAATTTGATTCAGCGTCATCCTTCAGATGTATAAACACGCCTACCAACGTTCGTAAATCTAGCACAATCCCTTCTTGGTGTTGGGATATTTTTTTCCGCCTGTGTATCTTAATCACATGTAATTTATTTCAGGTTATTTTTTCACCTATTCCAGTAATTGGAATTATTTAGCGTTGACCAACTGAAAGTTACAATGTCAATTTAATGAAAATGAAAATCCACAGCCTGCTTCCAGTCTCCGACCGGGTCAGGAATGGAATGAATGAAGCCCCTATCTAGCGGCGAGGATATGAATTGTGCCGGCTGCCGAGGCCTGACGCACTCCTCTGGGGCAATGATTAAATGAATGACAGATGAAATGAAATGATAGTGGAGAGTGTTGCTGGAATGAAATTTTTGACAGGGAAAACCGGAGTACCCGGAGAAAAACCTGTCTGCCTCCGTTTTGTCCAGCACAGATCTCACATGGAGTGACCGGGATTTGAACCACGGACCCAGCGGTGAGAGGCCTGCGTGCTGCCGCCTAAGCCACGGAGGCTGCTATGTCAATTTAATAATTAATCTAATTTATTTCAGGCTCTAGGTAATTAATTGTGATTACCCAATGTGATTCTAATAATAAACCAAATAAAAATTAATATTTATGATAATTACATATTATGTGGAGGCGAGCCTCCGTGGCTTAGGCGGCAGCACGCCGGCCTCTCACCACTGGGTCCGTGGTTCAAATTCCGGTCACTCCATATGAGTTCTGTGCTGGACAAAGCGAAGGCAGAAAGGTTTTTCTACGGGTACTCCGGTTTTCCCTGTCACACATTTCATTCCAGCAACACTCTCCTCTTTCATTTCTTCTGTCATTCATTTAATCATTGCCCCAGGGGAGTGCGACAGGCTTTGGCAGCAGGCACAGTTCATATCCTCGCCGCAAGATGGGGGCTTCATTCATTCCATTTCCTGACCCGGTCGGTCAACTGGAAGCAGGCTGTGGATTTTCATTTCAATTATAATATGTGGAGCACAAAAATATAATGTTATCACTTTCCTTCTATTGTAGACTATTTATGGTCTACTCTTTCCATCAGTGATCACTGATCAGGGAAGGTTTGGAACAAAATCTAATAGGATATAACTCGCCATTATCAATTAATGTATTCAGCGCCGTAAATCGTTTAGCCGCTAATGTTGATGCTACTAATGGGATGTAAAATAGAGTGACAGACTGCGCTATTGACTGCATGAATATCCAATTATTTGTTGGAAGTTAACCTCAGAGCAAGGACTTTCTGATTTCAATGCATATCACCAGCAGCCACACAAATATCTTAAGTAGACGCTCTTCTACTACTACTACTACTACTACCACTACAGGCAGAAAAATAATGCAGGTTATTGGGCAAATCATACATACATGCACCCAAGTACACGAAGCTAACATACCACGATGTTCAACCTCCTCAAATAAATCAACAATAAAATAAACAGCTGAAATGAAAATTGTAATACCAAATTAAATAGTCTGACGTGCTGTCCTTAAAAAAAAGTACTTAACACCGTATAACTATTCTGTTCTTGTTGATTCATTTAGGAACCTTGCGACTTCTTGGTCATGTAACCCTGTGTACTTGGATGTGTGATTTTTTTCTTCTGACAATCTTTATAATTGTGTTGGCTATACTACTGTGTGTTTGTAAATGGGACTTGGAATTGGGCCATGGACTTAATTAAGGTACCATCCTGGCATTTGCCTGGAGTAGAAGTGTGAAGCCATTGGAAACCTCTTCTAGGATGGCTGAGGTGGTAATCGAAGTCGCCTCTTTCTCTGCCTCAAAGAGCTCAGTGGATTCCGTCCCAGCCCTCTGACTGCATTTGAATTTATTGGCAGAGCCTGGAATCGAAATTGGACCTCCGCAGTTACTGCCAAGTATACTAGTCACAATAAGGTTGATGTTGATGTTTGAGCTAACTAAACCGCATAAGTTTGGTTAATGTTCTGAGCTGGGACTGCGCCATTCACCAATCACTTTGCGGCGAAGGGAATCCATCCTTTCGTTCCGTTCGCTAGTGTGACGGACAGTAATGGTATTGGGACTGGCACATGCTGCAACATCCCAAAGCCAATAACGTATGTCACTTCTACAAAATATGATTCATGCCAATCGGATCAGGCTGATATCCAATTGTTCCTGTATTGGCCAATCGCGTTCAAGACTTCCTCCAAGGAGCTCAGGACTCGTGGGACGTAGATTGGCGACCATGAGGCATCAGCTTGTTCTCTTGTTCTTTTCCGATCGTATCCGTATTAGGGTGACTTTAATTTCCCCTCCTTAATAATAATAAAAAAAAGATATGAGCCTTACAGTAGTTGCATATGATGTGTAACATCTGACATGTTATCCTACTATGAAATTGAGATAAAATACTGTATTTCATCTGTCATTCATTTAATCATTGCCCCAGGGGAGTGCGACAAGCTTTGGCAGACGGCACATTTCATGTCCTCACCGCTAGATGGGGCTTCATTCATTCCATTCCTGACCCGGTCGGAGACTGGAAGCAGGCTGTGGATTTTCTTTTTTCACTGTATATGTGAAGTCATCGGACATGTTATCCTACTAGTATACTACACAGCTTGGACATTCTTAAAATGTTAATTTAAGCTCCGTTTTCATACTGGTACTATGATGAATGTATATATTGAATTGGAGGTTATTATTATTATTAGCGTATAATGATACAATTGACAATTGAGTCACAAAATATATGCATATAGGCCTATAAAGGAAAACAAAGAAATGTGAAAAACGAATTGGAGATATGCTACTGTCACACATGTTTGAACAAACATCGCATAACATATTATATTTTAAATTAAGAGGAGGAATGAAACCACAGTCTCTAGCCTATCTATAGACTACTAGAAATAATGTTCAATACAATCAAATTTCCTACCTCCTGCTTGGTGCAAACTATTTTAATTAAAATTAGATAAATCGTAATTGCATGTAGATTCTGTTAAAATGACGCATTATGTTATGATAGGTATCGTTTAAATCGATAATCCGGTAGCAAAAATAATTTCCGGGACTGGGGTTCGAACCTGAGACCTCATGATTCGCAGACCAAGATGCTATCCACCCAGCCATTACAACCACAGAAATTTAGAGTACAAGTCAGTTACTCATTTTCACGTGCCGGTAATAATATGGAAGTATTTTTTATACTCCATTAATATTTTGCTTTTTTTTCGATAATGTTCCTGCGTGGAATTGAGTTTTAAATTATTTAAGAATACGCCTACTTGACAATCAAGGGAATTCCTATAGTGATCCATGAAAGTCTAGCCCAGTTCCCGTATAAAAACATCGAAATATATTACATTGATCACTGCATTACCACAATGTGGGTTAATATCTGAATACCCATTGTGCAGAAACATAATACCGGCTTTGCCGACTAGTTACAATGTTTCATATTAAAGCATATCACCATTTAAATACTGATACGAAGACTTTTAACATAATTATGGTTTGTGTTTCAATCAGTTGGTACCAGAGTTCGCATGAGCGTTTACCGTTCCGTATGTAAGTGTTGGGCAAAGTTACTCGGGGAGTGGATGCCCATCACTTCTATCCAGAGATTGAAAAACAGACTCTTAATAAATCATAGTTGTTTTCAGCAAATATATATAGTGAATATTTTTACACCAAAGAACGACTACTTGAAGATAATTTATTGTAGAAATATCTGTAATGGCGCCTCCGAACCTTGAGGTAATCCGTATGTGATATACATTCCACACGGTACCACTGCCAGCTGGATCACATCCCTCCTGACCGCTGGAGGGATGCGATCCAGCTGGCAGTGCGTGTTACACACTTCCGTCCGATCTACTTCCGTCCGATCCACTTCCGTCCCACTTTTCAAAACCACTCCCACATACATATCCAGCAACCGAGTGGAAATATGTTACACATCAAAAAACGTTGCACTACAGCCTATGAAGGCCCTAGGCCTACCAAATGACCGCTGCCATTCGGCAAGAATTGTAGCCTATACCAATGACATTCAGATTATGGGGTGACACGTGGTCAGCGCGTCGTGTCCCCTCGGCCGTTAATCTTAGTCTCCGTGACCGAGGCGCTACCTCACTGTCAGACAACAACTCGATTGACCTCACGAGGCTGGTGCACCCCGTTCCAGCCCTCACATCAGTTTCTAAAATCCCTGATGGAGTTGGAATCGAACCCAGGGCCTCCGGGTGTGATGCAGGTGCGCTACCCCAACACCATGGAGCCAGCTCCCTTCTTAATTGATCTTTGTCTATTCTTTGCTAAACCTTCATTTTTCGGGGCATGCGATCTATGTTTCTGTTTCTCTTTCATGGTACGTACCTCCTGCCTTTCGTAACCCCGGCCTCGCCTGAAAAATAATAGTAACAAACTGATTATAACTAAACAATCAATGGATAGGAATATAAGGACGATTGTTGTAGTATTAAGGGGTGGAACAGAGAGGTCATCTGCCCCTGAAAATAAGGATAGAAACACACAAAACGGGCATACAAAATGAAGGCCCTAGAGGAAGCAGGGTGTATGTAGCCCCACCACGTTTGGTGCACCTTGGATAATGCTACACCTTCAAGTGTTCTTCTTCTCACCTATTCCTCTTTCATTGTCCATTTATTCTTCTAGTACGTAAGTTCGTTGTAAGTCAATAGTTAGCTGTAGTAAGTATTTTTCATTGCATGTGCATTATCATCATTAGCGGTGGTTAACCTAGGGTTTTCGCCCCATAAAGCAACAATCACCACCACTGTTCTTGAACTCCTAGAGCACGGGGAACCGCTGGGCTACTGAAGGTTCGAACACCGGTTATCGGCGTGTGAAATCCTTGATGCGCTTCTCAAAATTTATCCTGCATAACAGGTAACATACAGCCTCATCTAAACACAATTATTCACAGTTTCCAAAGCCTTCAGTCTAATAGGATAGGAGTATATAAAACTCAACTGAAAATTTAAATTGCTAAATTTGCTCTGAAACAGTTAACTAATTAATATTATAAGGCGTGATCAAAAAGTTTCCATTTCACGGACGTATCGTCCAGAATCGGTATGTCAATCAGGCAAAATCGCAGTGAGCATTGAGGCACTCATCCCACCGGCGTACTAGGTTGATGATCCCCGTGTCCTTTGCTGTTTTAATAACCTGTATTGGTGTGATGTCTCTAGTAATGTGTGTTTTTGTCAGTCTGGTATTTGGAAGGAGGCGGGCGTAGCCTTAAGTTAGATACCATCCCGTCATTTGCCTGGAGTAGAAGTAGTAAACCAAGGAAAACTACTTCTAGGAATGGAATGAATACGATATTTCCTCAGTTCTTCCTTACGAGGTTCCTTACTAGGCTGTGTGTTCCAACCCTCAGACGAAGATAACGTTCCCCGAGGCCACAGAAGGCGGCACAGCAAAGACAAAGTGCTATAACGAGGCGTGTTAGGGAAGATCGTCCAAACTGCGCCAGTGCAACAGCATTTACGGAATGAGTTGCTTGTTTCACAGCATCCATAGGCACTGAACTCTGTCCCAAATAAGCGACACCTATATTTCAGAGTCTTCCAATAGGCTACATGAGGCTGCTAACAGACACGTACAGAAAAGATACATCAAGAGATGGCAACAGGCCAGCATTTACTGTAGCACTGAATTAATGGAGTCCGGACGGCTTCGTCACTCTTGATGACATTTCGAAACTAGTATTAAATGTAAATAAGTTGAATGAGTATTTTGCCTCTAGCACAAAGACTCTCGAGACAGAAAATTATACCCTGCCTGGAACAATTCGAAGTGAGGTGCTGTATATTCTCATCGTTCCCAGGGAAGGGGGGGGGGGGGGGAGGAAGACCCTCTATATTAACACACTGACAATGCCCTCTCCCACAAGATTGAATTGATTGAATTGTCATCTCTTCATGCCTCTGAGCACGTGAGAAAGTAGAAACTTATCTGATCTTCCTTCTCGACGATATGGAAATGATTTCAAGAAGGAGTTATGAAAGCGAAGGAGCTTTCTTGGGCTGTGAGCTGTGAAAAGAGTATCCTATCTGAGTGAAGTTCATTCAATGAGGGAACAGTCGAAACGCTGAAACACTGGGTGGAAGGTGCGAGCCGCACAAAACTTTACATAGTCTGTGTGTTGTACATGATAGTGGCTTCGGTGGCGTAGTCGGTAGCATGCTGAGTTTCTATGCCCAAGATTGAGGGTTCAAACCCGACCGAAGTTAAAGAGCGTTAAAATCCTTCAGTATACCTTCCTTCGGAGGGGAAGTAAAGCCGGTGGTCCCATGTCATAGATTTATGGCATGTAAAAGAACCTTCCACTAATTAAACTTGTGTGAAACTAAATTTTCAGGTTAGATTTCGTTGAAATGCTCTATCAAAGTTCCAACGTTCACAACTAGGTGTCAGTGACATCTGGTAGTGAAAGTTGGAACTACTTGAAATTGAACGGGACTTGTAGCTCACCCAATGGGTGTCCACATTGAAGCAGCTACAGTCTCTGGCGAGCCGAACATGTCCTCGGACACTCCCGGCAGTAAAAACCATACGCTAAATAAATAATAACATGATAGATTTAACACAACCTGTTTTGCAATTTCCTGAGATGCCGTAGGCTACTGTTGAGTAAGACGATGATGGTGCATGTCACCCATTTGAAGTGGTGGTACACGGCACGATGTGCATGACTGTGCAAATAGATAAGTTATATTTACCTAAAGAGTGACGTCTAGGTCTTGTTTGGGGTGATTATTAGTGCGTATAATCATAACTAAATAGGGGAGTAGGCCGCAGAATGTATTGCAACACTGCGAAGAGCCACGTGCCGGGGAAGCAGACCAGTGGGTATACAAGCTGGTGAGGAGACTGAAGGGAGCGAGGGGGAATCAGTTGCGTGTTATATACTTAGGAAACGTGTGCTTGGCGTTGGATAATGGGTTTCGTCTGCCACAGCAGAGTCCGGCTGACTTGCAGGCCACATGCGTACAAGGTCTGAAGTATCTAGCGAGGCAGTGACGTAGCTGTTTACGCGTCAGAAATAACGATTTTCTCAAAAACTGTGAACACTGCAGACACTTCACAAATCATCCTCTCGCCATATCATCCAAGTGATAATTTTATGACATAGGCACCTTCCACTCGGGGGGAAAAATATATTAACTAACTCTCTGATTTGGCCACATATTAATTATCAGTTTGGTTGGGGCGATAGACAAGTCTTAGTCTAGACCGTTTCACGGCTGGCTATTATTTCAGAGGTCATTAATTGAACTCTGTCCGATAATCAATAGCTCCGTTTTTCAAGCCCCACAAACAGTGTGCTGTATCTGGCCGTTACACTATGGTCCAAAACAATATCCCCCTTCTCTACATCTTGAGCGGAAACGGTTCAGTAAAATATATTTATACCAGTTATAGTCAGAGAGGTTAATTAGTTAGTTATTGGGGTTTTAAGGGGTGGAACAGCGAGGTCATCTGCCCCTCAGAGAAGTTATTCCATTATTATTAATAATAATAATAATAATAATAGACTGGTGCATAGATGTATCATTGCCAATGTGAGAATTAAAGCATCCTCGCATAACTCAGTGCTAGTCCGACTTCGTGGCTAATTGGTTTGCGTGCTAGGCTCTGGCCCGAAGGGTCCCTGGTTCGATTCCCGGCCGGGCCTTGGGGGATATAATCTCCTGCGGTTAATTCCTCTGGCTTGGGGACTGGGTGTTTGTGACGTCTTCATGTACAAAGAAACCAAACAACCGGAAACAAAAATAATAAAACAGAAAGAAAGTAAAACAAGAAAAAAGTACTCCGTGCACTGGCATACAAATCCATAAGTCACGGGTTTGAGCCCCGCTGGAGTCAGACGATTTAATTCTCTAACTCCCAGCTATATGGGTTGCACTATTTGTGCATTAGGCTACACGACCTAATAGTTGATAACCTACATTTGTATCATTGCAGTTGGGAAAATTCAATTCTTGGAATTAATTATGGTGTTTCAAGTCATTTTCAGTGTTGCCTTAGAAAACGAAAGTTTGATGCTTTTCAGTTGGGCAACACGATATTTCCAAAAGAGATGGGTTATTCCCTAATTCTGATAAAAATTACATGACGTTTTTTCAGGATTAGCAAATAACCCATCTCTTTTGGAAATATCGTGTTGACCAACTGAAAAGCATCAAATTTTCGTCTTGGAATTATTAATAATAATAATATTAATAATAATTTGTAGAGTAATTACAACATGATCGGTCCAAGCCCGAAGGTAGTTCATTTGTCAAACTTGATGCAGTAACTAGAACACCATATACCGTATATGGGCCGGTCATTTGTGGCCGGTCGTAAGCGCGTGAGAATTCTTGTTAAAGCCCGAGTAGAACACTGAGACCACTGAATATACACATGCGCTACCGAGGACATGTTGCGCACCTTAGCCTATTTGCATTGATCGCAAGGATTTAAGGGTCACTGTGCGTGGAGACACCACTGCGCACGTAATACGTGATGTACCGGTAGAAGGAACGGCGTACTTATAACTGATCAACGCTGTTGTGGCCTTGCGTGGTGATGATCACGACTCTGCAACACAGACTGTCTGATACGCCCAAAGTAGACAGTGTTGAAAAAGAAATTATGTTCTTTGGTTCTAAGTAACAGCAATGATCATATATTTATTTATTGGTGCCTTTATTGTGGCGGAGTTTGGGCTCCAGGCCCTCTCTTACACTTAACCACACACAGTGCAACTTACATGAATACTCAAATATGATATACTTAACCTACCAAACTTAAATACTAGGAAAACTTAAATACTAGAATAAAATAAAATTAAATTACATTGGCGACTGCGTGATATATACCATCCTACCGCAGAGTAAGGTGCTGCTGAAATATGAAAAATAAATCGCATTTGACTGTGTATTTAAAGACAGCCGAGAACATGATTATGATTCCACAGGTCAAGAAGCGCCGAAAGACGTTACAAACGTTTTGTAAAAGGTCCGAGGTTTAGCTCCTTTAAACGGGCCTTCACTCAGGTGTCTCAGCATGACATTCCCCCGAATAACAGCTCACTACATATCTATCACGTGATGCTCATGTTTCTCAGATTTGTTGATGTACAGTAGTGTATACATTAGATGTTCACACACAAAACCACTCGTGATAACAAAAACATGAGGTCACTGCTGATTTACCTCCAAGCAGCTTATCCTGATTCCGTTCTTCCACACAGTAGTAGACTACGTCAAGTAGTGTTGCCAAGTTCACCGTACTTTTCCTCCTGTCTTCTCCTAAACCACGCACTATAAGTCTACGTGTTTCATGTCTTTCGGCCCTTCCTGGCCTGGGGAATGGTATGTTGTCTGTGTAATGGATTGCGTTTCAGTCGGACATCACATAGACGGGCGGTTAAAAATAATAGCGTATTTATTTCAGGTTTTCAATGATAGACTATTTGATTATGCTATTAACCGTCAAAGGAACTTTGGCCCCTGACTGAAAATTAATCCTTACATAGGGGAACACTGAAAGGAATGGCTTCTAAGACTTCTATATGTGAGCATAGTGCTGTATTTTCTTTGTACATATGTTCCCTGTTTCGTAGTGCGCAAAATAGAATATATATATATATATATCTGATTCGTCTGTAAAATTCAATGAGAGTAATAAGAGAACGACTGTGCTCTCAAAATAGGCCTACAGCGAAATAGCCGTTTTAACGTGTAGCCTACTGTGTATTGCTGTGAGTTTCACTTCGTTCAGGTGTATAATTGAATTATGGGGAATTCCTCAAGTATGCACTCCTGGATATTAAACACTCGCCCCCCCACCCCACCCGCTCTGGTTACGGGTGTGTTAAATAACTGTGAGTTCACATTGTGCTGATTCACTGCGTGTCTTAATGAGAAATTGACATGATTAAAGTTGCGCCTCAGCCAACCAGTACATATAGGCACGTGTCATATCGAATTACCATACTCACATAGTCAGCCGGAAAATTTTTGAAAGTTAATAATACAACTATGGTTTAATATATTGTTATGTAATTGTTGTTTTGAGGGACGGAACAGTGTATAGTTCATTGTATCCTGAAATTGCTGGGATATCCAAAAGTAAAACTTAATTTCCAGCATCCAGTATAGCTGTTGCTTTCTTAGACCCACTAAGGAGGCACCTACAGCAACTCGACTACAGATGAAGCAGTGAATTGGTTCAACTCGATGGGCATTCATTTGTAATGATTGTATCTTTTTCTTTGCCATAACTTATGTAAATCTTGTATATTGTTACGTGCCACCCCCTAGTGGCACTTTTGTTAACTGGATTACGGTGGGGGTACAAAGCACAACACCAATTACTGCTTAAAGAAATAATTAACTTTATTGTGGCCAGAAAATTACACTAATCAGCAAATATAAGCAATTAGGAGCCTTCTCCAGTTTCCTCAAGTCTCTTCCTTATGCGCTCTTGGCCCATTTCACTTGCAACAGACCACAGAAGTTAATCTGTCCTAATGAGTCCGGTGGCCCTGGCAGAAGCTACCTGCCCCTCTTCCTCAGGTACAACAAATACAGTTACTTACGAGCACTTGATGTACGCTGTTCACAAGCTGGGAGAAACAATGTCACAGGATTTCGTAACTCGCACAGCACTTCGTCACCACACTTCTGTCGCACAAGATAATCGCTCGCACTAGCTCGTAAAACACAACAACAACAACTGCTTCACGGGTCACTCTTATATAGCAGGCCGGTGACTCAATAAATGGTTCTAGATCCATCCAGGGTCCACGGCTTCTCGAGGTTTCCATCGCTGGTCCAGTCACGAATCTTTTGGACTATCCCTTTGTCTGTAGTAGCCCTGTTGCATAAGGCGCGCGCAATACAGGAGGCAAGCCACAGCCCAGCCCCTGGGGCAGTTGTGACTCAAGCGGCGAGCGATGACACAAACTCACAGCCGTAACAATATACTAGCAATTAATATTCACCTTATTTGTAACTAAATGTATCCTTTATGCCATACGAAATACATATATATATATATATATATAGCGGTTTTGGTGGTGTAGTTGGTAACATGTTGAACTGCTGTGCCCAAGATAGCGTGCTCAAACCCGGCCGAAGTCGTCGGATATTTTAAGAGCGTTAAAAATCCTTCAGTATGCCTTCCTTTGGAGGGGAAAAAGCCAGCGGTCCCATGTCATAGATTTATGGCATGTAAAAGATCCTTCCTCAGACTAAACCTTTGCGAAGCTAAATTTCTCGGTTATATTTCGTTGGAACGCTCTATCATAGTTCCAACGTTTACCACTAGGTATCAGTGACATCTGGTAGCGAAGGTTGGAATTACTTGAAATTGAACAGAACTTGTAGCTCACCCTATGGGTGTCCGCTTGAAGCAGCTACAGCCTTTGGTGAGCCGAAAATTGTCCTCGGACACTCCTGGCACTAAAAGCCTTACGCTAAATAATTAAATAATCGTTTAATAGCATTTGTTTTCTTGTGCTACGTTGAACTACAGCCCACTGCATATGTCGCTTCAACACTACTTTCCTCAACAAGTAGCACTTTTATTAGCCTACTTTTCGCATTTTGTAAAAGTGGGGAAAAAGTAGACATGAGATCGATCCGGGAAAATGTGTGTATGTCTGTCTGTCCTTCTGTCTGTCTGTCTGTCTGTCTGTCTGTCCTTCTGTCTGTCTGTCTGTCTGGCTGTGTGTCCCCCCCCCCCCCCTGCCCTATCAAATCATAAACGGCTGTAGCAATCAAATCCAAATTTGACATGAGTAAAAATCTCTATCTGAATATCTCAATGCCGTATTTGAAAATGATATTAGTGCTACCAACTGCTGAAAAATCGCAATTGAAATTTCAGATCCATGTTGTATATCTTGGAAGGTATGCATGGGAGCTATTCCAAAATTGGCACACATATAGATGATAATATTTCAGTTTAATTTCCAGGAGGCCATATGGGCCAGTGTTGCCAAAAGTATTCTAAGCCTGCTGATAGGTCCAATTTTTAAATGCATATAACGTCTACACTATCAATTGGTTTCAACCAAATTTCTTATGTACCAAGTGTAGATGGACAGATATGACTGTGCGTAATATTAAGAGCCACCAGGGCTGCCAACTGTTAATAAATGCACTCTCTATTGTTTTTATCCAAATACCAATATATCAGAAAGTATACAAGCCGACAGCTTTAAACTATACACACGTATAGTAAATGACATTCTAGATTAATTTGGAGTAACTAATGGACCTCAGTACTACCAACATCATTCTAAGCCTGGTGATAGGACCAATTGTAAATACATGTAACTTCTATACTATCAATTGGATTTCAACCAAATTTCGTATATGCTATGTGTACTATAACAGATATGGCTATGCGTATTCTTAAGAGCAACCAGGGCTGACAACTGTTAATAAATGGTGTCTCTATTGTTTTACCCTAACATCAATTTATCAGAAAGTTGGCTGTAGGCTTAACAGCTCTAAACTTTGCACACGTATAGTACCTTACATTCTAGATTAATTTGGAGTAACTAATATACGTCAGTGCTTCCAACGTGATTCTAAGCCTGCTGATTGGTTCAATTTTAAAATACATGTAACTTCTATACAAATAAATGGATTTCATCCAAAATTGGCACAACAATAGATCATAATAGTTCAGATTATTTCTGAGCAACACATGCATGGCATTGTTGCCAACCTGATGTTACGCTTGCTGATAGGTTCATTGTCTTAACTACATGCAACGTCCATGCTATCCATTGGACTTCAACCAAATTTTGTATTCTGTACCTTAAGAGATGGAACTAACAATATATTCAGTCACCAGGGCTACCAACTGTAGTGCTCGATTGGGCTACATTATGCCAGCTATATTTCGAACTAATTAGAAATTTTGATATTACCAACTCAATTTCGTCATTATTCTAATTACTGTAGGTCGATATAGATTAATCATTGGAATGAATCTTACATTTCGAGAAAAGTAGGCTCTTTAGGTCGTCACGGAACTTCTTGTTTTGTTTGTTAGATTGAATAAAACAAGGAAGGAAGGATGGAAGGAAGGAAGAAAGAAAGGTAGGAAGGAAGGTTGGAAGGTAGGTCGGTAGGTAGATAGGTAGGAAGTGAGGAAGGAAGAACGCAATTATTTTCTGACCCTTAATTTCGCAATTATAGTTCACGGGACCGCTCTTCTACGTGGAATCCGAACCACTGGACGAGACATTTCACCTGTAAAATCTAACCTGCAATGACCGGAAATCGAACCTGGTTCAACTTTGTGACAGGTAAGTGACTTGACCACTGCGCCATCACATCCCCAGTGCACAACAATATGCCATTTCTAACTGACAAACAAGTAGATTATCACACAAATAATTAATCTATTATCATATCATTGCTCTATGACCTATGCCAAGAAAATACATATACTGTACTGTAGATATACCCAATTGTTCCGGTAGCGCTTTAGTGGCAATGTTTGTCATTGTTCAACTACAGATATCGGGTGAGCGATTGTTGTTGTTGTTGTTTAATTTAGGGACATTGACTTTGTCTTGCGTTCTTCGTTGTGTGTAGAATTTATTTGAAAACCTTCATTATTGTGGTGTCTGTATTGGTGTGTGTACAGTATTTGGAATTGAAGCATTTTCCTGGAGTAGAAATGAGATGCGACGGAAAACCACTTCTAGGATGGTTGAGGTGGGAATTGAACACACCTCTCCTCAGTTTTGCCTCATGAGGCTGAGTGTACCCTGCTCCTGCCCTCAGACCAGAATTAAATTTCTTGAAATCGAAACCATATCATCGGGGTGACAGCCGAGAATGCTAGCCGCTACATCAAGAAGTGGATGGTTTATCATTATACCACTCAAGTCATTATTGACGATTATACGGATCAGGAAGTGATGGAGGGTAGTAATACTACATTGGTGCTATGTGTGAAAGAAATTTTAATTTCAACTTACTATTAGAAAGTCTTTCTTCTTGTTCAAAACTTATATCTCAGAATTTACGGCAAGATTAGATAACTTTACTTAACCGCTGTCCTCGCCCAGATTTGGCTGTAGGCCTGTCGTGATAACTCTAACAGAAATGACCAGGGTAGCTACGTGTGCTCAGATACAAGGCACGAGGCCAGGCTGTCTCCAGACACTGAAAACGAGATGGTTCGAATCTCACCATCGGTCACCCTTAAAATGTTTTTACAAGATATTAAGCCCCAGATAGATGTCAGAGTGGTATCTTCTATTAGGCCACGGCCGCTAACTTCCAACTTCTTGCTTAATTTTATCCATCTTGTGGAAGAACGAATATCTTTGCCCCTATCGTTTTTGTCCAAAGTTATACAATGATGGGGAGTTAATGAAGGTCGGAGAATATGAAATTGCTTTTGCAAATATCATTTAGATTCTTCCTTCCACGAACCTTATTTATTGTTATTATCCATAAACTATTTGTTGTTTGTTTTGTTGTTGTTGTTTGTTATTTGTTTTATGTTAATAGTTACTTGTTAATTATTATTATTATTATCATCATTATAACCGTTCAGCCCCCTAAAGAGCACATGAAACCATTAAATAGCACTGGAATTCGTCGTCTTTTTGAACTTCTTATTCGCCCAAAATTTCTTCATTCTCAAGATAGCGGGTTCAAGCCCGGCCAAAGTCGTCGGATTTTTTAAGAGCGTTAAAATTCTTCAGTATGCCTTTCTTCGGAGGGGAAGTAAAGCCAGCGGTCCCATGTCATAGATTTATGGCATGTAAAAGATCCTTCCACAGACTACACTTGTGTGGAGCTACATTTCTAGGTTAGATTTCGTTGTAACGCTCTATCAAAGTTCCAACGTTCACCACTAGGTATCATTGATATCTGGTAACGAAAGTTGGAACTACTTGAAATTGAACGGAACTTGTAGCTCACCCTAGTGGTGTCCGCTTGAAGCAGCTACTGCCTCTGGCGAGCCAAACATGTCCTCAGACACTCCTGGCACTAAAAGCCATACGATAAATAAATACATAAATAAATAAATAAATAAATAAATAAATTCTTCATTCTTTCACTCTGGGCCTGCCGTCTTTCTTGTGTCCATGAGTTTTGAAGTTTCAAGCTTTCCTCGGATGGATTCTTGGGTGCAAATTTGTGGGTGTTGATCTTTAGTCTATAGTCTATGTAGTCCTTGTTGTAGCCATTGGATCAATATCGACTTCAGTAAGGTCCATTTGTGTATCTACTAGCCAGCGAATTTTGGTTTGTCGGTTCCCATTGATAATAAGAAATATTTTCTTAGTCAAACGTTACTTGTTAATTAATACTTGTTATTATTTATTATTATTATTATATTATGCTTCACTATCAATAATATTTAGTTTTGGATAGTTTCTGACACGAGTAATTAAATGAAATTATATCCTTCATTAACTTCCACTAATAAGTTCCGCGTTAAAGATGACACCCGGCCTTAAACACCGTCTGTCTCGTGGGAAATCTAATCTCACCGACCCCTAGAAACAGGAATAGAAATACCAGGAAGTTTTCTGTATTATTTATTGTTTTCAGAAGGATGCGATAATGATACATTCGTCATCTCGAACTAATTAGCTACTCGAATAGCATCACTGATTGACCAGTTCTCAACAAAAACCTGGCAGCGAACTGTGGAACGCGGTAGAGGAATGAGCGAGATTCTCAGCTGGAATCTCTACCGTGCTATGCTATTAATTCCGGGAATTTTTAATTAAGCCCGAGGCATATTAGGAAAAGTCTTGGTACGTGTCTTAGAGCCATCCTTCCATAAGCTCGTCCTTCCGTTACAAAGTATATAAAACTGTGTATATCCAGTTTAAGGGAATGATCAGTGCCTGCAGAGGATTGTCTGACAACTTATGTTTAAGGAAAAATTCATTCTGAGCGCATCCGCTTTTAAAGTTTTTGAATTTCTTTCAAGTACCGGTAAAAAAATACACAAGCAAAATCAGAAATATTGTCCAAGATACAGGATGTACATGGACGGCGGAACGGAAACATATAGCCTACAGTCCTTAACTACCGGGCTGGAACGGGATACACCCAACCTCGTGAGGCAAAACTGAGATGAGGTGGGTTCAATTTCTACCTCGGCCATCTTGGAAATTGTTTTCCGTGGTCTCCCACTTCTACTCCAGGCAAATGCCGGCATGGTACCTAACTTAAGGCCACGGCCGCTTCCTACCCAATTCCTACGTTAATTACAAATGCACATGCTAGTGCAAAAATCACAGTGACACATGTTTACAGACAAATTCTACACACACCCAAGTACACGGGGTTACGTGAATACGAAGTAGCAAAACCCTCAAAGAATCAACAATAACAGTTCTTAACTACTGGGTAAGAAGAAAGGCCGAAGAAATGTTGATTCCACGTGGTCCTATGTGCCCCTTCACGCAGAAGAAGAAGAAGAAGAAGAAGAAGAAGAAGAAAATTCACAAGAAATATGATATTTACTTGCATGGCTTTCAAGCCCCAGTGTAGGGGAAGATGACCTCTCTGTTCCGCCCCTTCATGCAAAAATAACTAACTAACTAACTAACAATTCCTAGACGATCTACCTCAATGCAAGACATAATAATTAGGCTACAGCTTCACACAAAATTACAGATTACTAGAAAAATCCAACACGGGGCTGATGAACAAGATGTCCCAAACCCCTAAAATAAATTAAAAACAACAACTGGTGGCCATTCCACTGGGTGTGCTATATTCCTCTCTTGGGCTAGATAGTGTAACGGCTGGATTTCGTTTAGCACGAGGAATCCGGTCGGTTGGTTGGTTGGTTCCTCAGTTTAGGGGCTGCGACAACGCGGTCATGTAGCCCCGTGTACTTTGGGTGTGTGTAGAATCTATCTGATAACCGGTGTTAAATGTGAAGGCAGTATTAGTGTGTGTTATCTGTTTTTAATTCAAGTAAGGACTGCAGACAATAATTTCAAGTAGTTCCTACTTTTGCTACCACATGCTACCGCCTACGAAACCTAGCTGTGAACTTGGCTACTACTAGATGCCATCACATCAGCGCCTGGTGACGAACGTTGGAACTTACGAGCTTTAATCAAACCTAACCTACAAATTTTGCTTCACACAAGTTTAGTTAGTGGAAGGTTCTTTTACATGCCATAAATCTATGACATGAGCCCGCCGGCTTTACTTCCCCTCCGAGGGAAGACATGCTGAGGGATTTTTATTGCTCTTAAAAATATGACGATTTCGGCCGGGTTTGAACCCGCGACCTTGGGAATAGAAGCTCACCATGCTACACCACCGAAGCCGACGACACGAGGAATCCTAGGTCTATATTATTATTATTATTTCAGTTAGTAGCACTGTAGTAGTGTCCACTTCCCAATATAACAGGTTCAATTCGATTCCCGACCTAGGAAGACAGATTTTTGAAGGTCAGCAACAATTCGCGGCACTAGAAGTTGTATGATGGCGGCTAGGAAAAGATCTCCCGGGTCACATTTGAAGACTACAAGATAAAATCAGTCTAATGCCAGCTCAAGGTCACCCAATAGAGTTCCACGATGCAGATACAAATCGGAACATCGAAACTGGAGAACCCTGCGGCGTAACCAAGTACGTTGAAGTCCGTATCACAACTGCTATCGATAGCTGCAGCAAGTCTGGAGATCAATGGTTCGAATGGCTTGATGTGGTTTTCACCATTCTGTAAATGATTTCTTGAGGAAGGTTTCTGTAGAAAAACATTCATTTATGACGAAAGGAAGACAAGCAATAACGATTTCAGTGAATCGAGTCGAATAAAAACTACCGTCCGTGCGTTTTTTAAGCTTACGCTGGGTAAACCGTTAAAAATATCGATTTAGGCCAACCATGAGTGTAAGAATTGTTCAGCATGAAAAGTTCTACAAAACCGTCCGGGACACTATATGTAAATCTTTAATACAGCGCCCACTATAAGTGTTTTTACGTTTTCATTTCTTCTAACAATCTCCATTCAGTGGAAATTTAAATTACTAGCTTCGGTGCGATTTTTACGAGTCTGTCATCCCTGCTTCGGCCAGCATCAAACTGTCGAGTTAAGACTTCGGAGAAGAGTATATATGTTTGGAGTTTCGCTGTTCAATCTCGGCTTTTCTGAATTTTGTCTGGGACCTGCCGTTCATGCGCCCTTTAAGCTTACACTAAGTAAACCGTTAAAGATGGCGGGCGAAGCCGGGGCGGGTGATAGCTATTAATATTATAAAGAGTAGAAGTAGATATAAATAGTAGTCGTATATTACATTACAGTGACAGATGACCTCGCTGTTGAGAACGCTCACGAGCATCACCACCAATCTACTATCTACTCTTTAAATAGGATGTGCGTAGCGAGCCGCGATCGTTATTCGTTACTCCCGATTATCACCCCCGCTTGAAATTCCTTGCCTTTGAGGATGATCGAGTGCCTGGCCTGTTGAGAGGTGAACTCGAATATTAATTGCGGCCATATGGAGGTTGCATCGTTAATTAGAACTCCCAACGCCGCCATTCACAAGACGTCCCAGGAGGATGAATGAAATCACGAATACGATGTTTTATTACTGTAGTGTAGCTCCTGTTAGTTCACAACCTAGCTACCGAGATGGCAGGCGCGGCTGTGCACAGCTACGTAGTGCTCCATGCGCTCCACAGATAGCGAAGGTATCTGTCCACAAACCATGGACTCTTGCACACAGGCCTAGGTTGCAACGCATTTAAATGTTACATGTGGACGCACTTTGCAAGCGATTCACAGGTCATGTGCATCACTCAAAATCAAATCCCAGTGTGTAGTTTTAATATTTGGAAGATATGAAGGCACACTAAATTCAGTTAGTGTAATTTTAAATTCATTCACAATGTAAGTCGTACGATTTCACCAAGTTTATAGTGTCTCAGACTAGCGCGCTAGCGGTTCGTAGAGCAATACCATGACATGGAGCCTACACAATGTATGACACCTACTGCAGACTAGTCTTGCGATTAATAGTTCGCCGCTGGGGGCGATCAGTTTAGTTCGCAGCTCCTTAGCGAACTAGTTCGCTCTTTTAGTTCGTTAGTTCCCATCTCGAAGACAGATCGTTCGCTCGCCTTGCTACTGCCACTGCACGCGCTCTTTGTTTGTTATAGCAGTCTGTCACCACTCATTACTCGTCACCAGTGATAGCTCATTCACATTGCTCTCGTTTCAGTCAATACTGTAGGCTACTGTTAAGTTACTATGCTCGCTGCACCTGCAGTTTGTTTATTAGATATTGACATGTTGCGTGTGTAGTAATGTGTTTTACATTTTGATATTCGAAGATTAAAAACATACAAAAATATGATTATTGAAACATCAGTGAAATTCCTTATTTCTTCCTTATTTTCTTGTATTCCTTGTAGGAACATAGGGTAGCTACAAACTTCTTCCATGTCACTCTATTGTTGGCCATCCTTTTAATTAGGGTCCAAGTCTTTCCTTCTGAGAAAACGTCTCTTTCTATTGTTTAAAAAGCCAAAAGTCGTCATTTGTTTATCATTAGTGAAATGCCGGTACCGTACCTAAAAGAATAACAGTATGGACGATGTGTTCGTGGAAGCATACACTTATTATTCTATTTTTTTTCTCGCGTGGGGTCGATGACCTAGATGTTAGGCCCCTTAAAACAACAATTATCATCATCTTTCGCGTATATCGATCGGCGCGTCACCATCCGATTCCATTTCCTACTTGTCACTAGGTGATGATAAGACGTACCCCCCCCCCCCCCCTCGCAATTTTCGTTTCATTTTTTACTTGCTTCGTGATATTTATTATTTGGCTGCTCTGAAACCGTTGAGTACATTATCTTTAAGGCATGAATGGGAGGAGTAGGGTTTTTAGTTCAGAGGTTTTGTCCATAGAAGTTTCTTTGTGAATCATCGTCATAATGTTCGTTTCATAAAAACAGGTAAAAGTAGTCGTACCACTATGTATCGAGAAAAATAAATATCAACCAGTTCAATAAAATGGTAATGTTGATCCAGTTCGCCGACTTTCTAAATAATTGGACATATTTTCAAATAATCCAAAATGACTAAGTTAAATAAAACTGTGGAATTATCCCCACATCTAAATCAGTTAACTATCAGGAACTTCAATTTATGAGCCGCCGCTGTATTACATTACAAATATAGGGTAGTTATTACCTATTAGCGTGTTAGCACTAGCAGTGTGTTATACTGTTATTATTATAAACCAACATTGAACAATAGATACACTCAATCAACTGAACTGACTGAACGAAGCAAAGCGCGTGTGTTTGTGCAATGAGTGGTGACGTGACGAGCTGACGAGCTGACGAGCTACGGCGGGCCCGCGCTCTCGCGCTGTTACAAGTCGGTCAGCGGAAAAAGATCGAACGAACTAACAAGCGAGGGATCTGGGAACTAATTCGGTAGTTCGTCTGTGGGACTCGCTCTTCCGAACTAGTTCGTTCGCGAACTACACAAGACTACTACATATCCCTAAAATGTGTAGGTCATATTAGTCGGGCGTTGACCAACTGGAATGCCTCTGAAAATAGATTAATTTGGTAGCACTGAAAACATTTCTCTAATATTTCAATGTCAAGGTATTGTTCTTTAGTATGCGCATGGCGATGATTCACATCAGATGAGAGGCTTTGTACGTAGAGATGCAATCTGCTGATGGAGTCATTTATAAAGATAAACTAAGACTTGGAAGTAGTTCACAACAGATTACTAAGATAAAGTGAGATAAGTTGCTCCCGAGTGCAAGGTTAACGGATTTAACTATAGATAGCAGTGAGAGGTACTGGGTTAAAACGCGATAAGGATATGGAGTTTGACAGCGTTGCCAAATTTAATAAACAAGCCCTTAAAATAAGAGCATTGAAGGCATCGTTTGGTGACAAAAGTGGATGGAAATTTGTAGAGAAATATTCAAATTTTTAACGACAGCATTGTTGTTGTTGTTTGATTTGAAGGGCTTTGATGTCGTGGGCATAATTATATCCCTTGTACTTGGGTGTGTGTGTGTGGAATTATGTCTGATAACCTGAGATATTTTGATGGCTGTATTAGTGTATGTAATTGTAATTTCTGTGGTTATTGTGAAGATAGCGGCCGTGGGGAAACCACCGAAAACGACTTCCAGGATGGCTGTGGTGTGAAATCGAACTCACCTCCTTTTAGTTCTAGCACGAGGCTGAATTACCTCGTTCCAGCCCTCAGACCAGAGTCAAATGTCTTGGAATTAACCCCGTACCTCCAGGGTGACAGCCAAGAACGCTAGCCGTTGCATGCGAAGCCATTGTTAGTTTATTGTAGTAAAGATAGCTTTGAAGCCATTTTTCATTGTTGCCTTATTAACAATTGATATTGTGACTTTCAGTCGGTCAACACAAAATAATTCCAATTACTGGAATATGTGAAAACATAACCTGAAATACATTACATGTGAATAAGATTTATTGTTATGGACTATTGAAGAAGGATAATCCATTACAATATACTTCTATATTGCGTTCAAAAAGTAACGAGCCGGAGGCTGTAATGCGCAAACCGGTGACGACATTGGCTAATCGTGGCGTGTGTAACGAGGTGTGGTTCCGACCATAGGGTGGAAGGTCACAGCCCGTCGCTAGAGGGCACATGTGCACGTCACGTGACGATACAAAGCGAGCAGCAGCATGCATCAATCGTCCAACCAAGACCAAGACAGTAGGCCATTCGACATGCTTCCTGGTGTGGTTGAAGACTGTGGGGTACCCATTGGGCACACACTTTCCGCAAGTGCAGTCGTTCCTTCATGATGGTGTGCACACTTCCGACGCTCAATCCGACCACGGCGGCTATGTCGTTCACTGTCACTCGGCGGTCCTGGGTAATTAATGCATAAACCAACTGGACGTTGTCATCGGTAATGCAGGGGGTTGCCCCAGACCGGGCATTATCGGCTAACGACACCCGTCCTTACCTAAAGCGCATGTGCCACGCCTTGACCCTTGCAAGGGACATGAAGTGTTCGCCGTACACTTGTGACATTCGGCGATGAATGTCCGTTCCCCCTACTCCTTTCGTTGTCAGAAACCGAACAGCACCTCTTTGCTCTTCGGTTGACGCCTCCATGTCGCTGTTTTCAATACGACTGGCAGCGTTGGAGGATTGATGCATGCTGCTGCTCGCTTTGTATCGTCACGTGACGTGCATGCGTGCCCTCTAGCGAAGGACTGTGACCTTCCACGCTCTGGTCGGAACCACACCTCATTACACACGCAACGATTAGCCGATGTCGTCACCGGTTTGCGCATTACAGCCTCCGGCTCGTTACTTTTTGAACGCACCTTATATCGTAATCATATGCAATTCATTTCAAGTTTTTTTTTCACATATTCCAATAATTGAAACTTCTTTGTGCAAGTGACTGAAAGTTACAGTAACATTTGTTGTTTTAAGAATAATACTATTGAGGTCATCTACCCCTTACGTTAGTTTGCGAAATGGATTGGCTGTAACTGTTTGAAAATAACGATACTGACAATCCGTCCTGGAACGCCGCCATTATTATTGGAATAACTGAAGTGCTAATATTTTGAGGTGGAGGATTCTGCCGGAGTTAATCCACTGAATGTTTAAACTATTGTTCTTATCTTCTATTATTTTAATGCTAAGACACAATCCCTGTTAAAGGATGAGAACTTTCGAACGACTAACTTAATGTTATCACTGTTAGCATAACCTCGAAACGGGAATAAATCCTGAAATTTAAATCTTCTAGATTCTGATCTCGCCATGCTAGTAATAACCTGTCAGCAGCTGGTGCAGACATAGGGATGAAGTTTCCTCTATGAATTAAATTTAAATTATGTAACTCGCAAAATTTAACCTGGTGACATTTTAGGGATGGTTGGTTGGTTCTTAATTTTAAGGGCTACGACAACGCGGTCATTTAGCCCCGTGTACTTTGGGTGTGTGTAGAATCTGTCTGATAACCGGTGTTAATTGTGATGACTGTATTAGTGTGTGTTATCTGTTTTTTAATTTAAGCACTGCAATTTAGAATTTTTCAAATAGTTCCTACTTTTGCCGCCAAGCGCCACCGTCAACGACTACTAGGCCAAGTTCAGAACTTAGCTACTAGACACCACCGCAGTCGGCTCTTGGCAACGAACGTAGAAACCTAAGAGCGTTGTTTACATTACTAACCTATCCAATTTAGCTTCACACAGGTGCAATTAGTGGAAGGTTCTTTAACATGCCATACATCTATGACATGGGACCACCGGCTTTACTTCCCCTCCGAAGGAAGGCATACTGAGGGATTTTAACGCTCTTAAAAAATCCGATGGCTTCGGCCGGGTTTGAATCCGCTATCTTGGGCATAGAAGCTCAGTATGCTACCGTCTACGCCACCGAAGCCGCTCAAATTATAGGGACATATTACTCTGGAGTTAAGTAAGTAAGAATATTGTTGGCAGCACTGATGTGTAGGGCCCGGATTCTTACCTTTTTGCTTCTTTTTTCCTTACATTTAAATACAAAAATACTTCATGAGTTGTGTAGTACCCAAAAAACCTTAATGATATGAGAGTACCTAAAGTAAACCAATTGCAGTTTAGTTCCATTTATTGTAACTTCGTATATTTGAATTTTTAGTCCATAATTTTTAAAAGTAAACTTAAAGCCTATTTATTCCTAGCTCTAGTTGATTGAGAGAAATCATACCTGCTAGAAAAATCAAATACTTTCATCACTTTTCAGCTTATGTCTTATTGCTGGGTTATTTCCAGTGTTGCCAATTTGGTGGTTTTAGCACCAGATTTGGTGTTTCTGAAGTTCGACTGGTACTGGAAATGTTCTAATAGCGCCATAGCAAAATACTGGTGTTATATCAATAAAACCAGTGCCAAATCTGGTGCTTAATGGATTTTTCCATGAAATTATCTCCTATGACAAATAAGTAAATCCTGGAAGCCATGTATGTAATAGTTTTAATAAAGTTCATAAATTAAGATAGGCAATGTTCAGCCTTACACGTATCAAGATCAACACTCCGACAGGGGAAGTCCCTGAAATTCTCATTCGCATGCATAATTGCTAAGTAAGCGCGACATGCAGGGCTCAGTGCAAGTACACTTGTACAAAGAATCGACCTATCATCTATTTTCTTTCCAGCTCCCAGGGGATTTCCCAGTTTCATGCGAAGGCAGTTTATGTACTTTCGCTCCCTCACTCTAATGCAGATGTAGGGAGAGTGTTTAGCCAAGTTTAATTGGTGAAAACAAAGCAAAGAAATCGAATGAAAGTTCAAACATTGCATTCCATTCTGTGTGTGCGATGTGGACTAAAATCAGAGGGAAAATTCTATCACGACTACGAACTTCCGAAGGACATGATAGTGCCCAAAATTGGAAGTATGCAGAGCTACAGCAGTACTACACCTTCCTGCTCTAAAGATGTAATAGCCGTAGCAGGCTCCGTAAGTGAAGAAGACGATTTTTAATGGAAGAAATGTAAGTAAAAAGCCGTTTATATATTTATAATTTTTGGTGTTTTTCTAGTGTTTTGAATCATAGAGTCCAGCTGGTGCTTTTCTGGCGTTTTAAAGCATAGGGTTTAGTTCTTTCCCATTTCAAGATTTGGCAACACTGGTTATTTCTTGTCAGGAAAGTGGGAATAAATATCTTATTATTTCCAAGAATCCTATATTCCAAATAAACAAAGTAAATTAAACGGGCTAGAGTGTGAAAATCACCTCTGACATTCTTGATTTTATTGAATTTGAATTATTAACATATTTACCTAAGGAGAGAAAATATTGCCTAAAAGTGTAAGTTCCCTGTGATAATTTGATGACGTATCATTATATAAATTATTTACACTTTCGTTGCAATCAGATTTTCTACTAGCAATTAGGTATTAATTTTAAGCTTTGTGCAGTTCAACGTTTGCTGCACTTAAAACATGAAAACCTTTTTAAAAACCTATTCTGCCAATTAAAAACCTAAAAAGAACATTTTTGTTTTTGAAAACTTAAAATGACAATTTTTTATACTTAAAAATCTGGACCCTACTGATGAGTGGGTGACCTGTCATACGGAGCATGTCCCTGACAAATTGGATGTGTTAGCTATGAATAGTATATTGTAAGAGTTACTAAATCCGCTATGGCTATTACATATTGAATAGACAGCTTTTCATCCACTCTATTGAAATATGTAATGCTCTTTACATACCATATTGGAATGAATAGGGTAATACTTTAAATATTCAAAATGAATATTGAATTTCAATACATGGCTTGATATATTTCGTGTGCACAAATGAAACATTACGTAGACCAGAGCTATTGTTAGTTACTGTAACACGGCGGCAGTGCTCAGAGATTTATGGGGCTTTACAACATACAATGACCACCTCGTGGTGTAGCAGTTAGCGTTTTCAGCTATCGCCCCGGAGGTCCGGGTTTGGTTCCCGGCTCTGCCAAGAATTTTAACTCCGGTCTGAGAGTTGGAACGGGGTACACCCAGTCTCGTGAGGCAAAACTGAGAAGAGGATGGTTCGATTCCCACCTCAGCCATCTTGGGAGTGGTTTTCCGTGGTTTCCCCAATTTCTACTCCAGGCAAATCCTGGGATAGTTCCTAGCTTAAGACCACGGCCGGGTCCGTCACAATCCAAGCCCACATTTACAAATACACGCACTAGTTCAGCCATCACAATAACACGGTTTCACCCAAATTACACACCCACCCAAATACACGGGGCTATGTGAGTGCGATGTTACATCCCCTAAAATGAGCAACAACATACAATGAGTAGCGTTTAAGTAAATATATATTGATCGAGGTTTCGTAGCTCTGGTGATGTTCCTTGTCTTTGAGTAACTCAGTAAACACTTTCTGCTGAACTCCAGCGCCATTTGGATGAGCCGCTGGTACAACATATCAACGTTCAGAATTGATGCTGGTGGAAATTGCTGTACCGTACATCAATAAAAGACACCTAAATATTTCATAAGTTCTTTCTAAATATTTCATACGTTCTTTCAACCATTTTGCTTTGAATGGGTTGTGTGCTGCCAAACTCAAGTTATATGGATTATAATTTTACTAGATTTACGAGGGCACAGCTTCATTGATAGCACTCCGTAATTCGAATAAAATTTCAGTTGTAACAGTGCATATCGTAGAGCGCCTTTCGTGATAGGCAACCCAACTCTCCTGTATTTAATGTATATTCAACGCCTGGAGTTAACTGTCAGAGAATGTGTTTTAACTCTTTGAGGGGCATGTGAAACATTACTCTACTAATTACCTCCCAGTGGGGCAGAGAAATATAACGCTTAATTTTATGCACCTTATTACTTTAAGTTTAAATTATACCAAGTTAGCAACAAAGAAAATGTGATTTATTCATTTTTGTTACAAGTGGGTTCGTGGCTAGGGTGTTATACTGTGTAACCACAGCCCCGTTAGGCAACTTTATACGATTTGGAAACGATTCACGAGTTCACTTGCAAAGGTATTTCTTCACTTAGTGAATCCGTGATTTGCCTTTCATTCAAACGACATATTGCCTGGCAATTGTGCTCACTACCGGTATACATCAGGTTATGCCCACCAAATGAAACAAAGTAGGGCTATGTGACTAAGCTGTCAGGGGCGGTAGTCACGTACAGTACTGAGATCACCCTGTAAGAAAGTGAAACAATTAGCAGGATTATTTATAACAACTACACAAAGATCTGATTCACATCAAATATAAACTTACTGCCAATGATTTTCAACCGGCGTAGTTGGTAGCATGCTAAACTGCTGTTCCCAAGATCACGGGTTCAAACCTGGCCAGGGGGCGTGGTGGCTCAGCGGTCTAGCTGTATGCCTCTCACCAAGGCGGTACGGGTTCGATTCCCGGTCAATGCATGTGAGATTTTCGAAGTGAAATGCCATGTCCTGTGGTTCGGATTCCACGTAAAAAGGAGGTCCCGTGGCTCATGATCTCAAGATTAACGGTCACGTTAAACTACAAGCTTCCTTCCTTCCTTCAAACCTGGCCGAAGTCGTCGGATATTTTAGAGCGTTAAAACCATCCAGTATGCCTTCCTTCGGAGGGGAAGTAAAACCGGCGGTCCCATGTCATAGATTTATGGCATGCAAAATATTCTTCCACTAACTAAACTTGTGTGAAGCTAAATTTGTAGGTTATATTTCGTTGTAAGTTCTATCAAAGTTCCAACGTTCACCACTAGGTGTAAGTGATATCTGGTAGCGAAAGTTGGAACTACTTGAAATTGTACGGAATTTGTAGCTCACCCTATGGGTGTCCTCTTGAAGCAGATACAGACTCTGGAGAGCCGAATATGTTCTCGGACACTCCCAGCACTAAAAGCCATACGCTAAATAAATAATAACCGGTGTATACAGAAACAATTCATAAATATTATGTAAAAGTAACAATCAAGTATTACACACTAGCAAACAGTTGAAGCCCTTTGTTGGTAACGGTTAGGAACACGTGTGTGAGCTGACTGCTCCTGCTCTGGCTAATCCATCTAGTGGGTGGCTACAGAAATAGTTGCTGCCCTTGAAGAGCAGAACATACTGTAAGTATTTGGTGGTATCAGTGTGTAACCACAGCTCAAGTTGGTGATATTTAAGGTGGTCACAAATCCTATTGCCTGCCTTTCGGAGAGTTAATACCCTGTTTTGACTCGTGTGGTTATTAGCAACACAGATGCACCTGTTTTTGACCTAAAATTGTTCAATATCTTGCCTGTAAATATACAGGTCTTTTACATTTAAGGATGCTTTAAATGCTCATCGACAGTACGGTACCTGGATTTGATTTTGCAACCTATGTCACAGTTAGCGAGTGCCTAACCCAGGCGTTCTCAACCCCTATGAGACTGTGAGCACGACCTTAATGACATACTAAGTAACTTACCCGAGCACCATTAAATCGAATATAATAATAATAATAATAATAATAATAATAATAATAATAATAATCACATTTGCTCTTCAAATGTGTGCTCGAAAAAGTCATCCGGCAGTGGCGAAAAGTAATGAACATTTACAAGGCTGAAAATGGAGTCAGATTGGGCTACAAAAAACAGAACCTGATAGTTGACTGCCTAGCATTCGCAGATGACCTCGCAATTTTTTCCGATTCCCTCGATGCAGCCGCAGCGCAAATTAATGAACTCCAGATCCAAGCAGCAAACACGGGCCATAAGATCTCCTTTGAAAAAACAGAATTCATCACTAATATCAAGCTAGTACCAAAAGAGCTGGATGTAGGACAGGGGAAAATCAAGCAAACGAAAGCGTTTAAATATTTGGGTGAGTGAATAGACCCCAATCTCTCCGAGAATGCAGCTTTTGAGTCACGAATCAGGAAAATGGAAATGGCATATGATCTAACAAATGCCATTTACAACAAGAAATCCATATCAACAAATGCCAAGTTAAGACACTACCAAACAGTCATCCGTCCAGAGGCTTTGTATGCTGCAGAGTGCCTTGCAATGCATCGCAAGGGACTAACAGAGAATCTGGTAGTGAAAGAAAGAAAAAGTCTAAGAAAAATCTTGGGTTCGGTAAAAGAAAATGGGGAATATAGGAGACGGCACAACCACGAACTTTACACCCATGTGGAAAAAAATAACTGGTACCATGAGGAAACGGAGAATTGCCCTTTAATGTCATATAACAAGAATGAACCCAGCACGATTGACAAATAGATTTTTCACCTACTTTCTCAAAAAGAAAACCAAGGGAGCTTGGTTCACTGAGGTGGACAAAGATTAACAAGAAGTGGGAATTACAGGCAACGATATTTGGGAACGTGCCACCCTTAAACAAAAACAAACAGCACACCGATGTTTCCAAGAAAAGCCAAAGCTTCCAACTGGCAAGAAGTGGACTGCAGAAAGGAAACAACAGCATCGAGAACTAATGCGAAAGTACTGGGAGGATGTTAAAGCTCGATGCAACAAGAAACAGTTGAAATGACGTGGTCCTTAGATGGCCGAATCGAAAGAATAATAATGCTTTTCAACTGCGTCCTCGAAAAAGACATTCGGACCTGGCGAACAAAATTATTAGAAACTGAGTATAGCCGACTGTCTAGCATTCGCTGATGACATCGCCATTCTGTCGAACGACGTAGAAACTGCTAAGATGCAAATCGACCTTTTAAAAGAAATCGCTGAACAAACTGGCTTGCAGATATCATTCGAAAAAACAGAAGTAATGACCAACATCAAAGACGCCCCAGCAAAACTGCAGACAAAATACGGGAAGATCAACAGAGTGGAGAAATTTAAGTACTTGGGAGAGATCATCATGAAAAGTGAACTGGACAAAGAAGCACTCAAGGAACGAGTACGCAAACTCGAAATAGCATATCATACATCGCGCGCAATATACAACAAAAAATGCCTGTCCAAAAATACTAAACTACGTCATTATGAAACTGTTCTGAAACCAGTAGTTATGTATGCAGCCGAAACCCTATCCCTAAATGCTAATAAAGGACTCCTTGAAGAACTGGAGAAAAAAGAGCGCAAAATCGTCAGAGGTATAATGGGATCAAATTACAAGAATGGTATCCACTATAAAAAATCCAACAAAGAAGTCTACAGTGAAATAGAGAAAATTTCAGAATCAATCCGTAAAAGGCGGGCACGGTATTACGGTCATCTCAAACGAATGGACGGAAACAGGCTGACTAAACAGATTTTTCATTTCTTTGACTCCAAACCCAAAACCACAATGCCCTGGTTTATGAATACCAAAGACGACATCAAAATACTGTATCTAAAACCCGACGACGCCTTCAATAGAGATCTCTTCCGCAAAAAGTTACTGACTAATGGGCTAACCCGAGACGAGACATCGAACCCGAAAAGAAGACAAGGTACCACTTGGACAGCAGAGCGCAAGATGGCTCACTCACAGAGAATGAGGGAATTCTGGGCTCAGAGGAAGGCGAAACAAATTGCCAAGTGTAGCAAGACTTAACGTGGTCCTAGATGGTCTCAACGAATTATATATAATAATAATAATAATAATAGCCTAATAATACAACAAACATGCGACTGTCTTTCCGTTTCCTCTTCCTATTTCTGCCTCCTCTGACGTGGTGAAATAGCTAGGGATTCACTGCTCACCAGGCATGCTGCAACTACTTGCATGACTCATGTAGATAAGATACATTTAATTGAGAACAGTCGAGTAGAATCAGCATCATTTGTGTTACTAATTAAAGCAAGGGTGTCCAATTATTTTTACGTAGATTCAAACATACTATTTCACATAATGATAGTTTTTCTTACTGTCAAATGAAAACACTATTATTCCGGGTCGTGCAATACAATTTGAATTGAAGAATGGATCTTAGGGGAGCTTGTGCTCGCGAGCTTGTTTTGACTGATAAGAGCACCAAATTTCATTTAAAGAGCACCAGGTTGAGAACACCTAACCTAACCGATTGCACCATAAACACAACTACCGTGAAAATGTACGCGTAATCACCAATGTAACGGTTTAGTGTAAATATTAGTGTTGTAAAGGGTTAGATCGTTTGAATTCTCTGTCCAAGAAGGTGGGTTCAATCCCCCATTAAGACATTGCCATTTGAATGAAAATCCACAGCCTGCTTCCAGTCTCCGACCGGGTCAGGAATGGAATGAATGAAGCCCCTATCTAGCGGCGAGGATATGAACTGTGCCGGCTGCCGAGGCCTGACGCACTCCTCTGGGGCAATGATTAAATGAGTGACAGATGAAATGAAATGATAGTGGAGAGTGTTGCTGGAATGAAATGTTGACAGGGAAAACCGGAGTACCCGGAGAAAAACCTGCCTGCCTCCGTTTTGTCCAGCACAGATCTCACATGGAGTGACCGGGATTTGAACCACGGACCCAGCGGTGAGAGGCCGGCGTGCTGCCGCCTAAGACACGGAGGTTCCAAGACATTGCCATTTAAGGATACTTAAATGTGACAATCTTGTGCAGAGAGACTTAACGGCAAGTAACAGACATTGCCTTATAATCCATTACATAGAAGTAGGGTGTTTTAATTTCACACGGCGTATGCATTATGAGTACCATAAACCTGCCTCTATATTTAGTACATCGATCACGTAGTGTCGTGTTGTTGTAAAGGGATTTTGTGATATCGTAGTTATGTAGCCCAATGCACTTAGGTGTGTGTGGAATTTGTCTGATAACTTATAGCATTGCAAAGGCTGTAATAGTGTATATATTTATAATTGTAATCCTAGGTTCGATTCCCGTGACTGGCTGGGGGGTGCAGTGGTAACGTTCTCACTTGCTGTGTCCAAGCATGGAGGATCAAATCATGGTGCAGTCAGTTGACATTTGAGGGTGCACAAATGCGAAGGACAGTAGATTTTCTTGCTCGTTAAAGATCCCCTTCGGGATAAAATTCTGTTCCCCCCGTCGTCTTTAAAAGCTCCAGTAGTTAAAAGGGTTGTAAAAACTATAACATTAGTATTACCAATTAAAAATACACACACTATTACAGATCTCAAAATAACACTGGTTATCAGACAAATTCTACTTACATCCAAGTACACCTGGCTAGATAACTAAGATGTCGCAAAGATCCTAAATGAATGGACAAACATAACCATTGTGTAATTCCATTAGGATAACCGTCATACTCTTTAGAGATCATAAAACTACTATGTCTTGCATGATAAGCCGGAGAATCGCAACCATTGTTAGCTGATGATTACAGAGCCCTGTCTGAGTCCTTCACTACACAATGTGACATAAGGGAAGAAAAATGGGCTCCAAGCTCTGGTGATAGCCGCTGTGACATTTGGTAAATGATAAATGGTCAAATACTGTGGATTAAACGTTATATTGTCTGAAGATAAATTGAGGCAATAAATCCATCATGTCCAATTGCCGTCACAGCCCCCTGCGGCCATGAATTGAAACGTGAGCAAATACAACATGATACATGTAAGTTACAACACAGTCTGACTATGGGGAACAGTATAATTAATAATAATAATAATAATAATAATAATAATAACGCAAAATTGAAGCATTGCAAAGCCGCTGTCCTCCCAGAAGCTCTATATGCATCAGAAACCATAACTTTAGGTGGCCATTTAAAAATTGCAGACATGCAAGATTCTCAGAAAAATATTCGGCCCTACACAAAGAAATCTATAGTCTCACAGACAGTTTCACAATTTACGTGGTTAAGGCTGAATGGCCTTCTCATATCTTAAATTTCCAGCGAAAGTTGCAACGCAGCTCACTCCTAATAATGACTGATATGCTGGGAGCTCAATTGAATGCTAGGCAGAGGAATGTAGGCGTCGAGATCGTGGCATTTTGTAGTCTGGCTGAGAAGAAAGGAAGGAAGCTTGTAGTTTAACGTGAACGTTAATCTCGCGATCATGAGCCACGGGACCTCTTTATTACGTGGAATCCGAACCACAGGGCATGGTGTTTCACTTCGAAAATCTCACATGCATTGACTGGGAATCGTACCTGGTTCGCCTTGGTGAGAGGCAGACAGCTTGACCGCTGCACCACCACGCCCCATAGTCTGGCCAGCGATATCTGCCTTCCCAAAAACATTGCACCATAATTTCCTAATCGTCCTACTGAGCGCGCAACGGACCGGTATATTCTGCAGAGTAGTAAGAAGGTTGTCATGGCAACGAAAGGAAGTCCATCCGCTCGTTCTCCGCCTCACCACGTACTAGCAAACAAGAGAATTCTTAACAGCACTGAAGTAAAAATATCCAGCTTCTTTTGATCTAGTTAATCTATAAAACAAATTGACCTTATTTAAAAATGAGAATTATCCTTTCTGTTACATTGCAGGGGGGAAAGAAAGGGACGGTGCCCCTTGCATTATGATTTGAGGGGGCTGAAAGGGAATTTGCCCCTCCTCCAAGCCAGCTCCTATGCTCTTATATTAAACAATATAGCAAACTAAATACCAGGGAATCATAAGTTTGATCCCTGATGTTCACATCAGTTCCAAGCAATCACGCAGTGCTCGTGAGGTAACACACGATTACCAAGAGCGGTGGGCGTGTTGTTGTGAAGTCACCCGCCCTCCTCTTAACTGAGATGCCTGGCTGACAGCCCAATTAACCAAGATCTGGAGGGGAGATAACCACTCGTTAACACGCACTTAACCTCTTAATTGGGTGTGTACATCTTCATCTGATACAGCGGCGGCCCTTTACGTTAACCAGCGATCAGTGAACAGGTAGGAGACTCTTATCTTACTGAGATATCAGTGGGGAATGGCTGATTCATGTGAGGGGTGTCAATGTAGACTCATTGTCTGCTGCTGTTGTTCGAATTAGGGCCTTGGACAGCGTGTGAGGAATCTGCCCGGTAACATGTGTTGTTGTGTGGGGTATTCATTTGTAACTGAGGCTGGGATTGGGGAAGAGTTGGCTGTGGCCTTCAGTCAGGGACCATTCCAGCATTATCCTCGAGTTAAAGTGGGTAACAACGGATAACCGCCGGCCCCGTGGTTTTGGGGAAGCGCACCTGCCTCTCATCCGGAGGCCCCGGGTTACCGGCTCCGTCATGTATTTTAGAAACTGACGTGAGGGCTGAAACGGGGTGCACTCAGCCTTGTGAGGACAATTGAGTAGCTGTCTGACGGTGAGGCAGCGCCCCGATCGCGAAAACCAAGATTAACGGCCGAGGGGACCCGATGCGCTGATCACGCGTCACCCCAATATCTGCAGGCCAAACGGCTGTCGCTTGGTAGGCCTAGGCCCATCACGGGCTGTAGTGCCAAGGGTTATTATTATTATTATTATTATTATTATTATTATTATTTAACTACGGATAACCACTTTTAGAATAGCTGAGAAGGGGAATCGAAACCAACTCTTCTTCTCAATTTTGCCTTACGAGGATGAGTATACACCCTACCAACCCTCAGACCAGAATTTCATTTCTTATCAGAGTCGGAAATGATATCCAGGACCTATCAGAATGGAGTCTCAATATGTACCCCAAGGCCATGATATAGCGGACATCTTTAATTGAATATACTGTATTCAAATAATTCATCCGACTAAGCTCCTCTTATCATAGGATGTGTCTCACTGCGTAGCCTACTGTCCATTTCTTCTTAAGGCCGATAACCTAGATGTTAGACTCCTTAAAACAACAATTATCATCATCATCATCATCATCATTATGATTATGATTATCATTTCTTCGTAATAAACACAGCGGCGTAGCCATGTGCGTAAAATCACGAACCGCAGGAGCCTGAATTCCAGATATCACAGGTTTTGAATTCGACTCTATCTGCTGCAATCCTGAATGTTGTTTTGCCCTGTTTTACAACACTCCATACAGGAAAATGCAGGTGTGGTACCTTATTTCAAATACCTAGGCACATTCGCAATCCTAGATCCTAATACTAATTAAAAAAAGATACGAGCCTTACAGTAGTCGCATATGATGTGTAACATCTGACATGTTATCCTACTCGTATACTACACAGCTTGGACATTCGTAAAATGTTAATTTACACTCCATTTTCATACTGGTACTATGATGAATGTATAGATTGAATTGGAGATATGCTACTGTCACATTTGTGGCGCAGCGGTCAAGCTGTTAGTCTCTCACCAAGGTAGACCGGGTTTGATTCCCGGTCAATACATGTGAGATTTTCGAATTGAAATGCCATGTCCTGTGGTCCGCATTCCACGTAAAAGGGAGGTACCGTGGATCATGATCGTGAGATTAACGGACTCGCAAAACTACAAGCTTCCTTCCTTACTTTTACATTAATAATTCATAATAACAAAGTGACACACAACGTCGACAGTACTCTCAAATACTGTGAGCACACTCCTCAGTAACTATAACATTCATTATTCTCAAGGCTCTCATACAGTTCGTCGTAAACAATCAAAACATGTCATCCTACAATCATGAAATGATCTAGTCTCACATATGATGAAAATACAGCTTTTATTCCACTCATATAACAACATTCTGTTATGCATTTAATATTTGACTACTCATCCACAGCTTGACAATAATGCCGCTTACTTAAATGTCATTTGTCGTCTTTGTACTACCCCATGTGGTATTCAACTTGAACGTGAAGCTTCATAAACTGCTCAATGACAAATGAAAGTCGGTGAAACATTTGCCACTGTGCTCGTCAAAGCAGTGCCTGCCTACTGTATTGCCATAACATTCTCGCGCTACAGAGCACACACTGCCTTGTTTCCAACACACACATTTTCAATTGTACATCCAGCTGGCAGTGCGTCTTCACTTCCGTCCGATCCACTTCCGTTTGATCCACTTCCGCTCGATTCTCTTCCGTCCCATTTTTCTGGCAGTGCGTCTTCACTTCCGTCCGATCCACTTCCGTTCGATCCACTTCCGCCCGTTTCTCTTCCGTCCCCAATATTCAAAATCACTCCCACAAAACTATCCAGCAACCGAGCGGAAAAATGTTACACATCAGTAATAATTACAGTTGTAGAGACTATTGCAGTCACACAGAAACCCAGGTATTCTGACAAATTCTACACAATCTATGATTAAGATGTCGGAAGCCTCCAAAATGTATTAACGTTTAACTCAAATTCGCTGTTTGACTAGAAATAAAATATCTGGAAGGGAATATAATCTTTGCGTTCCAAGATATTAGTGGTGCATTGTTGATGATCGAACCGACAGCGCACTAAGGCGCAACACAGGGTCATGAGGCCAAAGCATATACGAACATGGTAGACGAGTGTGCTTGAACCCCTCCGTTGACCTTTCTTTGAAAGGTTTTCCATTCGAGTCCTGGCAAATGCTGCGACAGTTCTTTCTAACTCCTTGCCCAGTTTCATTCATCTTATCTCTCGGTCAATGCATGTGAAATTTCATGTCTTGTGGTTCGGATTCCACGTAAAAAGGAGGTCCCGTGGCTCATAATCACAAGATTCACGGTCAAGTAAAACTACAAGCTTCCTTACTTCCTTCATCTTATCTCTCATTAAATCTTCTCATGATGTTGGCGTTCGCCGTAAAAGCCAGTCGCAACATAGAAATTCATCGCATCTCGTCGCCAATCCTGTCGAAACGGGAAGAATAAGGGGCAGGCGTCAGACTATGCACTAAATCAGTGTACTGTCGTTGTCACAAGAAGGGCTATCAGTGCTGGCTGGATCAGTCTAACCTCGGGTACAATAAAAAGTAGACATACAGTACATTCGAGTTTATGATCGCAGCATACGTTTCGAGAAACTGAGAGTTTTTTAAGGGGTCACTCACAGAGATGTTTATTTCAATCTGTGTATGCTGGATGATCCTTCCACTCCATCATTGGCGATCCAGGCATATTATTAGTTAATGTTGTCTTAAGGGGAGGACCAACGAGGTCATCTGCACAATGTGCAATGGGTGTGTATAAAATAGTGATGTTACATCCGAAATAGTTTTGAAGACCTCAATTTCGAACGTCGCTGAAGAGAATAATTTGAATGATGCGTACTCATGTAAAATTTTGAAATCATTCTTTCAGTGTTGACTGTACAAACGGTCAGTTGAAACTCTTTAGTCGGTCAACACGAATTTTCCCAATGACTGGGCGGGTACAATGTATATGAAAATCCACAGCCTGCTTCCAGTCTCCGACCGGGTCAGGAATGGAATGAATGAAGCCCCCATCTAGCGGCGAGGATATGAACTGTACCGGCTGCCGAGGCCTGACGCACTCCTCTGGGGCAATGATTAAATGAATGACAGATGAAATGAGATGATAGTGGAGAGTGTTGCTGGAATGAAATTGTGACAGGGAAAACCGGAGTACCCGGAGAAAAACCTGTTTGCCTCCGTTTTGTCCAGCACAGATCTCACATGGAGTGACCGGGATTTGAACCACGGATCCAGCGGTGAGAGGCCGGCGTGCTGCCGCCTAAGCCACGGAGGCTTACGGTACAATGTATATACTAGAAGTAAATTATGTATTTATTTAGCGTATGGCTTTTAGTGCCGGGTGTGTCTGAGGACATGTTCGGCTCGCCAGAGGCTGTAGCTGCTTCAAGCAGACACCCATGGGGTGAGCTACAAGTTCCGTTCAATTTCAAGTAGTTGCAACTTTCGCTACCAAATGTCACTGACACCTAGTGGTGAACTTTGTGACTTTGATAGAGCGTTACAACGAAATCTAACCTAGAAATTTAGCTTCACACAAGTTTAGTTAGTGGAAGGATCTTTCACATGTCATAAATACTGTAAGTAAATAACACTCCTGAAAAAATACATGTATTAGATATGATCCTAAAATTGCCCCATTAGAGTAGTGATTATAACTAGTGCGCCTGTTTGCCATCTCTTGATGAATGCAGTACATTTGCATTTGTCTGTTGGCACAGGCTAGAGTAAAATGTGACTTTCCACCAATATCTCAGCCTCACTCATGGCTGTGATTATATGGAAGCTACTGAGGTATGGGTGGTGCTTAGTAATGGCCTCGGGACACAACAAATGCCTGTGTGTACTCTGAGAGGTTCTACTCATAGGATCAGTGCTAATGTTCTGACTCTGTGAGGAAAGCAATGGCAAACTACCTCACTCCTCATCTTGCGTAATACGCCTCATTATAGTGCTGCTTGGAGGTTTTGTGGGTATCTACCAACCAAACCTAAGGTGGTACTTTTTGAGGATCCAATCAGCCTCTGTGCTGACTGCCTAACAGACAGATATAACTAATACATGTAACCTTTCCAGAAGGGTTTTACTTATTATTCATATATTATAAGGTGCGTTCAAACAGTAACGACCCGGAGGCTGTAATGCGCAAACCGGTGACGACATCGGCTAATCGTGGCGTGTGTAACGAGGTGTGGTTCCGACCAGAGCGTGGAAGATCACAGCCCGTCGCTAGAGGGCACATGTGCACGTCACGTGACGATACAAAGCGAGCAGCATCATGCATCAATCGTCCAACGCAGCCAGTCGCTTTGCAAACAGTGACATGGAGGCGTCAAACGAAGAGCAAAGAGGTGTTGTTCGGTTTCTGGAAGCGAAAGGAGTAGGGGGAACGGACATTCATCGACGAATGTCACAATTGTACGGCGAACACTGCATGTCCCTTGCAAGGGTCAAGGCGTGGCACAAGCGCTTCAGGGAAGGACGGGTGTAGTTAACCGATGATGCCCGGTCTAGGGCACCCCCCTGCATTACCGATGACAACGTCCAGCTGGTTGATGCACTAATTACCCAGGACCGCCGAGTGACAGTGAACGCCATAGCCACCGTGGTCGGATTGAGCGTCGGAAGTGTGCACACCATCATGAAGGAACGACTGCACTTGCGGAAAGTGTGTGCCCAATGGGTGCCCCACAGTCTTCAACCACACCAGGAAGCATGTCGAATGGCCTACTGTCTTGGTCTTGGTTGGACGATTGATGCATGCTGCTACTCGCTTTGTATCGTCACGTGACGTGCACGCGTGCCCTCTAGCGACGGGCTGTGACCTTCCACGCTCTGGTCGGAACCTCGCCTCATTACACACGCCACGATTAGCCGATGTCGTCACCGGTTTGCGCATTAAAGCCTCCGGCTCGTTACTTTTTGAACGCGCGTTACGTATACATCGTACCCCGCCCAGTCATTGGGAAAATCCGTATTAACCGACTGAAGAGTTACAAATGACAGTGACATGCGTAAACATTAATAATAATAATAATGAAATGAAAATCCACAGCCTGCTTCCAGTCTCCGACCGGGTCAGGAATGGAATGAATGAAGCCCCCATCTAGCGGCGAGGATATGAACTGTGCCGGCTGCCGAAGCCTGTCGCACTCCTCTGGGGCAATGATTAAATGAATGACAGATGAAATGAAATGATAGTGGAGAGTTTTGCTGGAATGAAATTGTGACAGGGAAAACCGGAGTACCCGGAGAAAAACCTGTCTGCCTCCGTTTTGTCCAGCACAGATCTCACATGGAGTGACCGGGATTTGAACCACGGACCCAGCGGTGAGAGGCCGGCGTGCTGCCGCCTAAGCCACGGAGGCTTCAATAATAATAATAATAATAATAATAATAATAATAATAATACTCAAATATTGAAGTTGACATCAGAAAAAGACGATCGAAATTCTTTGGGCACATAAGTAGACTGCTGAATACCCGACTAACCAAAAGAATACTAGATTACATATCATTACTCAAAAGTACCACACCATGGATGAAAGAAGTACAAAAGGACATGCGAACTGCTAACATAACCGACACATCAGACAGAGACTCCTTCCGTAATAAAGTGGTACAACTGGGAAGTCCAAGCAGAGCAAGCAAAACCTACACCTTACAGACCTCAATGGTCTGACGAAAGAAAATTGGCATTCTCCAACAGAATGAAACAATACTGGCAAAACAAGAAGAACGTCAAGAAATGAGTCAAATTGCTTAACGCTTTCCAATATTGGGAAAATACGCTGTAAATAAATAAATAAATAAATAAATAAATAATAGTTCAACGCTACTTTTATTGGATATGGCAATGCAGAAATTAGCATTAAATGATTATCTTGTTTAAACTGGCCACTCTCATTCAAACAACCATAAATGTGATATGTGTGGATCGAGATTCAATCCTGCAACCTTGCGTATAGAAGCAAGGCACATTATCTAACGGAGCCACGCAACCCCCCTTCTTGATATGATATGAAATGTTGACAATATATTACTGAGGGTGAATACCGCTTCCAACTTTGTGTTCTGTTGATGGAGGAGTTCGTGCAAGGTCCAAAGATTCAAGGTTGTTGTGTTGCCAGGAGGGTAGCGCAGTTCTACAGCGCGCTGGTCAGAGACAACCTTCTTATCGATCGATCGACCGTGAATTCTGCTCGCGTTTTGTGCTGCTCTCTGTAGGCTGTACCATTCTCTTGTTTCGCCGAGTGCACTCTAGATGTCTCTTACGTGCTCTTCCCTTGGCTTTTCCTCAGCAGAAGTAGAAATTACTTTTCAAACGTGGGCAGAAGGAGAACTCACATAAAAGGAATTACATTTTCAAGAGATTTACGAATACTTAGGCCTACCGGCTTTCTTTTAGATTTACAGCACCCAAATTTGCTTTTTAAATTGCCATAATCGTTACCAATCCAATATTACCACCGCTCGAAATATCTCACCAGTATTCAATTCCTTGGACATATTAGTTCAACCAACTTGAGGTTCTGTACCATGATAGATGGTTATTATACAAGTTCACATATGCAGCTTTCAAAAACATTACATGCAAAGAGAAAATATGACGGCCGAGCGAATGTTCAAAATTCAATTTTCTTTCGTCGGAATCTAACACAACTATAAGCCTGAACTTATGTACCATGGCAGAGAATTGTAGAACGTGTCTATTGATATGACTATTATACCAGGACAAACCCCAAATCAAGATGGTGGCTGAGCGAATTATCAATATTTAATGGCCTACCTTTGAACTTGGTATAGCTATTAGACTACTGTGATAGAAGACAATAAGGCAATGCCACAGATACGCCAAAAATCGTGCCGCATGAATTTTCAAAATCAATTATAGCTGATGTTATTGCCAAGATAGTACATTCAAAGGAAAATACACCAGTGTACTTTTCGAAACCATGAATATTATGTTACCAACATGGTGGCAACGCGAATTTTCAAAAGTTAACTTCTTTTTCTAGGAACCTATTACATCTAAAAACCTGAAATTAGTTCTTTAAAACAAGTTTACTTATATGCTATTCAAAATCATAATAATCAACGAACCAATATGGTGGCCTCACGATTTTTAGCCTACTTTTCACATTTTGCAGAAATGAGGAAAACGTAGACTTATGAGATCGATCCTGGAAAATTACTGTCTGTCTGCCTGTCTGTCCTTCTGTCTGTCTGTCTGTCTGTCTGTCCTTCTGTCTGTCTGTCTGTCTGTCTGTCTGTCTGTGTGTGCGCCCCCCCCTATCAACTCCTAAACGGCTGCAGCAATCGAAACCAAATTTGGTATGAGTAAAGATCTATACCGGAACCTCTCAATGTCATAATTGAAAAAGATGTCAGTGCTACAAACTGCTGAAAAATCACAATTGAAATTTGAGCTCCATGTTGGATATCTTGGGATGTATAAATGGAAACTATTCCAAAATTGGCACACATATAGATAATAATACTTCAGTTTAATTTTCAGGCGGCCATACATGACAGTGTTGCCAAAATGATCTTAAGCCTACTGATAGGTCCAATTTTTAAATACATATCACTCCTACGCAATCAAATGGATTTCAACCAAATTTCGTATGTAGTATGTGTACGTAAACAGATATGACTGAGCGTATTCTTAAGAGCCACCAGGGCTGCCAACTGTCAATAAATGCTCTCTCTATTTTTCATCCAAATACCAATATATCAGAAAGTAAGTGAGCCAACAGCTGTAAACTTTGCACACGTATAGTGCCTGACATTCTAGTATAATTTGGAGCAACTAATGTATGTCACTGCTACCAACATGATTCTAAGCCTGCTGATAGGACCAATTTTTAAATACATGTAACTTCTATACTGTCAATTGGATTTCAACCAAATTTCGTATGTAGTATGTGTACATAAACAGATATGACTGAGCGTATTCATAAGAACCACCAGGGCTGCCAACTGTTAATAAATGCTGTTTATATTTTTTTACCCTAATATCAATATATCAGAAAGTGTTTGAACATTGTATCTTACTTCAAGTTTAGCAAGCCCTCACCAGATGTCAGAGTAGGACAGTGCTCGTAGCTCCACTGCCTTCGGTAGGGGGCAGCATTCCTGCTAGCTACTTCCCTGGCGGGAAGAGAGTAAGACAGTGTGTCTCTGAGTAATAGCGGTAACGGTCAGTTGCGTGATGTCAGACAATGGCGTAGTCGGTGTAACAAACACCTACATTCAGTGTTTCTAGTGTGTGTAAATATGTGTAGGGAGTGTTTTCTTATCGTGTATGACGTGTTCATTTTAAGTTGTGTAAATATAATGTAGTAATAATTCCACAGAGATCCAGTGATATGAATCAGCTACCTACCTCGTGTTCTACATACAGTCCATTTCTATCCTCGTACTATCCTTAACCAAACCTTGTAATATATCTCCTCACCTCAAAACAACTCTTTTCAGAAAGTATGCAAGCCAGCAGCTCTAAACTTTGCGCACGTATAGTATCTGACATTCCAGATTAATTTGGTGTAAATAATATATGTCAGTGCTGCCAACATGATTCTAAGCCTGCTGATAGGTCCAATTTTAAAATACCAGTAACTTCCATGTTAGCAAATAGATTTCATCCAAAATTGGCACAACAAGAGATCATGATATTTCAGATTATTTCCGACCAATACATTCATGACATTGTTGCCAACATGATTTTACGCGCGCTGTTAGATCCAATGCTTAACTGTATGTATCGTCCATGCTATCCATTGGACTTCAAACCAAATTTTGTATTCTGTACCTTAAGAAATGGAACTAAGAATATATTCAGTCACCAGGGCTGCCAACTGTAGTGCTCTATTAGGCTACATTATGCCAGGTATACAGTATTTTGAACTAATTAGAAATTCCGATATTACCAACTTAATCTCGTCATTATTCTAGATAGATCCATATAGATTAATCAATGACATGAATCTTAAATTTTAAGAAATGTAGGCTCTTTAGTTCGTCACGGAACTTCTTGTTTTAAAATTCGATTGTCCTCCCTAACGACCTATTCATCCTCGAGTAGTGAAACTTGACATAACAAGTAGAGCGAAGGCCTATATTGTAATTCAAATTATTTAAAATATTCTTTTTTTTTCACGCGTCCTATGCAGCTGTTGGGGTGAAGCCATCACATGGATCCTTTATTTTACTGAAATAGAAATGACCAGTATAATATCTGAAAACAGTCGATTTGGTTCTTCACGGAAATAGGCTATTTGTTTTATAGCAGAACGGGACAAGTTGGGGAATATGTAGGAGAATAATGTGCACCAAAGGGTCGCACCTGCCAGTGGTTGTATTACTGAATAAAAGTACGCATATGAGACGTCTCAATACATTAGTTATTGACACCTCATTTTGGTTGATACGAATATAACCAACTGAACAATAAAAAGTCCATCTCTAGGAATGCAAAGTTAAGACACTATCAAACTGTGATTAGACCGGAAGCACTGTATGCGGCGGAATGCCTAACAAACCGCGCAGCTGGCCCGATCGAGAGACTTGAAGTTAAGGAAAGAAAGATCATTAGGAACATTCTTGGTCCTAAGTTCAAAGATGGAGGTTACAAGCTCTGGAGTAAATCAGAAATATACTCCCACACTGAAAATATCTCAAGTGTAATCCGGAAACGGAGGAAAACATTGTATGCCCACCTCCTCACAATGCCAGTCAGTAGATTCTCCAACCGTCTATTATCATACTTGCGAGGTTTGAAGATGATGCCTCTTTGGCTGGTGGAAGTGGATAAGGACTTGTTAAAGTTTGAAATTTCTGAATCAGATATCTTGCTCAGAACGCCATTGAAACAAAAACTCCGCCAGGTTCAACTAGAGGAAGTAAAACCCAGCAAGAGATATGTTCACTCGGATGAATTGAAGAAATCTCATTCCGAAAGGATGAAGACGTGGTGGGTTAACAAGAAGAAAAACAGTTGAGATCTCGCAGTCCCTTGTGGCCACAACGATAAAAGAAGAAGAAAAAGAGGAATAAGAAGAAAACATATATGCAAGAAGATGCACATAGATCCAGAATCAGTTGACATTTGAAGGTGCTTAAATGTGAAGGAGACGTGTCACGAGTTTCACAGGCAGGCTTAATATCCCCATAGGGCACATATTCTAAGTGCGAACAGTAGTTAAAAGGAACGTTTACCCAATAGCATTATTTTTATTTATTATCTAGGCTTACAGGATAGAGCCGCGTCGTGTGTCGGTGATTGTTTCCCGACGTTTTGGCTGCCATTGCGGCAGCCTTAATCATGGGTACGAGTTCGTACCTGTACTCAAACTGACCGTTGGTTGTCAGTCAGACGTGCCTGCTTGATCTGCATGACGTTACCTTGATCCCTGATAGGTCCGAGCCCCAGCCAGTCACGTGGTAAAATGACTTTCCACGTGTTGTTAAGTCTGAATCCGTTTTCGCGATTGAAATTATGGGGATGCTTCACGATCTCTATTGCTTCTCTAATTATCATGTTTTGATATCTCGGAACATTATCAACAGTTTCGGCTTGATCAAATTCTATGGAATGTCTCTTGACGTAAGCTTGTTCAGCTATGGCAGATCTGTAGTTTATTTGTTTTGTGCTTCAAATGTGCTCTGATATCCTAATGGAAACTCGTCTTTTTTGTGCCCTATGTCTATCTGACCGCAGGAACAAGGTACTTTGTAAACTCCTGCGTCCTGGTTTGGCTGCTTTATCTCGGCTGATTTACGTAGTTTACGTCAGTTGGTTTATTGGTTGCATAACTGTTGTCACGTTGTGCTTTCTTAGCAACCTGGCGATTCTGTCACCCTCTCTACGTATTGCAAAAAGGCTTTATGGTGGGCCTATCTTCGTTATTTTCAGCAGTTCTTCGGCTTTGTTCTATTTATCTGTCCTTTGCTGTATTCATTGACTAGGAGCGTAATCAAAACCCTGGAAATAATCACCGACACACGACGTGGCTCCATCCTGTAAGCCTAGATAATAAGCTACAGTAGATACCGACTGCGAAAGCCTACGATCTATATATTATTACTAGTCTTATTATTATTGAATGTGGCAATTAACAACAGAATGCGTGAGGGTCGTCTGCGATGGTTTGCGCATGTGCTACTGTCAGGAGCGGACACCATTACAAAATAGGACTACACACTAGAGGTCGCCGGGAAAAGACTAAAGGGGCGACCGAGACAACGTTGGGCCGATACTCTGTACAGGGATCTGAAAAGCGTCAACCTACATCCGGACATGGCCCATGACCGAGTTAAGTGGAGACAGCGTATTCACATAGCGGACCCTGCCACGAGGCGGGACAAACGCTAAAGAAAAGAAGAAGATTATTGAATGCGTTAAAGAGCATTACTCATGTTAAGTTTAAGTGCTATTACGACCCTGCCGGGCACTTGGTTACAGCTAGTTCGTACATTCCCGAAGCGTGGGAGATGAAATATTGGAGTGCTGGTAGAGGGGGAATTCTGTTGTACTCTAGGGGAGTAAATGTCTGCATGCAGATCCAGTAGCAATATGACTGCTTTTTGCTACCATCTCAGACAAGCAAAATGGATTCACTCGTATATATTTGACTTTGACATACTGAGATACAGAGGATTTATTCATTTCACTGTCTGTTGCCCATTAGTTAGACCTGTACAGTGACGGGAAGCATTAGCGAACGAAGAGGCGCAACACAAAAAGCTGGACGAAGAGAAATGGGAGGCTACAAAAAGTCGCGAGGGCACTGTGCACTGAGGGGATGCTCCCACAATACGACCATGTAGATGCACTTCTTCACTTTTCTTTCTTCTTTGTTGAATACATCTTCGTTTCTTTTTACGGTGCATTTTGATAAATTTCTTTCTGTTTGTCTTCCTCGTTGGTTTCTGTGACCCTTACTTCCGAGTTCTCCCTCGCAGAATCAAGCGATTCTCGTTCTACCGCGTGGGACTTAGTGAGGTTTCCGTTATAAGTATCAGTATTATTATTACTATTATTAATAATAATTCTCTTTTAACGCACAATGCTTGCCACGGTGGTGAGTGGTCAACGTGTCGGTCTACTAACCCCAAGCTTGTAGGTTCATTCCTGGCCGTGGTAAGTGATTTTTGAAAGGCGGCAAAAATTACGACACCATGTCATACGATGTTGGCATGTCAAATAACCCATTTGAATTCAGTAGGCCGTGTTCATAATGGCAAAATTAATCTCGGGAGTTTCCGCCAACACTAAGTTCCTCATTTCTCTACTAGAAAGTGCTAGTGTTCAAGGAGCTTAGATATCTAACCTCCTTGACTTTCATAGTGCTTCAAGGAACAACGTAATTTGACATGCAAGCTACCCTTTGGGTGTCAAATAACAAAGCTTGCACCCGGCATCCGAGGCCATACGATATTGTTATTATTATTATTATTATTATTATTATTATTATTACAACGCACAATGCCATGGGGGCAAGATGTGTTTTCCGTGGTTTACCATTTTCAAATCCGTGCAAATATCATAACAGTACCTATAATAGGTCACGGCTGTTTGCTTTCAACTGCTTGTAGTGGCTAGCATGTATGACCATTCTCGCAGAGGCCCGGGTTCGATTCCCGGCTCTGCCAAGAAATTTAATTCTTATCTAAGAGCTGGAACGGCGTACCCTCAGCCTCGTGAGGCAAAACTGAGAAAAGGTGGGTTAAATTCCTACCTCAGCCATCCTGGAAGTGGTTTTCCGTGGTTTCCCACTTTTACTCCAGGCAAATGCCGGGACAGTTCGTAACTTAAGGCCACGGTCAGCCTTCCCATTCCTCATCTGAATTTCAAATAAGTTACACACTAAACCAGCCATCACAATAACAAGGTTATGAGACAATTTCCACACACAAGACAAGGGCACGGGGCTACATGACTGCTTCGATGCTACGGTTTCAGTATCCTGCACTACGGCGTTGAATCATGGACACTTACAGAGGCGTTAATAAGAAACTTATCGCGTTTAAAATGTGACCGTATTGCAGAATATTAAGGACTAGCAGTAGTGCTGGATTTATATGTTTTATGGATGATAATGTATACTACTACAGAACTGGCACATTATACATAAACTAACAGAAAAAAATATGTAAAAATATAACTTTTTGTGGTAGTAGTGGGAGTGATACCTAGTACGGCATAATGGACGTAACATTCACGTCATTTTCCCGTAATGATAATGATAATAATGAATAGGGAAACGGCTATTTACTAACTACAGTACTGACACAATACATGTAATTTACAAACGAATTGAAAAATATGATTATAAAAATGAGTAAGTGAAATAATAGACACTGGCTAGGGCCTGTATCTCATTGGCAGTCAGAAAAGTAGTGACCAATAGTGTCGTCTGTTGTCGCATATCGCTGTAGAAAAATAATCAGAGCACTTTGGAAAACTTTGACTGTCCCGAGCTCCTGAGGTAACAACAGTGGATAAGGATCGGAATAAATGAAAGTAAATTTGAAAGCACCACGCTTATTGGAGCTGATCTACGCGTTGCACATTCCTCTCAGGTCCACGCAGCTTAGACTCGAGCAGTACTGCACCAACACCATCGCACCTACACAGAGGCATAATATTTTCTTGATGATAACTGTTTTCCGGGGCCTAAGAACCTTTTTGTACTAATTCCTCCCCGTTCCAAAGGGTAAACACATAAAGTTTGGTTCAGATCAGTGAAACGGTGTAGATTTGTGCCAAAGGGCCTAAATGCAGGGAATGGAGTGGTCTGTCGGAAATTTCATGTAGACAGTGTTACTGGCAGTGTTCCAAAGGGCAAGTATACAAATTTTGGTTCAGATCGGTGATACGATGTAGATTTGTATCAATAAGAGACAAACAAACAAACAAACATTGAGTTTTATATATATAGATACCATGGAAAGCTAACATCACGAATGTGGATGTACTGTGGCGTATGAACGAGGATTCATAGTTTCTCAATTTCACTAAATGAAGAAAAGTAGAATATTTCGGTCATTTCATTCGCAACAACAAACACAACCTGTTTCAATTCATTATTCAATGGAAGATTGATGGCATTAGGGGTCATAAGCCTATTGTTTTATAAATGAAAATAGGCTAAAACTATTTAAAACAGATCAGTAACACATGTGGGATTTAATTTGACGATAATATAAAAACTATTTTGTGAAACATGATATATATCCTCCCTATATTATTTTGCTAAGGTCCCATTCCGGTTTTGTACCGAAAATAAGGTCCTGTTAACACCATTCTACACATATGGGGTACCTACAGGTTCCGCATAACCCCATGTGTGCCCGAATCGCACTCACGTCCTCTTTAAATGCCTCATAATTAAATAAATACCTTAAAAATGTACATTTACAATGGGAGCACCGTAACCTGGCGAGCCTGCTGCTAGAGCGCAGGGCAGCGCGGCGGCGGCAGCCATCTGGCGGGAGCGCGGCGTACTAGCTGAGGAGTCTCTCAGCAGATGGCTCCGGTGTGGTATCGCCAAGATTTTCTCTAGGGTCCAATCCTTTGCAAATGTAAAAATTGCTGGAGAAGAAACTCCGGAGCAAACTATAACCGACGAATTCGTTGTAACATCGAATATTGTCTACATAGAGGTGCTGTGACAAGTACAAAACACTGTTCTACATAATTCTTTGTGTTCTTCTCATGTACGTATGCCGTTTATCAACAATTAATAAATTTCTTCAATATTTAAAACTTCGTTCTCCCACACTCTTCCCTACTACCCCATAAACCAACATTCACGTTGCGAAAGCTCACACGGGCCCACTAGTCTAAATAATTGGTGTTTGTTTATAAAATGGACTAAAAATTGCCTTTGAAAAATATATTGAGATTGTTAATCTATGAGATGCGTACGTAGACTGCTGGCAATATGTTGCTTTCCTCGTCCTGTAAGGCTCCCACCGCTGGCACAGAGGTATTCTTATATTGAAGGGCTAATATTTACATTTCAATTGTGATTTTGATTGTGTTCTTTTGTAATGCATGTATTTTTTTGCTTTTTTTACAAATCTAATATTTTTCTTTTTAAATTAATTTTAGTTTTTATATAACAGCTTAGGCTTTCACGGCCGGCGTTCATAATTAAATACAAGTTTTTCGGGCTTGTAGGCCGTGGTCCAGACAGGATATCTCCCGACGTTTCACCGGAAACTGCGTCCGGCATTATCAAGGGTTCCGCTCCTTTCGTTGGTCTGCAGTGGAATGAGGAAGAGGCTTGAAATAATGGATAACGGCTAGTAGTGGAGTATTGTTGTTTGAATATGACTGTTGGTTGGGTGGATCTTGGCGATGAACTAACGGATGGAAGGTAGTTTGGATCTTCAAATTAGCATGTTGAGCCGAGCGTTCTCTTCGCATTCCGGCTGGATCGTCTGATCTCACGTACATGTTGCGGGGTGCGGTGCGTGCTCCGGCTTCGGCGGCCGAGCTTGTGAGGGTCAGGTGTTCCCTGCGCGACTGCCGGGCTGTAGCGGGAAGGTTCTTCAGGTTGACGTGTGAGTGATTTCTTGGCCTTGGTGTTCCTAAGAGCCGGGATCCATGTATTACGCACACGTTCAATTTCTCCTTCCGATTGAAATTGTCGGGGTGTTTGAAGATTTCTATGGCTTCCCGTTGCAGCCTGGCGTGGTAGTGTGTGGTCGTGGAGAGTATCTCCGTGTCCCCGTACTTTACATCGTGACCGGGCAAGAGCGACTGACGATTTCTCAGTTTGACCCAGGCGGCTGTGTCATATTCAAACAACAATACTCCACTACTAGCCGTTATCCATTATTTCAAGCCTCTTCCTCATTCCACTGCAGACCAAGGAAAGGAGCGGAACCCTTGATAATGCCGGACGCAGTTTCCGGTGAAACGTCGGAAGATATCCTGTCTGGACCACGGCCTACAAGCCCGAAAAACTTGTATTTAATTTAGTTTTTATATTTATTTGTATAATTAATATGTATTATTTAAATGAGTATTTTTATGTTAATTTTATTTTTATTTTTATAAATAGAATATTTATTTTCGTACTTATTTTTAATGTTTATATTTATTTTTAATGTTAATTTTAACTTTTCCAATTTATTCTTAAAATTTTATTGTCTATATTTATTTTTCCAACCTATAATCTCATGTAAGGGTATTGTTAAAATCTTAATTGTAATGTTTGCGTTTGTATTGTTATTTATTTGTTACACTATTTTTCTATTTTATCCAATATCTTGGGGCAAGGAGGTACAGAAATATTATATGGTCTTCAGAAATATTAACATTCCTTCCGGTAAAGTTGAATGATTCAACCATGAGCACCTTTGATGATTTAAAATGTCCATATGACAAGTGGTTGGCGTACAGACCGCACTCCTATAAAGGGATTTGACCGATGCGGAATTGAATCGCTATCTCGAAGGTGAACACGCTCATCACATCAGAGAACAACATTACTTAATAAGTACACGTGGCTAATGCTACTCTGCACCGCACGCGTGCCACACATGCTGATGATCCCCTCTACCACAACCATTAGTGCGATCTATGAGCGGTACGTGCACTGCGCTTAATTATGTTTATATTGCAAGTGCTTTGAATTTATTTAGCGGACGTGGCCGCATAGTGCCCGCACCATGCCTAACAGGTATTTGTAAAATGCTCGTTGTTTATAAATCAATTATAGTCTTGAGACATGTCGGTTATCAGCCCCGTGTACTTAGATGCATGTTGAATTTGTAATGTTCTGTAAAACGTTCATAAGTACCTATGGTTAAAAGTTAACCCAAATTATTTATTGCTACGGTAGATACCGGGAGACAACACACATAATGGCTGTTGACTAGGAGCGTTCTTGACTCGCTCTCTCTAGTTAATGGATAATGTTTTAGTCAGTAAATCCTATTAAGGGGGAAACATGATTCTACCTGTAAAAGTATAAGTGATTAAGTATATTTGTGCAGGCAACATGGGATGAGGTACTAGGATGATACGTTTCGTTCGTCAAGCGGGCATCATCGGATAAGCTTAATCAAATCAATCATATATGCCAGACAACAAACTAGCACTACACAAACCCACAAATAGTCACGGTGCTTCACCACCAAACCGTGAAGTTGCGGCTACTACAGTGATAAGCTCTTAAAAGAAAACTGTAGACACAAGTATGTAGTATTTGTCTACGTGCTGTGATCTTGACTTATCTGGTTGTGTTCTGCGTTGCAAGCAGCTCTGTTCACTGGAATGTCAGATAAGGGCTCCGCTGAATTACTGTTTTAAAAAAGGAAGGAAGCTTGTAGTTTAATGTGACCGTTAATCTTGAGGTCATGAGCCACGGGACCTCCTTTTTACGTGGAATTCGAACTACAGGACGTGGTATTTCACTTCGAAAATCTCACATGCTTTGACCGGGAATCGAACCCGGACCGCCTTGGTGCGAGGCATACAGCTAGAATTTATTAATATTTAACCTCAAGGTTGAAATCACAACTAATTCTAAGATTGATGAAGAACAATTATAGCCTATTTATGTGAGCCTGACGTGCAGGGCCGGATTTAGATTTTATGCGCTCCTAGACCCGTGGAGGTTTTACCGCCCCCTATTCATACCATCGAGAAGGAGGGAAAATTTAGACCTCTTTGTGAAGGTAATTTTTATTTTATTCTAATGTATTGTGAAGTAAAATCAATTAAATAAATTAAAATAATGAGAGAATCAACTGTTTATAAATGTATATACATAAACTATAAATAAATAGGCCAACCAGATATTAAAATCAGTTTAAACCACTTAAGGCTCATTATACACTTACAGATATTCAGAAATACATACACACTACATCATACAACCTACAACTATGCATAATGAATTATTCAAATTAAACTGATATTAATATTTAAGACTTAAGTTTTCTCCTAATAAATCATAAAACATTCCTGTTCTAAAGCTGAAGTCAAAAACTCTGTTGTGCGAAACATTTGTTGGAAAATGATGGCCACAATATAAATTGCAAAAGTGTCAAAATTTTGGAAAATTTAATTTAATTAATAAAATGTAGATGTAGACGTGTATTGTCTATAACATTTTATGGAAATTTTCTGACAAAAAATATTGTGGATTAACTTTGCGCCCCTAGGCCGGTGCCTATTGGTAAATCCAGCCCTGAAGATGTGGGTTTGACCATGAAAAGATCTGAACAGACGGTATCTCAACCTACGTTACTGAGGCAACTTTGAAACAATACTGTAAAACCAAGGAAGCTACAAATTGAAGTATGAAAGGCTTATGCTACATTACCAATACTACTAAAACTTGATAAGACCTGAACATGGCGAGAAGGAGAGACCAAGGATGAAAACCAACTGCACCCACAGGAAACTACGGGGCAATAACCGAATACACCCTAAATGTTGATGAACATACAAGCCATGTAGGCGAGGAGAAAAAAATTAAGTAACATACTTTTCTTTTGTTCTTTTTATCCATCTACCTAGATGCAATCAATCTGTAAAATTCTTTGTCTTAGTATTTGGGTTACGTGTTGCCACCTCCGGGTAGCCATCTTCTGTGATCTCAGGGTACGTATTGAAATCCTAGACCTAAAGGTCCTGGCTCTTAGCTGAAAAGTACAACCATCACAATGGCACAGGTTATCAGAAAGATACAACATACACACTCTTTGAAAGGCTTATCTACAACAGAATTGGGTCAACCATTTTAGAACTCATTCCTGTGGATCAGGCAGGCTTCAGACCTAACCGAAACTGCTGTGATCAAGTTCTTTCATTAACATCTTACATTGAGGCCGGATTCCAGCAAAAGCTTAAAACATCTGCTGTCTTTGTGGATCTCACTGCTGCCTTTGATACCGTATGGAAGGAAGGATTGATTTATAAATTACTCAGAGCTATACCCTGCAGAACAATTGCACAGCTTATCAACAACATGCTCAGTGACAGAAAATTTCAGGTCTGTTTAGGTGAAAAGAAAAGCTCAGTGAGAAAACTGCATAATGGTTTGCCCCAGGGATCAGTTTTGTCGCCACTACTGTTTAATCTATACATCTCTGATCTTCCAGAGACAATATCCAGAAAGTTCTGCTATGCTGATGACTTGACCCTGGCCACACAACACAAGATCATTGAGAAAACTGAAGACATTTTGATTAAGGACTTATCCATCCCGACAGAATATTTCAGGAACTGGAGACTCAGACCCAGTGCAGCCAAGACAGAGGTCTCTTGCTTCCATTTGAGTAACCGGCTTGCTAACTTCAAACTAAATATTACCTTTTCCAATAGAGTACTTAATCACAATAGGTTTCCGAAATATCTTGGTGTTACCTTGGATCGGACTTTATCCTTCAAGCAACATCTTTTGAACTTGTCGAAGAAACTGAAAACCCGAAACAATATTATTCAGAAGCTAACTGGTACTACTTGGGGATCTGCTGCGAACATCCTGCGCTCTTCAGCCTTAGCACTGGTTTTCTCTACTGCCGACTACTGTGCTCCAGTGTGGCTTAATAGCCCGTATACGAAGTATATTGACCCACAATTGAATACCAGCATGCGTCTTATATCTGGCACCATCAGACCAACTCCAGTCCACTGGCTCCCACTATTGTCTGGTATAATGCCACCTGACTTACGAAGATCCAGTGCTCTTATTCGAGAGTACAACAAGATCTGCAAGAATCCTCTGCTACCTGTTCTAGGCGACATACCAGCTCTTAGTCTCCAAAGATTGAAATCACGACATCCACCTCTTTGTGATGCAGCTCTGAAGACATCCACCAACTTCGATGCTTTGGAGGAATGGAAAGGCCGCTGGAATAACTCCACTGACTTGCCCCTACATAACATCTTCAGAGGTGAAAAAATTGCTAACGGATTCCAACTACCGTGTGCAACTTGGTCCAGACTGAACAGGATCAGGACAGGTCATGGAAGGTGCAGGGATTCACTCTATAAGTGGAACTTTGTACCATCTCCAGAATGTGATTGTGGAGCCCCTCGCCAGACCATTCCCCACATTTTAAGCGAGTGTCAACTACGGGCTTATCCAGGTAGATTGGAAGACTTTGTATCACCAACAGCGGAGGCACTGCAGTGGGTTCAAAAGTTGGACATTCACCTATAATGGATAACTCTAATGCCTGACGTGAATCAATGTTTTCTTTTTGTTATTGTGTATATATTGTATATGTTATGTATGTAATTTCCTTGCCATACGCTAATAATATTAATAATAACACACACACCCAATTATATGGACCCCTGAACATATCAACTACAAGCCACTTGGGAGGTCGACCACTCCGAGTTGGCTCCTATGTTAAGTAACGCAACCTTCTACTCTGATGGTTAGCCTACTATTCGATGACTTTTGGTTGTTGCAATAGGGGAAACAACCTATGGAAAATGGCACTGCAGGATGAGGGTCTGGGCATCTTGAAATTAAAGGGAACAGTTAGTAAAAGCGTTGCAACTACTAGCTTCAAGGACATACAGAACTCCCAACACTTCACATGCTGATCAATACAGGGATACAGATAACCTACACTGTATAGGCTATATACTTGCTGTTCGGTACCTCTGTAGTTGTAATAACGTTCAACACTTTCGCTGATTATTGGCATTTATGTTGTTCTTGTGGTAAGCAATGCCCACTCTTGATGAAGGTTACCGAAAGTATCGACAACGTAAGGCTTTGAGAATGCAACTTACAACGGAGTATTTGGGTTCTCGCCGAACCCAGGTGTGCTATCTTGCACTGATGAGGACTGGGTTTCCTAGAACAACTAGTTCCTGTACTTTTTCCCATTTTCTCCTTCTCCTTTGAAAAGTTCCGTAAATCAACTGTGGTTACTTTTCTTTATAATTGGTTTCTTTATTTCTAAATTTACTTCATTCTTCGAGAGTGGCGTTGCATTTTTTATTGAGTCTACTTTCTTCCAGTTGTTAGTTTCTTTGTATCCCGCTTACTGTGTTACTTCTATGAAACGTGTATTTTTTCAATTTCAATGACCATCTTGGTTCGAATTTGTATCTGTTTATTAAGGTGAAGATATGTAATTATTCATTGTGTGCCACATCGAGACATTCAATTGTTTTATTCTCTCCATCACTGGGGTAATCTTCACATTAAAGATCCAGAGTAGGAGAACCTCTCTTTTCGTAACTTTTAACAAGGTAGATTTCAATTGACACTGCTGCACCGGAAATAATTGTCTCTTTACGAAATTAATGCATTTTTGATTGTGTTCATTTGACTAGGGACGCCATCTTGGACAGTACGTCATAACCCATGTGACACCCGAAAGACGAACATGTGACACGTTACCAACCTGTCAGATACAAAATTCGCCACACGACACGTGAATAATGCAATAAAAGGCAAACCATTGGCCTGATAAAGATTATTGATGCGTGACTACCCCCACTGTGCGTGACAAAAACCAGCTACCCAACCACCATTGGTCTGGACGAAATTATTGGTCTGCCAGATGCGATATAGTACCGAATGCGTGGGGTTGGCATTATTGACCCCTCAAGAAAGATGGCTCTGAAAGCCGCAATTTCTACTACGGTATATAAGTCATGTTCCTATTTGGGACGGCTGGGCGGGTCTATGGCAGCGGACGAGTAAACATCTATTACTATATCATCTCCAGATACCATTACTACAGGTATTTTGGCAAATTTCATTGCGCACATTTTTTATAGAAAGCTTCTCCTACTCTGGAGCGCCACCATTTTTACTTTATCCGTCCATGACATCCATAGCATACGTCGGTAGGACATCATCTGGTAGGGTTCAAGTTTTTTACAGTCACCTTAGGCGAGTGTCCAACTTTCTAAGCCATTCATTAATGCTGTAAATTCACAGTATCTTAGAATGCAGAACTCCAAGTTTTAGGTGGTTTGTTTACTAAATAACGAGGTTGTGATCCTCACATATACACTCATTGCCTATTCGCCACGGATTTTTGTTTTTCATAATATGCGTACACAAAGTGAGTACTTGACATTTATTGATCATGCGCGGTACGGGAAACAGAGTGGTACGTTGTTGGCAAGCGATGCATGTATATTTCGCGTGTTTGTAACATACAGTATTCTGTAAATGTACTTGCGATGTGTATTTCAATTCTCTTCCCCAGGGCGCTTCTGCTGTCCCAACTTATTCTGCATTCTGAATTTATAATGCCGAGTGATATGATGTATTGAGGGCAGATATGCAATGTTCATAAGAAATGTAGTTTTTGGAGTATATTATCACTGTAAGATTCTCGAATGACCACTTGTGTATTCAATTCAACTCAGATAAAAGTATGGTTTCGAAAATATCATGCCGTGTTAGCTCAATCCGTAGAGCAATGGCAGATAAAGACACCGGTTGCGAGATCGATTTCCGAAAGTGTCATGATATTTTCACTCTCTGCCTCTCATCTACATGGCTTGCATTCAATGTATAAAACAACTTAATAGCTGTAATTCTGTGTGGTCATCACTGTGGTTGTAAAAAATAATGTAAATCCTGGCTATTAACACAAAATTGAATGTATCGAAATCCACCTTCTGTGCGTCACCTGTGTGTGTTTGTTAGCCATATTTTACCTGAAAATCACATCAAGAAAATACTAGTGCTTTATTTCGTGCCCTGGGCCACCTTTCCTTGTCATAGTCCGAATAATTACAGTTAAACTCTACATCAGACGCGACCAGCTTATCTTGTGATGCAATCGACATTCTCACCTTACAAGAGCTTCTTTTCGACAACATCATTTTAGCTTAAAATGTATAGTATGGTTTAGCTTATATGTATACTGTACAGTATATACCGAGTATTCAGCAACCCCTTTAAATATAGTTTGCTGCAACCCAACTAACGCGTGTTGGCAGAAAGGTCGATATTTCTCTGCCTTCATCCCGTATAGTACTATGCCCTGCGAGCATATCCCGCAAACGATACTGAACATTATTACTTTTCCTTCGTATTAGTCTGAAGTCACATCGAGGGAAAACTAATAGGGTTCAGTATCGTTTGCGGGATATGCTTGCAGTGCATTAGTACCATACGGGACGCAAGCAGTGAATATCGACCTTCCTGCCAACACGCGTTAGTTGGGTTGCAGCAAACGATATTGGAAACAGCTGATGAATCACCCGGTATATACAGTATGTATATATATATATATATATATATATATATATATATATATTAATCATAAGCCGGCCCCGAGGTGTTGGGGTAGCGCACCTGCCTCTCACCCGGAGATCCCTGGTTCGATTCCCAGCTCCGTCAGGGATTTTAGAAACTGACGTGAGAGCTGGAACGGGGTGCACTCAGCACAACTGAGTAGCTGTCCGACAGTGAGGCAGTGCCTCGGTCACGAAAACCAAGATTAACGGCCGAGGGGACCCGATGCGCTGACCACGTGTCACCCCAATATATGCAGGCTAAATGGCTGGGAAACTGTCACTTGGTAGGCCTAGCCCCTTCAAGGGCTGTAGTGCCAGGGGTTATCATTATATAATAAATAAACACTCCTGAAAAATATTTACTTGTTTAAGTTAGGCCTATAATCACTATTAAATAATGGGCAACAGTGATTATATCCAACAGGCCTACTGGTAAATTCTTTTACGAGCGTTTATTTATTTATATATTCATATAGCATATATACATTGTGCCCCCGCCCTGTCATATTAGGCAAATTTGTGTTGTCCGACCGAAGAGTAACTACTGATAGTTGTTACAGGTAACACTGAAAAAAAAAAAAAAAAAAAAACTACGGCTTCAAAACTTTATATTTCTCTCATTGTTGTCGAAACTGTCAATTTAAAAATGACTGCTAGAATTACGATCGAAAGTCAACTATCACCCGTATGTTACACTCAATTTCCATTGATACATGATTAATTGCCGTACATTTGACGCTACATATGATAACAGCAATTACAAAAAAGCCTACATTTATAACGGAGTGCCAATACATACAATTTATTACAAGTCTTTAATCATTTATCTTTATAGATTGCTGTGGATAGTGTGTGTCAGGTAAATAATGGCTTAAATAGAAAACAGATAACTCATATTTGCTATATTTTTGGGTGGCAGGTCATTATGGCCTTAATTAGTTAAATTGTGCACCATGAATTAATTAGTTGTTCTCTGGATCTCCTGACTTACTTCCATTTTCCCAGATCGTGCGCATGAAAAGTTAGCCTATATAATGTGGACTTTACAGTAACTATCGTATTTGCGTTCAACGTTTTATTTTATTTTTATTTGGCAATAATAATTCTGAACAATAATGTTACAAACATTTTTGCTTATCATTAACAATAGCTAAAATAGATATGTTTTTAGCTAAGCGGTATGAAGGGCGTGAGCCAGCTTTAAGTGTTGCAGTGTCATATTCTAGAGCAGTGGTTCCCAACCTTTGTCAGCTGACGCCCCCCTTTTCAGATACGGGAGTTCTTCCCCCCCCCCCTCTTCCTCCCCACCTGTCATCGCTCCTATAACCTCTTCGATTGACGCGGAGGATATAGACCTAACCTAATAACACTACAGTACATAGTGGAATAGGCCTATCTATTACATACTAACTTCATTTTAGCACAATACAAAGAACACACTTTTACAACAAATACTTAAATTAGACAACAAATTTCAGTGAAAGGGTTAACACTGTTTGCTTTCGGTAAGATTCGGTATGCTTGGTTTGATATTTGGCAGAGCACAGCGGAGATCACTTGCAACATCAAGCAGACAGCGCTGCTTTGTTTCTATGACACTCAGCGTTGAAAATCCTGACTCGCATAAATATGTCTTTGAAAATGCAAGTTCAAACTGTTCAAAGCTTCAAAGAAATCACAAAGATATGCCAACGAGACAATAAAATTGGCATCATTTTGCTCCTTACAATACAACAAATTCCTTATTTCACCTCCAACCTTGCGGCTCCGCAGAGGTTTGTGCCGACAGTTGCAATTACCAGTGCTTTTGAACGATTGACTTGGTGCGACAATCACCTGGAGAGATTCGAAAAATGTTTATATTACAAAATTGTAATATTCGAGTTTAAAAAAATTAATTCGGAAATCACTTCACGCCCCTCTTGATAAAGCCCCACGCCCCCCAGGTTGGGAACCCCTGTTCTAGAGAATGAATGTAGGCACTACGTTTTTCCTCTGTGATCTTATGCGCAGACAGCTGTTGGCAGGATGAATTTCCACCTTGTACTGAGTAGAGGAGTGATGTGCTTGTTCGACAAGGAAAGTCATATGATTCTAAAAGACTGAGCTAGCGACTGGACAGTATGAGGGTCGCTTGTATTTGCACGTGGACTATTAACATGTAAAAATCATCGAACGATATTAAGTTACTAATTATTTTCTTCGACACCACACAGGATCGAAAAACATTATACTGAATATTTTATTAATACGTAGTTTCTTTGATTTGGACCAATAACATATAAGAATTTGTCTAAAATCAGCAAATTACAGTGTTCTATTTCGATAATGACGTCACAGCCTGTTATCACTGAGCTCTAATCACTCCTTCCTTTTCGCTTAGCGTCCTTATTTTGTTCACAAAGAACATCGACATAAGCATTAGCGGTTTTATGTTCTATTTAGTTTATTTCTTTATAACGATATAATGGAAACACATTTTGTGGATAAGGACAGAAACATGTAGATGGCATGTGTCTGAATATATCGAAGCACGATAATGGCAAAAATAATTGAAACATAATACACCCAAAATAATTATTTAGCTAGTATAATCATCAACCAGTCATGATAAATGTAATATGTAGGGTTAAAACCCACTAGATACGTGATTTTTGGAGAAAAGAAATATACTAGGTCCATTAGAAAAATATACGATCTTCCTTTTTTTTAGAAAACCTGATGGATTTGAATCATGAGCTGAAATTGTATCTTCGTGCGCATGCGTGAATATTTTCCCGTCTGTCGATAGCGTCTGTTGCTGGCAAGCAGCATTTGAGTGAGGTAGTGTGAGTGCTCTCATCGGTTTTTCATTGCAAGGACTCGTCACCAGTGATTATGGTGTTCATGAAGTCGGGGTCACTGTTTGTGGAGTCCAGTATGTCTTGTGAGACTCCAACACGAAGTTTATTTTGCTCCGCAGTCAGCAGCTTTGACACGAATTTCGCGTTGGAGTCTCACAGGACATACCGACTCCTCAAACAGTGATCCCGACTTCATGAACACCATAATCGCTGGTGAGGAGTCCTTGCAATGAAAAACCGACTACACACTACCTCACTCAAATGCTGCTTGTCAGCAACAGACGCTATCGGCACGGACCTTCATGGCCACGATGTCGTAAAACCACTACCTGATTAAAATGAAAACAGCATCAACAATAATATATTATTCTCTCCGGGGAAGAAATAGACATTTTCTTTTCGAAATCACAACAGTTAGAAGGGACGTAAATTACACGTTACTATTGTTGTTATTATTATATCGGGACCGTGATAGTGCAGTAAAAAAGCTGATAGCCTCACACTAAGGTGGACCGGTTTCGATGCCCGGTCAATGCATGTGAGATTTATGGAAGTGAAATATCACGTCCTGTGGTTTGGATTGAACGTAATATTGGAGTTCCCGTGACTCATGATCGTAAGATTAACTGTCACGTAAAACTATTAGCTTCCTTCTTTTTCTTCTTCTTCTTCTTTCCGATGAGGCCTGCTAGGGACCACGTGCCAATTTCAATTCTTCACACTTTGTTGTTTTCTCTTCCGTTCCCTCCAGTACTCCTTCATCCGTTCACTATGCTGCTTCTTTCTGTCCTCGGGCCACTTCGCACCAGGTTTCTTAGGCAATCTTCCTTGGAATCCTTTCATACTTAATACCCTTTTTCTAAAGATCTCTCTGTTCACCGTTTCTTCTTCACTTATATCTTTTTATTATTATTATTATTATTATTATTATTATTATTATTATTATTATGGTATTATTATGGTATGCAACTAATTAGCCTACTCTAACCCTAGCTAAGACGCCCATTCGTCCAAAAGCATTGTCTTTAGTTACGATGTTGGTAGAGTATCTTCTTTACAGTTCACAAAGACAGTCTTTGGAAAGTCCGATCTACGGGTAGGTATGGATTGGGGTAGGGTGCTCTCAGCATTGTTTATACAAGGGTGGGTTCGAATTGCACGTCAGCCGCCTTCGAAGTTGTTTACCCTGATTTCATCCTCCAACTTCATACACAATCAGGAATGCTACCGAGCTTACGGCCGCTGCCCTTGGCAAATCAACTTCACACATGAATATATACTACGCGAGACATTCCCTGTATGGTAGAATAGTATCTTCAAATGCAAATATGTCCTCGGGGCCTTTGAGTTTATAATATCAGACATGGTGATGTGGGGGCGTGTTTCACGATGCTCTCCACGGTAAGTGAATGTTCGCCCACACGCTGTGTACTGTAATGTAGTCGGCCGGTGGACGTGCTGTGCTACCCTCGGCCCTTCATTATATGCCCTCCTGGGGCATATGTGACCCTCCTTCCTCCCTTCCTGTGCTGGTCAGGGTTTAGCGCCTACCTCCCCACACATTCCGCCGGACAACAATCGCGTCATCTAAAAACTGGACATCATCACAATTGACACCACACACAGTGAAATAAATAAATTAATTAATAAATAGATAAATGAATAGATAAATGAATAAATAGATAAATAAATAAATAAATAGATGAATTAATAAATAGATAAATAGATAAATGAATAAATAAATAGATAATGAATAAATAAATAAATAAATAGATAAATAAATAGATAATGAATAAATAGATAAATACATAAAAAGATGAATAAATAAATAGATAAATAGACAAATGAATAAATAAATAGACGAATAGATAAATAGATATATATATACAAATGAATAAATAAATAGCTAATGAATAAATAAATAGATAAATAGACAAATGAGTAAATAAATAGATGAATAGATAAATAGATGAATAGACAGATGAATAAATAAATAGAAAATGAATAAATAAATAGAAAACGAATAAATAAATAGAAAATGAATAAATACACACATCAAAAAAAGTTTTGCATCACCTCGGTTCCAAGAGTTCCGGAACCGTTAAATACAAAGGGAATAGAGATCAACACAAACAACATTTCAGCTCGTTTTATTGCTCATGAGACCCACACATTGCATGTTGTACCATCATACAGCTAGACTTTCAGCATTTGTGGTCCAGATTGCAGTGCACACCACTACCTCTAATACCCAGTAGCACGTCCTCTTGCATTGATGCATGCCTGTATTCGCCGTGGCATACTATCCACAAGTTCATCAAGACACTGTTGGTCCAAATTGTCCCACTCCTCAACGACAATTCGGCGTAAATCTCTCAGAGTGGTTGGTGGGTCAAGACGTCCATAAACAGCCCTTTTCAACATATCCCAGGCATGTTCGATAGGGTTCATGTCTGGCGAACATGCTGGCCACTGTAGTCGAGCGATGTCGTTATCTTGAAGGAACGCATTCACAAGATGTGCACGATGAGGTCGAGAATTGTCGTCCATGAAGACAAATGCCTCTCCAATATTCTGCCGATATGGTTGCACTATGGGTCGGAGGATGTCATTCAGGTATCGTAAAGCCGTTTCGGAGCCTTCCATGACCACCAGTGGCGTACGTCGGCCCCACATAATGCCACCCCAAAACATCAGGGAACCACCACCTTGCTGCACTCGCTGGACAGTGTGTCTAAGACGTTCAGCCTGACCAGGGTGCCTCCAAACACGTCTCCGACGATTGTCTGGTTGAAGGCATATGCGACACTCATCGGTGAAGAGAACGTGATGCCAATTCCGTGGGGTCCATTCAGCATGTTGTTGGGCCCATCTGTACCGCGCTGCATGGTGTCGGGGTTGCAAAGCTGGACCTCGCCATGGACGTCGGGAGTGAAGTTGCGCATCATGCAGCCTATTGCGCACAGTTTGAGTTGAAACACGACGTCCTGTGGCTGAACGAAACGCATTATTCAACATGGTGGCATTGCTGTCAGGGTTCCTCCGAGCGGCAATCCGTAAGTAGCGGTCATCCACTACAGTAGTAGCCCTTGGGCGGCCTGAGCGAGGCCTGTCATCGACAGTTCCTGTATCTCTGTACTAGTCTTGTGTAGTTCGCGAACGAACTAGTTCGGAAGAGCGGGTCCCACAGGCGAACTACCGAACTAGTTCCCAGATCCCTCGCTTGTTAGTTCGTTCGATCCTTGTAAGAGCGCGAGAGCGCGGGACCGCCGTAGTTCGTCAGCTCGTCACATCACCACTCATTGCACAATCGCATGCGCTTTGGTTCGTTCAGTCACTTAGTTCGGTGCAGTTGATTGGGTGTATCTATTGTTAGTTGCAAGTTTTGGCGCGGTGCGGCGAATGTTGAATGTTGGTTTATAACACAGTAATAACAGCATAACACACTACAAGTGCTAACACGCTAACCGGTAATAACTACCTTATATTTGTATTGTAATACAGTGGCGGTTCATAAATTGAAGTTACTGATAGTTAACTGATTTAGATGTGGGGATAATTCCTCGGTTTTATTTAACTTAGTCATATGGGATTATTTGAAAATATCTCCAATTATTTAGAAAATTGGCGAACTGGATTAACATTACCATTTTAATGAACTGCTTGTTTTCTATTTTTGTTGATACATGGTGACACAACTACTTTTTTCCTGTTTTTAACAAATGAACATTATACCGATGATTCACAAAGAAAAGCGATGGACAAAAACTCTGAACTAAGAAATCCTATTCCTCCCATTTAGATAATGATAATGATAATAAAGATAATGTCAAAAAATCCTGTGGGCGTTCATGAATCGGATGGTGATGCGCCAATTTACGCGAAAAAAATAATAATAAAGAGAATAATTAGAGTATGCTTCCACAAACACATCGTCCATATTGTTTTCTTTTAGGTACGGTATTTCACTAATGATACACAAATGACGACTTTTGGCTTTAGAAACAATAGAAAGAGAAGTCGTCCCAGAAGGAAAGACATGGAACCAAATTAAAAGGATGGCCAACAACACAGTGAGATGGAAGAAGTTTGTAGCTGCCCTATGTTCCTACAAGGAATAAAAGGAAATAGGAAAGAATAAGGAATTTCACTAATGTTTCAATACTCATATTTTTGTTATAAAGAAACTGCTATAACAAGCAAAAGAGCGCGTGCTGTAGCAGTAGCAAGGCGAGCGAACGATCTGTCTTTCAGGGAACTCGTGATGGGAACTAACGAACTAGAAGAGCGACCTAGTTCGCTAAGGAGCTGCGAAAGTGCGAACTAAACTGATCGCTCCCAGCCGCGAACTACTATGCGCACCAGTGCCTGACGAGTAATGAGTGGTGACAGACTGCTATAAAAAACAAGGAGCGCGTGCGTGGCAGTAGCAAGGCGAGCGAACGATCTGTCTTCGAGATGGGAACTAACGAACTAGAAGAGCGAACTAGTTCGCTAAGGAGCTGCGAACTAAAGTGATCGCTCCCAGCCGCGAACTATTATGCGTAAGACTACTCTGTACCTCCTCCATGTCCGAACAACATCGCTTTGGTTCACTCTGAGACGCCTGGAAACTTCCCTTGTTGAGAGCCCTTCTTGACACAAAGTAACAATGCGGACGCGATCGAACTGCGGTATTGACCTTCTAGGCATGGTAGAACTACAGACAACATGAGCAGCGTACCTTCGTCCTGGTGAAATGACTGGAACTGATCGGCTGTCGTACCCCCTCCGTCTAATAGGCCCTGCTCATGCATGGTTGTTTACATCTTTGAGCAGTTTTAGTGACATCTATGAACAGTCAAAGGGACTGTATCTTGGATACAATATACACAGTCAACGTCTATATGCCGGAGATCTGGGAACCGAGGTGATGCAAAACTTTTTTTGATGTGTGTACATTAATAAATAAATACATTAATAAATACGTAAATTAATTAAATAATTAAATAAATAAATAGATAAATAAATAGATGAATATATAAATAGGTAAATAAATAGATAGATAGGTAGGTAAATAAATAAATAAATAGATGAATTTATAAATAGATAAATGAATAAATAAATAGATAATGCATAAATAAATAGATGAATAGATAAATAGACAAATGAATAAATAAATACATAATGAATAAATAAATAAATAGATGAATAAATAAATAGATAAATAGACAAATGAATAAATAAATAGATAATGAATAAATAAATAGATGAATAGTTAAATAGATAAATAGACAAATGAATAAATAAATAGATAATGAATAAATAAATAGATGAATAGATAAATAGATAAATCGACAAATGAATAAATACATACATAATGAATAAATAAATAAATAGATAGATGAATAAATAAATAGATGAATAGATAAATAGATAAATAGACAAATGAATAAATAAATAGAAAATGAATAAATAAATAAATAAATGAATAAATACAATAATTAATTAATTAATTAATTAATAAAATGAAAATCCACAGCCTGCTTCCAGTCTCCGACCGGGTCAGGAATGGAATGAATGAAGCCCCTATCTAGCGGCGAGGATATGAACTGTGCCGGCTGCCGAGGCCTGACGCACTCCTCTGGGGCAATGATTAAATGAATGATAGATGAAATGAAATGATAGTGGAGAGTGTTGCTGGAATGAAATTTTGACAGGGAAGACCGGAGTACCCGGAGAAAAACCTGTCTGCCTCCGTTCTGTCCAGCACAGATCTCACATGGAGTGACCGGGATTTGAACCACGGACTCAGCGGTGAGAGGCCGGCGTGCTGCCGCCTAAGCCACGGAGGCTCTAATTAATTAATAAATACATACATTAATTAAATAATTAAATAAATTAATAGATAAATATATAAATAGACAAATGAATAGATAAATAGATAAATGAATAAATAAATACATAAATACATAAATAAATAGATAAAACACGCCTTTTACGACGTCATCGATTGATGGCTAGCATTCTTGGCTGTCACCGCAGACGCCCGAGTTAGATTATTGGCTCTGGCAAGAACTTCAATTCTGGTCTTAGGTGCAGGATCGGGGTACACTCAGCCTTGTGAGGCAAAACTGAGCAGAGGTGGGTTCAATTCCTACCTCAGCCATCCTCGAAGTGGGTTTCCGTAGTTTCCCACTTCTACTCCAGGGAAATGCCGGTTAGTTCCTAACATAAGGCCACGGCCGCCTCCTTCCCCATCCTCAACAACACAATACACTAGTACAGCCATCACAATAACATAGGTTATCAGACAAAGTGGCTGAATGACCACGCTGTCCAAGCCATTTCAATGAAACAACAACAACAAAGAAAATCATCCATGAATCCACGAATTCCTTTGGTCCTTCTTCGAGAGTGCGAAATTGTGAGCGAGTGAATATTGTGGGGAGACTTGGATCGGCCCAGGGGGAGTTCATATATTAGTAGAGTTGTTGTTGTGACATCGTGGTCTTGTAGCGCAGTGTACTTTGGTGTGTGTAGAAGTTGTCTGATAACCTGTGTCACTGTCATATCTGTACTAGTGTGTGTATTTGTGATCGAGGTAGGATTTGGGTAGGAAGCGAACGTGACCTCAAGTTAGGTAGCCTGGAGTAGAAGTCTGAAACCAATTTTGCCTCATGAGGCTGAGTGTATCCCGTTCCAGTCCTCGGACTAGAATTAAATTCCTTGCCAGAGCCGGGAATCGACCCATAACTTCCGCGGTGACAGCCAAGAATGTTAGTCACTACGCAATGAGGCGGACCATATTAGCAGAATCATTTTCCAGTTGGTCTACACGAGTGTACCCAATTGTAATGCGTGGGGATTATAGATGGGCCGGTCATTCATGGCCGGTCGTAAGTACGTCATAATTCTTCTTAAAGCCCGAGCAGAACACCGAAACCACTGAATATGCACATGCACTGCCAGAGGACGCATTGCGCACTTATTTGCATGGATCACAAAGGTATGAAGGCTCACTGTGCATGGAGGCACCACTGCGCACGTAATATGTACCGGTCAAGAAGGAACGGCGCACTTATAACAATTAATTTTCTAGTGCCTGAATTAAATATATGAGCTCTTATTAAATTAATGAGTTACTAACAAAATACATTTCATACCGATGGGGAGGTTTAATTTTTATGAGAAGTGTTTTTCTGAGTGAATAATTCATGTATTTATTTCGGTCACTAGGAAATTGTTAACCTCAACCCATAGTAATTGGGCACAATCGTGTAGACCGACTGAAAAGTGATTCTATTAGTACAGGCCACGCCAACTCAGGTGCTTCGCGAGCACCAGCGAGCACCGGCAAAAGCACCGGTGCTCTGATGTAGCGGCAGACACAGCACTGTAGAGGCAGCGCTTAGCGAAGTGAGAGTCGTTTTGTTGTTGTTGTTGTTTGGTGAATGGGGTTGAGCAAATCAGCGCGCGTCAGGTGGCATACTGGTATGAAATCTAATAATAATAATGAAAATTTTGTGTACAGACAGAAATAATAGTTTTATTGTTCTCCTGATTTTGCACTAATTTTCAAAATTATTTGTTTATCTTTGGCATCGCTTTGAAGCCACTAATATTTCGATATTTGGAACAATCATTTCGGCATTTGCAATCCAAGGAAGCATCAGACAAACTTGACCATATTTTGTTTTGTTAATATTCATAATTGAAATCACTTGTTCACAAACGAACGTTGTTCCGAACATAGCAACAAATTTCAGGGCAAGGGCGTGAATCCTCTGGAATTCTTGTTCCTCAACGCCCTTATAAAATTAAATAAAATGAAATCACCATTGTAATGATAATAGCGGTCTGTCAAAATTGAATCGCACTGTACTTTTATCAGCTCAACTTGGAGACTTAATGGGGCATCCTCTGGGCGCACCGAAAAAGGCGTCATAAAAAATTGAGTGCCGGTTTTACTTGTTAACCTATTTTCATTTATGAAAAAATATGCTTATGAGATCAACTCTTGCCAGTGTGTCTGTGTGTGTGTATGTGTGTGTGTGTGTGTGTGTGCGTGCGTATGTGTGTGATTCGAGTGTGTGTCAACCCCTAATAAAATCTAAACGGCTTGAGCGATTTCAACGAAACTCGGTAAGTTCATAGCACTATTCCGGACGACCCCGACCGTGCCCTTCAAAGTTTGTTACGACTCACAAATCCAACATGGCGGTTGTGCGAAATACTTCACCATCATTCAATATCTCCGAAACTATTACAGTTATCACCCTGGAATTTTGTACGGTGATAAAGGGAACTACTAGAAGTTCACCTATGTGATCTTTGAAAACCTGGTAACTACAAAACCAACATGGCGGCCAAGTGAAGTTGAGACTTTTAAATAGACGTTTCTCGCGATTTAACCAACCAAATGCAATGAAACATGGTACAGTATATGTTTATACACATTGTAATGCACCGATATCTATCTTCGTTCAATTGTTTACATAACCTCAAGATGGTGGCTGTGCGAAATATTTCAACGGTATTCTATATATTTGAAACTATTACCGGTATCACCCTGAAATTTTGTACGGAGATAGAGGACACTACAGGAAGTTCATCTATGCGACTTTCAAAAACCGATCAACTACAAAACGAACATGGCAGCCAAGCGAATTGAAAGTTTTAAATAGACTTTTCTCGCGATTTAATGATCCAAACGCAATGAAACTTGGGACAGCAAATGTTTATACACATTGTAATGCACTGGTATCTAATTTCGTTCAATTGTTCACATAACTTCAAGATGGCGGCTGTGCGAATTTTAAAATTAAGTTTTTATATCTTTGTCGTAATTATGCGATCGAAGTGAAAGTTTGAATAATGAACCTACGCCATAATTTTCTTTTAATGGTACATTACTCTATGGCCTAAACATATAACAATCCAACATGACGACCATCCGAAATATTTAGACGGTTCTCAGTATCTACGAATCTATTACAGCAACCAAACTGATTTTTTTTATGTTCTTAGGGGTTATGAACATACGTTCACCTATAGGACTTTCAATAACCTGGTGATCACAAATCCAACATGGCGGCAACGCGAGGTATAAATATTCACATGGACGTTTCTCGCAATTTAACCATCCGAGTGCAGTGAAACGTTGCACGTTAAATGCTTATACAAATGTTAATCCACTGGCATCTAATTTATTTCAATTGTTTGCATAATCACAAGATGGCAGCTGTGCGAAATTTTAAAATCTCGTTTTTACTTCTTGTGTCCTAATCATGCAATTGAGGTTAGATGACTACGCGTACACAATAATCTTCATGTAACAGCACATAACTCTAAGACCTACATATATAAAAATCCAACATGGCGACCATCGACAATATTTTCTCGGTTCTCAGTATCTACGAATCTATTACAGCAATCAAACTGAAATTTTGTATGTTGATAGTGGCAATTAACATAAGTAGGATATATGAAAATAGGCTTTAGTTCTTCACGGAACTACTTGTTTTATTTCTTCAAACCTATCTTCAAATTCTTTATGCAATGCCAGTAACGCTTTTGTGTACTCCCTAATAAGTAGGCCTACCTACATTCAAGGATTTTAGAGAGGGGAAAATTGTACCTATTTCCTTCTTGAAGCTGACTTTTAAAAATCACAAGCTGAAATTTGAAACTTTCAATACGGTCACACGTAGTACTGATAAATCTCTTTTTTTTTTGCCTTGCAATGAGATATTTAAATCATATCAACACCCCGTGATGTATTTCATGTAAGCGAGGTCAGCGATCCATTGTTCTTCATCCAAGTCTGACTGTGGTGAAAGAGGGGAGGGAGGGGAAAGACACCGGTGGCTCCGGGGCGCGCAAGCACTAAGTGCTCATGTTGCCGTGGCCTGTATTAGTAGATTACTGCGCAACAACCGGGTGAGTTAGCCGTGGTCGTTACAGCATGACTGCTGGTAGTCGCTCACATCCGGGAGGCGAGGAGGTTCGAATCCCCCCGCCGGCAACCTTGAAGATGGTCTTCTGTGGTTTCCCATCTTCTTTCCAGGAAAATGCCGGGGTTGGTCCCTAACTATAGGCCACAGCCGCTACCTTCCAACTCCTCGTCCTTACATTCCAACTTTCCTCCCCAACGGTACTTGTAGCTCACCCCTGGGGTGTCCGTCTCGAAGCAGCTACAAAACTGGCGAGCCGAACATGTCCTCGGACACTCCCGGCAATAAAAGCCATACGCTAAACAAAATAAAAAAAATTGCGCAACAGTGAAAAATGCCTTATAATACTTCAATATTGCGTTCTCTTAGTATAATGGCGCTACTTAGACCATCCCCCAAACATGCTGAGAGCCTACATGCTGAGAAAAGGAGTTGCTGTTGTGTGATTGGCCAGAGACTACTTGATATTTCAGAGTGAAATGCTCTTATGTCTCGCGCCCATATTCAAACGTGTGCAATAAGAGCTTGTTTGGGGATGAATTACATATAGAATTTTTTTTATGCGAACGTTTGACATTATCGATGTTTTCTTGTGAACAAATGAGCTCTGGGGGATCCGTTTTTCAAATCTCGTGCAGTCTGGTGTTATTCTTTAGCTTCCACTAAAGTTTCTCACATCTTCTCCAGACGAATACCAAAATGGTTCTTTTACCCTCTATATCAGGGCCATCCAGCCATTGAGCTCTGAGAGCGTGGCCGCGCTCGGGGAGCACTGGGCAGTCTGACTAGCGCTCCTTCCCCTACCACCACTACACTGTGCAGCGAGCAGACCTGAGACAGACAGACGATGTTCCGACCGCGCTGCCAAGATACGTACGTACAGTCGTGCGGTCGACGGATTTTGTGGGCTGTTTTGCTATAAAAATATACCTCACATACGCCTACAGGGTGAGATTTTTTCTAATTTCTCAACTAGCTCCATAGGACGAACACATGCCACCACGTCCATTAGGCACTCCTTGATTAAATTCCCTTCCGCAAAGGGTTTCCCAACTTTGGCAATTCACATCGAACATTTGTAGCTTGCTCGTAAATTGGTTCCACCAATCTCAATCGCCTCTATCTCCTGTTAGACAGAAATACGGCAAGTAACAATTTTAGTGTTCTTCAGTTAATTAAGTCATTTGTTTGTTTGTTTGTTTGTAAAAAGTATTTTAAAATTAAAACAATAATACTTAAAGAAAAGTGCTGCTTGAAATTTTCTTTCAATTCTTTCAAATTCGATTGGCGACTGGCGTCTGTCAAATCACCGTAATCATCCCTGTGGTTGGCACTGCAGTGCCATTCCAAATTGTGTTTCTTTGAACACATTAAATCTCGGTGGCACACTAAACATTTGGCATGCACTTTAAAAACTGTACAGAAAAATGAAATTTCCCATTCTGCTTTAAGGGCTGTTGCTTCAACACTACTTTTTTAATATGATGTTCAGTCATGACCACTGCGAAGCTGACTTATTTACACGCTGTCAACAAAGCGCATTGGACTAGACTAGCGACTAGACGCGCTCAGCCAGCCAAGCTCCTCCCACTCCTAACGAAGCTACCTTCCACCAAAGAGCTCGACGCACTGGCTTAGAGCGCGGCCGGAGTGCTAGCGCTCGGGGAGAGCTGTTTGGATGGCCCTGCTCTATATCATTTACCTTCTATATAGATTCACCTGGTTTAAGCATTTTGTTGTTGTTGCTTAAATTGGTCTTGGAACGTCTTTGGTCATCAACTCCATGTAATTGTGTCCGTGGGATATCTTTGCAATGTGATTAGTCTGATTAGTCTGGTTTGACGCAGCTTTCCAAGCCTCCCTGTCCTGAGCTAAACGTTTCATCTATCCATAGCTACCACACCTTACATTCAAGACAATCTGTTTAATATATTCTAATCTTCATCTACCCCTACAGTTCTTGTCCTCAATCCTTACTTCCATAACTACAGTAAGTTTGCTATTTCTGGGTGTTTTTGTATGTGTCGTGCCAACCGATCTTTTCTCTTCACTTGCAGTCGCCAGAAACATCTCTCCTTTCCCACTCGTCTTAATACCTCTTCATTTGTTACCCTATCTACCCATCTGATCTTCATCATTCTCCTGTAACACCACATTTCAAATGCTTCAATTCTCCTCTTTTCTGCAGCTCCAATAGTCCAAGTTTCACTTCCATAGAGCGCTACGCTCCAGACAAAGGTTTTCTAAAACGAATTCCTAATACCTAAATCTATATTCGATGCCAACATATTCCTTTTCTGTAGAAATGCTTTCCTTACCTGAGCCAACCTACTTTTTATATCTTCTTTGCTTCGTCCATCACTGGTTATTTTGCTTCCTAAGGAACAGAAATCTCCTACTTCCTTTAGTTTTTCACCTGTCAATTTGGCGTCCTTAGAGGATTCTGATTTATTTCGGCTGCATTCCATTCTTTTTGATTTTACATTTGTTGATTTTCTACATGAATTATTCTTTCCTCAAGACGGAGTCCAAACCATTCAAAAACGCATTCAAATGAAAAATCCACTGCCTGCCTCTGGTCAACCGACTGGGTCAGGGAATGGAGTGAATGAATCCACCATCTATCGGCGAGGATATGAACTGTGTCGGCTGCCAAAGCCTGTCGCACTTCCCTGGGGCAATGATTAAATGAATGACAGATGAAATGAAATGATAGTGGAGAGTGTTGCTGGAATGAAATTCGTGTCAAAAACCGGAATACTCGGAGAAAAACCTGTCTGCCTCCGCTATGTCGAGCACTAATCTCACATGGAGTGACTGCGTTTTGAACCACGGACCCAGCGGTGAGAAGCCGGCATGCTGCCGCCTAAGCCAGGGAGGCTTCATGCATTCAAATGATTAATTAATAATTTAATAATACTCAAACTAGCTTGCCACGGTGGGTGAGTGGATATCGTGTCAGTCTACTAACCCCAAGATTGCAGTTTCGCTCCTGGCCATGGTAAGTGATTTTTGAATGGCGGAAAAAGTATGACACGGATGTCATACGATGTTGGCATGTCAAATAACCCATTTGAATTCAGTAGGCCGTGTTCATAATAGCAAAATTAATCTCGGGAGTTTCCGGCAACACAAAATTCCTCATTTCTCTACTAGAAAGCGCTATAGTGTTCAAGGAGCTTAGATATGTAACCTCCTTGACTTTCATAGTGATTCAAGGAACAACGAAATTGGAAATGCAAGCTACCCTCTGGGTGTCAAATTACAAAGCTTGCACCTGGCACCCGAGGCCATACGATATTATTATTATTATATTATTATTATAATACTCAAACTGTTATTTTTGTGGCCGCCTGAGAGGCCGAGTGCAGGTCTTTCTAGGTGACGCCCGTGGGCAAAGTGCGCGTCGGGATGAGAGATGGAATTGATGAAGATGAATGAAATTGGTCAGGCCGTGGCCTGTCAGTAGGTACCGTCCCAGCATTTGCCTGGTGTTGAAAATGGGAAACCACGGAAAACCATGTCAAGGACGGCCGACGGTGGGGCTCGAACCCACGCGTCTACCGAGTTAGCAGAGAGCTTGGCCCCATGACCTAATGCTGCGCTTTAGCCAGCGTAGCCACTACTGTCGGTTGTTCTTGTTGTGTGTGTAACTGATTATTAAGTCCTTGGATTGGAACTCGAAATGAATATAACATCCCTGCATTTGAGGTACAACCTCGGGAAGAACTGATAATGTTAATGGCAAGCTTCCCACCTTTTATCTCCAGTCTGCTACGCCGCTGGGTGTTCAAGTATCTGAAGATAGTTAACTCACATTCTATTTAGGCGACTGCATTGATTATCTCAACCGTTTAAACTTTGAGGGTGAACCTCATTTAGAAAGCATCCTGCAGCCACCAACTAGCAGTAATGTGAGCACGCCACATCACGCTGGACAGCTCTGTTGTCACGTGGTGCTGGGGCCCTGGGAGCGATATTTCAGCCATGCTGGTGACCAAGAATTATGACATGCTAACCGGAAAAAGGCTTTTCTACAACACATTCAGATTATATTTGTAGCGCGGTGGGATGATGAGTTATGTATGTGGCGATGTATCACCGGGACACTCCACTATCGAGCGATCTGCTAGTCTGGGACACTCCAAACTGGACACCGCTTCTTCCTTCATTTCAAGTGCTTTTGTGTTGTTTCAATTTAGGGTCTTGGATATCATGGTCATTTAAGCCTCGTGAATTTGGGTGTGTGTATAATTTGTCTGATCCCCTGTGTAATTGTGGTGTGTATATTTGTAATTCTGGCGAGGATTAGGAAGGAGATGGCCGTGGCCTTAAGTTAGGAACCATCTCGGTATTTGACTGGAGTAGTAAACAACGGAAAACCACTCTAAGACACCTGAACCAAGTTCGTCTTAAGTTTGCTTAAAGGGGCTGAGTGTATTCTGTTACAGCCCTGAGACCAGAATTAAATTTCTTGGCAGAGCTGGGAATCGATCCCGGTGACAGCCAAGAAAGCTAGTCACTACACCACGAGGTGGTTGAAAGTAGTAGTGGCTTTGCAAGTTTGTATTTGCATTATTGAAGCAGTAGTAACGCCCAGCAAGAATTCGTCATATTTTCGGCAATTTTGTTGTTGATTGTCAGTACATTATCACAACTTCTCAAAGGGACTAGAAATTATATCAGGTTATTTTGTTGTTCTTGATTCGTTTAGGGCCTTTGCGACATCGTTGTAATGTAGCCCGGTGTACTCGGGTGCGAGTAGAATTTGTCTGATAACCTGTGTCACTGTGATGTCTGTAATAGTGTGTGTTTTTGTAATCGTGGTAGGATTTGTTTAGGAATCGGCCGTGGCTTTAAGTTAGGTACCATCCTGGCATTTGACTGGAGTAAAAGTGGTTAACTACGGAAAACCACTTCTAGGATGGCTGAGGTGGGAATCGATCCCACCTCTTCTTAGTTTTGCCTCACTAGACTGAGTGTACCCCGTTTCAGTCCTCAGACCAGAGTTAAATTTCTTGACTGATCCAGGAATCGAACCTGGGCCTCCGTAGTGACAGCGAAGAATGCTAACTACTACGCAACGTGGCGGACCAATGAGGTTATTTGATGATAAATGTAGTCTCACCGAAAAAATTTAATATTTTTTTCATTCATACTAAAAATGTAAAGCTTTGAAGCCATTATTTCAGTGTTCCCCGTAAAAACTGTTAGATGTAACTTTTCAGTCGGTCAACACGAATTTGCCTAATGACTGTTTGGGGGTACAATGTATATCATATATGAATAGTAAGTAATTAAATAACACTTCTGGAAAGAATTACATACATTAGTTGTGATCACAATTATAAAGGGGAAATATTAGGATTACGCTTTTCGACCTTCAAGTGGTCCTTCAAATTCTGATCACTGTGTTGAGGTTTAAAATGATTTAGAAGTATTATTTAATTACACTAGAGCCTCCATGGCTTAGGCGGCAGCACGCCGGCCTCTCACCGCTGGGTCCGTGGTTCAAATCCCGGTCACTCCATGTGAGATTTGTGCTGGACAAAGTGGAGGCAGACAGGTTTTTCTCCGGGTACTCCGGTTTTTCCTGTCACAAATGTCATTCCAGCAACACTCTCCCCTGTCATTTCATTCCATCTGTCATCCATTTAATCATTGCCCCAGGGGAGTGCGACAGGCTTCGGCAGCCGGCACAGTTCATATCCTCGCCGCTAGACGGGGGCTTCATTCATTCATTCCATTCCCTGACCCGGTCGGTCGACTGGAAGCAGGCTGTGAATTTTCATTTAATTTAATTACACTCAGTGTAATGCGTTTTGTAGGTGTTTATATTACGATTCAGTTTGAATCTCGTTAGAGCCTATATGGTTAGTTTGATTTTAAAAGGGTTTGTGAACTATGTATGATTAGTAGGCTATGTGCGTGAATACAGTTAGAACACAACACAGTATAATAAAAGATAAAATATAATTAGAACAATTTATCCCATGGGAGTAGACATGCCAAAGCGTAACACTGTAAAACCAACATCCGCGCTCAGATAAGTAGCGATATATACGGTATAATAGGGGGACAGAGGGGGTAGTATGTGGTCCTGTGTGCTGGCTTTCTGCTGTGGAAGGGCTCTTCTAAAACGCAGGGATAGTTGGTGCAGGATTACATCCCGGGGCAGCCAGCTGTCTAATTGTCACAAACTCAGGTCAGCAGATTACTCCCATTCTTGGCAACATTTTGGCACCCTGTCGTCTCTCTTAAGCCACAGCAGTTGAAAGCGACGTTAAATCCAGAATAATATTAACAAGAACCTACATATTTAATTACCTTCAAAAAATTTAGATAGTCTTTTAGTGACTTCATGGTTCATTTTACTCTAGAGTTGGTGACTTTCAAGCAAAACTGTTGACTATCTATAGTCTAGTAATTGGTGGTCGCTTGATAGTTAAGTCATCGCTCGAAGACAAGATAACCTAATAATTAAGAAGTCCATGTAATATAGCAGTAAATGTTTGAGAGAGTATGATTGAAAATGAAAAACTAAGTGACATATTAATTATGAATTAAAAATTCATTTACTGCCATTTACATTTTAACTGAACATTTAATGTAGCTTATTTAAACACGCATTAGCATTAACGAATATGTAAATCAGTAGAGATTAGTTTTGGAGGAAGAAATGCGTATATTTCGCAGATATTCTGCCGTCCACAGCTTCGTTACATGACTTGTTCTGACGTCAGTGGCAGCTAATATTGTCGTTCTAGAGCGGATACCTAGAATTAGAACAACAAGTACACGTTTCACGATCAACACGGTAAATAACGGCCCTATGCCCGTATCGTGTTCTGGCGGTTTGTACAGTAGCTTCCCGTGGTGACAATTCAGTTCAGCTCTCTGCTCTGTTTTGAAGGATTAATATTATAATATGATAGCTCTCAGTCGGTCAACATAAAAACCATTCCAATTACTGGAATATGTAAAAAATACCCTGAAATAAATTACACGTGATTAAATTATATATATACAGTATATTGTTACGGATTATTAAAAAAGAAGAGAACTAAGGGATGACATGTTTTGCTCGTCAAGCGAGCATCATCAGATCCAAATATGCAAGACAAATAGCTCTACCAAACACTACCTAACCTACAGTGACACGTATAGACAGTCACTGCCCTCTATAAACAACATATAAGAAAAATTCCCGCCATTGAACTTAGTAAGTGTGGTAATCTTATTAGCCTATATAATACGCTAAGGTATATGTTTCACAAAACTCAAGCTCCTAAACCAGAGGACTCAGGAAGAAAAATAATTTCAAAAATCTTCGAAATCGCCTCAATAATACAGGAAAAATCTTGCATTTCTTGAAAAGTCAACGGAAATATATTTATTTGTTTATAAAGTGCTTTTAAACAAATAAACAAGACGACAGCCCCAACGAGAACTCTGTCGACTACAGCCCGCATAGCAGTAGAGCCGGGCGGGTTGTCTGTGCACATGGGGAGCACACAACCCTTTATGCGAGAGTTTTCGCACGGGTCCGCTAGTTATTGATAAATATTAAAGCATTAAGCACCTAAAAAGAACTATTTATTTTAATGTTGCATAACTTAGAAATGACGATCCCATCAACAGAAATAGTCCTCCTCCCCCAGACTAATCTCTGAAGATATTGCTGTGACACACTGAAGCAGTAAACTACTGTAGAATTGTAAACTAATATGCGGGAATAAACTAAAAGTACTCTCTTGTGATAATTAAAAGCTATAACTACAACATAATATATTGTTTGTCTCTATTAATGTGTTGAACGATCTGATATTGATACTTATCTGAAATTGTGCAATGTCTACAGACTGCTCAGGCAACTACTTTTTGATGTAGGCTTTAGTAAAATGTTCTTAATAATCTTTCTTTCAGTAGATTCCATAAAAGCATGTATCTCTTGAAAAGTTTTCAGATTGTGTAAGAATGAAATACGGTATCAAAGCCATCTTTACATTAGGAACGCTTTTTTTTATTTCATTGATTATATCTGAAGCAGTACCCCCCACCACAAATTTACCTGCTCATCCCCCTCCAGAAGCAAATACTAATTACGCCACTGGGTTGATAGCTGCACTATCACGGCCCTAGAGAATGAAACCTTTGAGAATGAACCGACACAAGTGATGATAAAATATATTTTAACCAAACTCTAATTTAGGTTCCCTTAATTTAGTGACGTACTTTCTATCAAATTTGCGAGCCTGATTCAATGTTATTGTCGATACATCACGGGCACAGACATTTAACCCCTCGAGGCCGTGAAATACCGCTCATGCAACGAACAATGGACTCGGGAAGAAAAATAATTTCAAAAAAATGACCCTCATAAACTGTTACAATGGTGCTGACAACCCCCATTGAAAATACCGGAAGTAACAAGAATTCAGCAATTATTTCATTTTTAACAATTATTAATTGACGCAACAGGAAATGGAATTTGTGCAAGTACTTGGTGTTATGCGTTGTGTGTTGCTGTTCGGGGGGTTGCGAGTTGGACAGGGATTGTGAGAGCTAATGCCTATTGTTCGGATCAAATGTACTCTGTACATTAGTAAATAATAATAATAATAATAATAATCATAATAATAATAATAATAATAAACTCAATATCGTGAATGCAAGTAAATTAAAGACCAGTTGGATAAAACTACATGAAGACATGGAATTACTTAAAATCTCTGAAGACGACATTAAGGGCAGATAACAATTTAGAAATAAAATCATAAACACGAAAATTGTACAAGTCTCAAGGAAGGACACATCAGGGAAAAAAAAGGGCAGAGGAAAAGAAGAAAAAGCACAGTGAACTAATGAAGAGGTTTAGGGAAGAAAAGAAGAGAGGAAAAGGAAGTGAAGCTGTGCTTGGCTCAAGTTCTCACGCTCTCTTGAAGGGGAATAACCGGAAATAATAATAATAATAATAATAATAATAATAATAATAATATACATAAAACGAGGGAAGGATTAAGAAAATAAAACGGCTAAGGAATGTGATTCTCAAGTGCAACAATTCCCAGCCACTAAATTTACTGACCGCAGAAGTTGGCATGCAAGTGACAGGATATGAATAATGTATGCATTTATTTTTAACATAGACACGATAAAGACTAAGTATAAAGTTAAATTGAATTTCAGACATTTTAACAGATGACAACATCGTCCTTAAAATGCGTGACCCAGTATTCAATCCATCGCCCTATTTCGTGTGTCAGAAACACGGTCCTAAACTCAATAGAAGCGGCTTCGGTGGCGTAGTTGGTAGCGTGCTGAGCTTCTGTGCCCAAGATCGCGGGTTAAAACCCGGCCGAAGTCGTCGGATTTTTTAAGAGCGTTAAAATTCCCTCAGTATGCCTTCCTTAGGAGGGGACGTAAAGCTGGCGGTCCCATGTCATAGATTTATGGCACGTTAAAGAACCTTCCATTAATTACACCTGTGTGAAGCTAAATTATATATAGGTTAAACATTCGACAAACGCTCTTAGGTCCCGACGTTCGTCGCCAGGAGCCGACTGCGGTGGCATCTGGTAATCAAGTACTGAACTAGTAGTTGTTGATGGTGGCGTTTGGCGGCAAAAGTAGGAACTACTTGTAAAAATTCAATATAAGTAGTCCTTACTTGAATTGAAAACAGATAATGCACACTAATACAGTCATCACAATTAACACCGGTTATCAGACAGATTCTACACACACCCAAAGTACACAGGGCTACATGACCGCGTTGTCGCAGCCCCTAAACTGAGGGACCAACCAACCAAACTCAATAGAGTGAATGTTTTGAGCTTCGAGATTCTGAAATTTGACTATAAATAGAGGGTACAGGGAAGCATTAAAATTTCTCCGCTTCAATGAGATACATCGCATCATGGTTATGTTCATCATCATAATCGAGTTTGGCCAACTAAGGGCCACGTAAATAACTCTTCGTGATTTCAGTTTTCTTTGCCGCCAGTATTCATTCATTCTCATGCTCACAGATACTTTCTTTTCAGATGTCCATTGTTGTTTCTTCTTGGTCGCTGTTTCTGGCTCTAGGAACCCCTCAAATCTATGTATCTTATTTCTGAAAGTGGTTCTGTTGCGGATGTCTTGATCAGTGATGTTCATTTCTTGTACATCCTTCTTGGTGTTAGCAAACCATTTTTCATAAGAGTTGCCTTTTCTATTGGGCTTGTTATGTTATTTATTATTATTAATATTATTATTATAATGATACGTTCTTGAAAGGAAATATTGCTTTGAATGTTACGCTCACGAATGAGAAAATCTATGCTAATATTTGAAGTACAGTAGTGTAATCGATGTTTGTTCAACATTTATATTTTTATACATATCTCTCCCATATCAGCAGGGAACCATTTGGTTATTCCAAATTATTATTATTATTATTCTTATGAGGCAACATTTGATTTAATTCATAGTAATGGTCCATTTTGAAAGCCTTCTAGCCTTGGTAACCATATAGACCTACATCAGTCGTGCATTTAAAATAACATTTTCAAAGGTAATTGAATTTAGTAACTTTTTGGATTTTTTTGTTGACAGTAAACTTTTATGTTGGTAGCACTGATTTAGAAATACAAATTGACACTCTGAGATGCCAGAGGAAACAAGTAGTTAGTGAAGAACAGTACAGCTTATTTTCATATATTTTACTTATATTAATTTCCTCTATCAACATACGCCAACGGCCTAGCCGTGTTGAAACACCGGGTCCCATGAGAACTTTACAGTTAAGCAACAGTGGGCGTAGTCGGAACTTGGATGGTTTGCCGGTTCCAGGCACTGTGCGCTGTTGGCCAACATAAGGAGGAGCGGAAAGGCCCTGGCCACCCTACCACAAGTAAACTCCGGCTGGGGGTAGCCTCTTCGGAGGCTCGGACCTGCCTTCGGGCAGAATACCAATTAAATTATTAATTATCAACATACAAAATTTCAGTTTGATTGTTGTACCAGATTCGTAAATATTGAGAACACAATATGTACACTCCTTTAGTTGTAAATATTTTCATCCATACTTTCAGACATAAAAATTGTGTAGCCTAAGTGTAATGGATCTGATGATGATCGCTTAACGATCGAAACTGGTCATCCAAGTGTATTTATTAATATCATGTAAACCTGTTTCAGGATTAGAGAATAATCCATCTCATTTGGGTACAATCGTGTTGACTGACTGAAAAGCACCAAATTTTCGTTTACTAAGGCAACACTGAAAATGGCTTCAAATACCGTAAGGATTTTCAACCTTGCTCTCTCAATGAAAGTCAAGAACAACTGGCTTGGTGAAATAGAAAAAGACCTTCAAGAAATTGGCATTACAGAGGAAATTCTACAAGATCGACTCCAGTTCAGAACATTAATCAATAACGATAATTTCTCTGAGAAATTTACTACCTGGACAAATAAAGATTTTCAGTGCCCAAATGAAGAGATTTTGGGAGAAGAAAACATCATTAGCAAAATAAGTTCTATCGCGCTCCACGATGGGCATAACAATGTAATAATAATAATAATAATAATAATAATAATAATAATAATAATAATAATAATAATAATAATAATATTGGGACACTGGTATTGTGACAGACAAAACAATAGATCACAATCGACCAGACATCATAGTAGTGAATAAGGTTGATGGCACTACATTTATAATAGACATAGCAGTCCCCAACGACACCAATATCGAATGGAAACACAATGAAAAAATCACCAAGTATAGACAGCTTGCAGAGGAAATCAAGAGGATATGGAAGATGAACTGCGTCCGGATAGTGCCTGTAATCTTGTCAGTCAACGGCCTCATACCTCACAAACTCCTCAAGAGTCTGAAGGAATTGGATCTTCCGCCGACCACCTACAAGAGTATGCAGCATTCTGTCCTATTGTCCACATGCAATATTGTGCGATCCTTCCTTGCTAGTGAATGAGTGATAATGAACTCTATATTTTGTATATACATGATATGTATGTATTATAGTTTGTATTATAGTTTTTATGTATTGTTGTAAAGCACTTGGTTTAACCCGTGCTTTAGAGTAACCCATGTCTGTAGTGGTGAATTGAATAAATAATAATAATAGGAAAAACTAGAGGCGAAAAAAAGGAAGATTTTGAGGGTCTCATCAAAGAAAACAGCGACTACAGAAGGCGTCACAACCACGAATTGTACAAGCACGTGGAGAAGATCAGTGACACGGTTCGAAAAAGGATTGCCTTTTATAGCCACGTGACACGAATGAGCCCAGGCAGGATATCAAAACGGATATACGTACTTTCAAGATAAGAAAACCAAAGGGGCATCGTTCACGGAAGTTGGGAAATATCAACGTGAAATGGAAATTTCTTCTAAAGATATCCAGGAGCGTGTTCCACTTCAGGTAACATTACGTACGCACAAAGGTTTCCAGGAAAGGCCGAAGCTGAAGACAGGGAAGACGTGGTCCCAAGAGAGAAAAGAACAACACCGGAGACGAATGCGGAAACACTGGGCTGTAGTTGAGCTCGGAAGAAGAGACAGTTGAACTGACGTGGTCCCTAGTTGGCTGAATCGAAGAATTAATAATAATAATAATAATAATAATAATAATAATAATAATAATAATGTTTGCTTCTTTTTTGTAATTCAAAACTAACGACACTTCGAGCTGTGTGTTCGTTGATTACTGAGAAATGTTATTTAACAACAAACAAACACACTTATAGTGGTGGTGGTTGTTTTGAGGGGACCCTAATCATTGTTTCAAACAACGCTCAACTATTGTCGATGTGTTTCTCGGAAGCTAAGCGTTTAAGCTTAGTAATATTCAACATGATGACACACTCGCATAATTGTTACCTACTGATGGCTACATCTAGATGTTATTAGTCATTATTGTTTTAAGGGGAGGAACAGCGAGGTCTTCTTTAAATGAATACTGATCCTCTATCCCGAGTACCCTTCGAAAACTGACTGTGATCATTAGAACACATCTACGCTATCATTTCCATATGAGCCAAAGTAATGCGCATCTTGCAGTACAGTAGTTGGGAATTTCCATAATTGTGTGCGTTCCCTCACACATAGATACGACCGTTTTAATATAAAGCTTCTTGTGGAATGGAACAAATCTGCATAATTGTTATGGAATTCATCATGCAAGTTTTAATAACTTCCATGAGAATATGGGTCGAGCTTAAAATGTGCGCGTAGGAGTAATCGATCTTTGGCTGGATGTACAAAGAATTCCTGTGCATCCGTGTAGGTCCGGATTCGATAACTTGCTCTGGCAAACCGTTTAGTTCTGGTCTGAGGGCTGGAATCGGTTGCACTCAGACTCTTTGAGGCAGAACTGAGAGGAGCTGGATTTAACTCCTACCTCTGGCATTCTATAATAGAAATAGTGTTCCCCACTTGAAATCCCGGCTTTAATTGTGATAAATGTGAAAATATAAGTTCATTTTCAAGAATTTATGCATCTGAAGAAAATAATATTGAATTATCCAAATAATTATTAATCATTGCAATTTGTCAGAAAGCGATTTTTAAAAATTCACCATGCTTTTCCACCTGTTATCTTCTAACGCTTGCAGAGCTTTTAACCTCATCATTAATATTTGAAAAACTACTTATTGGTTTTTGCATGGTAATTGCTGAAGGAATATGTATTATACCAGATGAACCTTAAGAAGCAAGAAATGGTTTCTGAAGACATCTTAATGATAATAGCTCCTTAAGAACGGTTCATTGAAGTCTTCTACCCCTGTAACTTAATCATGTAACTTAATCATGTTGAAGAATGGAGAATGTAAGGAGGATATCAGAAAGAATAAATGGAATGGCCATTAAAGGCGGGAAATGAGACACCCCACGTATCGGATACAATAATACTGTCGGGACCGAAAGAGAACAATACTCGACCAAGCGAGGTCAATTAGAAAGGCGAAAGAAAGATGCTTGGCACAAGTAAGTGGAGCAATGCCAGACTGAGCGGGTGCTCATGGTAGCCAAACCATTTCCCAAGGGGTAAATGCTTGATTTTTATGACCCTTGCCCCTCCTGTAGGGATCAGCTATGTGGCAAGAGTCATTAAAAGACTACTTGTGGGTTTAAATACCGGAAACCAGGAATGACGTCACCAAAATCACAGTAATTATTATTATTATTATTATTATTATTATTATTATTATTATTTTTATTATTATTATTATTATTATTATTATTATTGGAATGAAAATCCACAGCCTGCTTCCAGTCCACCGACCGGGTCAGGGAATTGAATGAATGAAGCCCCCATCTAGCGGCGAGGATATGAATTGTGCCGGCTGCCGAAGCCTGTCGCACTCCCCTGGGGCAATGATTAAATGAATGACAGATGAAATGAAATTATAGTGGAGAGTGTTGCTGGAATGAAATTATGACAGGAAAAACCGGAGTACCAGAGAAAAACCTGTCTGCCTCCGCTTTGTCCAGCACAAATCTCACATGGAGTGACCGGGATTTGAACCACGGACCCAGTGGTAAGAGGCAGGTGTGCTGCCGCCTAAGCCACGGAGGCTCTATTATTATTATTATTATTATTATTATTATTATTATTATTATTATGATTGTGTTACTATGTAATCGTCTTTGTAAGTTGTGATATTGCATGCGACCGGAAGCTTTTAACTCCTTTATTAAGTTTGTTTTACCCCAGCCTACTGGTTGTTTGCTTTTATCAGCTAATCAATGCACTCCGATACAAACTGCGGTACTGGACAAACACGGGCTGTGTGTGTTGAGGTGTGTGGCAGGGACATACACTTTGTGATAGTAACCATGACTACAATTCAGCGCAGTTATTGTGATGTGGTCTCATTTAAGGTGCTCCGGAATGTTTGTTTTACGCACCATATTAATCTACGAAGTCTCCTCCGTGGCGTAGTGGTCAGCATGCTGAGCTACCACCATGAAGGCCCGAGGTTCGATTCCTGGCTATTGCACGAAATTTGAAAAGTGGTATGAGGACTGGAACGGGGTCTACTCAGCTTAGGGTGGTCCAAATGAGTAGAGGTGATTCGATTCCCATCTCAGCCATCGTTAAGTGGTTTACCCACTTCGTGTCCAGGCAAATGCTGGGACGGTACCTAACGTAAGGCCAAGGCCGCCTCCTCTCCTCTCTCTTGTCTATCCCTCCCAATCTTCCCATCCCTCATAAGGCCACTGTTCGCTTTCAGGTGAGGCCGCCTGGGCGAGGTGCTCGTACCACCTCCCCAGTTGTATTCCCCTGCCCGATGTTTCAGGCTCCAGGACACTGCCCTGAAGGCCGTGAAGGTGGGATCCCCCGCTGAGTCCGAGGGAAAACCAAACCCTGGAGGGTAAACCGACTAAAAATAAATAAAAAATGAACTTTCGCTTTCTAACGGTACACATACTTTTCCATATCTCACTCGTGAAGCTACTTCCCTTAAACTTTCCCACATTCGTGCGTCGTATTAGTAAAGTCTCCAAAGTACTTCTTAAACATTTCTATTCGACGGTAAATACAAAAATAACTTTTAAGAAAAAGGCTAAAAGGGCAAAGGAACATCGAACAACAGCAAAATGGATGCTAGTGCTTCAAATAGATGAAGAGGAGGAATACTATGGTAATGGCATGTTCTCAAAACCGGAAGAATCTTTGATTCCAATTCCTCGCAAAAATGTTTTTCTAGATATAAAATGTCCCTTTGTTTCCAGACATTTTCAACACAAAACGCTGAAATTTTAAATGGAATTCCTCCTTATATGAGTTATATTTTAACTCGTCCATTTTTCAAAATTTAGTGTAGCCTTCAAGACAGCAGTAAGGCCCGCCATGTTATACAGAGCAGAGACGTGGGGTACAACAAAGTCACAATGTAATAAACTGGATGTGACGGAGATGAAGATGCTTAGATGGATGAGTAGTGTCTTTAAGAAGGACCGCGTCAAAAATGAGAAAATCTGAGGAACTGTTAAAGTGACAGATGCATCAAAGAACATCCAAGATAAAAGACTGTTGTGGTATGGGCATATTATGCGAAGGGACGAAAGCTCTGTAGGGAGGAGAGTAATGGATCTGGTTGTAGATGGAACAAGAAATAGGGGCAGACCCAGAAGAAGATGGACTGACAATATCCGAGAAGACCTGAGGGAGAAACAGTTAGAGGAAGATGATGTGTGGGACAGGAAGAAGTGGAAAAGAACGGCCAGAAACATCAACCCCGTTTGAATTGGGAGAAGAGAAGAAGAAGAAGATGACTGTACTTTAATTTTGCCACATGGAAGTGTTCATGAAACTGCTGTTGAAATTATGAAATTTTAAACAAAGATGCATGAAAATTCAAAGATTACATTTATTTTCATATCGGCTGTGTTCAACGCAAGGAGGGACTCTTGAAGAACATCCCCGAAGAGTTTCTTTTAATAGTTTTTGAGAAAAGATTAAAATTAAAATTAAATATTAGCACAGAAAATTCCGGAGTCCCTTAAAATAAAAAATGTTACATCGAGTAATCTAGTGTGAATATGCCAAAAATCACTGTTAATCATAGTTAACTAATTTATTATGTTGACCGTCTCGTTGTTAGTGATAATTGTCTGGCAAACATAGCGATATTCAGTAGCCAGGTGAGCATTTCAAAGTAATGCATGTCCCTCACTTTTATTGCCAAAGATTCATCAATGCAAGCTGCTCCAATGTGTATCGCATATGCTGTTGAAACAGGCCACGGTGGTCTACCTCGGGTCTCGCTAGCCTCGGGAGAGCGTCGTTTCGAATCCTACCTCGGCCGTCCTGAAAAATGGTTTTCGTTGAGTCCAATTTTCACCACCAGGCAAATGCCGGGACGGTTCCTTTCAATCGTTCCAAAAACCCCTCCCTCTTGAAAATTAAATACATGTAAATGGCCATTGGCTGCATTAATAAAATTATATGCTGTTGAAGAATGTTATATGTAAGGCGTTCAGATGCAAAAGGGACATTACCCACTTTTTGTTAAATTAGAGTTATTGATACTGCTATCTTGTGGAATTAATTATTCATCTTTTAGTAGTAGCATTTTACGTCAAAACGGACATTATCCTGGTTAAGTTGCACATTGAATATTGCGTCTTTCTGCATAAGGGACATTATCCACCAATATGAGTCATGAATACGGAGTCACATGATGCTCCTCTTCTAAATATTTGAATGTTTCTGTTAGAATTAGTTTTCAAATGCAAATTTTGTAATTGTTATAATAAAGCTTATTTTTGAAATGCATATTATCCAATCCATCATTTCCAATCAAAAGGTACATTATCCATTTTATAATACGTTTTTTGTTAACTTCTTATGATTTTTCTAACTGGAAATTGCAGACTTAAACTTTGTCATCAAATGTTAATGAGTTAGTGAACAGAAATCAATAATTGCATAACTATATGAGTAATTTTACGTTATTTTCTGTTCCTGTAAATAAAAAAAAGTGGATAATGTCCTTTTGGCATCATTCCCAATCAAAAGGGACATTATCCATTTTATAATATATTTTTTGTTAACTTCTAATGATTTCTGTAACTGAAAATTGCCGGCTTAACCTTTGTCATCAAATATTAATGAGTTAGTGAGCAGAAATCAAGAATTGCACAACTATATGAGTGACTATAAGTTCTTCCCTCTTCCTGCAATTTTTTTAAAAGTGGATAATGTCCCTTTTGCATCTGAACGTCTCATTTGTTATACTCGCTTGATTGTGCCAATTGACCTACTTTGCCGACTACCTGGGTTTGATTCCCAAATATTGGTGTAAAGTATAATTTTTGACATGGAAATTTATGTCCATAGGCTTGAAGTTGACGTAAAAAGGAGTTCTCTTTGTTTATAATCGTTGAGTTTTAAAATTGCAAGCGTGCTTTGCTTTCTTCGAATTTAATGGAGAAATAAGCATATTAAATTCTTGTGTTGAGGATTCGTTGAGCTGTTTGATGTTTGGTGTTGACTGGCCAGCATGATGCAGTTCATTACAGTGACGCTTGTGTTTGCGGAGAGCCCCAGGACTAAGCTGTTAAGTGGTGTCCGCTCAACCTAATTGAGGCGCGACAAATAAGTGCTACTGAGCCTTTGATTCAGCTTAACGCAGCCGAGTGCTCGCACATTCAATCAGTTGTGCAGTTAATGGAAATTCTCGCTGGAGCCATCTCAGAGGGCAACGACAAAACCGAACAAAATTTACAGATAAAATACATTAATTGGCTGGAGAAGATGGCTTCTCATTAGCTTATTATCGTGTTGGAAGACATTGTTCAGTGTTGCATTAGTAAACGAAAATTATGCTTTTCAGTTGGTCAACACGATTGTAGCCATAAACATGCAGTAATGGATGCCGCAGTCCTCGTGAAGACATTTCGCAAAGCAAAGTTAGGCTCTTTCCATTCGTCTGTAGGGATTGCAGGAGATTCTTAGAAGTTGGGATCTATTTCTACGGCCTTAAGCTCTCTTTCTCTGATATGGGTTTCATACGCTGGTAGCTGGCTGCGTGGCTCACCGGTATCGTTCTCGCCTGCTGTTTACAAGGTTGCAGGATATATAAACCAATATAGTACAATATACAGGGAGCGGCAAAAAAATCTGACGGTTTTTAAATCACAACACAAACATTTTAAATGATACAAACTCTTTTATTACTTATAACAGCAAGGTGTACATGTCAATTAATGGAAAACTTGAAAGAACAATAGATTAAGATTTGAAGATAATGTCTTTCAAATGATGCCCATCTTTTGCCATGCATTCTTCCAGTCTTGCACTGAAGCTTTGCATAGTCATTAGGCTTCAACTGCTGGACAATAACCATTTTATACGGATGAAAATGCAAATCGAAACGCAATATTCGTCTCACTATTCGATCAGCCATTTGCAAAGCAGCAGCTTGTTTACGAGCCGGCCGCCGTGGACTGGTTTCCACAGCTTGTCTCACTCGCTCAACATTTTCTGGTGTCCTGGCTGACCTTGGACGGCCTGTGGACGTACGTTTTAAGGCTGAACCTGTAGCTCTAAAATTACTCACCCATAACAAAATTGTGTTACGAGATGTAACGCGTCCTCTTCGACCCACATTAAAGTATTGACGGAACTGACGCTGAGTAACGACGCAAGACTCACCACTTTAAAAAAATGCCTCGACAACAAACGCACGTTGTTCACCTGTCCACAGCTCCATGGCTACTGAAATGGCATCACGTAGGCTCATCATCGCGTCAATCCCCACTACACCGCACCACTAACTCGCTCAGCCGTACAACGACATAAACCGTCAGATCTTTTTGCCGCATGGCAAAAGATGGGAATCATTACGTTATCTTCAAATCTTAAAAGTTAAAATGTATTGTTCTTTCATGTTGTCCATTAATTGACATGTACACCTTGCTGTTATAAATAATAAAAGAGTTAGTATCATTTAAAATGTTTGTGTTGTTGTGATTTAAAAACCGTCAGATCTTTTTGCCGCTCCCTGTATTTCCGTCAATCAATTTGATTGACGGAAATATATTGTACTATATTGGTTTATAATCTGTTGTTAATACGGACCGTGGCGGAATCTAATGTAGAAGGAAGGCTGCAGGATTGAATCCAGGCACAGCCAGTTGGCATTTGAGGGAGCCGTGTCAGTAGATTTACTGGCACGTTAACGATCCCATTCGGGGCAGAATTCCGGCACCCTTGCGTCTCTAAAAACCACAGTTGTTAAAAGGAACTCAAATCTATTATTATTATTATTATTATTATTAACTTATTGTTATTATTATTATTATTATCATATGCTGGTGTGGCTTATAGATTGTTGCTTATCATTAGCTTCCTGATGAAGAAATCAGTGTCTACTACTTTGTATAACTTACAAACCGTGTCAGGGCTGTTCTATGTAACCGTCGAACTCTTTCTATGTAGGTGACTTTCACAGCTTCAGTCTCCTCAGGTTGGTCCTAGTAAGGTGCGGCCATACTTTGGTGTTATGGTGTTAAGGCTACGCGAAGGTTCACAATGTGTTTTACATCATTATTCTAAACATTTGTCGATATATCATTATAAAACCTGTTTCATCATTTGTGTGTGTTTATCATGAACAATGAATACGCTCAGCCGCAATACTTCAGTCTATGTGTCATGGGATCTATAATCCTTGCTTTGTGCCTATGCTACCTTTCATAGGAACGATAAAAGTGCTCATTAACGTACTAATCTCATCTGCCGGTTGCGTATGAATGCAGCTCCTGTGATGAGCGTTTCGAACCCAGGACAATATCAGCACACATACATTCCTTTCACTGTGTATTGCGTGTTACACAGTTAGTCTAAATGGAGTAAACCACGACATTAAAATTGTGAAACTCATAACGTGATATTATTTTTTTATTGTGCATGCCAAGTGCCATTAATTTTGTCCCTCAGATCATCCTCTGGAAAAATCACGCGCTAATCTCATCTCAGCCCCACCCGGTAGAAAAGGTAATAACGTTAATGTTGTCTCATTAGGATATCGTGGTCACCAGGCCCCTGTAATTAGATATGTCTGTCTTTCTTCAATGTGCACTGTAACTGAGGCAAGTTTTGGAAAGGACGTGGCCATGACTAAAGCCCTGCACGGATGCGGATATCTGCAACATTTTCGCCATGCGGATATAGTTTGCATGGCTGTGTGGATAGCGGATAAACTGCGGATTATGATTGGAGTAAATTTGAGGAGAGTTTTTAGAATTCAATCCAACTTGTTGAATATCATTACTAAGACCCGGATGTTTATGACATATCATATTTTTCCGTTATGCTTTTTTTTTCATGACATATGTAAGATGATGATTTACACTAATCTCATTCAAAGTATGTCATTAAGCACAATTAACACTCCGAATTGAAAAGTGTTACAATTCTGGCTATATCACATTCATTTTAAGCATAGCACATGACATACATAGGCTAAGGGAACAACTTTCTCCTAAAAACTAAATGTGTTGCTTAAATATTTTATCTATTGGAAAATATTATTGTAATTCCAGTAGATTCGGATAACAAACGTGCGGATGCGGATAACAGTCGTGCAGATGCGGGTAACAAACGTGTGGATGCAGGGCGGATGCGGATAACAGTCGTGCGGATGCGGGGCGGATGCGGATAACGTTTTGTTTATTCGCGCAGGGCTCTAGCCATGACCTTTAGTTAGTCATCAGTTTGACATTTATCTGGGAAATAACAAAAAAGCATTTAGAAGGCAGCCGAGAGGGGGGTCTCGAACCCACTCATCAACAGAGTCCAGAGATAGCCAGGTACGTGGTCTTGTACGTAGTTGCAGTAGTATTGATTCATTTTAGGGGCTTGGGACATCAGGCACGTTTAGTTCAGGTATCTTACTTGTGGTGACTGTAACAGTGTACGTGTCCTTGGATTGGGACAGGTGTCCCGGGACATTACAAATAAGGTACCATGCAGACATTTGCCTACTGGGAGTGTGGAGAAACTTGAGGGAAAATTCACACTCAGGATGGCCGAAGACAGCATCCGAATTCGAACCTTGGATATCTGGAATTTCAGCTCCTCATTGCAGTCATAGTACTACATGTAAGGCAGTGCTGAGAGGTTCGTAGTTACCCTGGTCGGTAAAATTATAATTATAATAATTTCAGCCACTGGAGCAAAATCAAAACAGCTCAAAACAGCTCTACAGCAACTGAATTTACAATTGAACATCCATCAGACAATGCAGAAGGCAGCAATACTGGACATCTGCAATCTGTCAGGGAATTCTTGAATGGTGATTGAATATCAGCGAAGCTTCTTGTGCGTGCCCAGCAACGTTTTGCCGAAGACCAGAAGAACTGTGTTTAATGAACAATTTGTGGTATAATAATAAAAAAGTCTTAAGCTCAGGCACTATCAGACAATGATACAACCAGAGTGCCTGTATGCTGTAGAATGCCTAGGATTAACAACCAAATAAGACATTAAGGAACTTGAGAAGAAAGAAAGAAATAAATAAATAAATAAATAAATAAATAAATAAATAAATAAAGACAGACATACAGACAGACAGACAGACAGACAGACAGACAGACAGACAGACAGACAGACAGACAGACGGACGGACGGACGGACGGACGGACGGACGGACGGACAGACGGACAGACAGACACAGAGAGAATGATCTAAGAATCATCCTCCGACCCAAAAAGTGAGCTGAAACTTACGTTTACGCAACAATAAAGAATTGCACGAAACATTCGACAAGATATCAGACGTCATACGAAAAGGAAGGATTAAATTCTTTTGACACATCTCGAGAATGAGTGATATCAGGCTCATTCAGACATTTTGAACCATTTGAACAAGTAACAAGAAGTTCCGTGACGAACGAAAGAGCCTACTTTTCTTAAAATTAAGATTCATGCCGATGGTTAATCTACAGTATATGAACCTGTCTAGAATAATGACGAAATTAAGTTGGTAATATCGAAATGTCTAATTAGTTCGAAATATACCTGGCATAATGTAGCCTAATAGAGCACTACAGTTGGCAGCCCTGATGACTGAATATATTCTTAGTTCCATCTCTTAAGGTACAGAATACAAAATTTGGTTGAAGTCCAATGGGCGTTACATGGAGTTAGACATTGGATCTATCAGCATGCGTAAAATCATGTTGGCAACAATGTCATGCGTGTGCTGGTCATAAATAATCTGAAATATTATGATATCTTGTTCTGCCTATCTTGGATGAAATCCATTTGTTAGTATTGAAGTTACATGTATTTTAAAATTGGAGCAGTCAGCAGGAATGTCAGGTGCTATACGTGTGCAAAGTAAAGAGCTGTTGGCTTGCATACCTTCTGATATATTGATATAAGGGTAAAAATATAGACAGCATTTATTAACATTTGCCAGCCCTGATAGCTCTTAAGAATACTTATAGTCATATCTGTTATGTTACACATAGCGCATACGAAATTTGGTTGAAATCCAACTGTTAGTATAGAAGTTACATGCATTTAAAAATTGGTCCTATCAGCAGGCTTAGAATCATGTTGGTAGAACTGACGTATATAAGTTACTCCAAATTAATCTAAAATGTCAGGTACTATTCGTGTGCATAGTTTAAAGCTGTCGGCTTGCATAAATTCTGATATTTTGGTATTTGGATAAAAACATAGAGAGTGCAATTATCATCAGTTGGCAGCTCTGGTGGCTCTTAAGAATACGCTCAGTCATATCTGTTTATTTACACATATTACATACAAAATTTGGTTGAAATCCAATTGATAGTGTAGAAGTTATATGCATCTAAAAATCGGACCTATCAGAAGGCTTAACATTATTTTGGCAACACTGTCATGTATGGCCTCCTGGAAATTAAACTGAAATAGTATTATCTACATGTGTGACAATTTTTGAATAGCTCACACGCATACCTTCCAAGATATCCAACATGGAGCTCAAATTTCTAGTGCATTTTTCAGCAGTTGGTAGCACTGACATCATTTTCAAATATGGGCTTGATATATTCCGGTATACATCTTTACTCATACTAAATTTGGTTTTGATTGCTGTAGCTGTTTAGGAGTTGATAGGGGGGGGGACACACAGACAGACAGACAGACAGACAGACAGAAGGACAAATAGACAGACAGACACACATTTTCCCGGATCGATCTCATGAGTCTACTTTTACCACATTTTTGCAAAATGTGAAAAGTAGGCTAAAAACAAAGAAAGGGCAGCTCATGTGAGAAAGGGTTTATTTGTTAACTCCACGAAGAACCTGCAAGAAATGAACATCACAGATTAGAACATCCAGGACAGAGCCACATTCAGACACAAGATACACACATCTGATTGTTCGAGGAGCCAGAAACAGCGATCAAGAAGATAAGATATTGGACAGATGAACAGAAAGACGCAGCAAGATATTGGACCGATGAACAGAAAGAAGCAGCAAACAAAAGAATGAAGGAATATTGGCACTAAAAGAAAATAAGTCATGAGGAGTCATTTACATGATCCGTAGTAGCCAGATATAAATTCAATAATAATAATAATAATAATATAATAATAATTCAAATCATATGTAGTTAATACAAAATACTGCCCTCCTTGGTACTGCAAGTTTAGTATAAGTGGGCAGTTCCTTCTTGTTGTTGTTGTTTGAGTCTTCAGTCTTTTGACTGGTTTGATGCAGCCTTCCATGCCTCCCTGTCCTGAGCCAATCGTTTCATCTCTACATAGCTACCACACCCTACATCCGAGGCTATCTGTTTAACATATTCTAACCTTGGTCTACCCCTACAGTTCTTGTCCTCGACCCTTCCTTCCATAACTAAGCTTGCTATTCCTGGGTGTCTTAGTATGTGTCCTACCAACCTATCTCTTCTCTTCATTAGCAGTCGCCAGAAACATCTCTCCTCTCCCACTCGTCTTAATACCTCTTCGTTTGTAACCCTATCTACCCATCTGATCTTCATCATTCTCCTGTAACACCACATTTCAAATGCTTCAATTCTCCTCTTTTCTGCTGCACCAATAGTCCAATTTTCACTTCCATAGAGCGCCACGCTCCAGACAAAGGCTTTCAAAAATGACTTCCTAATACCTAAATCTATAACTTGACCGGTACATATTACGTGCACAGTGGTGTTTCCACTCACAGTGAGCCTTCTTACCTTTGTGCTCAATGCGAATAAAGTGCGTAATGTGTCCTCGGCAGCGCATGTGTATATTCAGTGGTCAAAGTGTTCTACTCGGACTTTAACAAGAACTCTCACGCGCTTATGACCGGCCACGAATGACCGGTCCATCTATACGTAAGGTTTTCTCTTCAGTGACTTGCTATGCATATCTTGTGATCCAGTAATGTCATCAGTTTCCTTTTGTCGCAAGAAGTCCCACGGTGTTTCTGTTGTATTTTTTATGTAAATTTCATATATCTCTACTTACTATAAAACGAAGTCCCTGATTCTTGGATGTTACGGGTAAACTCGAGAACCACTGGATGGATTTTGATGCGGTTTTCACCATTCTGTAAAGGATATCTCGAGGATGATGTCTATAGAAAATAATTTATTTATGATCAAAGGAAGCCGAGCAGTAACGATTTCAGTGGAAAAGTCGAAAAAAACCTGGTGTCCGAGCGCTTTGTAAGCTTACGCTGGGCAAACCGTTAAAAATATCCAAATACTATGAGTGTAAGAATTGTTCAGCATGAAAAGTTCTACAAAAAGGTCCGCGAGGGCATAAGTCTATCGTCAATACATCGCTCACTATAAGTGTTTTTACGTTTTAATTTCTTACAACCATGTCCATTCAACTACTGAGGCGACAGTTCACGAGTTAGCTAAGGGCGAGTCTATCATCCCTGTTACAGCCTAGCTAGAGGTCGAACCTATTGCCCCAGATACAGCCAGCAGCAAACCGTCAAGTCTTGTTGAGTTAAGACTTCGGAGAAGAGTGGTTGTGTTGGGAGTTTCCCTGGAAGTGCAACTCGGCTTTTCTTCATTTCGCCTGTGAACTTTTCATTCCGCAAAATTTACAGTCAAGTTAAGATTGGAAGGAAGGGGGATTTGTGTTCCATGCACCTCGCCATTCTTAATTTACGTCTGACAAGAATTTGTTGCACATGCATCTTCATGATAATATAAATAATAATCCAGTCAGTCATTTTAACCCATCATGCCGAGACGTAAAACGGATATTGGTCGTTGTTCATTGACATTGAAAAAAAAAAGCGCTTATCACGTAATGCATTCATAACTGTTCCCGGGTGAAGCCGTGTCGGGTTGCTAGTAATAATAATAATAATAATAATAATGATAATAATAATCTCGTATGTCCTCGTCACTGAATGCAAGTGTTTTGAGTTGACACCGCCACTAAAACTCGGTATTCTCTGTCTGGAAGAGAAAGATCTCTCGTCCTAGCCTGTGTTTTCTCTGCTCTCTCATATTGATGACAGTATTAGCCCGATGGGAACAAAAGCCATTGTAATGAGCCCAACACAGTGCAGTTCCACTGCGGCTAGATCCTGTAAGCTCTGGTGGCCTGGATGTTGCTGCTTGTGACGGCAGAGTTTATTTGATAGCATTCGCAAAACACATTAAAAATAACGACCAGCCATGTAAATAGTGAACCTTTCTCGCCGAGTTGCCGAAGTGAGACTGAACCTAGCCAGGAGCGTTTTGCTGTGCCAGCGCAAATCATTAAATAACTGTTCCATTTGTCACTGCAGCATGAAAATTGCTTTCTCTTTGTTTATTACTGTAAAGCATGTATCTTATATTATGTATTTGGCCATGTAGAGGGTGTTCCAAAATTGTGGGAATGATTGAAGCATGCATAGTAGGCTACACTCCATAAAACGTACCTATTGATATAGCCTTATCCTCACTGAATTACAAATACACTCATTAATACAGTAGACTAGCTGCGTGGCTCAGCGGTAACATTCTCGCCTGCTGAGTCCCAGATAGCGGGATCGAATCCTGGTGCAGTCAGATGACATTTGAGGGTGCGCAAATGTCAGGGAGCCGTGTCAGTAGATTTACTAGCACGTTAAAGAACCCCTTCGAGGAAAAAATCCGACACCCCGGCGTCTCTAAACGCTGTAGAAGTTGAAAGTGACGTAAAACTTATAGCATTAATGATTACTAGGGCTCGGATTCGAGCATATTTGCATATTTTTTTCCTGAATAGTACACATTGAAAGAAGCCTTTAGGTGGTATTTTCACCTCTCTGGGAACAACAGAATTGAAATTTATCGATATAAATGCATAAAACCGCGGTTTTCAGAATAGAAGCATATAAATGCATATTCTTGTGGTTTTCGTCTAAATAGTTTGTTTTTCTTCGAATTCTCCCCCGAATTCGGGCCCTGACGATCCTTAAGGTTCGAAAACAGAAATAATTATTGAGAAGCCTATCTGGTGCGAATAATAGAAGCGCAGGCTTTTAACCTTTTGTGAGGTCGTTCTCGTCATTGAAACTTTTATTGGCTGATTTAAGAAAATCATTCAAAACTGAAAACATAGAAAATTTCTTGTTGTACAGACCAATGCAGATCTACTTCTTTGACTCGCCTAACTCTGAACATTTTGTAAATGAACTTTTAAACTGTATCTTTTATAAGAGCATTTCTCTTATATATACTTGTACAACTTGAATGCGAGTTTATTGCAGTGTATCATACATACAATTAGAAAATAAAGCTCGTATTTAAAGATATGTTATTGGTTTTTTCGTTTCACTTTCCTTTCTATAGTTTTTAACGGTGTTTTCGAGCATATTCTGCATATTTAACCGCATATAATGGGGGTTTCGAGCATATCTATCGAGCATATAATGGGTTTATAGAGCATATAATGGGTTTTTGGAGCATATCTGTCGAGCATAAAACACATGGTGTTCGAGCATATCTGGAGATTTTATCGAGCATATCGATCCGAGCCCTAATGATTACTAATACAGTCATCACAATAACACAGGGTATCAGATATAATTCCACACACATCCAAGTACACGGGGTTGAATAACCACGATGTCAAGGTCCCCCAAATGGAAACACCAACAACAACCCATTTTCTAAGGGTTATCCATCTTCCTTGTTCTCTTCCTGTGTGGGCACTGGGCAGGAAGTCGAAAACACCCGCGGTGCTGGCTGCCTTTCCTTAAAATACGACATAAAGAATAAGGTGCGTGTAGTCATGAGAAATACTATTTAATCAACACACTTAAGATTTACAGCTGGAGAGTTCAGGAGTTTTTAACTCCGAAGGTTCACTGAGCTGGGTCCATTTTCCTCTTTCTTGTGTATCTGGGACGAATCCTCGTTGTGTGGACATGTAAAGAGAAAGAAGGGTGGTGTTAACTGCAATGAGCTCTACCCTGGAGAAGTACCTTCTTCAGGACGGCTACCGATTCTTTTGTCCCACTCCAGTCTTGTCATTTACAGTCGAGCCTGCAGTCAGTACGAATCAACGGACTCGCCATTAGCTGACTCCCCGGTCTTGATAAAGCTTACCTACCACACAAATAGCGCAAAACGACGAAATGGCGTGACATAACATCCACAAGAAACTACAATTTCAGAAACAAATTTTATCTAGCTAGTCTTTTGGGTATCAGACTGACATAATAGCATTCTTGGCTGTCACCGCGGAGGCCCGGGTTCGATTCCCGGCTCTGCCAAGAAATTCAAGTCTGGTGTGAGTGCTGGAACGCCTCGTGAGGCAAAACTAAGAAGAGGAGGGTTCGATTCGTACCTCAGCCATCCTCGAAGTGGTTTACCGTGGTTTCTCACTTCTACTCCAGGCAAATGCCAGGATGGTACTGCACCATTATTCATAAAGGTCTTAGGTACAGACATGGTTACAGTATTTTGGGAACACCCTGTAACATCCTAACTAGCCTCTGAAGTCTATAATTACAGCTGGTCTACAGCGAGCAAAAGTCATGCTATCAAGAAAGAGATCGGCAGAGCTCGTGTTTCCGACGAGAAACCCGAAGGTCATCGATAATAACCATGTTGACTGTGTCTAACACTATATCGATCGATTCACCTGAGAGTGATTAATACAAATTAAAGCATATTTAGCGCTATATGTAAGCAGTTACATACGTCTGTATGTATATTTCCATGGCAGAAAGCTATTATTAGGAAAGTATGAAGAACAGAAGATGATCTGTTAACTCAATGCTGATTACGTTTCGACTGCGATATATTTCGTATCGAGTCGTGACGTGTGAAGGAGTGGGGGAGCGGATGTGAGACCAAGACGACCTCCTGCAGAGAGCAATGAGTAGAGAAACCGACAGCGTAGAGGTTTGAACCTGAAAACAGTGAAAGTGAAGTCGCCAGCTAACGGTAGTTTTAAAAACGTGTGACCGCGCTGGAGTGTATGCGCTAGTTCGTTCAGCATTCTACGTGAAGTATACACGTGTTTAATAAGGTTCAGACATGGTCTTAAACATGTAATAGTTTATCTTTGCGACCGTGTATCTACAGCAACTAACGGGCCATGCGGATGAATACTTTCATAATCCCGACCGCGAGCTCGGCTGTAATGTGTCACAAAACTCTGCATATAAACCGTCGTGGAAATGCAGCCTAGACTTGATTCACTCTTCACAGTGCTTATACTTTTTGAAAAGAGCACATTCTCAAGCAAGGTGTCAGAGGGAAGGAACACTATGAAGCTTATATCCATTACGATGGTAGGCTAGATTGATATAAGAATACTGCATTAGCAGGGTGTAGCGGGGACATGTTGGCAGCAACTTTCATTTAGCATGAAGTGTGCAAGCGACTCTCGTGATGCAAGGGGCCGCGTCGACCCTTGTGAACTTGTTCACATTCGCGTTCATATATTGGAACTATTTAGCGACTGTTCGAGTTCACCCTCGCTTCGTGACGAGTTGATAAACTGTATGCGGTCCGTCCGTCGATATTCGAATATGTATGGGAAGATATCGCCAGGATATGTTGGAACTATTTCGACCGACCGGGTGTTGTTCGAGCCTAGGAGGACTTTGGTTCGTTCTCTGGAAACCCAGTTGGAGTTCGGCGTGTGTTCTGTTGGTCTGGAGCTTAGTATGGCCAACGATATCCTTTTTTCCTCATCTAGATTCGCCAAAGGTACAGATCACTTCAACTTGTTACAGTAGCGTAGCGTGGACATTTTGAACTACCACATATTGCCATATTTGATTTTGTAGATTAAATGGTTGAGTAGAAAGTGCAGGTTCGATGTTTATTTCGAAACTGACCTTCTATGATGCCAGGATTTTGACTCATAAAAATGAGTGCATCCTTTGTGTAATTTAATGAATAAATTAAAAATTTCAGTAGTATTTTACAGTATTTAAACTAATATGCTCATTCTTATTTGTCGAGAAATAAATGTAGGAAGAAGATCTACAGCTTTTCAGTGTAAGAACATTTTAGTAACACAATTTTCTTTTGAGAACTTTGATTGAGTTTTTCATATTCTAGTGTATTGTGCTTTAAGCACTTTCGCTTGGATCATCGTATTCTTTGAGGGGATTTTCCTTTTCGTATTCTTATTACGATATTAGGAAGTTTTCGGATCCTGTTATTCTGAATGTTACTTCGAGTCCTTTGAGTATTTTTTCTGCAGTTCATTAACTGATTTTACTTGTATTTTCTGAGCGTGATTTTCGAAATGGATTGCCTAATGGGTCATTAGTCGCTTAGCCTTTGTTGCTAACCTAGATCCATGCGGTAGGACTAATCTATCGACATTTTCGCGTTCGGGAAATTCAGGGAAGATCTTATTTTGTGATTGAATTTATCTTTATAGATCGCTTTTACAACCTCAGTTTGTGTGGTTGGGGAGTGTTATACTTTTCTTTTCTTATGAAGTTAACACTGGATTAAATTGATATCATTGCCTTTGGTGCAATAGTTTTTCTCTATTAAGAGGGTATTTGAGCGACATTCAAATTTGCGAGGATAATCCCAGGGACGACTTACTATAAGTCATCGTTTAAGAATTATGGATCATGTAATACATCAATGTAAGGCAAGTTTTTAAAGATAGGTGGAATATTTCTGAAATCCACTGGGCTTTGTTGGTAATCTGTTACAGAATCATATTATTCTTTCGCACTCGAGTTCAGGATTTTTCTATAAACAGCTGATTTTCATAATTGTGGATTTATAACAGTAAGGCTCCTATTATAGGTGCATGTTCGACTTTAGAGAGGCATGTACTATGAGTAATGTCTTTGTGGTTAAGTATATTGATGCAGTGCTTTGTAAAGCATATTTTTCCTGTTGAGGATTGAGCCAGGTGTGCCAATCAGGATTAGATTGAATGGGGTTTTAACCCAGAGAGGTGTTGTTTTTAACCTAGTATGGTTAATATTTGGTCATAGTTGACTTTATCGCTGTTATCGTGAAAATACCTGTGTGAAGATTAATATTTTTCTGAGCAGTATTATTGAGAATCTTGAGTGGATATCCGGTTCAATATTTCCAGTAAAATTAATATAACGATTTTGCCATAGGATGTATGTTTAACAAGGAAACCGATAACTATTTAATGCTGAATTTATGATTAATTTTTGCTTAGCTTAACTGTTCGGCAGAATTACCCTAAAACTAGAAATGAAACAATATTAAGCAGAAATGAATGTCGTGACATTAAGTCAGTGGGAAAAGAATAATTGAAATTATTCTGGAATTTTGTGTAAATTATATTCTGTAAATAGGCCATATGAATTTCTTCATTTAATAACAAGAACATATAATGTTACTGAAGATGTCGTGTAGGATTATTAATTATAATCAGGATATTTTTGTATAAGATGTTATTTCAGTTAAGGAACCGAAACGAATTTAATGTATTCAAGTCTTATAATATTTTTCTTTTGTAAATGCTTATCCTATGGGATTGATTATTATTATGATTAATATGCCTTATATTTTAATCAATTAAAAGTTAGTTGAGATAATGGGTAACATTTTTTTGTGAAAGACAATCCAGTATAATCAATGAGAGTTTTTTTGATTGGTCGTGGTATCGACAAAATTGATATTTTTTCTGTCTTGTTTATTCTTACAATAAACTACTTTATTACTTGGTTTTAATTACTGCGTGATGCTTTATAGAGGTGATGGAAGGGTGTATTAAGGGGGCCATCGCTAGGTATTTTAGGGTTTTCCACACCTTTGAGATTCTTTCTTCCTCTTGAAGAATTCTTGTGTTTTGAACTAGTCTTTTCTTTTTCTGAGCTTTGGTCAGTCTTAATACATCCTGTTAGGTATTCGAGTGGCCCTATTATCCCTGTGTCTGTTGGTAGAACTTGGGGGTCTTTAGAGCCGGGGAATTTTCAGGTTCTACGATCCAGCTGCTATCCAGGGATTCAACAGGTATTGGTAGGTAAAAGGGTACATTAGGTGGCGCCCAGCTCAGGGGCTTCGAAAAACTGGAATACCAGAGCGAATACCAGGGAGTTGAATGCCATAATTCCGCCAAAATTGAAACTGAAAGTACAAAGTGGAAATTAGTTTTATGATCATGTAACACAGATCGCGAATTGGAACACCGTGTTTCTTGTGTGACTATGAATCAAGGCGATAAAATAATGGTGAACCAATATTTTGGCACGAACTATTGGAATTCCTATGGAACAAAGCAATTACGAGGATACTCGAGCTACTTGACTTACAAGTGGTATTGCAACCATTATTAATTTTTATTTTATTTTATGTATTGGAGTGGTGCCACACGCTTTGTTAATAATTTGTTCTACTTGTTTCCGGCTGATGATCATTGCTGACATCATTAAAAATAGAAGTATTTGTAGTAAATTTAAAATTTAAGTAATGGTAGAATCATAGACCTTCACCGATATAAACCAACACGCACTTGTATATGGTCGATCCCAAATCAAATGGGGCACTTTGTGTTTAGACATAAGCTTATTTTAAGGTAACGCCAGACAATAAGAATGAGCATGTATGGTAAATGGTGGTTGTTTGTAGATGTTCTCGCTGTGCTTTGTTGGTGTGGTATTCTTATTTCTTGTGAAGTGTAGTGAAGCATGCCTGAAAGTAATATGGTGACTGTTGGTGACGTTAAGAAGATGTTTGAAATTATTCAACATAAAATGGACAATTTGAATCAGGACATAGAAAATATTAAGGTCCAAACTAAATCTGCATTAGACCATATGTCTGAAACTGTTATTCAAAATCAGGGTGCAGTTGCTGAAGGTATCAGGGGGAAATTGATACTATGCAATCCTCATTGAAGGCTATCAATGACAGTTCTAAAAGGGTAGAAAAGAAGGTTACCAATGTAGAATCTAATATCGAAGATATCCAGGACGATAATAGAAAAACACAACTAGATATCAGTACACTACGGGCTAATGTTGGCTTGGTACAGGTTGCCCAAGAAAGAATCCAAAATAGTCAAACATCAATCCAAACTAGTCAAACTTCAATGCAAACAGATCTTAACAATATCCAAACTAGTCAAACATCAATGCAAAATAGTCAAACTTCAATGCAAACAGATCTTAACCATGTTCAGACTAGTCAAAGGGGAATTGAGGAAACAGTAAAGGATGTAAACTCTAATGTAAGGATTATGCAATCCCAAATCAATGATTTAAGAACAGATGTGGGATTAATAGAATCCAGTCAAAATAAAATGGAGCTAGAGGTCCAAAAAATCGAATCTAGTCAAAATCAGACGGAGATTAAGTTAATGGAGCTAGAAAAATCTAATAAAGAGTTTCAAGTTGAGATTAGACTAGACTTTGAAAAAAGTGTGAAGCTCAGTAAAAAAAAATTAGAAGCACTTCAGCTACAGTTTTCCCATGAAACTAATCAGACCCAGAATAGCCTGGAGCAGTTGAAATGTGAAATGGGGACACTCCGAGTTCAAGTCACTGATCATACGAAACTTCTCAGGGATGATTTTGACATCGATTTGAAAGGGATCATAAGTGATAATATTGTAACATTTCGTAAAGATATCATGAAAATTAATGAGGAATATTTTAAAGTTGAGAAATCTAAGTTAGAATCTAAACTTGCCACTGGTCTTGCAACTAATAGCAAAGACATAATAAATGTTAGGGAAGATCTAAGCAAAAGAATGGATGGAATTCAAAATACACAGGTTAATAACATATCCGATTTAGAGAAACGTATTAACAGTGTTGAAACTAAAGTCGACCAAAGTAAGATAGAGTTAAATGAGGTCAGGGAGAAGAAAACTTCCGAGATTAATGAAATTAGAAAGGGTCTCGAGCAAATTAATCTAGAGGGGCATATCAATTTAGATACGCTAAAAGATCAATTGCGATCACTTTTACAGTCCGATTTTAGAGTGGTAGTTGAACAACCTGAAGTGATAGTACCTGATGGTAGGGAAAGGATGATGCAGGAATCTCCCAACAACGAACCCAACGTTCGGCTCAGTCAAATGGAACATTCGAGTCCCATTCGAACAAGCAGGGAAACGTTTAGTTCTCCGAACCCCAACGTAGGCGTGGATGATTATACTTCGAAATCATTGGAAAGGACACCGAATGTAACCATAATACGAAACTTTGATGACAAACCTAGGAAGTTTAGCAACTTGGATGGAATGACACCAATCGAATTTGTCAGGACATTAAGAGATTACTTTTTGGAGTCACATGTGCCACGTGAGCGTGAGCTACGTATGGTGGAAAGGTTTCTTACCGATGCTCCGTTACAATGGTTCAGGGCTTTTCGTTACACATTTGACAATTTTGAACAGTTTTCGGAAGCCTTCATACAAAGATTTTGGTCGATCGAGGTCCAACAAAATGTGAGATCGGAAGTCTATTCACGCAAGTACTCCAGTACAGGACCAACCAGCTATGCTGAGTACTTTGCGTGTCAGTTAGCAAAACTCCGTTTTCTTCAGCCGCCGTTAACCCAGGAAGAACTCCTTGAAGCTATCTCACGTCAATTGCCTGCGGAAGTAAGGAGATCAATTATTTCTTCCGGAGTATCGTCTTATCGTCGTTAGATGACTTGTTACGTCGATTAGATCATATGAGTATGATGACGCAACCTACCATAGTCAAAAATGCCAGGCAGGAATTGAAAGTTGTAAACGCGGTAATGATGAACCGTACACAGCAGACGGATCGTTTTGGGCAAAGAAGAGATGATAGAATGGGTCCTATTAGAAATACCCATCAGGAAGAGAGGAGATGGGAAAACCAACGTAGGGACGCCCAGGAGAGGCCATGGCAACGTCGCTACGAGGAGAGAAATTTCTATCGAAGAGATAATGATCGAAACCGGAATGATCATCGAGAAACACCTTATAACAGGAATTACAGATATGATCAAAATAATCGAGATAACAGATATAATGGGAATGATAGGGATACCCATGAAAACAGAGATAAGAGACAAAATCAAGGGTACTCAAGATACAACAATTATCGGACGGAGGCATCCGATAAGAAAGTGCAACAGGAGAGGCTCAAGAGAGGGCGAGATAAGTCCACGGAGGTTGGACGAAGAAAATCGAAGGAAAGAAAGGATGAAAATCCGGATAAGTCACGACCCAGTACTAGCAGAGAAGGTCGGAGTTCAGAAAGAGCTCCGGATCTAGAAAAAAACGCCAATTTCCGGGCGAAATTAATGACTGACGTTGCCACGCATTCCTCTGTTATCACAATTTTTGAAATATTTGAAGCTACTGACGAAGACCTTCTATTTGAACCAGAAACGAAACCGAGAGGAAGGGTAGTTGAACTTCCCGTTATTGATATACTAATTGGTCTACAACATTGCAAAGCTTTGATGGACACAGGTGCTATGATCTCCATAGTTGACGAGGACTGTTTTGAGAGATTGAAACCAGAAAACCAATTTACCATTCTTCCAGCATCTCCAACAAAAATTCGTGGGATATTTAAGGATAAAACTATGAAATGCAAAGTGCAGATTCTAATGAAATTCTGGATCAATCAGAGAAGTTACGAACATATTTTCATAGTCGTTAAGAATATTAATTTTGACGTCATACTAGGGATCGATTTTATTACCCAAGGTAGGGCAATCATCGACATGGACAAAGGAATAATAAGATTCAAGGAAGAAAGTACAGAGGATGTAGTGATGGAAGAAATGGATGGAAACGAAATTAATAGAGATATCCCTAGAATGGAAATCCTGGATCACGTAGTTGAAGAAACTGAGCAAGTGAGGGAACAATATACCTTGAAAGCCGAGGGATTTAAAAACGTGAAAGAAGAATTTGACGACCTGATTTGTCAATTTGCGGACATCTTCGATGATAAACCTGGCTTGATTAGAGACTTCAAGTACCAGATTAGGCTAATAGATGAATCCCCTTACCAAGCCAAGCTTTATCCTATCCTAGAAAAATACCATGATGAGGTCAAGGAAATCATAGATAAAATGGAGAGAGATGGTATAATAAAAAAACAGGCTTCTTCGTATTTGAATCCGATAACTGTGGTAAAGAAAGCGAACGGACAACTGAGGCTTTGTTTAGACGCCAGGAAGATCAACACGAGAATCATGTTAGAAACTGACCGTCCACCAAAAATTAGAGAACTTCTGAAAAAGTTCAAAGGTAAAGCGTGTTTCAGCGTCCTAGACCTAACCGCTTCCTTCTATCAAGTAGAGCTGGAGGAAGATAGCCGGCAATACACCGGATTCTTATTCGATCAGACCACGTATGTTTTCTGTCGCGTTCCTTTTGGAATGGTGAATAGCGGTCCGGCCTTGATCAGAGCTCTAGATAGCAAATTAACGGAAAGCGTGAAACGTAACGTTATTTGCTATATCGATGACTTGATAATTTCTTCAACTAATGTCCAAGAACATCTTGTGCACTTGAAACAGCTATTCGAGAATTTAAGAGAGGCCAATATTAAGGTCAACATGCATAAGTGTCAGTTCATGCATGAATCTATCAAGTTCCTAGGCCATACTATTGATCAGTTTGGGTATCACCCAAACTTGAAGAAGATTGACGCCATTTCAAGATTCCCTCGTCCCGCAAAAGTAAAGCAGCTCCGTGAGTTTCTGGGTATGTGCCAGTTCTTGAGTAGCCACTGTCCGGGATACTCAACTACTATGGCCCCTTTGTATGAAGCATTAAAGAAAAATAATAAATGGAAATGGACAGAGGATACGAATAGGGCATTTGAAGAGGCCAAGCTCATGCTCCAAAATTGTGTTAAACTGGAATATCCTGAGTTTGATCGGATATTTTACATCGAGTCTGATGCTTCAAAAGTTGGTATTAGTGCTGTCTTCTATCAAAACGATGAGGAGGGGAGGAAGCACTACTTGGACTTCCACAGCAGAAAGCTGCAGGAACACGAAAAGAATTATTTTACCTCTGAGCTCGAAGCTTTGGCATTCATATCTGCTCTTCAAAAGTGGAAGAAACTTCTGATAGGACATCGAGTGGTCATTATCACGGATCATAGAGCGCTTCAGTTTATGATGCAAACTGATCTTTCCAGTGACAGGTTGACGAGGTGGACATTGTTTCTCCAGCAGTTCAATGCCACCATCGTGCATCAGCCTGGAAAGGATAATCTGCTCGCGGATGCACTCTCAAGAAATCCAGTTAGTAAGATCGAGATTAACACTGTACAGTTGGAGAGGGAACACGAACTCACCCTGGAGAAGCTAAAGAAGATAGCGGTGTCACAGAAGAGACACACCCCAACTAGACATATGTACAGGTTTTTGAGAGGTGCAATGGACCATACCGATCTTGACTACGAGCAGACTAGGAAGCGATCTGAGAAATTCCTGGTGTGTGATGACGTCGTTTGTAAATACATTGACCGAGAGAGGACGAAAATTAGAATTGTAGTCCCTCCTAAACTGATAAATGGGTTGGTGTGGTTAGCTCACTGCACCATTGGCCATGGGGGTGTCGACAAAACGTTTAGAACGCTATTGGAGACATTCACCTGGACCAAGATGCGGGGCACTATAGCAGCCATTATCAGATCATGCCAGGAGTGCCAACGAGGGAAATACCCGTCGGCGTTATCAAAAGAGAGACCTCGAGCCATTATTCCAGAAAGGCCGAGAGAGCTAATGGCTTGCGATATCTTCGGTCCTTGCCCGAAGGGGGCTAGGGGAAACCAGTTTCTCCTAGTCACAATCGATGCTTTCTCAAAATACGTGACCCTCGATCCTATGCAGAGGGCCACTACTGCCCAAGTCCTTAGCCGTCTTGAAAACAGTGTGTTTTCTAAGGCGGGAAAACCTGTAACTCTCCTATCGGATCATGGAGCTCAATTCACTTCGATGGAACTTGAGAATGCCATGATTAGGCTTGGTGTCAAGCACGTGTTTTCTAGCGTTAGATATCCGGAATCTAACGTCTCGGAACGTGCTATGGCAGAAATTAGCAAGTTCGCGAGAATTTACTGTCCCGAGGATCATGCGAGCTGGGTCAAGTTCATCTCACTCATGGAAAGATGCATGAATTCCACATTCCATGAGAGCTTATCAGACATACCTATGGTTGTTCACCATAATAAGAGGCCAGAAAGAGCCTGGACAGAGATCGTGAGATTTCTACCTAAGGACGGGGAGCCTACAGTCCAAGAAAGAATTAATTCAGCTAGAGAAAGCTTGATGGATGCAGCCGAGAAGCGGCATAAACGAATCAGAAATAAAAGATATCGGCCACCGATGAGAGTAGGCGAGATGATTCTCGTCAAGAAACCGACGAAAGCAGATGTGGCTAAGAAGCAATTCACCAAGTTTTCCTATGTCTTCCACGGACCCTATAAAATCGCTAGGTCGTTCGGAAATAATTGTTATGAGGTAGTAAGCCTAAATGGAAGAGAAATGATAGGTCGTTTCAATGCAAAAAACCTGAAAAGATATGTGAAGAAGATAGTCTGAGTGTTGACTGAATAATGCTACATATGCCGAGATTACCTGGAATGGTGTAAATACAAGTTGAGGAGACTTTTATTTAAGGTATCAAAGGGAAAATGCACCATTATTCATAAAGGTCTTAAGTACAGACATGGTTACAGTATTTTGGGAACACCCTGTAACTTCCTAACTAGCCTCTGAAGTCTATAATTACAGCTGGTCTACAGCGAGCAAAAGTCATGCTATCAAGAAAGAGATCGGCAGAGCTCGTGTTTCCGACGAGAAACCCGAAGGTTTAACACTATATCGATCGATTCACCTGAGAGTGATTAATACAAATTAAAGCATATTTAGCGCTATATGTAAGCAGTTACATACGTCTGTATGTATATTTCCATGGCAGAAAGCTATTATTAGGAAAGTATGAAGAACAGAAGATGATCTGTTAACTCACTGCTGATTACGTTTCGACTGCGATATATTTCGTATCGAGTCGTGACGTGTGAAGGAATGGGGGAGCGGATGTGAGACCAAGACGACCTCCTGCAGAGAGCAATGAGTAGAGAAACCGACAGCGTAGAGGTTTGAACCTGAAAACAGTGAAAGTGAAGTCGCCAGCTAACGGTAGTTTTAAAAACGTGTGACCGCGCTGGAGTGTATACGCTAGTTCGTTCAGCATTCTACGTGAAGTATACACGTGTTTAATAAGGTTCAGACATGGTCTTAAACATGTAATAGTTTATCTTTGCGACCGTGTATCTACAGCAACTAACGGGCCATGCGGATGAATACTTTCATAATCCCGACCGCGAGCTCGGCTGTAATGTGTCACAAAACTCTGCATATAAACCGTCGTGGAAATGCAGCCTAGACTTGATTCACTCTTCACAGTGCTTATACTTTTTGAAAAGAGCACATTCTTAAGCAAGGTGTCAGAGGGAAGGAACACTATGAAGCTTATATCCATTACGATGGTAGGCTAGATTGATATAAGAATACTGCATTAGCAGGGTGTAGCGGGGACATGTTGGCAGCAACTTTCATTTAGCATGAAGTGTGCAAGCGACTCTCGTGATGCAAGGGGCCGCGTCGACCCTTGTGAACTTGTTCACATTCGCGTTCATATATTGGAACTATTTAGCGACTGTTCGAGTTCACCCTCGCTTCGTGACGAGTTGATAAACTGTGTGCGGTCCGTCCGTCGATATTCGAATATGTATGGGAAGATATCGCCAGGATATGTTGGAACTATTTCGACCGACCGGGTGTTGTTCGAGCCTAGGAGGACTTTGGTTCGTTCTCTGGAAACCCAGTTGGAGTTCGGCGTGTGTTCTGTTGGTCTGGAGCTTAGTATGGCCAACGATATCCTTTTTTCCTCATCTAGATTCGCCAAAGGTACAGATCACTTCAACTTGTTACAGTAGCGTAGCGTGGACATTTTGAACTACCACATATTGCCATATTTGATTTTGTAGATTAAATGGTTGAGTAGAAAGTGCAGGTTCGATGTTTATTTCGAAACTGACCTTCTATGATGCCAGGATTTTGACTCATAAAAATGAGTGCATCCTTTGTGTAATTTAATGAATAAATTAAAAATTTCAGTAGTATTTTACAGTATTTAAACTAATATGCTCATTCTTATTTGTCGAGAAATAAATGTAGGAAGAAGATCTACAGTTTTTCAGTGTAAGAACATTTTAGTAACACAATTTTCTTTTGAGAACTTTGATTGAGTTTTTCATATTCTAGTGTATTGTGCTTTAAGCACTTTCGCTTGGATCATCGTATTCTTTGAGGGGATTTTCCTTTTCGTATTCTTATTACGATATTAGGAAGTTTTCGGATCCTGTTATTCTGAATGTTACTTCGAGTCCTTTGACTATTTTTTCTGCAGTTCATTAACTGATTTTACTTGTATTTTCTGAGCGTGATTTTCGAAATGGATTGCCTAATGGGTCATTAGTCGCTTAGCCTTTGTTGCTAACCTAGATCCATGCGGTAGGACTAATCTATCGACATTTTCGCGTTCGGGAAATTCAGGGAAGATCTTATTTTGTGATTGAATTTATCTTTATAGATCGCTTTTACAACCTCAGTTTGTGTGGTTGGGGAGTGTTATACTTTTCTTATGAAGTTAACACTGGATTAAATTGATATCATTGCCTTTGGTGCAATAGTTTTTCTCTATTAAGAGGGTATTTGAGCGACATTCAAATTTGCGAGGATAATCCCAGGGACGACTTACTATAAGTCATACGTTTAAGAATTATGGATCATGTAATACATCAATGTAAGGCAAGTTTTTAAAGATAGGTGGAATATTTCTGAAATCCACTGGGCTTTGTTGGTAATCTGTTACAGAATCATATTATTCTTTCGCACTCGAGTTCAGGATTTTTCTATAAACAGCTGATTTTCATAATTGTGGATTTATAACAGTAAGGCTCCTATTATAGGTGCATGTTCGACTTTAGAGAGGCATGTACTATGAGTAATGTCTTTGTGGTTAAGTATATTGATGCAGTGCTTTGTAAAGCATATTTTTCCTGTTGAGGATTGAGCCAGGTGTGCCAATCAGGATTAGATTGAATGGGGTTTTAACCCAGAGAGGTGTTGTTTTTAACCTAGTATGGTTAATATTTGGTCATAGTTGACTTTATCGCTGTTATCGTGAAAATGCCTGTGTGAAGATTAATATTTTTCTGAGCAGTATTATTGAGAATCTTGAGTGGATATCCGGTTCAATATTTCCAGTAAAATTAATATAACGATTTTGCCATAGGATGTATGTTTAACAAGGAAACCGATAACTATTTAATGCTGAATTTATGATTAATTTTTGCTTAGCTTAACTGTTCGGCAGAATTACCCTAAAACTAGAAATGAAACAATATTAAGCAGAAATGAATGTCGTGACATTAAGTCAGTGGGAAAAGAATAATTGAAATTATTCTGGAATTTTGTGTAAATTATATTCTGTAAATAGGCCATATGAATTTCTTCATTTAATAACAAGAACATATAATGTTACTGAAGATGTCGTGTAGGATTATTAATTATAATCAGGATATTTTTGTATAAGATGTTATTCAAGTCTTATAATATTTTTCTTTTGTAAATGCTTATCCTATGGGATTGATTATTATTATGATTAATATGCCTTATATTTTAATCAATTAAAAGTTAGTTGAGATAATGGGTAACATTTTTTTGTGAAAGATAATCCAGTATAATCAATGAGAGTTTTTTTGATTGGTCGTGGTATCGACAAAATTGATATTTTTTCTGTCTTGTTTATTCTTACAATAAACTACTTTATTACTTGGTTTTAATTATTGCGTGATGCTTTATAGAGGTGATGGAAGGGTGTATTAAGGGGGCCATCGCTAGGTATTTTAGGGTTTTCCACACCTTTGGGATTCTTTCTTCCTCTTGAAGAATTCTTGTGTTTTGAGCTAGTATTTTCTTTTTCTGAGCTTTGGTCAGTCTTAATACATCCTGTTAGGTATTCGAGTGGCCCTATTATCCCTGTGTCTGTTGGTAGAACTTGGGGGTCTTTAGAGCCGGGGAATTTTCAGGTTCTACGATCCAGCTGCTATCCAGGGATTCAACAGGTATTGGTAGGTAAAAGGGTACAGTACCTAACTTAAGGCCATGGCTGATTCCCACCTAAATCCTTCCTGAATTACAAGTACACACACTGGTACAGACATGACAGTGGCACATGTTTACAAACAACTTCCACACACACCTAGGTACACGGAACTACATGGCCACGATGTCGCAAATCCCCTGAAAGAATCATCAACAACAACAAAATTAAGAATTGAAACACATATTCAGCACGCATTGAAACATTTTATATGGCCGAGCTTGTAGAACTTATATAAAAGTTAATCAATGGTCTCCAGAATTTAATAAACAACTAGAAGAAACCGGTCAAAACATGACTGTCAGTGGGAAAATATTTACTGAAGGATTCTCTTATATGCATTTTTTGAACAATTACTTTTTGACACTGTTGCAACATTAAGGGCGTCAAAAGATCGACTTCGCAACATATAACTGGCCATGATTTAAACCTTGATGAGGCAAATAGAGACCTACACGTTCCAGAGTTTCCCCATGATCTTTATTGATTGTGATAAAGTACGCCATGCGAATTGGAAATTGGAAAATGGAAGTTTTTTTTATCGGATGATGTTAAATCAAGCCCAAGGATTATAGCTCTCTGCCCTATACTATCAGCAGTTATTATCTCCAAATCCAAGCAATTTTTATACATATTTCTTACAACTAATCTGGTTCCATTTAGGAGCCCTTGGGAAACGTTCAAATTTCTAAGGAGCATGACTATGGCTCAAACTTTTAGAGTAAGTATACTGTATGTGGAGGTAATCACTTATTTCCGAGGAATTCAAGAATTCTGTAGGAAACTGAAATAACTGATTTCATATTCAGTATTGATCTGTTAACGCTGGCGTATATTTTTGAATTACTGGATATCAGTTCAATGACTTTAAAATTAATTTAATTACAGTGTTAATTTTTTAGTGTACAAATGCGAACTTCCTTCGCAGAAGTGAATGTTTCGCCGTAAATCTCAGCCACGATATCATCATGAGTGGAAATATGGCTGGTAATTCAATAACATTTGATTCCCCACCATCCACGGAGGGTAGTCGTGGTTAACACGTACCAAAAAATCAGAATATTCCATTTTATCTGGTTTCGATCACGTATTTTTATGTAAGGGGCGTAGTTTGGAGAGGGGCCAGGGAGAAGGGTATTTACTACAATTATGAATAACTGTTTGGCGAGAAGGCACAACAGGCAAAACATACCTGAATTCTCCTCCAAGATCAATAATTTTCCCACAAAAGGGAATAATGTGGTTACGTATACTATCTTTTAGAAGTCGATTCACACACATTATTGAACGAATATTTGCCATTGTGGCTTCACCCCATATTATGAGCCATGATAATCGTATATCGTCCGCTGGATTGCAAATTAATTTTATCTAGACATTGAACTCTCATTTAAGTTGAGATGTATTTTGAATGCTGAATGTAGGGCTTATGCTCTTGCAAAATATTGTCTAAATTGTGAAGTGTGCCCTCCGTGATGCAAGAATTCACTTGATTTACAGATCTGACTTGATTAGCTTCTGAGGAGTCTAATATATACAACTGGCCGTTAGAACCTTCGCTTATATTTTTGGAATATAAGGAAGAAATGCAATGATGTGACATTCCAGAAATTTTAAATCAATATGGACCGTATTCATGTGGCACGGTAACATTGGCACCATAGGACACAAAGGACATAGCATTTCTGTACTGTCGAGTATTATCTCTGAAATACCTTGAGATATCATCTCAAGTCAAAAATTGTTTCAGCCTGTCAGGTATTTTATATTCCGGCAGATCAATTTTACCATTACAACAGGAAAGGCCAAAATAACGAAGCATTGACATCTCGCAAGAAAAATACAATGCAGAACAATGCTCACATTTGTTTGTCGAGGACCCTACACTGTATACACGTGCGAGAACTCTCGCCTGTGTATAAACCGCCCGCCCGGCTTCATTGTTATGCGGACTCGACGCGACACAGTTCTGGCAGAGACTATATTCGGACTTTCTTTCGGGATTAGGGTACCACCCATTACAACTGGGTACAATCGTGTCGACCGATTGAAACACATTAAATTTCGATTACTAAGGCAACACTGAAAAATGGCTTCGAATACCATAATATTGCATGCTTATTTACGAAGTAAACCGGGAAAGTCGTCCAGTATTTGTAATGTCAGAATTTCAACGTATTGTACAAAATTGTCGCATAACAGACAAATGTACGGTTCATTAGTGGCATTTCATTAAACAGCATTTTGGACATGCCATGGCCGATTCATTCCCTATCCTATCCCCAATTTATACATACACACGCTAGTGCAAGCAACACAATAACACAGGTTATCACAAACATTCCACACACACACACACCCATGTACACGGGGCTACATGACCACATGAAAACTGCAAAATGGTGAAAGGAAAATGTAGGAATATTTGGCACAATTTTCTCTGTCAGGATAGCATTTTGATAATATGCTGATTAGCTGTCCATACGATAGCATAGAGAATACTACAGTCAATTGCAGCCCTGATTCACAATCGGCTTAACGGTTTTCCCATGTGCAACAATATACCAAAACGTCTGTAGCAATAATGACTAATACCGGTTTTGCAATGTAGGCTACACAGTGAAACCATCTATTTGAACAAAAATACCTTAATTATGTACATACAGTAACAACCATTTTCTTTATACTACAGGGGCCGATTTGACTTGGTAATTATGCCAACTATCAATTAAAAAAAGAGCTTTGCAAACTTAAAATGAACATCATCGCATACTTGTATCACGTCTTGATGGCAAATAAAAATTCGTGTTATTGCAACAAATACGGTACAAAGATAATTGTAGCCTATAAGGGGCGTGGTGGCTCAGCGGTCTAGCTGTATGCCTCTCACCAAGGCGGTCCGGGTTCGATTCCCGGTCAATGCATGTGAGATTTTCGAAGTGAAATGCCATGTCCTGTGGTTCGGATTCCATGTAAAAAAGGAGGTCCCGTGGCTCATAGTCACAAGATTCACGGTCACGTAAAACTGCAATCTTCCTTCCTTCCAATTGTAGCCTATAGGCCTACTCACTTGCCTTTTAATTCACTGTAATGTTACCCTCTAACTCAATTGTATAATTTGACACAAATAACACCCGCAAATTCAACTTGTTTTGTGAAATTAGTTGTCTTAGGTATGCTTGTCATTCAAACGGGTGTTGGCATGATTGTGTCATTAGCAAAACGGCTACCGATTGTCATGAGCATTGAAATGGCAAGTGAAATGGGAGCTGAAGCAGGCCGTTAGTTACATTATTTACAATCTCATAACGACATATGCTGCATAAAGAACGTTCGGGTTACATAGCCGCGTTATCGCAGCTCCTAATCTGAGGTACCATAAAGAACGTACAATTAGTAAGATTTTAAATAGTTAAAAAGCATTGTATGATATAATTTGTCTCAGAGTAATCCATTCTTCGAGTAGTTTAAGTATCATGTGTAACTTAGAGAAGCCTGTTCTACTTATTCTATGGATACATGCGACATTAGCACCCGGGTGGAGCAGATAGAAGTTAAAGATTATCATGACGTAATTTGGGAACCGATCGCTCTATACCAGTTTCACCCGCCTGGTGAAGTGTATCTTGTTTGTTGTTCTTTGCCGCTCCAGGAATCCCGAGGGACGACGAAACATTCCGACTGTGAACGAAATATGTACAGGAGTTTGTGCTCGCGATATTTAAGTCTCCGCTAGCAATTTCAAGCAAAGTCTGCTAAAGCTCAAAGTATCCTTGTTTAAGAGACGTATCCTACTCGCATCATTACTGGTCTACAACATGCAAGACATCTAAACTCTACCCTCGGTCAATATAAGTGACATGTCTTCGGTCCTTACATTATGTTTGCATTGAAAGAATGCGCGCGAGGATCATGATGGATGTATTTCGTAGATTTCTTGCCTGCTTTATGCAAGAAATACTGTAATTCTAGTCAACTCCTACATAACTCACTTACAAAATGTAGAACGTTATTAATACTCCTTGATAAAACAATATTTCAGTGGTAAAAAAAATACTGCCGAGAGTTGAGATCGAACCAGGACTCCTTCGATCCACAGTCAGTCGCCATTACCGCATAGCTATTCACGCACGCTTGCTTAGTAACTGGCGCAACGATTCACTTTCTTCATAACTCGCTGTCTGGAGAAAATAGTCCATTTCATTTATAAAGATTCAATGTAGCACATACCGGGTGAGTTAGCCGTGGTCGTTACGGCATGACTAATGGCAGTCGCTCACATCCGGGAGGTGAGGAGGTTCGAATCCCCCCGCCGGCAACCTTGAAGATGGTCTTCTGTGGTTTCCCATCTTCCTACCAGGCAAATGCCGGGGTTGGTCCCTAACTATAGGCCACAGCCGCTACCTTCCAACTCCTCGCCCTTCCCTTCCAACTTTCCTCCCCAACGGTACATGTAGCTCACCCATTGGGTGTCCGTCTCGAAGCAGCTACAAACCTGGCGAGCCGAACATGTCCTCGGACACTCCCGGCACTAAAAGCCATACGCTAAAAAAAAAAAAAAATGTAGCACATGCTTATACGTTCATACTGTTATTATATTTTATTGTCAGGACTTGGTTAATGTATGTTTTCAATTACATAGAAGCTTAGAGCGCGTAGAGTTATTAAATAAATTACATTTTAATAGACTTCTCACCGTCATTTCTGTCATGAGTCAAGGCGGATTGTGCGTATGCGTGAGGGGCCAGAATTCTGCAATTTTCTATATTACGGTAATTTAAAAATATACTGTAACATATTCGTTTATTTTAAAGACACTCTGCAAATCTACAGGCCAAGAGCTTTCGTTAGAATGCTCTACGAAGTAATAAATCGGTTCTGTCGTTCACTCAATCTCGCGTTAACAAAAATCACCTTAGTGTTTTAAATATATAGATAGACAAGCAGTTTCGAAATTTATTATTGCAGCTTGTTTATATGAAATTAAGGGAGAGTGTTTTTAACATCCAGTACATGTTTTAATTTTCAGTAAATGTTATAGCTTTCAATGACATATTTTCAAATTTCAGATAGCAATTTAACTATTTTAAATATTTTGACTTTCAGTAAATATTTTAACTTTCAGTAGCCTAATATTTTAAACTTTCAGTAAATATATTATGTTTCAGGTTGATACAATATTTAATTTCAGTTAATATTTTAAATTTCAGTAAATATTTTATGTTTCAGGTAATATTTTAATCTCAATTAATATTTTGACTTTCAGTAAATATCGTATGTTTCAGTTAATATTTCATCTTTCAGTATATACAGTACTTTTAACTTTCATTAAATATCTTACGTTTCAGTTAATATTTCATCTTTCATTATATACAGTACTTTAAACTGTCAGTAAATATATTACGTTTCAGTTAATATTTCGACTTTCAGTATATACTTTTAACTTTCAGTAAATATTTTATGTTTTCGGTATCATTTTAATTTGTTATTTTTTTAACTTTCAGTTAATATTTTCTTTCAGCATATATTTTATGTTGCAGGTATTATTTTAATTCCAGTATTATTTTAACTTTCAGTACGGTATATATTTTTAACTCTCAGCATATATTTTATGTTTCAGATAATATTTTCATTTCAGTTATTATTTTTACTTTCAGTATATATTTTTTGCCTGTTTTCATGTATGAAACAATACGCTTATGATATCGCCTTTTGTCCGTGTATGTGTGTGAGTGCGTAGGTGTGTGTTGGTGTGTGTCCCCCTAATAAAATTTAAACGGCTGGAGCGATTTCAATGAAACTCGGTAAGATCATAGGACAATTTTTTCCGACCCTGGCCGTGTCTTTCAAATTTTATTGAGTCTCACCAATCCAATATGGTGGCTGTGCGAAATATTTCACCGGCATTGTATATCTCCGAACCAATTACTGATATCTGCCTGAAGCTTTGTACAATGATAAAGATCACTAGAAGTTTACTTGTTGTTGTTGTTTGAGTCTTCAGTCTTTTGACTGGTTTGATGCAGCTCTCCACGCCTCCCTGTCCTGAGCTAATCGTTTCATCTCTACATAGCTCCGACACCCTACATCCGAGGCAATCTGTTTAACATATTCTAACCTTGGTCTACCCCTACAGTTTTTGTCCTCAACCCTTCCTTCCATAACTAAGCTTGCTATTCCTGGGTGTCTTAGTATGTGTCCTACCAACCTATCTCTTCTCTTCATTAACAGTCGCCAGAAACATCTCTCCTCTCCCACTCGTCTTAATACCTCTTTGTTTGTAACCCTATCTACCCATCTGATCTTCATCATTCTCCTGTAACACCACATTTCAAATGCTTCAATTCTCCTCTTTTCTCCTGCACCAATAGTCCAAGTTTCACTTCCATAGAGCGCCACGCTCCAGACAAAGGCTTTCAAAAATGACTTCCTAATACCTAAATCTATATTCGATGTCAGCAGATTCCTTTTTTGTAGAAATGCTTTCTTTGCCTGAGCCAACCTACTTTTTATATCCTCTTTGCTTCGTCCATCACTGGTTATTCTGCTTCCTAAGTAACAGAAGTCTCCTACTTCCTTCAGCTTTTCTCCTGCCAATTTGATCTCCATAGAGGTTTCTGATTTATTTCGGCTGCATTCCAGTATTTTTGTTTTACATTTATTAATTTTCATCATGAATTCTTTCCGTAAGACGGAGTCCATACCATTCAAAAACTCATTCAAATTCTCAGGCTTGTCGGCCAAGATGACGATGTCATCAGCAAATCTCAGAGTTGAAATTATTTCTCCTTGAATCTTCACTCCCACTTTAAATTTTTCTCTAATTTCCTTCATTGCTTGTTCAATGTAAAGATTGAAAAGTATGGGTGATAAGTTGCAGCCTTGCCTTACACCTTTCTGAATACCAGCTTCTCTCTCATGTCCTTCAACTCGAATGACTGCTGTCTGGTTTCTGTACAGATTGTATATCACCCTCCTATCCCTGTACTTTATTCCAATCGATTTCAAAATGTCAAACAATTTAGCCCAATCAACATTATTATGTGACTTAAAAAACTGTCAAGTACAAAACGAACATGGCGGCCAAGCGAAGTTGAAACATTTAAACTGATTTTTCTCGCGATTTAGTCATCTGCGCCCAGTGAAACTTGGTACAGCAACTGTTCTTACACATTTTAATGCACTGGCGACTAATTCTTTACAATTGTTTACATAACCTCAAGATGGCGACTGTGCGAAATTTCATAATTAAGTTTTTAATTCACGTGTCCGAATCATGCGATCGAAGTCAACGTTTGAATAATGAACGTACGCAATAATCATCGTCTAATAGTTCATAACTCTATGACCTATCAGTATAGAAATCCAACATGGAGACCATCTGACATATTTAGACGGTTCTCAACATCTACTAATCCATGAGAGCAATCAAACTGAATTTTTGTATGTTGATAAAGGCTATTAACATAAGTTCACCTATGGGACTTTCAATAGCGTGGTGAGCACAAATCCAACATGGTGGCGACGCAAAATTCAAATATTTAAATGGACCTTTCTCGTGATTTAACCAACTTTCAGTAAATATTTTTAAATTTCAGTAAATTTATCTTTAATTTATTTTATTTTCTGTGACTGAGGTTATCACTGGAAGATTGTTGTTACACCGAATTGATGTATAAACGTGTGTACGGCTACACCTCTTGCTAGCTGACTTCATCTATGCCCTACATGCAGCTTCAGGATACCCACAACCTTCTACACCAACACTGAGCTTCGCCTGAAGCAATCTGGAACTTGCATTGTCGTTTGAACTCCATGGCATTTCCTTTGTCTTTATGGAAGTTCTTATCGTGCCTTTCCTCTCCGTTTACCCTTACCCTTTGATACGCTCGCTTGCTGGAAATTAAATAGCCAGAAACAAGCAGCGATGGATGCGACGGTAAACTGTTTTCTCACGTTAGGTGGAGGTAAAACGTTACACTGATGGTCAACAATATTTGTAGATGGAGCTCAAGTGTTCAAGCATTGGCAATAATAATAATAATAATAATAATAATAATAATAATAATAATAATAATAATAATAATAATAATAATAATAATAATAATAATAATGTTCGTAGGGACAGAAATATAACCATGTCTAGAAAATAACCCTTATTGACAAAGTTTGAGAGAGAACGATAATGTACCTTCAGTCAGTAAAATTATTATTATTGCTCTAAAGAACTGGTTTCGGTCACATTATGACCTTCATCAGCAATGTGTGATGAATATTTGTAAATAGAAACAAGTAAAAATCAAATTTATAAAAGACGTGAGATTCAATATATTTCTAAAATATTTTCTGTCTAAATTATTTAAAAATTATAAATTGGGATCTGTTACAATTTTGTATTAACGAGTAACAACTTTACACATTCTTCCATGATCAAATATTAATCACTAATACCATAACATTTAATTAGCAATTCCCCAACAACGTGAGTATTCAAAGTGATATTTTCACGTCAGAAGCATACAGACAATAAAATATACGTTCTTCCAGCCTTCAAGTGATATATTAGCTCAGTAAATATACATCGGTTCCACAACCATGGCATTCCTACATCGAGCTGCTTTTGGAGGAACATTTGTCCGTAGTATTGTATGTATTCGTAATTGAGGATAGGATTGCTAGGACGTTTGATGGATGTGCTGTGGAAAACTCTAGGTGGAAACAACACTCAAGAAGACCACAATCAGCGCCGGGTTTCGAACACCATTCTCTGGTCTTAATAGAGCTCCCTATCGCAGTCAAGGAATAACATTTCATTTTAACGGCTACGCCGTGCGGGTGGAGGTACAGTTATAAATTGTGGTGAGCTATTAGATAATACACGTTAAACATTCCTTTAAATTTTTACAGTTTTAAGTACTCTAATTCAAAATTCACAATCATTATGTCAAAACCTTTGCAATTACACACATACCTAAGATTTGAACCATAATACCAATTATATAGTACATTGATCCACACTACGGAAAATGTAAGGTTTTGTATTGTCTGATTTATTGTCAAAGGATTTGTATAGGAATGTTTCTGTACTGCTCGTAGTACATGTTGACGATGTTCCTCTCACGCAATAGCTGTAACGAAAGCTTCACTACAAGGCGCTCATTCATCATGTTACCACTGCTGGACGCATTTCCTGCACGCCTTCAAATTTTCTACATACCAGCCTAAATTGTTCTCGGACACGCATACACGACGCTATCTGAACTAATACGCAGTTTCTGTAAATGTAGTCTGGTATTGTGGGGGTTTCATCTGGAGCTGTGCCAAGTGGGATCTGGGAGGCAGCCACAGCATTATCCCCTGACCAGTGGCGTAATTCAGTGAAGGAACCCGCACGTGTCCAGTCCAAGATTTGATTCCTGGCACTGGTGGACTCGCCGGGATTTCCATACAGATCCAGACAAATTTTGAGATAGCAGCTCTTTTGAAGACCAGAGTACATTACATTTCCAATTTTCCTCATACATTTTATAAACTGCTTTTGTATGAAGGGGTAGGCTAAGTATTGAGTCTTCTGTCGTAAGTTCGACTCTACGCTGTGTTAAGGATTTGAATCGGGGTGAGAGGATTGTTACAGAGTGTATTCAGCCTCACTAGTAATCTGATGAGAGATACGTTTGATTCCTTCCTCAGCCATCGTAGACGTACCACTGCAACTCCAAGGAAATACAGAGTTCCAATTCAGTCCACGGCCACCTCCCTCCCAATTCTAGCCCCAACACACACTATAGTACAGTTACTTAAATAACATGGATTATTACATATGTGCCTTTCTGTCTTCTGTGGTCCAGAGGTTCGTATTGATACTAATATCCTAGAATTTCTAGGTTCGTTTCCCGACTCTCTTTAATTTTGGATAGAGGGATGTAGCAACCTCGTTAGGGAAAATAGAGATGATATGGTTTCGACTCCCTAACCAGCCATCATAGAAGTGGTTTTCCGTTTTTTTTTATCATTTTAAATGATCTTGTCGACTTCGTCGTTACGCTGGGATCTGGCGTTACGTTACGGTGACGGGACGAAATGTACCCAGACGCACTGAGGTGTGTGAAGTCATAGTACCGCTTGGTGCATGTGTTCCCCGACAATCTCTACTTCGTTAGTATAATACAAAAATCCCCGATTCTTGGATGTCATGGGTAATCTCGAGAACCACTGGATGTATTTTGATGTGGTTTTCACCATTCTGTAAAGGATATCTCGAGGAAAGATTCTGTAGAAAATAATTTATGTATGATCAAAGGAAGCCAAGCACTAACGATTTCAGTGAAAAAGTCGAAAACAAACTTGGCGTCCGTGCGCTTCTTAAGCTTACGCTGGGCAAACCGTTTAACATATGAGCGTAAGAATTGGTCAGCATGGAAAGTTCTACAAAAAAGTCCGCGAGAGCATATCTCTATCTTCAATACATCGCCCATTATAAGTGTTTTTAGACTGGATGGAAGGGGCACGTCCCCGCGCGCTCTGGTGAGCATGACGGCATCCCGAGCGCTTGACCTTGCTTTGCCCTTGGTTTGCACTTGCCGTTCGCGAGTAATTTGAAACAAGGTAAAGTATTATAAAGCAAGATAAGTATTATGCAGATAATTTTCTAACATGTCAAGAGTCTTTGGCTTCGAGCGAAGCGAGAAGCCTCCTGCCTTTCTAGCATTTTTCAGCATTTGTAGCAGACTGACTGTCACTTTTTTCACTTTTACTCCAGGCAAATGCCAAGACGGTTTCTAAATTCAGGCAACAGCCACATCCATTATAATCATATCTTTAGTTAAAAAGGTCACTTTCCTGTGCACTGACCACACAATAACACATGTTATATACGAATTCCACATACACACACACATGTATATACCCCCATCCAAGTAGGCCTACATGGGGATGTAAGGACTGACAGTGGTCAAGTGCTCCAATGATGATGTAGATCATGAATTCGTATGTTAAATAATCTCTATATACGGTATATAAAAATGAAAGTTTGTCTGTTTTTTTTCTGAATTTCCACGGAAATTTGCGATATTTGCGCGTTTTAGACTGTTTTATGACGGATGCGCGCAAATTTTTTTTTTGTCTGTCTGTGGACAATTTTTTGTGTCCTTATAACTCGAGAACGGCTGGGTGGATCAACGTAAAATTTGATACAGATATCCATCAGAGGCACGACACTAATCATAGATGTAACTCTTCTCCGTACCTCTCATAAAAGGGGGCCTACCCACTTAAAATACATGCTGAAATAGGCGTTCAAGGGTGAGACAAAGCTCATTTTCAGCCCCTCAATGTGAGAAACGAAGGGCCCCCGAAAACCACATTTTAAGGCCCTAAAACCAACAGTTTTTGAGATATTCCCAGAAAACTAATTTCACTTAATAAACTATGAAAGAATGCAGGCCGGTAACCTTGGCAACACATTCTCAGAAGTCCATCTATTGCTGTAAGACGCAATGCCATTCCATTTATTACATTACTGTGAAGGTTTTCAAACGTCTATATGGTTATAACGGATCTAAATTAACCTGAAATATTCATGAATACATATAATGCGCTTAAGGGGGTCAAGGGGTACTCTAGATTTTTTCACGCGATTTACCCGTGTGGGTATGGTGCGGAAGGTACCACCCTATCCCTATATTGTTATGTTATTATTATTATTATTATTATTATTATTATTATCATGATTATGGCTTACAACGACGAGACAAAGCTCATTGTCAATCCCTTGGTGTCAGAATCAAAACTCGGGGCCCCTAAAGAGCCGTAAAGGGTCCCCGAAAAATACATTTTAAGGCTCTAAAACCACCAGTTTCTAAGATATTCCCAGAAAAATAATTTCATTTAATAAACTAATGAAGGAATGCAAGCCAGTAACCATGACAACTGTATCTCAAGAGGTGACATCCAACTTTCCATCTATTTCTGCAAGAAGTAATGCCACTCCATGTATTACATTTCTGTGAAAGTTTGCAAATGGCTATAAGGTTATCACGTAACCAACTAAAACTGTAAAATTCGTCAATGCGCTTAAGGGGTTCAAGGAGTACCCTAGATATTTTTCACACACACGTGCGATATGTCGTACAGAAGGTCTATTATATCTCCAAACACCAACATTATATTAAAAAATTCCTGATTTGAAATAGTAGACGATTTTTTGCTGCATTTAGGAATTTGGGCCATTGGAGGCTAAAAACCTGTTTTTTTTTTTTTTTTTTTTTATAAAAGGGGCCTTCCTCTGGTTGGGCACTTGACACAACGGTTAGGATCAGTTTGTATGTGACGTGTATTGCGATTCGTCTACGAGGTTTTCAATTTTATTTTCAAGTCAGGAAGAACACGTTAGGTAAATTTAGTTTGAGAATAAATTTTTACTAATCATTTTTCTTTGTCGATAAACAGGTTCCAAGCACCTAACCATTGCAACAGTAGCTCAATTGAAAACGTCTTGATTATTAATACCGAACACCTTTCGAAGAATGGGTACTTCTGCTAGCATCCTTATATTAATGCATGATTTCACATCGTGATTGCTCCTTGATTCCGAGCATCCTGCGGCTATTACATAGTTTGTTTTACTAGTTTGTTCAGTAATAAATGTAAATATTTTAAATACAGCACCAACCAAACAAGGCTATAATAAAATCGACTGCAGTCTTACGGGTACTCCCATTGGCTCATTTTGTTTTTGCCCTGGTAGTTAGGCAGCCCAACTAACTCATCTGTATTGTTCGGCAACACCTAGTGTAACTACAGTAGTAACTTATCTGTCAGATTTGAGTTTATTGCCAGATAACTCATACTTATTTTATCGGATTCCATCTCTTTAAACGATTTACTACACCGTGCTCGTAAAACTATGACACATGCTGATAAAGGTTACACAAACAGATATATTTAAGTATAAATGGTAGCGCGTTATATGTTGATCAGAACATATTTGCTGTTGCAAAGGTACGTGTTAACCAAAGTGAACGATAGCGTCAGATATATAATATCCATGACAGTAAACAAATATTACACAATTTATTACGTTCACTATCATACGATTAAATATGAAATAAATGTTATCAGTGAATATCACGCCATTAACAACATTCTCCCACTACCCTCTTTGTGATTGATTGTAGTACGTAATGAAATACCAGCGCAGAACAATTCAGACGCTGGCAGAACCTCTGAAGAGAAATTTATAGCTCTTGAAAAGCTGGTATATTGGCTTTCACGGCCAGTGAATTAAAACTCAGCAACTTTCGTAGGTTTATGCCGTGCCTTGAATAGGGTTTCACCCCAAGCTGGCGCATCAGCGGACTCTTGGTGTCCGTGCCCGGACCCCCACAGAAGTAGCGAACTGCGCGCTACCTCCCTTTTTATGAAGCGAACCTGAATTTCTTAACTGTGAGAGCTAAAAGCTCAAGCAGCCTTGACCTCCCTATAAAGGGGGTCACCCCACAGGAGTAGCGAACTGGGTGCTGACTCCCTTTTTATGAAGCGCACAGTCGCTTTTTAACTGCGAGAGTTAAAAGCTCCAGTAGACTTCACCTCCCTGTAAAGCTTTTATAAAAAGGCGGTTCATAAAAAGGGAGGTAGCGTGCAGTTCGCTACTTCTGTGGGGGTCCAGGCACGAACACAAAGAGCCCGCTGATGAGCCAGCTTGGTATTCCTAGGCAAAACCCTACACAAGACACGGCACAAACCAAGAAAAATTGCTGAGTTGTGTAGCTTTTGTTTAAAACTTTTGTTATCCGGCCGAATATACAGAAGTCACCCCTCAATTGGACTTGAAAATATCGCGCGTACCTACACACGTCTGCCACATACACACAAAGCCTGAGTATTGTGGGGGATGCGTGGTCAACGCGACGACTCCTCAGCCGCATTAAAATGATTTTAGGCCATGGAGTGCTACTTTTTATATCAAGCAGCTAATTAGTTGTTCCTACGAGGTTTAGTGCTTTCTGTTCTAGCTCTTAAGTCAGATCTTAAATATCTGGAGCTAGTATTAGAACCCAGGACCTAATTAAGTGTCATGGGGCCGACTGTCTAATATACCATTACTTTCTATTGGAGAAAGGTGCACGGTATTAGAACGGAAAATTGCCAAACAATTCTCATTGCAATGAAAGTTATTATGATGTCGCGATTAGCTCTATTACTGCATATATCTTTGGTGGTCTATACCATAGGTTGCTGGTTCTTTTCTCGCACGTGTGTTCATAATTGAAATCTGAATAGGCCTATAGCTTATACGGTACTCTAAAGTAAACAAAAATACGCTTGGCCATACAAGGTATTGATTAATCTAACAGACTCGCGTTTTAGCAGTCCAAGAGGGCACGGTGTTGAAGCGGCAAATTCGAGCACAAGATGTGTTCTTTCAAATAAGATTTATTTACTTGTTGATTGTTCGCGTATTTTTTATTTTATTTTATTTTATTTTATTATCATTATTATTGATTATTATTAGCCTATTAGACCTATTATTAAATATTATAATCCCTCCCTATATTATTCTGCTAAGTTTCGTACCGAAAATAAGGTCCCATTAACACCAACCTACGCATATGGGGTACCTAAAGGTTATTATTATTATTATCATTATATTTTTATTATTCTCTTTAAGCGGCTTCGGTGGCGTAGTTGGTAGCATGCTGAGCTTCTATGCCCAAGATCGTGAGGTCAAACCCAGCTGAAGTCGTCGTATTTTTAAGAGCGTTTAAAATCCATCAGTATGCCTTCCTTCGGAGGGGAAGTAAAGCCGGCGGTCCCATGTCATAGATTTATGGCATGTAAAAGATCCTTCCACAGTCTAAACTTGTGTGAAGCTAAATTGTTAGGTTAGATTTCATCAGAACACTCTATAAAAGTTCCAACATTCACTACTAGGTATCATTGATATCTGGTAGCGAAAGTTGGAACTACTTGAAATTGAACGGAACTTGTAGCTCAACCTAAGGGTGTCCGCTAGAAGCAGCTACAGACACAAGCGAGCCGAACATGTCCTCGGACACTCCCGGCACTAAACGCCATACGATAAATAAATAAATAGGGGAAGTAAAGCCTTGTAATAGATTTATAGCATGTAAAAGCACCTTCCACTAACTACATTTGTGTGAAGATAAATTTGCACGTTAGATTTGATTAACGCTCTATTAAGTGCCAACGTACGCCACCAGGTGCTGTTTGCGGTGGCATCTAGTAGCAAAGTTCACAGCTAGGTGTCATTGACGGTAGCATTTGTAACTATTTTAAATTGATCGTCTGCAGTCCTTACCTGATTTACAGATAACACACACTAATACAGCCATCACAATTAACAGAATCTACAGACACCCAAAGTACACGGGTCTACATGATCGCGTTGTCGCAGCCCATAAACCGAGGAACCAACCAACCATTATTTTATTTTATTTTATTTCATTTAATTTTCTTTTATTATCATTTCAAATGATCTTGTCGACTTCATCGTTATGCTTAGGTCTACCGTTATGCGTCACGGTTACGGCGTGTATGACGTCATCATGTTTTTCAATGCATATGCACTGAGTCTGAGTTAACTCCTGGGGTCTGGCGTTATGCGAACGGAGACGGCGAGTGCGTGACGTCTTGCAGCCCCCGCGCGGGAAGCCTAAATTAAAGGGTAATGGAGTTTGTTGAGTCTGAGTTTATGCGATACGGAGACGGCGAGTGCGTGACGTCATTCAGCAGAGTGCAAAGAGTCCTGGGGCTTCGAGCGAAGCGAGAAGCCCTCTTGAGCCTTTCTAACATGTGTAGCATTTGTAGCATGCGTCATTTGAAATGATATTAAGTCTAGTCTCTCAGGCTGACTGTATCTTTTTATTTCTTTATGTCATGCCATGTCATGTCACCAAGATGCTCTTCTCATCACATTCGTCTGTCTGCATTTAGGACTGGATTAATCAGGATGCACATTTAATTTAGTTAGGATTAGAGATGGTGGTTGCTATTTTATCTTTCAACACAGGATGCTATCGGTTCCCACATTTACTAGAAGTGATTTAACACTCCTCTGCCCTCCACCATTAAAGCACATGTTCCAAATAGGTAGGTGATTTATGTAGCGACATTATGGGGTTTTTATTCGTTATTAACGACAGTAAACTTTCATTAATTGGGAATCGGTTTGGTAACCACTTGCTGATGTATTAGGTAGCGATATAGGTAGAGATTAGGGTGCTCCCTCATTACGCTTTCTGCTCACTGCTCCCTGACTGTTCTAAATCACACTGAGGGATGAAGGCGTGCACTTTATTCTGAAGACGACGACATCGCCTGGAGCTTATTGTTGCGCGCTTTTCTCAGGTCGTAAATCACAAGGAGTTGCGTCTCCCTCCTTGGCGAACTTGAGGGGCTGATTAGAGGCGCGTGCCATATGAGTTGCGTTGTAATCGGCCGACACTTACTCAACTCATGTAGTAACTTATACATTAAGGCGGAATCCATTTTGTATTACAGTCTAAACTCAGTTAGGACGTTTCCTTTGCCAAGTATTCGGCTCCTTATTCCTTCATGGTTAACGTATAATGTTCATTTACAGTTGGCTCTTTGGTATAACTTCTAACATATGAAGGGAGTTGCACATAGCCAAATATTCTGTTGAATTCACATAATCTTGTTCTTCAAAAATTGCAGGCATCTATGTAGGCTACTTAAACAAACAAAAAATATGAATCTTATTCAGTCATTCCATACGTCCTACCTGGTCGATTTTCTCAATTCGTTTTTTAAATGGAAGATATCAATATGCCTTCAGGCATATAAAACCACCCACCCTTCATCTCACTTGAGTAATATTAAAACACATTATTTTTAGCATACTTTTCACATTTTGTAAAAATGAGATAGAAGTAGACTAAACTTATGAGATCGATCCGAGCGAATGTGTGCCTGTGTGTCTGCCCTTATGTCTGTCTGTCTGTCTGTCTCTGTGTGTGTGTCCCTCTATCAACGTCTAAACGGCTGCAGCTATCGAAACTAAATTTGTTATGAGTAAAGATATATACGTGACTATCTTACGTCCATATTTGAACATGACATCAATGCTAGCAACTGCTGAAAAATCACAATTGAAATTTGACCTCTATATTGGATATCTCAGAAGTTATCCATGCGAGCTGTTTCAAAATTCGCACACAGAGAGATAATGACATACCGGATTAAGTTTTAGGTACCCATATATGACAGAGTTGCCAACATGACTCTAAGCCTATTGATAGGCCCAACATTTAAATGCATGTAACTTCTATACTATCAATTGGATTCCAATCAAATTTCGTACGTACTATGTGTACCATAACAGATATGACTGGGCGTATTCTTAAGAGCTACCTGGTCTGCCAACACATAAGTAATGCTCTCCCTATTGTTTAATACTAATACCAATATATCAAAGTATGCAAGCCAACAACTCTAAACTTTGCACACGTAAGTACCTGACATTCTCGATTAATTTGGAGTAACTAATATACGTCAGTGCTCCCAATATGAATATAACCTTGCTGATAAGTCCATTTTAAATGCATGTGACTTCTATACTATCAATTGGATTTAACAAAATTTCGTACGTGCTATACTGTATATACCGTAAGAGATATGACTATGCGTATTATTAAGAGCTACTAGGGCTGCCAACTGTCAATAAATGCTGTCTCTATTTGTTTTACCCTATTATCAATATAGTATGAGAAAGTGTGCAAGCCAACAACTCTAAACTTTGCACACGTAGAGTACCTGATAATCTAGATTAATTTGAAATAACTAATATACGTCAGTGCTGCCAACATGATTCTAAGCCTGTTGATAGGTTCAATTTTTAAATACATGTAATTTCTATACTAACAAATGGATTTCATCCAAAATTGGCACAATAATAGATCATAAGATTTCAGATTAATTCTGTCCAGCACATACATGACATTGTTGCCAACATTATTTTACGCACGCTGATAGATCCAATGTAACGTCCATACTATCCATTGGATTTCAACCAAATTTTGTAAGAGCATTCTGTACCTTCAGAGATAGAACTAAGAATATAATCAGTCACCAGGGCTGCCAAGTGTAGTGCTATATTAGGCTACACCATTTCAGGTACATTTCAAATTAATTAGAAATGTTAGTATTACCAACTTAATTTCGTCATTATTCTTGATAGGTCTACTGTATAGATTAATGTTTGGCTTGAATCCCAAGTTTTAAGGAAAGTAGGCTCTTTAGTTCTTCACGGAACTACTTGCTTACCCTGATATATCCAGTTTTTTTTTTCATTCATGCACCCATACCTCTGACTATTTCTGCACACCGTTGATTTATGTCTTAAAACACTCATGAATCAAGTGCTCTCTTTTGCACTATTGATCACTGAAGATGAGTGCGCCTGAGGAAAGTTCTGAACAACCAATATTGTCTGGTAGGAAGTGTTATGAAATTTGTATTACCTAACGTTAGGTTGTCTTCTGTATTCCTTCGAGTATCAGTTCATTAGCCTACGTGTAGATAGCCATTATTACATTAATAGAAATCTCCAAACCAGAATTGTAACTGAGTTAGGTTATGTATTACTCATTATGACACTGATATGTTCGAATCCCAATATCGATTGACGCTGCCGGCAGCACGGATTGTCTAGTTTGTTTCAAATGTTTTCGGATTTGATATTATGGGTTGGATTGTTTTGGTATTAACGTCCGAGTAATTCAATACAGCTAGTTCTTTTACGAATGATAACGTTCGTGCTGGGATTTTACCCAGACCACCTAGGTGGTGGGGCGCGAACTCAGCTCAACAAGGCAGCTCTTGTGCCAAACGAATAGGGAAAAAGTATTGAAAAAGCGAAAAGTGAAAGTAAAACATACGTAGAAGGAAAAGAGAAGAGACACCCGGAGCAGGCAGTTAGCACCTCTCACAAAAAGGCACCCTTCAGTACGCGAATACGAATCTTAATCTCGGTCGGTGCATATGAAATTTGTTCTGGACAATGAAAGTGGGATAGCGGATAGTAGAATATTGAAATTTAAAGAGCCATTTTTACAGTAGAAATTGCTTTTTCAGTCGGTCAACACGATCATTGGGAAATGTGACACAACCTAAAAAGAATTGCATGTGATTAAAAGTTATTGCAAGGATTTCAAGAAGAGGTAGAATAATAATAATATCGTATGGCCTCGGGTGCCTGGTGCAAGCTTTGCTAATTGACACCCAGAGGGTAGCTTGCATGTCGAATTTCGTCGTTCCTTTGAATGCTATGAAAGTCAAGGAGGTTAGATATCTAAACTCCTTGACACTACAGCGCTTTCAAGTAGAGAATGGTGGAACTTTGTGTTGGCGGAAAATCCCGAGATTAATTTTGCCATTGAACACGGCCTACTGAATTCAAATGGGTTCTTTAACATGCCAACAACGTATGACATGAGTGTCGTGATTTTTGTCGCCTTTCAAAAATCACTTACCATGGCCAGGGGCGAACCTGCAATCTTGGGGTTGGTAGTCCGACACTATAACTATACAGGATGACTTGATTTTTTCACTCTGTGTCACATTTCCCAATGATCGTGTTGACCGACTGAAAAGTTTACAATATCAATTGTTAATAAGATAACAAGGAAAACATGGTTTCAAAGCTTCCATAATTTGATGAACAATATTCGATAATTTCAGGTTTTGTCCGAAGTGGCAAGTTCATTGCTCGCAGTTGGTGTATCCTCAGTTGTATTTATTTCCGTCTGAATTAATTCGGCCTTCACATTATTGCTTTATTAGAAAATTCTATGGGATGGCAGGAATGAATCATTCTACTGTACTCCACGTGGTATGGACGAATAGCTTGACATGCGTAGCAAACATCTAATTGTCCCGTTGTTGGTCCAAACGAGACGTAGTACATGTATCAAAGACTTAGTGCAGCAGCTTATCAGGTTATAACAGTTGTTGATTCTTTAGGGGCTTTGCGACACTGTCGCCCCGTGTACTTGGGTCCGTCTAGAATTTGTCTTATAACCTATGTCACTGTGATGTCTGTACTATGTGTGTATTTGTAATTGAGGTAGAATTTGGGTAGGAACCGGCTGTCCACTAGTCGGAAAAATAATATTAACTGATATTGAAACCTCTCCACATCTCTTGCCAGTGCATTTACACTCACAACAGTTATAACGATGGTTTTTAAATATATATACTTATATCGATATAAGAAGTGGGTCAATAAGCGATGTCAGGTCGACCAGATGCATGGTACACTGGTACAAGTGTCGTAATTAATTATTATCTTACAGCAACATTATCTTTTTGACATGAGATGCACTCATATTTATACAGAATGGACATACGTGCTGGTTTCTGGTGGCTTGCCTGTACAGAAAACAAAGTTGAATTTTTCTAGGTTTATGCGATGTCTTCTGCGGGGTATCATCTAGGAACACCACGCGGGCTCTTGGTGTCCGCGCCCGGACTCCCACAGGAGGAGCGAACTGTGCACCACCTCCCTTCTTATGAAGCGCACGTGCGCCTCTTAACTGCGAGAACTAAAACTCAAGCAGCCTTTCATCTCCCTATAAAGGCTTCCAAACAGATGGTATATTGGCTTTCACGTCCAGAGAATTAAAACTCAGCAATTTTTCTAGTTCTAGGTTTATATAGCATCTATTTGGAAGACTTTATTGGGAAGTGAAAGGCTGCCTGAAATTTTAGCTCTCGCAGTTAAGAGGCGCACGTGTGCTTCTTAAGAAGGGAGGTAGTGCACAGTTCGCTACTCCTGTGGAGGTCCGGGCGCGGACACCAAGAGCCCGCTGGTGAGCCAGCTTGGTGTCCAAGGCGAAACCCCACACAAGACACGGCACAAACCTAGAAAAATTGCTGAGTTTTAATTCACGGACCGTGGCTTAGTCGGCAGCACGCCGGCCTCTCACCGCTGGGTCCGTGGTTCAAATCTCGGTCACTCCATGTGAGATCTGTGCTGGACAAAACGGAGGCGGACAGGTTTTTCTCCGGGTACTCCGGTTTTCCCTGTCAAAATTTCATTCCAGCAACACTCTCCACTATCATTTCATTTCATCTGTCTTTCATTTAATCAATGCTTCAGAGGAGTGCGTCAGGCCTCGGCAAGCGGCACACTTCTTATCCTCGCCGCTAGATGGGGGCTTCATTCATTCCATTCCTGACCCGGTCGGAGACTGGAAGCAGGCTGTGGATTTTCATTTTCATTTTTACTGTTATTTATTGAATGTTTATACATTCGTATCTTAGGTTTGGATAGAACCGGCAGTAAGCTATGCCACTTAGTTACCAGAGCGATAAATTTGGGACACTTTGGTAAATTGTTGTAGGATGTCTTGGAAGGCCTCCTTGTCCGTCATGGCTGGTTGGCCCGTCCGTCAGTCTGCCCGTCGCGTTGCGTGACGAGCACACAGGAGCCGCCGAGGAACGAAAGAAGGGGACAAATTTAATTATGCCGAGCCCTGTCCCTGGAGGGTGGTACCAAACCAAAGTCAATCCCGGCTTTGATCGGGGCTGGACCGGTTGCTCTCCTCCTCTTCATGACTAATTTAATAAGCTGCTCCAAGTTGTGTTCCTCAGATCATGTCTTACAATACCACTAATGTTGTTGTTGATTCATGATGTGACGTCACGGTCATATAGCCTGCGTGCTTAAGTGTGTGTTTATGGATCTGTCTAATAAGCTGCTGCACCCAAGGTTTCAGGATCGAATCCTGGCGTAGCCAGTTGGTATTTGTGGATGCGCAAATGCGAGGGAGCCGTGTCAGTTGATTGTTTGGCAACTTAAAGATCCCCTTCGGGGAAAAAATCTGGCATATTGACGTCTCTAAAAGCCGCAGTAGTTAAAAGGAACGTTAAATCAATAACATTTTTGTTATTATTATTTATGTATGATAACTTACAATGGTAGTATGTATATTTGTAATTGGATTAGGCTCTGTCAAGAAATGTAATACTGGTCAAAGAACTCGAACGGGTTACACTGAGCTTCATGACGCAGAACTGAGGAGAGGCGGGTTCGATTCACACCTTAGCCATCCTGGAAGGGGTATCCATAGTTACCCATTTCTACTCCAGGCAAATGACGGGACTGAAGGTCACGACCGCCTCCTTCCCAATCCTCACCTGAATGACAAATACACACACGCTAATGCAGTCATCACAATATCACAGTTTATCACAAAAGATCCCACACATACCCAAGCACATGGACTTAAATGTCCACGATGACAGAAGCCCCTCAAATGAAACAACTACAACAAGAAAGTTGACAGTCTTGAGTATGATATTGAAATATAAAAGTATAATCAATATAATGATGTATTTATGATCTAAAGAGTCTTGTTGCTCACTTAGTCGTTTGCCTGGAGTAAAAATGGGGAAAAGCACGGAAATCCACTTCCAAAATGGCTGAGGTTCGAATCAAACCCGCATCTTCTCAGTTTTTCCCCACGACGCTGAGTGTACCCTGTTCCAACCCTCAGACCAGAATTAACTTTCTTGGCAGAGGCGGGAATCAAACCCAGGCCTCCGCGGTGACAACTAAGAATGCTAGCCACTACGCAACGAAATGGACCCGTCTAATGTTCTCATATCACATGGCATATGATAGTCTCATGTTACATGCCATACGTCGCTTAAATTCTTTCCTCCCCTCCAATACATGGCTAGTTGTTGTTTTGTTTCTAACGATGCTGTTATGTTCCGGACTCGAGACTGTCGGGTTTTAAAAACCCTTGAAAGCCATCGATATGAGTGGGGATAAAAACCACTATCAAAAGAGAAACATAAGTAGAGAGACAGAAGAGTGAATGAAGCGTCTTTTGAAAGCAGGTGACTTAACTACTTCTTGCAGTAAGTCCTTCAAATGATTTTTCACGCTTTGTTGAACTCTTATCATACGCTCCACCGTCTGTTTCAAACGTTCAAGAACCTACTTATTAGCAACCAAAAAACATCGTCACATAAATAGAGGACTTTCTTACCCTTTACAAGTGAGAAGAAATGAAATAGAAATAAAAAATATCCTCTGTCACTGAGGGCTGGAAGATTTTAAAACATACTTCGAGTTGTTTCGTGTCATTAACATGAAAGGGCCTCCTTCAGCCTGCTCCGTTTGTACGAGTACCTAGTGGAGGGTGAGTGGAAGTCGGAAATGCATTAGTGGAGGGTGGTTTCCCCACGACGAGGGAGAAGTTGAGATCCTGGGTTCTGTCTTCTGACATCAATGCTTGCATCGGTTGATAGACATATCGATGTAGGAATGTTGCATTGTTACTCATGTTATCAAAATTATTTCAGTCATTGTTCAACTACAGAAGTGTTCCTTTTCTGATTTTCTTAAAATGGAACTTGCCTAAAGATTATACAATTTAAGATTCCGTTGTATAATGTGACGAACTGATTTTATAATAACTAAATCATTGCACCTGGAGATGATAATGCTAACTGTGTCATATTGTTTCGAAAGATTGCATAATATAATCGTGTGTTTTTGTGAAATTTAATGGCATCCGCTAATTTGCGGTTACTTGACGATTTGAAGTGGTTTATTTCATTCCTCCAGACTACACAAGAAGTCAAGAGCAGCAGCAGCAGCTACTAAAGCCATATTCGATTCTAAAGCGCTCTCCACACTTTCCCTGCAAATAGTAATATAACCTTTCAATGCCAGAGTAGTTCCTTATGGGATCAAGAGATAACGATCAAGAGATAACGTTACAGAAACCTGATGCAACGACAGTTATTTACGTAAGGACTCAAACAACTTTCCCAGTCACAAAAGAGCCGTCATAAAACGTCAGTAGACTGAACTAAAAGCCTAACACAAGAAACCAACCTACTATAGTTAATGGAACATGTAACATCCGCATTAATCGCAAATGGCTGCTGCAACTCCGATATTAACCACGAAAGAACAAGCAACTTTAGGGGGAAATGAAAACACACGCAAGGCTTATCTACCTTACATTAAAAGTGTCAGGAACAGAATAAGAAGAATACTGAAGTTCCACTCCATAGAAACTACTTACAGGCCAACATTTAATATCGTGCTTATCCTCAGGAGCCTTGTTAAAACATTCGTAAAATAATTTGCTGTATAAAACTGTATTTGTTTATAAAATTTGTGATTCACAATGGTTCCCAAAAGCCCACTTTGTATCAATAAGCTGCGGACAATCAGACAATCAATTATATTTCAGGAAGCGTTTGTATGTTTTCCATCTAATTAATAGTATAGCTTTCAGTTGGTCCGCACAAAATAATTTCAATTGCTGGAATAAGTGAAAAAAAGAACTGAAATAAATTACATAATTGAGATCTATATAGGCTACCTAGGCATATTGTTACGGACTATAGTAGAAAAAGAAATCTAAGGGATGACATGTTTCGCTCGCTAAGCGAGCATCATCAGATCCAAATATGCAAGACAAATAGCTCTACAAAACATTACCAAACCTGTACAGTGACACCCGCATACAGTCTCTGCCCTCCAAAAGCAAAATACAAGAAAACCCGTCAGAAAACTTAGTAAGTATGGTAATTATTACTGATATATATTATTTTACTGATACAAAACTATGCCTATCCCATCAACAAAAACAGCCTTCCTCCTCCAAATTAATCTATGTAAGTCTAGCTACTATTGCTGTGATACACTTGAGCAATAAGCCCTGAACTACAGTATAATTGTAAACTAATATGCGGAAATGAACTACAAGAACTCTGTTGTGAAGATTAAAAGCTAAAACTACAACATACAAATATTGTTTGTCAACTAATAACGAATTGAAAGATTTGATGTTGATACTTATCTAAAATAGTGGAATGTCTACAGACAGCTCAGACAACCAGTTTTGGTGTGAGTAAAATCTGTGTAAATAATACTCTGTGTTCTTTAAATTTGAGTAGCTCTTATAATAGTACAATATGCAACGAGCCTATAATGGCAATAATTAAGACACGATTATGTTGATAAAAGGAGCGTAAACGAGTTTTATAATTTCCATTCGAGTGTCTTAATTACCATTATAGACGAGTTACGTACGACTGTTTATGTTCGACGATAATTATAACTTTATTATATGTTTTAACATAAATATTCATAAATATATGTTGAGATTACAAGCCTCCGTGGTTTAGGCGGCAGCACGCCGGCCTCTCACCGCTGGGTCCGTGGTTCAAATCCCGGTCACTCCATGTGAGATCTGTGCTGGACAAAACGGAGGCAGGCAGGTTTTTCTCCGGGTACTCCGGTTTTCCCTGTCAACATTTCATTCCAGCAACACTCTCCACTATCATTTCATTTCATCTGACATTCATTCAATCAATGCCCCAGAGGAGTGCGTCAGGCCTCGGCAGCCGGCACAGTTCATATCCTCGCCGCTAGATAGGGGCTTCATTCATTCCATTCCTGACCCTGTCGGAGACTGAAAGCAGGCTGTGGATTTTCATTCATCTGTTGAGATTCAGCCACTAGAATTTTGTGATCGGAGTGCAAGCGCTGGGTTTGACATCTCTGTTTTCCAAATTCTCTGACCGACCGACGTATGCGCTCTGTGTGCTTGGCAATGCCAATTTATGTTTACAGCCTGCCGATGTGCACCGGCATTCAGTCAAACTGTCACCGAAATCGTTTGAAAGCAATGCGCTGTGTAGGAATTGGAGTTAGGGATATTAAGGTACAGTGCTATTTCTTGTCTTATATACGCCAGTTTATTTACGCGAACATATGGACGGTGCACTTTCCATGTCGGTAATTTATATAATAACTAGCAACTTCGCCCGGGAACAGTTATGAATGCATTACGTGTACGCGCTTTTTTTTTTTCAATGTCAATGAACATCCGTTTTACGTCTCGGCATGATGGGTTAAACACTGACTGGACTATTAATTATATTATCATGGAGATGCTTGTGCAATGAATTCTTGTCAGACGTAATTTAAGAATGGCGAGGTGCGTGAAACACAAATCCCCCTTCCGTCCAATCTTAACTTGACTGTGAATTTTGCGGAACGAAAAGTTCACCGGCGAAATGAGAGTTTGCACTTCCAGGGAATGGCGAGGTGAATGAAACTCAAATCTCCCTTCCGTCCAATCTTAACTTGGCAGTGTTTCACAGTCGAAATGAGGAAAACACGAGTTGCACTTTCAGGGAAAGTCCAAACACATTCACCCTTCTCAGAAGTCTTAACACGACTCAATGGTTTTCTGCTGGCTGTATCTGGGGCAATAGGTTCGCCCGCTAGCTAGGCTGTAACAGGGATGATAGACTCGCCCTTAGCTAGCTCGTAAACTGTCGCCTCAGTAGTTGAATGGACACGGTTGGAAGAAATTATTACGTAAAAACACTGAAAGTGGCCGATGTATTGAAGATAGACATATGCTCTCGCGGACTTTGTTGTAGAACTTTTCATGCTGAATATTCTTACACGTATAGTATGTAGATATGTTTAACGGTTTGCCCAGCGTAAGCTTACAAAGCGCTCGGACGCCAGGTTTTTTTATCGACTTTTCCACTAAAATCGTTTCTGCTCGGCTTCCTTTGATCATAAATAAATAATTTTCTACAGAAATCATCTTCGAGATATCCTTTACAGAATGGTGAAAACCGCATCAAAGTCCATCCAGTGGTTCTCGAGTTTACCCGTAACATCCAAGAATCGGGGACTTTGTTTTATACTAAGTAGAGATATTATTTTATATATACATGTTGGATTTTGAGCACATGCGCGAAGGTATCCTTACCTAATTGGTCAATGAATGAGCTCTGATTGGCTGGAGAAACTGTATCATAATGGAAAACAGTACTATAATGACCATCATTATGATACAGTTTTCTGACGTATAATATTCACATTTCGACATCGTCGAACATAAAAGTATATGTCTCTCGTGAAAATATTTCAGATTATATTGGCCATCCGTCTTAAAATGTGACGTGTCATTCATGCAGTTGGAAGAGTAAGGGAGAGGATCACAGAACCAGAACTAGTACTGGGAGATAGCTAGACTATCTTGAGATCATGAAGTGGACGCGACTTTTGATCCACCAAGGAAGCTATATCCGATGATGTCTCCACATTATGTTTCATTTGATCAGTGCTAAAGTAGGTTATTAAACCACTATATATTTGGCTGGATGTATCTGATAAATAGCGTCCCCCTCGTGGTGTAGCGGCTAGCATTATTATCAAACACCCCGGAGGTCCGGGTTAGATTCTCGATCTTGCCAAGAAATTTAGTTCTCGTCCGATGGTTGCGACGAGGTACACTCTGCATCGTGAGGCAGAACTGAGAAAAAGTGGGTCTAATTTTCACCTCAGTCATCCTGGAAGTGGTTTTCCGTGGTTTCCCCACTTCTACTCCTGGCCAATGCCGGGATAGTTCCTAACTAAAGACCACGGCCGTCTCCTTCCCAATCTGAATTACAAATACATACACTACTACAGACACTGCAGTGACACAGGTTATCCGAAAATTTCTACACACATCAAAATGCACGGGGCTAAATAACCACGATATCCAAGCCATGAAAGAATAACAATGCTAGTGATGAACATTTCTGCTTTAACTGGTTTTGGCAGTGAGACTCACGGTTATGTCCGGTGGTCTATTTCTTATTCTTATTGTTTTGTATCGACTTGCTCTTGGATAATCCAGAACACTATAAAGCACTCCCTACAGAATTACTTAGCGAAGTCCATGAACTTTATTCCTTTTACAAACTGCGCACAGTTTGAGTTTCGTTGTAAGTGTGTGTGTGTACTCTGAATGTCTATCCCCCCCTATCAATTCGAACTCGGTGAAACCTAATTGAACGAAATTCGGTACAGAGGTAGCAGTAGCAAAGGGCACCTCAGTGTCATGTTTTATATCGCCGCCATCTTGACGGAAACGGCCATCCAAATGTTAAAGGCTTAAAGCAAATTACGACCAACCTAATCATCTGATCTCTACTAAATTTTGCAACCGATTACCTTTTTGCGGGAAGAATATTTTCCCTAAACTACAAGATCATCAGCCAAATAGTTTCAAGGTGGTGGGTGTATCATGCATGTATTATAGCCTAAACATAACTTATGATTAAACAAGGTCTGGCCTCAACAATTCACTTATCGTATATAGGGAGGTTTAATCTGTCCTCAAAGAGGTGTCCGGTAAGATATTAGCATCTTATGATAGAATATGAAACCGTAGACGTGACTAACAGGTCAAGCTTACCGTGCCATATCGTTGTGGGTGCGTGCTGTCTCGTTGTCAACATGATCACTATTTTTGCTCGTAAATACATACATTTCTGTAATTTCCTAGGTGTATATCCTTTTAGGAATGTACTGAACAAATTAATACATATTTAGTATCAAATGGTTTATAGAAACTCCACAAAACGCTAATGAAATCGTTGATTTCAACACAAAATATGATACAGTTATACTGTACCAAACCAGTTATTTATCAAGTGTTATCGTAGGGCATCCGTGGCGTAATGGTAGCGATTTGGGCTCTTAGTCTGGGGGTTCGTTGATCAAATCACTGCAGGTTAAAATTTCTTTACTTCGTTCTTTTTGGCATTTATTGATTTATAACTACTGTACCTACTTACACGTTATAATGCTAAGCATATATACTGTAGTGTGTATTTTCAATCGAAAATATTATATATATACTTAAAACACCACATATTTCAACACTCGAATAGCACGATTAATATTCGTTGACCTTGATCCGCGGTAGAGACTATTGTTGTTGTTTTTGTTGTTGATGCTTTGGGGGTTTGTGGCATCATGGTCTTGTAGCTCCATTTACTTGGGTGTGTTTAGAAGTTGTCTGATAACCTGTGTCACTGTGATGTCTGTAGGCTTACTAGTGTGTGTACTTTTATACGAGGAAGGATTTGGGTAGGAAGCTGTTGTTGTTGTTTCATTTGAGATACAGGGACATCATGGCTATTTAGCCTCACGTCTACTTGGGTGAGTGTTGAATTTTGTCTTATAACCTGTGTTATTGTGGTGGCTGAATTCGTGTGTGTATATATAATTTCAGGTGAGGATTCAATCAATCAACGTTTAATATCCGTAGTGTGCCCGTTGGAGGAGGTTATCTGGTCACCACCAACCGTATGTGGCCTCCCAGATGACCCCTTCCCCACGACACATCGACGGAGAGAATCGGAATGCATTCCTCGTGGGACTAGCTGACATAAGACTCTGCATCCCTGAAGGATCAGGTTGCCATCACAGTGATTGTCAGAGACACCCAAAGAAATGCACCCCCAAAAGTTCAAACTACTAAATAATAACATCCAGGCTTAAAACATATTCGTGGGATGTTTATTGTCAACACCAAACCCCTATCCTATAATCGGAGGGTTTGGAAAAACGGCTAATCCGTAAGCTAAATTAAAATAACAAGGCAAACAACCCCTAAGTTTAACGACGAACCCTCTCGACAGGTCCTAAATACAACAAACAAAAGATCAAAGCTTGGGAAGTGGTACAAAAACAAAGTGTACACTCGCTTGTCCGCGATGGCGTACCTGTTGTCTCAAATACCATAAATTAAATAAAAGCCCATAAAAATGTGGCAAATTATGCTGCATGACTGTAAATTATTAGTTCAGGTTGCACATTAAAGAAAATATTCTTTAATCATGAAGAGAAAATTATCCGGAGCATTTTTTTAACCGAGTCAAAAGTGCATCTGAAGCTGTGACATGCTTCTGGGATGCGTTCTTAACTTCCTGACATAATACATTTCTTTGCTCTCGTAAAAGTTATCACCAGCATGAGCTATACGGACTCAGTATAGCACGTTGTATTTCATCAAGCTACTACAACCAACATTCAATTATACTCCTTGAGAAGGACAAAGAGTTATTACTATACCCATGCATTTAGGAGAAAGTAGGCTATATGTTCTTTACTGAACATCTTGTTTTGTTTGTATAACTGTACTCTCTTTTTGGGATTTTGATATACAGGTAGATCTAGAATTGAAGGGAAACTGTGTAAAAATAATTCATAATTTCAATAAATCCAATGAATCCCCCCCCCCTTCTTTTCTTTTACATAAGTTTATTATTTTAGTGATGAATATCTCATTCCTTTCAGGTTTGGGTATGTAAATAGGGCTACTTATTTTCCTGCGTAATGTAATGGGCACGATTTGTGTTAACCGACTGGAAAGCTTTCTTTAACAGAACTAGGCAACACTGATTAATGGCTTCTAATACCTTAATGGCTTGTTCTTTACGTAACACTGACGTTAGTCACAAAGCCTGTCCATAGTACAATGAGCCACGGTTTCTTGTGTTACAGCAGAATCATATGATGTATTCTCTTTTCACTGTTCACTCTAGGAATACTCTTCAGGCCCAGGATTTATTTTTGTATAACTTAACTGTCTTTTTAGGAATTTGATATAAAGGAGGATCCAATATTGAAAGGAAAATGTAAAATAAATTCATCAAGATTTATTATGATTACAGTGTTCTCACTGCCTCTTACATCACGTGCATCAACATTTACTGTAAACCAACATTTCAGTATTTGCTGCCATCTTCCCGTATCAAAGCAAAGAGAATAAATAATACACTCATTAATCTAGCAGCGTTAAACTCGCCAAGTGGTGTCGAGAAGTGGTGTCCCTGTAGGGTCCAGGGAAGTTATACTATGATCCTAGGAAACAGCCCTGAAAAGAGACATTGTTGGTGAGTTACCACTTGTTCGATAAATGTTGTCAAATCCATTGGGTCAGTCGATCTGTGGAACACATCGTACACGGCGTTCTGATTATTATTTATTTTATTTTTCGCATGTTACAAATATATAAATAATAATCAGAAATGAACATCAAGGCTCTTCAACCAGGAAAGCGCTGGGGCTGATGCTTTCATGAACCCTTCCCATTTGCCCGCGAAGCTACGCTGTGGGCACTCCCGAATTATGTGGTTCATCGTCTGCTCTTGAGCTCCGTAGTCACAACCTGGTGATTACTTGTTTTACTAAAGCATTGTCTGCTATTGGGTTAACACCCTTTCCGGGCTGTTTACCCACCTGTTTCCAAGTATTTAATAGTAGTTGTTATTGTTGATGTATACGAGTCATCAAGAAAAGAAAGAAACTGTTATTTAACAACATAGAATTGGGAAAAATATGCTAAAAATATCTTAATTTTGTAAGTAAGGGCTTACCTTAAGTCTTTAATTCGGCCTGCGTTTACGTTTGAGCCTCAAGAAAGTAAAATATACGTGCGGAATTGTTTTGAAGAATTGTCACTTATCATCATAAGATCGAATATCTTCTTAACTAGAAGCCGGGAACTGGTACCATTTCAAATATATCCACACATACCGGGTGACAGAGAAGAAAACCATGTACCTGTAAATTTGAATAAGTGATAATCGGGTAGTTTTGAACAAGTTGAGTAAATCTCACCGCAATAACTAGTTTTAGTAATTGGGAATGTAGATGGCAGACAGTTAATGATCTGTTCGAAACGTAAGTTAGTTTATTCTAAGAAATATTGTTAATTCAATTGGATTTCTGCAATTGAACTATTTTAATATTTGATCGTCTGCTACTAATGCAACTCATGATAGTTCAATCATAATATTGTTTTTTTTTCTTATTTTTTCAGGTATACTCCACGATGGCAGTTTACAGTTTGATGCACATCTATCTAGCATTAGCAGGTAGGGCAATCTTACAGTAATTAATTGAAGGAGCTACGATATTACACGTAATCCAGACTGAAAATTCATATGTTTATTACTCTGAGGCGTAGCCGAGCGCGTTAAATCGCTCGTCACAAACGTGACTGGGAGCTGCAGGAAGTCCGGGGATTCGAGCTTCGAATCCCGGTGCTAACAGCGTCTATTCTGAGTGTAATTTATCCCTGGATATTTCCACACTGTCTTCAGGCAAATGCTGAGATTTATTTATTTATTTATTTATCGTATGGCTTTTAGTGCCTGGAATGTCCTTGGACACTGAGTCTGTAGCTGCTTCCAGCGGACACCCTTAGGGTGAGATACACGTACCGTTCAATTTCAAGTAGTTCCAACTTTCGCCACCAGATATCAATTATACCTAGTGGTGAACGTTGGGACTTTGATAGAGCGTTCCGACGAATTCTGACCTAACAATTTAGCTTCACAAAAGTTTAGTCTGTTGAAGTATCTTTTACATGCCATAAATATATGACAAGGGACCGCCGGCTTTATTTCTCCTCCGAAGGAAGGCATACTGAAGGATTTTAACGCTCTTAAAAATCAGACGGTTTCGGCCGGGTTTGAACTCGCTATTTTGGGCACAGCAGTTCAGCATGCTACCAACTACGCCACCGAAGCCGCTGAGATTTTACTTTATTTCAAGTTCCAAGGCACCTTTCCCCATACCCGACCATAAGAATCACAACTACGCACACTACTACAGTCACCACAGAAACATAGGTTATCAGACAAATTCAACACACACCCAAGTACACGGGACGGATGACCAATGTGGTCCAAAGTATCTACTGTAATACGTGTTCACAACAACAACAACAACAACAATGGATTGATTGATATTTTGTTCACCATGGTGCTACTTGGTCGCTAGTTGTCATGAAGGCAGAGAAGAACACATTGTGATTTGTGAAATGTCTTGTAGAGAGCTTGTATCAAGAGAGAAGAATTCCTCTGAGGACTGCTCTCAGGAGAGCTCGGAGTGCAGCCAGAGGCCTGGTAGAGCACGTACGAGGGGGTTCGCGGTAGATGTGCACCTGAGGTCGATCAATAATTTAGACCTAAATGAAGAGGAGCAAAGAGCACTTCAAAAGCACATGGTCTTCCATCGGGCTAAGAAAAAGATTATGAGCACAGATCTATGGTCTCTGGATTTTATCTTTTTGGTATACCAAATTATAATGAAGTTTTACCTGACTGTTAATCTAGTGATTAGTGGCAAATGACCACCAATCGTGGCTTAGCCAAGAGACTCAGCTACGCTTAATCTTTCCAAACCGAGGTAAAATGCTGCTAACATTGTACAGATGGAAAATAGAATGAAAAAGCAGCTTACCAAGGCAAGTACTCGACACACACACAGTAGAGCATGACGTGGGCTATTCTCTATTGCAGTACTTACTATCTTACCCCACCCCTTAACCCTCCGTTGGTCGCGTGAATTACTATTGTTTTATATCTGCGAACATAATACTCTAGATATTTGGAAACATCTCAGGCACAGACATCTGGCAACGCTGGAAAGGATCAAGGCAATGAATCTAAAAAGAGCCTTATGCCTATCCAAGTTCACGCCCTCGCGGCTTGTGTATGTCAGGACAGGGGAACTACCCTTTATGGAAGAAGTCAGATTACAGATGCTCCTGTCGCACACACCGGGATTTGGGGAGTATTTACGTCTCATGATAGCAAAGAGATATGACATTTGGCATGAATTTTATACGACGGACGCTATGACTACACAGGACTGGATGCAAGGATCCTACGAGCTGAGACATATCTTGACGCGCTTTGCGGTCCATGGTTTCCACCACCGGATCTGCATGAGAGACGTCTATCACCAACCAGACGAACTATGCGTGTGCAAGCTTTGTAAGGGTCCTTGCGACAGATACCACGTGAGGAAGTGCAAGTGCAGAGAGGTGTCTCGGACGAAATTTTTGTGAAAATTAGAAATATATGGACACTCCTCGGAAAGAGACATTTACAGTGACAACGACAAAATTTTGTGTTAGTGAGGTTCATAAGAACCACGTTCATGCACATTGTGCGCAATAAAGTATTTATTATTAATACTCTAGATACTCTTCAGTACCTTCCATAGAAGATCTCCCCACTACAATCACCGTGAAATATTACAACAATGACCAATAGCGTGCCAGTAGCATACCAAATAGTTAACTTGGATTACAACTGTACTCCACGCGATTATTTTCGGAACTTCACTAGAACTGCGTTAGTTTGCTTGTATAGATACAGTATTGTATATAATTGGGACCCTGAATTCATTATGAACACTAAATTGTAGAAAGATACTCACCTGTTTGCAAATAGTTCATGTTTTTACTCAATACGGGAAATATTACCTAATTTATTTCGAAAGTTAAATTAAATAATTTTTTCATATTGTGTCAAAATATTTGGTATTTCATGTATTTGTCTATGATTAGTATGTTTATCACATTCCATCCTTGTAATAAAATCCAAAATCGATATTTTAAATTTGGCCTACGATTGTAATCCAAGCGACTACTGACGTTACATTTTCGAGCGCGACCTCTGGAGGGTGAGACATCCGACGGAGTGCAATCCCGGTTGTAGTTCCCTCTGTCTTCGGTCATTTCGAAACTGACTTAGTTGAAATATGTGTGTGTGTGTTTATCGCGTACTTCTAGCTCTTCCTCACCACTTTCTCTTTCCTGCTCGTGCGTTTTTCCAGAGCTTGCATTGTTTACAGGCAGTCAATTCACAAATCCGAAAGGTTCTAATTGTTTTATACAAGGTGGTATTGTTTAATAAGACACCACCTCGTAGCGCAGTGGCTAACATTCTTGGGGTAGAGGTTCGATTCTCGGCTCTACCAAGAAATGTAATTCTGGTCTGAGGGCTGCGACGGAGTACACTCAGCGTCGTGAGGCAGAACTGGTAAGAGCTAGGTACGATTTCCACTTCAGCCATCCAGGAAGTGGTTTTCCATTTCACCTCCAGGCTAATGCTGCGATGATACCTAACTTGAGACTGCGGCCGTCTCCTGCCCAATCCGAGTTACAAATACACACACTAACACAGATATCTCAATAACACAGGTACCGACAGCAGTGGCTACGCTGGCCAAAGTGCAGCATTAAGTCATGGGGCCAAGCTCTCTGCTGACTCGGTAGACGCGTGGGTTCGAGCCCCACCGTCGGCCGTCCTTGAAATGGTTTTCCGTGGTTTCCCCATTTTCAACACCAGCCAAATGCTGGGACGGTACCTTCTGATAGGCCACAGCCGCTTCCTGCCCAATTTCATTCATCTTCATCCGTTCCATCTCTCATCCCGACGCGCAGGTCGCCCACGGGCGTCGACTAGAAAGACCTGCACTCGGCCTCTCAGGAGGCCACACGACAAAAAAATAAAAGATAAAAAATAAAAAATAACACAGGTTAAGAGACAGGTTCCACATATATCTAAGTACACTGGAATACATCACCACGATGTCCCAAAGCGCTAAAATGAATTTACTACACCAATTGCTTACTAAGAAATGTTTAGAACTAAATGTAGGTGTTTCTTTTTACCGTCGTGTCTCTTTATTCTTATTGTGTTTATATGTGAGGAACTTGCGTGTCGAGCTACTGTGTGATGATTATAATTGCTGTTTTAAGGGGCCTAATATCTAGGTTATCGGCCCCCAATGGGTTTGGGTGATAGTGAAGGATAAGATGAGAAAGAGAACTATCAGTAATACTAACTACAGACATACAAACCAGAAAAAGAAATGGTAAGCAGATAAAGGATAAGGGAAATAAAGGACAGGAATTAAAGAAATGCCCTCAACCCTCGAAGAATGAGGATTGAGGGACTTGGAAGGAAGGTGAGCCATGAAAGGCAGATAGGAAAGGGAAAGAGGAGAAATCAGAGGAAAAAGGGGACAAAACAGACCCAGTTCAGGAATTCCTCGGGTTCTCCAACTCCCAAACTCACCAACAGTGAGCCCTTGAGGGTGTAGAACTATCCAGGGTGCAACAGAAGTAGTGGGGCTACATACACCCTGCTTCCGTGAGAGCCTTGTGCAGAAGGCAGAAGACTATATGAAACGAAAAAGAAGGCTGACCCCTCACAGAAGGAGGGTATCAGGAAAGATGAGAGTAGGGCCAATTAAGGCGGGAAAGGAAGAGACTCCCTAGGCCTCGGATACCCTAATACCGTCAGGGTCGGAAGAGTACAAGAGTTGACCAAGAGAGGTCGACAGGAAAGAAGACGGAGAGAGCCCGGCACAAGTAAGTGGAGGCAATGCCGGACTCAACTGGGATCCCGTGGTCGCCAACCCACGTCGCACAAGTTGTGAGCCTCGGGCCACAGCCTATTAGAAGTTAACATCCCGACTCTTGCCGGAAATTAAACATGGGAAGACATGAAGAACCATTTCAAGGATGACAAACGCTAGGATTCGAACCCACTCGACTGTCAAGCCCACTGGTAGCTTGGCCTTGTGCCCTAGCACTGGACCTTAGCGAGCGTAGCTACCGCTGGTAATGCCTCGTTTCTTGATTAATACATAAAATTACAAACATCTCCCACTGTGCGGATTCCTTTTAAAATAGACGTAGTGACTTATGGTCGTAGAATTTAAAGCCACGTATTTTTAAGTTATTTATTTAGCGTATGGCTTATAGTGCCGGGAGTGTCCGAGGACATGTTCGGCTCGCCAGAGTTTGTAGCTACTTCTATGTGGACACCCATGGGGTGAGCTACAAGTCTCGTCGCGTGTGGATGAGATGAATTAAGTGAAGATGAATGCATGAAACTGGGCAAGTTCAATTTTAATAAGTTCCAACTTTGGCTACCAGACAACACTGACACCCAGCGGTGAACGTTGGAACTTGATAGAGCTACACACACTACCAATATTGTAGTGGTAGGTTCATTTTAATGCCATAAATCTATGACATGGGCCCGCCGACTTTACTTCCCTTCCGAAGGAAGGCATACTGAAGAATTTAACGCTCTTAAAAAATCCGACGACTTCGACCGGGTTCGAACCCACGATCTTGGGCATTGGAGTTCAGCATGCTACCGATTACGCCACCGAAGACGCTAAAAATCCTTGCTTGCTTTGCTGAATGTATGTATTTTTAGCCTATTTTCAATTTTGAAAAAATAGGCTTATGAGATCACCTTTTGTACGTGTGTGTGTGTGTGTGTGTGTGTGTGATTCGTGTGTGTGTCCCCCCCTAATAAAATCTAAACGGCTGGAGCGATTTCAATGAAACTCGGTATGTTCATAGCACTATTCCCGGCGACCTCGACCGTGCCCTTCAAATTTTGTTACGTCTCACCAATGCAAAATGGCGGCTGTGCGAAATATTTCACTAGCATTCAATATCTCCGAAACTATTACCGATATCGCCCTGAAATTGTGTACGGTGATAAAGGGTACTACTAGAAGTTCACCTATGAGACTTTCAAAAACCTGGTGACTACAAAACCAACATGGTGGTCAAGCGAACTTGAGACTTTTAAATAGACTTTTCTCGCCATTTAACTATCCACACGTAATGAAACTTGGTACAGCAAATGTTTATACACATTGTAATGCAATGGAGTCTAATTTAGTTCAATTGTTTACATAACTTCAAAATGGCGGCTGTGCGAAATATTTCACTGACATTCTATATCTCCGAAACTATTACAGATATAACTCTGCAATTTAGTACGGTGATAAAGGGTACTGCTACAAGTTTATCTATGTATATTTCATAAACTTGTAAAGTAAAAAACGAACATGGCGACCAAGCGAAGTTGAGACTTTTAAATAGACTTTTCTCACGATTTAACCATCCAAACGCAATGAAACTAGGTACAGCTAGTGTTTATACACATAGTAATGCACTGGAGTCTAATTTAGTTCAATTGTTTACATAACCTCAAAATGGCGGCTGTGCGAAATATTTCACTGACATTCTATATCTCCGAAACTATTACAGATATTACCCTGCAATTTTGTGCGGTGATAAAGGGTACTGGTACAAGTTTATCTATGTATATTTCATAAACTTGTAAAGTAAAAAACGAACATGGCGACCAAGCGAATTTGAAATATTTTAATAGACTTTTCTTGTGATTTAACTCTCTGAGCGCAGTGAAATGTGGTACAGTAAATGATTTTGCAGATTGTAATGCACTGCCATCTAATTTAAATCAATTGTTTACATAACCTCAATATGGCGGCTGTGCGAAATTTTAAAATTAAGTTTTTATTTCTTGTGTCGTAATCATGCGGTCGAAGTCAAAGTTTGAATAATGAACCTAGGCAATAATTGTCCTTGAATGGTACATAATTCTATGGCCTATACATATAACAATCCTAAATGGTGAGCTTCCGAAATATTTAGACGGTTCTCAATATCTATGAATCTTTTACAGCAACCAAACTGAATTTTTTATGTTCATAGAGACTATGAACATATGTTCACCTATAGGACTTTCATTAACCTGGTGAGCACAAATCCAACATGGCGGCGACGCGAAGTATAAATATTTAAATGGACGATTCTCGCGAATTAACTATCCGAGTGCTATGAAACGATGCACGTTAAATGCTTATACAAATGTTGATCCACTGGCATCTAATTTATTTCAATTGTTTGCATAATCACAAGATGGCTGCTGTGCGTAATTTTAAAATCTCGTTTTTACTTCTTGTGTTCTAATCATGCGATTGAAGTTTGAATACCACACGTACACAATAATCTTAATGTAATAGTACAAAAATAAAAATCCAACCTGGCGACAATCTGAAATATTTAGACGGTTCTCAATATCTACGAATCTGTTACAGCAATTAAACTGAAATTTTGTATGTTGTTAGAAGAAATTAACATGAGCAGGATATATGAAAATAGGCTGTATAGTTCTTTACGGAACTACTTGTTTAAAATATTGTTATTTATCTGCTGTTGTATCCCTAACATGACTAGCCACTTATTGATGATCAATTCCGCCACTTGTGTACACTAATATTTTCCTACTGTAGCAAAGACTGCAGTCGGAGCTCGAACTACTTAGTATGCCGATGCTGCAATGTACAAACGAAATTTATTGAGTTCAGTTACGTGCGTGTACATTGTTCCGCTGTGACAGATCTCTAGTCCACTTCTCAGGGGACATGGGAATATGAGCAGCACTCGTATTTATTTATAGCGACCGCATGAACATTCTGGCTGTTTAACATGTCCTTATACCCGTACATGGCTGAAATATGGAAAGGAATGCGTTGAAGAAATAAAATTAAGTTCTTAGAAATGCAACATCGTGATATTAAAAAAGGAAGGAAGCTTGTAGTTTAACGTGACCGTTAATCTCGCTATCATGATCCACGGGAACTCCTTCTTTTACGTGGAATCCGAACAAGAGGGCATGGCATTGAACTTCGTAAATCTCACATGCGTTGACCGGGAATCGAAACAGGTCCGCCTTCTTGAGAGGCAAACAGCTTGGCTGCTGCGCCAGCACGGCCCACATCGTGATGAAGTAGCCCGATGTACTTGGGTGTGTGTGTGTGGAATCTCTTTGATAAACTATGTTATTGTGATGGCTGTATTAGTGTATTTTAAATTGAGGTTAAAATTTGGATATGAGGAAGCCATGGACTGAATTTAGATACCATCCCGGCATTCACCTGGCGTAGAAGTGGTTGTTGTTGTTGTTGTTGTTTGAGTCTTCAGTCTTTTGACTGGTTTGATGCAGCCCTCCACGCATCCCTGTCCTGAGCTAATCGTTTCATCTCTACATAGCTACCACACCCTACATCCGAGGCAATCTGTTTAACATATTCTAACCTTGGTCTACCCCTACAGTTCTTGTCCTCGACCCTTCCTTCCATAACTAAGCTTGCTATTCCTGGGTGTCTTAGTATGTGTCCTACCAACCTATCTCTTCTCTTCATTAGCAGTCGCCAGAAACATCTCTCCTCTCCCACTCGTCTTAATACCTCTTCGTTTGTAACCCTATCTACCCATCTGATCTTCATCATTCTCCTGTAACACCACATTTCAAATGCTTCAATTCTCCTCTCTTCTGCTGCACCAATAGTCCAAGTTTCACTTCCATAGAGCGCCACGCTCCAGACAAAGGCTTTCAAAAATGACTTCCTAATACCTAAATCTATATTCGATGTCAACAGATTCCTTTTTTGTAGAAATGCTTTCCTTGCCTGAGCCAACCTACTTTTTATATCCTCTTTGCTTCGTCCATCACTGGTTATTTTGCTTCCTAAGTAACAGAAGTCTCCTACTTCCTTCAGCTTTTCACCTGCCAATTTGATCTCCATAGAGGTTTCTGATTTATTTCGGCTACATTCCAGTATTTTTCTTTTACATTTATTAATTTTCATCATGAATTCCTTCCGTAAGACGGAATCCATACCATTCAAAAACTCATTCAAATCCTCAGGCTTGTCGGCCAAGATGACGTTGTCATCAGCAAATCTCAGTGTTGAAATTATTTCTCCTTGAATCTTCACTCCCACTTTAAATTTTTCTCCAATTTCCTTCATTGCTTGTTCAATGTAAAGATTGAAAAGTATGGGTGATAAGTTGCAGCCTTGCCTTACACCTTTCTGAATACCAGCTTCTCTCTCATGTCCTTCAGCTCGAATGACTGATGTCTGGTTTCTGTATAGATTGTATATCACCCTCCTATCCCAGTACTTTATTCCAATAGATTTCAAAATGTCCAACAATTTAGTCCAATCAACGTTATCAAAAGCCTTTTCTAAGTCTACGTTCTCTTATCTTTCCTTATTCTACCTTCCAAAATCAGCCTAAGACTTAGTACAGCTTCCCTTGTTCCTCCATTTCTCCTGATACCAAACTGGTCTTCACCCAACTCCGTTTCTATCTGGCTTTCAATCCTCTTGTAAATTATTCTAGACAGGATCTTTGAAGCATGAGTTATCAAGCTGATTGTACGGTAATCTTCACATCAGTCAGCTCCCACTTTCTTTGGTATAGGGATGATAACATTCTTCTTGAAATCAGGGGGTACCTCACCTGTCTCATAAATCCTAAACACCAAGTGAAATAACCTGATCAGACCTTCATCTCCTATGCAGCTTAGCAACTCAATCGGTATATCATCTATGCCTGGTGCTTTGTTCCTGCCTAAGTCCTCTAATGCTCTGTCAAATTCTGATCTCAATATTAAATTTCCTTTTGCATCCTCATCAATTTCCTCCTCCCTTTCCATTACATGATTCTCAATCTCCTTTCCCTTATACAAGCACTCTATGTAAGCTTTCCATCTCTCAACCTTTTCTTCCCTATCTGTTAGAGGCTTTCCATTTGTGTCCTTAATACTACAGCACTTAGTCTTCTTTTCCCCAAAAGTATTTTTAATCTTTCGATAAGCTGTGTCTACTTTTCCTAATTTCAGACAATTTTCTATACCTGCACATTTCTCTTTCAACCATTCTTCTTTCGCTTCCTTGCACTTCTTGTTAACCTCATTTCTCAGACGTCTGTATTCTGCTTTCCACTTTTCATCTCTTGGAATCTTGTGTTTCCGCCTTTCATCCATCAATTCTAGTATATCCTGAGTGATCCACGGGTTTCTACCTATTATTTCTTTCCTACCAATGTTTTCTTCTGCGGATTTTGTTATTTCATTCTTCAAAAGTGCCAATTCGTCTGCAATTGAAGTTTGTTTAGGGGGTTTGATTAATCCTTCCTTTATACTCTTCTTGAATCTTTCGTTTACATCCTTTACTTTCAGTCTGTCTATTGCCCACCTTCTTGGCTTTTGACTTTTCTTCAGTTTCTTCAAGTTTAATCTGCATTTCATTACAACCAGATTGTGGTCAGAGTTTATATCAGCACCAGGATATGTTTTACAATCCAAAATCTTGTTTCGAAACCTCTGCTTGACCATAATGAAGTCGATTTGGTAACGCTCTGTATCTCCTGGTCTCATCCATGTGTATATTCTTCTATTGTGGTTATTGAATAAGGTGTTAGCTCTGACCAACTCATGTTCGGTGCAGAATTCCATCAGCCTGCTTCCTCGATCATTCCTTTCACCTAATCCGAAATCTCCTACTATCTTCCCTTCTCTCCCTTTTCCTACCACAGCATTCCAATCTCCCATTACTATAACATTTTCATCACCTTTGATATACCTCAGAATGTCATCTATTTCTTCGTAGACCTTTTCAACATCCTCATCATCAGCTTGACTGGTAGGCATATAGACTTGTACCACTGTGGTGCACGTAGGTTTAGTATTGATTTTTGCTACAATAATCCGTTCACTGTATTGCTCATAATATTCCACCCGCTGTCCAAGTTTCATACTCAAATGAGACCAACCCCTGCTTGGCCATTGTTTGATTTAGTGCTAATGACCCTATAGTCTCCTGACTAAAAATCCTGTTCTTCCTGCCAGCGCATTTCACTAATCCCAACCAAATCCAACCTCAACCTATCCATTTCCCTTTCTAAGTTTTCTAACTTTCCACTTCCTAGCAGACTTCTAACATTCCACGCTCCGATCCGTAGAATGTCAGATTTCCTCTTTGTCACTTCTGTGATGTTAAACCCCTCTCGAGTAGTCCCCACCCGGAGATCCGAACGGGGGACTAGTTTACCTCCGGATTGAAATTTTACAAGGGAGGAGGCCATCATCACATGTAATTATGCATAGAGAGGTGCATATCCTCGGGAATAGCATTACGGCTGTAGTTTCCCGTTGCTTTCAGCCGTGCAGCAGAACGCAGTGTAGCCTTTAGTTGGCTGATATTCTCAATATCTTAACCGTCTATTAGACTAGTAACGAATTGATTTATTCTGAAAGACTGCTACCCCCCTTTCAGAATAAGTAAAGAGCAATTCTACTACAAACTACTAACCTTCTACTAACAATTAAATACCAAAATTCTACTAACGAAAAAAATACTAAAGTTCCACCAACAACAAATACTACCACTAAAACAGTCTGTCACCATGCCCACTCACATGCACCCTCACCAGGCGCACACACACACACACACACACACACACCGCAGTCTAATAGAACAATGAAATATATCTAATAAACAAATTCACTTCATACTTACAACTAAAACTAACTACATACTTACTGTACTGTAATTTGAATTGACAATATTTACAAAATTTAAAATGATAATCTGGTAGCAAATATATCTACCCCGTCCGGGATTCGAACCCGAGATCTCTAGGTAGGTCGGTAGATACCCACAAAACCTCAAAGCAGACATTATAAAATTAAATTTAGATAATAATAGGTGTATATTCATGCAATTTGGTCTGAATATTAGCAAGTCCAAAACGGTAGTGATGCCCGAGATGATGATGCATAAACCCTGTTGTTTTGCACATTGAAAGATTCTTCAATAGTGGATATATTTTCATCGGTGAAGAGGATGTTTCGATGACCATTTTGCGCGTAACGCTGCAGGAGACGTCGACATTTAAGCACTCTCAGCTTCTTAGACGCGCGTCAAGGTAATGTCCTGTTCGTCGGCGATAAGCCCGTAGTCCTATTATAATACAAATAATCTAGAGTAAACCTCCCACAAAAATGCCCCGCACCTCCCGTCTCCAATGCGAACCGCCACGATGCCACGACCATTCAAAGTTTGGAGATACATAGCAAAATAACCAAATTGCCTACAGGAAAACAAGTAACATCACCAGTTTCCGTGTTTATTTCTGCGTTGATTGATGATAAAGGTAACGTTTAGAAACGTATCATATATATTATTTCAGTGGTATAGATCCATCCTGCGGCGTTCACAAGAGGCCGATCGGGACAAATGAGCGTTCAAATGTAAGAGAATTGACATTAGCAGTGCCGAATTGCACTCTAATTTCATAAATATCTATAGTTTCTTTACAAAATGACTTTTTTTAAATGTACGAAGTGTGCGATTTGCAGACATTGTTTCTGTAGGAATATACGCTCCATAATTGCTGTCCACTTACATTTTGGCCGCTGTGACGCCTGTTTCATGTCATTTTAATATTATGATGTCTTTCCTTTATAATTTTTCATGGATTTCAGAAAGAGTAAATCAAAGAAATGAGTACTCAAATCGTATAATTTCATAAATATCGAATAACCGGAGAATCTTATGATGATCCAATTTTCAGTGATTACCTCCTTAAGTTTGGGAACGTAGAACTTTGAATTTTCACTGAAATGTAAATAGTGTTCTATAATCATTTGGTTGAAATGAAAACATTACAACCTTTCTCCTTAAATCTCGCATTATAAACCTATTGGGGAAAGTGTGGTTTATGAACATGCGAGATTTTTCGCACGGGTCCGCTAGTATATATTATTTCAGTGGTAAACCACAGAAAACGACTTGCGGCATAACTGGGACTGGAATTGAACCAATCTCTTCTCAGTTCTGGTTCACAAGACTGAACGTACCCCATTCCAGTCTTCAGATCAGAATTAATTTTTTGGCAAAGCTGGGAATCCAACTCAGGCCCTTTGGGACCAGGCGCGGATTCAAGGGGGGGGGGGGGTCACGGGGGTCATGACCCCCCCCCCCCCAAACGGAGACCAATTTTTTTTGCAAACTCAAAAAACGAAAACACAATTACCAGACAAATATAACTTAACGAATTTTAACTGAAAAACAGGTTTTTTTTCATTTTATTCAATACTGAATTATCTTTATTGGAATTATTATGTTCTGTTACAACTGTACATATTTACAACTTCAAACCTCTTGTATAAAAAATATTAGTTATACAACAAAATCAACTCGTCTATTTTGTTTAGCAAACCTTGTGATTACCGAATCGATGTTTATAGTGATGTCACGATGAATGTGCAGCAATGCACGGATAGGAAACTGGGGCTTTTTTCACACCAAATATTTTTGCCGACGTCCAAACTGCAAGCTTGGTTGGCAATTTAAGCTGTGACTTTCTCCCTTTGTCGGTATCAACTCGACTTGCCGAAACTGTAACGTACCTTGATCCTTTTCTCGAAGCTCGATGTAAAAGTCGCAAAACACGACGTTGCAATTTGTACGAATATTTTTGGTGCGCTAAACGCATCAAATTTCTATCCATGAAGCTTGCAAAAAAATTGGTCTGGTTTTGTACGTTTGGTTATTTTGTGATTGCGTTTTTAGTGATACCATTTTTCTTAACAATTTCGATTCTCTGACCCCCCCTCCAAAGCCAAACTCTAGATCGAATCTCTGACCCCCCCCCCCAAAACCAAACTCTAGATCCGCGCCTGTTTTGGACCGAGGTATCAATACATACACGAGACCACCAAAGGCGACCTGATGCAGACTAAAAGAAAAAAAAAACTAAACTAATATCGTTATCTGTTTTTTTCTTAACCTATGAATAGGTAAAATAACATAATCCACCTTTAAGTTAATGATATATTGAAACTAATGATATATATTGTAATACTAGTTTCGGTTAGCTTGTAACCTTCTCCAGTTATAATTAAAATTATAAATATTAATCTAATGGCATCACTAATCTAAACATTAACATTATATGAACAAAAATAAGCATTAGAATTAAAAATATTCACTATAAATGTTTTTCAGTAATCGTTCATAACTTTCCAAAAATATTAAACATTCTGTTTAAGAAATATTAATTATAATAAAAAATACTGTCTAACTTGATAACAACAGTACTTGAAGAAAACGTTAATAATACGGTAAAAATATAACGTAAATTTGCTTTAAAACTCAGATCTATTACATTTGAAGTATAAATGAAAGTTTTGAAAACATATACAAATATTGCTTATGAAATTTTGTAGTTCAAAAGTAATGAGAAATCTGCTTCTATGGAGTAGGAAACGGCAATAAAAACGTCCTTTACGTTTTTTAATATGTTATTATCCAAAAAGATGGTCATTGTGATTATGGTGACTCGTACCTTCTTTTGAATAAAGATGAAATTGATTTATGCAGGTAGAAATGTTATTGAAAAGTCCCCTATAAAAGAGAGAATATGCTGTTTTTTTTACAAAAAAAATCCGCCTGCATTCTGCATGTAGGCCTATTTATTTATTTATTTGAATGTTCATGGAAATAATATAATATTAATCTGCTTTAATTGTGTTCAATATTTGCGTAAGCTTACTTATGAAGATAACATTATCTAACGCCAGTTTAAAACAAATAATAACGAAATAATTCAAATTAATTTTGGGGTTATTATTATTATTATTATTACTGTCATTATTTTAAAAAGAAGACTGCAGTCCTATTTTGAGGCTTTATTTAACTTTTAGAAAACGACGGTAATATAGGAATGTGAGATAGAAACTCTCCCTACTAGAGTGAACTGATCTTGTAGCTTGTCCAAACATGTTATTTCATTTGGCGTCTTGGGAGATCGTGGTCATTATCCCCGTGTGGTTGTGCGTATAATTTGTTGGAAAACCTGTGTTATTGTGATGATGACTGTAGCATTGTTACTGTAATAATGTTCTAGGATTGGATTGGTGCTTCGGTACTTGAGATTCATCGTCCCGTGCGGCATAATCCATTGACTGCGAAAATAAATAAATAAATAAATAAATAATAATAATAATAATAATAATAATAATAAATCTATAGCCTAATTAATTTTATTTGCTTTGATAGTAATAACAAAAACTCGGGAGGGAAAACTATCCTCGAGATGGCCATTGTTTGTGCTGGGATTTGAGCCTCGGATGTTCGTAAGCGAGACGTGATGTGTGTGCCATAGACTTTTAAATTTGGCGTATTCTCACTTGCTCCTGACCACGCAGACACGAAATTAGAGCTACATTCACTTTGACTTTGAGGCTCAACCAAACTCAATACAGCTGTGGCCAGAGATTGAGCCATTCGCAGACATTTAGAAAAAGAATAGAAGTGAATTGGTAGTAATTCACCATAACCGGTGAAATTACTTTGGATTGTGGATAATTTTGTGACGACGGCAAACAGTAACGGTAATTGAATCTCTGGTTGGAACGAAGCAATGGCAAGTGAATTAATCCGAAAGCTACCCCCGTCTGCAGTGTGACCTAGGCGCGAGGTCTGCAGGGACCAACAACACCGAGCTATTCCATTAAAAGTTGCAGCCGTCAGTGAGTTAATTGTGAAAACTTTGCCAGTACTGTAGTAATTGTGTTGTGCTTTATTCACCAACATTTCTACACGTGACTTTCTCATTGATGGACGACAAATTGAAATCTGCGGCGCGCAAACAATATACTCTACAGCGTTTTTTTTTTGTACTCGTTACCACAAAAAAGGGGTGTGCACGTTTTAATTAAACTCTGGACGTGCGTGGACAAACCTGATTATGTACGTGTGTGACGGTGGTGGTAGTAGCATATCAGAGGCGATCACACTGCGCTTATCTGAACGACTTACTGGTATTCCTGCACGATGCTTTGGGTGCGTGGTAAAATGCTTTGCCCAAGGTAGCAGGATTGAATCTCGGTGCATTCATTTGGCATTTGAGGGTGCTTAAATACGATATACCCATGTCAGTAGATTTATTGGCTAGTTTAGAATATATTAAGGGCAATATTTTGAAGGGCTAGTGTCTCTAAACCACCATTAATTAAAACGAACGTTCATCCCAAGATTATTATAATAATTAGTTTTAATATTAATATTAAAGCCATTTATGAAAAGTCATATTCTTCCTGGCTTAAATTTGGTTGGTTCGTTGGTTCCTCAGTTTAGGGGCTGCGACAATGCGATCATGTACCCCGTGTACTTTGGGTGTGTGTAGAATCTGTCTGATAACCGGTGTTAATTGTGATGACTGTATTAGTGTGAGTTTCTGTTTCTTCATTCAAGTTACGACTGCATACTTTGGAATTTTCAAGTAGTTCCTATTTTTTCCGATAAACGCCACCGTCAACAACTACTAGTTCATAACTTGGCTACTAGACGCCACCGCAATCGGCTCCTGGCGATGAACGTAGGGACCTGAGCGTTGTTTACATTTTTAACCTAATTTAGCTTCACACAGCTGTAATAAGTGCAAGGTTCTTTAACATGCCATAAATCTATGACATGGGACCGCCGGCTTTACTTCCCCTCCAAAAGAAGGCATACTGAGGGATTTTTAACGCTCTCAAAAAATCCGACGACTTCGGCCGGGTTTGAACCCGCGATCTTGGGTAAAGAAGCTCAGCATGCTAACAACTACGCCACCGAAGCCGCTGGCTTAAATTTCAATCACAGTGTTGAACTAAATACAAATTGAAATTTTCTGATTACTCTCAAATGCATATGTCGTATATTTCGGTACCTGTTAAAGTTCGATTTGCCGACGACGAGGTTAGGAACTAAGCGTTGTTTACTGCCGGTGCTGAGCTTGCATTGACGCAGGAGTTTCTCCTTATCCCCGGTAGGTAACAAGCACTAAGATCAACAAATGGTAGCGCAGTAAAGGTCAGAGCATTCATATCTCAAACATGTAATATTTGCGTATTTAGATAATTTTCATTATTTTGGTCATATTGTGTATATGTTTGTGATTTAAGGTCATATTTTAGTTATAATTGCAGAGCCATTATATGTTTTTCTGCGATGTGTTCCACTATGCGAGCGCTTATCTCAGCAACATATTAAAAGCGTTATTGTGGTTGTTTTATGGCAGAGAATTTAGCTTTAATCATTTCTCAGTTTTTGGTTTATTTTTTTAAAGTCAAATTTGTGTCAGTGTGATATCAGTAATAATGCATATAAATGTTTGTATAGCCAAACTTGATCTAAAACTATAATACATTTTGAAGAAAAATACCTAGGAGGTAGAATCAGTGAAAATGGACTAATTGATGCAAAAGATAAACACAAGAATCGGCCACCTATACTGGGCTATTATTGGGCGTTTCACTGGAAATGAGGTGGTCAGGAAGAATACCAATCAGACTCGACTTAGTCACCAACAGTGATGCATGGGCCCTTACTACACAGCACAAGAGCAGACTGCAAGCGAGAGGGATGCGATATCTGCCAAAAGTTGAAGGAAGTACCAAATAAGATACGGTGAGCAATCAAAGGATCTGAAGTGCAGTGATATACAGCCGATGCAGTTGCGAATTGAGGAAAGTGTGACAATGACACCAGGATGGACGAAAATAGACTTCCACGCAGGGGTTGAGAAGCATAGGCTCTAGGCATAAGATCCCATGGCCCACCACGGTCGACCTGAGGGGACAACAATGAAGACAGCTCAGGGTAGGTCCTGGTGGAAAGCTCTCGGCAACCCTGTACACTTTCAGGCAGGAGAGTATCGACGAAGCAAGTATGATCACGAGTGTATTGCGCAGTGGACTGGGCAAGTATGGCGTTAAGAGAGCCCACACTAGACTACATGGTATTCGTTGTGAAGGACAAGGATGTTACTTATGTAAATAAGCAGATCACAACTTGTACTTTTGATAACATTCATAAATCATTTGGGTACCCAGGAAAGGCCTCATTGGGAATCGATCTAAGAACAGTCGTCACACTCTCTTGGATCAACATTGTCTTGACGTTGGATTTCTGGGTCACAAGGAAGTCATCCAATGCCGCGTGGATTCCGGATTGAGTTGATAGTGCCAGGTCTCAGCGCCTGTAACGCTAGTATGCTGTAAGGATAGATGTTGGTCACACATACTGTAGTAATGAAATCTCCATAGGTTTCCTATCATTTAGTTCTCTGCTCGTCTGTCACAAACCTGCAACAGATCTTCCGTGTACCTCAGATGTGCCATCGTTCCATTTCGCTGGTGATATCTCTGCACCAAGCTGCACCGGATTGTGGAGAGCCAACGTACAGCTATGTTCGTAGTGGATGTGGGGATCATATCCTGAGTAACGTAATTGCTCTTCTATCAGACTGCTTACCCCCGTACGCTACAGACTACCACGATATCAAGTTCTATGGCAGCGATCTAGACACCCCTAGCTTATGCAAATTTTCACAGGCGATGCATATCAGGAGTTCTGCTATCTTGTCATTGCCGAACCCAAACGTAGCTCATGTCTTAAGTGCCTCTTCCCGTCACGAATGCGTTTGAACCCGTCATTAGCACATTTTCTGCTTACGGCCTCCGTCTCGTACACTTGCATCAACGTTTATAAACGTCTCTGTCATCATTTTTCACAATTTGAAGGTGAACGTGACATTCTATCGTTGCTCCATTGCACAGTGACACTAACTTACACACTAAATTTGATTGCTGGCAGCTGCCATGTTTCACCATGCTAGGAGGTATTACTCGACATACACATGCGCACTTTGCCGTTGAGACATCGCTCAACATTCACTGCGCTGTTTAAACACATCACGTATTATGAAACTTGTGTTTTAGCACTTCCAACTCTAAATTTCATTTTCCATATTTTGCTGTAAAGAGCTCAGTACAGTATTGTTCATTGGCTCATTTGCTTCGGGATCGAATCCAGGCACTCTTCAGTTAAATGTGAGAGATTGGTATCAGTAGGCGTAATGGCATATCAAGTAATCCCTTCAGGGCAAAAATTGGCATCTCTGGGTCCCTAAAACCATAGAAGTCAAGAATACATTAAGTCCATTTGTAAACCTGCCTAGAGAGATCCTTCTTTGATTCAAAAAAATATTCCGTTTATTCTGCGATTCTAATCGAATTTCAATCATACGAAGGAACGATTGTGAATTATCAAAGCATAATGAGATTAAATAATCACAAAATTGAGTTTCCTTGTGAGAGGAGCTACTTGGGGCTGATGACTACAACGTACAAGTCTCGAAAAGAAACAACGATCAAAAAACTTTTTTCAGCAAGAAATTAAATTGCCATCAACATATCTTCTGCTGTTTTGCGACTTGTAAGTTGTAAACATGACGATATAAGCTAAGGGTAAAATAAGTATTCTGAAGCCCACTGTGTACCCCTGAGGTATAGAGAATTGTACGAATCCTTTTCATGCTCCGCGCTACCAAGCAAATGCAATTTAAGCTGGCGGCTTGAAGTGGAGATCTCATTGAACGGTATTATAGCGTATCTTCTTTTGCTGTGCTCGCGATTGTTAAACGCGTCCGTGCTGTTGCGAGGGAGACGCAGACGTCCCTGCTTGCGTCATTGTGCCCAGTGCTCTGCAGTGTCTGGGTTAGGTCATGCGCGATATTTAGTATTGTGCCCAATCGGTCACGGCAGTCTGGCATCGAACTCAGGTCTCATCAGAGAAGACCAGGCACATGGTTATGCCTAGAGTCGAACCATTGATCTCTGCGGGGGAGCGATTCAGGGAACCCAAAGAGCAATGAGAGGTATAGTGACATATAATAAGGTAGCGTGATTTCACGATCTATAGGTGAATATCATAGCAATTTAAGGGAAGAACTGTAGCCAAATGCAAGAAAATATACATTTTCAGAGCATACGAAAATGAGAGGAGGCCAGTTTGAAGTTTTACAAATGACCCTTAGCAAGTGGGCGGAGAGCCTAGGCGCCGACCGAACTATTTACGTCTGGAGCAGGAAGACAGCTCAAAATTAATGACCCGGGTATCCACCGCTTGACAACGGTGAAACGTAGAGTAGGGACGATGGCTCATGGAAATTAATTAATTACAGCCAAGTGGAGTATTGAAATGCATTGAAATATACACCCAGGTGAATATATTCACGGAGAGGTAATTTAGGAGTGGTTTTTCACCTAAATTAAGGCCTATATCTCCAAATGAACGAATTACAACCTAGCCTACGCTCGAGAGCAGTGACTTTGTGACCAGTCAACGGGGAATTACCACGATGGCGTACCCACGCGCTGAACTTAGGCAATTAATTGTAATTAATTGGCCGAAGCGATCGCCGGCACGCGAATGTTTTTGAAACCTCCACACATAAATAAACAAGATGTAGATGTCATTTCGGCTGAAGAGGTATTATTTCAAGAAAGGAGTCGCTCTCATGTGTCCAGTGGACTATTTTGTACGAGAAACCTTTATATATAGGGGGAGCAAGGCAAGCCAAGCCAGTTGCTCTACAGTTCGTTCTACAGTCGCTCCACAGTTGTTCTCCAGTCTTCACGAGTCGTTCTACAGTCGCTCTACAGTTCACCTAGAGTTATTCTACAGTATACACGTAACTAAGACGCTGCTAGTAGCGCGCCAAATGTTAAAGTATCAACGCGTCGTCGTTGGAGAACAATAGAAGCAAGTTATAAAGCTTCATAAGTAATCATGAAGTGCGTCGAAAGTAAATTATTACAGATATTTACCTATTATCTGACGCAAATATAAATTCGCCCCAGCGAAAAGGAACTTATAATGTTTTTGAACAGTTATGATACCGGGAGGTATTGTCAGAATTATATATGACAGCATCACCAGAAACACTACAATGATGGGAGCTTGGAAATCATTGCCACCTAATCTGGATAGTGAGCTGAACAAGATTGCAGGGAACGAGGATCAAACGTCCGTAAAACGCTGTTAGATTGTCACGGAGACCAGCGGTTGTCATAATTGCAGCGCATCTCTGAGATCAGGCGTAGGGGAAGTCTAATTTAAGGATCAACATGTGAAGTAGTGGATAAATGTATATAAATTGTGAAATAGTGATTTAAAGTGTTCATGTGTATAGTGATTAATATCCAGTGTATAGCAGTGATAAAGGCCACTGATAAAAATATGTGTATCATGTGGAAAGTGTATGAATCTAAGTGTTGTGTAAAGGATAACATGATGGCTTAAGTCAAGCGTCATGGTAGCGCTAAAGCTGAAGCGCTGGTACTATCCAGCAAAGAGGAAAAAGTGAGTACCCATTTTTATAATGTCATTATAACTAAATAGTTCACCATGTAACGATTTGTCACTTTGAGAATAAGATGTAATAGTCACTTACTGAACGAGTTTCACCACTCGTCTTGAATAAAGTATGGCTTGGAAGGTGATTTGTTTAAGGCCATTCAGGCAAAAATAGTGATGGATGTAACGGTAACGTTAAGTGGTAATAATAATAATATCATGGGGTCGGCAACAGTAAAGTAATAGGCATTTTTGGCCTAAATAATGTTCAAATAGTGTCATGTCTAATGTAAAGATACTGTATTTGATAAACAGTAAGAGTATAACGTGAAATATAGAGAAATACGAGAGCTTTTTCAGTGTCAGTGAAATATGAATGAATATTTGATATGGTCAATCCTTAGGATTATGTTTGAGGACCATTAAAGTAAAGAAAGCCAGTAAATTTATTACATTTTTGTTAGGAGCTATGTAAAGCTTTGGCTTAAGTGGTATGATAGAGAGAGCGCGGGTGCCTTAATAATGGAGTCATATATGTGAAGTATTGTTTGAGCCGCATGTAAGCGTGCAGAATTAACGTAGAATCCAGTGATTTACGTAATAAATATTGCGGGGAACAAACTAGTATAGCTTGCGCGTTAGGTGAGAAGTTGGCTAAATCTACGAGTAGTATCGCCCTTGAGCATACTGTATTATTTCGCAGCGAATTGGACAGAGCCTGTCTGTATCCAACGCTTGCTTGAATTATGCCACTATTGACGTCCGTCGAGACGCTGTGAGCATGTGTGTATTAATGACCTACCCTGTGAGGTAAGGCTCATATTCGTCGTTTAGGAACGCAGATTTCCTTATATTTTATTGACAGCTGCTGGTGAAAGTCGTGGATTTTCACTATGATGCGCGTCTAAAGCCACTAGTAGTCACCATAGAACGGCAAGGCTATCACTAGAATTCCACCCCAGCCATGAATGTTAATTAAGGAGCCAGTTGAGCCCAAGACACTATAAGGATAGGTGTTAAATATTTAAATGACTCAATTATTTAGGAGCCACACTTAGCGTTACTCCAGTACTGCATTTTGTAAACAAACCTGACCTTGATCTTGACAGTAGAGAGAGGGGGGATTGTAGACCACTTCTGCGGCAGCCATCTTGGTTAGCCGGCTGGAACGAATTTTATTGCCTGCTGAGGGGGAGGAAGGTCGTTCGACCGGTCCCTTGGAAATTAGTCACAATAGGGCACTGAGGAATCTCAATATTTCCTTATGCAATTAAGATTTGAGTATTATGATGATGCCAATTGAATTGAACGGTGGGTTGCAACTCACATACGTTGTTGGATCATAGAAATCAGATAATATTTGGCTCAGTTATTCTCTGAGGAGGAAAGCTGAACCAAAATAATGTAGGCATCTTCTTTTAGAGTGCATTTTGCCAGTTCCTGCTAATTTATGCAGACGGGTATGTGTTTTCCCAGAACATGACACATTTGTAACGATGATAAGCCCGACAAGACCCAGAAAATCGTTATATGGTGAAACTATAATATATTCTATCCATGTTTATTTTGGAAGGGATAAGTACCACTTTTCTCAAAGCGTTAATATGGATGGAAAGAAGGAAGATGATTCACACAACACAACAAATATTTGTTAATGATTGCAGAAAATAATGAATTCATGTTAATCAAGGTAAATGCCATAAGAAATGGAATAATGTTATTAATATCATTTTTATGTGATATGTGATTTTTGGGTTATGATACTCCCATTAACTAAAATTGTGTAAGTTGATGAACACTATGGAAACCCATGGAAGTCTGAAATTGTCATTGACAGGATGCTAGAATTAGATTTGAGTGCAGTGTCGCACTATTTTAAGAAGAAAGCTCACAGAATAACCCTATTTTATTTGTGGGAATTAAATATAATTTGTCCTTTATTTGTATTTGTTGTATAGCCATGATTTTAGACCAGTAAATGTGTTATCTTTAGGAAAATATTGTGTATTTCCTGTAGAGTAGTTACCTGGTAGACTCAAATCCTGAGCATGTGGTCGTATAGTGGGCAGGAACGTCCCATACCTCGAAAGACCGTGAGTTAGTTGGGATACGAACACATGGTCCACATGATGACAATCGGGTACAGTATCAAGGTCAACAGACCTTTGTCACCATATTGCAGTAGTATTACAGTATATCAACTATTGCTCGGTCAACTAACATTGATATTGACGAATTCACAGATGTATTAGAAACAATAATTAATATTATATATATTAAGGCTTTCACGGCCCGGATTACTATATAAGTAATTCATGCTTTTTGGGCTAATGCCATGTGTACACTTCCCTTTTGTTTATGTTTCCTTATATCCATCTAACCCTCCCACCTCCCCCCTTTTTTCTTTTGGACATCCTCATTCTTCGAGGAGTCTCTATATTTTCACCCCGCCCCCTTTACCTTCTCCTTACTTACTACTCTGTCCGCCGTTCTACCATGGTCGATACAGTAATTTCTGGCAGCTGCTCTCTGGTGACGAACAGAGAAATTTATCTATTTTTTGTAATTTTTTGTTATCTCATTGATATACTTTCTTTGGCCACATTTTTGATTCCCTTGAAAAAGGAGGCAAGGTTTCTCCGAAACGTATGGTTCTAATTTAAATACGCACGGCATTAGCCCAAAAACATGATTTATTTATATAATAATTAATATTGTAACATTCAGTCGGTGAACACAACATCATTCCATATACCGTACTGGAATATGTGAAAAATGTATAAAATAAATTACATTTCATTAATAAAAAGAAAACTAAGGGCTGACATGTTTCGCTCGTTAAGCGAGCAATACAAAGATCTCTACAAAACATTACCAAACCTGCACAGTGACACAGACAGTCTCTGCTCTCGTAAAACCAAATACAGTGGAACTTGGATAATTCGAACCTCAAGGGACCAGTAAAATATTCGAATTATCCAAAAATTCGAATTATGAAAGTTCTTTGAACGGGGTAGAGAAAATATTCAAACTTGTAAGTGTTCATCCAAGAACCTTAATTAAGCTGTATAATAACTGTAACGTGAATAACATCAAAAGTCTCAAATGATAAAATAAAACCAAAATGTACTATTCACCTATTTAACGACAGTAGTAATCCAGCAATCTAGTTAAGTCTTACAGGAATCTACTGTTTTTCAAAGAAGTTTGAGATTTTTACCTGTTTCCAACAATCAAGTCTCTCGGCCATCACAAAAGAATGTAACAAATTTAAGGAAGGGAAAACAGAATCATTTACATCATTTCGACTTAAAAAAGAAAAGTTCTATAATGTGGTTTGTTGCTTGGGCTGTACTCGGAACAGTTTTTTCGGGAACTTGCTCCGCGAGTTCATTGCCAGATGCGTCGTCACCATCTTGTTTTTCGGACCAAACTGTTTGGCTTCCGATCGGTTTTTTACACGTAAAAACTTCGAATTATCCAAAATATAATTCGAAATAACCACGATTTTTTAGCTTTGATTGTATATAAAATGCTAGGGACCAAGATAAAAATTCGAATTAATGACGATTTCGAATTATAGAAGTTCGAATTAGCCACGTTCCACTGTACAAGAAAACCCGTCAGAAAACATAGTAAGTGTGGTGATTGTTACTGATAAATAATAAAGCAAAGTAAAGGGAGGTATCGCGCAGTTCGTCACTCCAGTGGGGGTCCGGGCGGGGACACCAAGAGCCCGCCGATGAGCCAACTTGGTGTCCTAAGCGAAACCCCACACAAGACACGGCACAAACCTAGAAGAATTGCTGAGTTTTAATTCACCGGCCGTGAAAGCCAATATACCATCTTTTTGGAAGCCTTGATAGGGAGGTTATGGCTGCTTGAGCTTTTGGTTCTCGCAGTCAAGGGGTGCAGTTGCACTCTATATAAAGGGAGGTATCGCGCAGTTCGATACTCCTGTGGGGGTCCGGGCGGGGACACCAAGAGCCCGCCGATGAGCCAGCTTGGTGTCCTAGGCGAAACCCCACACAAGACACGGCACAAACCTAGAAGAATTGCTGAGTTTTATATAACTATCTATTTTAATGTTGCAAAACTTAGAAATGTCGATCCCATCAACAACAGTCTTCCTCCCCCAAACTAATCTATGAAGGTGTAGCTACTATTGCTGTGAGCAGTAAGCTCTAAAACTACAGTAGAATTATAAACTAACATGCGGAAATGCACTACGAGAACTCTGTTGTGATGATTAAAAGCTAAAACTACAACATAAAAGAGACGGATAGTCAGTCTGAAAGACTGGACTTGATATCATTTTAAATTCTAGCAGCCAAGTACCAAGAAGGCAGTGCGAGATCAGAGTTTCAAGTTTCTATTTTGTTTCTTCACTGCCTACTTGATTGTTCTCGCACTGCCTTCTTGAAACTCTGTTCTCGCACTGCCTTCTTGGTACTCGGCTGCTACATTGTACTATGACGTCACACACCTCAGTGCATTCTAGGTACATTTTGTCCCGTCACCGTAACGTAACGCCAGACCCCAGCGTAACGATGAAGTCGACAAGATCATTTAAAATTGTTTGTCTCTATTAATGTGTTGAAAGATTTAATATTGATACTTATCTGAAATTGTGGAATGTCTACAGGCTGCTCAGACTTTAGGCTTTAGTAAATTCTGTTTAAATAATAATCTAAGTTCTTGGAATTTGAGTAGCTTTTATAAGAGCATGTAGGCCTATCTCTTGAAAAGTTTTCAGATTATGTATGAATGAAATACTCGTTTTTTCACAAACTTAACCATTGGTTAGAAAAATTATACTTATTGTCCCATAATCTCGATACTACGCCTCTTCAATTGACAACAGTCATCATCATCATCACCACCACCTTCCTCTTAAATCATGCTTTCGCTGGGTGTTCCCTGATTGTATCAAATTTGAAAATGCTATAAAATTTTAATATTCATGCCATTTTTCCTACCACGTTGCGTAGTGGTTAGCATTCATGGCTGTCACCTTCAAGGTTCGGGTTCAATTTCCGACTCTGCCAAGAAATGTAAGTTTGGTTTGAGGTCTGGAACAAGATTCATTGTGTCTTGCGAGGCAGAACTGGAAGGTGGTGGGTTTGATTCCCATCTCAGCCACCTAATAAATGGTTTCCCATAGTTTCACACTTCTACTCCAGGAAAATGCCAGGGTGGTACCTAAATGAAGGCCACGGCTACCCCCTACCGAATACCTAGCCTCAGTTACACGCATTAATAGAGTTGTAACAATGACACAAGTTATTAGTCGAATTGCACACACACACTGACCCATGTGCACGAGCTTCGTCTAGACGATGTCGCAAAGCCCCTAAATGAATCAACAATCACACAATTTGTGTCTTAATCAAAAGATGTTGCCGACTTTCTATTTGAAGATTTAAACATTATGGTCGTCAGCCTCGTGTGCTTGGGCATGTGTGATACTCTGTGTTCATAAGATATCCTCATAAGTTTTTGCATCTACAAGTGGGATACCATCCTACAGTTCACTGGAGTAGAAGTTGGTAAACACGGAGAACGTCTTATAAGATGACTTGATGACTGGGGAGGGAAACGAAACCACATCTACTCAGTGATTCTCAAGAATGTGAGTGTACCCTGTTCCAGATCTCAGACCAGTATTAAATTGTTCGGTCTGGAATTGACCCCGAGACATTTCAGACAGGAGCTTCAATGCTACGTATAGATCAGAAATGGTAGCATCAGATGAAGAAACATGCTGTACTGTATAGTAAATCTGTTCGTTGTGGCCGTCATTGACAGTAGAATACTGTCAATGGCTCATGGTTGCATTGGAGCTCAGAGCTGAGTCCGGGTTCACTTCCACTAATTTGTGATGGCCTTATTTATTATATGTGTTTAAGGCCCTCTTAACTAATGTCAGATATAAAGTTAGCACAATGCACACTTTGTGAGTGGGAAACATATATTTACACTGGTGACGTCATGCAATCGGCTGTGTGTACAGCAACTACCAGAAATAGGGTCGATGCAGTGACCTCCTGTTGCGGGTAATTTCCTTGTTTAACGAGAGCAACAGTCCGCTCATGGATGTGAGGTAGGCTACCTGCTGTGCCATAGTTGCCTGTAATAAGTATGGTGGGGGCATCCTGCAATCTGGTTTGTCCGCTCTTGCTGCCAACGAGTGGGAATAGACATTTGAAGAGGGTTGAATCCAACCACCCATTGTGAACCAGAGTATGTAAGTACCCCTGGGCTACGGCGCTTCACGACCAGTCACGCATAACGCACCTATTCCACTAAGATGGACACCACTGGGAGGAAAAAGGAAACAAGACCGACTTCGAAGAACTTGGCGTCAAACAATGAGAGAGGATCTCAGGACCATTGGCATCTCTTGGGATGATGCCGAAGCTGTTGCGATCGACCGACATTGCTGGAGAAGACTTGTGCCCAATGTGCCTTGCACAGAACCTAATGATGATGAGTCTAGCGCAGATACGATTGCTGGGCTCTCGGAGCGCGTGTAGCTTTGGGGTTGGAGCCAAAATCTATGAGCGACTCTCACATAGACCAGTGACGAACGCGCTGTAACATCACAGCGTATGGCTGCCCCTTGGGGCCTTGGCTCTAGTTACCAAGAGAGTACGCGGCGAGTTCATTCCACACGAAAAGTGCTGCTGAACTAATAATAATAATCATAATAATAATATTTTTTAAATTTTCTATCGCTTATCCTCCAAGCTCGGATTCTCCCATGGACTCTGCGAGAGATCATTCCTCTACCGTCGCAAGGATGGCGTGTGGGAGCTGAACACACTTTGTCAGCAGATACAACTGGGGTTAACGAAGGGCGGACCGCCCAGGCGACCGGTAACTTTGATCTTATTCAGGAAAGGCCAGGGAAGGGGTTTTGGCAGGAAGTTGGCCGTAGACCTGTTGAAAAGAACCGTCCCAGCATTTGCCTGGTGGTGAAAATGGGGAAACCACGAAAACCATTTTCAGGATGGCCGAGGGGGGGGGGGGGGGTATTAATAGTACATTATACAACGAGCCTATAATGGCAATAATTAAGACACGAGTATGTTTATAAATCGAGCGTACGCGAGTTTTATAATTTCCATACGAGTGTCTTAATTACCATTATAGGCGAGTTGCATACGACTGTTTATGTTCGACGATAATTATTATAACTTTTATTTTTGCACATAAATACTCATAAGTATCTGTCGAGATTTCGCCAGTTTTGTGTACTGAACAGAGCGCATGAGACGCAGAGAATGCCTTGTATTTGACCATGGCCTCCTCGATTACCCTACTATGACACTAGGCCAGGCAGTGAAATTTTAATTAGAAGGCCGTGGAACTCAGCGCATCTAATTATCTAATTGGTCAAACAACTGTTTCTTGAGCTCTGATTGGTGGGAGAAACTGTTTCATAATGAAAAATAGTGTTATAATGAGCCTCATTATAGTACAGTTTTCTGACATATAATAGTCAAGGTCGAACATAAATATTATTGTACAGTATATTCCACTTTCATATATTTTCAGATGAGTTCAATGTTTTTCACCTTAAATAACAACCAACACCACATCCTTATTTTTTAATATCATGATTTATATTGGCGTACTATTTTCGTTCTCACACAACGACTTAATTTTAGTACACTATAACCCGTATTTCATTTTTCTGTTCACGGTATATTTCTTTTTGGCTGACTGCGTGGCCCAGCACACCTGCTGTGCCCAAGCTAGCGACATGAATGCCGACCAAGTTAGTTGGCAATTGAGTGTGCTTAAATACACGGGAGCAGTGTCAGTACATTTACAGTCATAACTGGAGTATCTATGAGCAATTAGATAACACCGTATCCTGTACAGTATACTGTATAGCCTTAAATACGAGCATGGTGGAATGTAGCAGGCAGACTAATACAGTGATGTTCTACTGAGCGCTCCCGGAGAAGAAGGGGGAACTTGGGAGTGAATCGACCTGCTTAGCTTTGTCATGATGAGAGGGCAAGTGGACATGGGTAGTAGGAAGACTTTGAGGGCTGACCAACGTTGCGTACAAAGCGTGAATAACAATGCGCGCTGTCACTGAATTGATTACCTTGCAAGCTTTTTCTAAAAAAAAAAAAAAAAAAAAAAAAAGCCTGTGGCGCTACGGCCCATGAAGGGCCTAGACCAACCAAGCGACCACTGCCCAGCCATTTCATCTGCTGATTATGGGGTGACGCATGGTCAGCGCATCGGGTCCCCTTGGCCGTTAATCTTGTGTTTTGTAACCGTGGCACTGTCTTACTGTCAATTGTCCTCACGAGGCTGAGTGCACCCCATTCCAGCCCTCACGTCAGTTTTTAAAATCCCTGTCGGAGCCGGGAATCAAACCCGGAGCCTTCTAGTGCAAGGAAGGCGCGCTACCCCAACACCATGGGGCCGGCAAGCTTTATTAAACACAGTGCGGTATTATAACTGTCTGAGGTAGTAATCAAATAATTCAACCCTGAGATACACCGCATCAACATAAATATTACTAAATTGTTTATTTTAGATCAACTGCCCAGACATATGATTGGAAATTAATTTTGATATTATGTAGGAATGACCTTAAAACGAAGTTTAATTTAAATTCATTTGGCTCAAATTTGAATAGTCAATTGCCTCTATATAGCAGTTCAAGAGTGCTGTGTAACGCTTCTTTTCATAGACGCAGATGATGAACGAGATGTACCAAGCCCCTAAAATGAATTAGCAACAACAACAACAACAACAACATATTTTCAGGGAGTAAATAATGTAATTCAAATTAATCCTAGAAGTACATTTCCCTGTTAAGACTTCATTACTATGAAACAATATTTCATATTCATATATACCTAACAAACGTAAGAATATTTTTAATGAATATGTACAATAGTTACCTTTCTGTTGTTTCTATATGTGCGGGTTTCGTCACCAGATTCGTGTACCTGGGTATGTATTCAGTTTGTACAGGATGGCGCACGAACAGTTGGCACATTTGAAAAGCAAATATAAAATGCATCTTATGTCCTATGTTGTTCACATTTCGCGCACACCTTCCCTGTTTTATGGAAATCACTGTAGAGGTGGCACTGCTGCTTTGTCTCCGATTGCTTACATTCCAGTGAGCTTTCTGCCATGGCTGAGCACGGTCGACTCTCCGTTCAGCAGTACGCCAAAACAGTTATCCTTTATTGAAAATCCACAGCCTGCTTCCAGTCTCCGACCAGGTCAGGAATGGAATGAATGAAGCCCCCATCTAGCGGCGAGGATATGAAATGTGCCGGCTGCCGAGGCCTGACGCACTCCTCTGGGGCAATGATTAAATGAATGACAGATGAAATGAAATGATAGTGGAGAGTGTTGCTGGAATGAAATTTTGACAGGGAAAACCGGAGTACCCGGAGAAAAACCTGTCTGCCTCCGTTTTGTCCAGCACAGATCTCACTTGGAGTGATCGTTGATTTGAACCACGGACCCAGCGGTGAGAGGCCGGCGTGCTGCCGCCTAAGCCACGGAGGCTTCAGTTATCCTTTATTGTGAATCAAAAAGTGTTACGGCGACTCAAAGGAAATTTCGAGCTGTATTTCAGATTAGGTGGGCACCAGCAAGGAACGTCATCCTTCGCTTATACAGAAACTTTGAAGTAAAAGGTAGTGTGAAGGAAGAACAGCGACCACGTGCACCAGCAGTTCGCTCTCTGAAAACGTCGCTGCACTGAGGGTCGCCATGCAGCGCAGCCATCGCTAGTCAACACGGCGAGCTTCAAGATAAAGCGGAATATCGCGCCGTTCTGTTCAAAGAATATTACAGGGTGACCTTAAATAGTTGCTTGAGTTTAGTCTTTTGACTGGTTTGATGCAACCCGCCATGCCTCCCTGTCCTGAGCTAATCGTTTCATCTTTACATAGCTACCACACCCTACATCCGAGGCAATCTGTTTAACATATTCTAACCTTGGTCTACCCCTACAGTTATTGTCCTCGACTCTTCCTTCCATAACTAAGCTTGCTACTACTGGGTGTCTTAGTATGTGTCCTACCAATCTATCTCTTATCTTCATTAACAGTCGCCAGAAACATCTCTTCTCTCCCACACGTCTTAATACCTCTTCGTTTGTAAACCTATCTACCCATCTGATCATCATTATCCAGTAACACCACATTTCAAACGCTTCAATTCTCCTCTTTTCTGCTACCCCAATAGTCCAAGTTTCACTTCCATAGAGCGCCACGCTCCAGACAAAGACTTTCAAAAATGACTTCCTAATACCTAAATCTATATTCGATGTCAACGGATTCCGTTTTTGTAGAAATGCTTTCCTTTCCTGAGCCAACCTACTTTTTATATTCTCTTTGCTTAGTCCATCACTGGTTATTTTGCTTCCTAAGTAACATAAGTACCCGTACAAAATGACTGTACTACACAAGCAAACGGATGTTCACAGGCAGAAAAGATTGCAGTTCACGTTATGGATGCAAGATGCGTACTCGTTTTGAAGAGGTTGTCCGCCGTAATGGAGGCCACATTGAACCTGTGATAATGTGTTTCCATGGTCCAAACTACCTGTGTCTGAAATTTAATTAGTGTTCTGTGAAAAATGTAGTTATTCTAAAATCAAATATGTCAACTATTCGTGCGCCACCCTGTATATTAATCTAACCTTTTGAACAAGTACCATGGGTTAACTTACGCATTATCAGAGGAATTGCTAGTGATTGTAAGTGGTTTCATTGCGCGTCTGTTTCTTTTTGCATTCATCCTCGATGTGAGGTCTCTTCTTTCTTCCCGTCACACTGATTATACGCTAATGCTTGAAAGGAACTTACAAGGAGTGGTCGCCAAGTGGTTTACTAGAAAAGCGTTCAAATTTGGAGGGGTTTGCTCTTCATAAAATAAATATTTTGCCCCTGTTGGAGCGTTTTTGCCAATGGGCCTTAATGTGTTCAAAATTGAACGTTAAAAAAAAATCCTCAAACTGTTGTAGTCCTATTCCCGCACACGTTCCCGGCTCGTCTCTGTGGTGTAGTCGCTAGCGTGTTGGTGTGGGGAATTGAAGGTTTCGAGTTCGAGTCAGACCTTCTTTTACTGATACTTCCCTTATTGTATTTTGTGTCTTCTATAATGTACAGAGATAGGAGGGTGATATACAATCTATACAGAAACCAGGCAGCAGTCATTCGAGTTGAAGGACACGAGAGAGAAGCTGGTATTCAGAAAGGTGTAAGGCAAGGCTGCAACTTATCACCCATACTTTTCAATCTTTACATTGAACAAGCAATGAAGGAAATTAGAGAAAAATTTAAAGAGGGAGTGAAGATTCAAGGAGAAATAATTTCAACTCTGAGATTTGCTGATGACATCGTCATCTTGGCCGACAAGCCTGAGGATTTGAATGAGTTTTTGAATGGTATGGACTCCGTCTTACAGAAAGAATTCATGATGAAAATTAATAAATGTAAAATAAAAATACTGGAATGCAGCCGAAATAAATCAGAAACCTCTATGGAGATCAAATTGACAGGTGAAAAGCTGAAGGAAGTAGAAGACTTCTGTTACTTAGGAAGTAGAATAACCAGTGACGGACGAAGCAAAGAGGATATAAAAAGGAGGTTGGCTCAGGCAAAGAAAGCTTTTCTACAAAAAAGGAATCTGCTGACATCGAATATAGATTTAGGTATTAGGAAGTCATTTTTGAAAGCCTTTGTCTGGAGCGTGGCGCTCTATGGAAGTGAAACTTGTACTATTGGTGCAGCAGAAAAGAGGAGAATAGAAGCATTTGAAATGTGGTGTTACAGGAGAATGATGAAGATCAGATGGGTAGATAGGGTTACAAACATAGAGGTATTAAGACGAGTGGGAGAGATGTTTCTGGCGACTGCTAATGAAGAGAAGAGATAGGTTGGTAGGACACATACTAAGACACCCAGGAATAGCAAGCTTAGTTATGGAAGGAAGGGTCGAGGACAAGAACTGTAGGGGTAGACCAAGGTTAGAATGTGTTAAACAGATTGCCTCAGATGTAGGGTGTGGTAGTTATATAGAGATGAAACGATTAGCTCAGGACAGGGAGGCATGGAGAGCTGCATCAAACCAGTCAAAAGACTGAAGACTCAAACAACAACAATGTATTTGCTGTGGTCTCTTCGGTTTTGGAGCTATGCACAATATTTTAACCTCATTATTCGTCCGTGATGCTTGAGCGTGTTGTAAGTTTTATTCGTTAGAATTTAAATGCCGGCGACGCTACGTTCATTCGCACTGCGCCGAGTCTAATGCAGAAACGCAAGAGCCTTTCCCTCTGTCCCACTCTGCTCCACCATCAAGATGAACTTTCTGTATGTTAACAATAACGTAAATATTAATTTATTAATATTGTAAATGGAAAAGGCTACAACAAATAATACAGTACTTGATGTAATCTGCTAACTTAAATATTGTACCTCAAACATAAAATAAAAGAAAAAATGTCAAAGAAAGATAAGGAAAATCATTAAAAGAGATCGAGGTAGGTTCCGATCACGGTAACATCCATTTCCAACGCCAACACGCTAGCGACTACGCCACGGAGACGAGCCGGGAACGTGTGTGGGAATAAGACTACACAAGTTTGAGGATTGATTTTAAGCGTTCAATTTTGAGCACACTAAGGCCCATTGGCAAAAACACTCATACAGGGATAAAATATTTTCTTTATGAAGAGCAAACCCATAAAATTTGAACACTTTTCTAGTAAACCACATGGCGACCTCTCCTTGTTAGTTTGAATCCCCGTGGCGCTATTCCCAACAACAAACATTAGTGCAGACACAAAACCATCATATTTGTGCGCACGGTTAGGACTCGAAGTTGATACCTCCGATGTCCCTCAGAGGGGATGGAGCACATTCACATTTGTCCCACGTGGCTCGTATGTTTGTCTGCTGCGGGTCAACGTATGCCCCTCTCCATTATAGAAGCTGTATTATCGATGGCCGGGATAACTAAGTTTGTCCACAATCCTGATGACACGCAAACCTTGTTACCGCGACACGTGCTGTATTGTGACACTGGCTCTGCTATATAGGTAATGTGGAGACGCTTTTCATTCACATTGCAAGGGCCTCTTGATCACATTGTAGTAGTCACCTTCTATGAGCTTGATTCCAGACATTGGATTCTAACTACATTGTAAATAATAATAAGAAGAAGCCCGGGGCCTTGTCACGTAAGTGACAAGGAAGGAGGAGGGGGAGGAGTAACAACCTCGTTAAAAAACCAGGGTTCACTTGGCCCGAGTGATAGCACCCCGTGAGGGCTCCTTGCTAGGATTACAGCGAAGACCTCAACGACAGTGAAGGCGGAGAGAATGGATCTCGGTACGGCAGAACTGGCGGAAGAGGCATACCATTCTGCGAAATCCACATTGCGTCTGACTTGAAACAAGCGGCAAGGTGGTCAGCGTCTGTTTCTCTAATTGTGGCGGCTGCACTAAAATCTTCTCGAACTTAAAAATCGAGTCGTATACATGTGGTCTCAACTGAGATCACCACAAAAAACAAAACTCAACTTGAGCGCATGATGGAAAAGACGATCACAGAATCACTACCCCAGGCACCAGTCGATAGACTGGACTCACCTGATCATCGGATTCTGGGGGATCAGGGACACCATGCGGAGAAGAATCGGAGCTTCTCAAGAATTCTTCACACTCTCAAAACTCGACGCAAGAATTTTATTGGCACAATTAATGTGAACACCCTCACTAAAACAGGCAAATTAAAACAACTCACTAACGCCCTCGAAAAATTTGACCTCAAAATCACCGCACTTCAAGAGACACGATTCACGGATGAAGAACACTTTAATACGGAGAATTTCAGAATCTATAAAGGCAAACCCGCCAAAAAAGTTAGAGGCAAACTACCACTCCTGGGAACCGGTTTCGCCATACACAATTCCGTACTCGACTCAGTCATCGATTTATCTTCTCCCAACGAAAGAGTATCTCTTCTCCCAGTAAAGTCAGCCAATAAAGCTTACACACTGATCAACGTCCACGCTCCCATAAATCAACTCAACAAATGCGACCCTGAAACTATGGACAATTTCTGGGAAACTCTCGAAGAAACAACCAACAAAATACCAAGGCACCATGTGAACATCTTATTGGGCGATTTTAATGCCCAGTTAGGCAAGGAAAGAAAATTTAGTGATACCACAGGCCCCCATACTAAGCACGAACGTACCAACGGGAATGGTGAAAGACTAATTGGCTTCTGCAGAAACTTTCAACTTAAGATCATGAGCACACAATTTCAAAAACCTCCACACAAGTTAACCACATGGAGATCACCCAATATTAGACAGGGTGAATACCAAATTGACCATATCGCAATTTCCAAGAAAAACACAAAATAAATTTTAAACGTCCGAGCTCGCAAAGGTGCCTTTGAATCAGATCATCTTCTCCAAATTAAGACGAAATTCCAACCCAATAGAAAGCAAAAGGCCCACCCAAAAATATCAAACCAGATCCAGAGTACTTGAAACTCCACAAAGAAGAAATCATAATGCAAATTAATCAGGAGACATCAACAGACTGGCAGAAAATAATGAAGAAAATTCAGGAAGTCATGAAACTAGGACAACCTCCTCGCACAAGAAAATATCGTTGGTGGAATGCAATTTGCGATCAGGCAGTTGACAACCGAATGACTGCGTGGAAAAGTTTAACAGTCAAAAAACTGAGGAAAACTGGGAGAACTTTCTTAAAACCCAAAAAAATGCCTCCAAACAATTAGGAAAGAAAAACGAGGATATGACAACAACAGACTCCATGAAATCCTGCAGGATTTCACCCAACATAATACTAGAAACTTCTACAAGACGTTTAGAGAAAACTTAACGGGATATCAGTCGCCCAGCATGTGCTTCAAAAACCCCGATGGCACGTTGGAAACTAACGCGAAAGAAAACTGTAAAATATTAGCCCAATACTTCAACTCCCTTCTTAACTGCGAACCACCCCCAAGAAGATCTTGCCTTCTCTCCTCCATTTTCCACACACCCGGACTCGCAACCCCCTGACCTGGAAGAAATTCAGGAGATCATCCAAAAGCTCAAAAATAACAAAGCACCAGGAGAAGATGGGATCATTGCTGAATTCTGGAAACTGAACGTTCCTACACTTACGCAGAAACTTCATAACCTTATTTCAGACATATGGATGATGGAGCGAATACCAGAAGACTGGAAATGTGCTCTTATTCATCCGTTACACAAAAAGGGTGATAAAACAGACATCAGTAATTACAGAGAAATCTTCCTGCTCCCTATTGCTTATAAAATCCTCTCCAAGGCACTTTTAAACAGGCTAGAACCCCAGGTGGATCCGCTAATTGGTGAATACCAAGCCGGATTCAGAAAAGGGCGATCATGTGCTGAATAGGTGTGGAGCTTGAAAACAATATTACAAATGAGAAAATGTAGAAATACAGTAATAACATTCGTCGACATCAGAAAAGCGTATGACTCTGTAGACCGCGAAACCCTTTTTATGATCATGAAAGAATTCGGGATAGACAGAAAGACCCGAAAAATCATTGAACAGACGCTTACAGGAACTATGTCCAAAGTGAAATTTATGGGTGAAATATCGGAGCCCTTTCTCATTAAAACTGGAGTTCGACAGGGGGACGGATTATCCCCAATGCTCTTTAATATTGTTCCAGAAAAGATCAATAGGGAATGGGAACCTCATGTAAAAGGCATTCAAATTGGAATAAAAAAGAGAACCGTCTTACAGTCAAGTGCCTCGCTTTTGCGGACGATATTGCCATTACCACTAACACCAGACATGAAGCCATACACGCAGTGGAAAAATTACATGAAATTGCTCAAAGAACCGGACTACAAATTTCTTATGAAAAAAAAACCACTATATGGAAAGACGGCCAGAAAATAACTTCCTTTAATCACACAATACGGTAAAATAACACAAGTCCCCCATTTTATATACCTTGGTGAAATCATACAGTCCTCGGGACTAAACAGAATCGCCAATGAACAAAGAATCACCAAACTACAGAAGGCCTACAAGCTAACGTGGGCTCACTACAACAAGAAGTGCATCTCGTTAGACGCAAAATTAAGGCACTATACAACGGTGATTCTTCCGGAAGCAACTTACGCAGCCGAAACAATGGTAATCGACGGTCATTCCAAAATTAAGGATATAGAAAAACAGGAAAGGAAAATTCTCAGAAAGATTTACGGGGCAGTTAATAATAACGGTATTTGGATGAAGAGACCTCAAAGCGAACTCTACGAAAAGATCCACACGATAACGGAAGTAATCAGAAAACGCCGAGTACTGTTTTATACACACATTTACAGGATGGAAAATTTCAGAACGGCGAAGAAATTGCTCAACGTTATAACACGGAGTAAGGGTGGCACGGAGTGGCTGACAGAGGTACAGAGGGACCTACAACAGGTCAACATTGAAAACCTTGAGGACCGCACCGAGTGCAGGAATAAAATCAAAAATGTTAAGTTTGATCAAAGACCGTCACGACAGCCTGGAAGAAAGTGGACAGCTGAGCGGAAGAAAGAGCATTCTGAGAGGATGAAGAGATTTTGGGAAGAGAAGCGGGAAAACGCCAGGAGATGAAATCATGTATTCAAGTTCAATCACTCTCCTAAAGGGGAACAATCGATTAAATAAATAATAATAAATAAATAATAATAATTGTATGTATGTCTACCCCTTATTATTCCCGTTTTCTAACGGGGTCGGGGATGAGATGCGATGGAAGTCTTTGTGGCGATGATTTTTACGGCCGGATGCCCTTCCTGACGCCAACCTCATGAGAGGAGTTAATGAGAGATGAAATGAATGATGGTGAATGAAACTGGGCAAGGATGTGGAAGGAAGCAGCCGTGGCCTGTCAGAAGGTACCGTCCCAGCATTTGCCTGGTGTTGAAAATGGGAAACCACGGAAAACCATTTCAAGGACGGCCGACGGTGGGGCTCGAACCGAGTCAACAGAGAGCTTGGCCCCATGACCTAATGCTGAGCTTTAGCCAGCGTAGCCACTACTGTCGGTAAATAAATAAATAATAATAATAATAATAATAAAAATAATAATATAAGAAAGTTCCAAAACATTATCGGAAAATATCCAGCTCACCAGAGAACAAATCGCAATGGTGAGAGGCTCGTAGAACTATGTAAAATCCACAGCGTTCAAACACCTTCCCAGAAAACAGAAGACTTGGACATCTCCGGATCCAAATCTCGGCGAATCCAAATCTCGGCGAATTTCAAATTGATCACGTCGCAATTGCACGTAAAGCTCAGAGAGAAATACAGAATGTGAAGGTTCTAAGAAATGCCAATCTAGATTCGGATCACTATCTATCCAAAATCAAAGTTAAACTGATTCCGAGAAACACCAGCAAGGCCGTCTTAAAAAATATCAATCGATTTGATACTGAAAAACCACGATTGTGCCCTGAATTTACTCAAAAACTAGAATCTTGGAATCCCGAAAACTGGGATGAACTACAACAGGCCTCGGTCACAACAGCACAGGAGACAGTTCCACTGACGAAGTCAAAGAAACATGCGTGGTGGAATAATGCATGTGATTCAGTGGTAAAGCAAAGACAACTTGCCTGGCAGAAATGGAACTCGGGAAAGAACCAAGATAATTGGGAAAACTTCGTGAACGAGAGACAACGCGCTGCAAAAATCATCCGCAATGTAAAACGTGCCTACAACAAGGGCCAACTAACTCAAATTGAGCTAGACTTTCAGAGGAACAACACATGGGACTTCTACAGAACCTTCAAACGCAATCTAAGCAAATACAATCCTCCGAGTCTACAGTTCAAAGACTCTAATGGGAGACTAGCTTACAGTGAGAGAGAAAATTGCCAGATTCTAGCAAAATACTTTGAATCCCTCCATAATTGTGAGACTCCAAACTCCACTTTCTCATTTGAAGACAACATACAAGTCCACCCAGATTCATCCCCTGCAACGAAAGAAGAAATCAAACAGATTATCCTGTCACTTAAGAACAACAAGGCACCATGTGAGGACTCGATAATCGCCGAATTGTGGAAGTATGCTGGTGAAAAGATTATTGATAAATTGACTGACATTATCAAGGAGATTTGGGAAACTGAGGAACTTCCACGTGACTGGACTTCTGGCTTGATTCATCCCCTGCATAAGAAAGGTGACAAAACGGACGTTAACAACTACCGCGGCATTTCCCTCCTACTGATAACTTACAAAATTATTTCAAAAGCTCTGCAGATTAGGGCAGAACAACAACTTGATCCACAATTAGGAGAGTACCAAGGAGGGTTCAGGAAAGAGCGCTCATGTGCCGAACAAATTATGAATCTGAAATCCATCCTTTTCTATCTGAAGCAAAGGAACAAGAAATTTGTTGTAACCTTCGTCGACTTCAAGAAGGCCTATGATTCGATTGATAGAATAGCTCTTATTCAAATCCTAAAGGAATTTGGATTGGATAATAAAACCAGGGCAATCATTCAACAGACCTTAGCTAACACAACCTCCAGAGTCAAGTTCAGAGGAGAAATTTCAGACTCTTTCGAAATTAAGACAGGAGTTAGGCAGGGAGATGGGCTTTCACCCCTGCTCTTCAACTGTGCTCTTGAAAACGTCATCCGAGAATGGCGCAAAGAAATGAACAATGGGGTCCAAAATGGAGTACGACTGGGTTACAAGAACATGAACCTTTCTATTGATTGCCTAGCTTTTGCAGATGATCTTGCAATTTTCTCCGACTCTTTGGACATGGCCACAAAACAAATTAACCAGCTGCAGGTACAGGCAACAAAAGTTGGTCTTCAGATCTCTTTGGAGAAAACACACTTCATAACTAACATCAAGCCAGCACCAAGGGAGCTAAAAGTAAACCAGGGGAAAATCAAACGGACAGATAAGTTGAAATATCTTGGCGAGTGGGTAGAACCCAACGTATGTGAGAAAGAAACCTTCACTTCGCGCATGAACAAAATGGAAATGGCGTACCAACTCACCAAGGACGTTTACAACAAAAAGTCAATATCCCTGTACGCGAAACTTAGGCATTATTGCACTGTCATACGACCAGAGGCTCTGTACGCAGCGGAATGCCTCACCATGAACAAGAAAGGCCTGGTAGAAAAATTGGAGATCAAGGAAAGAGAGATCTTGAGGAAAATTCTTGGCCCGATTAAAGACAACGGTGAATATAGACGATGGCAAAACTATGAGCTGTATGTTCATGTCCAGAAGATCTCTGATGTAATGAGGAAAAGGAGGATTGCATTTTATGGCCACTTGCTTAGAATGAAACCCGCACGATTGACGAACCAGATCTTTAACTATTTTAAAAATAAGAAGACCATGTCAGCCTGGTTCGAAGAGGTGGAAAGTGACCTGCAAGAGATGGAATTTACCTGTGGGGATATTGGAGAACGCAATCCCCTCAGGAAGAAACTACACGACCACCAGGGTTTTCATGAAAAACCGAAGTTGAGGACGGGAAAGATGTGAGCAAAGAAAGAAAAGAGCAACACCGGCAACGTATGAAGGAACACTGGGCAAAGATCAAAGCCCAGAGAAGCCAGTTGAAATAACGTGGTCCTTAGTTGGCCGATACGATTAAAGAATAATAATAATAAAATAATAAACTATATATTTAAACAAGTAGTTCCATGAAGAACTAAATATCCTATTTTCATATATCCAACTTATAATATAAGTAGACTATTAATATTATTAATTGCCTCTATCAACGTACACATTTTCATTTTGATTGCTGTAATAGATTCGTAGATATTGAGAACCTTCTAAATATTTCGCATGGTCACCATGTTGAATTTATATATATGTAGGCCTATATAGACCTTAGAGTTATGTACTATTATATGAAGATTATTGTGTAGGTGTTTTATTCTAACTTCAATCGCATGATTAGGACACAAGAATTAAAAACAAGATTTTGAAATTTTGCTCAGCCGCCATCTTGTGGTTATGAAAATAATTTACATGAATTAGTTGCCAGTGGATTAAAATGTATATAAGCATATACCGTACCATGATTCACTGCGCTCGGATGGTTAAATGGCGAAAAACGTCTATTTGAATATTTAAATTTCGCGTCGCCACCATGTTGGAGTTGTGCTCACCAGGTTATTGAACGTCCCTTAGGTGAACTTATGTTTGTAGACTAGACACATACAAAATTTCAGTTTGATTGCTGACATAGATTAATAGATATTGAGAACCGTCTAAATATTTCGGATGATCGCCATGTTGTATATTAATATGTAGGCCATAGAGTTATGTACAGTACTATTAGATGAGGAATATTGTGTACGTTCATTCTCCAACTGTTGATTTCGATCGCATGATTAGGACACAAGAAATTAAAAACGTAATTTTAAAATTTCGCACAGCCGCCATCTTGAGGTTGCGTAAACATTTGAACTAAATTAGATGCCTGTGCTTTGCAAATTGTATAGTCATTTGCTGTACCAAGTTTCACTGCGTTCGGATGGTTAAATCGCGAGGAAAATCTATTTAATTGCTTTAACTTCGCTTGGCCGCCATGTTCGTGTTGTAGTTCACAGGTTTTAAGATTGCAGGAACGATGACAAATGTGAACCACCCGGCGGTCAATATCTCTAACGTAACGTGAATTTGTTTCATTCTATTAAATGGTCAATAAGAGGAAAGATATTGTAGTGCCTATTATATTTAAACACGGCTGTTATTATTATTATTATTATTATTAAGGGGCAGATGACCTCGTAGTTCCTCCCCTTAAAACAACAATAACTAACTTATTATTATTATCATTATCATCATCATTGTCATCATCATCATCATTATTACCACTATTATTATATGGCTTATCCTGATCACATGGTTGTAATGATAGACTCTGTCAAAAGCTTACAAGCCAACATGTTAGCACTTGAACTGAAATGTAGGGAATGTGATATGAAAATCAGCATTCAAAAACGGCGATGTTAGTAGAGGAGAAATATAAATTGAATGCCACGTAGAAGGAATTAAATTGGACCAGATGGACCATTTTAAGTATTTGGGCTGTGTTTTCTCACAGAATGATAGTATAGGGAAAGACATACTGTAGTTCCAAGGTGCAGAAAATACAGTGCAGTGTGTAGCCAGTTGCGATCTGGTGAATTCCGCGAGAAGAAATTAGTGTAGTGACGACTCTCCATACATCTCTCAGTATCGACCTTGTTGTATGACTGTAATGGTTGGGTGAATTCAAGATATCTCGTACACAAGCCTGATGTAGCCTGATATGAGGGTAGTACGAATGATTGCTGGGACAAATAGATGGGACGAACGGCAGGAGGGTCCTCGCAATAATGAAGGAATGGAAGGAGGATTGTAGTTTTACGTGACCGGTAATCTCGACATCATGAGCCACGGGACCTATTTTCAGCCTATTTTCATTTTATGAAAAAAAAAAAAAAAAAAAAAGGCTTATGAGATCACCTTTTTTCCGTGTGTGTGTGTGTGTGTGTGTGCGTGTGTGTGTGTATGCGAGGTGTGTGTGTGTGTGTGTGTGTGTGTGTGTGTCCCTAATAACTTCTAAACGGCTGGAACGATTACAATAAAACTCGGTAAGATCATAGCACTATTCTGGCCGACCCCGACCATGCCCTTCAAATTTTATTGTGTCTCACCAAACCAACATGGCGTCTGTACGAAATATTTCACCAGCATTCAGTATCTCCGAAACTATTATTGATATCGTCCTGAAATTGAGTACGGTAATAAAGAGCACTACTAGAAGATCACCTATGAGACTTTCAAAAACCTGGTGACTACAAAACCAACATGGCGGCTAAGCAAAATTGAGACTTTTAAATAGACTTTTCTAGCGATTTAACTATCCAAACGTAATGAAACTTGGTACAGCAAATGTTTATGAACATTGTAATGCACCGAAGTCTAATTTAGTTCAATTGTTTATATAACCTCAAAATGGCGGCTGTGCGAAATATTTCACTGACTTTCTGTATCTCCGAAACTATTACAGATATCACCCTGAAATTTTGTACGGTGATAAAGGGTACTGATACAAGTTTATATATGTAACTTTCATAAACCTGTAAAGTACAAAACTAACATGGCGGCCAAGCGAATTTGAAACATTTTAATAGACTTTTCTCGTGATTTGACTCTCTGAGCGCAGTGAAATGTGGTTCAGTAAATGATTTTACATATTGTAATGCACTGGCATCTAATTTAGTTCAATTGTTTACATAACCTCAAGATGGCGGCTGTGCGAAATTTTAAAATTAAGTTTTTAATTCTTGAGTCGTAATCATGCGATCGAAGTGAAAGTTTGAATAATGAACCTAGGCATTGTCCTTGAATGGTACATTACTTTATGGCCTATACATATACCAATCCAAAATGGCAAGCATCCGAAATATTTAGACGGTTCTCAATATCTATGAATCTTTTACAGCAATCAAACTGAAATTATTTATGTTCATAGAGGCTATGAACATATGTTCACCTATAGGACTTTCATCCTGGTGAGCACAAATCCAACATGGCAGCGACGCGAAGTATAAATGTTTAAATGGACGTTTCTCGCTAATTAACTATCCGAGTGCAGTGAAACGTTGCACGTTAAATGCTTATATAAATGTTAATCCACTGGTATCTAATTTATTTCAATTGTTTGCATAAATACAAGATGACAGCTGTGCGAAATTTTAAAATCTCATTTTTACTTCTTGTGTTCTAATCATGCGATTGAAGTTTGAATACCACACGTACACAATAATCTTAATGTAATAGTACAAAAATAAAAATCCAACCTGGTGACCATCTGAAATATTTTGACGGTTCTCAATACCTACGAATCAATCACAAGCTTCAAACTGAAATTTTGTATGTTGATAGAGGCAATTAACACGAATAGGTTATATGAAAATAGGCTGTATAGTTCTTCACGGAACTATTTGTTTTTTGAGGAATCCGAACCACGGGATATTGCATTTCACTTTGAAAATCGCACATGCATTGACCGGGAATCGAATCCGGTCCGCCTTGGTGAAAGGCCAACAGCTTGACCGCTACGCCACCACGCCCCCGCCATAATGAGATGAGGGTGAAGTTAGAAATGAACACGCTACATGAAACCGTTCAGATGTTAGGGTTGTGTGATGAGAATGTGGCAGAAGAGATTACGTAGGAGGTTTATGAAATCGGTTGTAGAGTATGGGAAGTAGTCGTAGACCTAGGACGTGATACTTTGTTTCAGTGATTAACGGTTTCAAGATGGGGGGCATAGAAGCATAGGAGGCCGCATTGCTAATTGCTAATAGGGGCTTATGGAAGTGAGTCACTCGCGAATAGAGACTTGCGGACTGGACTGGACGCTGAAAGGCAATACAGTCTCAAAAATGTAATATTTATTATTGTTATTATTATTATTATTATTATTATTACTATGGGGAGCGTGATGACGCATTGGCTTAGCTACTCGTCTTTCACCCGGACGGCCGAGGTTCGATTCTGGTGTCAGCGAAGTGGAATTTTCACCTGAAAAATCACGTGGCGTCAGGAAGGGCACCCGGCCTTAAATCCCCGGCCAAAACCAAAATTAGCCTGGTTGGCTCCGGCGACCTCAATTAATTGGGAAAAACTGAAGAAAGCATTATTATTATTACTATCATTTTTATTATTATTATTATTAGTTATATTATATTTATTATTATCCTTACTCACGTCGCCCTTCAGAGATCAGTTACTGTGTATCCGATAGTATCTGTGTATTTAGCTGACATATAATGCGATATTCTGAACGCGTGACGCATGTCATCCCATTGGATATTGTATTAAAACCAACAGCTTTTGTTTTCTTGCCACAATCCGATAAACTGTGCGACCCCTGTTTCCAGTGGGGTCCACCGATGAAGTGGCACGATCTGTGACGAGATAGCATGTCAATGAGATATCACAACGTGCAGTGCTTCACCAAAGATACCCTTTAGATAGCATTCAGGTGCGTGAATAGCTCGACCGTATCAATACATTTGACAGCTGAAGGGAGCGAAAGCTCTGATTATAACTCAGCTGTTATTGTGGCTGATTCGAAGAATAATAAATAATAAATGAACAGACACCATATTTTATAGCTGTTGAATTAATTGAATCTGTTGAATTGAATGTTATATTATTATGTTGTTGTATTTCTTGTTAAATCTCTTAGGAAGTTGGGACTTTATGGTAATAGTCCCTTGTACTTGGGTGTGTTAGATTTTCTGATACCCTGAGTTTCTATGGTGACTGTACTAATGTGTCTTACTTTTATTATTAGGGTTGGGGATAGGGACTTGGACTATAAAAATGGTCGGTTCTATCCAGTCATTTACCTGGATTGTTTGTGGAAAAATCCGTGTAAAACAACACCAGTTTATCTATTGTCAGCACTGGAGTTCACATATATGGATTTGCGGCAGTTCCCCATCGTGGTTGTGCTGAGCGATTTAACACGCACGGCTGCGCTGTGGTTCCCTTATTCTTTGTTGTTGGGGTCAAATAATTTTAGGGGCTTGAGACATCTTGGTTATCAACCCCGTGTAGTTGGGTGTATGTTGAACGTGTCTGATAACCTGTATTTCTGTGATATCTGTGTAGCTTTATTAGGAACAGGGGTGAGGTAGGTGCCAGGGGACTTGAAGTAAGGTAATATCCCGGAATTTGCCTGGAGGGAGTGTGCAAAATACCGGGGGAAAAACCACAATCATGATAGCCACTGTCAGTATCGGGATTCGAACCTTTGATCTCCAGATTTACTGCAGTTGCCTTCACAGCCGTGGTCCTCAATTTAACGAGCAGGGCTAGGCCATGGGTTTCCTTATTCTAGGGCTGCATCAAGGACACAATGTTCAATGAAAGATAGTTAAAATGATTAATAATGTCCTCACAACATGATGTCAATAAAGGAATTGTCGGTACTGTCGTTGTTGCTTCATTTACAAGATGTTGACATCGTAATCATGTAGTCCCGAGTAACTTACTCGTGTGTGTAGACTCTGTCTGATAACATGTGGCATTGTGATGACTGAAGTAGTGTGTGCATTTTGCAATTGAGGCAACCTGTTAGGCACTGTCCTAGCATTCGCCTAGAGTAGAAGTGGTAAACCACACAGCACAAATTCCAGGTTGGATAAGGTGGAAATCAACCGAACATTTCTCAGTTCTGCTTCCCGAGACTGAGTGAACCACGTTCCAACCATCCGACCAGAATTACATTTCTTGGAGGCATAACCATAGGATGTCAGACCATATCCTCCACATACTCACACACCCAAGTACATGGGGAAGAATGTACACGATGTCAGAATCTCCTTAATGAATCAACTACCACAGAACTACAGAAGTCTTGGATATGGACCCTCTTCCTTCCGCCTATGGTCCATTCGTCAGAGGAGTACTTTTTGTTTCTAGTGAAGTACATTATATCGTAAGTGGCTGTCACTGTGGGTGAGTGGTTATCGTGTCGGACTACCAACTTCAAGCCTGCAGGTTCGTTCCTGACCATGTTAAGTAATTTTTGAAAGGCGACAAAAATCCCGGAACGCATGACATACGTTGTTGGCATGTTAAAGAACCCATTTGAATTCAGTAGGCCGTGTTCATAATGGCAAAATTAATCGCGGGATTTTCCGCCAACACAATGTTCCTCCATTCTCCAGTAGAAAGCGCTATAGAGTCAAGGAGCTTAGATATCAAACCTCCTTGATTTTCAAGGCGCTCCAAGGAACGACAAAATTCGACATGCAATCTGCCCTCTGGGCGTCAAATAACAAAACTTGCACCCAGCCCTCGATGTTATACGATATTATTATTATTATTATTATTATTATTATTATTATTATTATTATTATTATTATTATTATTATTATTATTGTAAGTGGCTCTCCTTCCACTAAAAACTTCATTGTGTCGGCCACTGTGGAACTTGGATCGATCGGTTTGGGCCAATATTATTCTGGTTTAGATTGTAGTTTGAACGCGAACCTTCAGTGATCATCCAAGTCCCATGCTTCCTCGTGGATAATGAACCCATTTTACCACAGTGCCTGAGCCATCATCACCGGATTTCACAATATTATTGTTGGACACAGTTTTTGATGTGTAACATCCTTCCTCTCGGTTGCTGGATATTTTTTGTGGGAGTGATTTTGGAAAAGGGACGGAAATGTGTAATAGGAAACAATGAGCGCGCGCGGTGGCGGAGATTGGTATCACGACGTACTGTTGGCCAGTGCGCGGTGGCGGAGATTGGTACCACGACGTACTGTTGGTCAACATAGTGTTGCCTCTCGGTTGCTGGATATTTTTGTAGGAGTGATTTTGGAAATGGGACGGAAATGTGTAACAGGAAACCGGGAATCGCGCGCTATTTGATTTGACCAATGAGCGCGCGCGGTGGCGGAGAAATGGCTTTGAGATGGTGCCAACCCATTTTGCGTGAGGTGACGCCACCTCTTTTCCTATAGCCCCCTTAATTTAACCGAAGGACCCAACACTAATAGGTCCTAGGAGTCGGGGTGACGCCTCCCGTTTTTCAATCCCCCTCTAATTTTAACCATAGGACCCAAAACTAAAGGGTCATCGGATTTTTAATATTACGCGAACCAATAATGCTAGGGACTTGTATGAGGTGTTGTAGGACTAAGACGCCCCTTTTTTTTTCATGATTTTGTGATTTGTAGAGATGGGTAAATCCAGAGCAGACAGAATATATGTGAAATTATCGACAAAAGAAATGTGAGAGAAAATTAAAAACTGGAGGATTACAGCCGAAAAAATTGACTTCACATATATTTCATCTCAATTTGATAGTAGGATAACATGTCAGATGTTACACATAATATGGGACTACTGTAAGGCTTGTTTCTTAAATGACACTAGAGCACTCAGACTAGAGGGGTCCTGTTTATCGAAAACGTAAAGTTAAGCTAATTTGACAATTGTGTCAAAAATTGAAAAGCTAGAAGACCAGGAAAAATGTCGAAATGGGTGTTTTGAAAACTTCTATCATATTTTAAAATAGATTTCGAAAACTACTTCCGGATTAAATTATATTTAGAAAAAATATAACATGTAAAATACGTTTGTTTTTTAAAATTGAACTTGTTCTACAGATTTGAATGAAATTGAAGTTTGATTTTTTAAATGTTTTCATTGATTCTTTATCTTCAATTTGTGGAAAGCATTTGTTTTTAATTTCTCAAAACGGAAGTAGATATTTTGGTTTTGATTTGACCGTGTATGGGTCAACACTAGCGCATGTAGTGATAGTTAGTGAACTACATACGACAAAGGATGTGGTATAGCGTGTCCATGACTTGTCAGTTTCGTGTGTGTCACCATGCCGCCAACAAGTAAGATGTGTTTGGTTAATACGCAAAATATTCAAAGGTGGTTAATAAAATTAAAAAGCAGACGGTAGTAAGATTCAGCGACGAACCTGGAACGAGTCGGCAACAAGATGAAGACATCGTAATCATTGAACGATCAACAACTACAAATGAAATTACTTCAAAGAAACGCAAATCTCGCCAACAGAAGACGAAGACAGACGATACTCGTATAGATTAGTTCAAACAATACAGGGACACCAAGCGTTAGACCACATCCTTTGTCATATGTAGTACACTAAATCTATCACTACGATCGCTAGTGATGTCCCATACATGGTCAAATCAAAATCGAAATATCTACTTCCGTTTTGACTGACAAGTTATGAACGTCAATAGTTAGACCACATTATTTATCGTATAGGCTTATAGTTCATTGATGTAAACTTAATTATTTGTTTATTTGTTGTTATCCTAAGATCTTAAATCCCAAGTCATGTTTTCAATATTAACTTCCCAGCCTGAAGGGCTCACTGTGAATATTTTGCCATACAAGACAAGGACGAGAGTCTCGTGATCTATGTGGCAACGCTTGTGAACCACACTGTGGCCGCCATTTCTATGATTTCTGTCACACGAAACATAACCACGGTGATCACTAACCCACTTGCTTGTAGTGAAGTACATCATATGCAATATGACGCAATTGATATCTCTGTACTGAACTGTTTCATTATCGTACATTTTTTTCCAGAGTTACCTTAGTAATCGAAATGTAGACGCTTTTTAGTTCGTCAACATGTTTGTTCACAAATTGTAATGGGTTTTGTTCCCTAAACCTTAAAGAAATTACATGAACTTATTTATTACACTTGGATGACCAGTTTCGATAGTCAAGCATTCATCATCTGATGCTTTACACTCAGGCTCTTAATTTATGTCTACTAATATGTAAAATTTCTATCCGGAGGTAAACTAGTCCCCCGTTTCGGATCTCCGGGTGGGGACTACTCGAGAGGGGGTTAACATCACAGAAGTGACAAAGAGGAAATCTGACATTCTACGGATCGGAGCGTGGAATGTTAGAAGTCTGCTAGGAAGTGGAAGGTTAGAAAACTTAGAAAGGGAAATGGATAGGTTGAGGTTGGATTTGGTTGGGATTAGTGAAATGCGCTGGCAGGAAGAACAGGACTTTTGGTCAGGAGACTATAGGGTCATTAGCACTAAATCAAACAATGGCCAAGCAGGGGTTGGCCTCATATTGAGTAGGAAACTTGGACAGCGGGTGGAATATTATGAGCAATATAGTGAACGGATTATTATAGCAAAAATAAATACTAAACCTACCTGCACCACAGTGGTACAAGTCTATATGCCTACCAGTCAAGCTGATGATGAGGATGTTGAAAAGGTCTACGAAGAAATAGACGAAATTCTGAGGTATATCAAGGGTGATGAAAATGTTATAGTAATGGGAGATTGGAATGCTGTGGTAGGAAAAGGGAGAGAAGGGAAGATAGTAGGAGATTTCGGATTGGGTGAGAGGAATGATCGAGGAAGCAGGCTGGTAGAATTCTGCACTGAGCATGAGTTGGTCATAGCTAACACCTTATTCAATAACCACAATAGAAGAATATACACATGGATGAGACCAGGAGATACAGAGCGTTACCAAATCGACTTCATTATGGTCAAGCAGAGGTTTCGAAACCAGATTTTGGATTGTAAAACATATCCTGGTGCTGACATAAACTCTGACCACAATCTGGTTGTAATGAAATGCAGATTAAAGTTGAAGAAACTGAAGAAAAGTCAAAAGCCAAAAAGGTGGGCAATAGACAGACTGAAAGAGAAGGATGTAAACGAAAGATTCGAGAAGAGTATAAAGGAAGGACTAATGAAAAACCCTAAACAATCTTCAATTGCAGACGAATGGGCACTTTTGAAGAATGAAATAACAAAATCCGCAGAAGAAAACATTGGTAGGAAAGAGAGAATAGGTAGAAAACCGTGGATCACTCAGGATATACTCGAATTGATGGATGAAAGGCGGAAGCACAAGAATCTAAGAGATGAAAAGGGGAAAGCAGAATACAGACGTCTGAGAAATGAGGTTAACAAGAAGTGCAAGGAAGCGAAAGAAGAATGGTTGAATGAGAAATGTGCTGGTATAGAAAATTGTCTGAAATTAGGCAAAGTAGACACGGCTTATCAAAGGATTAAGAATACTTTTGGGGAAAAGAAGACTAAGTGCTGTAATATTAAGGACACAAATGGAAAGCCTCTAACAGATAGGGAAGAAAAGGTTGAGAGATGGAAAGCTTACATAGAGACTTTGTATAAGGGAAAGGAGATTGAGAATCATGTAATGGAAAGGAGGAGGAAATTGATGAGGATGCGAAAGGAGATTTAATATTGAGATCAGAATTTGATAGAGCTTTGGAAGACTTAAGCAGGAACAAAGCACCAGGCATAGATGATATACCGATTGAGTTGCTACGCTGCATAGGAGATGAAGGTCTGATCAGGTTGTTTCACTTGGTGTGTAGGATTTATGAGACAGGTGAGGTACCCCCTGATTTCAAGAAGAATGTAATCATCCCTATACCAAAGAAAGTGGGAGCTGACAGATGTGAAGATTACCGTACAATCAGCTTGATTACTCATGCTTCAAAGATCCTGTCTAGAATAATTTACAAGAGGATTGAGAGCCAGAGAGAAACGGAGTTGGGTGAAGACCAGTTTGGTTTCAGGAGAAATGTAGGAACAAGGGAAGCTGTACTAAGTCTTAGGCTGATTTTGGAAGGTAGAATAAGGAAAGATAAGAGAACGTTCATGGCTTTTGTAGACTTAGAAAAGGCTTTTGATAACGTTGATTGGACTAAATTGTTTGACATTTTGAAATCTATTGGAATAAAGTACAGGGATAGGAGGGTGATATACAATCTATACAGAAACCAGACAGCAGTCATTCGAGTTGAAGGACATGAGAGAGAAGCTGGTATTCAGAAAGGTGTAAGGCAAGGCTGCAACTTATCACCCATACTTTTCAATCTTTACATTGAACATGCAATGAAGGAAATTAGAGAAAAATTTAAAGTGGGAGTGAAGATTCAAGGAGAAATAATTTCAACTCTGAGATTTGTTGATGACATCGTCATCTTGGCCGACAAGCCTGAGGATTTGAATGAGTTTTTGAATGGTATGGACTCCGTCTTACGGAAAGAATTCATGATGAAAATTAATAAATGTAAAACAAAATTACTAGAATGCAGCCGAAATAAATAGGAAACCTCTATGGAGATCAAATTGGCAGGTGAAAAGCTGAAGGAAGTAGGAGACTTCTGTTACTTAGGAAGCAGAATAACCAGTGATGGACGAAGCAAAGAGGATATAAAAAGTAGGTTGGCTCAGGCAAGAAAAGCATTTCTACGAAAAAGGAATCTGCTGACATCGAATATAGATTTAGGTATTAGGAAGTCATTTTTGAAAGCCTTTGTCTGGAGCGTGGCGCTCTATGGAAGTGAAACCTGGACTATTGGTGCAGCAGAAAAGAGGAGAATTGAAGCATTTGAAATGTGGTGTTACATGAGAATGATGAAGATCAGATGGGTAGATAGGGTTACAAACGAAGAGGTATTAAGACGAGTGGGAGAGGAGAGATGTTTCTGGCGACTGCTAATGAAGAGAAGAGATAGGTTGGTAGGACACATACTAAGACACCCAGGAATCGCAAGCTTAGTTATGGAAGGAAGGGTCGAGGACAAGAACTATAGGGGTAGACCAAGGTTAGAATATGTTAAACAGATTGCCTCGGATGTAGGGTGTGGTAGCTATGTAGAGTTGAAACGATTAGCTCAGGACAGGGAGGCATGGAGAGCTGCATCAAACCAGTCAAAAGACTGAAGACTCAAACAACTCAAACAACAACATGTGGAAGTACTGCGGCGTATGAACAAAGACTTGGAAATTCTCAGTATCATCAAAATGAGAAAACTAGAATACTTTGGTCATTTCATGCGCAACAACAAATACCTCCTCTTGCAATTAATTATCCAAGGGAAGATTGAGGGGTCCAGGACGCAGACGAATATCCTGGCTAAAGTCAGTGGTTTGGACTTAATACAGTGTCACTGTTTAGAACAGCTATGGACAAACAGCAGATCATGCTACTGATCGCCAATGTTCTTGGAGGACGAGGCACTTGAAGAAGAAGAATGTGTGGTTAAGATATATACACCATTTTAGTTACATACGTTTATTGCAAACTTGGATAACTTGTCAGGTTTGTTGGAATGTGATTGATTTGTTCTGGCTGTTGACCTTCAAGTTTACTTGTTCAGTGTGATAAACTGTAATGGTTAGTAAATTATCAGTTTGGTGTTCTGACAGATGTGGGTTTAAAGTACCTAGCTGATTATTTGGGCGATGTGGAGTTCTTTCTCGTCCAGCTTCTGTCGCACTTCACTGTCCGCTATGAACTGAAAGGATTTTCTTTTTGTGGCTAGCCCCGTGTTATGTCTCCCCTTCATTGTCTGACCTCGCATTTCCAAGTGCCTATGCTCGTCTCGCTTGTAAGATATTTCTGTATTGGCAAGGTCTAGCTACTTATGACAATGCATTGTCAAATTTTAGAAGTAAATTATTACGCTCTGTGGTTCGGGTTTTAGACCCGTGGCTCGTGATCGCGAGATTAATGGCCGTATAAAACTACAAGCTTCCTTACTCTTTTTAAACTTAAAATAACTTTCAAAACTTTATAGTCCATGATTAGGTAAATATTTGACGAAAATTCTACTGTGTAGATACACAGTAGGGCATGAGAAGCGAGTAACAAATTTAGTCCTGTGTGTAAATACTACGTGTTTAAAACATGCCTCCTGTAACTCTCTAAATACCAATACCTGGATGTGTTGGTAATAATCTATTCGAACAATGAAGCTTTAACCAATACCTTCTTCGTGAAGGCTTGTTGTGAACACTGAACGTTATCTTAATCTATTTGCTTTCATTGGGGTATTGAATAAAGTTTATTTCCGTTCTGGAAGAGTTCGTACGTACATTACACCCAGTTAGTATCGAACTGTACAATTATGACCAGGCATGTGATCACTGTTCCTATGAAGGAAGCAAACGCTGGTAGGTCGATTGTGAAGAATCCAGCCGTCGAGAAGTTGACGTTGAGGACTTTCAACTGTACTGTGAACTCGATAAGTTCGGCACGAACGCTGGGGTGGATATTCTCCATCAGTAGGAGCTTGTGGACCTTCACTGCCGTGCACCGCGCTTCATTCCTGGCGATGTGGCAACACCAACACATGGTGAACATCTTCACTAGGGTTGTTAGAGACCAGGTCAAGCATATCACCATCTTCTCCATACCATAATCAGCTCCAGACGAAATAACATGGTACCAAGAACAGGTTACATTGGTGAAGATGTCTAATATATGTACCGCTATTTGGAACCCAAACATGGAATTAATTCTGCTTACTGCTTCATATAAATCTATGTACATCTCACGCAGGGTTCTGATCATAATGACTTGACTACTGCAGCTGCGATTTGGAAAACTTTTAACTGTGATGAAATTTGAACGTGACTGGCTTGTTGATGGTTCGTGTTCAAGGTTACCAACTGCTGAAAGGTCTCGCCGCTTACCTAGATGTCGTATAAATTGGTAATGTGCAGACGAACCGTTAACAGCAGATACCGCCTTCTCTAGTAACTTTGCATTGATTGCCGCGAAACGGATTCTCATCATGACAACTAATGTAGAATATTGAAGACAAGCAGTGAATGTTGCTAGAATAGAATGAAGATAGATCGCCATCTGTGGTCTTAAACAAATGAATGTAAGACTCTTGCACAAAGAAATGACCAATATTATGAGAAATAATGTGATGCTAGTCCAGGAGTAGGTGTCTTTGCTTGACATTAGTTTGTTATCTGTTGTCTGAACCACTCGCAGGAGGTCGTCCATTGCTCTGTGTTGAAATGTTGAAGATATGAGTGCCACTACCGTGCAGAGGGCAGCAGTAGTGAGTCCTGGGCTGATGTTTCTGTTTAGTTCTAGCATGAGTGGTTTAGCATGGTTGACATACGCACCACCTGAGAGCAGAGCAGCGTATATGTTGAACAGGACTAACAGTGCAGAATACAAACAGCAGCACAATGAGAGACGAATTCTAGTCTTCACCTCTCCACTTGAAGTTTCTTCAGAGATTATAGTGTATGGTGCAAGCCCAAGAATTTTGGAAAAGTAATATAGTGGCTTCAATGACGAGTAGACGTCCTTTGGTGGCCAGAACTTCATTATCCTGAAAGAGACAAAAACAATATAGCAGCACAATCTGAAATATAATCAAGTACTGTACTGCATCAAATTCTTCCAAATTAATGAGATCAATACTTTTGTGTGCATCGATGATATTTTACTAAATGATAGTCCACTGCGTGGTGTAGTGTTTATCAGACTTGTCGGGTTCGATTCCTGGCTCTGCTTAGAAATTTGATTCTAGGCTGAGGGCTACAAAGGGGTTTACTCAGCCTACTAGGCAAAACTGAGAAGAGGCGGGCTCAATTTCTACCTCAGCTGTCTTAGAAGTGATTTTCCTTGGTTATCTACTTCTACTCCGAGAAAATGCTGAGATGGTACCTAAGTTAAGTCCACGGCCGCCTCCTACGCAAACCATAGCCCAATTACAATTTCACACATTAGTATAGCAATCACAAATATAAGGAGACAGGAGACGGTTTCCTAAATTATAAAATTTTGTTAAAGTCTAGGATAACCTCTCTGTATCAATTAGAATAAGATAGTTCATAATAAATACTCAGAAATTCATTTAGGTTTATGCCGTGTCTTGTGTGGGTCCGGCTCGGACACCATAAGCCCGCTGATGAGCCTAATTTGATGTTCCTATGCAGAACCCCACACAAAGCACGGCATAAACCTAGAAAAATTACTGAGCTTTAATTCCTCGGCCGTGAAAGGCAATTTAACATAATTAATAGCCATTATTAGTGTTTTGATAATTGTTTTTAACATTTAATACTGTGTAAATTATTTTTGCAGGTTCAGTGACTTATTATTTTATATTCTTGTTGTAATTTTTGAATTTTACTGAGTAGGATTTGTGTATTAGGCTGTTACGGAATCACTGTAACTAATAGTCACACGTATCAATTGCATTAAACAATACTCTCGCCCCAATCTCTGGCTATCCGAGATTCGGAACAGACTGCATTCTATTCTATTATATTATATTCAATCACAATGGCACAGATTATCAGACAGATTCCACATACACCCAAATACACGGGGCTCTATAACCGAGATGTCACAAAGCCTCTGAATGATTGAATGAACAACAACAACAGCAACAACAACAAGAAATAAGTTGTATATATAATCCACTATACAGTATATTATTTACTCACCTCAAAGTGTTTTTGTCTTCTCTGGACTAGTACGAAGTGCGCTCTGCGGCTGCTAGAAGCTCACAGAAACCTTCATTGTCCTAGCATCTTTGTACATCACTGGTTAAATGGTGATTTATTCTACTTTAAATTACGTTTGGTTGTTCAGATTACTCAGAGTATAACCTATTATAATAGTATACCAACTGTCTTTCATTATTGTCTACTCAAGATTAATCGTCCAACACAGGGACGTGTGTGACAGTTGATTATATGGAGCTTCTTGTAATTTTTTTGAAGTGGGATGGAGCCTAGTTTCTTAGAGAACAAAACAACTAGACCCAATTTGAATAGAAGAGTTTACAACTAACTATTGGTACTGGCTGCTTCAATGGGATCCTGTCAGGGTATAGGGACTGACAGCATATTATTACTGCTTGAAGTTCGGGGCTTGTCTTGGATATGTAATTGAAAGGCTCGCATTATTCTCGCTTGCCGGTAATGAAAGGAAAGTTCACGTGTACGTGCTAGTCCAGACAAAGGTTCAAACTTCGTCTTCGTCTATTGTGAAATGAGGGTAACACGCGTGCTATTAATTATAGATACTTCCTTCTATGGGAGAAAGGCAGAGACATGTTGTATCCGTTCTGGAATATGAATATACATTACTTTAAGTTTATCTGCATCGCCCTCAACTAACGGACGAATAATGTAAGAATTATGTTATTTGTAGGTAAACCATCTCTTACTATTATATTCTGACAAGGAGGAAAACGAACGAAAATGATACACAAATTTATTATTATTTAATCGAATTGCACCATTACAGAGCACGTAAAATCAATACTTCAAATCTTGCCACATGTCTATTTTCCCTCTGCCCACATTCGCTTCATACTCTATGATCACAAGTTTTCGCAGCTGTTCAATGTTCCGTGGCTGATTTCGTTGTCTTTCTTGTTCCTCCCTGAAGATCACTTTTAGAATTTTGTCCCGAAATAAATTTCTATTATATGTATCTGTAATGCCAATGTCAGCTTCCTTAAGATCCTTTAACGTCTGTGTAAACCACACTGGTTGAACTGTAAGTTTAAACATTTTATTGAACATTTATAATACAGAAAATGCAGAAGCGTAAACGAAACACAAACTTATGATACAGAAGAAACACAAACGTAAACGAAACACAAATTTATAATACAGGAGAAACACAAACGTAAATGAAACACAAATTTATAATACAGAGGATACACAAACGTAAACGAAACACAAACTTATGATACAGTAGAAACACAAACGTAAACGAAATACAAGCTTATGATACAGAAGAAACACAAAGGTAAACGAAACCCAAACTTATGATACAGAGGAAACGCAAACTTAAACGAAACACATCTTTATGATGCAGAAGAAAAACAAACGTAAACGATACACACATTTATGATGCGGAGAAACACAAACGTAGACGAAACACAAATTTATGATGCAGAAGAAAAACAAACGTTAACGAAACACAAATTTACAATGCTGAAGAATAATATACGATAAGGAAACACGAATTTACAATACAGAAGAAAAATGAACGTTAACGAAACACAAATTTACATTACAGAAGAAAATGAACGATTGTGAAACACAAATTTACAACACAGAAGAAAAATGAACGATAACGAAGCACAAATTTACAAAACAGAAGAAAATGAACGATAATGAAACACACATTTACAGCACAGAAGAAAAATGAACGATTGTGAAACACAAATTTACAATACAGAAGAAAAATGAACGATTACGAAACACAAATTTACAATACAGAAGAAAAATGAACGATTACGAAACACATAGTCACTGGGCAAATTTGTGTTAACCGACTACAAATTTAAACTAACAGTTATCTCACGTGCCAGATTCAATTACAACAAAAGAGTTGGATAAAGCGTTTTAACCAGTAATGTTTCGAGTAGAAGCTGTTATCAACACCCTCAGTCCCCATTGTCACGAGCTAGGCCTAATCCTGCCATCTAGTAATCAGTTGAGCATTTTTTTGAGAAATAACATCAGCTGCTGGGTGGTGCACTACTCGCCACTACTTCTATCGAGCGACTCTGATAGCTTCAGAGCATATCACATGGACCGAGCACAAAAGAACGCAGCCTCCGGCTAAATGAAGCCGTAGGCTTCCGGTCCCCTGTGGCACCATAGCGAGATTGGAATCGTACAAGAGCATACACAAGGAGCCGTGAAAAATTGAAAGGCTGAAAGCTTCATATCTGAGTCTGACATCGCTTTTTAATCTGCAGAGCCCATAGGCTGCGGGACTGCGATTGTTTCAGCTATGAAGCGCTTCGCCAAGTAACGCAAGAGATCCAAGATGGAACGATAGTTGGAAATAATTCACACAATTACATGCTATGACTGTACAGGAAGGAGTACTTTTACATCAAAATTATTTGCAAGCTAGGGTGTTGGATGAATGTTACCAGTTATTCCTGTCATCCAGAAATCATTTGAGAATTGTTTGATAAGCAACATCACATTCTGACTGGAGCACTACTCGCCACAGATGGCTCCATCAATTCACTGTGGAAGACCACTGCAGGGTCATATAATATTAGTGTTGGAAACATTTGTCAAATGACACTAAGAGCACTCAGACTATAGGGGTCTAGTTTAGAAAGAAACGTAAAGTTAAGCTAATTTGACAATAGTGTCAAATTGTAAAAAGTTAGAAGACCAGGAAAAGTGTCAAAATACGTGTTTTAAAATTACCTATCGTATAAAATTTTGAAAATTACTTCCAGTGTAAATAATAATTTTAAAAATATGCTAAAAACGTTTCTTTTTAAAATAGATCTTGTTCTACAGAAATTAAAGTTTGATTGTTTTAATTCGATTCTTTATCTTCGATTTTCGGGAAGCAGATTTTTGAATTTCTCAAAACGGAAGTAGATATTTCGATTTTGATTTGATCATATATGGGTCGGCACTAGCGCTCGTATGATAGAATTAGGCCACAAAGGATGTGGTCTAGCTGTTGATGTGCATGGTTTGTCAGTCAAATCGAAAGTAGATATTTCGGTTTTGATTTGGTCATGTATGGGTCAAAACTACTATTGTAGTGATAGATTTAGTGAACTACATTCGAAAAAAGATTTGGTATAACACTTGGTGTCCGTGACTTGTCAGTTTAGTGTGTGTCACTATGCCGCCAACAAGTAAGAAGTACTTGGTTAATACCCAAAATATTCACAAGTGGAATAATGCAATTATAAAGCTGAAAGTAGTAAGACTCAGCGAAGAACCTTGAACGAGTCGGCAAACGCTTGTTTTTGAATTAATATACCTTGTTCCACAGATGTAAACGAAATTAAAGTTTGATTGTTGTAATGTATTCTTTGATTCTTTATCTTTTGTTATCCTATACATGGTTTTCACCACAAGCTATGTACTCGACAGGGCTATCATGAACCGTCTGAGCATTGCGTTTGTAAGCTGTGTGAAGGTCATTGCGAGCGATTTAATTTCAACAAATGCACCAAACGAGGACAATCCCTTATGGACTATTGTAAAACGTAATCTATTGTTAACAGTGTGATGCTTACCACATCTCAATGTATCTTACATATGGCCATTTGACAGCAATAAAGTTATTATTATTAAACTTTTAATTCCCAAGTAATGTCTTCAACATTAGGCTCCTTGCCTGAAGGGCTAGAAATGTGCCTTTTTTGATGTATTCTACAAAAACGCCTAAAGTTAAACATTATGTTAAGCCCCAAAACGTGTGGTGTTATTTTGAAGCTCTCGACTCGAATATTGCTTGTATAAATATTGTATGAAACTACATGAATAGAACATGGAAAACGGCAGATAAAAGGATAAGTAATTTCAGTTGACAAAGTTTGTCGTTTTGTTTGTTCACATAGGAAAATATTTCGCATTTTATAATTAGGTAAGAATCGTACCCACCTCTTCTTAGTTCTGCCATCAGCAGCCACCTGCCAATCCAGTAGACTTCGTTCACAAAATTACAGACCGTCAATAGAAAACAGCGAAACACATGGCTAGTAATCCTTCTGCTGTCCTGGAAGCAAAATAGGCTAAAAAATTTACATCCCAATATCACAGTTCCATCATGAAGCAAGCTATTACGATTTATCTCTAAGGACGTGAGTAACCCTGAATGAGACACAAACCTTTGCTGATATCCTCTACAGGTTAACATAACTTCCTTCTGCAGAATGGAGACAATTCACCATGATGTGTATGAATGCCTTTCACTTCCTACAATAGTGCAGGCAACGAATCCCTGCGTAATATAATATGTTAACTTCCAGTCAAATTGTAGGTCTAAATATAGTACCGTAAGTAATTTTAATTTCTTTTATTTAAAAGTAATCTTTCTCTTGACATTATATTCAAAACAGGGGTGGATATGCTTATAAACCTCCATTATGGGGTTAGGTGTTACCTTCTGAGTGTAACTAAGGTACATTATCGCGTTGGAAGCCATTATTCAGTGTTGCCATAATAAATGAAATATAAATGTGTTTTCAGTCGGTCCACATGATTGTACTCGACTGGCTGCGTGGCTCAGCTGTAACGTTCTCGCTTGCTGTACCCAAGGTTGCAGGATCGAATCCTGGTGCAGTCAGCTGGCATTTGAGGGTGCACATATGTGAGGGAGCCGTGTCAATAGATTTACTGGCACGTTAAAGATCCCCTTCGGGGCAAACTTCCGGTATCCCGGCATCTCTCTCCTAAGCCACAGTAGTTAAAAAGGACGTAAAATTAATAACATCATTATTATAGATTATTGTACTCAAATGTAACGGGTGTCATTCCCTAAATCTGAATTTATATGTTGGATTAATTAATACACTGGAATTATTAATTAATTAGGCAACTAATTTGTTAATGTCATGTTTCTATTGTCAGGTTTAGGGAATAACACAATTTCAATTTGGTGTAATCGTATTGACCGACTGAAGAGCATTTAAGTATTAAAACTAAGTTGCAGTTTATAAAGAGATTTAAAGTCATTTTTCAGTGTTGTCTTGACCAGTTGATTGATGACCTTCTCCGTAACTCCAGCTAGATGCAGACTAAAGCAGTTGCAGCTCATTATACCATAGGCTCGAATGCCGCCTCCAAAAGGTCACTGCCTTCCACCGACAAACTGCTGAAAACACTACAAAAACTGAACAAGTGCGGCAAAATGATTTATTTTAATATCTACTGTACAAGGTTGCAAGACTGAGAAACTACAATCCCACCCTCAAACAGTCTCCCTCCATCAACTAATCTATAGGAGTAGGTCATCTTTAAATTAGAGTTCTCTCCTAAGATCAGAGGGCATTACTACTGTGCGATATACGCGTAGGCCCCGGGGAGTCATGCGTCTGCCGGGAGTTAGGTGCATGCAGACAACAACCCGCATTAATATTATTACTATCCTCGTTCATTAACCACACGTATTTCTACTTCACAAGAGGAGATGCTTTCATGCTGAACCTGCACTTACCTCTAAAATTGACACCGGGCAAGATGCGTTTTTAAAATTCCAAAATATATGTATAATAACGACATTTTTGAAAACCCTCTATTTTCGCTTTCTGAGTAGAGGTATGTACCACTGAATCATAACTACTCCAATCATGAAGTTAAATTGGAGCAGTGTTTGCCTCTCCCATAAATGCGTGTGAGATTTTTGAAGTGAAATGCCATGTCCTGTGGTTCAAATTCCACGTGAAAAAGAAGAGCTCCCGTGGCTTATGATCACAAGATTAACGGTCACGAAAATCTACATGCTTCCTTTCTTTTAAATTGGGGCAGGTGAACCATTTTAAATACAGGGAGCGGCAAAATGATCTGACGGTTTTTTAATCACAACAACACAAACATTTTAAATGATACAAACTCTTTTATTACTTATAACAGCAAGGTGTACATGTCAATTCATGGAAAACATGAAAAAGAACAATAGATTTTAACTTTTAAGATTTGAAGATAACGTCTTTCAAATGATGCCCATCTTTTGCCATGCATTCTTCCAGTCTTGCACTGAAGCTTTGCATAGTCATTAGGCTTCAACTGCTGGACAATAACCATTTTATACGGATGAAAATGCAAATCGAAACGCAATATTCGTCTCACTGTTCGATCAGACATTTGCAAAGCAGCAGCTTGTTTACGAGCCGGCCGCCGAGGACTGGTTTCCACAGCTTGTCTCACTCGCTTAACATTTTCTGCTGTCCTGGCTGACCTTGGGCGGCCTGTCGACGTCCGTTTTAAGGCTGAACCTGTAGCTCCAAAATTACTCACCCATAACAAAATTGTGTTACGAGATGGAACGCGTCCTCTTCGACTCGCTCAGCCGTACAACGACATAAACCGTCAGATCTTTATGCCGCTCCCTGTACTTAGGCTGTGTCTTCTCTCAGGACGGTAGTAATGCAAGAGAAGGAATTGAGGTGTAGAAAAGCCAATCCAGTGAGTTCTCAGTTGCGGTCTACAGTATTATGCAAGAATGTAGCGATCAAACAGTTCCTACATCACTCAGTATTTAGACCGGCCTTGCTGTATGGAAATGAGAGATCGGTAGATTCAGGATAATTATCTGATACATAGGATAGAGATAACTGATATGAGGGTAGCACGAATGATTGCTGGGACAAATAGGAGGAATGGAAGGAGGGTACTCGTAATGAATTGATAAAAGCTAAGTTAGAAATGAACACGCCAGATGAAACTGTTCAGTTCACGCCACGGTTTTTGGCCGGGGGTTCATTATTATTATCTTTCTTTCTGTCTTTGATTGGCATTGCAACGCATGCCAGGTATAGCTAGTTTTAAATAAATTGTATGGTGTCGCAACCATGGATTTTAACTTACAAGGGAAGTCTCTGAACCGGGGAATCGAGGATCCTGCTGGAACTTAGCAGATACGTTGTGTGAGCCCAACTAGGCAGAACCGTGGAGAAAAATATTTCGCAAATTAACTCTTACCCACCGTAGACGGCAGTAAATATAACAATTTTGAACTGTGCGCGTTGGTCAAGAGAAAGTGTGCCTCACGCTTGATTGGTGGCTCAAATGATCACGTTCCAAACGACTGCCCTCCCGTACTCGCGCTCACAAGCTGCGCTGCGGCATGGGACATTAATACTGCATCTTTACAATATATTGTGTCCACGTTCATAGTACTGCTTTCTTTACAACCAGTTATGCTACCTGTAAATATCAATAAGTTACAAGAGACGAACGCCAGAAAACCAGATAAGCACAACACCATCAACATACATCCAAACTGTCCAATAGGAGTAGGATATATAGGCCGAAGCTGGGGCAGGGGCTAATGGGCGAGATGGCCGCCGCGCGCAATTGCCCTATGTTATTCTTATGGAGGGGTCAGTCATAGCTGGGGCAGGGGATAATGGGCAATATGGCTGCCACGCGCTACCACACTCTTTAATGGCGGGCTTTTCAAATAATTATTTATTTGTTTTTAATTTATAAATTTTTATGTATTTAATATTTAATTTATTATTTTTTTAGCACAGGGCAAATACACAAAATGGTCGCTGCACACAACCACTTACACATATAACATGCTAACCTAACCTAACCTAACCTAACCTAACTTCACCTAACCTAACCTAACCTAACTTCACCTAACCTAACCTAACCTAACTTTACCTAATCTAACCTAACTTAAAAATGCGAACAAAAAAAAGTGAGAGCAAAAAAGTGTGAGCAAAAATGTGAGAGCAAATGTGAGAGCACAAATAATAAACTTAGTTATAACCTAACCTAACCGAACCTAACGTAACCCACAGAAACCTCATTTAAAGATATTAGATTTTACGTTTTAACATTATACATTTTAACATTTTAGATTTTGATTTTTTCATTTTACATTTTTAGATTTTACATTTTTGATTTTTTGTATTTTAGTTGTTTTTTTAGATTTTACATTTAAGTTTTTTGATTTTAGATTTTACATTTTCCGAAAAGAGTAAACTACAAGGTCACATACCTAACCTTTCCAAACCTAACTTTACCAAACCTAACTTAAGCTAATCCAAACACACAAAGTATATAAGGGCACATGCAACTAAACTTATGCTAGTCTTATAGGCTACTGTACAACATGATCACTACCCAACCGGGTATTTTTTTTTTCATTTTGTTGTTTACACATTTGTCAATTTTCCAATTTCCCATTTTCAGTTTTTTTTAATGTCAGTTTTAAGTTTATCAATTTCACAATATGGAAACATGGAATTTGCATTTTGTTGTTTACACATTTGTCAATTTTCCAATTTCCCATTTTCAGTATTTTCAAAATGTCAGTTTTTTGTTTTTCAATTTCATAATATGGAAACATGGATTTTTGCTTTTTGTTGTTTACACATTTATCAATTTCAAAATATTCCATTTACAGTTTTTAAAATGTCAGTTTAAAGTTTTTCAACTTCATGATATAGAAACATGGATTTTCCAATTTGTTGTTTACACATTTGTCAATTTACCAAATTCCCATTTACAGTTTTTAACATTTCAGTTTAATGTTTTTTTCTATTTTATCATTATGGAAACATGGATTTTCCAATTTGTGTTTTACATGTTTGCATTTTGCATTAGGAGTGGGGAGAGGCGGGTAGTAATTAGAAATGTACAAGCAGTGGCCATAAAATATTTTTATTTTAAATACATGTACACTATTTACACACAATACATTTTTATATATATTCTTTTTTATTTTGTTTTCTATTTTATTTATTTTTGATTATGAATACTATTTTTTTATTTTTATTTTTTTATTTTTGTAGTGCTATTGTTTTATTTCCTATATTGTTTTGTTTTATGTATTTGCTAGTTGCAGGCAGAAGATTTTGATATTCATAACTTAACTCTTTAAGCATGGTCAATGATTGAGTAATGACCATAGGCATGTGTACCTATACCATCAGCATCAATCACTCTTTTATCATCACCAGGACACAAAGCAATTTTGTTTAGTCTTATAGATGATATGTCATGTTGTTTAGAAGCGATAATGTTCATGGGTATTCTTTTTACATTGTTTTTCATGACACAATCCTTATAATCTTGAAAGCTAATACAATTTTTGACAACACCTCTGTTAATACCTTTAATCTTTTTGATTTCTTTACCATTTATGTCTAAAGCGTACATTTTAGCTCTAAGTCCAACAAATGCTTTTATAATTTGTCCACAAGCCTCGTCTTTAAATTTCCCCAACGTTTTCTTGTTTGATGTAGAGTAACATATGTGATTAGTAGGATAATCTGATGTGTCGAGGTGTTCTAGGAAATCCAACTTGTCTTGATATACATCTTGGGTGTTAATCAAATAAATGAACGAGTCGGTATCCATATACATGAGTTTAAGATTGTTCATTCCATAATAGGGTAGCAGGACATCATAGTGGTGGGAATACATGAGAGTTTTTGAAATATCCAGTATACACATTCCAATATATATAGGCTTATTGAATACAATGTTACGTTTAGCCATGTGGAAAGCAGCTAGGTTAGGACCATAAATGGTTCTGTCAATAAATGTAGGCTTTGCTATTAGCTTTTCTGCCTTTTTGCTGTCAGTCACAAGACGTATGTCTATTCTTTTACGGATATTTTCCATTGTTTTTCCAAAAATAGCATTGTTGAATAATTTGTACAGATTTTTCTCAAAATCATTTTTGGCTTGTTTTCGAAGGTTGTTATTAAAATCAACGTATGCCTTTAACCAAGGTCTTTGCTTAAACTTTAACACACGATGAATTTTTATGAATTTTATTCCATGATCTAAAGCCTGTTTTAATGCCATATAGTGAACAACATATCGCCTTCGATTTCCAAGATAAGGAATTAGTTTTTTCAGAGACGAATCCTTAGGTTGTGTACACTCAGGTAGGAAAGGTAAATCGTTGTGTAGATCATGAAGGTCAGATGGGTAATCAACATCAACGTCTAGAATGTATCCCACAGGATCGTCTTCCTTTAGTTTTTCTAGATCAACAGTATCTGGAGAAACCCACTGAAATCCACCATAAGGAAGGGAGTGGCACATAGGCCACCCGTATTGGTTGTTGGCATCATCATAGGTAATAAACTGCGATGGTTTCTCAGAATCATAGGTTTCCATGTATTTATTGTTAACTTCAGCATACCGATGAGACACCTGGCATATGCCTCCGCGTATTCCAGACTCGATTAGAAGAATCTGATCGTAATCCTGTATCAATTCCAGTTCAATTCCGGTGTAAAGGAGCATTGCCTCGAAACTTAAACCAGGCGAAGTAAAAAAGTGTGCAGCATCCACTCGGTGTGTTTCTAGAGTTTTGTTTCTAAACGTTTCAAAGCTGTCTGCAAGAAGGAGTACATCTGAACTTAGGTAGAGGTCACTATATTCCCCTAGAGTTTTAATGTTGAACTGTTTCCAGACATTTTTGGCATGTTCATAGTCTTCTTGACTAACATTTTCTTGACTTAATTTGTTAAAGAATGCCTCTTTCGGAGGTAAACACGTTTCACTTAACTTTTCCCATGAGTCAATGTAGTCATAACAAAATACCCCTTTACGAGTCATGAGCATTGCATTTTCTTTTCCAAAGTACTTGTCTGTTTCAGGGTATGATGTTAAGTTGGAAACTAAGTTTTCCAAACTACTCGGCATTAACCGAAACGTGTCCACAAATCTAAGCTTAACATTTCCTACATATTTGGTGAAGGAAATGTATTTTTCCTTAGAGTTAGCGATAACATCCACTCTCTCAGTAGTACATCCTAATTGCTTTACAATGAAATTTGCGTCGTAGCCACTCATATTATGTAGAAATACAGGAACGGGGTTACGTGTTTTACACCTCAAATTACAGTTATTGTGAGCACTTCCACGGTATTCCCCTGTAATATGGCAATGGTCTCGAACTTTCCAATCCTCTTTGGTATACGGTTTTTGACACAAATAACAGGTTTCAGAACATTGGAACTCTGCTTCTTGATCCTCAGTTAAAGCCTTTGGAACATTTAAGCTGTAAAGGCGATCAATTTCATTAGCTATTGAAATCAAACAGTCCATAAACTTTTCTGCAGCGTCAGGTCCACGATAAATAAGAGGTTGGCTTGGAAGGTTTGTCTTTATGTGTTCCACAGCAGGTGAGGGTTTAACGTATATACCAAAGCTCATAGGAACATGACTCTGGTATGGCACTGTATAACTTGCTTCAGGATTGGGTAGACATGTTTGATAGGGTAACAGTATACTTTCAAAATCAGCATAGATAACGTAAGGTATTCTCAGCATTTTTTCCACGTTTAGAAATTTGACAATGGGGTTTTTAATAGGCATTTCAACCCTAGCAATGTCATGCTGGACTCACAAAGCTCTATGTTATTTCAATTTTTCTATTCCTTGTTGACCATATCGATTATCGAAGTGAGTAAAACACCGTTTACACGTATATATCTTATGTCCATGGTGAGTAATCTGATGTCCTACTAGTTTATCAAAATCTTTGATAAAGACGTAGTGGTTCTGGCCGGATGATGAACTTAGCAGAAGGAGGTCGCGATGGTCTTGCGGCTCTTGATCCACAACCTTTAGAGGGAACAATTTGTTGTCTTGTTCCAATCCAAATACATTAATGGATATATTGTTGGCTTTTTCAAATTTGGGAATGTCAGCTAGCGATGTAGGAAATGATATTACTGAAAAATCATACTTGTTTTCCAGATCCTTGTATTTACTAACGCGTTTAGCATCAGTTTTAACCAGTTTTGCTAAAATGGCATACATAAAACACCTCTCGTCCTTAAAGTTTTGAGGATTAATGCAGGCTTTTCTTGCTTGTATAGCTGCTGGTAATGGAATATATGTGCTTCCACGCAAGGGATTGTACTTATTTATTTTCAATCGTACTCCTTCCACTGCTAACAAAGCCCAATTACTGCCTTTTAGCTCAGATTCCTCCATTTCCGTAGTTAACTTTGTAAATTGTGTTTCCAAGAAACTACTTAAGTCCGTTTCCAAAAATAGGGGCTGATTTCGTGTTTTAAAAGCACGATCTGTAATTTCATTGGTAGATGCATGAATGAATCTACATTCAGCCACAAGATTAACTTTTATCGACTTGTGCATTGCTAGTTCTTTCTGCATAGCTTGTATTATTTGCTGTTTGGACTCTTTAAGGTATGAATTTAAATCCTTGCACGTATCGCAACGAATGAAATAGGATTTAAGTCGACCTTCAAAAGATGTCTCATATTCAATAAGTCCATTTTTGTCAGGGACCAATGACAGTAGGTAATGTTTTGTAGGCTCTGTTTTTTGTCTTTTAGCTGCCGACACAACATTACAACATTCTTCATGACGACGTCCATTGTAGGCATTGTTGAATGTACTACCACAGGTCTTGCACTCATGAAATTCACCACACGATACTTCATGTCGCTTCCTATGATAGTCTCGAAGAAAAGTCTTTCCACACTCTTTACACATATAGCTAGGAATGGCTTCTTCCATTATGAATGTTGATTTCTGCAAACAGCTGCTTACTGCGTATCACAGGGCTAGAGGTTGGTCGGTGAGACGGTCTTTCACGATGTGAACACCGTGAGAGGTAGTAGTCAACTGGTGATATTCTTGTTAAGGGTCCACTAATATACCCCTAGTCTAGACCAACAGCTCTTTACAGCGTATGACAAGGCTGTAGACTGGACAGTGAGACGGTCTTTCACGATGTGAACACTGTAACAAGTAGTAGTCAACTGATTATATACTTGCTAAGGGTTCTCTAATATACAATAGTCAAGACCAACAGCTACTTACTGTTTAGTACAAGGCTGTACAATAGTTGTTTTGACAGTCTTTCACGATGTGGTCACTGTGAATGGTGGTAGTCAACTGATGATATTCTTGATAAGGGTCCTCTAATATGCCCCTGGTTAAGGGTAACAGCTGTTCACTGCTTATGACAAGGCTAAAGACTGGTTGCTTCAACGGTCTTTCACAATGTAAACACTGTGACAGGTAGTAGTCAACTGAAAATATTCTTATGGCCTACTCAAAGGTTATCAGGTACTTACTGCATATCAAAAGGCTGTACACTCATGTGTGTTAGGCACTCTTTCTGGCTAAGGACCCCAATATTCCCTACACAAGGCTATACATGTTAGTTCTAAACACTTAGTGGTTAATTGTATATTCAATTTTTGTACAAAGCATATACGAGCACGTTTTTATGAGGTAAAACTTTACCAAATAGTCAAATGCGACACGCAAAGTATGTTGCCGCTATCTAGCGGTGACTATGAGAACTACTTGACCGACCAGCATGCTACCTAGCGCTCCATTTCAATACTCGCTCACTGAACGAACAGCATGCTATCTAGCGGTCGATATCAATACTCACTCAATTACCAGCCTGCTACCTATCGGTCAATATAACAACTCACTCAACTACCAGCTTGCTACATGGCTTTTTTTGGTCAGTTTTTTGTTGGCTTTTTGTTGGCTTTTGTAGGCTTTTGTTGGCTTTTGTTGGCTTTTTGTTGGCTTTTTGTTGGCTTTTGTATTAGCTCTTTTATATTTGCTCTTGCTTGTGGGGGCTTATTTGGTCTTGGAAAGTAAGTCAGTCCTTTTTTATGGCTGCATATTGCTTACAGCCATGATTGTAAGCAGCAACAACAACAACAACAACACACAAAATTAAAAAAAAAAAAACCAAAGTACTCTAAGGTTTATCAATGACTCTCAACTCTTACACTTACCTCTATCCCATGCATAGTCAAAAATTAGTGTATTTTTCAAATTTTTCAAAAAATATTTGGAAAGTAGGCTATGTCATTAATCTAAAAATCCTAAAAAGACATATGTTAACTCCAACACCTACCTCTATACCACTCTCAGTCCAAAAAATAGTGTATTTTTCAAATTTTCCAAAACATATTTCCGAAATGGGTTATATTTCCAAAATTAAAAAGTTTACAAAAACGTTTGTTTGACATAAACGAATGGCCTTTGTCCCCTCTACCGTCGTACCAAGTCCCAGGTCTCTAGGACAACAAACATAAAAATTTGAAAATGGGCTTATATTTCCAAAATTAGGAATTTTACAAAAACGTTCGTCTGACATAAATCAATGGTCATTACCCCCTCTATCCCCCACACTAAGTCTCATGTCTTTAGAACAACAAAAATTAAATTTTGAAAATGGGCTTATATTTCCAAAATTAGGAATTTTACAAAAACGTTTGTCTGACGTAAATCAGTGGTCATTACCCCCTCTATCCCCACACTAAGTCTCATGTCTCTAGAACAACAAAAATAAATTTTTGAAAATGGGCTTATATTTCCAAAATTAGGAATTTTACAAAAACGTTTGTCTGACGTAAATCAGTGGTCATTACCCCCTCTATCCCCATACCAAGTCTCAGGTCTCTAGGTCAAAAATTTTTTTTTGAAAATGGGCTATATTTCCAAAATTAGGAATTCTACAAAAAAGTTTGTCTAACGTAAATCAATTGTCTTTACCCCCTCTATTCCCATACCAAGTCTCCGGTCTCTAGGTCAACAAAAATAAAATTTTGAAAAAATGGTCACTATTTTGGAAACTAGGAATTCTACGAACAAGTTTGTTTAACATAAATGAAAGGTCTCTATCCTCTCTACCTGTAAACCAAGTCCCAGGTCTGTAGGACAAAAATGAAAAAAGTTCAACTGGGAAAGTAGGCGATTTTTCATAAAACCAAAAATTCTAAAACGTGTTCTATGGGCTGATAAGAATGGCCTCAATGTCCTTTATTTTTTATAATAAAACTTTTTTATTTTTTACATTTTTTTGAAAAAAGTTCAATTTTGAAATTTTTATATTTTGGAAACTAGGAAGTTTACAAAAACTTTTTTTGACATAAATGACTGGCGATGACCCCATCTACCACCAAAATAAATTTCAAGTCGTTAGGACAAAAAATAACAGTAGTGGTGTGGTGGTGCTTCTGCCCCCTCCCACCACCTCTCCCTCTGACGTCACATTTCGGGGCGGGGCCAGAAGCACCACCACACCACTACTGTTATGGAGGAATCTCAGCTAAAAGGCAGTAATTGGGCTTTGTTAGCAGTGGAAGGAGTACGATTGAAAATAAATAAGTACAATCCCTTGCGTGGAAGCACATATATTCCATTACCAGCAGCTATACAAGCAAGAAAAGCCTGCATTAATCCTCAAAACTTTAAGGACGAGAGGTGTTTTATGTATGCCATTTTAGCAAAACTGGTTAAAACTGATGCTAAACGCGTTAGTAAATACAAGGATCTGGAAAACAAGTATGATTTTTCAGTAATATCATTTCCTACATCGCTAGCTGACATTCCCAAATTTGAAAAAGCCAACAATATATCCATTAATGTATTTGGATTGGAACAAGACAACAAATTGTTCCCTCTAAAGGTTGTGGATCAAGAGCTGCAAGACCATCGCGACCTCCTTCTGCTAAGTTCATCATCCGGCCAGAACCACTACGTCTTTATCAAAGATTTTGATAAACTAGTAGGACATCAGATTACTCACCATGGACATAAGATATATACGTGTAAACGGTATTTTACTCACTTCGATAATCGATATGGTCAACAAGGAATAGAAAAATTGAAAGAACATAGAGCTTTGTGCGTCCAGCATGACATTGCTAGGGTTGAAATGCCTATTAAAAACCCCATTGTCAAATTTTTAAACGTGGAAAAAATGCTGAGAATACCTTACGTTATCTATGCTGATTTTGAAAGTATACTGTTACCCTATCAAACATGTCTACCCAATCCTGAAGCAAGTTATACAGTGCCATACCAGAGTCATGTTCCTATGAGCTTTGGTATATACGTTAAACCCTCACCTGCTGTGGAACACATAAAGACAAACCTTCCAAGCCAACCTCTTATTTATCGTGGACCTGACGCTGCAGAAAAGTTTATGGACTGTTTGATTTCAATAGCTAATGAAATTGATCGCCTTTACAGCTTAAATGTTCCAAAGGCTTTAACTGAGGATCAAGAAGCAGAGTTCCAATGTTCTGAAACCTGTTATTTGTGTCAAAAACCGTATACCAAAGAGGATTGGAAAGTTCGAGACGATTGCCATATTACAGGGGAATACCGTGGAAGTGCTCACAATAACTGTAATTTGAGGTGTAAAACACGTAACCCCGTTCCTGTATTTCTACATAATATGAGTGGCTACGACGCAAATTTCATTGTAAAGCAATTAGGATGTACTACTGAGAGAGTGGATGTTATCGCTAACTCTAAGGAAAAATACATTTCCTTCACCAAATATGTAGGAAATGTTAAGCTTAGATTTGTGGACACGTTTCGGTTAATGCCGAGTAGTTTGGAAAACTTAGTTTCCAACTTAACATCATACCCTGAAACAGACAAGTACTTTGGAAAAGAAAATGCAATGCTCATGACTCGTAAAGGGGTATTTTGTTATGACTACATTGACTCATGGGAAAAGTTAAGTGAAACGTGTTTACCTCCGAAAGAGGCATTCTTTAACAAATTAAGTCAAGAAAATGTTAGTCAAGAAGACTATGAACATGCCAAAAATGTCTGGAAACAGTTCAACATTAAAACTCTAGGGGAATATAGTGACCTCTACCTAAGTTCAGATGTACTCCTTCTTGCAGACAGCTTTGAAACGTTTAGAAACAAAACTCTAGAAACACACCGAGTGGATGCTGCACACTTTTTTACTTCGCCTGGTTTAAGTTTCGAGGCAATGCTCCTTTACACCGGAATTGAACTGGAATTGATACAGGATTACGATCAGATTCTTCTAATCGAGTCTGGAATACGCGGAGGCATATGCCAGGTGTCTCATCGGTATGCTGAAGTTAACAATAAATACATGGAAACCTATGATTCTGAGAAACCATCGCAGTTTATTACCTATGATGATGCCAACAACCAATACGGGTGGGCTATGTGCCACTCCCTTCCTTATGGTGGATTTCAGTGGGTTTCTCCAGATACTGTTGATCTAGAAAAACTAAAGGAAGACGATCCTGTGGGATACATTCTAGACGTTGATGTTGATTACCCATCTGACCTTCATGATCTACACAACGATTTACCTTTCCTACCTGAGTGTACACAACCTAAGGATTCGTCTCTGAAAAAACTAATTCCTTATCTTGGAAATCGAAGGCGATATGTTGTTCACTACATGGCATTAAAACAGGCTTTAGATCATGGAATAAAATTCATAAAAATTCATCGTGTGTTAAAGTTTAAGCAAAGACCTTGGTTAAAGGCATACGTTGATTTTAATAACAACCTTCGAAAACAAGCCAAAAATGATTTTGAGAAAAATCTGTACAAATTATTCAACAATGCTATTTTTGGAAAAACAATGGAAAATATCCGTAAAAGAATAGACATACGTCTTGTGACTGACAGCAAAAAGGCAGAAAAGCTAATAGCAAAGCCTACATTTATTGACAGAACCATTTATGGTCCTAACCTAGCTGCTTTCCACATGGCTAAACGTAACATTGTATTCAATAAGCCTATATATATTGGAATGTGTATACTGGATATTTCAAAAACTCTCATGTATTCCCACCACTATGATGTCCTGCTACCCTATTATGGAATGAACAATCTTAAACTCATGTATATGGATACCGACTCGTTCATTTATTTGATTAACACCCAAGATGTATATCAAGACAAGTTGGATTTCCTAGAACACCTCGACACATCAGATTATCCTACTAATCACATATGTTACTCTACATCAAACAAGAAAACGTTGGGGAAATTTAAAGACGAGGCTTGTGGACAAATTATAAAAGCATTTGTTGGACTTAGAGCTAAAATGTACGCTTTAGACATAAATGGTAAAGAAATCAAAAAGATTAAAGGTATTAACAGAGGTGTTGTCAAAAATTGTATAAGCTTTCAAGATTATAAGGATTGTGTCATGAAAAACAATGTAAAAAGAATACCCATGAACATTATCGCTTCTAAACAACATGACATATCATCTATAAGACTAAACAAAATTGCTTTGTGTCCTGGTGATGATAAAAGAGTGATTGATGCTGATGGTATAGGTACACATGCCTATGGTCATTACTCAATCATTGACCATGCTTAAAGAGTTAAGTTATGAATATCAAAATCTTCTGCCTGCAACTAGCAAATACATAAAACAAAACAATATAGGAAATAAAACAATAGCACTACAAAAATAAATAAAAAAAAAAAAAAAAATAGTATTCATAATCAAAAATAAATAAAATAGAAAACAAAATAAAAAAGAATATATATAAAAATGTATTGTGTGTAAATAGTGTACATGTATTTAAAATAAAAATATTTTATGGCCACTGCTTGTACATTTCTAATTACTACCCGCCTCTCCCCACTCCTAATGCAAAATGCAAACATGTAAAACACAAATTGGAAAATCCATGTTTCCATAATGATAAAATAGAAAAAAACATTAAACTGAAATGTTAAAAACTGTAAATGGGAATTTGGTAAATTGACAAATGTGTAAACAACAAATTGGAAAATCCATGTTTCTATATCATGAAGTTGAAAAACTTTAAACTGACATTTTAAAAACTGTAAATGGAATATTTTGAAATTGATAAATGTGTAAACAACAAAAAGCAAAAATCCATGTTTCCATATTATGAAATTGAAAAACAAAAAACTGACATTTTGAAAATACTGAAAATGGGAAATTGGAAAATTGACAAATGTGTAAACAACAAAATGCAAATTCCATGTTTCCATATTATGAAATTGAAAAACTTAAAACTGACATTAAAAAAAACTGAAAATGGGAAATTGGAAAATTGACAAATGTGTAAACAACAAAATGAAAAAAAAACCCGGTTGGGTAGTGATCATGTTGTACAGTAGCCTATAAGACTAGCATAAGTTTAGTTGCATGTGCCCTTATATAATAATAATAATGTTATTGGTTTTACGTCCCTTTTAACTACACTGGCTTTTAGAGACGCCGGGGTGCCGGAATTTTGCCCCGAAGGGGATCTTTAACGTGCCTGCCCTTATATACTTTGTGTGTTTTGGATTAGCTTAAGTTAGGTTTGGTAAAGTTAGGTTTGGAAAGGTTAGGTATGTGACCTTGTAGTTTACTCTTTTCGGAAAATGTAAAATCTAAAATCGAAAAACTTAAATGTAAAATCTAAAAAAACAACTAAAATACAAAAAATCTAAAATGTAAAATCTAAAAATGTAAAATGAAAAAATCAAAATCTAAAATGTTAAAATGTATAATGTTAAAACGTAAAATCTAATATCTTTAAATGAGGTTTCTGTGGGTTACGTTAGGTTCGGTTAGGTTAGGTTATAACTAAGTTTATTATTTGTGCTCTCACATTTGCTCTCACATTTTTGCTCACACTTTTTTGCTCTCACTTTTTTTTGTTCGCATTTTTAAGTTAGGTTAGATTAGGTAAAGTTAGGTTAGGTTAGGTTAGGTGAAGTTAGGTTAGGTTAGGTTAGGTGAAGTTAGGTTAGGTTAGGTTAGGTTAGGTTAGGTTAGCATGTTATATGTGTAAGTGGTTGTGTGCAGCGACCATTTTGTGTATTTGCCCTGTGCTAAAAAAATAATAAATTAAATATTAAATACATAAAAATTTATAAATTAAAAACAAATAAATAATTATTTGAAAAGCCCGCCATTAAAGAGTGTGGTAGCGCGTGGCAGCCATATTGCCCATTAGCCCCTGCCCCAGCTATGACTGACCCCTCCATAAGAATAACATAGGGCAATTGCGCGCGGCGGCCATCTTGCCCATTAGCCCCTGCCCCAGCTTCGGCCTATATATCCTACTAATAGGTCCTGTTCTTGAATGCTGAGAGACCTTTCCATACATTTTCCATACTTTTCCTCCTGTCAACATATAACTTTTCCAATGTTACCATTCATCATGCAATGCATGGGACACTCACCGTCTGTTGCCTCTCATTCGGGGATTATACGCCGTAGGCCGTAAACCATAGTACGGTTGGGAAGCAACCTCTGACGCAGCCAATGAAGCACACGCCGCTGGCGCGCCAATTTAAATCTGTAAATCTTATTTTTTCATCTAGTTCAAGGGGAAGTTAATTTCCGAAAGATTTTTCTTCACGGTTCTGGCTAGTTGGGCTCACGCAACGTATCTGAAAAGTTCCAGCAGGATCCGTGATTCTCCGGTTCAGAGACTTTCCTTGTTAGTTAAGTGTGTGATCAGGAGACGAGTGTCAATGGCAGCAACTCCACGATACGTATAAATATGTTGACGGTCATGAATTTAAAAAGGACATTGAGAAGGCAGACTATCTCAGATTCCTATCTGGTGTGTTCTATTTGTGTGAACAAAGACGCTTACAAGGAAGATAGCCCCAAGTTTGCCGGTGCCGAGTTCATTGTTCCCGAACTCTGCTAATTCAAAGAACGTAAGAGTCACCAGTGGTGAGGTACTTAAGCTCGTGGCTCTATTAGGGAGCATTACAGCGAGCAAAGCTTGGGCCCTTATTAACTCTTATCACCACTGCTCGAACTTGGGCTGGCTGGCACAGTCCAAACAGCTCAACTTACACAGCAAGTTATCCCACTAAGTGTGAGGGCACGTCCATAAACAAATGAATTACAGGAAGTAATAACAGACCTGCATTTGAACAGAGCACTGCATGGGACACTTCAACCCTTACATCCGAGAGATAGGTCCACTTAGTTTGGAATTCCATTCTTTCTTTTGATTTAGATTTTGAACATCCATTTAAAGAAAGGAGACAGATATTAAACTTTAAAGCAGGTTTAAACCTCCGATGAGATGTTCCTGAGCTGGAGTTTATTTGCGTTAAGGAGGCTATTTTTTCCCCCACCCATCCTTCTCTTTGCCCGCCAGCAGCACTTAATCCCCCAAAACCGGTCATCCATCCAAGTGTTGGCCACTGTCTATTTTACTTAACTTGGAAGATTTAACGGGATCCAGTGTTTCAACTTGACTAAGCCGTTCCTCTCTATCTAAGATGAATTGCAACAATAGCGTATAAGTAGTATCATATGGGGATTACATTTTGCTCTCCAAAATTTGGAGAAAAAGCCCTACCGTTTGCAGGATAATGACCGCCCAACGCGAGTATGACGATTGACGACTGATGAGTCATTCACAAAATTGCTCTTCAATCGGTCAACGCTAGTGTGTTCATTGGATTGGGCGGGAGCAGCAAATATTGTATCACTCTAACCTTAATGAAATATTGGTTCATATACAGTATATACCGCGATACGTACTTGTCTAGGGGAACATTTTACTGTTGTCGATGACGTCGCATATGACGTTCGAACGTTAATGTTAGCTTGTTTGATGTTATGGCTTGCATTGCAGCTGTATGAGGTGCCAAAACGTGCGTCCTTACATACCGATGTAGTGACATGTATTCAAGTGCGTGGTTCGATAGTAGTGTGTGTATTTGTAATTGAGGCTAGGACTCGGAAGAGGGCGGGCGTGGCCTTATGTTTAGAACCATCTCGGCATTTGCCTGGAGTAGCCTTTAAGTGGGAAACCACGGGAATCCACTTCCAGGATGGCTGAAGTGGGAATCGAATTCACCTTTGAATTTCCTGGCAGAGCCTTCGGGGCGACAGCCAAGAATGCTAGCCACTACACCAGGCTGTAGACTCTGGCAACATCCATATGTATCCCGTCTATAGAATTTCCTTTGGGATGGCAGACTACTCGACGTGTGTGTTCAATTGGATTTACCAGGTGAATCAGCTGCCCCTAATAATATTGATTTATGCAACCCAACTAGCGTTGTTGTCAGGAACGTCGATATTTTCTCTGCTAGCGTACAGTATGGTACTAATGCACTGCAAGCATATCCTGCAAACAATTCTGAACACTCTTACTTTTCCCTCGATTTCAATCCTGACAAATACGAGGGAAAAATTAGTGTTCAATATCGGTGGCGGTACATTTGTACCGTACGGGATGCAAGCAGAGAAAAATCGACCTTCCTGACAACACTTGGGCTGCATAAAACAATATTATTAGGGGCAGCTTATTCCTCTGGTATAACAACGGTCCCTGTCTTGAAGCAGAGGATTTATTTACTTATTTATTTATTTAGGAAGCCTCCGTGGTTTAGGCGGCAGCACGCCAGCCTCTCACCGCTGGGTCTGTGGTTCAAATCCCGGTCACTCCATGTGAGATCTGTGCTGGACAAAACGGAGGCAGACAGGTTTTTCTCCGGGTACTCCGGTTTTCCCTGTCAAAATTTCATTCCGGCAACACTCTCCACTATCATTTCATTTCATCTGTCATTCATTTAATCATTGACCGAGAGGAGTGCGTCGGGCCTCGGCAGCCGGCACAGTTCATATCCTCGCCGCTAGATGGGGGCTTCGTTCATTCCAATCCTGACCCGGTCTGAGACTGGAAGCAGGCTGTGGATTTTTCATTTTCATTTATTTATTTAGCGTATAGATTTTAATATCGGGAGTGTCCGAGGACGTCTTCGGCTCGCCATAGGCTGTAGCTGCTTCAATGCGGACACCCATGGGGTGAGCTACAGGTTCCGTTCAATTACAAGCAGTTTCAACTTACTATACCAGATGTCACTGACACCTAGTGGTGAACGTTGGAACTTTGGTAGAACGTTTCAACGAAATCTAACCTGCAAATTTAGCTTCACACAAGTTGAATTAGTGGAAGGTTCTTTTACATGCCATAAATCTATGACATGGGACCACCGGCTTTACTTCCCCTCCGAAGGAAAGCTTACTGAAGGATTTTAACGCTCTTAAAAAATCTGACGATCTCGGCCGGGTTCGAACCCTTGATCTTGGGCATGGAAGCTCTGGATGCTACCAACTACGCCACCGAAGCCCTCAAAGCAGAGGAACTGAATTGTGACGAAGTACACTGATTTCTCTACCAGAGGATTTCTGTTTGCATGTCTTGCTAACAGGGTCACGGAAGAGAGCACTAGAAATACGGAAAGTACATGTCACTTGACACCGCTAGAAAAGAAATGGCTCCATTTAGCATCTGACAACGCGCATCGCTGCTGCTGATGAACATGCTCGTTAGCCGGGCCTTAACGATATAAATATTCAACACTTCGTCAAGATTACATCTCAAGCTTCAACAAACTCTCGTCCTTTAGAATTCAAGAATAATATTAAACATTTCCAAGATATAAGGTTCCCATGACAACTGGGCTATACAGGAAGCTTATTAGCCTACTTTTAATTTTTGCAAACATTGAGAGTAGACGTATGAGATCTACACAGGGCCAAAAATGTGTGTGTCCGGCTGTGTGTCTATGAGTGTGTGTGAGTACACTGTATGCCTTCAAACATGACGAAACCAAATTGAACCAAATTTGGTACAGATGTAGCAATAGCAAAGGGCACCTCAGTGTCATGTTTATATTGCCGCCAACTTTACCAAAACTTAATGGCGGCCACTGAAATGCCCAAACCATAAAATTAAATTACGACCAAACTAATGATCGGATATTTACGAAATTTCGTAAAGACATACTTTTATGTGGGACGCGTCTTGTGCGCAAAGTACAAGGTCATCGGCCGTACTATTTCAGGATGGTGGCCGTGTGAATTATGCAAACTTTATAATCCATAACAAGGGATCCAACAGTTCCGATGATCGAACCGAGAATAGTTTAAACTGTTCTAAAGGACGTGCCTCATTCAAAATTAGGGGCCATTAACCTCGATGTTAGGCCCCTTAAAACAATTATCATCATCATCATCATTATCATTCAAAATTAAAATTTTATATTGTAATATTATAATGTAGAAGTGACTTTAAAAAGCTGAGCCCTCTCGGTTACAAGACAAGATGGCAGCTGATCTCTCGTTCTGACCTATATTTCACTAATTTGAGTATGTTACATGCAATATAGCCTACTAAGAAAGATAATATGAACTTCGTATGAAATGGGCTATAATGGATATATACTCCAGTGAAAAAATGGGTAAGTCCAAGTCATTATTTGCTAAGACGTATGTAAATCAATTGATAACGATTAACTGGAAAGGACAGGTTTGACTCTGTGGTTAGATGTTTTGGTCTTTCAGCCGGCCGGCCGGGGCTCAAATCCTATCAGAGTTGTACTTTTTGCTTGGTTATTTTTAATGTTTAATGTTTTTTTTAGTGCTGAGACGTTTTAAGAATTGAGCGTTATATTGAGCATTTTTCATAGGAATATATGTTTAATTAAAACAACATTCCCCACTGGATCTGCACGAGTGACATCTACTAGCAACCGGTTGAACTATGCAGGAGCTCACCATGGCCTACAAGATGAAAGCTGCGCTCTATACCGCCCAGTTAGTAACCCCATGCCTACGGTGTAATTGAAAAAAATCCTCTTGTTGCCGACAGAGCGCACTCGTCCGCAAAGGATAAGTGCGATAAAAAATTAGCTGTGCAGTAGGTATATTAAATGTGTTTCTCCCAGTGATACGTCTAGACCAACAAAGTTTCAATTATTGAAATTAGTCGGTGTTAATATACTAAATTCCTAGGTGGTTTGGAGTGTTTGCTGATGACATTGTATAATGCTGGGGTAAATTATAAACTATGGTTTGAACGCTGCTGCTCAAATCCAGTGTGCCATACTGTTGTTTTCGCACTTCGAATACGAAGAAAATAGGAGGTGATAAGGACAAAGAGTAATAACTATACCCATTCATTTAGGAGAAAGTAGGCTATATGTTCTTTACTGAACATCTTGTTTTTATAATCACATGGACTTGGCAATTCGGCATAATCTTAGGAGTTGGATCAATTTACGTCATTACTCTCCAATTTCGACAGTTTGCTCGCACTACCACCGAACATTGTTAGCCGAACTCCATTAGGTGACCTTGGAGTGGTGTGGATTTTCTTCCTCTCTTCAAACATGTTTTAACCTCTGATCCAATGAGGAATTTACAGGGATTACAAAATCCTTCTCAAAACTGGTTGTTGTTGTTGTTGTTGTTTCAGATGAGGGGCTTGGACATCGTGGACATTTAGCCCCGTGTACATGAGTGAGAGTGGAATTTTGTCAGATAACTTGTATTCGTGTGTGTTTTGTAACTAGTGTGAGAATTGGGAAGGAGGCAGCCGTGGCCTTAAGTTAGAAACCATTCCGGCATTCTCCTGGTGTAGAAATGGGAAAACACGGAAAACCACTTCAAGTGGGGCTGAAGTGGGATCGAACCCATCTGTTCTCAGTTTTGCCTCATGAGGCTGAGTGTACCCCACTCCATCCCTCACATCAGAATCAAATTTCTTGGCAGAGCTGGGAATCGAATCTGGACCTCCGGAGTGATAGCCAAGAAAACTTGCCATAGCACCAGGAAGTGGACAACTGAAAATTGGTCCATCATTCTTGGCTGCTAGTATTGTTGACTATTACCCCCAGAGGCCTGGGTTCGATACCCGGCTCTGACATGAAATACACTTTTCGTTGATTATCTCGAATCTATTATTTTTGGCACTTGACTCGTTATTTATTTACGTGCTTCAAATGAAACAACAAGAAGAACGTAACACTTGCACAATGTACTAGACTAGAGCAACAAATAAGAAAAGAATATGTACCTAATGAAATAACTAATGCAGGTACTTTCGATTAAATTCAGTTATCGAATAATCGGATAATTGAAGCAAACATCGATTAATTTCTACAAATATCGATTAATCTATTAGCCGTGTAATCGAATAATTGATTGGTCGAATAATATATTAATCACTTTGTCGATTAATCGATGTACTTCGCTCCTTTACTACGCTCTCATAGTAGCAGAACAGACATTTGAGTAATTAACATGTGTTACATATTTTCAAATACTGTACCTTCTTTGTAAAACTAAGCTAAAACAGAGCAAAAATAATGCTCCTCTCCTAAATTGTAAACATTGAACAAAAATTCAAAGTCTTTTCTGAAGAAACTTTGTTTTCTTTTTGTGAAACCCTTTCCAACTTGATTGATTTTTGCGCGCTTCCACTGTCACTGATTCTTACTTGGTTATTGTTAACATAAACATTGAAGGACACTTTCTATATTCAGGCAAGAAGTCAGTCAGTCGGGTCGATAATAGTACACAGCAGCGTGCTGTGTGTCGCAAACGTGGGCACAGCGGAGAAAGGGACAGACACTGCCCACACATCTGTTAAGTAGGTCGCTGTGGTGTCTCGTCTTGTATGGTGTAAATAGCGGCCAAAAGCAATGTCGTGTCGACTAGACGTTCACTCCAAATATGAAGTTCGTGCGACAATCCGATTCCTATGGGCCAAAAGGAAGAATTGCACGAACATTCATCGTGAAATTAGTGCTGTGTATGGGGAGCGCGCCATTTCCCAGCAAGGGATCGTAAAGTGGTGTCAGCAAATCGAAGCCGGACGCACGGATATCACGGACGAATATCGCGAGGGTAGGCCCGCAACGTCCAGGACCCGTGAAAATATCAACAGTGTGAATGCGATCATTAGACAGATCGGTGGTCGACATTCCCAGACCGATGAGGAGGTGACGGCCGCAGTCTCCGTGTGGTTGCAGAACGCTGGAGGATCTTTCTATGCATCCGGCATCGACAAGTTGGTTGTGCGTTCACAGAAATGTTTGTAATCTCTTGGAAACTATGTGGAAAAGTGACGTTACATTGTATGTCGTTATAGGCGTGTTGCTGTTGTATAGGTGGTGTAATAAATGGCCATAACTGGAAAGTGCAACTTATTTTTTGATCTGCCCTCGTATTTGTTTAATTTCAAATTATTCGATTAATCGTTTGTTAATCGAATATCCGAACATCATTTATTAGCAGCTCTATTAATGACATTTAAATAACACAACAAACGAGGTACGAAATTGCTGTAAACTAAATTGCTAAATATCATTGGCTTGAGTAATGGAGAAAGTTCCATTAATACTGTCATCAATACAAGCTCACATGAATAGAATACAGAGCTTCATTGTGGCTATAGAATAAAATAGGAACCGCAGAATCAATATGGATGCTGTCCCGCAGTGCAGCACCTGCACCAGTGCATGTGTCACGTTTCTTATTATCTCTCGGGGTTAGACTGAAATGAAGTTGTGATCCAGCCATCACTGGCAGCTTTTCTCTGACAACTACTACAGTGAATACATGGGCAGAGAGCTTATTCAAACATCTATTTTAATGTATTGTTAACCCATCAGCAGACACAAATGCGTTAATTCATGCTACACGACTAAAATGCTTCTTTCAAATTTAGATTTTAGTTGTATTCCTAATTTTTTTACTTTTAAAATGTATATTTATAATTATTTTTATTTTTTTGTTTTTATTTTATTTTTGTTTATATTTTCGTTTTTATCTTTTTATGTTTTATTATTTTTATTATATTTTTATTTGTATTATTATTTTCTTTTCTTTTTAATTTATTTTTATTTTTATTTCTATTGTTTTTTATTGTTTGTTTGTTTATTGTTCGTTTATTGTTTATGTGTTGTTTATAATTTGTTTAGAGTTTATTTTTTGTTAATTTTGTTAATTTCTTATTTTCTTATATTTCCTTTATTTTTTCATATTTTCATTTTTGTATTTCTTATTTTTGTTTTATTTTTATTTTTTTATTTTTATGCGATGTGATTTCATTTCATGAGGTGTGATTTGATTTAATTTGGTTTTATTATCACTGTAACTCTGATATCAATATTACACATCCACCCAAGTGTACCTAGCTCCCGAATGCGATTTCGCTAGATACAAAAGGATATGCAAGCAACAAAATTTGTTAGTTAACAATATTACACAGAGTTACCACTTGCCCTCCCGGTCCATACGAAACAGAAAACGCGCGTATTACATCTGAAAGTACTGTGCCCGTAAATGTGCCCGAGCAAGCTCGGAACTTGTCATTATCCAAGGATGGAGAAAAATTGCAGAAATACTGAAGTCCCCAGCTTGGCAAACCCCAGTCTAACGCTGACAATTTGCTCATTTGGGATATTCTTGAAGATGGAAATGATGTTGCACTAAGGATTTATCTACTTGGCTGGATATACTAACTACAGATGGAGAGCGATATTCCTAAATCTCGGGTAGCAACGGGTTATGATGGAAAATATGGGCGCCTAATATCCATAGCACATCATCTTACTAACTACAGCAAATATAAGATGGAATTTTCTATAAAATGGACGAGGAAATCAAGGTGTGCCCGCAAATTTATTGTCTAAGACAATTACAATTAGAAAATAAAACACTCCTAAATTGGGCTAAGCTTGATTAATAAATTAAATAAATTAACTAAACTGGAAATAAATATCGAAGTTAGGTCTCTGACCTTGCTGTTAAAATGAAGTTATACTGGAACAACCTAATAAGTCCTAGGAGTTTTCAAAATCAAAGAAATAAAAGTTCGCTCTGCGAATAAAATTAAAATATGAAATAAACTTACAGAACACCCTGTTCTGCGTTCGAATTAAATTACATAGATGAAGTTTACTCTGTAAACAGACTCGCATCAGTCCTAGTCCTGTTGACCGACTGAAGAGCTTTTAATAATAGATAATGATATACAGGATACTTTCGATTCTCTTTTTAAGTATTCTGAAAAACGAGTAACGTGCTACCTCGTGGCTCACTGGCATCGGGAGAGTGTGAGTTCAAATCTCACCTCGGCTGTCCTGAAAATGGTTTTCCTGGTTTCCCATTTTCACCACGAGGCAAATGCCGGGACGGTTCTTTTCAATAGGTCCACTGCCAATTTCCTTCCAAAATCCCTTCCCTGAACCGCCCTGAAAATAAAGTAAATGGCCATTGGGTGCATTAATTAAAAAATTAAAAAACTTGTAGAATCAAAGTGACTTAGTACTGAACGCTGGTGTTTACATTCGTTAGATTTTTCAAATAACTGGTAGAATAAATACAGTTGAATGTATTCATGTTAGTAATAGGAGGGAGAGAATTATTTGATCCGTGCCCACATGTCCACTTGAGTGTGCGACTGTATCGAGCCTAATGAACGCTTGGTATTCATGGGTTTAGGGAAGGGGTGCAGAAGAAGCTGGTGCCGTGCCGTGTGTTACATTATACGGTAAGAGTTATGGCTGAAAATTATCTCGTCCATTGTTTTATTGACCATTCATGGGAATTTATTCCATTTGTCTGGACAGCTAGTGGATGTTGTTCCAACTGAACCCACGGCGAATCTATGAGGAGCAGGATATCGGTAGTTCGATTCCTGGCGCTGTCTGTGGCCACTCTCAGTGTTTTTATTCCCCGAGTTCTCCACACTCTCTTGAGATAAATGCTGAGACGGTATTTAAATTGGCTCACTGCGTAGAGTAACACTAACGCTCTGGAATGCTTTCCCAAGGGATAGCATCCTGTCACACTTAGTAGGCATTTGTGGAAACTTGGAACGTCAGGGTGCTATTCCTTTAAGTCATTTTTATGAAGAACTAGCTGAAGTACCCGTGCTTCGCTACGCGTCATAAATAAATTAAAATGTAAAGGTGACAGTTAAAATAGGGAATAGGCGAGGTGCTGCGCAGAGGGAGATTAAGGATGGAACATTTTGTCCAACTACAACGCTCGGCGTTGACCGTGTTTTATAGCACAAATTTAGGTTTTACTCGCTAACCGTTGGAGATACCTTTCGGATAGAAAATGTAATTTTAAACCTTGTATATGCCATCAAAAGTTTGCTATTTCTTAGCGTTCTCTTTTTATTTCAAATGGAAATATGAGTTTGAAACCAAAGGGTGTAGTGACGTCAATAAAATGGTCACCATCTTTAAATAGTGCAAAGTATTGAAATCAAAAGTAACCTATATGTTAACCAGGTAAATCAGCTACTTCCATGTAAAATTCATGTATATCGGACCAGTGGTACTTGCGTGATTGAGTAATACACAGACACACACCATCTCATTTTAGCCTCGCTTCGCTCGGGTCATAGTCGTGTCATATTGTTATTTAATGAAATGCAGTTTTAACCCCGTTAACACCCCTTTAGAACCTGAATATCCAAAAATCCCTCCTTAGTAGACGTTGTTGACACACAACAAACATATCCCCAAAATATCATTCTTCTAACTTTAATAGTTTTGGTTGGTCGATGAGAGTGAACATCCAAAAATCCTTCCTTAGTGGACGTTTTTCTTCCAGATTTTCACCCCTCCCCATAGGCCCCTTAAATTGCATTTATGAAAAAACGGTCGAACACCTATTTATTTTATTTATTTATTTATTTATTTTTAAGCTGATTGATTTCCTCCGAGGTACAAACTCCTCGCCTATGTCGTTTAAGAGATACACGCTCCGTTAGGAATCTTTCAACCCCCACTTTTCATCCCTTTAACCTCATAATATACACTACATCGAAAATCCATTAGACATGTGTCAGCTTATTTTTAATGATTAGTATATATGCCAAGTATCACATTCCCAAATGAAACCACTCGTCAGATATTGTTATTCAATGAAATGCACGTTTACCCCCTTAACACCTCTTTAGAACCTGAATATCCAAAACTCTTTCCTTAGTGGACGTTTTCGACATACAACGAACATATCCCCAACATTTTATGTTTCTAATTTCAGTAATTTTTGCTGGGCGATGATGAGTGAGTGAGTCAGTCAGGACATTTTTTTCATTTATTTTTGATAATTTCACCCCTCCCCATGAACCCCTTAAATTGGATTTATGAAACAAACGGTCGAACACCTATTTACTTATTTAAAGCTGTTTTCCCCCTGAGTTTGATGAGTGACTAAGTGAGTCAATCATTTAGGACACTTTCTTTCCTGTCCCCCCCCCCCCCCAGAATTTCACCCCTCTCCAAGGGCTCCTTAAATTGAATTTATGAAAAAATGGTCGAACACCTATTTACTTGTATTTTAAGCTGTTTATTCCCGCTGAATTTCAAATTTTTCGCCTATGTCGTTTCAGAGATACACGCTCCGTTAAGAATCCCTCAACCCCCAATTTTCACCCCTTTCACCTCATAATATACACCACATTGATAAACCCTTAGACATATGTCTGATTATTTTTAATGATTAGTTTCCATACCGAATATCACATCCCCAAAGAAACAAATCATGTGATATCGTTATTCAATGAAATGCACGTTTACCCCCTTCACACCTCTTTAAAACCCGAATAAACAAAAATCATTCCTTAGTTGACGTTTTCGACATACAGCGAACATATTCCCAAAATTTCATGTTTCCAACTTAGACAGTTTTCGCTGGGCGTGATGAGTGAGTGAGTCAGACAGGACATTTTCTTTCAATTATTTTTACCAGAATTTCACCCCCACGGGCCCCTTAAATTGGATTGATGAAAAAAATGCTTGAACACCTATTAACTTATATTTTAAGCTGTCTTTTCCCCCTGAGTTTGATGAGTGAGTGAGTTAGTCAGTCAGTTAGGACACTTTCTCTCCCTTTTCCCCCCAGAAATTCACCCCACCCCATTGGCCCCTTAAATTAATTTATGGAAAATCGTTCGAACACCGATTTACTTACTTTTTAAGCTGATTTTTTCGCTGAGTTTCAAATTTCTCGCCTATGTCATTTAAGAGATAGGCCTACACGCTCCGTTAGGAATCCTTCAACCCCCCACTTTTCACCCCTTTCACCTCATAATAATACACCACATCGAAAAACCCTTAAACACGTCTGCTTATTTTTTAATGATTAGTTTATATGCCGAGTATCACATTCACAAATGAAACCACTCGTGAGATATTGTTATTCAATGAAATGCAGGTTTAACCCCCTTAAGACCCCTTTAGAACCTGAATATCCAAAAATCCTCCTTTAGTGTACGGTTTTGACATACAACGAACATATCCCCGAAATGCCATGTTTCCAACTTCAATATTTTTGGCTGGGCGATGATGAGTGGGTGAATGAGTCAGGACATTTTCTTTCAATTTTGTTTTCTTCAGAATTTCACCCCTCCCGATGAACCCCTTCAATTTGATTGATCAAGAAAAACTGCCGAAAATCTATTTACTTACTTTAAAGCAGTTTTCCCCCTGAGTTTGATGAGTGAGTCCGTCGGTCAATCAGTTAGGACACTTTCTTTCCTGTCCCCCCCCCCCCAGAATTTCACCCCTCCCCATGGGCCCCTTAAATTGGATTTATGAAAAAACGGTCAAGCACATATTTACTTATTTTTTATGCTGATTTTTTCCGCTGAGTTTCAAACACCTCGCCTATGTCGTTTAAGAGATACACGCTCCATTAGGAATCTTTCAATCCTCACTTTTCACCCCTTTCACCTCATAATATACACCACATCGAAAAATCCTCAGACACATGTCTTTTTTATTATTAAGGATGAGTTTATATGCCGAGTATCACATCCCCCAATGAAACCAATCGGGAGTTATTGTTATTCAATGAAATGCAGGTCTACCCCCTTAACACCCATTTAGAACCTGAATATCCAGAAATCCTCTCTTAGAGGGCATTTGCGGCCCCTGAGGAAGCTGCATACCAAATTTCATTCCAATCCGTTCGGTGGTTTTGAGATTTCGTGATGAATGAGTGAGTGAGTGGTATTTGACAAAGTAGATAGGGTCAAGTCTTTGTTATGCTAAACTCGGTTGACAGTGCTGAGTGAGCAGTTGAGTAACTAACGGGATTTCAAGTAAAGATCCTCATTTTCTATACCGGTAGTGCAGAGCAAAACTGGCATCCAGTCGGCCGTGTCTCGACTTGAGCTATGTTGCCATGGAAACTATCTGCCTTGCCATTTCTTCATGAGTATATTTTATGATTTGATTAGCCTGTGCTTGAGTGCAAAAGGGCCGAAATCAGAAGAATGAGAAAGACATCGAAAATTCATGTAGCCAGCGGTTCCATCTGGGTCCTAAACTATGCGTATGCAAAATTTGGTTGAGATTGGTGGAACGGTGTAGATTTGTAGCCTATACGGAACAGACCCACCCACATACATACATACATACATACATACATACAGACTTTCACCTATATATATAAGATGAAGAATACTAGTTGTATCCGGCGTACGTTGCAATGCCAATCAAAGAAAATGTTGGCGTTGCAACTTCATTTGTTGAAGTGCTCTTGGATACACAATACTTTCTTCTTTCCCGTTACCTGGCTCTAAACTTTTGTAAAATGGATTTACTAATTCAGAAATATTCGCGAGAGAGAGCAAAACAACTCACCAAAGTTTCATCGCAATCGGATGAATGGTATATGAACGCATGTGGGACTTTGTTGTAACGAATCACGTGCCAACACTCATTTGTTAAAACTACTTGCGCGCTATCTATTGTAAATTTGATTTGCTATGCCTATATACATCCCGGGAGTATGCACAACAAGTCACCAAAATTTGATCGCTATCGGATGAATGGTGTATAAACGCATAAAAGACGAACAAACAAACATTCATTTTTATATACAGCATATAATAGATGAGGTTGAACTGTTAGTAATACGCAAACATAATTTCTTCCAAAGTGTAATTTCAAGTGCGCGAGTGATGGTTACTTAGGCAACAAGGCACTCAAAATGGGCCATTACTATGAATTACATCAAATGTTGGGTAATTACTTAATTATTCCAAATGCATATAATTTTATTATCTCCTACTGTTGTGGAAGAAATATGTAAAAAATACAAACGTTGTTGGCCAAACATCGAATACACTACTTCAAATATTTGCATGGATATTCTCATTCCTGAGCATAACAATGATAGGAATATTTATTTTGAAAGGCATTGAATAATATAATAATAATAATAATAATAATAACATATCCATGGTTTTATATTTTTTTCATTTTTTCATTCAATTTGGGACGGACTCTCACTACCTTTCCTATTCTATAACTTCCTTCGAAGTGGGCATTTCTTTTCCCCTGTCTTTAATTTTTCTTGTTCCTTCTTTATTCCATTCCTTCTTCTTCTTCTTCTTCTTCTTCTTGTATGTCAGTAGTTGTGGGAGTAGATGTTTTCCATTTCATTCTCATTTGGTTACCAATTAATTAGGAGCAGATGACCTAGATATTTCGCACCTTAAGCCAACAATAACCACCGCTATCACAGATTCATAAGCAATCGTCCTCGTATTATGATAGAATGTTAACTGTGCAGTCCGTCTTCAAAAATAATAACTATAATGATAACAACAATAATAATGATAATAGTAATAATTGCGTGTTCAGTGTGAATATCATAGGAATGCCAATTATCGATTCAGTTCAATTTCCAGGTGAACGGTTCAAGCTTTGTAACACGGTGCCTAGTTAATGAACATAGTATATTAAACAAATCGCACCGCTGAAAGGCGCGAAATGTAATAAGCTTTAAATTGTCAATTAATATACAGTACATTAACCACAGTAATTACTAAAATAAAGCACATAACATTCCCGAGGCTTATGATAAGTAGATTATATTTAATCTCATTTCATTAACCCCCACATGAAGATTTGTTGTTGTTAGTTCATTTTGATGTTTGGGCCATCCTGATCATCAGCTTCGTGTATTTCTCTGCATATAATTTCTCTCATAGCCTCTTATTGTAGACTCGAATAAAATACCGGTCGATAAAAATAGGAAACTATTAATTTTACGTGGCCATTCATCTCCTTATCACAAGCCACGTGAACTCCCTTTTTTAAACGTGGAATACAAACCATTGGACGTAGCATTTAATAACTAGGTTCAAGTTTTCCGGGCTTGTAGGTCGTGGTCCAGGCAGGATATCTCCCGACGTTTCACCGGCGACTGCGTCCGGCATTATCAAGGGTCCGTTGTTTTCGTTAGTCAGCAGTTAGCCCACTGGGTATTGTTGAAAAGGACGAAAAACCAATAACATTATTATTCTTAATGCAGGCCTATATGGGAGGCGTGTTTTATTTAGTGGTTGCGCAAGTACAGCAACTGTAACGGCTGATGAAGGATATAATTGATATCTGGATCATGTACCGATATTAAGTGAGTTATTTTATGATTGAAATGTTGATTACAAATTTAAATCTTGAAAATTCAACAAGTATTACTTATTTAAAATTAAGTGAACTGAAAATGAAAGCATTTTCCTTCTCTATCTCTTCACATCGCAAGTGTATGGCATACCTCTTCTCTTCAGTTTCAAGGACTATTGTAGGCATATTACAAAACAGATGTTGCTACACGCATAACGCCTTCGTACACAGTGTTGGCAGCCCGTAATGCACTCCTGTTTAGCTGGATATCTAGAATGAGTGAGGTAAGGGGATACAGAGAGACGTCTAGCCACACACGCACACTTTCTGTTTCAGCTGGAACGGAAGGGAAGTGCTCGTCTGGATCTTATCTGTGAACGAAATAAGAGAGATACTGAAGTATGGGATGGGGCGGCACTCTATATCGCCGAGTATCATTTCGCACAAGTGATGCAGTCTTTTGTTGCAGCGCGACTACACTGAAAGCTTCCAGAAGGCATGATCAGTTTATAGTCTCGCTTGCGGTGAGAGGATTTCTCCAGGGAACGGAGTTGGCAAAGGAGGCATCCTTCCACCCATGCCTTTGGTGGTACTGCTACCTCTACTAACCAATAATAATAATAATAACAATCAAGAAATATTGGGAATACATCTTGGTCTACATATCACCATGCAGAAGGCCGTCATCTTGGAGACTTGTTCCATTGTTCGCTCGTTTCTCAATGTGCCACCTTAAGAGAATTAGCCCTACCGTCTTGCAAACAAGCCGACGATATGTTGATATGTCCCACTTATCTGGTGAAATGAATGTGATAATTAGGGCTCGGATTTTTAGGAAATATTTTTTTAAATGTAAATACATATTTTAAGCATTTTTTCTATAAATACATAAATTCCTGCTTTTCACTTACTAGCACATAAAAATACATAATATTTACATTTTTTTAAAATCAGTATGCTAGATCTTTCAGTTTATTGCATTTTTGTCTGTGCTACTTCAACGGGGAAGAACCTATGAGCTATCTAATCTTCATGCAGAGCGTATGTCAGCTTGCATCTGTGTTATTCTTAACTTGTTGCCCCGTGCCACTCACTATGGAAGCCGGAGATTTCCTTGTCCATACCCATATTGCACCACGTGCTAGACCTCCCCCCACCCCCCATCTACCTGGAACCAGTGTCACTCATAGCACTTCATTTCTGGCACTGTGAAGTGTAAGGCAGCTCTACGATGCCTAAAGTATAAACAACTACAACTTATCGCCTATTGCAGAATTTAAAGATAATTTTACTTCCGATGGGGGCGTTCTGTTCGGCTAACCATGTGGGAATGCAATCAAGGCTGAACAGCGATCTCAAGTTACACAATACCTCAAGGTCAAGAAACATATTGCCGCAGTTTCGTGCCTTAAGAAGAAGTGTTTCGCTATAATCGTCGCCATTTGAGATGGACAACCTAAAGATGTATCTCGTTGTGCATTGCAATGCTTCAGCAGTCAGTGAGACATAGAATAAAATGCATTCGTGAGTACTGCATATTGTTTATAATCACATTACTAAACTAAATTATAATTAAATATTTATACTTTATTGTCACATATTTCAGGTATTTTTAATACATGAACAAGTAGTTCCGTGTTGAGCTATACAGCCTATTTTCATATATCCTACTTATGTTAACTGCCACTATCAACATACAAAATTTCAGTTTGATTGCTGTAATAGATTCGTATATATTGAGAACCGACTAAATATTTCGGATGGTCGCAATGTTGGATTTTATATATGTAGGTCCTAGAGTTATGTACTGTTACATGAAGATTATTGTGTACGTGTAGCATTCAAATTTCAATCGCATGATTAGGACACAAGAAGTAACAAGGGGATTTTAAAATTTCGCACAGCTGCCATCTTGTGGTTATGAAAACAATTGAAATAAATTAGATGTCAGTGGATTAACATTCGTATAAGGATTTACTGTACCAAGTTTCACTGCACTCGGATGGTAAAATTGCGAGAAACGTCCATGTGAATATCTATACTTCGCGTCGCCGCCATGTTGGATTTGTGATCACCAGGTTATTTAAAGTACTATAGGTGAACTTATGTTCATAGCCCCTATGAGCATAAGGAAATTCAGTTTGATTGCTATAATAGATTCGTAGATATTCAGAGTCGTCTAAATATTTCGGATGTTCGCCATGTAGGATTGTTAAATATATAGGCCATAGAGTTATGTACCATTAAAGGAAAGTTATTGCGTAGGTTCATTATTCAAACTTTCACTTCGATCGCATGATTACGGCACAAGAATTAAAACTTAATTTTAAAATTCGCACAGCCGCCATTTTGAGGTTATGTAAACAATTGAACTAATTGGATACCAGTGCATTACAATGTGTATAAACATTTCCTGTACCAGATTTCATTGCGTTTGGAGCATTAAATTCCAAGAAAGGTCTATTAAAATATTTAATTCGCTTGGCCGCCATGTTCGTTTTGTAGTTACCAGTTTTTCAATAGTCACATAGGTGAACTTCTAGTAGTTCCCTTTATCACCGTAAACAATTCCAGGGTGATATCAAGAATAGTTTCGGAGATATTGAATGCTGGTGAAATATTTCGCACAGCTGCCATGTTGGATTGGTGAGACGTAACAAAATTTGAAGGGCACGGTCGGATCGCCCGGAGTAGTGCTATGAACTTACCGAGTTTCATTGAAATCGCTCCAGCCGTATAGAAGTTATTAGGGAGGGACACACACACACACCTCACACACACACATACACACGCACACACAGACACACGGGCAAAAGGTGATCTATTGGCCTATTTTTTCAAAATTGAAAATATTCTAAAAATAAATATTTCCCCGATTTTAGCACCTAAAAATCCGAGCCCTAGTGTTAATAATGATAATAATAATAATAATTCAAAATTCTACCGCATTTTATTCCCGTTTTCTACGAAGTAAGGCTGGTACTTCAAATCGATTAAGATCAGATATCGATTACTCGATTAATAGAAACAGAATAATCGAATAATTGCCACAAATAACGTAATCGATCGTTCGTTTAGTCGATTAATCTATTATTCGTTTAACCTATTAATCTGTTGGACGAATAATCGAATAATTATTTTGTTGTTGTTGTTGTTGTTGTTGTTGTTGTTGTTGTTGTTGTTGTTGTTGTTGTTGATTCTTTTAGGGGCTTTGGGACATCGTGGTCATGTAGCCCAATGTACTTGGGTGTGTGTAGAATTTGTCTGATAACCTGTGTCACTGAGATGTCTGCACTAGTGTGTGCATTTGTAATTGAGGTAGGATTTGGGTAGGAAGCAGCTGTAGCCTTGAGTTAGGTAGCATCCCGACATTTGCTTTAAGTAGAAGTGGAAAACCACGGAAATCCACTTCCAGAATAGCTGAGCTAGAAATCGAACCCGCCTTTTCTCAGTTTGGCCTCAGTAGGCTGAGTGTACCCTGTTCTAGCCCTAAAACGAGAATTACATTGCTTGATAGAGCCTGGAATTAAACACGAGCCAGTACGCTAAGAGTAGAGGCTTGCCTAACGCGAGAATTTATGTGAGGTAAACCCAGAAGCATGACGATGAAAGTGTTGTCCAGGAGATATGTGAGGCAGATGATGGGGAGGTGTCAGCTGTGTTATCGTGGCCACAACACGCTATCTGCTTTGCGCGCTGATGCGTCCAGTCACCACATTATTCTACCCTGGCGTGACGTGCCATGTACAGGATAAGTGTCACATTAGGCTGACCCTTAGGTCTTTGATGATGATGATGATGATGATGATGATGATAATTGTTGTTTTAAAGGGCCTAACATCTAGGTTATCGGCCCCTAATGGTATGGGTGATAGTGAAAGATGAGATGAGAATGAAAACTATAACTAATACTAACTACAAACGTACATACTAGAAGAAGAAATGGTAACCAAATAAAGGATAAGGCAAATAAAGGACAGGAAGAAAATAAATGCCCTCAACCCTCGAAGAATGAGGATGGAGGCACTTGGGAAAAAGGAGAGCCATGGAAGGCAGATAGAAAAGGAAAAGAGGAGATGGCCCGCCCCAAGGTTAGAGGAAACAGGGGACAAAACGGACCCAGCTCAGGAATCACTCAGGGTCGCCAACTCTCAAACTCACCAACCATGAGCCCTTGAGGGTGTAGCACTATCCAGGGTGTATCAGAAGGGGTGGGGCTACATACACTCTGCCTTCTTCAGGGCCTTGTGCAAAAGGAAGGAGGTAACATGAAAAGAAAAAAAAAGGCTGACCCCTCGAAGAATGAGGGTATCAGGAAAGATGAGACAAGAGCCAATTAAGGCGGGAAAGTGAAAGACTCCCTATGCCTCGGATATTCTAATACCGTCGGGGTCGGAAGAGTACACGAGTTGACCAAGAGATGTCGATAGGAAGGAAGACGGAGAGGAGCCCGACACAAGTATGTGGAAGCAATGCCGGACTCAACTGGGGTCCCGTGGTCACCAACCTACGTCCCACTAGATGTGGGGTTTGGTCTTTGAGGTAGGGTTACCACTAAGTCAGTAATTTAAGTTGTGAGAGAAATGATCCTTCTGCTTCTGGGAGTCAATTCAAGCCCCAAGTGCAAAAACACTCTAAAAAAAAGGAAATTTGTACTATTAGCCACTGATCGTCTCTTTGCCAAAGATTGATCCATACGACGTGTTCTCTCTGCTCCTCTCCTGCTGACTGACTGCGTGGCTCAGCAGTTATGTTTTCGCCTGCTGTTCCCAAGGGTACAGGAGCGAAACCTGGCGTAGATGGCATTTGAGGGTGTGCAAATGCGAGGAAGCCGTGTCAGTAGATTTACTGGCACGTTAAAGAGTCACTTCGGGGCAAAATTCCAGCAACCCGGCGTCTCTAAAAGCCTCAGTAGTTAATAATAATCATAATATAATAATAATGTTATTGGTTTTACGCCCCTTTTTACTACTGCGGCTTTTGGAGACGCCGGGTTATCGTAATTTTGCCCAGAAGGGGATCATTAACATGCCAGTAAATCTACTGACAAGGCTCCCTCATATTTGCCCACCTTCAAATGCCAACCGACTGTGCCGGTATCCGATGCTGCTATCTTGGGACAGCAGGCGGGAGCATTACCGCTAAGCCACGCAGCCTGTCCTCCGTAGTTAAAAGGGACGTATTATTTTTATTACTATTACTGTTATTATGATGATGATGATGATGATGATGATGATTATTATTATTATTATTATTATTATTATTATTATTATTATACTAAGGACCAGTTGTATGAACTCGGGTTATCCATCGGAATAGCTATACCTGGGCTAGCGTCTTCCTTGGTATATCTCCAAGGGTGGGTTGTACGACAAGATTTTATTCCGAGGCTCACTATTCCATGTTTGTCTGAGAGACTAGCTAAGTTGGTAACAAACGGAGCTAACTTTGTGGACATATTGACAGGAAATTTAAACTTCTTTGGAAACAGATGAATATCGAATGGACCACTGCGATACTCCATGAGAGGCCGTGAGAATAACAAACCACGACCGTGGACAAACATACCGTAATAAATCCATGCATTGGTTACAAATAAAAGTATAAATCGTAGGCTATACATAATTATAATGCAAACTAATATAGCATATCCAAGAATTAAGTACCGGTAGGTGCAGGTAGGCTACTACATGTTATTATCATACATTTTACCTGTCAGTCCATCGATAATTTGATCTAATAACCTCAAAACTGTGCATTTTTCCTGTCTGAACCATGTAAAGAATTAATTTTCATCACAGTTCAGAAAATGAGCCGGCCTCTGTCTGATCTTCTTTGCTTTTCTCCTTTGCAGAAATATTATTTATATTAATGGATACTCCGCATCAGCAAGAATGCTCTCTTGAATAATTATGAGTACGGTATCCTAGGCTCTTGGCTGACGCAAAGTTATTATTAATACCCTGTTGAACCAAGGATCACCCCAAATGATTACCGGTCCATATATACGATAATACAGAAACACCAAGCATAACATTAAAAAAAAAAAAGCAAAAAATGTTGGATCTGGTGAGATTCGATCCGCAAAAAACGTAAATTTATACTCGCGAGAATAACATGCTAGCCACTGGACAACCGCTACCTAACGTAATTTCCTGAAGACTGCGCATATGATGCTTACGTACGTAATGTCAGTGACCTGCTTTCGTTATTTTCTGTAATAATATGTATGTAATTACTGTGCTGCTATTAAGATTATACATTTTCATGTACATATATGAATACTTCACTCGAATTAAGAGTTTGCGATGATTTAACTTCGTTTTTTTTTTCTAATAAGTGAGCCTCTGCATCACTTTCTACATTAATTCCTGGCATCTCCAGTATGATGCTCTGGACTGACGCGGAGTTATTATTAATTACCCTGTTGAACCAAGGATCACCCCCAAGTGATTACTGGTAGGCTACATATAAAAGATAATGCATAAACACCAAGGATAACATAGAAACAAAAACTAATAAGCAAAAAAAAGTTGAAACTGGTGGGGTTCGATCCACAAAATTTACGTTCTTTCGTCGTGAGTCCGGCGCGCTAACCATTGGACCACTGCGACACGGCGTTCAGTTCTGAAGACAATGCATAATTATGCTTACATTTGTAATGTTGCTGGCTTGCTTTGGTATTTTGTCTGTAAACATGTGTATGTAATTATTGTGCTGCTATTAAAATTATACGTTCTCATGTACATTTATGAATAGCTCACTGAAATTAAGAGTTTGCGATGATTTAACTTCGGATGTTGTAGCGGTCTCTCCCGTCCGCCATATATATACTCGGTATAAGTAGATAGCTCGCCATTCCATGCCCGGTTAGCTATGCCGTCGTTTATACCCGGATTATCTGTTATACCAATGTCGTACAACTCAATTCTGCGCTAACTAGCCTACTGAGATAACTTACGCCGAGGTATAACCTGAGTTCGTACAACTGGCCCTAAGAGGGATGAGAGCAGAGTACAAGCAGCTGAGATGAGATTCCTGAGAAGTATGGTCCAGAAAACGAAGAGGGACAGAGTGAGAAATGAAGATATACGGAAAGAACTGGGAGTACAGAAACTAAATGGCAAACTGGAGCAAAACAGATTGAGATGGTTTGGACATGGCAAACTGATGAATGAAGTAAGGCTACCAAGACGAGCACTGGAACGACGGATGACAGGGAAGAGAGGACGAGGAAGACCAAGAATGCGTTGGATGGACTCGGTGTAGAATAGTATTAGAAAACGGAACCTGGATTGGAACACCGTGTCGAAAGAGGAATGGTGGAACGACAGAACAAAGTGGAGAGGAACTATATTTGCCCCCACCCTGTGTCAACTGGAAAAGGGGAAATGAAGATGATGATTATTATTATTATTACCGTATTATTATTATTTATTTATTATTTCCCTTCCTGGTGTACCATGTTATCCACAATGCTATGAATTTAGGTTCTTTCACATTTGTGGCCTAATTTATCCCGACATGGCCTATCGTGGGATTAGGAAATCTCCTCACGTGATATGTTATGAATATGATCGATGATGGGGCACTGCGTGGTGATGCTGATGTAATTATTCCAAAAGCAGAGGAGAAGATTTCTCCAATTGGTGACATCCGACATTCATAACTAGACTATTTCCACTCTAGGAAGATTTTTCACCTGATGTGGAAGAGTGAATCGGGTATCACAACCCATTACAGCATGTTCCAAAACATATCCTATCGGATGAAAGTTCGGATGGTTTGGAGGTCAAGGACGAATTCACTGCTATGCGGTCATAACATATCTAACTAAACTTGTGTGAAGCTAAATTTCTAGGTTAGATTACATTGAAACGCTCTATCATAGTTTCAAGTTGGAGCTACTTGAAATTGAACGAAACATGTAGCTCACCCCATGGGTGTCCGCTTGAAGCAGCTATAGCCACTGGCGAGCTGAACTTGTCCTCGGACACTCCCGGCACTAAAAGCCATACGCTAAATAAATACAAAATACCTGTGGAGATGAGTGCAGATGGTCAGCTAACCGGGCCTTGTAATGACCGTCAGTTAAAGATTGTGGTATGATGAATGAAGGTACAGGGTCATACAGAAGCGATTCTCTCTCGGATACCATTGGCCTGTTGAACCCCAGAGGATGTGATGATTTGCTGTTTACTTCAGATGACGTCCTCACGATCTCCGCTGTTCTGCAGTAACACGGGTTTGTTCCTAATGATGTCTTTTAGGTTCACTGACAACATTTCTATACGCATACGAGGTGTTATTTGCGATAGCGTGGGATGAATCGAGGCACCCCTTGGTGATCTAAGGTTTTTAGGTCACAGTTGACGCAAAGTACATCCCATGGCCATTTTTACATTCTTGTCCGTATATGCCCGCTGTTGTTTCATTTAGGGCTTTGCAACATCGTGTAGCCTCGTGCATTTGGGTGTATGTGATAACTGGCTAATAACATGTGTTATTGTGATGGCTGTACTAGTATGTGTAATGTTACAGGGGCTAGGATTGTGGGTGGGAATCAGCCATGCCCTTAATTTAGGTACTTTCCCAATACTTTCCTCGAATAGAAGTGGGAACCACGGAAATCTACTTCTAGGATTGCTGAGGTGGGAATCGAACTCTCCTCTTCTCAGTTCTGCCTCGAGCCTGCGTGAACTCCGTTTCAGGAGTAATCTTATAATTAAATTTCTTAGCAGAGCCGGGAATCAAACCTGGACTTCCGTGGTTACACCTAAGAATGGTAATCACTGCGTCACGAGGTGGATCACTGTTGAAGTGGTGAGTTGGGATACCAACTGCAACATGACATGATGATGACGATAATTGTTGTTTTATTGAGCCTAACATCTAGGTTATCGACCCCTAGCAACAAGAGAGGCTCATCTTTACTATATGGCATACGGGACAAGGTACTGTGTTTACTCGGCTAGATTCCTGAGCTGGATATTATTTCTCTTTTTTGAATTACTTTGAGATCTGTCTGTTAGTTAGTCAACCCAGAGGCTGGTTGAATTCTCAATGAGTACCTCTCAAATGGAAATATATGTTTCTTACCACAAATGCTTGGAATTATTCAAAGAAGAATAGCAGTATAGTTTCTATTCCTTTAAATTTGCTGTCACCGCGGAAGCCCGCGTTCGATTCCCGACTCTGACAAGAAATTTAATTTTGGTCTGAGACCTGGAACAGAGTACACTCAGCCTCGTGAGGCTAAACTGAGAAGAGGTGGGTTCAATTCCCACCTTAGCCATCCTAGGAGTGGTTTTCCGTGGTTTCCAACTTCTACTTCAGGCGAATACCGTGATGGATCCTAAATTAAGGCCACGACCGCCCCATTCCCATTCCTCATCTGAATTACGAATACACACGCTAATACAGCCATCACAATAAAACAGGTTATCAGGCAATTTCCACACACATACCTAAGTACACGGAGCTACATGATCACGATGTCGCAAAGCCCTTAAATGAATCAACAACAACAACAACAACTTGGACATGATCAACCTATTGCACAAATGTAATATCTTATACGAAATCTATATAGCCTACATATATATATATATACACGCATACCAAGTAAACGGGGCTGAATGACCACGATACCCAAGCCCCTTAAATGAAACAAAAAAAGCCACATTTTGCTGTAACCTGTGCCAAACGGCATTGGATCATCAAACGGCGGAAACAGCCCCAGCTTAGGCCATACAAGCAGTATGAGGTGCTATCTCGGACTGCCGTATGGTGAGCTATTGTAAGAATCACAGACTGTCCCCCACACGTGCTCCCCCACACCAGCGTGACAAGCCTGGTCTGGGCAATGCGGTCACGGACACAGCCCGTCGCGCAGAGTTAAGGAAAGAAAATTACGGTACAGTCCGTGACCAAATTGCTTTCGCACTTGCTGTTTGTCATCAGTGCTCTACTATAAGCACTTCAGTTACAGTTGTTGATTTATCTAGGGGCTTTGCCCCATACAAGTAATGTAGCCCCATGTACTTGAGTGTGCAAGGAATGATAACCTGTGCCATTGTGATGGCTGTACAGCATGTGTATGTGCATTTGTAATTGAGGCTAGGATATAAAAGGTGTGTTGACTAGCATTCTTGGCTTTCACCCGTAAGATCCAGGTTCAACCTCCAGCACTGCCATGAAATCTATACTAATACTAGCTGACCCGGCAGACGTTGTCCTGCCAATCAAAGAAAGTGTTGTAACTTTGTTTCTTGAAGTGCTTTTGGATGCACAATATTTTTTTCAATTTCCGTTAACTGCCTCTAAACTATCGTGAAATGAATTAACTAATCCAGAAACATTCGTGAGAGCGTGCACAACAATTCTCCAAAGTTTCATCGCAATCGGATAAATGGCATATAACGCATACGGGATTTTGTTAAAATGATTCGTGCGCGGTCACTCATTTGTTGAATCTACTCGTGCTCTACCAACTGTGAAATGGATTTACTAACATAGAAAGCTTCACGTAAGTGTACACAATAACTCATCAAAGTTTCATCGCAATCGAAGAATAGTATATGAACGCATACGGGATTTTGTTGGAATGCTTCGTGCGTCGTCACTCATTTGTTACATCTACTCGTGCGCTACCAATATTGTAAAATGGATTTACCAAGTTGAACACCTTCCCTGGCGTGTACACAACAACTCATCAACGTTTCATCGGAATCGGATGAATGACATATGAACGCATACGGGATTTTCTTTAAACGATTCGCATGCCATCACTCATTTGTTGAATCTACTCATGCGCTACTTATTAAAAACTGAATTTACTAAGCCAGAAACCTTTCCTGGAGTGTACACAACAATTCACCAAAGTTTCATCGCAATCGGATAAATGGAATATGAAGACCTACAGGACTTTTTGAAACGATTCTCGCGCCATCGCACATTTGTTGAATCTACTCGTGCGCTACCTATTGTAAAATGAATTTACTCCTGAAACCTTTACTGAAGTGTACACAACAATTCACCAAAGTTTGATCGCAATCGGATAAATGGTATATGGACGCATACGGTACTTTGTTGAAATGATTCGCGTGCCGTCACTCATTTGTTGAATCTACTCGTAGGCTACCTATTGTAAAATGGATTTATTAAGCCAGAAACCTTCCGTAGGGTGTACTCAATATCTCACACAAGTTTCATCGTAATCGGACGAATGGTATTTGAACGCTTACGGGACCTTATTGAAACGCTTCGCGCGTCGTCGCCCATTTGTTGAATGTACTCGTGCGCAACCTCCTGTGAAATGGATTTACTAAGTTAGAAACCCTCACGTAAGTGTACACAATATCTCACCATAGTTTCATTGCAATCGGATGAATGGTATATGAACGCATACGGGACTTAGTTTAAACGTTCGCGCCTCGTCGCTTATCTGTTGAATCTACTCGTGCGCTGCCTATGGTAAAATGTATTTACTAATCCAGAAGCCTCCCCCTAGAGTGTACACAACATCTCACCCAAGTTTCATCGTGATCGGACGAATGGTATTTGAACGCATACGGGACCTTGTTGAAACGCTTCACACGTCGTCGCTCATTTGTTGAATCTACTCGTGCGCAACCTCCTGTGAAATGGATTTACTAAGTTAGAAACCTTCAGGTAAGTGTACACAAAAACTCATTAAAGTTTCATCTCAATCGATGAATGGTATATAAACTTATACGGGATTTTGTTGAAACACTTCGCGCGTCGTCGCTCATTTGTTGAATCTACTCGTGCGCTACCTATGGTAAAATGGATTTACTCATCCAGAAGCCTCCCCCTGGAGTGTACACAACATCTCACCCAAGTTTCATCGCTATCGGACGAATGGTATTTGAACGCATACGGGACCTTCTTGAAACGCTTCGTGCGTCGTCGCTCGTTTGTTGAATCTAGTCGTGCGCTATCTATTGTAAAATAATTTACTAAGCCAAACACCTTCCCTGGAGTACACTCAACATCTCACCCAAGTTTCATCGCAATGGGATGAACGGTATATGAAGGCATACGTGACTTTGAAACGCTCCAACGTGCAGAGACAAACAGTAGAATTCGACATCACTGCCACCTTTGGTATAAAACACAAATTTCCGCCACGGGCGGAGTGCATGTTATGGCGGTAGTTGCACAGGTTGCGACCAGGTGGCTCTAACGTGCAGAGACAAACCGTCCAAAGACATCAGCTTTCACCAAGGCCAAGGGTAGTGGTTTCCATGACGACTGTTTATGACTGTATATTGTGGTTCTAAAATTGTGTGTTAATTGTGGTTCTAAAATTCTAAAATTCCACCTACCTGGTCAAATTGTGAATCTAAACCATACATGGACCCACCCTAACATACATACAAAATTTCATCGAAATCGGCCCAGCCATTTAGGAGGAGTTTAGTCACATACACACGTGTCGAAGAATTATATATATAAAGATAATAAAGCTGAAGAGTTTGTGTGTTTGTTTGTGTGTCCATGTGTTTAAACGCGCTAATCTCTGGAACTACCAGTCGGATTCGAAAAATGCTTTTTGTATATGATAGACTGATTCAAGAGGAATAGTTTAGGCTAAGTTGCATTAGGCTACACCTCTCAGGTAACCATATATATTGATTTTTTTTCGGTAAGTCGGAAGAACAAGCGCTCCAGAACGGCTTCAATAATACCGAAGTCTATTGTTGCCATGTAATGCGGGCTGCATCACGTCGCCCCTACCCATGTTATGATGCAGAATTGCGAACTGCTTATTAATTGTAGTCACGGGGGGTAATTAGTTCAAAATGATTAAAACAGTTATCATCATGACAATAGTATGCCTCTCTATAAGGATGATGGTGTTGGTGCAGTATACTGAGGTTATCAGCTGCAATAAGCGTTGGTGCTTTCAAATTTACTTTCATTTATTCCGATCCTTATCCTTGAGCGCTCCAATTCTGTAAAATAAATAAATCCACCGGGTACAATCAGCCTCGCAAGGCCAAACTGAGAAGAGGTGGTTTTCATTTCTACCTCGGCCATCCTTGAAGAGGATTCCAGTGGTTTCCCATTTTAACATCACACAATGCCGGGATGGTTCCTACAGTAACTTATACCCTTCGAGTCTTCACCTCAATTAGATTAACACATGAAGGGTGTAGGAAAAGAAGGGGATATGTCCATTTTAGCCTACTTTCGATTTTTGCAAAAAATGAAAGTAGACTTATGAGATCACTACAGGGCGAAAAAAGTGTGTCTGTCTGTGTGTGTTTATGTGTGTGTGTGAGACCGTGTGTGTGTGTGTGTGTGAGTGTGTGTGAGTTTGTGTAATCTGAATGTCTGTCCCCCCCCTATCAATTCGAACACGGTGAGCGCAAATTGAACGAAATTTGGTACAAAGGTAGCACTAGAAAAGGACACCTCAGTGTCATGTTTTATATCGCCGCCATCTTGACAGAAACGTAAGGGCGGCCACACAAATGTTCAAAGCTTAAATCAAATTACGACTAACCTAATCATCCGATCTCTACCAAATTTTGCAACAACATACCTTTATGGAGGGAGCATCCTTTGACAAATCTAATAGGTCATTAGCTTAATAGTTTGCGGATGGCGGCCATCTTTGTGTCAAAATCGATTACCCCTATTAATTCGAACACGGTGAAACCGAATGGAATGAAATTTGGTACAGAGGTAGCACTAGCAAAGGGCACCCCAGTGCCATGTTTTATATCGCCGCCCTCTTGACGGAAACGTAATGGCGGCCACCCAAATGTTCAAAGCTTAAATCAAATTACGACTAACCTAATCATCCGATCTCTACCAAATTTTGAAACAACATACCTTTATGGAGGAAGCATCCTTTGACAAATCTAATAGGTCATTAGCCTAATATTTTGCGGATGGCGGCCATCTTTGTGTGAAAATCGATTCCCCCTATTAATTCGAACACGGTGAAAACGAATTGAATGAAATTTGGTACAGAGGTAGCACTAGCAAAGGGCACCTCAGTGTCATGTTTTATATCGCCGCCATCTTGACGGAAACGTAATGGCGGCCACACAAATATTCAAAGCTTAAATCAAATTACGATTAACCTAATCATCCGATCTCTACCAAATTTTGCATCAACATACCATTATGGAGGAAGCATCCTTTGACAAATCTAATAGGTCATTAGCCTAATAGTTTGCGGATGGCGGCCATATTTGTGTAAAAATCGATTACCCCTATTAATTCGAACACGGTGAAACCGAATGGAACGAAATTTGGTACAGAGGTAGCACTAGAAAAGGCCACCTCAGTGTCATGTTTTATATCACCGCCATCTTGACGGAAACGTAATCGCGGCCACCCAAATGTTAAAGGCTAAAATGTAATTACGACCAACCTAATAATCTAGTCTCTACCAAATTTTGCAACAACAAATCTTTATGTGGGAAGCATATTCTGACCAAACTGCTAGATCATCAGCCCAATAGTTTGCAGATGGTGGCCAAGTATGTGTGCAAATCGATTCCCCCTATCAATTCAAACACGGTGAAACCGAATTGATCGAAATTTGGTACAGAGGTAGCACTAGCAAAAGGCACCTCAGTGTCATGTTTTATATCGCCGCCATCTTGACGGAAACGGAATGACGGCCACCCAAATGTTAAAAGCTTAAATCAAATTTCGACCATCCTAATAATTTGATCTCTAACGGATTTTGCAACAACATGCCTTTTTGTGGAAAGCATCTTATGACTGACTACAAGGTCATCAGCCCAATAGTTTGCAAATAGCGGCCATGTATGTGTGCAAATCCATTCCCCAGATCAATTCAAATACGGTGAAACCGAATTGAATGATTTTTTTTTTACAGAGGTAGCACTAGCAAAGGGCACCTCATATTCATGTTTAATATCCCTATAGCACGTTGTATTTCAACAAGCTACTACAACCAACATTCAATTATACTCCTTGAAAAGGACAAAGAGTTATAACAATACCCATGCATTTATGAGAAAGTAGGCCATATGTTCTTTACTGAACATCTTGTTTTATGCTAATGAGAAGTTCTTTCCTGGGCCTAGACAATACCAAAGTTTGCTTTGGAAACAAAGAGTTAGGTCCAAGTATACCGAAAAATGAAGAAACAGTGCTCCAGGAAAGGAAGGATCATACGTGTATCTTTCAAACCATATAATGTTGTTTTTTACTCAAGATGTATATATTTTTTAACGTATAGCCTCGGGTGCCGGGTGCAAGCTTTGTAATTTGACACCCAGAGGGTAGCTTGCTTGTCGAATTTCGTTGTTCCTTGAATCACTATGACAGTCAAGGAGGTTAGATATCTAAGCTCCTTGAACACTATAGCATTTTCTAGTAGAGAAATAAGGAACTTTGTGTTGGCGGAAACTCCCGAGATTAATTTTGCCATTATGAACACGGCCTACTGAATTCAAATGGGTTCTTTGACATGCCAATGTAAATTAAAATAGTTTATGAATTATATAGGACGTAGGATAGGAAATAAATATAACTGATTATTATTTTGAAAGTAAATTTAGTATACAGAGTTAAGCTCTTTAAACGCTATTTACTTAACATGTTAAAATTCTGACTTAGCCCCTTCTTTCCCTTTGCACTTCACATTGCTACTATAGACACCACAATGACACAGGATATCAGAGGATATCTATACACACAAACAAATGGGGCTAAAATGAACTCGTTGTCCAAGCCCTTAAATGAATCAACGACAACTACAAGCTAACATTGCTAAATTCCGAACACCCCTCCACCACGGAAAATGTGTAGCAGTTCTAGAAGGTTGATATCTATGAACCTGTCGTTGTTGTTAGTTCATTATAGGGAGTTGGGATATCTTGGTCATCAGTTAGGTAAACTTGGGTGCGTTTTGAACTTGTCTGATAACCTGTTTTTCTGTGTGACTGTGTTAGGGACAGGGGTGAGGAAGGTGCGCCGTGAATTGAAATAAGGTGCTATCCTGGCATTTGTCTGGAGGGAATGTGGAAAATCCCGTGGTGAAATAACGCTCAGGATAGCTTCCGTTAACGCCAGAATTTGTTGCAGCTCCCCATTGGGGCCGTGGGGTCTTCTATGAGCAGTCACACCAACTCGTTCTGAGTTACTGCAATCCAATGTGACCAGATTAGCTCTTTAAGCCTGCTATTGTGGGACGGGCCACTGAGGCAGTTTTTAAACGAGATGACGGTTTTAAACTGCGGAGTAATGAACTTTTATCGTGAGCTTTGCATTCACCGCTCTGTGACTTAGGGGACACTGTGTGTAGTCCCTGATATGGCGACAACAATTGCTAGGATTAAGCTGGTTATTGAAAATGTATAGGCTAAATGAGTCTCATCAAAGCAGTGAGAATGTTTGCACTATTATCAATTACATACACTCCCCTACCCTTACGGGAATATAATTATTATGCTCGTATGGTCTACACATCATTCATGCTTTTTACTTTATTTGCCCATGTTGCGGTCAATTACAAATATAAAAGGAAAGGCAGAAAAAGGAATGGCAGGCAGAATATAGAAAGAAAGAAATAGAGAAAAAAAAACGTTAGTCAGAAAGGAAGGAAGAAAGAATGGCAGGCAGAAGGAAAGAACGGCAGAAAGAAATAAATGCAGAAGGAAAGTCAGACAGAAAGAAAAAAGAGAAAAAGGCAGGCAGAAGGAAAGAAAGAAGAAAAGAAAGAAAGAGATAGAAAGATCGGCAGAAGGAAAGAAAGGCAGCAAGAAAGAAATGCAGATAGAAAGAAAGGAATAAAGAAAGGCCGGCAAAGAGAAAGAAAGAAAGACATGCAGAAAGACAGACAGAAGGAAAGAAAGAAAGAAAGAAAGAAAGAAAGAAAGAATTGGAGGCAGAAGGAAAGAAAGGCAGAAAGAAAGAAATGTTGAAGGGTAGAAAGGCAGGCAGAAAGAAACAAGGAAAGAAAGAAAGAAAGAAAGAAAGAAAGAAAGAAAAAGGAAAGGCAGGCAGAAGGAAAGAAAGAAAGAAAGAAAGAAAGAAAGAAAGAAAGAAAGAAAAATAAAAAGACAAATAGTTCAGTGAAGAACTAAACAGCCTATTTTCATATATCCTACTTATGTTAATTGCCTCTATCAAGATACAAAATTTCAGTTTGACTGCTGTAATAGATTCGTAGATATTGAGAACCGACTAAATATTTCGGATGGTCGCCATGTTGGACTTTTATATATGTAGGTCTTAGAGTTATGTACTGCTACATGAAGAGTATTGTGTACATGTAGTATTCAAATTTCAATCGCATAATTAGGACACAAGAAGTAAAAACGAGGTTTTAAAATTTCGCACAGCTGCCATCTTGTGGTTATGGAAACAATTAAAAAAATTAGATGCCAGTGGATTACCACTTGTATGAGGATTTACTGTACCAACAGTCACTGCACTATGATAGTTAAATTGCGAGAAATGACCATGTGAATATTTATAATTCGCGTCGCAGCCATGTTGGATTTGTGATCACGAGGTTATTGAAAGTCCTAGAGGTGAACTTATGTTCATAGCCCCTACGAACGTTATAAAATTCAGTTTGATTGCTGTAATAGATTCGTAGATATTGAGATCCATCTAAATATTTCAGATGGTCGCCATGTTGGATTGTTATATGTAGAGGCCATAGTGTCATGTACCATTAAAGGAAACTTATTGCGTAGGTTCATTATTCAAACTTTCACTTCGATCGCAAAATTACGAAACAAGAAATAAAAACTTAATCTTAAAATTCGCACCGCCGCCATCTTGAGGTTATGTAAACAATTAAACTAAATTAGATACCAGTGCATTACAACCGACAGTAGTGGCTACGCTGGCTAAAGCGCAGCATTAGGTCATGGGACCAAGCTCTCTGCTGACTCGGTAGAAACGTTGGTTCGAGCCCCACCGTCGGCCGTTCTTGAAATGGTTTTCCGTGGTTTCCCCATTTTCAACACCAGGCAAATGCTGGGACGGTACCTTCTGACAGGCCACGGCCGCTTCCTTCCACATCCTTGCCCAGTTTCATTCACCATCATTCATTTCATCTCTCATTAACTCCTCTCATGAGGTTGGCGTCAGGAAGGGCATCCGGCCGTAAAAACCATCGCCACACAGACTTCCATCGCATTTCATCCCCGACCCCGTTGGTAAAACGGGAATAATAAGCGGTAGACATACATTGCATTACAATGTGTATAAACATTTCCTTCACCAAGTTTCATAGCGTTTGGATCATTAAATCGCGAGAAAGGTCTATTCATAATTTTCAACTTCGCTTGGTCGCCATATTCGTTTTGTAGTTAACCGGTTTTTGAAAGTCTTATAGATGATCTTCCAGTAGTGCCCTTTATCTCCGCCCTTTATCTCCGCAGAAAATGTCAGGGTGATACCGCTAATAGTTTCAGAGATATAGAAGGCCGGTGAAATATTTCGCACAGCCGCCATCTTGAAGTTATGTAAACAACTGAACATAGTTAGATGTCGGTGCATTACAATGTGTAAATACATATACTGTACCAAGTTTTATTGCGCGAGAAACGTCTATTTAAAAGTCGCAACTTCTCTTGGCCGCCATGTTGGTTTTGTAGTTACCATATTTTCAAAAGTCACATAGGTGAACTTCTAGTAGTTCCCTTTATCACCGTAAAATATTCTAGGGTGATATCGGTAATAGTTTCGGAGATATTGAATGCTGGTGAAATATTTCGCACAGCCGCCATGTTGGATTGGTGAGACGTAACAAAATTTGAAGGGCATGGTCGGGATCGTCCAACATAGTGCTCTGAACTTACCGATCTTCATAGAAATCGCTCCAACCGTTTAGAAGTTATTATGGGGGACACACACCATTACACACGCACACACAGACAGACACACGGACTAAAGGTGATCTCATAAGCCTATTTTTTTTCATAAATGAAAATAGGCTAAAAAATACTATATGCTATTATTATACGAGTTATTGTTAATGCATGGTGACAACGGTGGAGGACTCCTGTATTTCTCATATCATCCAGATAGCAGAGGAGTTGGAATTCTTATTCTTATACTTGATAGAGAGATAAAACAATGCTTTTCTTAGGGCTGTTGAGAAAAAAGAACGTTTCAACAGGTTGGGAATCAGTTTTTTTAAATAAACATTTAATTAAGGAGGTGAAATTATTTAATATATCTAAAAAATGTTTTATGTCTAAAATACTTCAAAATAAAATCAGATACAAATTTGATTAATTAAAGTGAAAAATTCTCCAAACGCAGCTCGATGTGAAGAGGGAAGACTGTCAACAACCCTAAGAAAGTTATTGTTTGACTCTAATTACCAATTACCTACCTATCTTTTTTTTATTGACTTGCAACTTAATACTTGTTTATTTTTCAAATGTTCATTCTTCTGGTGGTGGTCATAATGTGGCCGAAACCGGTTCTCAAGGAATAATAATTATATTATTCATTTACTAAAGGTCTCTCCTAATTTATCCCATGTAAATCTAGTCGGCTCGGTGGTGTTGGGTCCTCGGGTTAGATTCCGGACTTCGTCAGGAATTTTAAAAACTGACGTGGTGGCTGTAATAGGTTGCACTCAGCCTTGTGAGGATTATTGAGTAGCTGTATGACGGCCAGACAGCGCCCCGATCACGCACACCAAGATTAACTGCTGAGGGGACCCAATGCGCTCACCACGCGTCACCCCACAAACTGCGGACCAAATGGGTGGGCAGCGATCGCTTGGTAGGCCTAGACCCTTCATGGACTGTAGTTCCACGTGGTTTGTAAATTTATTCAGGGAACGATTTGGTGAAACACTCGAATGGTGAAAGTCCTTGTATATTTTTAACACCTGAAATCCCACTAAAATCAGGCACATTATCCAGAGCTATGTCCGATCCGTTCATTACATCCTTCACTTCTTTCCATGCACCTGACACAAACAAACTTTGAATTATTCTGTACTTCACCTGATTCAGCAAACTCATCATCAGTGTCATTATTACAATCATTATCACGGATTTCAAAATCAGAACCACTATTCACATCACCATAAAAATCGTCATCATCGGTGTCAATGTAAATCTCAGGTTTGTTTTAGGTATGGGAATAACACCCATTACAACATAGGTACAATCGTGTTGACCGACTGAAAAGCATTTACATTGCTTTTACTAAAGCAATACTTAAAAAGTGACTCCCAACACGATACCGTTTTTAAATCAGATATCCTTGATGTCCGTTGCAACGGCCGATTTCCTTCCAAATTCCCGTCCTGAAAAGAAAAGAAACCAGTAGTTCCTTGAAGAACTATACAGCCTATTTTCATATATTCTACTTTGGTTAATTGCCTCTATCAACATACAAAATTTCAGTTTGATTGCTGTAATAGATTCGTGGATATTGAGAACCCGTCTAAATGTTTCGGAAGGTCGACATGTTGGATTTTTAGCCTATTTTCAATTTTGAAAAAATAGGCTTATGAGATCACCTTTTGTCCGTGTGTGTGTGCGTGTGTGAGGTGTGTGTGTCTCCATAATAACTTCTAAACGGCTGGAGTGATTTCAATGAAACTCGGTAAGTTCATAGCACTATTCGGGACGACCCCTACCGTGCCCTTCGAATTTTGTTACGTCTCACCAATCCAACATGGCGGCTGTGCGAATATTTCACCAGCATTCAATATCTCCGAAACTATTCCCGATATCGCCCTGAAATTTTTTACGGTGATAAAGGGAACTACTATAAGTTCACCTATGTGACTTTTTAAAAACTGGTAACTACAAAACCAACATGGCGGCCACACGAATTTGCGACTTTTAAATAGACGTTTCTCACGATTTAACTAACCAAACGCAATAAAACTTGGTACAGTATATGTTTATACACATTGTAATGCACCGACATCTAATTTGGTTCAATTGTTTACATAACCACAAGATTGCGGATATGCGAAATATTTCACCGGCATGCTATAACTCTGAAACTATTAGCGGTATCACACTGGAATTTTGTATGAAGATACAAGGCACTACTGGAAGTTCGTCTATAAGACTTTCAAAAACCGGATAGCTACAAAACGAACTTGGCGGATAAGCGAATTTGAAAATGTTATATATATTTTTTAAATAGACCTTTCACGCGATTTCGTTCCAAACGCAATGAATTCTGGTACAGGAAATGTTTATACAAATTGTAATACACTGGTATCTAATTTAGTTCAATTGTCTTCATAACCTCAAGATGGCGGCTTTGCGAATTTTAAAATTAAGTTTTTATTTCTTGTGTCGTAATCATACGATCGATGTGAAAGTTTGAATAATGAACCTACGCAATAATTTTCCTTTAATGGTACATGACTCTATGGCCTATACATTTAACAATCCAACATGGCGACCATCCGAAATATTTAGACGGCTCTGAATATCTAGGAATCTATTATAGCAATCAAACTGATTTTTTTATGTTCATAGGGGCTATGAATTTAAGTTCACCTACAGGACTTTAAATAACCTGGTGATCACAAATCCAACATGGCGGCGACGCTAATTATAAATATTCATATGGACGTTTCTCGCAATTTAACCATCCGAGTGCAGTGACATTTGGTACAGTAAATCCTTATACGAATGTTAATCCACTGGCATTTAATTTATTTCAATTGTTTCCATAACCACAAGATGGCAGCTGTGCGAAATTTTAAAATCTTCTTGTTACATCTTTTGTCCTAATCATGCGATTGAAGTTTGAAAGCTACATGTACACAATAATCTTCATGTAACAGTACATAACGCTAGGACCTACATATATAAAATCCAACATGGCGACGATCCAAAATATTTAGTCGGTTCTCAATATCTACGAATCTATTACAGCAATCAAACTGAAATTTTGTATGTTGATAGACGCAATTAACATAAGTAGGATATATGAAAATAGGCTGTATAGTTCTTCACGGAACTACTTGTTATATCCAGTATGTAGATCTTAGGGTCATGAACTATTACATGAAGATTATTCTGTAGGTGTATTATTCAAACTGCAATCGCATGATTAGGACACAAGAAATAAAAGCAAGATTTTAAAATTTTGCACAGCCACCATCTTGTGGTTATGAAAACAATTGAAATAAGTTAGATGCCAGTGGATTACAATGCGTATAAGCATTTACGTTACCATGTTTCACTGCACTCGGATGGGTAATTCGCGAGAAATGTCCATTTCAATATTTACATTTCGCGTTACCGCCATGTTGGATTTGTGATAACCATGTTATTGAAAGGCCCATAGGTGAACTTATGTCCATAGATTCTATCAACATACAATATATCAGTTTGATTGCTCTCGTAGATTAATAGATATTGAGAACCATCTAAATATTGCGGATGGTCGCCATGTTGGATTTTTATATATTGAAGCCATTGAGTTATGTAATATTTGATCACAATTATTACGTAGGTTCGTTATTCAAACGTTGACTTCGATCGCATGATTTGGACACAGGAAATGAAAACGTAAATCTAAAATTTCGCACTGCCGCTATCATGAGGTTATATAAACAATTGAACTAATTGTATGTCAGTGCATTACAATGTGTATAATCATTTGCTGTACCAAGTTTCACTGCGCTCGGATGGGTAAATTGTGAGAAACATCCATCTGAATATTTACAATTTGCACAGCCGCCATGTTGGATTGGTGAGGCGTAATGAAATTTGAAGGGTTTGGTCAGGGTCGGCCATAATGGTACTATGACCTCACCGAGTTACATTGAAATCACTCCAGCCATTTAGATTTTATTAGGACACACACACACACACACACTTGTACCCACACACACACTTGTACCCACACACACGGACAAAAGGTGATCTCATAAGCCTATTTTTTCCATGAATGAAAATAGGCTGAACATGACCATTGGCTGCGTTAATAAAATTATTATTATGAAAGATAATTTCTTCTAGCTTGCATAGAATATAGGCGTGATGGTAAATATCAACTTGAATTATGTTGTGAGGACGTTGAACAAGTGTATTCATGTCGCGGATATTGCAGGATAGTCCTGAATACACGAGCTCTTTGAAAAACAAGCCATTCAACCTATAACGTCTCTTGACCATTTACAGTGTCACCATTGTATATTGTGGGTAAATGTTATAATTATGTAATGTACAATACAGCGAGGTCCTTCTGTAAATGGCGAAACCTCGCCGGGGCCGTGTGGCGGGTGGATTAGGATAGTCGTGGCCAGATAACTAACATGCAGAGTCTCGATTACAAAACAGTGGTTCGGGAATCCCTGGATGCTGGCATAGCATTGATTACATACGCAGCTGGCAAGGTACCATAGTTGAGAGAGTTAAGACTTGTGGTGAAGTACTGCAGCCTATGTCGTATCCAGTGGGTATAGAACAAATAAACCAATATTCCTTGTGGATATTTATCTTCTCAAGAGGAAGTCTTACAGTAAATGTATCCGTATGATTCAGCGCCGTGCGATTTTTTAATTGTGGGGGTACCTCGATCAAAAGGTTACAAAAACAATCCACTTACGCTGGAGGCTCTCGAGAACGAACTGCACTGATACGAAATATCAATGTGGATGAATTACAGAGAATGTACCAAAACTTCCTACGTCGGTGCAACGTGTGTCTAGAAAAAGAAGGACATTTCCAGCATCTACTCTGAAATTCAAGTAAGTAATGACGATTACGTTAGAAAGTGTAAATGTGTTGAACTAGGTTGCTACACACTACGGCCCGTCCAGCACACGACCTCTGCGAGCTTCCGTTATTTAGAGAAAGACCTCACTGTATTATGGTTACGCCAACTTTAATCAATAGCCTAATAATAACATTAATGTTTGTCTTAAGGAAAACCAAGTCCAGTTACAGTCTTGGCGCCAGACTCCATTCGCCGGCCGCCCACACATTGTGTCCACACAGCAATCGAGTGCCTGGAAATATTGGGTCAAGGGTGCCACTTAGCCGTGTTGCGAGTTGACATCTTCCTTAAACTCTTTGTTGTCATGGTTATCCGTATAAGCTTCAATTCACTCTGCAAACATTGTTTTTATTGTGTGTAGGAACCTTACAACTATTATGATGTGTATAGTTCATAAAGCACAAGCTATTCAGATGGGATGTAGAGAATCACTATAAAATATCTGACCCATGTGGGACTCAAACCTGCCGCAAAGAGAATTAAGATATCCGGAAACTATCCGAAATAATTGGATTCTTAGCGTAATTGAATACATCAAATAGCATGCTCTTATTTTAAACTAGCAACCCGACCAGCTTCGCCCGGGAACAGCTATAAATGCATTACGTGATAAGCGCCTTTTTTTCAATGTCAATGAACAACGACCAATATCCGTTTTACGTCTCGGCATGATGGGTAAAAATCGCTGACTGGACTATTAATTATATTATTATGGAGATGCTTGTGCAACGTATTCTTGTCAGACGTAATTTAAGAATGGCGAGGTGCATGAAACACAAATCCCCCTTCTGTCCAATCTTAACTTGACTGTGAATTTTGCGGAACGAAAAGTTCACAGGCGAAATGAAGAAAAGCCAAGTTGCACTTCCAGGGAAACTCCAAACACAACCACTCTTCTCTAAAGTTTTTAACTCAACATGACCCGACAGTTTGCTGCTGGCTGTATCTGGGGAAATAAGCTCGTCTGCTAGCTAAGCTGTAACTGGGGTGATAGACTCGCCCTTAGCTAGCTCGTAAACTGTCGCCTCAGTAACTGAATAGAGATTGTTGGAAAAAATGAAAACGTAAAAACACTTATAGTAGGCGATGTATTGAAAATAGAGATTTGCTCCCCGGGCTTTTTTTGTAGAACTTTTCGTCCTGAACAATTCTTACACTCATAGTAGGCCTATATAGATATTTTTAACAGTTTGCCCAGCGTAAGCTTAAAAAACGCACGGACGCCAGTTCTTTACGACCTTTTCACTGAAATCGTTAGTGCTTGACTTCCTTTGGTCATAAATAAATTATTTTCTACAGAAACCTCGAGATATCCTTTACAGAATGGTGAAAACCGCATCAAAATCCATTCAGTGGTTCTCGAGATTACCCGTGACATCCAAGAATCGGGGACTTTGTTTTATACCAAGTAGAGATTATACGCCAATCAGTATAATTTAATATAATATAATCCCCCTTCCGTCCAATCTTAAATTGACTGTGAATTTTGCGGAACGAAAAGTTCACAGGCGAAATGAGAGTTGCACTTCCAGGGAATGGCGAGGTGAATGAAACTCAAATCCCCCTTCCGTCCAATCTTAACGTGACTGTGTTTCACTGGCGAAATGAAGAAAATCCGAGTTGCACTTCCAGGGAAACTCCAAACACAACCACCCTTCTCAGAAGTCTTAACTCAACACGACCCAATGGTTTGCTGCTGGCTGTATCTGGGGAAATAGGTTGCCCGCTAGCTAGGCTGTAACAGGGATGAGAGACTCGCCTTTGCTAGCTTGTAAGCTGTCGCCTCAGTAGTTGAATGGAAACGGTTGGAATAAATTAAAACGTAAAAACACTTATAGTGGGCGATGTGTTGAAGATAGACATATGCTCTATCGGACTTTTTGTAGAACTTTTCATGCTGAACAATTCTTACACTCATAGTATTTAGATATTTTAAACTGTTTGCCCAGCGTAATTATACAAAGCGCTCGGACGCCAGTTTTTTTCGACTTTTCCACTGAAATCGTTACTGCTCGGCTTTTTTTTGATCATAAATAAATTATTTTCTGCAGAAATCATCCTCGAGATATCCTTTACAGAATGGTGAAAACCGCATCGTAATCCATCCAGTGGTTCTCGAGTTTATCCGTAACATCCAAGAATCGGGGACTTTGTTTTATACTAAGTAGAGATATAGATGTACGTACATATATGTACAAGTTGGCCTTAAATTCAACGTTGATAATTTAAATCAACACATGCAGATAGGTCATTAATATGTAATGACATTAATAACTCAAACTCCAGCCCCGAGGTGTTGGGGTAGCGTGCCTGCCTCTCACCCGGAGGCCCCGGGTTCGATTCCTGGCTCCGTGAGGGATTTTAGAAACTGACGTGAGGGCTGGAACGGGGTGCACACAGCCTCATGAGGACAATTGAGTAGCTGTCTGACAGGTGAGGCAGCGCCCCGGTTACGGAAACCAAGATTAACGGCCGAGAGGACCCGATGAGCTGAACAGGCGTCCAATATCTGCAGGCCAAATGGCTGGGCAGCGGTCGCTTGGTAGGCCTAGGCTCTTCATAGGCTGTAGTGCGAGGGGTTGTTGTTGTTATTAATAACTCAAAAGTTACAACTGTCGATTTTGTATGTAGAATGGTTGAATCCTACACCTCCCAATTTACAGCCAACCTTCGGAGCCTCTCCTAGAGATGAATGCACAGAATGATCTCGCTTACAGCGCACTGCAATATGTTCCTGAAATTCCAACTGGTTTAACTCCACTACCCCGTTGTCCTAGTAGGATTATCAGGAGACCAAGATGGCCTGGTTTAGCCTCCTCTTCATAAAGGGCGGGCATCAATTCCGCTCGGGAATTCCAGTCAGGTAGCCAGGGTTACCTCAATTCCACTCGGTCCTCCAAGGGACCCAAAAATAAGTTCCTCAACTCCACTCAGGCTTTGACAAGGGGTCGGCAAAGGAGTTATCCCCAATGACTTAAACAAATGTCATAACCCTCCTGTTCGCATACCAAGGGCCGGGTCAAACACCTTATGCAGCGCATGAGTGAATTCTTGAATGCAGCTGATTTTTCCGTTCTAGGCGGGAAAACATTATTTTCAGCATCCGCAGCTGATATCGAAAGTATTTTTTTAGGTACAAATTATACACCTATTATTATCTAAATTTAATTTAATAATGTCTGACTGGGTTAAAAAACATACAAACATTTAATTATGCACATGTTAAAAACAATGTATAAAATTTGTAAACAAAATAGAAAACTTGGCAGACTTATTTAAAAGAATATTATGATTAATTTTAAATCAGTTGTATTTTCTGCCATATGAGTTATAATGTGCCAAACACTTTATACCTGATTTAACGAATGAGTGGACTTGACTTCAGAGCGGTTGACCAATGGCACAACAATGTCTTGCGCTGAAGAAGGTGTATGGCCCGGCCCTTAGTATGCGAGCGGGAGGGTTATGACATTTGTTTACGTCATTGGGGATAACCCCTTTACCGACCCCTTGTCAAAGCCTGAGCGGAGTTGAGGATCTTATTTTTGGGTCCCTTGGAGGACCGAGTGGAATTAAGGAAAATCGAGCGGAATTGATGTTCGACCTTCATAAACGCGCAGTTAATGAGATTTAGGTTGGTGACCACGGGCCCCTAGCTGAGCCTCTCATTGATTCCAGCTGTTACTTATATTGGATGCTTCTTTTTTATCTTTCCTGCACATCACCTCTCTCTCTTTTATCTTTCCTGCACATCATCTCTCTCTCTCTTTTACCTTTCTCTGGTAGAATCGTGTTCTGTTTCGACTCCAACGGTATTGAGTCATTCCTTTAATTTTCCCACCTTAATTCCATTTCTTTTCTAGCCTTTTGCGCTAGGAATCCAGACATATTTTCCCACCCTCTAAATGAAACACCCGCAAACACTCAGCCCAAGTATGACCACTAATTCATTTACTTATGCTCTTGTTCTAGGTACGTTCGTGACTTGCAAGATCTCGCCGTCTTCAAGCGGAAGCTTCCATGGAGTTAACTGTATTCCTGGCGTGAGTTATACATGTTCGAGTTTAAGAAACTAACTAGAAAGTGTATGTGTTGTAATTTACAATTTGGTAACGTTTTGAATGAAAACTATATTTGAGTAATAGAAAAGTGTTATTTTGAAAATACCTGACGACAGCAGTTCTTTTATAATCTTAAAGAACTTGGCTGAAAATATTCGGATCATTGTATTGTATCAATGGGAGCTGATCTATATGCATGGATGCCTCATTAAAGCAAAAATGGATACATACAAATCAGTTTCTTCATTCTTCCAAGGATGACTATTTTCCCTTAACATTTTAAGTTTTACTTTTCCTAGTAATAAATTTAACAATAATGACATACTTTTACCACAAGATAAGTAGCTGATATTTAAAGAGCGAGGATTATTTGAAGTATTGAAGAACATTATTAAATATGTTGAAATTGCTGACCCCGAACCTGAAAGCTGTGCTTCAAAAAGTCTTAGATTACCGGCATCTAATATACTGTGTCTGATTGTGATATCTTAAGTTCTAGGTTACGCCCAGAGAAAAAGTTTTTCCGGGATCTATTATTACATTAATTAATTATTGAGATTAAATTCTTAGAATGAGGTTTTCTCATCACCTTTGACGAGATATTTTTGTTTGTGAATAATGCTACTGTAAAGTGTAACAATTTTTGAATGCAATGTTCGAACAAGTAGATCGTTCAGTGCGTGTGGTAAGTTACTTTCAAAGTTGGAATTATTAAGCTACACACTTCTGGAGCTCTGGTGTGTAGCCAATTCAATTTTAAGTCCCGTGCTGTCGTGTGAAGCAGAGTTGCTAAACTCGCGGTGACAGTTTGGCGCGTGTATTCAGGTAGCTCTCTCAAGGGCTGTCACGAGCAGTGCACGCATTAACTAACGACATTGGGGGTGAGCTTCTTGTCATGTCCCAAGCTTTCAATATTCACCTTTTCCTGCCATTTTGCACTGAATAGAACTATGATTATTTATATGCTGTATCAAAATCGTCATTTCCATGGTGTGATTAATTACCATTGATGGCAAAACGGCTTTGGAACAAAGTCTATTTGAGCTCTCCGTTACATGCGTCTCTAGTCCTGACGCGAGTTCACAACCGCTCGTGATAAAAGGAAGTTACTCTTTTTTTAGCTGAGGAATAGGCAAATTAACCTATATAATCATACTAATCTTATTTCGCATGCACTTTACGGAGACAAGGTGTGTGCCGTCCAATGGTGCACACGAAATATGATACTCATTCAATGCTCTCAGCTGGTGGCCACGGGAGTTGGATTCCTTGAACTGGGTCCATTTGTTCTCCTTTTCTAGTACCATTGGGTTGGACCCTGGACTGAGTTTCATTCCTTAATGCCTTTCGTCTCACATCTTCCTTTGAAGAATAAGGAGAGAGCATTTATATTCACTGTCTTTTATTTCGTTCCTTTTATTTTTGTCCGTTTATTCTTCTGGTATGAACTGTAATTTAGATAAAGTCATACGTGTAGTGGTGAAGGTGGTAGTAGAAGTAATTTTAGTGGTGCATGGAGGGCCTCGCTTGAGTTGCCGGTAATTTTCCGAACCATATCTGGGGAGTGGATGACGCAATAGCCGCCAAACCCACATAGCTCGCCCGGTGATGTAGTGGTGTCAGCTAGCCTGTGATAAACTTCCGTACAGCTCTCGAAGTGATTGCTTGTAATTGTTTTCGTGTGTTTCATGGCATTTAATTTAATGTTTAACAGCATATTGTCTGCATTGATGATGAATTCATGAGTTTGCTGGGATAGTAGAAGAGGTTCCCGCGAACAAATTCCTCGAGAGTGAGTGCCAACACGTTGGGATATTAAGAAAATCAAAAGGGTCTGCTAAGAGGTACTGAAATGGCATTCTTAAAGTGTAAAACACCCAAGAGGTGTCAATTTTGGAAACTTGAATCGGGTCAACTGGCTACACGAGTTTCCCTTGTCTTTTTTTTTTTACCACAAAAGCAAAGGTTATCGGATAATATTCCACTTCTATCCAAGAATGTGAGGTTAATGACCACAATGCCCAAGCTCCAAACGAAACATCATCGACTAACTCGACCAGCGTTGTCGACATCTTCGTCACAGACACAGATTACCTACTACTACAGATAGCCGACAGCCATGCTAATTCTTGGCACCTAAGACTTCAGCGCTGTCTGGTGTATGACCGCGGTACTAGTTGAGCACGGCCGTGCGGGTAGCCTACCCCACCCCTTCCCCTCGTTCCGCTAAATATTCTCGTCCTAACTGCTCTGCCCACTTCAATGTTCCGAAAATCACAATCTTCCCAATACTTATAGCACACGTTTTTAAGTGTGGAGATAATAATATGATCTACAGGAGATAAATCACATTCAAAATAGCAATAACAGTTTTTTTTAATAATACCAAAGTGGGAAATTGTGAATTCCGGAACTCTGAAATGAGCAATCACAGCATTTAGGACATGACCTCATCAATAATTTACATGTTTACATTTCTTTCAGTTGCAATTGGAGCATATTGCATTGACAAGAATTAGGCTACTATAAGGTCTGCAGCATATTATTACTCAATTAAAAAAAAATGGTCCCTTCCAATTAACCACTGTAGGCCCAATTATAACCGATTAGTTCCGAGATTAAACTAGAAAGTAAAAGTACTGGGAAGGGAGAATATTCATATCTTAAAATGCTTGATGCTGTTCGCAATAACAGGAAAATTTTAAGAGAGAATACTAAGGAAATAGGTGGTGTAACCTGATCCTCATCACACTAAAATTGTTAGTGTAATTAATGCCAAATTCATTAGTTTCAGAAAAATAATTGGATATCACAAAATGTATATACAGTAGTTCATTTGATATTCCCTTTAAAATATATCCAGTCCACCAATTTTGAAGGGTGAAATACAGTAAGTACATGTACATAAACAAATTTCATGGCACACTAATACAGTAAATTCTATGACATGCTGTGAAGGGGAAAAGAGAAATAGGACTTTCAATGAAAAACAAGAAACACACTCAATACTGCTAGAAATCATCGTTTTATTTAAAAAGTTTGTCAACGAAGAAAAAATAACAGAGAGAGAAAATCAAACTTAGCAAAAATACAGTAATCAAATCTGGTCCTTTTAAAAGTATGTGTTGAGGCATGTTCTTCTTTCTTGCCAAGGTATAACGGTAGGCTACAGCACATGATAATGGACCTATTACCTCCTTGACGCCATGGCTGACACCGATGAACCGCAAATTCCTACAACACATGCAAGTTTGTATGTTGAAACAGTTAACTTAATAAATGTGTAATGCTTGAAATGGAGAACTTGAATTTGCTGTTATGTGTATGTTTGCACCTACTATAACTATATTTTAAAAGAATCTCTTATTGTAGAATCATTGTGTTTTTGATATTAATTTTAGGGCTTTTGATAACATATTCATTTAGCCCCATATATTTGGAAGTGTATAGGATTTATATGATAATCTCTGTTATTGTGGTATCTGTAGTAGTGTGTAGGCTATACTTTCTGTAATTCAGATGAGGACTGGAAAGGTGGCAGCCATAGTTAGGGACATTTATTTTTAAGAATTTTTAATAATATGTACTAAAATGAAATTGAAATACCAACAGGAACAGTTACAAATTCCCTGTCTACTCAGCCAAGATATTCTGCAGATCTCTCCTGTGGGCCTCAACATTATTTTATTTTATTCCTTTCCTGATGGAAATCCGGTAGTACCTTATTTCAACTCCTGGGGCACCTCCCCAAGCCTGTCCCTTATAAAGCTACACACACTACTACAGTCATCGCATTATCGGAGCAATTCTACCCACACCCAACTACATGGGGCTGATGACCAAGATGTCCCAAGCCCATAAAATGAATTAACAGCAGACAAAATCAAGTCATTATGTTATTTTGTGTTGTGTTGGATTCTGACACATGTATGCGTTTGACAGAGTGCCATTTAAGCTCATGAATAGTAATGAATGAATACGACTACCCTACTTGTTTCACGACAGCCTAGAATAAATACACACGAGACACGACAATAGAGCACTTTAGAACAGTAACGAGAGCGAACTTTCAGTGGAGATGTTGGCAACCATGTGAATACAAACAATTTATGACCAGAACGTAAAACTATGCCAGCGCTCAGAGCATGTTAAAACAATTGGGATCAGTTCAGTCGTTTGCAAACGACTTGTTTATGTTACGGTGAGTAGTCGTTGAATTCATTCGACTGTTTTCTAAAAGCAGTCAAACAAGTCGATGGTTTTAACTTTTGTCAGTCGACTGCTGATGCCCATCTCTACAAACCAATTGACAACCAGAATCAATTTGAGCATACACACCCTCCGACTTGCTAAAATGCTATTCATATTGGATCCCAATATAAAATATGTTCTGATTTAATTTTCCTGGAAAATCTATTCTATGTTTGCATCGATCATTACCATCACGCTATGGGGAGAATTTCATAATAATTTTCTTGTAATTCATTTATCACGCGGTAGAATAAATGAATGAAATTCAATCATAAAATAAATAGAACTCGAAGCCATAATTGGTAAGCCCATGTTCAAGTTGTGTAATAATTCAAGAATGCACCCAATTCTCATTAAAAGTGTATAGACTGTGTTAAGGAGTTCCAATGAAATGACATACATATATATATTTGGACAACTGGACGTAGGCTATTTCATTGAAAGAATCTACGAACAAGAAACTGTATAAAACTATAGGCACCTACAGCCGTCAAGCTGTCCTCACAGTACCCGCTGGAGATTTACATCACCACTCTATCTGTACGGTACCTCGAGATAAGCCTAAGTGCGCCAACTGTGAGGAAACACATAAACTCTTCCATCCCTGCCCTCATGTCTTTGCCACTAACCCCCCCTCCCACACAGCACGCCACTGCTCTGACACAGTTGTTAGGCCTGCTACAACAACTCTCAGCCATAACCCTGTAAACTACAGCTAAACCAAACCCAGAACCCCCTAATACACTTCATTTGCAGAGCAATAAAATCCATAAAACAACTCCGCAACGAGCTTCACAAAATCTAAATTATAAACGAAAAGACTACTCCACAAACACCAAAATCAGTAAACCTCCCTCATTTCAGCCACACTACACCTTAAACAGACATAGAAAGCATAGTCATGACCCCTTCATGGAGTAGGCTATTGTCTAAACACGATCATGTCTCCTTCAACTTTACTGAAGACTTCATTAAATTCTATTAAAAATTCATAAACTCATTCCACAAATCTTAAAATCAGTATACATCCCTCATTTCAGTTACTCTATTCAATAAACAAACATAGAAGGCGTAGCCATGACTCCTTCATGGAGTAGGCTATTGTCTAAATCTGACCACGCATACTACAACCTTACTCTAATTCAAAATTACAGCCAAATGATCCATCTGACTGGGAGGCTTGCCTGAATGCTTAACATTTCCAATAACTTGGACAACTGGATTTAGGCTATTTCATTGAAAGAATCAACGAACTGTATAAAACTATAGGCCTACAGGTATACTTAACTTATTAATTAAAGCTCTACAATAAACATACAGCACAATGAATTGTAGCATGAAGTTATCCTGAAGAAGTCGTTTGATTAGAACGACTACTTAAATTCGAATGATTCCATTCGCTTGGAATTAGTCGTTTGCCAACGACTTGTTTCATTCCAATGATTTCCAACGATTGCTTTGGGATCAGTTGTTTACAACGACTACTTCAATTCGACTGATTCCATTCGCTTGGAATTAGTCGTTTGCCAACGACTTGTTTCATTCCAATGATTTCCAACGATTGCTTTGGGATCAGTCGTTTACAACGACTACTTCAATTCGAATGATTCCATTCGCTTGGAATTAGTCGTTTGCCAACGACTTGTTTCATTCCAATGATTTCCAACGATTGTTTTGAGATCAGTCGTTTGCAAACGACTTGTTTATGATACGGTGAGTAGTCGTTGAATTCATTCGACTGTTTTTTAAAAGCAGTTGTTTTAACTATCGACTAATTCGACTGTTTTCAGTCGACTGCTGCCCATCTCTACACACAACTAATTTTCTACACCAGCCGCTACTGAGCACGAGCTGTGACTGGCTTAGACATTAGCATCCTACGTGTTGAAAAATATTGTAAGTAACGTGTAGGAATAAAATACTACCTATAGGTATGTCAACCATTACATTGGCATATAATAAATGAATTATATTTATCTTGTATCTATCTATCCCACGGTATAACATAATACAAGGTGAAGAGTCCTTTAGAACAAATTGTTTACTGTGATACTGGAAGAAACAATACAACACAGTGGTAATAGTTCTAGCCTGCACCTATTTGTTAATAAAATGTCATGTGATTTCACTCAGATCTCTGTTGTAGTGGCTTATTATATGTGCACCTTGTAACTTAATAGTACATTATGCAACGAGCCTATAATGACAATAATTAAGACACAAGTTTTATAATTTCCATACGAGTGTCTTAATTACAATTATAGATGAGTTGCATACGACTGTTTATGTTCGACGATAATTATAACTATTTTATATTCGAACATAAATATCCATAAATATCTGTCGAGATTTCACCAGTTTTATATACTGAACAGAGCGCATGAGATGCAGAGAATAGCTTGTATTTGACCATGGCCTCCTGGAATACCTCACTATGACACTCGCCACGCAGTGAAATTTAAAATAGGGGGCCATGGAAGTGAGCGCAGGTACGATGCTATCCTCACCTAATTGGTCACACAACTGTTTCTTGAGCTCTGATTGGTGGGAGAAACTGTATCATAATGAAAACTTGTACTATAATGAGCCTCATTATACAGTTTTCTGACATAATATTTACATTTCGCCAGTGTCGAACATAAACATATTAACCAATCTTCTTTACACTGTTTTATGAGTTAACACCACATCAAAACTGATGAGGATTTATTTTAGTTGGACACAGAAGCTTATTTATTAATGTAATAGACATCTATGATTGATGAAGATTGCCTCTCTCACCTTTCAGAAAATAACTAAAATTTTAATTCTGCGATTAATGTAACTAATCCACGTGTGTTTCTATTACACAACAATTAAGGGTAACTCCAGCATATCTTCTAGATTTTTGATGTGTCTGGTGAGTGGTTTTGTTACTGCTTCTGCAGGTATCACCCTTCTGAAAGATGTCTCATCGTTTCTAATTCTATTCTTAATCCTCTGCCAGAGGAGAAATAGTTTTGCAACGCATGAATACAGTGCTGTAGCTGCTGAATTTTCTAAAAATAATTATGGAATCATGGGAAGAAAAATAAACATAGCCTATTCTAAAATAACATACGCATAAAATGAAACCATTCTGATGAACTTAATATGCTTCAAATTCAGAGTACAAATGCGTTCACCATTTGGTGCTTAGTTCATTTGTATATTTGGACCAAAATGTAGACCTCTGAAATAAATTTTAATGTTGGACTTTGCTCCACAGAACAAGAGCACACAGCCACCCATAGGACCAGTGTGTGTTAAGATTTTAGAACCTGTAATTACAGTTCTACATCAGTAATGGCATTACTACACATTCGACCAACTGAATACTTGCCACTTCACCAGTAACTAACATGTGCAAGAACTAATCTCCTCAAGAACTTGAGTACACATATGCAATAGGCTCATGATACTGTATGTATCCCTGCAAGATGTATTAAGTTGAAAACATTACGGTAACATAGACTCTTACCTGGTCTTTCTCAGGAGAGTAGGCCAAATTGCCACATTCATCTGCTATTTCGAGAACAGCAATTTACGATTTGTTTGTTCACAGAATTTGGTAGGCCTACCTGTGGAATAAATAATAGTGAAAGTTAATTAATATGTCAAGTAGAATATCACCTGTACACTGCGTCTAATATCAATTCAAAACTAGGCTACCGGTACGATATATTTTTCACAGGCACTACAGAAACAAGTTTTCACTTAAACTCTTAAAATAAGCGTACTTACTTGGCGTAGCAGAAGAAGAACTGTTCACTTCTCATTACCAAGAAGACGATTTGATGAAAGAAAGATGAGAAAGAACACAACATTAGCTTATTATAAAATATTAATATACGGGCAATATTGTTTACACCAAACACGACATAAACAGAGCGTCCATGTTGGTCAATGCCGCCAACCCAGTAGAAATAATGTTTATTTAATGATAAGTGACGTAATAATCGTCGGTGAGCAAGATAATTGCAAGGAAATGTCAATTAGGAATTATGTGTATATTTATTGACTAAATATAGGGATATATTTGCAATTCAATTAAAACGTGTATCATGCATATGTTGGCAAGACGATATACAGCGCTTAATCCGCTCCTTACGTCTGGCCGCGCTACTACACCGATGGTACCAAATAATCCCTATCTGGTTGACACCCCCTGGTCACAGAGCTGCTTGTAGCTCACGGGGGCATATGTCACTCAGAGGATGATTAGTTGATTGTGAACTCAAGGGATCACTGGAGGTTGCGTGTAGGGCCCGTACATGCCCACATTTAGTTTAGGGTATGTTGAGGTGCAGGGAAACCACTGGTGGTTGGCATTGGCATGGCGATGCTAGACTACAGTAATCTTTGTTGAATGAGCTGAATATGTCCATTCCATCTAAACTCGAACCTGGGTGTCAAGCATCTATAAGACCTACTGTGCTATCACAGAGGGCACACATAGTCATCACAATATTAGCATTTGGATACATTGGTTGATCTCAATAAAGAAATCTACTGGAAACAATGTGGCTTACGTGTAAGGATGTTGTTGTTGTTACATTTAGGGGCTTTACAACATAGCATCGCAGTCTTGTTGCCCCGTGTACTTGGGTGATTGTTCAGTATTTAAAATTATAGTTACGAATTGGAAGGAACAGGTGGTCGTGGTCATAAGCTAGGAACCATCCGGGCATTTGCCTGAAAAGAAGTGGGTAACCACGGAAAATCACTTCTCGATGACTGAGGTGATAGATCGTTGTTTCCCACTTCTACTCAGGTAAATGCCGAGATTGTACTTAAATTAAGGCCAGGATGGCCTTTATCCCCAATCCTAGTCTCGGTTACAAAAATATGCACAGGCTAATAGAGGTTGACACAGGTTATCAGACGAATTCCCGCACACACACACACGCACGGACACCTGGCTACATGACTATGAAGTGACAAAGCAACAGCAAAAGTTACGGTACTGCAATTCCCATATTAATATTTCATTACGTGTAAGAAAGAATGTACTGTTCATCTACACCCTACTATAACGATCCACACTGCTGATTATTCAATATTTTTACTCACTGTACTAGTTTAATGTTTCTGTGTGCTTCTGGCTCCAAATATTCCTATGGACATTAAAGAATATAAATTAGGACCGGAATTGTCTGCAATAAGTGGCAATGAACTCTTAATTTCAGCATATTTCCTTTTTTCAAATTTTTGTGCCGTTAAAATACAATGGTCGTTAGAACTAGTGCTTTTTATCCGAGTGCCCGCAATAAAGGAGCGCGGTAGCCACTGGGCAGTCTAAATTCCATTCGGCCGTATTCATTTAAATTAAATTGGATTAAATGACAGAGTTATGATCAAATGTTTTAAACTATAAAGCACACAGACATGTTAGGCACTGTGTGAATCTATATATACTCTATATAGGGTGTTAAAATGGCAGTACTTCCTCTGTGTGACATAATAGACATTCTCATTAGACCGGGAAGCGCATATAGGGCTGATTAGCTTACGCGTGGCGAGAATGAAAACTGACCTGTAGTAGTTGATGATGCCCACTATACAGTAACATACGGCGGCTTCGGTGGCGTAGTTGGTAGCATGCTGAGCTTCTATGCCCAAGATCGCGGGTTCAAATCCGGCCGAATTCGTGGGATTTTTTCAGAGCGTTAAAATCCCTCAGTATGCCTTCCTTCGGAGGGGAAGTAAGCTGGCGGTCCCATGTCATAGATTTATGGCATGTTAAAGAACCTTCCACTAATTACACCTGTGTGAAGCTAAATTGTATAGGTTAAGAATGCAAAGAACGCTCTTAGGTTCCTACGTTCGTTGCCAAGAGCCGACTGCGGTGGCGTCTAGTAGCTAAGTTCTGAACTAGGCCTAGTAGTCGTTGACGGTGGCGTTTGGCGGCAAAAGTAGGAACTATTTGAAAAATTCAAAGTTGCAGTCATTACTTGAATTTAAAAAAACAGATACACACACTAATACAGCCATCACAATTAACACCGGTTATCAGACAGATTCTACACACACCCAAAGTACACGGGGCTAAATGACCGCGTTGTCGCAGACCAACCAACCAACAGTAACATACACTATGTTTGGAGGCTCTAGAGTTGGCAGCACACATATGTTACAATATTCGATGAACACAGGCAGTTAGGAATGTGGGGAGGTGTGGAAAGCCTGGGTTGGTCGATTGGTTCCATAGTTTAGGGGCTGTGACAACGTGGTCGTATAGCTCCGTGTACTTTGGGTGTGTGTAGAATCTGTCTGATAACCGGTGTTAATTGTGATGGCTGTATTAGTGTGTGTTATCTGTTTTAAATCAAGTAAGGACTGCAGACAATAATTTCAAGTAGTTACTTCCTTTTGCAACCAAATGCTACCGTCCAAGACACCTAGCTTACGGACTTGGCTACTAGATGGCATAGCAGTCAGCACCTGGCAGCAAAGGTTGGAACTAATAGAGCGTTATCAATTCTAACCTACAAATTTTGGCTTCACACAAGTGTAGTTAGTGGAAGGTTCTTTGTCATGCCATAAATATGTGACATGGGACCGCCGGCTTTAGTTCCCCTCCAAAAGAAGGCATACCGAGGGAAAATCTAGGAAGATAAGAGATAAGTGCTCACAGGAATTTCTTCAGAGTTCATTGCATCCGGACCGCATATCACTCAAGCAGTTAAGTTCACAATCCACTATAATGTGACCATTTAAAAACAAACCCATTTTCAAGCTAAGCAAGCATATTTAAAGGTCAATCACCACTTTTAGTATCTTAACAAAAAAAATCACATATAACAAGAGTTTAGTGCTTTTCAGTCGGTCAACACGAATGTCCCCAAAAGAGCTGGCGAGACCGGACAGCGCTTAGTTTGAATGGCTTATGGTCCACGCGTGGCGAGGTATGTTCCACGGTCTTAAAAAATTGTAGACCCACCTCATTCAATAACATACATCAATCTAGTTTTGGCAACACCCCACATAAACACATCGCACTGACTCCGCACAGCACATATGAACAGGGGTGAGAAAAAGGGAAAAACCAGTGTCGTTGAGATAACAGCCCATCTCAGTCGACCACACCTGGAGTAACAGTGAACACGAAACTGCGCGTAGCTCCAGCAAGGAAGACAACCAGATAAGTAGTAAGCTGTAATATTAGTCCAAACATAGTTGATTTTTTACAACCATATAATCACTCCAAATTACAAACCCCGGATATCTATCACCATTTAGCATTTCACCTAACATCATATATACTGCATTTAGCATACACCGACAGTTGTATTAACAATACTGCAACTAAATAATTGTACATATTGTAAATATTTTCACCTGTATTTTTAAACATAGACTTTATAGCCTAAGTGTAATGGATCAGATGATGATCGCTTGACGATCGAAACTGGTCATCCTAGTGTATTTATTAATCTCATGTAATTTATTTCAGGATTAGGGTGTAACCCATCTCTTTTGGGTACATTCGTGTTGACCGACTGAAAAGCACTAAACTCTTGTTTACTAAGGTAACACTGAAAATATGGCTTCAAACCCCACAATATCACATATAACTAACAAATATTGACTAGTTGTATTATTTTAACTACTACTGCTACTAAATAAGTGTGCATATTGTAAATACTGTCACCCTTACTTGTAGACATAGATTTAATAGCCTAAGTGTAATGGATCTGATGAAGATCGCTTGACGATCGAAACTAGTCATCCAAATATATTTATTAATCTCATGTAAATTATTTTCAGGATAAGGGAACAACCCATTTCAATTGGGTACAATCATGTTGACCGACTGAAAAACATTAAATTTCGATTACTATGGCAACATTGAAAAATGACCCATTAATGTGACATAATAATTATGAATGTGTGAGTATAATAAGAATTCCTCTCAACCGAATTCCACTTTTCTGATACTCCGTTCCATCCAAAGCGTCTGCAAAAGATATACAGTACAGTCCTAAAATAGCACACAATGAAGAATTCAATGCCCTTAAGACAACGCTGAAATACATGGAGCAAAAAGGAAAACCTCCAGCATTGAAGTGTTACTTTCACAGAAATGGGTGAAAATTGTGCTCAGCAAGCAAAAATTAATTAGAAACTTATACAAACAAAATGAAATCTGTATCAAATTTCACATTTGAAATATGTTGTATACAGAATTAGGATATCACGTGTATATTACATTTTTATTTATTTATATATTTATTCGTTAATCCCCCATATGGAGAGCGTTACAACACAATCAATTTTCATGTTTCATTCTGGCCCTTTCTTTTTTTTTTCCAAAAACCTCTCATATACACACTATGCTTCCTCTTTCTCTCCTTCGTCCACTCATTTCCCGGTTGTCTCTCCTTGGGAGTTATTATATTTTTTTATTATTATGATCATTATCATTATTAATGATATTAATCCCGTGCGAATGTTCTGCTGCATATGTTGTGGGGATTCGCTCTGCTGTACCAAATTGGGCTCGTCCACAGTCGTTTGGTGCACCGTATTTCAGTATTTCGTCGTGAAAGCCGATATTCCACGTTATTAGCGATATTGTTGTTCCTCTTTCCCTAATCTGACGTCCGTCGGCCCATTTACATTAGATAATTGGGACGCAACTCAATATCCATTCACTCTACCTTTCATAGGTATTGCGTTACTGAGTCTCTTGGAATGAAAGCAGTACGTTGTGATCCTTCTAATTATACAGGTCTCATTTTGTGCAGCAAGTGGGGATGAGTCACGAAACAAGTGAACGTCAGTCAGGATCAGTCGAAGGTTTGGGCTTGAGAAATGATTTAATTCCATTGCCCTAATGAATGGTGCTTGTCTACTTTGCTTCAGAAAGGAAGAGCATTTTGCTGTTGGATGACTGCGTGGCACAGAAGTACAGGTATCCTCTGCTGTGCCGAATGTTGCACGATTTGATGGTGTTTAAACACGAGAATCCCGTGTGTGTACATTGAAGATCCCTTTCAGGGCAATATATGGTTACTCTCATATTGAACTAAAAGAATTGAGTAAGCTCTGTAAAAGGTTACTTTATTTTAGTTAAAATCTCAAGTTTTATGAAAATTACCATTTAGCGTAATTGGCTTCACTCTGGAGGTCGGATTTGATTGCATGTTCGTAGAAGAAATATAATTCTAGTTTGGTGTACTGGAAAGGTGCCGTTTCCATGTAAGACACCAAGCGGTGTAAGACTTGCATCAGGCCAGTCCATTACACGAGTATACTTTAATACATTTCTCAAAGAACTTCACTCCATGTCCTTCGGAGAAAGTTTGATACGGTGTATTGCCACTGTGAAATATGATTTTTATCCTGTCGTCTCAAAAGGCAGTTCAAAGAAAAATACAGAATATTGCTTCTAGTAACCTAAGTCTCTTCAGTCACTCTACACGGAGTAAGAAGAACTTATGTAGCGAGTTCCTATGTTATGTTTCTCCTTGCTTTTCTATTTACTCTTCGTATTTTCGTTGTTGCAAATATCAGATGGCTGATTTTGACATGGTGTTTTATTTGGTATACGTAACGAGAACTCACCGACACACATCTTCTAAACTTAAAGACACTATAAAGAATAATTAATAAAATTATACACTTCTTCAAAGAGTGTTAATTAGATATGTTTCGTTTCTCAGGCGAATATCACCAGATCATATACCGGGTGAGTTAGCCGAGGTCGTTACAGCATGACTGCTGGCAGTCGCTCACATCCTGGAGGCGAGGAGGTTCAAATCCCCCCGCCGGCAACCTTGAAGATGGTCTTCTGTGGTTTCCCATCTTCCTTCCAGGCAAATGCCGGGGTTGGTCCCTAACTATAGGCCACAGCCGCTACCTTCCAACTCCTCGACCTTTCATTTCCACTTTCCTCCCCAACGGTACTTGTAGCTCACCCATTGGGTGTCCGTCTCGAAGCAGCTACAAAACTGGCGAGCCGAGCATGTCCTCGGACACTCCCGGCATTAAAAGCCATACGCTAAAAAAAAACCAGATCATATTAACGTAAGGCGTTTATAGAGTTGGTTGATAGGTATGTTGATGTTGATTCATTAGGGGGCTTTGGGGCATCGTCGTCAAGTAGCCCCACGTACTTGGGTGTGTGTAAAATTCATCTGATAACCTGTGTCACTGTGGTGTATGTACCAGTGTGTGTATTTGTAATTGAGGTACGATTTGGGTAGGAAGAGGCCATGGCTTAAGTTAGGTACCATCCTGGGATTTGCCTAGAGTAGAAATGTGAAACTGCGGAAAACCACTTCCACTTTTTCTCAGTTTTTCCTCACGAGGCTGAGTGTAGACTACCCTGTTCTAGCTCTCAGACCAGAATTACATTTCTTGGCAGAACTGGGAATCGAACCCGGGCCTCCGCGGTGATAGGCGGATATGTGTGTAACACTTATTTACAACCTACATAGACTACAATTATTTAGTTACATCACCGCGGAGGCCCGGGTTCGATTCTCGGATCTGCTAAGAAATTCATTTCTGGTCTGAAGGCTGGAACTAGAAACATTCAGCCTCGTGAGGCAAAATTGAGAAAAGGTCCGTTCTATCCCTTCTCAGCCATCTTGGAAGTATATTCCGTGGTTTCCCACTTGTACTCCAGGCAAATGCCGGGATGGTACCTAACTTAAGGCTACTGCCGCTTCCTACCCAAATCCTACCTCAATTACAAATACACACAATAAGTTAGTACATACACCCCAGTGACACAGGTTATCAGACAAATTTCACATATACCCAAGTACACGGGACTACATGACCACGATATCGCAAAGCCCCTAAAAGTAAGCAACTGTTTAGTTATAAATAAAAAACATAACGCACTAATTTATTATTAACTAGCTGATGTACCCGTGCTTCGCTACGCGTCATAAATAAATTAAAATGTGAAGGTGACAGTTAAAACAGGGGATAGGTGAGGTGCTGCGCAGAGGGAGATTAAGGATTGAACATTTTGTCCAACTACACCGCTCGGCGTTGACCGTATTTTATAGCACAAATTTAGGTTTTACTCGATAACCGTTGGAGATACCTTTCGGATAGAAAATGTAATTTTAAACCTCGTATATGCCATCAAAAGTTTGCTATATCTTAGCGTTCTCTTTTTATTTGAAATGGAAATATGAAAGTTTGAAACCAAAGGGTGTAGTGACGTCACTAAAATGGTCGCCATCTTTAAATAGTGCAAAGTATTCAAATCAAAAGTAATCTATATGTTAACCAGGTAAATCAGCTACTTCCATGTACAATTCATGTAAATCGGACCAGTGGTACTTGCGTGATTGAGTAATACACAGACACACACCATCTAATTTGTAGCCTCGCTTCGCTCGCGTCATAGTCGTGTCGTATTGTTATTCAATGAAATGCAGGTTTAACGCCGTTAACACCCCTTTAGAACCTGAATATCCAAAAATCCCTCCTTAGTAGACGTTTCCGACACACAACAAACATATCCCCAAAATATAATTCTTCTAACTTTAATAGTGTTGGTTGGTCGATGCGAGTGAACATCCAAAAATCCTTCCTTAGTGGACGTTTTTCTTCCATAATTTCACCCCTCCCTATAGGCCCCTTAAATTGCATTTATGAAAAAACGGTCGAACATCTATTTTTTTATTTATTTATTTATTTTTAAGCTGATTGATTTCCCCAGAGTTTCAAACTCCTCGCCTATGTCGTTTAAGAGATACACGCTCCGTTAGGAATCTTTCAACCCCCACTTTTCATCCCTTTCAGCTCATAATATACACTACATCGAAAAACCATTAGACACGTGTCAGCTTATTTTTAATGATTAGTATATATGCCAAGAATCACATCCCCAAATGAAACCACTCGTGAGATATTGTTATTCAATGAAATGCACGTTTACACCCTTAACACCACTTTAGAACCTGAATATCCAAAACTCTTTCCTTAGTAGACGTTTTCGACATACAACGAACATATCCCCAAAATTTCATGTTTCTAACTTCAATAAATTTGGCTGGGCGATGATGAGTGAGTGAGTCAGTCAGGACATTTTCTTTCATTTATTTTTGATAATTTCGCCCCTCTCCATGAACCCCTTAAATTGGATTTATGAAACAAACGGTCGAACACCTATTTACTTATTTAAAGCTGTTTTCCCCCTGAGTTTGATGAGTGATTAAGTGAGTCAATCAGTTAGGACACTTTCTTTCCTGTTCTTTCCCCCCAGAATTTCACCCCTCCCCAAGGGCCCCTTAAATTTGATTTATGAAAAAACGGTCGAGCACCCATTTACTTGTATTTTAAGCTGTTTTTGTACCGCCGAATTTCAATCTTCTCGCCTGTGTCGTTTCAGAGATACACGCTCCGCTATGAATCCCTCAACCCCCAATTTTCATCCCTTTCACCTCATAATACACCATATCGATAAACCCTTAGATATATGTCTGATTATTTTTAATGATTAGTTTATATATCGAATGTCACATCCCCAAAGAAACAACTCATGAGATATCGTTATTCAATGAAATGCACGCTTACCCCCTTAACATCTCTTTAAAACCCGAATAAACAAAAAACATTCCTTAGTTGACGTTTTCGACACACAGCGAACATATTCCAAAAATTTCATTTTTCCAACTTTTATAGTTTTCGCTGGGCGTGATGAGTGAGTGAGTCAGACAGGACATTTTCTTTCAATTATTTTTACCAGAATTTCACCCCTCCCCATGGGCCCCTTAAATTAATTTATGAAAAAACGGTCGAACACCGATTTACTTATTTATTTAGCTGATTCTTTTCGCTGAGTTTCAAATTTCTCGCCTATGTCGATTAAGAGATAGGCCTACACGCTCCGTTAGGAATCCTTCAACCCCCACTATTCACCCCTTTCACCTCATAATAATACACCACATCGAAAAACCCTTAGACACATGTCTGCTTATTTTTAATGATTAGTATATATGCCGAGTATCACATCCCCCAATGAAACCAATCAGGAGATATTGCTATTCAATGAAATGCAGGCCTACCCCCTTAACACCCCTTTAGAACCTGAATATACAAAAATCCTCTCTTAGTGGGCATTTGCGACCCTTGAGGAAGCAGCATACCAAATTTCATTTCAATCCGTTCGGTGGTTTCTGAGATTTCGTGATGAATGAATGAGTGAGTGAGTGAGTGAGTGAGTGAGTGAGTGGTATTTGACAAATATATAGTAGAAGATAGTGTCAAGTCTTTGTTATGCTAAACTCGGTTGACAGTGCTGTGTGAGTAGGTGAGTAACTAACGGGATTTCAAGTAAAGATCCTCATTTTCTATACCGGTAGTGCAGAGCGCAACTGGCATCCAGACGGCCGTGTCTCGACTTGAGCTATGTTGCCATGGAAACTATCTGCCTTGCCATTCCTTCATAAGTATATTTTTTAGCCTATTTTCAATTTTGAAAAATTAGGCTTATGAGATCACCTTTTGTCCGTGTGTGTGTGCGTGTGTGTGTGTGTGTGATTCGTGTGTGTGTGTGTCCCCCTAATAAAATCTAAACGGCAGGAGCGATTTCAATGAAACTCGGAAAGTTCATAGCACTATTCCCGGCGACCTCGACCGTGCCCTTCAAATATTGTTACGACTCACCAATCCAACATGGCGGCTGTGCGAAATATTTCACCAGCATTCAATATCTCCGAAACTATTACCGATATTACCCTAACATTTTCAATGGTGATAGAGGGAACTACTATAAGTTCACTTTGACTTTTGAAAACCTGGTAACTACAAAACCAACATGGAGGCCAAGCGAATTTGCGACTTTTAAATAGACGTTTCTCGCGATTTGACCAACCAAACGCAATGAAACTTGGTACAGTATATATTTATATACATTGTAATGCACCGACATCTAACTTCGTTCAATTGTTTACATAATCACAAGATGGCGGATGTGCGAAATATTTCACTGGCATTCTATATCTCTGAAACTATTAGCGGTACCTCCCTAAAATTTTGTACGGAGATAAAGGGCACTACTGGAAGTCCACCTATAAGACTTTCAAAAACCGGTTAACTACAAAACGAACATGGCGGCCAAGCGAATTTGAAAATTTTAAATAGACCTTTCTCGCGATTTAATGTACCAAGCGCACTGAAACCTGGTACAGGAAATATTTATACGCATTGTAATCCACTGGTATCTAATTTAGTTCAATTGTTTACATAACCTCAAGATGGCGGCAATGCGAATTTTTAAATTAAGTTTTTATTTCTTGTGATGTAGTCATGCGATCGAAGTGAAAGTTTGAATAATGAACCTACGCAATAATTTTCCTTTAATGGTACATGACTCTATGGCCTATACATTTAACAATCCAACATGGCGACCATCCGAAATATTTAGACGATACTGAATATCTACGAATCTATTTTAGCAATCAAACTGCATTTTTTAATGTTCATAGGGGCTATGAACTAGGACTTTAAATAACCTGGTGATCACAAATCCAACATGGCGGTGACGCGAATTATAAATATTCACATGGACGTTTCTCGCAATTTAACCATCCGCGTGCAGTGAAACTTGGTAGAGTAAATCCTTATACGAATGTTAATCCTCTGGCATCTAATTTACTTCAATTGTTTCCATAACCTCAAGATGGCAGCTGTGAAAAATTTTAAAATCTCCTTGTTTTTTCTTGTGTCTTAATTATGCGATTGAAGTTTGAATACTACACGTTCTCAATAATCTGCATGTAACAGTACATAACTCTAGGACCTACATATATAAAATCCAACATGGCGACCATCCGAAATATTTAGTCGGTTCTTAATATCTACGAATCTATTACAGCAATCAAACAGAAATTGTGTATGTTGATAGTGGCAATTAACATAAGTAGGATATATGAAAATAGGCTGTATAGTTCTTCACGGAACTACTTGTTTTATGATTTGATTAGCCTGTGCTTGAGTGCGAAAGGGCCGAAATCAGAAAAATGAGAAAGACTATCGAAAATTCATGTAGCCAGCGGTTCCTTCTGGCTCCTAAACTATGTGTATGCAAAATTTGGTTGAGGTTGGTGGAACGGTGTAGATTTGTATACGGAACAGACCCACCCACATACATACATACATACATACATACATACATACATACATTCATACAGACTTTCACTTTTATATATAAGATATCTATACTCTTGTTTTAGAGTTATAGCGCTCCTGTAAATACTGCGTTTACTTGATGTTGTTAATGTAGTGACCGACTGAATAACAATTACTTTGATATTGTAACTTTCAGATTCTAATTACTGGAATATGTGAAGAAATAACCTGCTATAAATTACATGTGATTAATATATATATTAGCTTAGGCTTTCACGGCCGGCGTTCATAATTAAGTACAAGTTTTTCGGGCTTGTAGGCCGTGGTCCAGACAGGATATCTCCCGACGTTTCACCGGAAACTGCGTCCGGCCTTATCAAGAGTTCAGCTCCATTCCTTGGTCAGCACTACTTACAAGCCCGAAAAACTTGTACTTAATTAATATATATATTGTTATGGACTAATGGAAGAGGAGAAAACTAAGAGATGACATGTTTCGCTCGTCATGCAAGCATCATCAGATCCAAATTAACAAGACAAATGGCTCTACAAAACACTACCAATCCTCGAGTGTCACCCACAGATAGTTTCTGCCCCCAAAATCAAAAAAATCAAAACAAAATTAAAAAAAACTGTCAGAAACTTAGTAAGTGTGGTAATTAATTTAGATCTGATGATACTCGCATGACGAGCGAGACATATCATCCCTTAGCGTTCTCTTTTTCCCAAAGTCCATAACACTTATATATCTTAATAGGCCTAACATGTAATTTATTTCATGTTATTTTTTGACATATTTCAGTAATCGGAGTTACTGTATTTTGTGTTGACCGACTGAAAGTTACAATATAAATTGTTAATATGGCAACACTGAAATATGGCTTCAAATCTATCTTTAACACTTCTACGAAGGCAAGAATGGAAATGGGCTGCTAAAATATCTATATACAGGGTGTCTCAAAAATGTACTAACGCTTTGTATGACTATAAAATGATTATTTATTAACATAGAGTCAAGTTTAAGGGCTTTAATTATAGAGAAGACATGTAATTAAAGACTCATGTTCGCAAATGTTCAAATTGATGACCGTGAGTGTCCAGACAAAGCTGATAACACGAAACAATGGATTCGCATACGTTACGACAAAGTTCATTTGGCATTTCGTGACATTGTCTGTCAATTTCCAATTTCGTGTTGGAATGTCGGATTTCCAGCGCAGACGCTTCATGATGCGATGGACGCTATCTTTTGAGATGTGTGTCTCTCGAGGCGTTTGTCGTAGTGATTTAGGTGGGGATTGAGTGAGGGCTTCTTGCAGCTGTTCTTCTTTTCTAGAACTGGTGGATGTCCGTGGTCGTCCAGAACGTTTCTTGTTGACGTTATGAACGGTTCCATCTTCTGTAAATTTATCTCTGATGCGAGCAATGGTCTGGTACGTTGGTGGCGGTTTGTCGAACTCCTGGACACTGACGGTGATCAATTTGAACATTTACGAACATGAGTCTTTAATTACATGTCTCTTCTATAGTTGAAGCCCTTAAACTTGTCTCTATGTTCATAAATAATCATTTTATAGTTATTCAAAGTGTTAATACATTTTTGAGACACCCTGTATATTAAAAAACTGGTATATTTTGTAGCGTGTTAAATTTGCTTCCCTCTTCTTCTGTTCATCACTAATTTGTTCATCATGCTACTGATTCAGCAATAATGAAGAGACAGACTCGACTAGTTGAGATGCGGTGTCAATATCTGTAGGAGTCTTACGTTATCGCAAGCTTGAGAGTAGCTCAGGGAGTCTTATGCTGAACGCAATTACGGCATGAGGTAGATTACAGGAGAAGCTATAATCCATAAAGGAGCGTAATTGCGAGCGAGCACCTATTGGTTCATGTGTTGGGAGCTGGGGGAGTGTCGCTCTTGTTGTCTAGCTCAGTGCTGTGCAGTATCCATAATTAGCTCGGCAAATACTATTGTTATACATTAGTGTTTTAATAAAATATGTAGGATAGTAAAGCTTGAACATAATAACAATGAAATAGTAAAAGATACGTTAAGTCAGTAAAATGTAATATTTGAGTACACTGTATATTATATTATAACCTTCTTCAGCAGACAGTATATGATATGAATTAAGTTGCAAGATTACATATAATTTTATAAAAAGTATGAGTTTAAAAAATATTTCCAAAACGTTAACTATCTAAAGAGATTTAAATTATTCTAAAACAAAAATTAAAATCAAATCTGTTACAACTTTCTTTAAGACAATGATGAAAGAACAAATTCTTCTAAAGACAGCCCGCAGTGGAGAAGTCAATGATAAGGAACTGATGTAGAGATCCGTTGAAAAATTTTGAGGTTGGGATGAATTGTGATCTTATACTTACGTAGGAATAAAAGGCTTTATGAAATGTTATATTGATAAATAACAGTCCAAAAAACTAGAGAAGCTATTGATGAAATAGCATTGTAATATTTTTATTGAAGAAGTGTAGTTACTTAAAACTAGAAAGTATACGGAGGTGGTGATGTTTTAGCAGGTAATGCACCCGTCATGCTGTAGTGGTTAACATTGTTGTCTGCGACCACGGAGACCCGTGGCTCTATTAAGAAATGTAATTCTGGGCTGATATACTGGAAAGATAATGTAGACATATACACTAAATGACGAAGACTTTAACTTGGTTAGTAAGATAACACAAATAATTTTCAATGTTTTCATTCATAAGTTTACTAAGCGTTAAAGAAATGCGCATTTATCAATAGTACAGGCCTATATTAATCACGAAATCGCTTTATTTGAAATTATAAACACCAGGTTTATGTGTGTTAAATTTGCAAAGCATGATGAAGGTGAATTAAAATACCTAGAAATAGAAGAAACAACAGAATAAGACGCCGTTTACTACTCGACTGAAGCAAACATCACGGAATCATTCGCTTCAGCTACTGTAGTTTCAAGTCTAGTCGTTAAAGGCTAGTGGCTATCAAAATCACTAAACATCTTGAAGAATTTCGAATATTCTGTTAATAAAATCATATATGAGCCTTATTTAGACCCGGGCTTATTTGGTTGAAGTACCTTATGATTAATTTCGTATCAATACAGATTTTTGTTACTATTATTATTATTATTCCACATCCCTGAAAAGTGATGTCACGTCTATCGCAGCGGTGTCTTTGTGTCACCCTATACCAGTCTTGATGCAATCTTCTTGACGTCACATAAATGCGCGCCATAAACTGGACCCCCTTCGTGCAATCTTTATCAAGAGCTGGTGTTATGGCTCAGGGCCGGACCGCCCCCGCAGCCACATATTATATTCATCTCAATGTTATGTCCTTCTCCGCGCGTCTTCTTCCAGCAGGCTAAAGAGCTCTCTTTAGATCTTGTTATTCCTAGTCTTAGTCTATGTAACCTTTCAGAGAACACACTCACTGAGTTGTGTTATACGTAACTGAAATATATTGAAATTATTTAATTTTTTGACAGAGAATGAGTGTTCCTTCAAAATTTGGAATCACTGAAACGAACTATAAAAGGGTCTATCAAATAATAATGAGAATGTCTTTAAAATGTAGAGTTATTACAACTTAGTATCTATAATAAAAGTTCTCATGACTCACATAATCCCTCTACGTTTGTCATGAAGCCGATAGCTGTTGCATATCGTCAGTGGACGATCAAAACTTCGTGAGAACTAAGTACTCCATGCACAAATGGGGACTCTCATACTCCCCACTGTGTATGTGAAGCTTCAGAGCAGACCATAGACCACATTGTAGAGGAATGTCCCAAGAGAGGTTTCAGTGGTGACTGGAAGGATGTCATCAATGCCTCTCCAACAGCATTGGAATGCATGGACTCACTCGACATCACTCTTTAAGACCAGAGCTCTTATGTATGTACATGTCTACCCCTTATTATTCCCGTTTTCCAATTGGGTCGGGGATGAGATGCGATGGAAGTCTTTGTGGCGGATTATTTTTACAGCCGGATGCCCTTCCTGACGTCAACCTCATGAGATGAGTTAATGAGAGATTAAATGAATGATGGTGAATGAAACTGGGCAAGGTTGTGGAAGGAAGCGGCCGTGGCCTGTCAGAAGGCACCGTCTCAACATTTGCCTGGAGTTGAAAATGGGAAACCGCAGTAAACCATTTCAAGGACGGCCGATGGCAGGGCTTGAACCCACGTGTCTACCGAGTCATCAGACAGCTTAGCCTCATGACCTAACGCTGCGATTTTTTGAGCGTAGCCAACACTGCCGGTTAAGACCAGAGCTCTTGAATATTCCTTAAAAATACTGTACTTTATTTTGTATAAATAATGTTTCTTAAAACGAAGAATTAAAATTGTAGCTTTCAGTTGGTCAACAAAAATAACCTAAAGTAAATTACATATGATTAAGATAAAACTTATAGCCTATATTGTTATGGACTAATGCAAAAGGAGAATACTAAGAGATGACATGTTTCGCTCGAGAGGCATGCATCATCAGATCCAAATATGCCAGAAAAATAGCTCTATAAAACACTACCAAATCTACAGTCACTCCCACAGACAGTCTCTGCCCTTCAAAATCAAAACATACAAGAAAACTGTCATAAGGCAGAGACTGTTAGTGGGAGTCACTGTAGGTTTGGTAGTGTTTTGTAGAGCTATTTGTCTTGAATATTTGGATCTGGTGACGGCCACAGTGAAGCTTTTACGACGAGGTAACATTTTTCGGATGTAGGAATGTAGGGAATGATTCAGAAATATCTACTTTGACACCACATAACAAATAATTCTCATTCCTAGGGAATGTGATAAATTTGCAATTATACTTACAAAACTTTGGACTAAATGTTATATTCGACTAACTTGAGGCTGGTCAGCAGACCATGAATTGCTATTCAAGAATCTTAGTAGGTGAGGTAACATATGGCTCATCTGCTCCCCCCACTCCCTTTCCTTGATGATGCTAATATGGAAAGTCACATAATTTTAATACTATCTTACGGGCACTCCAGTAAATGTGTTTGACAGAGGGATTCTGTAGATATCTGAAATTATTGACTACACACTCACAAAGTATGCAGGTTACATTATCACATTGTTCCTTGACCCTACAAACAAATACTTTATTAAAACCATATCGTAATTGCTAGCACATAAAGTGTCGACCTAGGGCATCCAAGCTGAGCACAGGCTTGCTTGCATCGAGCTTCTGTCTGTAATCTTACCTATCGGTCTTGCTTGATCAAAACGTGCTATCTTCCCAACCCAACGCTAGTACGTATGGAGGCCAAAGGAGACCTAACGTTTTACACCATCAGCAATACTTCTGTTTCTCTTCCTAGTATTATTATCAATCCACCTGTTAGAGCTCATTCTTCTTCATCAACGGGAACCTTATTTAAATCGATCAATCGATATCTACATTTTTGGAGTGTGCTGGAATATCCGTTTAATTTAGCGTTTTAAAATAACAATTATTTCCACTTGCTGGAGTGTGGGGTGTCCAGCTGTCAGAGCAGAGCGGATGAGGACTGCTCATGTGAATGCACATAGTACAGCTTTGTGCTCACTTCACTCGTCATTATTAGCGGATCACAGCACTGTGCCATTGTTACATTCACAGCTTCTTCATTAACCACTCGCTGCGCTAGGGGAGTGGGTTCGTAACCCTCAGTGACGTTGGAGCTGACCACTAATGACGAACAGCGTGAATATTTTACCCTTGTTCCTTTCACCCTGAATACTCCTTTCCAGTCTAGGGCAGGGGTGGCCAACCTATATTGAGCTTGGGCCAGTAAATGCATTTTTTTAATTTGATGGGCCATCTAACTACATTTGTATTATTAAATATTTTTGATGTGCACTACCGTATTATATGACTGTTAGTAAAGCTTTCAGGTAATTGTAGGGCTGTAGGCCGATATGTAAAGTATAATGTTCCGAAAGTAATTCACTTATTCATATAATCATATAATTCTCTAGTGCCGGGGAAAAGTGACATAAGTCAATATTTCTTAGTTAGTTAATATTCTAGTGGGCATTTATATTGTTACGTCCCACCCCCCTAGTGGCACTTACGTTAACTGGATTACGGTGGGCGAAAAGCACAAACACAATTGTTCCTTTAACGAAATATAATTTATTACAGGCCTACAAACATACACAGTGCACACACATACACACACACTGAGTCTTACTTCAGAAAACACTACTGGTCACTATTAGTTTCCACATTTATGTTCTCTTTGTCTGTGAGGCGTTACAGTGTTCCAGCTTACACTCACACGTACAGTCTACACAGGTACTTACAGCCTTGCCACTGCCCCTTCACTTACTTCCAGAGTCCTCTTGCTGCTCCTTGTGCGCTGTTGCTCGTCCCGTGTCGATCCCACGACCACGCCTTCCACGAAGCACCGCGACACCTCCAAGCACTAACAGTCCTGACTCAAAGTTGTACCCTGGCAGACAGGCTTACACTCTGTTACCGTAGACGTCCAGTAATAATCGCTGTACTGCTCCGTACGCACTCACTCGACAACACTTCAGTACACGCTAGCACTGACCAATACTGCCCAATACACTGCAATACACTCCCATACACACTGCCTCCTCGCCGCGGCTCGCTGATTTATATGGGATCAGTCCCTGGCCTGGAAAGTTCGAAATGTGACAACCTATTGCCGCATTTAGTCTGTTCTCGATGGTTCTAAGTCCAGACTTTTCACGTATATTCTGGCCCGCCCGCGATGACTCACAGATGTCCCGCTATTGTGTCTGCCAGTGGGAGGGGCCGGGAGGATGTGGTAACTTTCTCTCTCCGGCTGATGGTTCGGCCCAAGGCCAACGAGAAAGCTGCTTTGGTCTGTCACACTGTCGCTCACCCGAAAGTCTCCTGCCAGTTCGCGGCGGTACGTAACAATATCATATCCAACTTGAGAAGAGAGGCACAATTGATTCGGCAATTACAAAGGAGACTCTGGAGTTTTTTAAAATGTCAATAATTTATTCGTTAGAACGGATTTTTCACTCTTTCATAAAATTTAACTTTTCTACTTGTGCCACTTTTCCCCGGCATTAGAGAATGTATTTTATACATATTTAAAAATTATCATAAAAGGAAACATATTTACCATTATAGGAATAATGTGAGAAAATTGCCGTATTGATTATTACTAGATAATTAATTGAAATGCTTCGCCAATAAATACAAACTCTATTGGAACCGTGTGAGGTTTATGTGCAATTCATGAACGATTACAGCTAGAATAGGCCGACATTTATGACTTCATATTTGGTAGTCTCAATTCCATCTGTCTGTTTCTACATCATAACCATTCATCTCGGCTCCAATGACCAGTTTGAAAAGACATCTCCAGAGTGTTTTGAAAATTATATTCAAATATTCAGAACTTTTATTTACCCAAATTATTTGTAAAGATATATCGTTTATTTTGTTTCAAATTGATTATATTATTTTACATTTTACAAGAATACTTATCCATTAGATTTTGTATTTTTATCGTTCTTATTCATTGTTTTTCTAGTTTCTTCATTTCATCCTGTATACCTATACCGGTACTGTATTTTACTTAATTTCATTTCTGATTAGTTTTATTGAATTAATTTCCTAAGGTTTAATTGATGAAGAAGGTTCCGTTGTTGTACCGAAATATGTACTAATTTGAATATAAATTGTATTGATTAGCGGAGAATTTTAATTAATTATTAAATATATTGAATTATTATAGAAATACTTGTTAAACTCGTCGTACAGTCTTGTAGTTTTGAGGACCTGTATGTTATTTTAATGCAATTTTTGAACCTGCTTTTCATTTAACAATCTCTCTATAATAGGTGTAATTTTTGAAGAGTACAGAACAAGTACAGTATATTGACAAGATGTGCATCGGTGATACTCGAAGATGAACGTAATTTATTCTTAATAACATTCATGGCAGAAAACGTTTGGTTGGCTCCTCAGTTTAGGGGCTGCGACAACGCGGTCATGTTGCCCCGTGTACTTTGGGTGTGTGTAGAATCTGTCTGATAACAGGTGTTAATTGTGATGGCTGTATTAGTGTGTGTTATCTGTATTTCAGGTGAGGACTGCAGACATTCAATTTTCAAGTAGTTACTACTTTTTCTACCAAATGTTACCGTCAATGACTACTAGTTGTTAACTTGGTTACTATATACCACCGCAGTCGGTTCCTGGCGACGAACGTTGGAACTTAGTCAAATCTAACCTATAATTTAGCACCACACAAGTGTAATTAGCGGATGGTTCTTTTACTTGCCATACACGCCTACTTCATTTCCCCTCCGAAGGAAGGCATGCTGAGGGATTTCTAACGCTCTTAAAATATCCGACGACTTCGGCCGGGTTTGAACCCGTGACCTTGGGCATAGAAGTTCAGCAAGCTACCACCTACGCCACCGAAGCCGCCAGAAAAAGTTTGATCACACATGTATGTGGAGCCAAGTCTTTACACGAAGCTTAGAGCAAGATCGTGTATTTCAGGGAACCGGTCTAAAGGGACATGTTTCCAAAATTCGGTCAAATTATGAAAACTGGGTGATCCACAATATTCCTTAAATTTAGCACAAAATCCTGAATGGTTTTGAATTTCTATTATTTCCAGTTGGAAGGATGGGGAGATTTTATGAATCTCAGACTCTGAAATACAACATTTCCTTCCAATATCTCTTCCCTGACTAGTCCTGAAAAGAAAGTACCTGACCATTGGCTGCATTAATAAAATTACTATGAAACACAAAATGGATTTATGAATAAATCGATGTTACTCTTTAAAGGTTTCAAAGAGGAAAATCGAGATGATAATACTTCCCTCAACACTGTACTGCTGTTTTGTATAAATAATCCACGTTCAAGTCCCTGAATTTACTTAACATGTGCTGGATGCTCGGAAGATGATAATGTTAAATAGGTTCGCATCGGATCTTGAGCTATCGGCGGGCCAATCAAAATGTCTTGACGGGTGTAGGGAATTGTTGACGAGCCAGCGACAAGCGCTGCACACGAACACAATTTGGGATCTACACAACGCAGCTATGAAAATAAAAGTTCAAAGAAATAATGATGAATTGTTTTTGAATGATGTTGATTAATTTAGGGGCTTTGGGACATACTTATCATGTATCCCCATGTACTTGGATGTGTTTGGAATCCGTCTGATGACCTGTGTCATTGTAATGGCTGTAGTAGTGTGTGTATTTGTAGACAAATTGAAGCTAATATTTGGAAGGAACCGGCCGTGGCCTTATGGTAAGAGGCATCCCGATATATTTCGGGAGTAGACGTGGGAAAAGTGTAAACGTATCAAGTGCCGCTTCCCCCAGGTACTCTCAATTAGTGGCACGTGGGTTGGCGACCATGGAACCATAGCTGAGCTTGGTATTGCTTCCATTTACGTGTGCTTGCCTCTTATCGTTCAAACTTTATGTCAATCTCTCAATTTATATTTCTAAGAGTGGAATTGAGTTTAAAAAAATGTACATTATTTTGGCAAGTAATCTAATTTTCTATATTTTTGGTAAACCATTACCATTCCACTGCCGGCCCCGTGGTGTTGGGGTAGCGCGCCTGCCTCTCACCCGGAGGCCCCGGGTTCGATCCCCGGCTCCGTCAGGGATTTTAAAACTGACGTGAGGGTTGGAACGGGGTGCACTCAGCCTCGTGAGGACAATTGAGTAGCTGTCTGACAGTGAGACAGTGCCCCGGTCACGAAAACCAAGATTAACGGCCGAGGGGACCCGACGCGCTGACCACGCGTCACCCCAAAATCTGCAGGCCAATTGGCTGGGCAGCGGTCGCTTGGTAGGCCTAGGCCCTTCAAGGGCTGTAGTGCCACGGGGTTAGTAATTACCATTCCACTACAACGGATACTCGAGGTTCTACTTCACAATATCTGATCTGCTAATGCTATTAATCTCCATGTGTATAATGGTGTTTTTAATTTGTATGCGTTGTGTTCTTTTACCTTCCTTTGTCACATTTTATTGGATTTGACGAAGATTTATATTGTCAGCTTCGTGAGTCCCCTGAAAAATATGGCGGTATATTTTGTAGGGAAAGCATGTGAACAATGTACAGCTCATATAACATCCGTTATTGAATTTGTGCTATGGAGCGGTGATAAATTATGTTGATAGCGGTATTAAGTCCACTTTACACTAGTGGCAGCAATTATGCGCTACCTGCTGGCTGTGGCGGTCACTTGATGAGTGTGTTTCATCACTCAAAAGCCCACCATTGTCTGCCGGGACCACCATTGTCTCTGCGGCTGTGGGAAGGGGGGTTGGACCCCGGCTAGGATTAGAGATCCTCACGGCTTATGAGCAATCGCTAGCTCACATATCAATACTGCCAGAGTTTTCTTTGTTGAGTTTACTATTTTCGATAACTGAAACAATTTGCTCGTTCATAACATTCTTTTCTTCTATTCGTGAATGAGGATAAGCAATATGGCAAATACAGTACGACTTTTATCCATCTGTAGCATAGCGACGTGAAATTGTTAACACTGATAATGGGAATTGAGATTTCTACCCTCACCACCATGCATCGCAACTCCAATGACAGATTAGAAACAATAATAGTAATAATAATAATAATAATAATAACCCCTGGCCAAACTGAGGCACTACGTTACCGTTATTCGCCCGGAGGCGTTATATGCATCAGAACTCCTGGCGATGAATAAGAAAGGCCTGGCAGAACAACTCGAAGCCAACTAGAGGATGATTCTGAGAAAGATCTTGGGCCCGGTCAAGGAACAAGGAGAGTATAGAAGACGACACAACGATGAACTTTATCTACAAGTGGAGAAAATAACGGACACCATTCGCAAAAGAAGACTCTCCTTTTATGGCCATTTGACACGAATGAACTCCGGAAGATTGTCCAATCGATTCTGTGTCTACTTTGTGGGAAAGAAAACCAAAGGGATCTAGTTTACAGAGGTGGAAAAAGACCTACAAGAAGTGGGGATATCATATGAGGACATCTTGGAACGTGACTCTTTGAAGAAGAAACTTGGGGAGATCGCGTGGTCAGCGCATCGGATCCCCTCGGCCATTAATCTTACAGATTAGAAACATATTCATTTAAATGTTATTGAAAAATCATATTTAAGTTTTTGGAACTTTTATTTAAACAAATTATTGTAAGGATATCCATTTTATTTTACCACTGTTAAACACTGAAGAATATATCATTGAATATGGAAACGTGTAACATGTAACAATTGTTTCATACTTTGTGTTGATTCGCGTAGTATTTTTAAGGATTATCTTAACTTAATACCACGGCCACATCCTTCTCAATACTACTTTCATTTACAAATATACACACCTGCGCAGACACCGTAATAACTAAGGTTGTCCGATAAATTCTACACACACAAGTACAATGAACTACAGATATTACTATGATGTCCCTTCCCCGAAATCAAACAACAACAACAACAACAACAACAACAAGTAGATAGTAAGTCTAAATAAGCACTGTTCCTAATTCACTTCCGGTTTAATCGCAAAGTCTTTCTGCTGGCCGTTAATCACAACATCTTTTAAAGCAAAGTTTAATTGAAAACAGCCCCTAATGAATCAATAACATTTCTATATTTAATGCTGGTATGAGGAATGTCAAATAATTAATTTTAATCGTGATCTTCTTTTTCATGGTGAACAAATATTTCTGAAGGTTACAAATACTTAAGTAGTTAAAAACAAACAAACAATCAAAACTGAAATCTGGATCGAATCGACCCATTCTGAATAGAAAGGTCGGTTGGTTCCTCAGTTTAGGGGCTGCGACAACGCGCTCATGTTGCCCCGTGTACTTTGGGTGTGTGTAGAATCTGTTTGATAACTGGTGTTAATTGTGATGGCTGTGTTAGTATGTGTTATCTGTAATTCAGGTAAGGACTGCAGACGATCAATTTCTAGTAGTTCGTACTTTTGGTACCAAATGCTTCCGTCAACGACACGTAGCTGTGAACTTGGCTACTAGATGCCACCGCAACTGGTACCTGGTGGCGAACGTTGGATGTTCTAGAGCGTTAATCAAATCTAACCTACAAATTTGACTTCACACAATTGTAGTCAGTGGAAAGTTCTTTTACATGTCATAAATCAATGACATGGGCCCGCCGGCTTTACTTCCCCTCCGAAGGAAGGCATACCGAGGGATAGTGAATGGGTTGAATTTAAGTAACCTTGGGTCAGGCTCAAAGCAGCACTATGCGCTATCGTTGATGAAAACTGTGATTTAAACAGCTGGTAGTCACTGGAGTGAAAGCCTTACGGAGGTTACAATGCTTCCCCATACGAGCAAGGCTTCCCACCGACAGTTGTGTGATTCTATGATACGTAATTTATTGCAGGAAGTGGTGGCAACGAAATCGAGGAGTTAATGGATCCCGGTTTTGTGTCTATGGAAGAAACTAATGTAAATACACCAACAAGAAAACTATTTAGCCATGGTTAGTATAAATAATTGTTGTTTGTTAGTACAGATTAGAATCAGAATGGATATTTTCATTTATTCATGAACTATCGTAGGAAAGTTAAACCTGGTTTTGTTTTCAATGGCAAACAGAAGGGCGGTTTGCTTTTAGACTTGTTAGTTAGGTAGTTAGTTAGTTAGTTATTGAGGTTTTAAGGGACGGAACTATGAGGTCATCTTCCCCTAATTTTAAACTTAAAAGCACATTACGTAGCCCAGGATTTCTGAATTCTTTTGAGACTGTGAGATCAGTGAGCACCTCCTTCATGCTGTACCAATGACCCGAACACCATAATAATAATAATAATAATAATAATAATAATAATAATAATAATAATAATAATAAATTATTATTATTTTTATTATTTGTAGGATTCCATAAAAGCATACAATCATCCTGCTCGGTGATTTTAATGCGCAAATCGGAAAAGAGAGAAAATTCCAAAACATTGTTGGAAAGTATCCTGCTCACCGAAGAACTAATTGAAATGGAGAGAGACTCGTAGAACTTTGCAAGGCATTCAATCTGATCCTGAAATCAACTGCCTTCAAACACCTGTCCAGAAAGCAGAAAACTTGGACATCCCCAAACCCCAACTTTGGTGAGTTCCAAATACATCATGTGACTATTGCAAGAAAAGCACGACTGGAGATCCAGAACGTCAGAGTTCTGAGAAGTGCCAATCTTGACTCAGATCACTATCTTTCCAAGATTAAGGTAAAGATTCTTCCAAGGAATACTAGAAAGGTCCAACTGAGAAAAATCTACAGGTTTGACACGGAGAAGCTCAGATCCAGCGAAGAGTTCACCCAGAAGCTGGAGTCTCAAGACCCAGACAATTGGGAGCAACTGCAAGACGCAGTCAAGACAGCTAACAATACAGCTTCATTAACAAAAACAAAGAAACATCAATAGTGGACTTGCGAATGTGATGTGGCTTTGTCGCATAGACAGCTTGCATGGCAGAAATGGAACTCGCAGAAGAACCAAGACAACCTGACTATATTCTTGGACGCAAGAAAACATGCTGCCAAATCTATCAGAGGGATTAAGCGTGCTTTCGACAAGAACCAGCTAGTACAGACTGAGGATGACTTTAAGAAGAACAATACCCGATACTTCTATTAGACCTTCAAACTACATCTCAGCAAATACAGTCCCCCAAGTCTACACTTCAAGGGACAAGACGATCGAGTTGCTTACTATCATACGGACAACTGTCATATCCTGGCGAATTATTTCGAATAACTCCTCAATTGCGAAGCTCCAGAATCCACCTTCACGTTCGACAACAACACTCCCATCCATCCTGATTAAGTACCTCCCACAAGAGAAGAAGTTAACCATATTATACATTCGTTAAAGAACAACAAGGCACCAGGGGAAGACTCAATAATTGCTGAAATGTAGAAAAATGCAGCAACCAAGGCAGTCTATAAGCTCACGGAGATATTTCGCAACATTTGTGAAACTGAGGAACTTCCTTGTGGCTGGTCCTCGCACTGACCCACTCTCTTCATAAAAAAGGTGACAGAATGGACGTAAACAATTATCGTGGCATCTCCCTTCCCTTAATAACCTACAAGATCCTTTCGAAGGCACTTCAAACTAGAGCAGAGGAACAATTGGACCCACAGCTGGGTGAATACCATGGAAGCTTCAGGAAAGGCCGTTCATGTGCCGAACAAATCATGAATCTTAGATTTGTCCTTTCCTACCTGAAACAGAGAAATAAGAAATTTGCAGTCACCTTCGTAGATTTCAAAAAGGCTTACGACTCGATTGACAGACCCTCTCTCCTCGAAATCCTGAAAGAATTCAGCCTAGATAATAAAACAAGAGCAATTATCCAACAGACTCTTACCAACACCACCTCGAAAGTGAAATTTATGGGAGAGATTTCGAATTCCTTTGAAATTAGGACGGGAGTCAGGCAAGGAGATGGAATCTTGCCTTTACTTTTCAACTGCGTACTCGAGAAGATAATCCGTGAGTGGCGGGAAGGAATGGGTGATAAAGGAGATGAAAATGGAGTTAGACTTGTTTATAGAAGTATGAATCTGAAGGTTGATTGTCTGGCCTTTGCAGATGACCTTGCAATTTTTTTCTGAATCGCTAGAAACAGCCGTAGAACAAATCAGTGAACTGAAGGCACAAACAGCAAATGCGGGACTCCAAATATCCTTCGAGAAAACGGAATGTATAACAAACATTAAGTCAGCACCCAACGTGCTAGAGGTAGGAGAAGGGAAAATCAAACGAACAGGGAAATTTAAATATCTTGGAGAGTGGATAGATCCCAACACCTCGGATCAGAAAATTGGAAACGGCATATCTACTAAATAAATATGTCTACAAGAAGAAATCTATGTCCATTAACGCCAAGATACGACATTACTGCACAGTAATACGAACGGAGGCTTTATATGGTGCCGAATGCCTTGTTATGAATAGAAATGGTATGATCGAGAAGCTAGAAATAAGAGAAAGGCAGATCTTGAGAAAAATCCAAGGTCCAGTCAAAGAAAATGGTGAGTTCAGAAGACGACACAATCATGAACTGTACTCTCATGTAGAAAAGATCACGGAAACCATTCGTAAGAGAAACATAGTTTTATATGGCCACATTGCTCGTATGAGTTCTACAAGGTTGAACAATAGGATCTTCAGTTTTCTTCTTAACAAGAAAACCAAGGCGGCGTGGTTCACCGAAGTAGAAAAAGACCTGCGTGAAGAGGGAATAACACAGGAGGATATCCAGAAACGTGTTCCACTAAAGTCGAAACTCCAAGAACATCATGGATTCCAAGAAAAGCCAAAACTAAAAACTGGCAAGACATGGACTGAAGCGAGGAAGGAACAGCATAGGAAACGAATGTGGGAATACTGGGCGAACGTTAAGGCCCAGGCGCAAAGACATGGACTGGAGCGAGGAAGGAACAGCATAGGAAACGAATGTGGGAATACTGGGCGAACGTTAAGGCTCAAGAGCAAAGACATGGACTGGAGCGAGGAAGGAACAGCATAGGAAACGAATGTGGGAATACTGGGCGAACGTTAAGGCCCAGGCGCAAAGACATGGACTGGAGCGAGGAAGGAACAGCATAGGAAACGAATGTGGGAATACTGGGCGAACGTTAAGGCTCAAGAGCAAAGACATGGACAAGGGCAGTTGGAATAGCGTGGTCCATAGATAGCTGAAACGACAGCAATAATAATAATAATAATAATAATAATAATAATAATAATAATAATAATAATAATAATAATATAATGCAACAAGCATGCACCTCTCTTTCCTCTTTCAATCTCTCTCTCCCTCTGAACTGCCGAAATAGCTTGGAACTCACCGCTCACCAGGCGTGCTGCAACTGCTTACATGTTTCATGGAGATTTCGTGTTACTCATAAAACAGGGATGTCCAATTATTTTTACTGTAGATTAAAAATCATATTTCACAAAATGATGTAAATCTCTATCAAAACTTGTAATGAAAACACTATTATTCTTGTTCGTGGTTGGTTAGTTCCTCAGTTTAGGGGCTGTGATAACGCGGTCATGTAGCTCGTGTATTTTAGGTGTGTGTAGAATATGTCTGATAACCATGGTGTTGATTGTGATCACTGTATTAGTGTGTGTATCTGTTTACAATTCAAGTAAGGACTGCAGACATTGAATTTTCAAGTAGTTCCTACTTTTACTACCAAACGCCACCGTCAACGACAACTAGTACTGAACTTGGTTACTAGATGCCAACGCAGTTGGCTCCTGGCGACGAACCTAAGAGCGTTAGTCAAATCTAACCTATAATTTTGCTTCACAAAATGTAATTAGTGGAAGGTTATTTCACATGCCATAAATCTATGACATGGGACCGCCGACTTTACTTCCCCTCCGAAGGAAGGCATACTGAGGGATTTTTAACGCTCTTAAAAGATCCGCAGACTTCGGCCAGGTTTTAACCCGCGACCTTAAGCACAGAACAATAGAATCTGAATTGAAGAATGGATCTCGGGGAAGCTTGTGCTTGCGATTACATTTCGGCTCGTTTGATGAGAGCACCACATTTCATTTAAAAAGCATCAGGTTAAGAACGCCTGACGTAGCCTATGAACATTTATGTATGACTAGTGTTAACCCTTAATAAACATAAGGAAACTGTTCTGAAAATATCTTCATCAACACGTGATCAAACCAGGGCTGGCATGCGAAACGAAATGCATTATCAATTTAATTTAGCGTCGCGAAATGAAATTGTTCAATGGAATAACATTTCGCTCCTGGCGCGAAATGATATTTGTTACAGACTTTTAATTTCGCTCCTGGCGCGAAATTATATTCATTACGGACTTTTAATTTAGCTCCCGGCGCGAAATGATATTTGTTACAGACTTTTAATTTCGCTCCTGGCGCGAAATTATATTCATTACGGACTTTTAATTTAGCTCCCGGCGCGAAATGAAATTCTTTACAGACTTTTAATTTCGCTCCTGGCACGGAATTAAATTCATTACGGACTTTAAATTTAGCTCCCGGCGCTAAATGAAATTTGTTACAGACTTTTAATTTCGCTCCTGGTGCGGAATTAAATTCATTACGGACTTTTAATTTAGCTCCCGGCGCGAAATGAAATTCGTTACAGACTTTTAATTTCGCTCCTGGCGCGAAATTAAATTCATTACAGACTTTTAATTTCGCTCCTGGCGCGAAATAAAATTTGTTAACGACCATCAATTTCGTTCCCGGCATTTAGTCCCCCCCTCCGGCCTGAAATTAAAATGCATGGAACATTTCATTTTGTTCCTGAAATGAAATATGTTTCTTTTCTTCCCCGAAAGCCTTATTTGTTCCCGCGTCCTACACCTAGCCACCATCTACATTCGTCCCTACCACCCCATCCCCAAAGACTGCATTACCCACGTGTCTGAAGTCTTCCCCCATTTAATTCTAATGGCCGACCTCAACCTTCATTCCCGTTCGGCTCTAGAACTTCATAGCCTAGACATCTACCTACGTCACATCGACGCCACCCTCGTCCCTCTCCCAGAATCTACCCGTCCTTCCTCCAATACCACCCCGATGCAGTCATTGCTCCTAACTCCCTCCTTCATCTGTTTGACGTGTCTGTCCTGCCACTCAAAGGAGGTGATCATGCCCCCGTTTTACTCAACTTCCCTCTTCCCCCACTACCACCTCCCAGGATGGTCCAGAATTTCTGCACAGCAAACTGGCAGGAATACCGCGCCTACGTCAACAATCACCTCCGTGCGGACCATCTCCCACTGGATAACCAGACGACGGTCGACGCATATACTGCACACATAGATACTATACTACGACAAGCCTCCCAGGTAGCCATCTCCCTCATTCCAACGACCCCGTGCAGTACATTTGAGTCGTCCAGTTGCAAAAATCGTTTAATCCACTTGTGAATAAGGATCATGTCGTAAAATTATTTATTTAATTATTTTATTTATTTTACCTCATTTTATTTTGTTTTATTTTATTTTGCTTTATTTTGTTTTGTTTATTTTTTTGTTTTACTTTATTACGTTTTTTTTAAATTGTCTTGTTTTAAGTTATTTGTTTTATTTTGTTTTTGTTTTTATTTTGTTTTGTTGATTTTGTTTTATTTCCCAGAAAACAAATGCAAAACCAAAAACACTAAACACGAAGTAAAATGCTAAATTCAAACACAAAAGCAAAAGCAGAATAAAAAAGAAACACAAACCAAAAAGCAAAATTCAAACATAGCAAAAGCAGAAAACAAACACAAAACCAAAACAAAAAAGACGAAGCAGAAAGCAAAAGCAGAACAAAAAAAAGCAAAATCAGATAACAAGAAACATAAAGCAAAAAGCAAAATTCATAAAAGCAAAAGCAGAAAACAAACACAAAACAAAAACAAAAAAGACGAAGCAAAAAGCAAAATTCAAAAACAAAAGCAAAAGCAGAAAACAAAAAACAAATAACATAAAGCAAAATTCAAAAAAGCAAAAGCAGAGCACAAACACAAAACCAAGAAAGAAAAGCAATAAGTCAAATTCAAAAGCAAAAGCACAAAGCAAACACAAAAACACCAACCAAAAGTAGAAAACAACAAACACAAAAGATACGTGAGGCAAAGTCCAGAGAAACGTTTCTCTATTCACAAGTGGATTAAACGAGTTTTGTAACTTGACGACTCATTTGCATTTGACTGTTGGCACAGGCTAGAGTAAAATGTGGCTTTTCACCGCTGTCTCAGTCTTACACATGGCTGTGATTATATGGAAGCTACTGAGGTATGGGTGGTGCTTAGTAATGAAATTCGGGGCAGTCAGTGCCTGTGGATGCTGTGAAGGGTTCTACTCATAGGGTTAGTACTGCTGTTCTGACTCAGTGAGGAAAGCAATGGCAAACTGCCTCACCCCCATCTTGTCTAGTACGCCTCACTATAGCGCTGCCTTGAGTTTTTGTGGGTATCTACCCACATAACCTACCGGCGGTACTTTTTGAGGATCCAACCAGCCTTCGGGCTGACTACCTAACAGACAGACGTCAGGACTTTGAACATCGTACAGAACATTATATAACTCTCGAAACGAATATACTGTATTTTAATTTCAACAACGAAATTAAATGTTTCATGCATTTTAAATACACGTCGGAGAGCGAAACTTAATGCCGTTTGGGAATTTTATTTCGCCTCGGGAGCGAAATTAAAAGTCTGTAACGAATTTTATTTCGCGCCGGGAGCGAAATTATAAGTCTGGAACTAAATAAATTTCGCGCCGGGAGCGAAATTATAAGTCTGGAACGAAATTAATATCGCGCCTGGAGCGAAATTAAAAGTGTGGAACGAAATTAATTTCGCGCCAGGAGCGAAATTAAAAGTGTGGAACGAAATTAATTTCGCGCCGGGAGCGAAATTATAAGTCTGGAACTAAATTAATTTCGCGCCGGGAGCGAAATTAAAAGTCTGGAACGAAATTAATTTCGCTTCGAATTAAGTTTCGCTTTGATTTAATTACGCGCCGACAATCATTATCATTTCGCTCCCGAATATCGCGCTTACGGCGAAATTAAATTATTTTCGTCCCCACAACCATGAATTTAATTTCGCATGCCAGCCCTGGATCAAACACGCCTAGGGAATATTAGGTGGCAACCTGCTATACACACCTGCTGTGCGGCCCACTCACCTCCTGTGCCAAAGGTTCACGGCACAAGGTGTTACCTGTCGTAGCCGTTTGGCTGGCTCATTTCTGACACCGAATGTTTCTAATATTAGATCAATTAAACGAGACGTTCAATTTGTGTCCTATCATTACTTTTGTATGCATATACGCTCGTTTTGCATATTTATTGGATCAGTAACGTGCCATCCATTCCATCACTTCAGCACTGGGATGGCTGCGGGTGAAATACATCACACCTGTGAGGCTACAGACCATTCAATAAAACACGCTCAAATAAATAACTGAATGTAGCAATTCTTTTCATTAGCTGGGAACTGTAATTAAAGCTGATTTAGTCGGGCAAGCTAATGGTGATCTGGTAGTGACCATCAATTGTAATTCTATTTCCACTATTTCCCGACCGTGCTTCTGTAGAACTGAGGGGATATCCATCCTGTGAGTGGTATCGTGTGACTACTCAGCTGTTCCTATCTGTGTTCAATAGCTCTCACATGTTAAATCAGGCTAATGAATTGGGAAGCTAATGAATTGGGAACACTTGTTGAGCACGAAACTCAAGCAGCACATTAAGAATGTTGTAGCCTATATCAAGTTACTTCACTTTCACAAGGTTGGAGATGAGGTGAAATAGTTTTGGATGTGTAACATCTTTCCACTCAGTTGCTGGATATTTTTGTGGGAGTGATTTTGAAAAATGGGACGAAAGTGGATCGGAACGATCGAGGTGGCACCAGCTGGCACACTTCCGTTCGATCGAACGGAAGTGTGCTCGAACGGAAGTGTGCTAGCTGGAAGTGGTGGATCGAACGGAAGTGTAAGACGCACTGCCAACTCGATCGATCTATCCAGCTGGCAGTGGTAAAGAAACAATGAGCGCGCGGTGTCGGAAATTGATACCATGACGTACTCTCGGCCATGTGAAATGTATATGACATACTGAACGGTAAATGCTCATGCGAACTCTGGCGTCAAGTGATTGAAACAAAGCACATTCTACATGTCCAAAGTCTTCGTATCAGTATTTAAATTGTAAAATGCCATCAAACATTGTAAGTAGTCGGCATTGCCGGTATTATGTTTCTGCACAATGGCTATTCAAATATTAACCCACTTAACGGTAATGCAGTCATCAATATAATATAATCGTTGTGGTTATACGAGAATTGAGCAAGCCTTCATGAACTATTGCTGAATACATTCTCTTTACTCACAAGAGGGCCTATTCATAAGGCATTTTAAACTCAATTTCACGCAGGAACATTATCGAAACAAGCAAAATATAAATGAAACTTAATTCCGTAATGCAGTATTATTGGAACGAGGAAGTAAGTCACCATCTTGTGCACAATATTTGCGTAGTCGAAATAGCCGTAGGGTTAGCGCCTATGACTGTAAATCTAGAAATCCCGGACGGGGTAGTTATTTTTGCTACCAGATTATCATTTTAAACGATATTTATCATATCAATATGACTCATATTAACAGAATCCATATGAAATTACGTGTTGGTCTGTGAATCAAGACGACCTGTTTAGGCTATAAGGAATTTAAGGTTATGAGCGGTGTCACGTCTATTAATCTAGTTGATCCATATCGTATTATTTATTTAGGCTAGTGCTGGTGGAAGCTACAAATCAACTAATAAAATGAGTTCCGTATTATAAACTACAATATATGTAAAACACTCCCTTTTATAATAGATTAATATTTGTGCCAATAATAGTCTAAAATCCAGGTTTATCAACAATTTCACGTGAGGTTTCTTCTATGTCAGATGTTACACATCATATGCGACTACTGTAAGGCTCGTAATTTTCTATTTAGCAGATAACTATCGGAGTTAATAAAATAAAATAAAATAAATGAATGGAAACGTAGAAACTGGACAAGGAGGCGAAATGAGTCTGCTGTGGGTTATTACACGATACCTTCCCGACAGATGCGTGCAGTAGAGGTGGACAACTACGGATAACTATTTTAGGATACATGAGGAGGGAGTCGAACCCACCTCTTTGCAGTTACCCGCACAAGGTTGAGTGTATTGAGTTGCAGACCTCATGTGAGAATTGAATTTTTTGATAGAAATGGGAATCGGACCTTTGAAACAGTAGCCATTATTCATACCACTGGATGCAGAAGATAATCATTCATTCTAGTGATGATAGATAATATCACCATACCGAAAATACTCCATGACTAACCTATAAATAAATAATTAAATAAATAAATAAATAAATAAATGAAATATTGTCGCCTGGCCTAATTAAGTTGTGACTGTTAAGTTATATTGGCATATTACACGATCGACGGACTATTAATGTAGGTGAAGCCCGCTTGACTCTTTCCTAGCAGGTCATGGGTTCTATTTCTGACACCGTCAGAGATATATGAACTGGCGTGTAGGTTGGAACGGAATGCACTCAACCTTGTGAGAACAACTGAATAGCTGAATATATATACAACCAATTAACCCAGAGAATTTTCTCTTCCCAGGTAATGGTTTGTACAATACCATGCCCAATGAATGTATTGCTAATTTATTGATTTCGCATAAATAATTTAGAAACGTGCCAATTGTGAAACAATTCTGTTGTTTAATATATGTTCCGTATGCTCAAGAATATACGACAAAAACGCCTCGACACAGATTTATTTCGATGCTGAATATGCCATTTATTTAACTACATAGCAGTTTCCGCTAAAACGTCTTCAGATACTAATATCTTAAACAGTTACATTGCTAGCTGATTGATGAAAGCTGTGTAATACTTCAGCCTATATTTTATGTCATTGATGATGTTCCACTTTCAACTGTGTTATGTCGAATCTTATGTTAGAAGGTTTGCCATGGCCATAATTGGCTAATGGGGAACACAATGTCAAACGTTAGTGGGTTTTGTCCAATAATTGACGTATGAGGGAAGTAGTCAATGGTGATATCACTTTCTGTATGTGATTTGTTGCCTTAAATTCTCTCACAATCCACTCTGCAGGTTAGCTCACGCACGATGTTCCTCCTGTGCACAGTAAATCCTCGTTCTCTCCTGTGGAAGTGAGTCTCTAGGGCTGAGAGTTCTATCGTGTTCCTTAAGCGACTCCAGAGATGAATATATAAATGCTGACGTGTTCTTAAAGAAAACAGACCGCACTTTCACTGTTATTTCATGCCTGTTTTACATGGTGTGACTATCCAATACAGATCTACTGTAAGAACGAAATGATTGCTAATAAATTAAAACTTAGCAATTTTTCTAGGTTTATGACGTGTCTTGTGTGGGTTTTCGCCTAGGAACACCAAATTAGGCTCATCAGCGGGTTCTTGGTGTCCGCGCCCGGACCCCCACAGGAGTAGCAAACTGTGCACTACCTGTCTTCTTATGAAGCGCACCTGCACCTCTTAAATTGTTTCATCAAGACATTCAAAACGATTCGATCAAAATCTGAGTACTTCAACGTAGGTAAAGCTATGAACACCACGTTTGATTTTTCGAAGTGCCTGTGGTAGGTGTGTGTTACAAGTTAACCTGCGTTGGACCTCTCGGAGTTTCCTCACGTTATTGTTTTTGGTGAGAAAATATTGAAGGAAAATACTTCTATGCAATCCACTTATCTTGTTTTCTTTCATTTAGGGCTTGCAAAATATCAGCATTAACATTCTTAGTCACCTTTTCAGAACACAAAATTAGTGTTTATTGAAAAGTGTGCAATCGAAATATACTTATTGCTGATGATATTGATTTTATTGTGTATTCTGTATGTAATATTTTGCTGTTGAGTTGATGGAGTGTATAAACTGAAGGGAAATATTTAGTTCCTAATACAAGTCCGTCTACACACAAACATACTGCACAGTTACCCAAGTTAGGTCAATATGTAAGTTATTTGGTTTGTAAAGCATGTGGCCGGACGTTTGTTTTAGACGATTGCCCTTGACCTTGAAGCTTGCGGGTGAGCCTGTACACAGTCACTCTCTAGCCCTCTCACTTCACAGTTGTCACCACCGGTCTGATGTAATGGCATTCCAGACTTGAGCACGTGATGACATCACCGTGCAGAACAGTACAGTCCACGTTGAAGTAATGTGTGACGCGCAATTATACGTTACATAGTTACGAACAGAACGCCATTATATTTGCTAGTGACTGTACTTCAGCAGTAGTGTGCGATAGTTTTGTCCATCATCTGACCGCATGGGGCACCTGACAACAACAAATGTATAATACTGTAGTAACTCGCCTCCACGCTTCCATTATGATTTTTCACTCGTCTAAATAAACGTCCGGCCTATACTTTTTGCTTCTGGCTCGAATATGTATATAATTACTCAAGTAACTTACAGTACACTAGTCTGATCACCAATATATTCCTAACAGAATCAATGAGAGCAGCACATGATTTACAGGACTGCTCGTATCTCAGCGGCTGCCATGTAGCTTGAAGGCTCGCTGAATCAGCTGCCAATTAAATCGTGCGGTCAATCACTGTTGATGGATGTGTGAGGAAATCCCGAGCACCGCTTGCTATTCCTTGCCTCCTTTGTCGAGCTCAGTTGTTGTTGCTGTTATTGTTGTACACCTATCTCCAACATCATATATTGCCATTATCGTTATACTTACCTACACTAAAAGAAGTATCTCCTGCTCCGTATGAACTCTCTTTCTCGTATGAGCCTTTTAGTTTGACTTCCTGAGTGTCCTAGAATCCCCGCTTTAATATTTCTCGTGCTGTTCTTAAACTTTGAAGAGTCTGATGTCTTCTGCTACTGTTGTAAAAGAATAACTCTTTACCACACAGCCAAACATGTCCACCGAAGTTCATCGTTATCAATTGACTTACATACAACGTCCTAGCAAATATTGATTTGGACTAAACTATTTCTTCAGAGGAGTATATTTTTATTATAAAGCATTTCATAAAACTTTTATATTAAGTTTATCAGTAAGTTATATATTGCATGCAATACTGAAACTAGTGAAATATAGGCCAGGCACAAGATATCAGCTGCCATCTTGTCTTGTAACCGAGACGGCTCAGCTTCTTGAAGTCACTGCTTCCGTGTAATATTATAATATGACATTCAAATATCGAATGGGCCACGTCCTTTAGAACAGTTTAAACCATTCTCGGTTCGATAATCGTAACTGCTGGGTTGTAAGTTATTTATTATAATGGTTGCTTAATTCACACGGAAGCCATCCTGAAATGGTACGACTGATGGCCTTGTAGTTTGGGCATATGACGCGATCCATATGAAGGTATGTTTTTACCAAATTTGGTAGATATTAGACTATTAGTTTAGTCGTAATTTGATTTTAAAATTTTGACATTTGGGTGGCCGCCATTAAGTTTTGGTAAAGATGGTGGTGATATAAAACAAGGCACTGAGGTGCCCTTAGCTACTGCTACCTCCGTACCAAATTTCGTTCAATTCGCTTTAGTCGTGCTTGAATTGTTAGGGGAGGGGGAGGGGGGGGGGGCGGGGACAGAATACAGAACACATACAATTTTAGGCCCTGTGTAGATCTCATAAGTCTACTTTCATTTTTTGCAAAAATCGAAAGTAGGCTTAAAATGAAGGCTTTGTGCTATTAGACCACGTAAAGCACAACTAGTAGATGTTTGTAGATGGAAGATACAAATTATAATGTCTGACCTATGCGGGATTCGAACCTATGTCTTTGCTTGCACTGTTTGTGCAGTTCATAACCTAATAGCTCAAAGCCTTCATTCAATACTACTACTACTAATAATAATCGAAATATCAGTTTTCAACTACTACTAATAATAATAATCGAAATATCAGTTTTCAAACCATGTTGCATATTATTCGTCCCGGTGTTCTCCGTAGGTTTTATGCTATAGGCCTAACAACTAAGAATATTAAATTTGTCTGTACTTAAATAAGATTGTTTATTTATTACAGTGTTACCTGTGATTTCCACATTTCTGTAGTTCGCACATCATCAAACATGGAGCTCACATTTGTAAAACAAACATTACACAGTATAGTTAACTTCATTGTACGGAATATTTTCAAATACTCCTGCAGTACTGTGAGAAATGAGTCTCTCACATTTTCCGTTTCTAAATTATTATTTACATGGCTGAATATTCTTCATTCGCCATATATTTTGCTGGTATCTTAAGGCAAGCCTGGTATGTTAAATAAATTATTTTAGTGACAGTTCCAGGGATTCAGTATGTTATTTCATCTCTAGGCAGTGTCGATGTGAGGTACTTCTTGACTTTTCAGATGTCCTTACTATTAAATTCCACCTCATTTCCATATTCTCTCTCTGAACATAAAATAATATTAGCAATCTGATAAGTAACTAGTCGTTGCTACGTGGAGTGAGTGCCTTCTTGCTGTCTGGATTGGATGTTCACCCCTTCAGACCTAGTTCATACGCCATACCTTGCTCAGTTTCTTTACCTGTCAACAGCAAGCAAACTGCCTGTATCCCGTGCTATTTGCCTTATCGATCGTTGCCCACACCAGATTAGTTAGGCTTTGCCTTGTGTTCATGAGTTACCCTTGCTCAGGGGGACATGGGAGTCAGAGATCAAAGGATCGAATCCTCGCACTAACAGTGGGTATTGTTCCGAGTTAATGCCGGGATGCTCCTTTTTTTTTGGGTCCCGGCGTACCTATCCCAATCCTAGACCCTAATTATTAGCTTCTTCATCACTCACCAAAAAGAAATAAATAAACACCAGATACACACTGCCACCAAAAACACAATATAATTTAAGTACACGAGCCTGATAACTGAGATGTCTCAAGCTCCTAAAATTAATTAACAACTTAACCATGTTTAGGTTCGCACCCGTTATGTACAAAAATCAAACCCCTTGGCGCTACAGCCTATGTAGGGCCTAGGCCTACCAAGCGACCAATACCCAGCCATTTGGCCTGCAAATTATGAGGTGACGCGTGGTCAGTGCATCGGGTGCCGGTCATAAATCTTGGTCTCCGTGACCGGGGTGCTGCCTCACTGTCAGACAGCTACTCAATTGTCCTCACAAGGCAGAGTGCACCCCATTCCAGCCCAGTTTTTAAAATCACTGACGAAGCCGGGAATCAAACTCGAGGCAGGCGCTCTACCCCCCAACACCACGGGGCCGGCACCCGTTATGTATACTCATCAAATATACTGTAGCCTATGTATCTAACACTCTGTCCTGCCGATTTACTTTCCTCTACCGCACGTAATGGCGCTTTCGTCTGCTTCACTTTGTAATTCCCAGAGATCCATATGGTGCATTATTCAAGGTCACCATTGTATCTATCTATCTATCTATCTATCTATCTATCTATCTATCTATCTTCTATATATATAAAGCTCAATGTTTGTCTGTCTGTCTGTCTGTCTGTTATGTATACAAATCCACACCGTTTCACCGATCTGAACCAAAATTTGTATACTTACCCCTCGGATCCCTGCGGGTAACCCTGTCCACTTGAAATTTCCGACAGACCACCCCATTCCCTGCATTTAGGCCCTTTGTCCCAAATCTACACCGTTTCACCGATCTCAACCAAAATTTGTATACTTACCCTATGTAACCCTGTGAATAACACTGTCCACTTAAAATTTCGGACAGACCACCCCATTTCCTGCATTTAGGCCCTTTGGAAAACTTCTACACCGTTTCACCGATCCGAACCAAAATTTGTATACTTACCCTTTGCAACCCTGCGGGTAACCCTGTCCACTTGAAATTTCGGACAGACCAACCCAATCTCTGCATTTAGGCCCTTTGGTCCAAATCTACACCGTTTCACCGATCTGAACCAAAATTTGTATACTTACCCTTCGGATCCCTGCGGGTAACCCTGTCCACTTGAAATTTCCGACAGACCACCCCATTCCCTGCATTTAGGCCAATTGTCCCAAATCTACACCGTTTCACCGATCTCAACCAAAATTTGTATACTTACCCTATGTAACCCTGTGAATAACACTGTCCACTTAAAATTTCGGACAGACCACCCCATTTCCTGCATTTAGGCCCTTTGGCAAACTTCTACACCGTTTCACCGATCCGAACCAAAATTTGTATACTTACCCTTTGCAACCCTGCGGGTAACCCTGTCCACTTGAAATTTCGGACAGACCAACCCAATCTCTGCATTTAGGCCCTTTGGTCCAAATCCACACCGTTTCACCGATCAGAACCAAAATTTGTATACTTACCCTTTGGTACCCTGCGAGTAACACTGTCTGCTTGAAATTGCGGACAGACCACTCCATTCCCGGAAAGTGGACAGGGTCCGTCCCAAAGGCAATGGAAAAAGGGGTAAAACCGGACCCGCTCAGAATAGCTTGCTCATTCATCACGAGGTGACATGAGAAAAATGCCCAGACCCCGCCGTGTTACCTGTTATTGCTGACTATGCTGATGTTCATACAGGGTCTTTGCTCAAACCGCTGTAGTGTTACGAAAGAATGAGTGATTCACCGGTCAATGTGAATAGGACCGGGATCCCCCCTCCCGAACGTCTGTCATCATATATCGTCATCATCTGCGATATTCTCAGCTACGTGCAGCTTGGACCCGAGCAGTACTCGATAAGCTCTTTCACTACACGCATCGAGTATAGGCCTAAGCCAGAATATAACGTTCAGACTTTGGAAGACATCGAAGGTAGTAATCTGAATTACCTATATCAGATTTAAAATTACACCATGTTCGTTTAGTAGTCATTTTTCATTACCCTATTATTATCATAAGGGCAATTGACCTAGATGAACTTTATACCACTAATCACCACACACAATAAGTCTTCATCGCTTGTGAATTTTGAAATATTTCTTTCTATCACGGTAGTTTGTAAGTTTGTCGTGTCAATTCAAGAGTAGTTTTCATTACCATCCTCATCAAAAGGACAAATGACCTAGATGTTACGTCCATTATACTACTAAGTAACACCACAGTCTTCATCGCCTGTGATTTTTAAAATTTGTATTTCCATTAGTTTGTAAGTTTGATATATCCGTTCAGTAGTAGTCGTCTTCATTATTATCCTCATCAAAGGGGCAAATGACCTAGATGTTACGTCCATTATACTGCTAAGCAACACCAGAGTCTACCTAGCCTGTGATTTTAAAAATGTGTATTTCCTTTAGTTTGTAAGTTTTATATACCCGTTCAGTAGTAATCGTCTTCATTATCATCCTCATCAAAGGGCCAAATGACCTAGATGTTACGTCCATTATACTACTAAGCAACACCAGAGTCTACCTAGCCTGTGATTTTAAAAATATGAATTTCCATTAGTTTGTAAGTTTGATATACCCGTTCAGTAGTAGTCGTCTTCATTATCATCCTCATCAAAGGGGCAAATGACCTAGATGTTACGTCCATTATACTACTAAGCAACACCAGAGTCTACCTAGCCTGTGATTTTAAAAATACGTATTTCCATTAGTTTGTAAGTTTGATATACCCGTTCAGTAGTAGTAGTAGTAGTAGTCTTCATCGTGATCCTCATCAAAAGGGTAAATGACCTCTCATTCCTTTAAAGTATCAATTATTCCCATTCGTTGATAAGTTACATGTGCCAGTAGTCGCTTCTATGTTCATCATCACTATGTAGAAGATGTTTTGCGTCAGAAGAAAAGACAACTGGATGCTCAGGAACGTTAACGATATATCGACTGCGAAATCTGGAAGCTTCTCTTTGAGGAATTGCTTCAGACATTTATCGTACAGTTTAAACCTTAACAAGACGAAACTTTTAACCAGATAGCGATCTAAGTGGGAGCTCTTTGGCAAAAAATAATCCAGTCTTTCCCGAAATGTGAGTCCTAAAAATAACTTTTTCTATTATTTTCTAAGTTTCATATGTCAGTTATGTAGTAATTTTCAATATCATCCTGATCAGTAGGGCAAATTACCTAGATGTTACGCCCTCAACGTCATTTGGGGTAAATGACCTAGATTTTAAGTCCATTATATTTCTAATCACCACCACATAAAGTCTTCTACGACTGAGATGTCACGAATTCTGGGACCGCTAACGACATGTCTCGACTCGGACTGAAGACAAATATCGCGAGAATGATCATTATTTTACAGAGCCTTCCCATAGTGACTTAAGTATAAACATTGTCACTGGGTTTGATAATGTAAGAAATGAATACATAAATAAATATAATTTATGACGTTGAGTGTTAAGGAGACTGAAATATTATCATCTTTCCACCGGGCGAAGCCGGGTACTACCGCTAGTAATTCTATAATAATAGACGTCGCGTTGGAATATTAAAGTACAACCAAAATATTTCAACGTTTACCATTGTTTCTTGTTCGTACAATATAGAGTACTTCAATTGGAATTAACAGAAATATCTGGCAGTAACCATTTATTTAACTTCACGAAAAGTTTTTTCTTCGTTTAACACTTTACGGGATATGAATTAAGTGCGATTCTTGCGGTCAACTGGTGAGTGGAGACTCATCTGTTTTACTTTTTTTTTTTAGCAGTGTTAATGTAAATTAACAAATATCGGTCGATGTTTCTCACATGTGAATGGTATTTAACGCAAGTTGGAGAACGGCCTTCACTTAGGAGAACGTACTATCCATCCATAACGTCTGACATCCTCTTCACACTTGTATACCGCCCCATTTAGAAAGAGGTGGCCAACAGCTGTCCGCGCACAACATGAGAGAGAGAAAGAGAGAGAGAGAGAGAAGATAGCTACGTAAGCCACTTTTTAATTATTTAAATTTGAGTATAAATATTAACTATAATTTTAGCATGAGGAATGTAAAGAGTAGGCCTACTTTAGATATTATAAAGTTTTGGTGACTAACTTAATTTTACTATTCATAGAATGTCGCGAGGTGACAAGTATTAACTCAGCATCTTATAAAACATAAAAACAAATCACCCACTTCACACGACGTTGGGTACTAGCGAAACATTGTCTATTGAATCCAACAGCCTAGCCAAAACTTCTCCTTTCACCAGACTCGGTAGCGTTGAGAACATACTATTATTTTTAATTTTAATTGTTTACAGTGTGATCCCGTGAACGACGGGTAATTATAGTAAACCCTGTGTGTTGTGACATGAGTAAAGGAATGGTACTGCATCGTAAGCATAGTTTTAATATTAGGAGTGGTGAGGTTCTATCTGTTCCTGTTATTTGGTGCTACGTATTCTAACACTGCATTGTAATATTCTCTCCCGCATTGTGGTTGAAGAGGGTAGGGAAAGAGGGGACAATTCTTATAAATATCTAGCGCAGACAATGGAGTAGAATTCGTGCACATGGAATACACAATGAAATCTGTTAATGGTATGTTTAGCAGAGCTTCTTATTTATCTGCGAGACCTGCCTGATCCCTTACGAGCCGGCGGCACGCAAACAAAGAAAAGCTCCGATCATTAGCAGTCTTATCTTTGTAATTCAACGAGAATTCTTTGCAGAGTCTCTTTGGTACAGAAGGAAGACTATTTGATTACTTTAACTCTGCACATATCCGAGCAGATATGAATAATACAATAATAATTTTATTGGTTTTACGTCTCCTTTAACTACTGCGGTTTTTAGAGACGCCGGAATGTCGGAATTTTGCCCTGAAGGATATCTTTAACGTGCCAGTAAATCTACTGACATGGCCTTTCTCGCATTTGTACACCCTGACTAAGCCGGGATTCGATCCTGAAATCTTGGGGTCAGCAGGCGAGAACGGTACCGCTGAGCCACGCAGCCAACAAAAAGCAAATATGATAAACTGAATACCGCAGTATAGTCACCTGAGTAGCGTAGTTGGTCAAGTTCTCACCAATTTCGCCAAATATTCAGGAATCAACCCTGATGTCGTCGCTTGGAATGTAAGGGTTCATAAATGTGTTAAATGTGTGTCCTCAAATTTACTGTCCAATCCTTTTCAGGCCAATCTCAGACTCTCCTATTAAGTCGCAACAGGTCAAAGGGCCGCACACATTAAGTTGTTGTATCATATTCTCCGAGTACTTGTGTGTGTGTGTGTGTGTGTATGTAATCTGTTTGATTACTTTTGTTACTAAGGTGTCGGTATGTGACCTAACTTAAAGCCATGGCCGCCTCCCTCCAAACCCAGGTCGCAATTACAAATACACTCACTACAACAGATACCAGAAGAACACTGGTTATTAGACGAATCCTACACACTCCTAAGTACACAAGGCTGTGACCACAATGTAGCAGGCCCCTTATTGAATTAATAACAAAATCAACGTTCCCTGCTCCTCACCCCCATGGATCACCACGACTACGATGGGGAGCAATCCCTGAGATCATAGATTCGATACCAGACGCTGACAGTGGTCATCCAGAGGGTCACCCCCCCCCCCCCCCCTTTCACACACTACTACCATCACCACAAAGACACAGGTTATCAGACTAATTCAACGCCAACACAAATACACGGGGCTGATGACGAAACTGTTCCCAGTCCCTCGAGGGAAGTTCTTTATTCGCCGTTGCGTCTCGACAAAGATGAGTGGTTTGCTGATCCTGTTGAAATGGAACGTCTACAGAATATTGGACTTAGCTGTGAGATCATGGCGAGTGAAATACGTGGGAACATAAACAACTGGTTTGTAGCGAGCAGATAGGTCGCGTTACCAACATCACCTCAAATCCAGTATCTGTTCAGTGATGCAACGTAAAAATACTTTCTCAAGGCGATGGTTTTGTAGTGATTGAAAAGCATTGAACAAGCAATGAAGTAAATTAGAGAAACATTTAAAGTAGGAATAAAGATTCAAAGAAATAATTTTAGCTCTGTGATTTGCTGATGACATTTCATCTTAGGTGATTCACCAGAGAATTTGAACAAGTTTTTAAATGGTATGGACTCTGTCATGATGATAATCAATAAATGTAGAACAAAAATGCAGCCGAAAATATCAGAAACCCCTTTGAACGTAAAGTTGGTAGGTGAAAAGCTAAAGGAAGTAGGTGACCTCTGTTCTTAGGAAGCAAAATAACCTGTGATGGACGAAGCAAAGATTATATATAAAAAGTAGGTGCGCTTTGACAAGGAAAGCATTTCTACAGAACAGGAAAATTTACATCGAATATAGATCTTGGTATTGTCTGCAGCGTGGCGCTCTATGTAAGTGAAACTGGACTGCTGGTGTAGCAGAGAAAGGAGAATTGAAGCATTTGAAATGTGGGGTTACAGGAGAATGATGAAGATCAGACGATAGAGTAACAAATGAAGAGGTATTAAGACGAGTGGGAGAGGAGAGATGTTTCTGGTGACTCCTAATGAAGAGAAGAGACAGGTTCGTAGGGCACATACTAAAGCCACCCAAAAATAACAAACATAGTTCTGGAAAGAAGGATCGAGGACAATGACTGTAGGGGTATACCAAGTTTAGAATATGATAAACTGATTGTCTTGGATGTAAGGTGTGGTCGCTCTGTAGAGATGAAACGATTGCCTCAGGACAGGGAGAGCTGCAGCAAACCAGTCAAAATACTGAAGATTCTCTCTCTCTCTCTCTCTCCCTCACATATACACATACGGAAGGCATGTACTGTACTAATGGATTGATTCACATATATGTTATCCTAACGCAGCTTCCTTCTACTGTACCATTCTCTGAGTCAAGGGTGCTTAACCAGGCGGAAATAGAGTCCATAGCAAACGTTTAGGGCCATTAAATTATCATACTAATATATAACAAGTAGTTCCGTGAAGAACTATACAGCCTATTTTCATATATCCTACTTATGTTAATTGCCACTATCAAAATACAACATTTCAGTTTGATTGCTGTAATAGATTCGTAGATATTGAGAACTGACTAAATATTTCAGATGGTGGGCATGTTGGACTTTATATAATTATGTAGGTCCTAGAGTCATGTACTGTTACATGAAGACTATTATGTACGTGTAGCATTCAAACTTCAATAGCATGATTAGGATACAAGAAGTAACAACGAGATTTTAAAATTTCGCACACCTGCCAACTTGTGGTTATGGAAACAATTGAAATAAATTAGATGCCAGTGGATTAACATTCGAAAAATCCGCCATGTTGGATTTGTGATCACCAGGTTATTGAAAGTCCTATAGGTGAGCTTATGTTCATAGCCCTTATGAACATAAAAATATTCAGTTTGATTGCTATAATAGATTCGTAGATATTCAGAGCCGTGTATATATTTCGGATGGTCGCCATGCTGGATTGTTAAATGTATAGACCATAGAGTCATGTACCATTAAAGGGAAATTATTACGTAGGTTTATTATTCAAACTTTCACTTCGATCGCATGATTACGACACAAGAAATAAAAACTTAATTTTAAAATTCGCACAGTCGCCATATTGAGGTTATGTAAACAATTGAAATAAATTAGATACCAGTGCATTACAATGTGTATAAACATTTCCTGTACCAAGTTTCATTGCGTTTGGAACATTAAATCGCAAGAAAGGTCTATTTAAATTTTCAAATTCGCTTGACCGCCATGTTCGTTTTGTAGTAAACCGGTTTTTGAAAATCTTTTAGATAAACTTCCCGTAGTGCCCTTTATCTCCGTACAAAATTTCAGGGTGATACCGCTAATAGTTTCAGAGATATAGAATGCCGGTGAAATATTTCGCACATCCGCCATCTTGTGGTTATATAAACAATTGAACGAAGTTAGATGTCGGTGCATTACAATGTATATAAACATGTACTGTACCAAGTTTTATTGCGTTTGGTTGGTTAAATCGCGAGAAACGTCTATTTAAACGTCGCAAATTCGCTTGGCCGCCATGTTAGTTTTGTAGTTACCAGTATTTCAAGAGTCACATAGGTGAACTTCTAGTAGTTCCCTTTATCACCGTAAATATTCCAGGGTGATATCGGTATTAGTTTCGGAGATATTGAATGCTGGTGTAATATTTCGCACAGCCGCCATGTTGGATTGGTGAGACGTAACAAAATTTGAAGGGCACGGTCGGGGTCGCCCGGAATAGTGCTATGAACTTACCGAGTTTCATTGAAATCGCTCCAGCCGTTTAGAATTTATTAGGACACACACACACACACACACACACACACAAACACACACACGGACAAAAGGTGATCTCATAAGCCTATTTTTTCAAAATTGAAAATAGGCTAAAAATGAGATGGTGTGTGTCTTGTCTGTCGTCCTCTTTGTTACTCAATCACGCAAGAACCACTAGTCCAATTGAAATGAAATTTTGCATGGATGTAGCTGATTTACCAGGTTTACTCATAGGCTACTTTTGATTTCGATATTTTGCACTATTTAAAAATGGCGACTATTTTAGTGACGTCACTACACCCTTTGGTTTCAAAATTTCAAATTTCCATTTCAAATAAAAAGAGAATGCTAAGAAATAGCAAACTTTTAATGGCACATACGAGCTTTAAAATTTAATTTTCTATCCGAAAGGTCCTTATCACTTTTCGTGTATCTCCATCAGTTAGCGAGTAAGACCTATAAAACAGGGTCAACGCCGAGCGGTGCAGTATATCTCTCTCTCTCTATATATATATATATATAAATAAAAGTTTGTCTGTTTCTTCTGAATTTCATCGGAAATTTGAATTATTTACGCGTTTCAGACTGTTTTATGATGGTTGCGCGCGAAAATATTTTTTGTCTGTCTGTTTGTTTGTTTGTTTGTTTGTTTGTTTGTTTGTTTGTTTGTCTGTGGACAACTTGGTTCCCTTATAACTCGAGAACGGCTGGGTGTATCAACGTAAAATTTGGTACACATCCATCAGAGGCACGACACTAGTCATTGATGTAACTCTTCTCCGTACCTCTCACAAAAGGGGGCCTACCCCCTTAAAATACATGCTGAAATAGTCGTAGAAGGACGAGACAGAGCTCATTTTCAGCCCCTCAATGTGAGAGACAAACCTGAGGGGGGGGGGCACATTTTAAGGCCCTAAAACCAATCATTTTTTTTTAGATATTCCCAGAGAACTAATTTCATTTATTATACTAATGAAAGAATGCAAGTCGGTAACCATGACAACATTATCTCAAGGGGTGTCATCCAACTTTCCATCTATTTCTGTAAGAAGCAATGTCACTCAATTTATTACATTTCTGTGAAAGTTTGCAAATGGCTATAAGGTTATCATGGAACCAACTTAGACTGTATAATTCATCAATGCAATTAAGGGAGTCAAGGGGTAACCTAGAATTTTTTCGCGCAATTTTCCCGTGCGCCATATAGTACAGAAGTCATTATATCTCCAAACAGCAACATTATTTTCAAAAATTCCTGAATTGAATCAGCATTTTTGCGGCTTTTAGGAATTTGGACCAATTGAGGCTGAAGAACCTGAATTTTCATGCACCACAAGCCTTCATAATTGATGAAAGGGGTCTTCCTGTGTATGGGGACCTAACACAACGTAGAGGGTGTGACGTGTATTGCGTTTCGTCTACAAGGCTTTCAATTCTATTTCACGCCAGGAAGTACACGTTAGGTGAATTTAGATTGAGAGAACATTTTAACTAATCTTTTTTTTTTTTTGTCGACATACGGATTCATAGTAAGGATGATTTTGTTTGATACTGTGTGGTAGATATACCCATATTTGGATATCTGGGTGATATGTTGTAGACAATAGAATTGTCTCTCTTTCTTTCTGTGTATCTTTATGTACGCCTTTAACTCGTGTTCGGATGCTTGGTGCATCGTAAAATTAGGTATGGCATCCATGAGAGTCAATACACCAATCATTTATAAAACTCTTCACCGTACTTTTCATACAGTAGAAAGGTGGATATAGGGAAAACTTCTCAAAATACATGCTAAAATAGGCGAAATATAAAAATTATCCTAGAAGGACGACCAAAGCATATGTTGCGCTTCTCGATGTGAGACACAAAATTCGGGAGTCTATAAAAGGTCTCCGAAAAACACATTTTAAGGCCCTTAAATTAACAGTGTGTGTGATATTCCCAGAAAACTAACTTCGTTCTGATAAACGTATGAAGGAATGACAAACCGCTAACCATTGCAACAGTAGCTCAATTGATGATATCTGGCGTTAACACCGAACGCCGTTCGAAGATCGGGTACTTCTGCTAGTTATACATAAAAAATTCCCGGTCATACACGTTTGTCCCAATAATTCCGTGATTATTTCGTAAATAACTTGCCTCATATGCATCTGTTTAAACAGAAACCATTGTTGTCAGACATTTACTTTTTGAATTACATGTTTATTATTGAACATTTGTTATTGAGATCAAGCTATTCTTCCAACGGATTATTTTGTAGACACTAAATCAACTTGTCTAAGAGTTATTTTTTTGTTGAACTAAGCCTATATGATGTCAGTGAACATTTGAGCATAAGAGATAACATTCCCAAAATGGTCCTTATCATTTTACATTTTTTCCGTAATTTCAGAACAAATAACCAAATATCAACTGATGTTTATGCAATTCTGTCTATTTTAGCGACTGACCAAGCCAAATATATCACAGATTCCATTTGTTGAGTTAAAACTAAACTACCGATTGCTGCATGTTTGGTTTCGCTAGCTGATGAGATGTACCACCGTGCAGCCCCCACCGAGTCCCGCTTTTAGTCTCCGAAACTGCTCACTCGTTGCGATCTCAGGGCCTTCAGCTCTGTCCCCACACAACGTTCCGTGGCACAACACTTCGATCACAAACGTATTGGCACCCCTTCTCTGCTGCTCGCCGGTCACGGTTATTCACCCCTGTCTACTGAACTGTAAACAGAACTCTCACACAGGGCCCCAGCTATCGCTTTTAATCGCCAAAGACGCCATCGAGGTTACTCCCTTCACTTCGCCCACCGACCATTGTGCTTTGCGGCCTTGGGTGAAGGTTGACGCCATGTAATATTGCTCATTTTCCCAGGCCGCACACTCGGTGTGCCACACGTCACAATATGTAAGTCCAATGTACCAATAGGACATGTTTGAAAACTTTTCTGTCACAGGTGGCCTCTAGCCAGTCTGTGGAGGCTTATATTGACATACTGTACCTTCGCAAGCTCGCATAATTCATGTGTAACTTATAGATTCAGGTTTTAAAAATATCTACTCCCCTAACGCCCATTTATTACATCTATCCGAATATTAATTGATCGAAACGGAATATGAACGCTAGTCTTTCTGAAGTTTGAAAAGTAAAGCCTTCGCCTCGTGTTTCAGGTGACAGTGTCGCAGGTCGCCCAGTGCGCGATAGGCGCTCGCTCGTTAGCCGGACAGACGCCTGCTCGTTACGCGATATGTCTTGGTCAGTATGAGCGATGTCTCTCATCAATTCCCCACACCGCAAGCAAATAGAGCGTGGACTACCATTAATCTGTGCCACACAATCATCGGAGCTCTCATGCAGTGTAACTTAAGACTTCCTTCTCCATTAAATAGCGTATGGGAATTCACAATGCAATGGCTACATTACCTCCATTTTACGCAAGAACATACCAGACTTGAAATGAATAACGATAACCGTTGAGTTCATTCTATGACACTAATTCGGAGTAGTCGAGCAGTTTACTTGAGAATCTTGTGGTGGTACCCACACAATAAGTCAACATGTCACATGTTTAATAATGGCATGTGCTGTATTTTGTTGGGAAGAAGTTTGTTCTCTGAATAGGCGTTCCAACGATTGGAGAGGCAGGACTATGCAGCTAAATACTTCTTATAACAATTCCAACGTATTAACGATGCAAGAACTGTATAGATGGCTTACTCGCTGGATTAGTGAAGAGGGGCAAAATGGGGGCATGACGGGGCAACGGGGTAAGTCGGGGGGTTACTTGTCTTAACGGCGCTGCTACTAACCAATAACCTGGAAACGAAAATAGCTCCAAGTGCAGTTGAAGGTTACACAGTAACCACGATTTCCAATCATCTTGTGGTGTCTATATGCGTGAGTGACCATTTTATTGTTTCCCACAGATGTGATCTTATTCATCTTTACCCTTTGGACTTTGATCAGATAAGCCGGAATTGCAATACATTTGTTATTGAACGCTATGCATTACACTGTATCCTAATGTATTTATTTTGAACTCGTGGTGGTAGTTCGTAAATGAATTAAGCTATTTTCATTCGGGTAGTCTCTCTAACATTTCGGGTAAATCGGCGACGATGTATCGATTTGCCAAATTGCTTGGGAATGCATTTTTACAAGTAGCCAAAATAAGAACTGCAATAAATGGATTTAGAAACAAAGGGATATGACCAATACACCCTGAGGTTTTTCAGGAAAGTAATTTCCTGCCTTCACGGACAACTAAGAGACTATCTCGTGAAGACACTGACGAGGCTAGTAGTTTAGCACCATTTGCAAGCAAGTGTGAAGCGGTGCCTAATTGTTGTTTATGGAATTCAAGTCAAACATCCACTGCATTGATGCCACCTAAGGACACTCTGCGAATTTTACATGTAACTTCAGCTAAGCAGAGTTCAAAATGGTCGTCGTCGTGGCGAATCTGCAGTTCTGACAGAATTACCGTACAGAAACGAGTTGATTGATTGGACCTTCAGCAGAGCAAGAAGAAACAAAGGAAGTGCGTCCTTCAACGAGAAAGGAAATAAAGTTCTTCAGATGAAGAAAGTGGTGACGCTGAATGCATGTATTGTGGTCATTTATTTTCTGAGTCGACTGAAGGATTGGTTCAATGTTTACAATGTCAAAATTGAGCTCACTGTGCACGTGCTGGTGTAAAGGACGAAAATGAAGACGTTTTTATTTGTGTGATATGCGTAAATAATAGCACCTCAACTTGCCCCATCGAATGGGAATGGAGCTAATTTTCGTTGTCTTAGGCTATGCTGAATTTTGTCTTAAATTGTCAAACGTGCCTTGAAAGATACGGAAACTTGCCCATTTGTTGGCGTTGCAGTAGGTGTCATAGGCCTCATGGTGTAGCAGCTAGCATGCTTGGCTGTCGCCCCAGAGGTCCGGGTTCGATTCCCGGCTCTACGAACAACATGTAATTCTGGCGTCTGAGGGCTGGAATGGGGTACACTTAGTCTCGTGAAGCAAAATTGAGAAGACTTGGGGTCTATTCCTACCTCAGCCATCCTGGAAGTGGTTTTCCGTCGTTTCCCACTTCTACTCCAGATAAATGCCGCGATGATTCCTAACTTAAGGCCACGATCGTCTCCTTAATCTTTACCTGAATGACATATACAAACACTAATACAGCCATACAATAACACAGGATATCAGACAAATCTCTCATACACACCGACGTACACAGGGCTAAATGATTATGATGTCGCAAAACCCCTCAACAACAACAGATGTGATTGTTCTTCTTACTGAAATCGCTAAAGGATAGCGATTTGGGTGTCCATACTCAAAGAGTATGCCGGATATAATTATAGGCTATACAAGATACTAAGTAGTCTATACGGTTTCAGAAATCTGCATTAGGCACAAAGTAGAAGCAGGGAGCTGTATAGAAGCATTAGTTTCTCAGCCAATAGAAGAAATTCTGAAAGTTGATGGGATTTTATAAGAGTCGAACATTTGAGAATTACCAGTATTCTGTCTTCATATATTTATTAAAACGGTCTTCTTATACATATTTTGTGTAGGCCGTTAATTTGCTAGGGTTGCTGAAGCGAACTCCCCTATCCTCTTAGGTTGGCTCCGTCTTTATGAGGCTTAGCGTCCCGCAAATTGAAAGGGCGTGCAGGGGGCGAAACATGGCTTAGTAATTATAGAACAGTATTTAGTACAGACACAGAGTAGTAATCTAAAATATGTTGACACTGGAATTATTTAATGTTAGCCTACGTTTCTTCTTGTAACACTTGTAGGTTGCTGTCAGGGCCAGATACTATATTTTAACAAATACGGGTTCATCGAAAAAGGTGGGCTTAATTTTGATTTGTAATAGCTCAGGCTGCAATAAAGATAATTGAATTATTTTTACACAAAAAGATAGAGAAAATCATAAAGGTTTGTTTACCTCTGTAGTACGAGGGTAGATCGAAAAAGATAAGTTTCACTTCCCAGTTACGGCCATTTATTACACCACCTATGCATCAGCAACTCGCCTATAACGACATACAATGTAACGTCACTTTTCCACATAGTTTCCAAGAGACTCCAAACATTTCTGCGAACGCACAACCAACTTGTCGATGCCGGATGCATAGAAAGTTCCTCCAGCGTTCTGCAACCACACAGAGACAGCGGCCTTCACCTCCTCATTAGTCTGGAAACGTCGACCACGGATCTCCATTTTGAGCTTACCGAACAGATGAAAGTCACATGGCGCTAGGTTGGGACTATAGGGTGGATGTTGCCAGACCTCCCACTTGAAACGCTGCAGCAGTTCACTCGTTTGGCGGACCTAGCGCCATGTGACTTTCATCTGTTCGGTAAGCTCAAAACGAAGCTCGGTGGTCGACGTTTCCAGACCGATGGGGAGGTGAAGGCCGCTGTCTCCGTGTGGTTGCAGAACGCTGGAGGAACTTTCTATGCATTCGTCATCCACAAGTTGGTGTTCGCAGAAATGTTTGGAGTCTCTTGGAAACTATGTAGAAAAGTGACGTTACATTGTATTTCGTTATAGGCGTTTTGCTGTTGCATAGGTGGTGTAATAAATGGCCGTAACTGGGAAGTGCAACTTATTTTTTGATCCACCTTCGTAGGTTTCGATGTAAGTTCCGCCTGTGGCACGAATCACCGATGCGATAGCAACTGTGACTCCTGACAGGATTCGGCGGACCTGGAGGCTATCGCTTGGATGTGTATCGAGCCACAGGCAGAGCTCGCATCGAAACCTACTAAATAGGTAATCAAACCTTTATGATTTTGTCTATCTTTTGGTGCAAAAATAATTAAATTATCTTAATTACAGCCTGAGCTATTACATATCAAACTTAAGGCCACCTTTTTCGATGACCCTGTAGTTTGGTGAAGAACTGTCGTACTTGTAGGTTTACATTATGTCACAGAGAATCATGCTTTGAGCAGTTAGAGGTGGTTGTTGTTGTTTGAGTCTTCAGTCTTTTGACTGATTTGATGCAGCGCTCCATGCCTCCCTGTCCTGAGCTAATCGTTTCATCTCTACATAGTTACCACACCCTACATCCGAGGCAATCTGTTTAATATATTCTAACCTTGGTCTACTCCTACAGTTCTTGTCCTCGACCCTTCCTTCCATAACTAAGCTTGCTATTCCTGGGTGTCTTAGTATGTGTCCTACCAACCTATCTCTTCTCTTCATTAGCATTCGCCAGAAACATTTCTCCTCTCCCAGTCGTCTTAATACCTCTTCGTTTGTAACCCTATATACCCAACTGATCTTCATCATTCTCCTGTAACACCACATATTAAACGCTTCAATTCTCCTCTTTTCTGCTGCACCAATAGCCCAAGTTTCTCTTCCATAGAGTGCCACGCTCCAGACAAAGGTTTTCAAAAATGTCTTCCTAATACCTAAATCTATATTCGATGTCAACAGATTCCTTTTCTGTAGAAATGCTTTCCTTGCCTGAGCCAACCTATTTTTATATCCTCTTTGCTTCGTCCATCACTGGTTATTTTGCTTCTTAAGTAATAGAAGTCTCCTACTTCCTTTAGTTTCTCCCCTACCAATTTGATGTCCATAGAGGTTTCAGATTTATTGCGGCTGCATTCCAATATTTTTGTTTTACATTTATACATTTTCATCATGAATTCTTTCCTCAAGTCGGAATCCATACCATTCAAAAACTCATTCAAATCCTGAGGCGTGTCGGCCAAGATGACGATGTCATCAGCAAATCTCAGAGTTGAAATTATTTCTCCTTGAATCTTCATTCCCACTTTAAATTTCTCCAGTTGGAGGTATTCATAAAGTACTTCGAGAATTGGCATGCAGGAACAAATACAGTATATTTGTGTACCTATATGTTTAGATTATATTGGTAGTTCACAATGCCAGATTTCTCAGTGATCGGATCATGCAGGGAATAGTTAAGTGAATTCACATGCACACCTTCTATAATTTGTGGAAAGGTAGATAAGTAGATTGATATACCTCTAGATTTAGACCATGGAAGGAGTCCACAATACTAAGTTTCATTGACATGGAATTATTTCTTCTAAACCAAGTTTCACAGGAAAAGGATCGTTCTGTGGCGAGTTGAATGAACAGAAGGAATATCTTTATGTGTTTGTAGGTTTATATGGTATTGGTAATTCACTGATCACAGTGATGAGTTACGAGTACTATATTGATGTATGAGGAATTAGCATACGCATCATTTATAATTCGTGGAAATAAAACAATTGGTTCATGCACCTGTAGGTTTAGTTAACAGTACTGATCCTCGATACCAAGTTTCACATAAAACGGCGGAGCTGGGAATCGGACCCTCCTCAGTTCTGTCTCACAAGACTAAGTGTACCTCGTTTCAGCTCATACACCAGAATTAAGATTTCTTGGCAGAGCTGGGAATCGAACCTTGACTTCCGGGGCGACAGCCAAGAACGCTAGCTGCTACTCCAAGAGGTGGTTCCATAGGAATGATCCTTTTAATGTGGCTGTCGTCATGGTGTTCAGGAGGTCCTTACTTATGTCAGACAGCTGCGTGCCTTAGCGATAACGTTCTCACTTGCTGTTCCCAAGGTTGCAGGATTGAATCCTGACGCATTGTGGTGTTTGAAGCCATATTTTCAGTGTTGCCTTAGTAAACAAGAGTTTAGTGCTTTTCAGTCGGTCAACACGAATGTACCCAAAAGAGATGGGTTATGCCCTAATCCTGAAATAAATTACATGTTTTATTAATCTCATGTAATTTATTTCAGGATTAGGGCATAACCCATCTCTTTTGGGTACATTCGTGTTGACCGACTGAAAAGCACTAAACTCTTGTTCCTGACGCAGTCTGATGAAATTTGAGGGTGCGCAAACGCGAGGGAGCTGTGTTAGTAGATTAACTGGCACGTTGAAGATCCCCTTTGGGGAGAAATTCTGGCACCACGGCTTCTCTAAAAGCCGCAGTAGTTAAAAGAGACATAGAATCAATAACATTATTCTTATTCTTGTTATTTAGATCACTTCTCTTGGGGAAATGAATGAGGGGTGTACAGAGCCCTGAGCACCAATCAAGAGGCTTATTGTCTACTTGAAAATGTTCTTCAGTTTTTACAGAGAATCCAACAAGGCAACCGTTAAAAACTGTTTCTAATTGTTTTTCTATGTTTTTAGTCAGGAAATGGTGTTTCTGTTGATAATATGGCACACTGGGATGGGAACAGTGCTTTTGTCTTTTGAGATCAATTTCATGGGGTTGGGTTTTAGATGCCTCGAATTATATGATTATTTAATATTTATTAGTTGGTACCAACTGGATGAGAAACATAATAATAAATATTCGCTACCTATAATTCAGTCTCAATTGTTCAATTGACGTTCTTGTGGTGTAGCGAGCCCGGGTTCGATTCTCAGCTCTGCCAAGGCATTTAATTCTGGTTTGAGGGTGGAATGGAGTCCACTCTACCTCGTGTTGCAAAACTGAGAAGAAGTGGGTTCAATTCTAACCTCAGCCATCTTACAAGTGGTTTTCCATGGTTTCTCACTTCTACTCCAGGCAAATACTGGGATGGTTCCTAACTTAAAGCCAGGCCCGCATCCTACCCAAATCCTAGTTTTAATTAGGCTACATATATACACACGTGTACAGCCATCACAACATCACAGGTTATCAGACAGATTCAACACACATCAATATACATGGGGTACGTGACCACGATGTCGCAAATCTCCTAAATCAACCAACAACAACTCAATTCCTATTAGGCTTAGATAAGTAGGGCGTCAAACGATCATCATAATCATCCAGTTTACACATTTCACATCGAGAGGGTGAGTTTACATAATATTCGCTGCGTTCTCATTATTTTCTAATTTATGAAAAAAAAAATAGCCTTATGAGATCACCTTTTATCCGTGTGGGTGTATGTGTGTGTGGCTGTGTGTGCATACCCCCCCCCCCCCCCTCCCCAATAAAATCTTAACTGCTGGAGCGATTTCAATGAAACTTGGTAAGAACATAATACTATTTTGTTCAACCCCGACCTTGCCCTTAAAATTTTATCACGTCTCATCAATCCAACACGGTGGCTGTGCAAATTATTCCACTGGCATTCCATATCTCCGAAACTATTACTGATATCACCCTGAAATTTTGTACGGTGATGAAGGGCACTACTAGAAGTTCCTCTATGTGACTTTCAAAAACCTGTTAAATACAACACGAACATGGCGGCCAAGTGAAGTAAAACCTTTAAGTAGACTTTTCTCGCGATGTGATCATCCTAGCGCTGTGAAACATGGTACAGCAAATGTTTATACACATTTTAATTCACTGGCATCTAATTTATTTCAATTGTTTACATATCCTCAAGATGGCGTCAGACCGAAATTTTAAAATTAAATTTTCATTTCTTGTGTCCTAATCATGCGATCGAAGTCAACGATTGAATAATGAGCTTACGCAATAATCAACATCTAATAGTACATAACTCTATGGTTTACATACATAAAAATCCAACATGGCGACCATCCTAATATTTAGACGGTTCTCAATATCTACTAATCTACGATAGCAATCAAATGTTGTATGTTTATAAAGGCTATTAGCATAAGTTCACCTATGGAACTTTCAATAATTTGGTGAGCACAAATCCAACATGATGGCGGCGCGAAATTTAACTATTCAAATGGACGTTTCTCGCGATTTAACCATCCGAGTGAAACTTGGTACGGTAAATGTTTATACAAATTTTAATCCACTGGCATATAATTGACTTCAATTGTTTTCATAACCTCAGGATGGCGGCTGTGCGAAATTTTAAAATCCCGTTTTTATTATGTATTGTGTCCTAATCATGGGATTGAAGTTTGAATAATACACATACGGAATAATCTTCATGTAATAGTACATAACTCTATGGCCTACGTATATAGAAACCGAAAATGGGAACCATCCTAAATATTTAGACGGTTCTCAATATCTACGAATCTATTATAGAAATCAAACTGATTTTTTTTTATGTTGATGGAGGCAATTAACATAAGTAGGATATATGATGATGATGATGATGATGATGATAATTGTTGTTTTAAGGGGCCTAACATCGAGGTTATCTGCCCCTAGGATATATGAAAATAGACTATTTAGTTCCTCACGGAACTACTTGTTATACTGCGAGAGATTCTGTTGAAGTAGAGCGCTCATTTTCAGTACATTGTTGTTGATGAACAAACGGTTCAGTTCCTCATTATAACCCTCAGAATATTGGCTACCAATTTACTGTAAATTTAATCATGCGCTACAATATATTTGTCATTTACTGAAAATACAATTACAATAGATGATTAGGGACAAAGCGTATTTTGATTTAGCTACATTAAACAGGGAAAATATTCAGATTGAAATTTAGTTAATCTGTGGTATCTAAACCACTGTATCTTTCTAACATTGTTGTTGTTGTTGTTGTTTGTTGTCAGAAAGTTAATCGTAATATAAACATCTGAATGCAGAGATTGAGGTGTGTGTGTGTGAGAGAGAGTGACATGTGGGGGCATTCCGGCTAGGGAATCAATATGATCAGTTCGTTGTGAACAGTATATTGTTAAAATGGAGATTTAAATATTTTGTATTTAAATTTAGTTGGGTATTGATTCTAGTTATATTCAGCTATCAGAATGGTTGGTCTTTTCTATTCCTGTACGGAGTCTGTTACTTTTTAACCAGTGACAAGTTACAGGTAATAATAATAATAATAATAATAATAATAATAATAATAATAATAATAATACTCCTAGTGAGTACATCCAAGCCTGGTTTGGGTTAAGTTTCAAGGGTTTTTAATCTCTTTCGTAAGTTTAATGTCTCTTCAAGAATAGCGGCTTCGGTGGCGTGGTTGGTAGCATGCTGAACTGCTGTGCCCAAGATCGCGGGTTCAAACCCAGCTGAAGTCGTCGGAATTTTTAAGAGCGTTAAAATCCTTCAGTATGCCTTCCTTCGGAGGGGGAAGTAAAGCCGGCGGTCCCATGTCATAGATTTATGGCATGTAAAAGATCCTTCCACTAACTAAACTTGTGTGAAACTAAATTTCTAGGTTAGATTTCGTCGTAACGCTCTATCAAAGTTCCAACGTTTACCACAAGGTGTCAGTGACATCTGGTAGCGTAGGTTGGAACTCCTTGAAATTGAACGGAACTTGTAGCTCACCCTATGGGTATCCGCTTGAAGCATATACAGCCTCTGGCGAGCCGAACATGCCGTCGGACACTCCCGGTACTAAAAGCCTAATGTTAAATAAATAAATAAATGAATAAATAAATAAAAATCTTCAAGAATTAAATCTTTCGTAACCATCGTTAGCGCAATAGCCTCCCATTTGCTGGTGTACTTGTTGTGCTATGACAATAATAAAGATCTGGAGTAACTCCATAGATTGCTGGTTGCTCTCACAGCGCCCATCCTGAGTGTAGTTCCTTCCCCCACATTATAACTAGGGAAGCAACCTTATTTCAAGTAACGAGAGCCCCACCACAATGTCAGACCTATTACAGTTACATTGCCACAGTCACCACAGAAACACAGGCTATCAGACAAGTCAACACACACACCCAACTACACGGGGCTATGACTAAGATGTCCCAAGCCCCTCAATTGAATTAACAACAAAACTAAATTAAATAGCCATGTAATTTTAGAACTCAGCAATTTGTCTACGTTTGTGCCGTGTCTTGTGTGGGGTTTCACCTAGGACACGAAGCTGGTTCATCAGTGGGCTCTTGGTGTCCCTGCCCGGACCCCCACAGGAGTAGCGAACTGCGCGCTACCTCCCTGAGTTTTAATTCACTGGCTGTGAAAGCCAATATACCATCTTTATGGAAGCCTTCATATGGAGGTTATGGCTGATTGAGCTTTTAGTTTGCGTAGTGAAGAGGCGCCGGTGTACTTCATAAAAAGGGAGGTAGCGCGCTGTTCGCTATTCCTGTGGGGGTCCGGGAGGGGACACCAAGAGCCCGCTGATGAGCCAGCTTGGTGTCCTAGGCAAAAACCCCACACAAGACTCGGCACAAACCTAGAAAAAATGCTGGCAGTGAAAGACAATATACCATCTTTATGCAAACTTAGGATTTTCTTATGCTGTATGAGTCGCCGCATTCTGTGAATATCGGGGTAATGATTTGACTCCAATCAAGAGATCCTGGGTTTGAATATCGGATGGAATTCGGCTGTAGAAATGAACCGTTCCGGCACTAGGCAGGTGGTGAAAATGGGAAACCACTAAAACCATTTTCACGACATCCGAGGTGGGATTCGAACCCACGCCACGCTCTCCCGATGCCAGTGAGGTACGAGGTAGCACATTAGCGCTCTCGGATATCGTGACCGATACTATGAAACGTAAAGAAGAGTATTATCGAAATCAGGCTTCGTCAAGTGTTTATAGATCAGGGTCCGTGCTAGTACAGAGCCAATAGTGTAGACCCCGCTCTGTACTTGAAACAAATCCTCCCCGCTCAATTATGCACACCTACTTCACTAATCAGCTGATAACGTTTACAGATTACATCATCATATCCGGATCGGCTGTATACGGAAACACTCGAAGCCGCTCGAAGGACCCGGAGCTGCCGGCACTGGCTGGCTCGGCGAAATGCTGTCGTACTCGAGTTGGTCTGTTTGACGAAGCCTGTCTATTTAAGGAAGTCTCTTCTTGACCTTTTATACTTGCACCAACATAACAGCCCTTAATTATGCAAATTAGTGTAATTATTTTGAAAATGGTACGTGTTTTGTATCATGATATAACGTTGTATGCTATTTCTTAGGATAAAAACAGAACACAGGTTATTCTCAACTGACCAGGAAATGTTTGACAAGTACGACGTAAGTGGTTCTTTTGTGGTTGTTGATTCAATTAGAAGATTGGGCGTCGTGGTCATCAGCATGGTGTAATTTAGCATGTAGATTTTTTACGGTAACGCGTGTTATTTCGGTGGCTGTAGTAGCGTGACTTTTTGTAATTCACAGTAGGATTAGGAAAACCGTTAGGGAATATTCAATCGAACCCATCTCTTCTGAGATTTGTCTAACGAGACCCTAATGTTCCCTGTTCGAACCCTTAGACCAGCATTAATCAAACTGGAACCTCAGGGCTGATAACCAAAGACTCGAACCACTATATCATGAAGAGGTCAACTTACGTGGTTAACCCCATATATTGTTAAGTTATACTTTGTCGTTTTATTGTATATGTAAACAAAAGAATTTAATGAATTGAGATTGTTTTTTCTATCATAAGCGGGAACTCCTAGCAGCAGTTGCCTGATGGATCTACTGTGTACACACTCGGTGGTAGCCACCCCAGTGTTGGTAAATCCACTCCCTCGTGCCTGCTCTCGGACTCAGCCTATAACTCATGTTCGGGTGGATGAAGTTGTTGTGTGCGCTGAAGTACCATGTCACATTATTTCTGTTTAGCTCACACGCTCGATTGTTACCGTAAGCTCTCTCGTCTCCTACGGCCATCTGCATTTCATACCCATCGTCAGGGTCATCTGCCTCTCGTAATACATTTGTTCTACACATTTAAAAATCTTAAAATGTATACGTAAGAGTCTAAATAGAAGTAAAGTAGGCTTAATAGAAATTTAAAACAATGAATACAATAATAAATAAATACATACATAAAAATAAATAGAATAATGAATGACTGACTGACTTCATTGATTAATACATTTAAAAAATATAATAATGAATTATAACAATTGATTTAAGCTCATCAATTATACTCGCAAGTGAGGTAGGTCTGTTTCATGTCTGGGCCAAAATATCTCCATTCACCCAATAAAATCGTCTGATATAAATAAAAATAAAAATTAAAATGGTGCTGGCTGCGTGGATTAAGATCGGAAAAAAGACAAAAAATATATACATTCGACTCTCACCTCAGCCGTCTTATGCTTCGTTTCCCCACGTCTACTTCAATTGGATGGCCCTTATTTCAGGCTATGGGCGATTCCTTCCCAATCCCAGCCGCAGATACAAGTACACATACCACTTCAAACAACACAGATCCTCTGACAAATTCCATACACCGATGGATATGAGGTTGATGTCCACGATATCCGAGGTCCTAAATTAAACAAGTATACCAACATTAACACAGGTTACTACATTGATTCCACGTTCATACATGAGCACGACGTTTGAGTTCTCTAAACAGAATCAACAACGTTTGGGATATGGAGAAATTCAGTTAGAACTCTTATGTATTCCAGAATTGTGGTATTTGATATTAGGTTGAACAGTAATAAATATATATTTGGTGAATAAACGTGGTTAATTAGCTGCATTTGAAATTTATTCAGACTTATAAATGCAGTGTAGATGACAATAATAATTCCCTCGCTTTCAGTTTGAAGCCAATTGGTTAGTGATATAAAGAACCACTTTTGAAAGTCGATACCATTCTTTCACCCCCTTGGAGTACGCTCCACACCGGAAAGTGCATGTCACAGCTGCAGACAAGTTTTATGGGTTAGTCCATAACTTTGAAGAGACGCGTGTCAGCAGATGTTCCGCTATCACTTTGAAGTTTCCCTGCTTTACGGCACCATCAACGTGGAAAGTGATTTTACCTTAGATGAAAAACGGTGATATTCTGTTCCCTTGCCAGCAGACAGCACAACTTTCTCCTCACCAATTTCATTAATTCCTAATTTGTCGTCTCGGTGGTTTTTAATGAGCACAAATGTAGTTTATTTTTCTATCCGAACATCTGTCATTTTGGATGTATCAAAAATCCGCACACTTAATATTTACACAGTATTTCCTTCTCAACTCATTGTAGTCCTAGAACTTGATGTACGTTTGCTACGAATGTTGTTGAAACAATTTTAGTTACTTAACAGGAGTAGTATATATTGCTAGTCCTTACAACAGCAATATTCCTCGAGGCTTAAACTGGTGGCTTTCACGACGTCATGGACAACACTTAAGGTTTATACGATGCTTACATGTTAAATTCTATATGTTAATAAGGCTTTACATACAAACACAAGCCTATCCTTAGGTTTACGCTCCAGAGCCCTTTACTTGTAGTAAAAGCAGTAATTTTTATGCAGTCAGTAGTCTAACCTAGTAACGGCCAATGGTTTCGTCCAGACGGTGGCCTAATCTAGTAGCGACCAATGGTTTCGTCCAGACGGTGGTCTAATCTAGTAGCGACGAATGGTTTCGTCCAGACGGTGGTCTAATCTAGTAGCGACCAATTGTTTTGTCTCATCATGGCTTTACAAGAGTGCAGTGTAGCTTATCAATTAAATTGAACAACCAAACGTAATTTATGAACATTCGTAACTCCGGACCAATACCTCGCATCTGAATACATGTGACTGCATCCGTATGCAACAACGCACTGTTTTGAAACCTCATACAGCAAAGGTGCATGGGGGCAATTTAAGACACTACATCAAGCAAACGAACATCAGCGTCCGTTCGCCATCCATGACTACACTAAAAGAAACCTAGTCACGTAGAAATTGCGGTATATAATTCAACAGAAGTGTTATTGTTTGCAAATTATTATTACGAGGGTACAAAGTAATCCAAATGGATGGTCGTTGATTCAACTCAGAGATTGTTTACTCTGATGAGATGATCAATATGAAGTATTTATTGCAGCCAATGGCCATAGCACAAAACAAAATAGCCCACATAATAGAAATTACAAAAAATACATAGTCGTTCTGTCTCATTACCATAGGTTTATTAGCTTTTAGTCATTGCTCAAGTGCGTCATGGACCTTGGTTTTCGCTCGCACCGAAGGACGTAATATCTGCCGCACGATTTGCCACACAAGATACACTTGCTCATATCACCTGGCTGATGGTAATTTTTATTCCTGCATATTTTATGGTGGAAACCATTTACTGACAGCCTCGTCACCCGTTGACGAAGCTAATAGGATCCTTGCATCCTGTCCTGTGAAGTCATAGCGTCCTTCGTGTAAAACTCATCCCTATGTCGTTTCTCTTTGCAGTCACAGCACGTATGAATTCCCCATATCCCGGAGTGTATTGCAGAAGCATCTTCACTCTTAGTTCTTCTATAAACGGTTGTTCTCACTTCATAACATGTATAAGCCGCAATGGCGTAAAATTTGATAAACTTAAGGTGATAAATATCAATTCAATGTACCCACAGCTCAGTTTGATCATAAAAGCTCTTAAGTTTCTTCACAATCCTAGACCAATTTCTTGGAAGGCAATTCTCTCATAGCACATTGGCACTACTCATGTCATCACTAGAGCCTTGCAATGGCCTTCCCAGCGTCTTGGTGAGGTGTACCATACCAATTGATGATCCCCATGAGACACAGGGGTGAAACAGATTGAGAAACCTGGTCGATATTTCTCTGCTTGCATCCCATATGGTACTAATGCACTGCAAGCATATCCTGCAAACGATACTGAGCCCTATTATTTTCCCCTCGAAGTGACTACAGGCGAATACGATTATAAATGATAGTGTTATGTATCGTTTGAGGGAATTTATATACCGTGTATTTCTATTTCCACTGAGTATCACAAGGGTGATTTGTGTCCAAAATAGTGGAAAATTATATTCATGAACTGTACCGATCTGTAGGAAACTGGACAATCTTGAGCTAACTAGTGTTTGATTCGAGTGAACTTCTTTGTTACTCTCGTTTTGTTACAACTTAGGGTACATACTGTGTGATTTTCGGTAGGCTCTGTATTCTGGAATGTTTCAGTGAATTGGACCGGCTACGATAATGAAATCAAAGCAATTGGCAAGCGCTGCGCTTTGATCTCACGCACTATATGATGTCATGAATATTTCATGATGGTGACGCTAATCGAGTGATAGTCATTTGTTTGATGTCCCCGATTTGTTCTAAATGGTTGTTTGACTTACAATTAATTTACTTGTCCCTTTTTTGAGGTTATAATTGAGTTGAGACATGTTTGTTGATTAATACCGGAAGTGGAATGCACTATGTTGGTTGTGTGATACGCTGAGTGACATACGTAAAACATGACTGAACACGCGAGCAGCTCACGAGTGCTGCTCTTGCTCACAGTCACTGTGCAAGCAAATGTTCGTGCTCTCCTGCTGGAGCCGTCCCTCACTAATTCTCTACAGAGCGGAGAGGACATGGAGGCGTGTAGGGGAATACAGACTGCTTGATCACAGCCCGCTCGTGAGTGAGTGAGAGTGCTCCTGCTCATTTTTGTGATCTCTGCATGGGTCTTATGTAGAGCATTCATGAAAATGTTGAATCACATTTTGGTATTCGTGATACTACGTGTGAACTACAGTTCAGGTGAATTTTCGTTTGAGTGACGTAAGCAAAGTTTCATCATTGGACTACACAGGAAATTAATTGAAACGGTAACAAGGTATGTTACTGATACTTGATAATTACATTTTCAGTGAATTTCCTTCCTCGGGTGGTACAGGCAATTCCAAATTGCAATTGCAGATGTGGGGTTTCTCATGACAAATTCAATTATTGCTAATATTTCTTTCATCATATGACGTTTGATTTGATTTGTTGACTCTTCGTCTCTACTGCCACATCCCGTAGTGTTCCCTTCTTCTTCCTTTGGTTGATTCCGTGTTCTTTCTTTGTGCGAGTTTTTCCATCTCCAAATGCTTCTTGAAGGGCCTGTTAAGCACCATTATGTGAAAAATATTTCGCTTCTTCCATGTTTTATTTTGTGCTACAAAACATTTATTTGAACATTCATCCTCCGTTTGTATGCATTATGCTTCAGTTCAAAGCTATTCATCATTATCAATGTGCTGATGTGTATGTAGCTGTATGCATGGCCATTTTGGGCCTCAAACCAAAATGAAACAGATTAACAAAATATTTATTCTTATATTTTAATGCTATGATCCTGGAGCATCTCAAATAATTGCCAATATCCAATATTAAAGGAGAATATTGACTACTAATTTTTCCATGATAGCGTGAGTTGTAGGAAAATTTCCCAAGATGAATTTTAATGTTCACTATAGTTTTGGTAGTGTTTTGTAGAGCTATTTGTCTAGCATATTTTGATCTGATGATGCTCGCTGGATGAGCGAAACATGTAATCCCTTAGTTTCTTCTTCTTCTTCTTCTTCATCATCATCTTCTTTTTCTTATATAAATTTTATCACATGTAATTTATTTCACGTTATTTTTCACATATTCCAGTAATTGGAATGATTTTGGTGTTGACCGTTTGAAGGCTACAATCTGTCGTCTTGTTGACCTGAGTTACGTCCATGTCCTGAGACCTTGAACTTCCATTGTACAAAGTGCATAGTTCTTTAGCACAACCTAAATGACTTCTTGATAAACGGTATTTCATTTTCGCATCGTATATTTCATTCCGATTCCTCCCACCTCAAATTTATACACATTTATAGATACCGGTATTCAATATTCTGATCTTGGTGTACACTGTTGTTACCTTTTTCCTGATTTAAAATATCTGAAATACAACACAGGCACTATAGCAACAGAGATTGCCAAGAAGGGTTCACACAAATATTACTGATAAATTGATCTTCTTGTAGGTCAACGAATCATCATGCCGTTATATTTGCGAAGGCAGTGCTTTGATCAAATATTCCCTGTGGATAACCATCACTCCTTCTGTAAGAGAATTGGCTATTGTATTATGAATGTATGGCGTCTCATGTAAGTGACAATTTATCGCTAGGCTATCAGGTTTGCATCTCTGGTTAATGCACTGTATAATGGAATTTTAGTCGGTTATGGTATTGGCTCTAATTGTTGCGTGGGCAATTGTGAGGGAAATGAAATGCCCCAGGCCTCCATTGTGGTGGTAATGAGTGGTGGTGCTGCTAAGCCTACAATACTCACGGCTCAACCTGTCTTCCCCATTATACCTCAACTTTGTCCCATGATATATAGTTCCTATACAGTGTGTGAGCCTGACAGTTTCTCCTTCAATTTAAACATATCCGCACATCAATCATTGCGTCAGAGCTACTGCTGCTTACTAAATCGTTGTGACAAGCTATTGTTTTCTGTGGTGAAACCTTTCGGAAATGTGTATCATCAGTAATAAACCTCCTACACTGTTAATATTTTGTAAATCAGGTATATTTTCACAATGACACAATCCTTAATTGCATCAAATATATTCCCTATATTGTGAGGTTTGAAGCCATCTTTTCCAGTGTTGCCTAAGTAAACAAAAGTTTGGTGCTTTTCAGTCGGTCAACACGAATGTACCCAAAAAGAGCTGGGTTATGTCCTAATCCTGAAATAAATTACATGATATTAATAAATACACTAGGATGACCAGTTTCGATCGGCAAGCGATCATCATCAGATCCATTACACTTAGATTATAACATCTATATTTTATAACACAGGTGAAAATATTTACAATATGTACAGGTATTTTTAGTAATTTTTAATGGTGTATTTTTTATTGAAACTTTTTTACTGTACTAGATTTAAACCTTTTGGGAGAGTTTATTTTGTAGATAGCATTCCTCTAATATATTTTTCTATAAGCTGTACATAATGTTCATCATAATATTGGTAATGTATGTATTCTGAGTTCTTGTGGACATCCTCGGTCGGTGGCAGATCATTTTTCATAAATCGCTGGTTGCTGTATAAAAGGAAACACACTCAATGGAATGCTAATCGATTACGTGTGTTGCAATTAATTGTTCATCCATCACTGTGCCGGGGCAGATGACCTCGCTGTTCCTCCCCTTAAAACCTCAATAACACTATCTATCTTTGTGTCCTCTCGATCGATCGCATACACTCCTATTTATGTATATTAAATCATATTAAAACGAATTAATTAATAGTTCACTTCCTGACGTAGTGGTTACCATTCTTGTCTGCCATTGCAGAGGTCCGGGCTCGATTTCCAGCTCAACCAAGACATTTATTCTGGCCTGAGGGATATCATGGGGTACACTCCGCCTCGTGAGGCAGAACTGAAAAGATTCCCACCTCCAAAATTTTGAAAATTGTTTTCCGTGGTTTCCCACATTTACTCAAATTAAGACTACACGTGCCTACTACTCAAATTCTAGCACAAATTAATAAAAATACACACACTTGTTTTGCCATAACAATACCACAGGTTATCAGAAATGTACAACACACATCCAAATACACGAGGCTGTTTTTCCTCCACCTCATAATTAAATGAGATAATAGTACATTAGGCAGCGAACCTGGAATGGCAATAATTAAAACACGGGTGTTGTTGGCAACTCTGGCACTGTACATTCTCTGCTGGGTTATGATGAGTAGAGACGTGCTGCCAACAATCAATATTTGTCAACTGTTGAATCTGCGACACTCGATTAGCGACGTATGTTTTCCACTGGTGTGGATGCTGAAGGTAGTACTGTAGTGGTTTGTTTATCTCACTACTGGGAATTTCCTCCATATGATCCAGGTCAATGTACTCTGTCATAAACTGTACGTGTTCCGACTTGACTTGGGGCTGCCTTTCAAAACGCTTCTCTAGGCTGTGAAACCGTCTGATTGCCTCGTTAACATTGCTACCTAGCTGACTCTGGTCCTCTTTAAGGAGTAGTGGGACTATGAACCTACCCTGTGGATTCCTTATGTGACCGTCAGTAAATAGCCTCTCACTATTCTCTTGCTCGGAATGTCCTTGGCCAAGCAGTGCTTTCCCCGGATCATTGAATATCTTACCTGACACAAAGAGGCAGGAAGAACTGTTATCTGCGTGCTTTTCAGACAAACCAACACTACCTGCTGCTACCCAGCCAAGAGCCGTGTTGCGAAACAACGGTAGTTTGTTTCAGAAACTGTCGAGCTGAAATTGTTCTGCGCCGATAAGATCGTAAAAGAATACTGCTCCAATGAGAGTGTCTATGGATGATGATACTTTAAATTGACGATCCGCAAGGTTTTCTAATATAAACTCAGGAATACTCCAATCTGTGATGTTGATATTTTTAGTGGGTAAGCACTGACCAGTAATTGAAGGTATTACGTGAAATGTCATGATTCGTTCAAAGGAACCGAACCGCGAAGAAATCTTTTTTCTTACCACCGACCCCACCTTGATGGTAGTGTTATGCAACCCATGTATCGGAATATTAGTCCTAGTCTTTAACAATCGTAATTGATGAGCTAATTCCCTAGTTATAAAGTTGAGTTGCAAGCCGCTGTCTAATACAGCTCTAGCATGACTGGTTTTTCACTCTGAATTGTTGACAGTCACTACAGCTGTCGACAACAATACATGAGAGGAAACATCATTGTTGTGATTGTGCAATGAAACAGCATTACTACTATGTTGCTCATTAAGGGTGGACAATGAAGTATGTTGTTGTTTGAGACTTCAGTCTTTTGACTGGTTTGATGCAGCTCTCCATGCCTCCCTGTCCTGAGCTAATCGTGTCATCTCTACATAGCTGCCACACCCCACATCCGAGGCAATCTGTTTAACATAATCTAACCTTGGTCTACCCCTACAGTTCTTGTCCTCGACCCTTCCTTCCATAACTAAGCTTGCTATTTCTGGGTGTCTTAGTATGTGTCCGACCAACCTATCTCTTCTCTTCATTAGCAGTCGCCAGAAACATCTCTCCTCTCCCACTCGCCTTAATACCTCTTCGTTTGTAACCCTATCTACCCATCTGATCTTCATCATTCTCCTGTAACACCACATTTCAAATGCCTCAATTCTTCTCTTTTCTGCTGCACCAATAGTCCAAGTTTCACTTCTATAAAGCGCCACGCTCCAGACAAAGGCTTTCAAAAATGACTTCCTAATACTTAAATCTATATTCGATGTCAACAGATTCCTTTTTTGTAGAAAGGCTTTCCTTGCCTGAGCCAACCTACTTTTTATATCCTCTTTGCTTCGTCCATCACTGGTTATTCTGCTTCCTAAGTAACAGAAGTCTCCTACTTCCTTCAGCTTTTCACCTGCCAATTTGATCTCCATAGAGGTTTCTGATTTATTTCGGCTACATTCCAGTATTTTTGTTTTACATTTATTAATTTTCATCATGAATTCTTTCCTCAAGTCGGAATCCATACCATTCAAAAACTCATTCAAATCCTCAGGCTTGTCGGCCAAGATGACGATGTCATCAGCAAATCTCAGAGTTGAAATTATTTCTCCTTGAATCTTCACTCCCACTTTAAACTTTTCTCCAATTTCCTTCATTGCTTGTTCAATGTAAAGATTGAAAAGTATGGGTGATAAGTTGCAGCCTTGCCTTACACCTTTCTGAATACCAGCTTCTCTCTTATATCCTTCAGCTCGAATGACTGCTGTCTGGTTTCTGTGTAGATTGTATATCACCCTCCTATCCCTGTACTTTATTCCAATAGATTTCAAAATGTCAAACAATTTAGTCCAATCAACGTTATCAAAAGCCTTCTCTAAGTCTACAAATGCCATGAACGTTCTCTTATCTTTCCTTATTCTACCTTCCAAAATCAGCCTAAGACTTAGTACAGCTTCCCTTGTTCCTACATTTCTCCTGAAACCAAATGGTCTTCACCCAACTCCGTTTCGTTCTGGCTTTTAATCCTCTTGGAAATTATTCTAGACAGGATCTTTGAAGCATGAGTAATCTAGCTGATTGTACGGTAATCTTCACATCTGTCAGCTCCCACTTTCTTTGGTATAGGGATGATAACATTCTTCTTGAAATCAGGGGGTACCTCACCTGTCTCATAAATCCTACACACCAAGTGAAATAACCTGATCAGAACTTCATCTCCTATGCAGCGTAGCAACTCAATCGGTATATCATCTATGCCTGGTGCTTTGTTCCTGCCTAAGTCCTCTAATGCTCTGTCAAATTCTGATCTCAATATTAAATCTCCTTTCGCATCCTCATCAATTTCCTCCTCCCTTTCCATTACATGATTCTCAATCTCCTTTCCCTTATACAAGCACTCTATGTAAGCTTTCCATCTCTCAAGCTTTTCTTCCCTATCTGTTAGAGGCTTTCCATTTGTGTCCCTAATATTACAGCACTTAGTCTTCTTTTCCCCAAAAGTATTCTTAATCCTTCGATAAGCTGTGTCTACTTTTCCTAATGTCAGACACTTTTCTATACCTGCACATTTCTCTTTCAACCATTCTTCTTTCGCTTCCTTGCACTTCTTCTTAACCTCATTTCTCAGACGTCTGTATTCTGCTTTCCCCTCTTCATCTCTTAGATTCTTGTGTTTCCGCCTTTCATCCATCAATTCTAGTATATCCTGAGTGATCCACGGTTTTCTACCTATTCTTTCTTTCCTACCAATGTTTTCTTCTGCGGATTTTGTTATTTCATTCTACAAAAGTGCCCATTCGTCTGCAATTGAAGTTTGTTTAGGGGTTTTGATTAGTCCTTCCTTTATACTCTTCTTGAATCTTTCGTTTACATCCTTTACTTTCAGTCTGTCTATTGCCCACCTTTTTGGCTTTTGACTTTTCTTCAGTTTCTTCAACTTTAATCTGCATTTCATTACAACCAGATTGTGGTCAGAGTTTATGTCAGCACCAGGATATGTTTTACAATCCAAAATCTGGTTTCGAAACCTCTGCTTGACCATAATGAAGTCGATTTGGTAACGCCCTGTATCTCCTGGTCTCATCCATGTGTATATTCTTCTATTGTGGTTATTGAATAAGGTGTTGGCTATGACCAACTCATGTTCGGTGCAGAATTCTATCAGCCGGCTTCCTCGATCATTCCTTTCACCTAATCCGAAATCTCCTACTATCTTCCCTTCTCTCCCTTTTCCTACCACAGCATTCCAATCTCCCATTACTATAACATTTTCATCACCTTTGATATACCTCAGAATGTCATCTATTTCTTCGTAGACCTTTTCAACATCCTCATCATCAGCTTGACTGGTAGGCATATAGACTTGTACCACTATGGTGCACGTAGGTTTAGTATTGATTTTTGCTACAATAATCCTTCCACTGTATTGCTCATAATATTCTACCCGCTGTCCAAGTTTCCTACTCAATATGAGACCAACTCCTGCTTGGCCATTGTTTGATTTAGTGCTAATGACCCTATAGTCTCCTGACCAAAAGTCCTGTTCTTCCCGCCAGCGCATTTCACTAATCCCAACCAAATCCAACCTCAACCTATCCATTTCCCTTTCTAAGTTTTCTAACTTTCCACTTCCTAGCAGACTTCTAACATTCCACGCTCCGATCCGTAGAATGTCAGATTTCCTCTTTGTCACTTCTGTGATGTTAACCCTCTCTCGAGTAGTCCCCACCCGGAGATCCGAACGGGGGACTAGTTTACCTCCGGATTGAAATTTTACAAGGGAGGAGGCCATCATCACATGTAATTATGCATAGAGAGGTGCATATCCTCGGGAATAGCATTACGGCTGTAGTTTCCCGTTGCTTTCAGCCGTGCAGCAGAACGCAGTGTAGCCATTAGTTGGCTTATATTATCGATATCTTAACCGTCTATTAGACTAGTAAAGAATTGATTTATTCTGAAAGGCTGCTACCCCCTTTCAGAATAAGTAAAGAGCAATTCTACTACAAAATTCTATCCTTCTACTAACAATTAAATACCAAAATTCTACTAACGAAAAAAATACAACAAATACTACTACTTAAACAGTCTTGTCACCAGGCCCACTCACATGCACCCTCACCAGACACACTCACACACCACAGTCTAATAGAACAATGACATATATCTAATAAACAAATTAACTTCATACTTACAACTGAATTATAATTCTGTGCTTGGGTGTCGTTTACACGGGGCTGATGATACAATGTCCCAAGTTTCTAAATTAACCAACTTACTCTCTACATTATTAATATGGTTATATTCAAATATGTCATTACCAAATTGACGCCTATTAATAGGAAGTTCTCATAGATGAAGTTACAGAGGTCCTTTTCCTCTCACCTCATTTGGTTGTGTTTTTGCTGGTATTTGACGTACCCGTTGATTTTAATACGCTTCCCCAGCATATTTTAACAGCTTTCTCTTCACATACTTCCAATCTTGCATGTCACGTTTACGTTTGCGACCAATATTATCACATTTGCTACCTGACCGATAGAACTCCACCTTCCTAATACCCGCCATCTTGAAATACCGGGTTCCTTCTTCCGTGCACATGGAATTTCAATTTCCAATATATTACACATAGGAGGCAGTTGTATGCACGCTTAACATGTCATTTTATCTTTGTACGCCCCGGTAAACACGGCAAGCTAAGCCGGCGTTAGGGGCAGATGACCACGTAGTTCCGCCCCTTAAAACAACAATAACTAACTAAGCCGGCGTTGACTGGCGCTAATTGCGAGCGCACGTAATGGTTCAGTCGGTAGTGGCGCGCACTTTTACCAAACATGTTCAATAATGTGTACTTACAGTGCTCATAGTCTATGCTGAAAATGTCCTCCCTCTCTTGTAACACACACCTGACATCTTCTGATGTAGGAATGGATAACAATCGCATCTAATTTTTGTTCTGTAAGAACTCAACGTTGTGGACATAATACTCTTGATTGAAGTCTGACTATTAATGGGGTTCGGTGACCCTTGGTCCCTGTGAAGCAAGATGTTGTGTTTATCCTTGCACAGCTTACAACATGAACGAGTGCACTCGTTAGCGAAGTGATTTCCATACAGGCAATTAACACAGAGCTTATGCTTCTTGATCTCCCGCCATCTGTCATAAACACATATAGAAGTGAATGTTTTGCATCTAAATATGGGATGTTCTTCCGTGCAAAGCGGGCATTTCTGATTTTTCTGTGAAAGGAAACAATTTTCCCTTGGGTTCGTGAATGGCCTCGGTTTGAAACCAGACGCATTCGGTTTAGATGAAACGCCTACCTGCTTCAGCTGTTTTGGGCGATCACAGTTCTTAGTCTCGATCGATTCCAATGCATTACATGTTTCGAGTAGAAATTTGTCCAGTGTCTGATACGATGGTAGATCGAAAGTTGGTAGCGAGGTCTCCCATTTTTTAATGTTTCAGCGTCAAATCTGCTCGTTATTAAATGTATCAAAATGACATCTAATTGTTCTTCACACGACAGACCAAGCGCTGATAGCGACTGTATGTGTCTTCTGAAGCCGTCATACAAGTCTCTTAATGCCTTGGAAGATTCTACTTCTATTTTGTTTATCTGAAGGACGGAATTAATGTGGGAGGAAACAATTGCTCGCCGGTTATTGAACCTTTCATTTAACAGGTTCCACGCTATGTCGTAATTCGCTGCAGATATTTCTAGAGACTGTAACACGTCTGCCGCCCTGCCTGATAGCACTGATTTTAGGTAATGAAATGTCTGTATTTTTGACAAATTTGCATCTTCATGAATGAGATTCTTAAAGGTATCGGCAAAATTGGGCCATTCTAAATAATCACCTGCGAATGTAGGTAAACTTATTTGAGGCAGTTTAACTGAACGTGTTTGCGAACTGGAAGTTGATTCACCAATAGAATCACTTAGCGAAGTTGCTGACTTGGAAATTGCACTGTTTATGGATCTTATAAGACCAGATGTTTTGAAGTATTGCTCCTCAAAGTCGGAGCGATAAGATTCTTGTTCTGCTTGAAATGAATCATCCTCTTTCAAATCCTCTATTTGTGATTGAACTGTTTCATATTCTTCCCAGATTTTTGATAAGTGAGCCCGTCGATCTTCCAACTGATCTACGTCCTTAGATTGAGAATCTAATTTCTCTACGAAGCCTTGTATGTGAGATAAGCTAGCCTTTAACCTACCCCTTTTGCTACACAGTGATTTTATCTTTTGTTCCATTTTTCACTAGCAATTCCCAATAAACTGCTGAATGATATAAAATCACAATAGACCAAATGCATATACGTAAAAGAATGACAAAACGAAAAGACAAATACCTAACATATTTACACAATACAAAGATGAACTCCTGGTTTTGTTTCAAAGATTTGCGGGAAAACTGCGTACAAATAACATACAGTTTTACGGGCGAAATCATGTGTGATCACTAGCAATACCAATACATTGCAAGTACAAACGAACAGTTTTGAATGGAGAAACAAAGGAATGCATATGAGTCACAAGGAATAATTAAGGATGATCAGTGACTTACCAAGACGATGAATTCTGTTGTCCAGTAGTCGCCATGCTGGTAACCACCCACGCCATTTGTGAGAAGCCATGCTGTCTTTGGATCACACGAGTTCAATTTTCACTGTTTTCCTTGCCATATAATCGTGCCCGGAGGACCAAAACTTATGTCGAATACATAGACTAAGATGTGGTGGACTGTATAAAGAAATATATTTTACATTGTATGTACATGATTAAACACTGAACAAGTACAGTAGATATTAACATGCGTGCGATGGATGACACCATGTCCGGTAGCCAGTGCTACCTGCTTGCTAGTGAGGGTGCTGTGGAACGCAGGTAAGAACACGACCTTTGGGTCAACAACCCTCCCAGCAGGTGGGCCAACTGCCAGCAGAGAATGTACAGTGCCAGAGTTGCCAACAAGTATGTTTATAAAACGAGCAAAGCGAGTTTAATAATTTACATACGAGTGTGTTAAATACCATTATAGGTGAGTTGCATACGACTGTTTATGTTCGACGATAATTATAACTTCATCATATGTTCTAACATAAATATTCATAAATACCTGTCGAGATTCTGTTGATTGACTTCTTCTCCTTCTTCTTCTTCTTCTTCTTCTTGGGAATTGTGTGGGCGCAGTATTAGGTCTCTACCCAATAATGAATTCCAAAGCTTTGAAACATTGTACATCCTGAAGTAGCACCAACACTTAGCGCACAGGTACTACGTGGGATCTTTTTGTTATTTTGGTCAAATAACACGAAATAGGCTGTTAAAATCGCTTTAAAATTAAAATGAATCGTATTATCAACTAGTTATTCTTCAAATTCGATGCGCATGGAATGTCAATGGAAGGCAAAAATAGAAAAGTCATGATATCTGACGGTAAAGTTTCCCATAAGAAATCCCTTAGCTGAATAGAGCTGGGTTATTGACGTCCGTGGATCTAATGGGATACGCCTGCTTCCTCCATGACGTTCTGGTGTGTTTATGTCAACAGCAGCATTCACTAAAATTGTCGATGAAATCGTAATAATGCAATGCCCTGTGTAGAAGTTGGAGTTGCGGATATTAAGGTACAGTGCTATTTATTTTGCAATATTCCGCAGTTTGTTTATGCAAACATTGCGGACGGTGCACACTTTCCATGTCGGTATAGGCTAGGGTAAAAGGATGGTGTGTTGCAAACTTCTGGACGTAGATTCATAAATCTTGCATATTTCTTAGTTCTTTTTTTCTTTTTCGTAAAGGTTCGTGCTGATTTTGAATTTGTGTTTGGCATTGTAACTACAATGGTTGATCCGATATCCTTTATATGGTCAACTTTCATATCATGTAATTCATGTCCGACATGTTGAATTTTCAGCGCATGTGTGAAGCTATCCTTACCTAATTGGTCAAAGAATGAAAATCTTGTGCTCTGATTGGTTGGAGATGCTGTATAATAATGAAAAGTAGTACTTTTATGACCCTCATTGTGAAACAGTTTTCTGACATATAATATCTACATTTCGACATCGTCGAATATAAACTTACTCATATTGAAGTCTTGTAAGTTTTTCAATACATTGACACATTGTCTGGTGAAATATTTCATTGAGAAACATTATTTACTCATACACAAGGAATCGAAGGATTTCTCCGTATATGGACTTTCGAGGCAGGAACTAAAGTTTTCAGAGCTATATGGCTACTACTTCAGTAGTGCGTGTGAAATAAGCACAGCACGCAGGCGGAATAAGGTGCTAATGGCACAACGTATCGTCTGAATGTTTATCGACTCTCTTTTTTTCTTTTATCAGTAAACTTCCCGATTGACATTTACGGCCCCCAACATCTAAGCGTATTACCTCAGTTCGGTATCGGAGGAAACGTGAGCGGACTAGCTCACATGTTTTACTTTGATGAGACGAACTCGATCGCTTTATCGCTGTCAAGCCCAGAAGCTGAAGGGAATGCGATTTTAAAAGAAGAACGGGCTTAAGGCACAAGAACACAGTTTTCTATTTCTAAGGGGTAGTTCTGAGAATTAATCCACCTACTTTCCAATTCAAGGATGAATAATTCTGTTACTATTTTATACAATATTAATAATAATACATTTAGCCATACGTGGGTACTTGTCAATAATTTTACCAACACGGACATAGTCGAAATATTTATGCTGGTGTAGATCAATTATTTATTTATGTATTTTTTAGACTCCCTTATCCTCCCAGCTCGACCTCACCCATGGACTCGGCGAGGGATCATTCCTCTACCGTCACAAGGACGATGCCTGGGAGCTGAACATACTTTGTCAGTAGTTACAACTAGGGACGGTGACAGGCCGATCGCCCTGACGACCGCTAACTTAGGTCTAAGTAAAGAAGGGTCAGGGAAAGGATTTTGAAAGGAAGTCTGCCGTGGACCTGTTGAAAGGAACTGTCCATTTGCCGGGGAAATTATTTTCAGGGCGGCCGAGGTGGAATTCGAAGCCACGCTCAACCGATGCCAGCGAGGCATAAGCTAGCGCCCAAGCGCTCTTGGAAACCGTGGCCGGTCGACGTAGGGAGGCAGTTTAAAACTACCTACCAGCTGGGAGCCTGGGTGCATTCGAATAGTGTAAAATGTAATATGACTTGAGGGTTAAATTCAAACACACGCATAATTTAGGCCAACTTGGTTAAGCAGTTACCAAATATCTTAAATCAACCTCTGTCTCGAGTTATTTTAGGTTAAAACAAGTAGTTCCGTGAAGAACTATACAGTCTATTTTCATATATCCTACTTATGTTAATTGCGTCTATCAACATACAAAATTTCAGTTTGATTGCTGTAATAGATTCGTAGATATTGAGAACCGACTAAATATTGCGGATGGTCGCCATGTTGGATTTTATATATGTAGGTCTAAGTGTTATGTACTGTTACATGAAGAGTATTGTATACGTGTAGTATTCAAACTTCAATCGCATGATTAGGACACAAGAAGTAACAAGATGTTCAGTAAAGAACATATAGCCTGCTTTCTCCTAAATGTATGAGTATAGTTATAACTCGTTGTTATTATCAAAGAGTATAATAGAATCATTTCTTGGTTGAAGACCTTAGAAACTATTTACCTCTACCAAACGCCACAACCTAGAAAAAAACTACTACCATCATTGAAGAAAGATAGATAAGAAGTATCTCAAGAATGTTATGGATCTGGAGACATAATCGACCGGACTGGCTGCGTGGCTCTGCGGTAACGTTCTCGCTTGCTGGGCCCTAGGTTGCAGGTTCGTATACTGGCGCAGTCAGCTGGCATTTGAGGGTGCACAAATGCGAGGGAGCCGTGTCAGTAGATTTACTGGCACGTTAAAGATCCCCTTCGGGCCAAAATTCCGGCACCCCGGCGTATCTAAATGCAGCAGTAGTTAAAAGGGTCGTAAAACAAATAACATTATTATCATTGTTATTATTACATAATCGACCTGCCGTGGGCAACATCCAACTTTGAGTTGAGGCATGTCCTTACACGTCTGGTTGTGCATGGCTTTCACAACCCTAATTGAATTAACAAATCTTTCCGTGTCCCTACAGAGACGTGTGTATACAAACTATGTGGATATTTTCGATTGCTATTTGCCTGAAATAAAAGTATTAATAACCTGAACTAGTACCAGAGGCTAGAATTCAGTTACTACGTGAAATCGTTTTGTTCTTTACTTCAAATAACATTTTCAAATAACGCCCAATAGGCTGTAACAAACCCTTTAAAATAAGAAGTAAAAATGTATCATAGTATCATCCTGTCATTCTTCAAATTCGATGCGCATAGAATGCCAATGGTATACTATCAATGGAGTCCCATGTAGACCAGTCGTGAAATCTAGTGGAGAAATATCGAACAATATAATCCTAACAGAAGCCTCCGTGGCTTAGGCGGCAGCACGCCAGCCTCTCACCGCTGGGTCCGTGGTTCAAATCCCGGTCACTCCATGTGAGATCTGTGCTGGAAAAAACGGAGGCAGACAGGTTTTTCTCCGGGTACTCCGGTTTTCCCTGTCAAAATTTCATTCCAGAAACACTCTCCACTCTCATTTCATTTCATCTGTCATTCATTTATTCATTGCCCCAGAGGAGTGCGTCAGGCCTCGGCAGCCGGCACAGTCCATATCCTCGCCGCTAGATGGGGGCTTCATTCATTCCATTCCTGACCCGTTCGGAGACTGGAAGCAGGCTGTGGATTTTCATTTTCATAATCCTAACAGGGCGAGTGCATTCTAGCGGCCATAAGAAGAAACTTTTCAATAAAATCTGGAAGTTAATAAGTAGGCCGGCGTGCAGTTACCTTTTGGGCTGCTAGATGTCTCGAGCAAATCTGCTGGCGAATTATGTTTTAATTAAATATATGTTTTGCACCGTAATATGCACAATATAAGGCTTAATTTTAAAATGTCTGAGTCATTATAAAGCAACAAATATGTAAAATTTCAAGCAAAAAACCAAACTCTGATGGGGTTTGAACCATAGGCATATGAATGACAGACTAACGCTTTACCACGGAGCCAATTGTGCCAACGAACATTGATCTATATAAAATGACTTACATAGAACTTGTTAGCAAATAATGATTTAGACCTAACGATTTCATCAGTGGAGTATATTATTTATGTATAAAGCATTTCATACTAAGTTTATTTATTTTGTATCAGTACGCTATATTGCATGCAATACTCAAATTAGTGAAATATAAGTCAGGCACAAGATATCCGCTGCCATCTTGTCTTCTTACCGAGATGGCTCAGCTTTTTAAAATCACTTCTGCACTATAGTATTACAAAATAAACTTTTAATTTCGGACGTGCCTCTTCCTTTAGAACAGTTAAATCGATTCTCGGCTCGATAATCGGAACTGGTGGGTCCCATTATATGGATTATAAAGTTTGCATAATTCGCACGGCCGCCATCCTGAAATGGTACGGCGGATGACCTTGTAGTTTGGTCACAAGACGCGTCCTATATGAAGATATGTTGTTACCAAATTTGGTAGAGATCGGATAATTTGGTTAGTCGCTATTTGATTTTACGTTTTGAACGTTTGCGTGGCCGCCATTCTGATTTGGTAAAGATGGCGGCGATATAAAACATGACACTGAGGTGCCCTTTGCTTGTTCTACCTCTGTACCAAATTTCGTTCAATTCGGTTTCACCGTGTTCGAATTGATAGGGGGGGGGGACAGACATTCAGAGTACACACACTCACACACACACACACACACACACACACACAGACTCACACACACACATACACACACACAGCCAGACACACCATTTTTGGCCCTGTCGTGATCTCATAAGTCTACTTTCATTTTTTGCAAAAATCGAAAGTAGGCTAAAAACGAGATTTTAAAATTTCGCACAGCTGCCATCTTGTGGTTATGGAAACAATTGAAATAAATTAGATGCCAGTGGATTAACATTTGTATAAGGATTTACTCTACCAAGTTTCACTGCACTCGGAAGGTTAAATTGCGAGAAACGTCCATGTGAATATTTATAATTCGCGTCGCCGCAATGTTGGATTTGTGATCACCAGGCTATTGAAAGTTCTATATGTGAACGTATGTTCATAGCCCCTATGAACATTAAAAATTTCAGTTTGATTGCTGTAATAGATTCGTAGATATTGAGAACCGTCTAAATATTTCAGATGGTCACCATGTTGGATTGTTTTATGTACAGGCCATAGAGTCATGTGCCATTGAAGGAAAATTACTGCGTAGGTTCATTATTCAAACTTTCACTTCGATGGCATGATTACGACACGAGAAATAATAACTTAATTTTAAAATTCGCACAGCCACCAATTGAACTAAATTAGATACCAGTGCATTACAATGTTTATAAACATTTGCTGTACCAAGTATCATTGCGTTTGGATCATTAAATCGCGAGAAATGTCAATCTAAAACTTTCAAATTCGCTTGGCCGCCACATTCGTTTTGTAGTTACCGGTTTTTCAAAGTCTATAGATGAACTTCCAGTGGTGACCTTAATTTCCGTACAAAATTTCAGGATGATACCACTAATAGTTTCAGATATATAGAATGCCGGTGAAATATTTCGCACAGCCGCCATCTTGAGGTTATGTGAACAATTGAACGAAGTTAGATATCGGTGCATTACAATGTGTATAAACATATACTTTACCAAGTTTCGTTGCGTTTGGTTGGTTAAATCGCGAGAAATGTCTACTTAAAAGTCGCATTTTCGCTTGGTCGCCATGTTGATTTTGTAGTTACCAGGTTTCCAACGTCATATAGGAACTTCTAGTAGCTCCCTTTATCATCGTACACAATTTCAGGGTGATATTGGTAATAGTTTCGGAGATAATGAATGCTGGTGAAATATTTCGCACAGCCGCCATGTTGGATTGGTGAGACGTAACAAAATTTAAAGGGCACGGTCGGGGTCGCCCGGAATAGTGGTATGAACTTACCGAGTTTCATTGAGATCGCTCCAGCCGTTTAGAGTTTATTAGGGGGGGAGATGGGGACACACACACGCACACACAGACACACGGACAAAGGTGATCTCATAAGCCTTTTTTTTATAAAAGAAAATAGGCTAAAAATGATAATTTTAGTGTTCAGTATGTGTATTAAATTGGTTGAATCGTTCAAACGTTATTTGCTGGTGTCAAGCAGAAATACTTCTCCGTAACACCAGAGGTTGGTGTTGAAAATGTTGGCCAAACTGATTCACTGTCTAATAATCATAATCAGAGTCAGGTTCAGACTTCGGTACTCAGGTGGCTCTGAGCTTGTCGTCTAGGAGATTGCCTCTTCATTCCGAAAGCCGCTACAACACCGCCTCTCTCTCGTAAGATTTGAACATTTGCCTCGGTATAGGTACGTTGGTGGAGGTAGCTAAACGCACCTGCCCAGACAACAGGAGATTTGGGTTCGAATCCCGAATGCAGTCACATTTTCAAGTATTGCTTAACATAAATCATAGATTCAATTTCATTTTTGAAAGGTTGACAGCGTGGCTCAGCGGCAACGTTCTCGCTTGCTGGGCCCAAGGCTGCAGGTTAGTATCCTGGCACAGTCAGCTGGCATTTGAGGGTGCGCGAATGCGAGGGAGCCATGTCAGTAGATATACTGGCACGTTAAAGATCCCCTTCGGCGCAAAATTCCTGCACCCCGACGTCTCTAAAAGCCAGAGTAGTTCAAAGAGACGTAAAACCCAATAATATTAAATTATAATTGTTTGAAATTCCATTTTGTTTCAATTGTCAAACATCTACTGTGTAATCCGTCGATCTGTGTGATCGCGTAGAGAATGTTACAGTTGAAATTATTTGCTTATTCCTTTTTCCATGCCCGAGTGCCCAGGCTAGGGCCTCCAGTGTAAAGGTTCTGTCCATGATCCCTCACTAGAGCTTCAACTTACCCTGGTCATGGACGTTGTTAAGAGTACTGACATTAACCCCACATCATTTATTACTCTTAATAACGACACCCTATTAATCCCTAGTCACTGTACGCTATTTTTCTCTCCGAATAAATTGTACCTCTAATGAAGCCAAGAAGTAAGATTTATTAGCTATCATTTGTTGTTGGTATCGTTTCTAGTTAAATTAGTGGCCCGTATTGGAAGAAGGAAATAATTAGCTCTGGTCTGTCACGTTCTTCTCTACTCTTCAGACACACGCTCACAATAGCTATGTCTAACCACGGTTGATTGAGGTCGTGTGTTGTACAAAGAGTGCCTACAAACCATATAGGCATGTCAGCGGGTGACAATAACAGAGTGGTCATGGTAGCATAAATGTACTCATGCCATGAGAATTGAAAGCGTCTATCTCATTAATACAGTTAGTTGAGTGACATCGGGAAAAACCGGCGGTTGAGGGTTTGAGTCCCGCATTGATCACTTTACATCTATATGGCTAGTACCCTTTGTAAAACACATGGCCTAATAGCTGTAAGCTCCATTGGACATCAATGCGGTCGTAAAAATATCATTGTTCGTACTGTAGCTATGCCTGTGTCTAGGGAGCTTCGGGAAGAGGTAGGGAGGTATAACTTTCAATAGGGTGGTTCTAAATGGTGATCCTCCTTGCCAGAGCGTGCCCTGTAAGAACATCCAAATTATATGAAATCACGACCTCTGTAGGCACATTTTATACGGAGTGCACGTCGGTAGTGAATTCTGAGAAAAATACGGGTAGCAATAAAGGTACGTATTCCGAGTTCCATCAGAAGTCATTCATTCAGTCGGAGGTTTTCTCCGTGAGGGAAAGCGGCTTCGGTGGCATAGTTGGTAGCATGCTGAACTGCTGTGCCCAAGATAGTAGGTTCGAACCCGGCCGAAGTCGTCCGATTTTTAAGAGCGTTAAAATCCTTCAGTATGCCTACCTTCGGAGGACAAGTAAAGCCGGCGGTCCCATGTATAGATTTATTGCATGTAAAAGATCCTTCCACAGATTAAACTTGTGTCAAGCTAAATTGTTAGGTTAGATTTCGTCGGAACGCTCTATCAAATTTCCAACGTTCACCACTAGGTATCACTGATATCTGGTAGCGAAAGTTCAACTAAGCGCATTATTTTAGTGCAACAAAGTACATTTTCATTCTAGTTCACAACTCTACAAGATTTCTGAAATATGATTACAATGTTAGTGTAAAATATTGCAATTAACTCTGAAATCAAGCAGCACCAACCCTAGTGATTTCAGATTTAGACATAGGCCTACATTATCTCACAGATATGACTTGAAGAAGACGATCCACATTTTTTTGAATCACCCAATAAGTTATATGGTACAAGTGCAATTGATTTCGAACATGTACTTTATTGTTATGGAGCTAATTATATTGGCTATAGTTGTGTCTCGGACTGTTATACCACCTCAGTGGATTCTTCATAGCCGACGATTCACCATCATTACAGCATTATACTAAAAAAAAAAGTAACCCCTGGCACTACAGCCCATGAAGGGCCTAGGCCTACCAAGCGACCACCTGTAGCAAGCAAAAATCACACACAACGGCCCCAACCTATCAGAGGTAGCAACAGACTTCATGCAGAGTTTGATACTGTGCGCCGTGTAAATACCAAGGATAAGTAGACTGTCAACCATTCATCCATGATTTCGCCGACTGTTCTCAAAAGACAGCCGAAACACAACTGCAGCAAAACGCATATCATTTGCTGTTTACACTGAATAGAACGATGAACGTAGATCATTGGTAGTGTCCGCCCCATTATCCCAAATTCGCAGGTTCGATTCCTCGTCGAAGATATCATATGTTCGTAGCGTGGTTACAAGATAAAATGAATTAAAGCTGTCTCAGATCGTCCTAACGTTTAAATAGGAGATTATACCACCTTAATGTCAGCTCAAAGGACGTACACTATGCACGTGAGGCCATATTTTACACTACAAACACTGAGACCGGGTAAATAACATAATTCCGGTCATTCTTGTTAAAGAACCCAAGTGCTCTTAATGATCAATGTGCCAAGAACCTCGTAATTCAAGGTAAATACATTATTTTTAGACCTGTGACCAGTTTCATATCCAGTGAGCATTTCTGGAATTAATTGCACGGTGTATAATGTTGTTGGATGAGTGGATAATGCTTCGAAGGATGGCTAAATGAAGGCCCGCGTAGCACTCGAGGATTAACAGCGTAAGGATGAAGAAAGAAAACAACCACTGAGTGGGGTGGCTCAAACAAGGAAGATGCAGGTTTGGAGCATGTGCCCAGTAAGCGCATGCGATGTCAGACAAACCCGGATTCCCTAGATCTCTGAAGATTTCCTACAAGTTATAAGCCCCTGAGGGGTAAAAGCCTATAAAGGACCAAATATGTTTCAAATAAAATGAGTGTTGGTAGGGATTTATGAGTTTTTTCAATCACTTCCCGTTTTGTTGTCTCGCCGGAAGCCTTTCCTTCAACATCAATTTAAATTTACTGCCCTTCTTAGCGGTTGTGATAAGCATCGTTCTTAAGGTGGAGCGAGGAAGTCTTGATAGCTTTATGGAGCTCTTTATGCTTCGTGTTTTCTATCTCGCGCTATAACTCTGAACAGCTGATGTTTTATGTCCCCGAGATTGCTCTCATGCGTCCTGATGAGACAATGCTCTTCCCAACAATTGACAGACAAATATAAATCAGATATTGGTTCTGAAGGGCCTGCAGTTTTGAGAGTTATTATGAGCTACGTGGCTGAGACAGAACTGAAAGGCGCCGTACAAATGATTTCAACCAATTTTATTTAATAACACTTTAGTTTATAATAATTGTCCACTTTTCATTTTTCCATTTCAAAGTACTAGATGAGGTCTTCCTAATGAAAACCCCCTCGACGTTCGACGGCACTGCAGTTATGGGCTGAACGGCGCCATACTGATCATTTTAAAGGAGGGGGGGGGGGCATTTCTTATAGAGCAGGTAAGTTGAACAATATTCATTTATGACTGTGCCTGAAATAATCTTGTAAAACATTTGTTCATTAAGTTATCATAAGTTGATACTGTTTGCCTTTACGCGTCCAGTCTAGTCTGCAAGCCTCTGTTTGCGAATAAGTCACCTACATGATCCGCTATTAGCTGTTAGCACTGCTGCCTCCTCTGTCTATTTATTAATTAAATTATTTGTTTGTTTATTTATGTATTTATTTGTTTATTTTTATTTATTCATTTATTTACTTATTTATTTATGTATTTATTTTTTAATTTATATATTTATTTGTTTGCTTATTTATGTATTTATTTATTCATTTATTTATTTATGTATGTATTTATACTAGCAACCCACCCCGGCTTCGCCCGGGAACAGTTATGAATTCAAGGTGATAGGCTACTCTAACCAAGGTTTTATAAGATTTCCTTGTATACGACATTAATCGTTTTCCCTCCAGCAGTGAACACGAAAAGATTTCGGTTTGATGTAACACGCGAAAGAGCCACGTAAAGCTGTCCACGAGAAAAACATTCTCCACTGAGATCAACTCCAGTCACGCCAAGTGTCTGACCCTGTGCTTTGTTTATAGTCATGCCAAAGCAGACTCTTACTGGGAATTGTACTCGTTTGAAATGATAAGGCAAATATCAAGGAATCATAGGGATTCTGGGTACTAAGACCGTTTCTCCTGTACCACAGCTAGTTAAGATAGTTGCTTCAATGAAACAGTTTTCAAAGTTTTCATTACCAATCGCGTCCCATTGCATAATGTTGGTGGGTGTAAATTACCTGGCAAGCCAGAAGGAAGTAAATAATTTGGGAATTATGTAGGGTAATGAACAGCTTCTTCACTATCGACTACTGCGTCAACTGAGTAATATACTTGAGCCTGGGCAGTGAATTTGGAGAACACCAAGTCATTAATTTTCACAACTTGTTCGTTTGTCGGCGATAATATTGCTCTTTCTTTAAACCATGAAAGAGACTTTTTAGATAGATCATGGATTTGAGGATAAACGCTATCAATCAATTCTTGAATGCTGCTTACTAATACACAGAAATCGTGACTGAGGGTAATTTTCCCGTCAATGACCAGTAAATCTCCATTTCCGACTCTAAGTAACAAATTAGCAAACAGAAGATAAGAGTACTCTCATGTTAGTTTTGAGTACCAATTTTGTTATATATTAAGAACAAAGTTCCTAATGGTTCCGCCTCGTCAATACTGTTTATTTAAATGTCGTGATACAATCACCTGTCTTTTAACACATGGTACATGTTTCGACGTCTAACACTTATTGACGTCTTCATCAGCCTAAATATTTGGGCAGCACTTAAAACATTCCATTTATATACTGGGTGTAGTTAAAAATTGTACATAAAAACACACATAGATCACTGTAACACATTAAAAAGTTGTTAAAACATTTTCTTATGTTAAAAACTCAATAAAATCCTCAGCCGGGCTAGGCAGTCTTTCTTGGTTTATTTCTAATGTTAGCTTCAAAAGCCCAAGCAAGGGGTGACCATTCCCAACTGGAAAGAAATGAAACTATGTATGAGAGAAAGAAGTGGTAGATAAAATAATACTTTAAAAACCCTAAATGTTATACACACATCAAAAAAAGTTTTGCATCACCTCGGTTCCCAGATCTCCGGCATATAGACGTTGACTGTGTATATTGTATCCAAGATACAGTCCCTTTGACTGTTCATAGATGTCACTAAAACTGCTCAAAGATGTAAACAACCATGCATGAGCAGGGCCTATTAGACGGAGGGGGTACGACAGCCGATCAGTTCCAGTCATTCCACCAGGACGAAGGTACGCACTCATGTTGTCTGTAGTTCTACCATGCCTAGAAGGTCAATACCGCAGTTCGATCGCGTCCGCATTGTTACTTTGTGTCAAGAAGGGCTCTCAACAAGGGAAGTTTCCAGGCGTCTCAGAGTGAACCAAAGCGATGTTGTTCGGACATGGAGGAGGTACAGAGATACAGGAACTGTCGATGACAGGCCTCGCTCAGGCCGCCCAAGGGCTACTACTGTAGTGGATGACCGCTACTTACGGATTGCCGCTCGGAGGAACCCTGACAGCAATGCCACCATGTTGAATAATGCGTTTCGTTCAGCCACAGGACGTCGTGTTTCAACTCAAACTGTGCGCAATAGGCTGCATGATGCGCAACTTCACTCCCGACGTCCATGGCGAGGTCCAGCTTTGCAACCCCGACACCATGCAGCGCGGTACAGATGGGCCCAACAACATGCTGAATGGACCCCACGGAATTGGCATCACGTTCTCTTCACCGATGAGTGTCGCATATGCCTTCAACCAGACAATCGTCGGAGACGTGTTTGGAGGCACCCTGGTCAGGCTGAACGTCTTAGACACACTGTCCAGCGAGTGCAGCAAGGTGGTGGTTCCCTGATGTTTTGGGGTGGCATTATGTGGGGTCGACGTACGCCACTGGTGGTCATGGAAGGCTCCGAAACGGCTTTACGATACCTGAATGACATCCTCCGACCCATAGTGCAACCATATCGGCAGAATATTGGAGAGGCATTTGTCTTCATGGACGACAATTCTCGACCTCATCGTGCACATCTTGTGAATGCGTTCCTTCAAGATAACGACATCGCTCGACTACAGTGGCCAGCATGTTCGCCAGACATGAACCCTATCGAACATGCCTGGGATATGTTGAAAAGGGCTGTTTATGGACGTCTTGACCCACCAACCACTCTGAGAGATTTACGCCGAATTGTCGTTGAGGAGTGGGACAATTTGGACCAACAGTGTCTTGATGAACTTGTGGATAGTATGCCACGGCGAATACAGGCATGCATCAATGCAAGAGGACGTGCTACTGGGTATTAGAGGTAGTGGTGTGTACTGCAATCTGGACCACAAATGCTGAAAGTCTAGCTGTATGATGGTACAACATGCAATGTGTGGGTCTCATGAGCAATAAAACGAGCTGAAATGTTGTTCGTGTTGATCTCTATTCCCTTTGTATTTAACGGTTCCGGAACTCTTGGAACCGAGGTGATGCAAAACGTTTTTGGATGTGTGTATAAAGACTTACGATGTAATGCGGCAATGAGCTAACAGAGCCGTGCTGAGTCGGACGGAGACTGTCCTGTACTGAAACGATGTGTCAACATGGAAGCAACAAGCAAGACAATAGGGGCGGAAGAGGAGAGGGGTGAGAGTTCGGGAGTGTTTTGGTTAGGAGTGGGGAATTGGAAAAGGGGGGGGGGGGGGGGTATGGAGTAAGTTTAGGGGAAGGTAACATGGATCAACGGTTGTGGATTTATTTCTATGGTGGTTTATATTTTGTTTTGTAATGGATTAACGTTTCATAGAGTACGTTGTTTTCGAAATGAATCTCATTAAGATTCGTTAGGGGGGCGGTCTTTTGGGCTAAATCGATTTCAATTTCTTCTAAGATGTTCATTGTAGTTCCTTTATTTGCTCGATGTAAGATTCTCATATCGTTGTTAATGTCTGTGAACTCATGTTTGGTTTGTTCTTAATATAATTTAGTCAATACGGAAAAAATGTGCGACTCTGAGTCAAAATTTTTTGTTATATCCGGCCAGATGTAAGATCCTTTTAATCAAGCGTTTACTTCGTCGGCTCTCGTTCCTCTGGTAATAACTGGTAAGATTTGACGAAATTCTCCGGCGAACAAAACTGTGCAGCCACCCATAGGTTTGTTTCGATTCCTTAGATCACGCAAGGTCCGTCTATAGCTTCAACGGAAGTTTCGTGCGACATTGTAGCCTTATACCATACAACTACAGAACAATTTTGGATTAAACTGGCAGTGTTACTTTGTTTCGAAATATTACATACGCTTACTTCATAACTGCTGACTTTGAAAGGAAGTTTAAATGTTGCATGTGGTATTCTTCCCCCTTCCAAAAGAGTGGTTGCAATTCCAGATGATGTGACGGCAAGAGCAATATTACCACCAGATCCCACTTTGGCGAGCAACAAATTAATCAAGAACGTTTTGCCTGTGCCTCCAGGGGCATCGATAAAACATATCTTACCTTCCTTCTTAGTGATGCTGGATATGATGGTGTCATAAGCTTGTTTCTGATCGTGGTTCAGACGGTGTTCTTCTTGAGCAACGGTTTGAAGGAGCCGAGGACGAAGTGTTTCTTTCTCTTGTGACAATCGATAAATTATTTGTTGCTCTGTTTCATTGTTACGTAATAAGCGCTATTTTCGATGTCAATGAACTATGACCAATATCCGTTTTAGATCTTGGCATGATGGCTTAAAATCCCTGACTGGACTATTAATTATAATGAATTCTTGTCAGACGTAATTTAAGAATAGCGAGGTGCATGAAACACAAATCCCCCTTCCGTCCAATCTTAAATTGACTGTGTATTTTGCGGTATTTTGCGGAACGGAAAGTTCACATGCGAAATGAAGAAAAGCCGAGTTGCACTTCCAGGGAAACTCCAAACACAACCACCCTTCTCTGAAGTCTTAACTCAACACGACTCAACGGTTTGCTGCTGGCTGTATCTGGGGTAATAGGTTCGCCCGCTAGTTAGGCTGAAACAGGGGTGATAGACTCGCCCTTAGCTAGCTCGTAATCTGTCGCCTCAGTATTTGGAAGGACCTGGTTGGAAGAAATGGAAGCGTAAAAACACTTATAGTGGGCGATGTATTGAAGATAGAGATATGCTCTCCCGGACGTTTTTGTAGAACTTTTCATGCTGAACAATTCTTACATTCATAGTAATTGGATATTTTTAACGGTTTGCCCTGCGTAAGCTTATAAAGCACTTGGACGCCAGTTTTCTTTTCGACCTTTTCGCTGAAATCGTTACTGCTCGCCTTCCTTTGATCATAAGTAAAATATTTTCTACAGAAATCATCCTCGAGATATCCTTTACAGAATGGTGAAAAACCGCATCAAAATCCATCCAGAGGTTATTGAGATTACCCGTGACATCCAAGAATTGGGGACTTTATTTTATACTAAGTAGAGATTTATTTATTTATTTATCTATTCGAAATGTGGAGATTTGAAGTCATTCAATTCAGTGTTTCCTATACAAATTGTCTTTTGCAGATTTTCAAGTCGGTCAACACGATTGTGCCTAATAAATTGGGTGGGGTACAAGTTATAAATATGTTAACACACTCATGTAAAAATTACATGTTCTAGTAATTATCACACTTAAATGGCCAAATTTAGTTGCGGAGATCCATAAGTGAGCACCGCTGTGAGGAGAACAATACCAAGTTAAGTGTACATTATAATTAGATTTTTCTAGTGCATGCTAAAATTTGTTAATTGATTTATTATTATTACAGTGTGATATTTTAAATTCTATACTCGTGCAATACACCGTGACCCACGTAATTCACAAAACCTTGTAATACAAAACAAACCTAACATACTATACTCATCTAACGACGTGCTATTGAACCACAGTAGTGAATTTACAGTAGTGAAAAAAATTAACCTTAACACAGTGATCAGGATTTGATGATGGCCACTTGAGGGTCGAAACACGTCATCCTAAATTGCCCATTTAAGTGTGATAATTATCTAATACATGTAATTTTTTCCAGGAGAGTGTTTACATATTTATAACTTGTGCACCACCCAATTCATTGGGCACAATCTTGTTGACCGACTGAATAGCTGCAAAGGACAATTATTTATTTGAATAGCATCACAGTGTTGGTATGATGTCTTTATAGATCGTTTCAAGAGATTAGTGCTTTTCAGTCGGTCAACACGAATGTACCCAAAAGAGCTGGGTTATGCCTTAATCCTGAAATAAATTACATGAGATTAATAAATACACAAGGATGACCAGTTTCGATCGTCAAGCGATCATCATCAGATCCATTACACTTAGGCTATAAAATCTATGTTTGAAAATACAGGTGAAAATATTTACAATATGTACAATTATTTAGTTGCAGTATTGGTACTGCAACTGTCGGTGCATGCTAAATGCAGTATATATGATATTAGGTGAAATGCTAAATGGTGATAGATATACGGAGTTTGTAATTTGGAGTGATTATATGGTGGTAAAAATTAACTATGGTTAAACTGTAACATTACAGGCTACTACTTATCTGTTTGTCTTCCTTGCTGGAGCTACGAGCAGTTTTCGTGTTCGCTGTTACTCCTGGTGTGGTCAACTGAGATGGGCTGTTATCTCAACGACATTGGTTTTTCTCTTTTTCTCCCCCCTGTTCATATGTGCTGTGCGGAGTCAGTGCGATGTGTTTATGTGGGGTGTTGCCAACCTAGATAAGATGTATGTTAATGAATGAGGTGGGTCTACAACTATCAAAGACCGTGGAACATTCCTCGCCACGCGTGGACCATAAGACATTCAAACTAAGCGCTGCCCGGTCTAATGAAGACGTCCCGGCACCTTTAATACTGCCCCGAATTTGGGCCTTGGTTTATTGCAGAAGAAAAGTACATCGTACACCTGATCCAAATAACATTTACCTATTAAAACTCCCTAAATCCCCCCACCCTTAAATCTAGCTTGGCAGTATCGCTAGGTTGTGTCTTGTTTCCGACAGGGTGTGTTTTTAGTAGCGTGAAGAGGGGTGAGCTCTCCATGAACGTGTGTTCATTTAGGTTGTTGGGATTGTTTCGTTTGGCTAGGTGTATCTCGATTGCTTCCTTTATGTCAAGAGCTCTGCCTTTCGATTCGTGATGAATTATTATTAGGTCCGTCCCGGTGTTAGTAAAGCTGTGCCCCACGTCACACATACGGCTGAATGTGTTCCGTATCTTATCGCATTCCTATGTTCATTATAACGTGTGTCTACCCGTCTTCCACTCTGTCCGATGTAATTAGCTTAACAACCGGTGTCTTGGCACGTTATAGAATATACCCCTGACTTTGAATACGGGTCATGTTTATTTGGATTACTATTTTGTAGGTGCCTACCGGTTGTGTTTTTCGTTGTGAAAGCTATTTTTATGCCTTGCTTTTTGAATAGATTAGTGATTGTATATGTATTCGCATTCACATAGTTGAAACGCGGAAATTTTTTCTCATTACTGTCCGGTTTGGGAATCGTTTAACCTTTATTTTTATGTTTGGCTATAATTTGGTTCATTTTGCTTGGCGGGACATTGTTTTCCTTTGCTATTTGCTTAATGGTTCTTATTTCCTTATTATAGTTGTCTTTTGACAAGGGTATGTTTTAAGCCCTGTGCACTATTGAATTGAACCCCACTAATTTGTGCGTACAGGGGTGATTAGACTGATTGTCGATTGCATGCGAGGTTTGTGTGGCTTTCCGGAATATGGAATATGAAAGCTCGTTGTCTTTACGTTCAATAGTTGTGTCGAGATAATTTATTTTTCGTTCTGTTTCGGATTACTTAGTGAATTTGATTGAGTGGTGTAGGCTATTAATGGATTGGAGAATTGGTTCTTCGCTTGTTAGTTCAGTATCGTAGATGCAAATTACATCATCTACGTATCTTTTCCATACTACGATTCCCTTTGTTGAAGTCTTTTCTAAGAACGCATTTTCTAGTACATTAGTGAAGATGTCAGCGATTAACCCGCTTAGTGGCGATCCCATCGCTAGGCCTTCTCTCTGTGTGACCATTTTATTGTCGAATTGAAACACGTCTTGGTTGAGAACGACCCTCAGTAATCTCACAATCTCTTCAGTTTCTTTTGCCGAATTCTTGGATTTTAAGTTGTTTTCGATAGTGTTGATTGCTTTAACAATCGGAATATTGGTGAACATGTTAGTTACATGTCAATTTACGCGGCTAACTCATGACTAGAGTGAACGCCATATTTTGTGAAGCCAGTACTTACTCGTTGTCTGATGAAGCAACATCTATGTGAATGTGAAGCACAAATAAGGACACGTTCCGTGAAGGGAATCCATGTGCTATGGATAAACCCGAGTATATTTGTCAAATGGACAGCCATCAGGGCATAAACTGTTAATCGAATAATTGTGTACAATTAATAACATTTAATCTGAGAAATATTTTGATTCACGAAGTGAAAATTCAGGAAGCGTGCAACGCAAACTCTAAGACCACATGGTCGCATCCAAGTGTATTATAAGCTGTGAATTGATAAACTGTGTAAATCTGCAGGAATATTTTTATGTTTTGCCGGATGGGCAGTGATTATGATTTTATTTTGTGTACATAATTCGTTAAAGTAACGAGTGAGCGTCCAACAAGCGATAACTTAACGCCAGTGGCGGAGTGAAAGTGGGCAATTTATTACCACACCTTAGCATCAGTGAGTGCAAGTTTTCTTTTAACATGTGTAATATTATCACCAACGGCAACATTATAATCCTACTGAAACGTCAAATCTTGGAATATAACCCCTACCACGCAATGCAGATGGATAGCTAAATCATGCGTGGGGAATTGGCAGCGGAAGGTGACCGGAAACAATGAGGAAATGATTTAAAACTGTAGAGGAGACCGCTTACAACATCTCATGGCGGGTCTCGAACCGACGGTCGCTGCATCTGTAAGTCAGATCTTGTATCAGTAGCGTTATTGTAATGAGTTGGAAACAGTAGATTTAATTTTAGTTTGGTTTCATTTTCAGTGCACAATGCAGGTAGCTATTATAAGAACACATGTGGAAAGTTATAGATTTGTTAAAACTTCATAAACGCCAGGAAGGCTGTATTTTCAATGTCCATTTAGTATCGTTTCAAAACAGTTATTAACAACTTTTATTTTGTCAATCTGATGAAAAAGAAACTAGTTTTGGCAGGTGCTAAAACAAGGCCAAGGTTACATGTATAAGCCAAACCACTACACAGCACACTCGATTTTAGGCAGTACATCTTTATTTATTTAGAAGGCTGTGAAATTCTTAGCATTATTATAAGCGGAATGCAGAGTTCCGTTATTCACATTTGTTGGCCAGATCAATACTTGAAAACAGGTTTATTTCTTTGCGAGAAGCCAGACAAGCAATGAAAGCAACAGTATTTCGTAACCAGAGAACATAGGTTCGACCTCATTCAGGGAAGAGGCAATTTAATAAATGCACAATCTCACACTTCACTTTAAATCAGAAGCCTTCATATTAATCCATAGCGTTGTTTGAATGTGTTTTACACACACATAATGTTTATGACCAGTATTTAAAACGTGTATAACGTAGGAATCCACACTTATTGAAATTAACATTATTAGAGTGTTATTGATATGAGTCGTGATGGTGGATCAATACCTCCGACATGTTATTGTGGTTATACCGGTGGTAACGAACTACTGCAGTCGTACCTAACCGAGGGCGCCTGGATTGATGAATCCGTAATAGTAAGAGTGAGACACAGGGTGTCTAATAATAATGATGAAGTATTGGTGGAGACACAGGGTGTCTATTAAGTTATTAAGTTATTATGCATTAGTTGGATACATACGTTACCTAAGTACACTGAACGCTATTTAAAGGTCCATAAACTGAACAACTCTACTGTGAGGAATAAATAATTGTGTGAAGCTTTAATAATGAAAGATAGGATTTTGTTAAACTAAACAAATCTCATAATTCCCCCTGAGCCTAAATAAAGATAATAAATATTAAAAATAAAATATTTTCTGGACCAAATGTTGACACTTAGTTATTGTTAAGTTATTTTAGATAAATTTTGATACATTTTCACATGAATAGTCGACAACCAATTGGTGATGTGATAACTGTAGCACACACATCAGATTGGTAGCAATATGAGTCGATGTAATTGTTTAATTACCATTGCATTTGCAGGCTTTCCTATTCTTCTACTTTCTTAACACTTTAAAACTATGACCGTTTGTTACAAACAATAACAAATCGAGTACGCAGGCAGTGCCAATTGCACAACCATAGGAGTGCTGAATTATTGTATGCATTTGTGTTGAATTAGCATAGTTTTTTTAAATTCAGCAACATTTTGCACATAGCTTGATTTTCTTTTTAATAAACGCGTCTCGTTTATTAACTAATGATATTTAGGACTAGCTAAACACTTAAATCTAAATATAAATGTTAGAGATGGCACCATCATTGCATAGGACAAATTTTCCCCTTGCTACTAAATGTAAATGTTTCTAGTGTTTGTAAACAATTAAATGTCTTGCTTTGCTGTATATTCTCTTGATGTTTGATCCTCCCGTAGTCATTTCGATGTAATTGCTTAGGGCTGATCTTACGTGCCATTCTCTTAGCTTGTTCGTTCTTAGTCGAATTTTGTATTAGGACCATGAGAGTAATTTAGATCTTGATTAGGACTTTTTTTTATATTTTCTTTCAGGGCAGAATAGTATCGGACTAGCCGTTTGCAACTCTCATGCTAGGCTAAGGATCTATTCTGAATAAAATATATTCGTGATTTTAACATAAGACTGACCTCTCTTTTCTTGTTTAGTTTTGTTATCGATGCATTCCTCTGAGATGGTTAAAGATCGAACCTCACTAATTCCCGATACCCCCGAGTGCAGACTTTGTGCTACACCAGCCTATGAATGTGTCGTCCCCTATATGGCTACGACACATCTTGAAATAACATATAGTAAGTCTCCTATGTGTTACGTTAAAAGCCAGATAAGGAAATACATATTAAACGAATGGAATATCGCATGGACATGTAGCCTGAAAGGGTCTGTAACAAGTGAAATATTCTTCCCGGAAGTACAAATTCGACTGTAATCAAAATTATTAGTGCCAAACTTTGTCCTCACACAATTTTTAACTGGTCATGGAAAATTCAAGTCTTATTTTGAACGTTTTAAAATAGCAACAGACAACTATTCATGTTAATATGGATTGCCTCAATCGGTGTGTCACCTTGTATTTGAGTGTCCTGTTTTTGAAAAGGAATGATACAATTTACAATGCCACCTTTATAGCTGTAACCTGGAACTTTCATAACCGCTGTACCATATTTTCAAGAGGCAGTGCTGTTTAGGACAATTTCTCACATTCATCAACAATTTTTTTTGTAAACTATATTAGTAATATTTGTATTTGCTTTGTTTTTAATCTATAACCCTAATGTACCTCTGGTAAAATAGGGTTCCTGTATTGTTTTCTGGATATTCAATAATAATAATAATAACTGGAAGAGGGTCTCGGAAGGGTCATTTGAAACCGGTGGCTCCCCGAAACCTTTGGCCAGCGGGCACAACGTATTGTAAATATTTTCACCTGTATTTTCAAACATAGATTTAATAGCCTGAGTGTAATGGATCTGATGATGATCGCTTGCCGATCGAAACTGGTCATCCTAGTGTATTTATTAATCTCATGTAATTTATTTCAGGATTAGGGCATCACCCAGCTCTTTTGGGTACATTCGTGTTGACCGACTGAAAAGCACTAATCTCTTGTTTACTAAGGCAACACTGAAAAAATGGCTTCTAACTCCACAAAGATCGTTTCAATAAAACTGTTAAACAGAGAATATAATTTACTTTATGTTCGACCCTGGCGAAATGTAAATATTATATGTCAGAAAACTGTACTAGAATGAGACTCATTATAGTACAAGTTTTCATTATGGTACAGTTTCTCCCACCAAACAGAGCTCAAGGAACAGTGGTGTGACCAATTAGGTGAGGATAGCATCACACCTGCGCTCACTTCCATGGCCCCCTATTTTAAATTTTACTGCGTGGCGAGTGACATAGTGAGGTATTCCAGGAGGCCATGGCCAAATACAAGGTATTCTCTGCGTCTCATACGCTCTGTTCAGTATATAAAACTGATGAAATCTCGACAGATTTTTATGAATATTTATGTTCCAACATAAAATAACTATAATAATCGCCGAACATAAACAGTCGTATGCAACTCGCCTATAACTCGCTACGCTCGTTTTATAAACATACTCGTGTCTTAATTATTGCCATTATAGGCTCGTTGCATAATGTACTATTATGAACCTCTCGACGAAGTGCAACATAACAGTCATGAGGATTGTCTCTTTGTTGGCATAATAATTCTATAACTCGTAATTCCATTCTCTATGCTATTTTATTATGTCATAAGCCACAAGTTTTCATTTACCACAATAAACTCGTGATAAATAACTTGTCTTTATGATAATGTCAAAGAGTAAATCGTGAGTACTCCCACTTCTTAAGAAGTGGGCTGGATTGGAATTGGGGACGTTTCTGTCGTCATGAAAGTAGTGTTCTCGCAGTCATGCCAGTAATAATTGAACAAAAATGAAAAACCTTGAATGCCACTCATAAAAATAGTCTGTGTGATAGCTGCACTTCCAAGTAAATTGAAGGGATCGCTGGTGCTGCGTGAAAAAAACAGACGCTGGGTGTTTGGAAACGAAATCCTGGTTACAAAACCATTCAGTCGTTGGTGGCAGTTGAGAGAAGATCATTGCAAAACCTCCCTGGGACCAGCAGTAATTGAAAGTATGCAGTTTTCACTCACCAAATCTCCAATGTAAAAACAAGCCTTTTAATTTTCAAACGGATGCTTAGGGACGAACGGAAGAAATAAAACACGAAGAACTTTGAATAACAAACCAACTAATAGTATTTTTTGTTTGTTTTTGAATCAGACATTTTTCTGCATTGAAATTTAGTTGAAAACATATATGGGCATAATCTTCATTTTAAATTAGGTATTTATTCAAATTAAGTTTAGTTGTGAACTGTGGAATTTGTAACAGTGCCTCTTATTTCTGATATTTTGATAGAATATATTAATATTAATCACTCAACAAATATTGGGCTTCCCTATACGTGTTAACCAGTTGAAGAGCACGTTTACAAAGGAGACTCATACAAGACTTCTCTCTAACTACTTTTCGTGGAAAATACAATCTCGTCCTTACTTATCGATTCTATTCCTTTTATAGTGTGTAAGCCCGTCAACTCGTTTGTTTGAAATCGAGACACTTGTGTCTTTACCTGAGTATATCCCATATTCGATGTTATCCTTTTTCCATTCTATATCTTTCAAATTATAGGTTTTAATACATCAAGATGGTGGTTGCCCGTTATTTTTACTCCATGGCCTTGTGTCTCCTACAAGACCGATCTCCCGTCACGTTCTGTGTTCATTGCTCAATTACATTCTAATTCATGGACAATAGTGTCTTAAAAGTACGCATGGGAGTCATCTTGAATGTGCAAAATCGAAGCAATTATACAATCATCGGAGTCAACGTCCAATTTAAAATTATCTTCTTGCCAGTTATAGAACTTCATTAGATAGTATAAATATGTTATCTATTCAAGATGGTGGCTTAGGGCAATATACCGTCTTATAACGTTGTACCTTGAACAAATGTGGTGTCTCATAAAATAATTCTCTTTAATATTTACGATGATTGTTCTCTTATATCCTAATTTTATCAATTTTCCTGTTTTAATAAAAACCATGATCACCATCTTCAATATACGGCCAATGCACTGTGCTAATTTCCTATGTAATACTATAATTTTCCCAAGCTTCTGAGTTTATTAGTTATTGACTTTAATATTAGCGACATTCAAGATGGTGGTACGTAATATTCAGTATGGTTACATTATAGCTCTAACACTTATGTCCATAATGTGACGTTTCTTGATTGCCAAGTTACTGAGCACTGACAGAACGCCAATTCTCGATTATAATACTTGGAGATTACGCAAGGGCACCATATTGGGCCAATTAGCCGAGAAATCTGTAGCTTCTGCGCTCGACTACCGTCATAGTGTGGTAAGTACTGTTGAACGTAGTAAGGATCTATTGATTGATTTATTTATTTATTTACCTAGTAATCACCATACACAATGACAATTCAGTTGGCCCCCAGTTTGTTTACCTAACATGGTGGCAATATTTAAAAATTGGTGAGGATGTCCTCAAAAGGACCTATAACTGTATCAATTTTGGTTAAAATTGGAGTTTATACTTGGCAAGATTTTTAAGGACAATCACACTCAGGTATGAACAAAGACACATACGAGTATAAGAGATATTTCTTATTGTCTGAATGAGATGAAAGCAGACTAAAATGTGTTAGATATTAGTCATGAAGTTCATTTTTAGTCATTGGGGAACACCTTAATTACGAACTGCTTACTCGAATAATTGATATAATCGTCCCTAAAGGCAGGCAACCCACACCTCTGTTGTCCATCTAATGAATCTCTGCCTGATAAATACAATCTCAATAATTCAGCCATTGAGAGTAGCAATAACATGTCAGGGAAGTGTTCGTTTCCATTTACCTCTGTGCTCTGTTATGGACACCTGAATGCTGTTCAAATGAATTCGAATCGAACTGAAAGTGCTGTGTGTCACATGTCCAGGATAAACAGATAGCTCTGTTAAAGGTTAAATGTAGCCCCATTAATCTTGACCAGCACTGGCCCGTTACTCGCTCCAAGTGTTTGCCACTATTCTGTGAACATCTGCACATTGCTAGTGGATATGCACAGCCTGACATTCGCCTGAAATACTGCCACGGGTAGGTGTTGGTTGGTAGTGCTACCAAAACATAGAGAATTTTTAAATTATAGTCCGGGATCGATTTAACTGTCGGAAATTCAACTATCTCCGTGCCTAATGTATGGGGTTAACGCAGTAGCTCATTTTCAGTTTTGGCACGGAAGATGTAATTTGGTGGATTTAGAAACAAAAAGACAAGTGACCATTGAGAAGTCTAGAAAACGATCCTTAGAGCATATAAGGACCTGATCGGATCCTTAAGAATACTTATCTACACTTTTGTATAAATATTCAGTGGTGTCTGTCTGTTACTCTTTCACACAATAACTACTCAATTTGATGCAACTTTTCAGTCGGTCATCATAATATAACCCCTGGGACTTCAGCCCGTGAAGGGCCTAGAGCTACCAAGCGACCGCTGCCCAGCCATTTGGCCTGCAGATATTGTGGTGACGCGTGATCAGTGCATCTGGTTCCCTCGGCCGTTAATCATGGTTTTCGTAATCGGGGCGCTGCGTCACTGTCAGACAGAAAATCAATTGTCCTCACGAGGCTGAGTGCACCCCGTTCCAGCCCTCACGTCAGTTTCTAAAATCCCTGACGGAAGCCGGGAATCGAACCCGGTGCCTACGGGTGTCATCACAATATAATCCGATGCAAATAAAGAACCTGAAAAAATCACATGTGATTAAAATATAAACAGTATATTCTACGAGTAACTTTTGAGGTTAATTTTTGGCATGTCCTAGTAATTGAGATTATACAGGATCATCAAAAATAATGCCTAGATTAGAGGTAATGTAATGGTTTTAGTCTTAAAATGCGAGGAAGATATTACATTATCTTCCATACTTCAGTAAGTTTCAATGCGGGATCCGTTTGTTGCTCTGCCGACGTGTGTCGAGTGTATCGCGTACAGCGCGAAGGTAGCGAGGTGAAGCCTCACCTTACAGAAAAATGACATGCTGTCCAGTCTGTTGTCAGATATCTTCTATTTGAGTGAACACAAACTGTTCAAGCATGTCGAACTAAATTATGCTTGTAATTGATTTTTCAGTAAAAAAGATAGGTCCAATAACTTGGTCATGAAGCAACCCACTCCTCACATTGACACACGTTAGACGTCTGGAGATCAACAAACAGAGCCCACATTGAAACTTACTAGGGGATGAAAAGAAAGTTGTATTTCCCATTAGGCATACATTACCTGTAATAGTTATTTGATAGCAATTATTTAAAATCGAGGCATTATTTTTCGATGACCCTGTATTGTGTTTACTGAAAGAATATTTGCAATATCAATTGTCAATAAGGCAACACTGTAAGAAGACTTCAAAGGTCCCTGATTCATAAACATAGCCTATATACGAGGAAAAAGCATAGGAGTATTGCCGTTTGGAATTAATTTATTTCGTCATTACAATGTGATGGCAAAAGTTACGTTTCAGTTCAGTAGCAGGCGCTGCGGCATACCGCCCAGCAAACAGATATCCATGGCAGGTTGCATACATTTACCCTTGCCCACGCTTTTCCCTACTAAAGTTTTGCTTTCGTTTCAGAGTTTATTTACGCAGGTTTGAACAATAAAAGTAAGATACACACACGTGTACTTTTTACCCATATGAAGGACGGGTAACCAGCTAGCATTTTTTTTCTAGGGGAAGACATACTAAACCTCCCCCCCCCCCCTCCGTTACTTCTGAACACTAGCCTGGAACCGTTCAGGCTAGAGTCATTTTATATTTGCCCATAGGGCATTCCTCCTTAGTGAATTAACTTTAGTTGCGAAGATCCAGATCCGTCTTCTTTGCTCGGAGGATATCTTCAAAAAAAACTTGCTACAAGTTTCCAACGTTCTTCATTTTGTAACATTACCGCAACAATATTGTCCGGAGATCTTGAAGAGACTGCCTATTTTGGACCCACCGTGATTAGAATTAGCTAGCTCATTAACACAGTAGATACAATCTGGTGAATCCACTTTCCCCATCTTCTTGTTACTAACAGAAGTACCCATGCCCTGTCAAGAACTGAGTGCGATAATAACAAACCTCACCATGTTTCCTGTTTGTCCAAACTTGCACCTGGGGTATCATTCTCTTAGTCCACTGGTTTCGGTGTCCTTGCTCCCATCTGATCTTCCAATTATGAAAGATCTGTACTCTTGCTGTTCGTCTTGCATTTTGTAAACCTACTTCCGATTTCATCCAGTAAATGTACTTGCGTTCTGTAGCAAGAAAAAAAATGGAATTATCCCAGCAATAACAAGAAAAGCTTCTTCAGAGACCGTGCGATAAGCAGATGCCACGAGCAAAGTACCCCGCCTCTGCACTTGCGCTAGTGACTTCATATAAATTTCCTTATCCAGGGCATCCACCCATATTTCCGCTCCATACAGAGCTAGTAACTAGTAGTAATAACCATATTAATAATAATAATAATAACGTCAATTATCTGAGTGGCATAACCACAATGGAGGTAGTCGACCCGATCAGAGTTCTTGACTGCAAAAAGGAATCCCTGGCCTGGTATCGAGCCGGAGTTTTCGTATGGTAGGATGGCCAGCCCTTCCTCCCACAACATCCGCCAGGCTCCCATTTGTCATTTCGATGTTGGGAGTCCCCGGATCAGACCAAACCAAGACTTTAAAATTCTTCTCAGAGCGAGGAATTGAACCCGAGACCTCTGCGGTAGAAGCGATTATCAACATATCCCATGTATTTAAATAGAACAACAGATAGATGTTTGAATAAGTCTGCCTAACACAATGTCACTGCACCGACAAAAAGACACATAATCACATAGACGATTTTGGTAGTGTGGCGAGATATGTACTTGTGAGTGCATTGCGACACTTTGGCAGCCGTAACATTTGCACACCACTTCGGTATTTCATTTCTGTTCGTTCAAGTGTAGTAAATTCCTTCATACCCCCAGCAGATTGAAGCGAGATGAGCGTCTCTAGTACAATAAATATACAAATGAACTTTCAATTTCAAGTTGAAATAAGCAGCAAGCTAACTTTGTTACGGGAGCTATAAATATTCATGGACTGAGGACGAAGTTTTAAACTCGCCAAGCTTTATAACAAGGGAGATCCGTACAGGAGAAACATCGCTATAATCAACAGAGCTATCATACCGTACACAAGCTGACGAGATTACTTGCCAATAAACAACCGCAGGTGACTGAGGATGATGCTACAGGAATTTTAGATTATTGTCAATAACGATGTATTTTGTTTTATTATTTTAGCTGTCTACTTTATATTGGGGGCGTGGTGGCACAGCGGTCAAGCTGGCGGCCTCTCACCACGGCGGACCGGGATCGATTCCCGGTCAATGCATGTGAGATTTTCAAAGTGAAATGCCATGTCCTGTGGTTCGGATTCCACGTAAAAAGGAGGTCCCGTGGCTCATGATCTCGAGATTAACGGTCACTTAAAACTACAATCTTCCTTCCTTGTCTACTTTATAGTAGACAACGCCGCAATGATAGATTGAAGCTGGACAAAGGCAAACTGTGACCTACGCCACGCATTAAAACGACTAGCTGTCCACGGTTCCATAGTTCGTTGGTTGGTTCCTCAGTTTAGGGGCTGCGACAACGCGGTCATGTAGCCCCGTATACTTTGCGTGTGTGTAGAATTTGTCTGATAACCGGTGTTAATTGGGATGGCTGTATTAGTGTGTGTTATATGTAATTCAAGTAAGGACTGCAGACGATCAATTTCAAGTAGTTCCTACGTGTTCTACCAAATGCTACCGTCAACGACGCCTAGCTGTGAACTTGACTGCTAGATGCCACCGCAAGTCGCACCTGGCGGCGAACGTTCGAACTGAAAGAGCGTTAATCTAATCTAAGCTGCAAATTTAGCTTCACAAAATAGGCCTAATTGTAGTTAGTGGAAGGTTCTTTTACATGCCATTTATGACATGAGCCGGTTGGCTTTACTTCTCCTCCGAAGGAAGGCTTACTGAGGGATTTTAACGCTCTTAAAAAAATCCGACGTATTCGGCCGGGTTTGAACCCGCGATCTTGAGCATGGAAGCTCAGCAACTACGCCACCGAACCCACCAGATACAAACCTAAAATTACCCTACGTAGACAATTTCTAAGATGTTCGCCTGAGGAATGAAATAAATCATCTAATTAACCCACTTGTTATCTAGGCTATACTAATATAATAAAGATGAAGAGTTTGTGTGTTTATGTGTTTAACGAGCTAATCTCTGGAACTACCAGTCGGATTCGGAAAATTCTTTTTGTATATGATAGCCTGATCGAAGAGGAATAGTTTAGGCTGTGTAGCATTAGGCTACACCTCTCAGGTAACCTTAAAGATTGCTTTTTGTTCAGTAAGTCGGAAGAACAAGCGCTCCAGAACGACTTCAATAATACCGAAGTCCATTGTTGCCATGTAATGCGGGCCGCATCACATCGCCCCTACCAGTGTTCTGGTGCAGAATTGCGAGCTGCTTATAAATTTCAGTCACGGGGAGTAATTAGTGCAAAAAAAATTCTCAGGCCCCTTAAAACAGTTATCATCATGACAATAGTATGCCTGTGTATAAGGGCGATGGTGTTGGCGCAGTATATTGAGGTTATGAGCTGCAATAAGCGTTGGTGCTTTAAAATTTACTTTCATTTATTCCGATCCTTATCCTTGAGCGCTCCAGTTCTGTAAAACAAATAAATCCACCGGGCGAAGCCGGGCACTACTGCTAGTACAAGTATATAATTAATTTATGTAAATTTTTCCAGGTTAATAGATGTAAGTAGGTGAGTGCCATTCCAATTGAGCACATTAACGTGTTTCCCATCAGAAAAACGGGTATTTTACTAGGCCTATATAAAGACTGAAATTATGAAGAGTTATTTAGTTGGCCAAAATCGATTTTGATGATGAAAGACTCGTAGTGCATCCGGGATATAAATTCAAACCTTTTTCTTTTAGATGTATATATTACATGAATTTCTCAAAATGAAAGTTGTAAACAAGAAAGGCAAAGCTTATCGCTACATTCCTGTGTGGTGTGACCGGGACAGAAATCCCCAGCAAGTACTGACGATGTCGGCATGTGGAGAGAATCTCCTCCCCCACAAGGGTGGGGGTGGAGATGAGTCAGGCAGGGAGGAAACCAAACTCAGATCAATGCTGTGAAGGGGAAAACAGCAGCAATGGAAAAGTAGTAGTTTTTTAAGGAACAACCATAAAGGGGTGATAAGCTCAGTCAAAGAGGACGCACCATTACGCATTGAAGTCACTCGTTCTCGCTGTACTGATGGCGACTGACATCTACTTGTAGAAAAGACTCCTGCAAATACTTGACAATCCATGTGGGTTGTGTCATCTCCAATGCGTGCAAATAACTTAATTTTGTAATACGGGTATTAATAGCCAGCAGCTCTACCGCAAAAGAATTAGGATATTTGACTCTGGTGAGGCCAATCTTGGAATACAGCTCAGCGGTTTGGGACCCATATCAGGTAGGGCTCATCAATGAGCTGGAGATGGTACAAAGGGAACCGGGTGAGTTAGCCCTGGTCGTTATGGCATGACTGCTGGCAGTCGCTCACATCCGGGAGGCGAGGAGGTTCGAATCCCCCCGCCGGCAACTTTGAAGATGGTCTTCTGTGGTTTCCCATCTTCCTTCCAGGCAAATGCCGGGGTTGGTCCCTAACTATACGCCACAGCCGCTACCTTCCAATTCCTCGTCCTTACATTCAAACTTTCCTCCTCAGACAACACTCCACACGCGACGGTACTTGTAGCTCACCCATTGGGTGTCCACCTAGAAGCAACTACAAACTGGCGAGCCGAACATGTCCTCGGACACTGCCGGCACTAAAAGCCATACGCTAAAAAAAAGTACAAAGGAAGGCTGCTAGGTTTGTGTTCAACGATTTTAATCTTAGAAGTTTTTTTTTGTCGTGTAGCCTCCTGAGAGGCCGAGTGCAGGTCTTTCTAGTCGACGCCCATGGGCGACCTGCGCGTCGGGATGAGAGATGGAATGGATGAAGATGAATGAAACTGGGCAAGGATGTGGAAGGAAGCGGCCGTGGCCTGTCAGAAGGTACTGTCCCAGCATTTGCCTGGTGTTGAAAATGGGAAACCACGGAAAACCATTTCAAGGACAGCCGACGGTGGGGCTCGAACCCACGCGTCTACCGAGTCAGCAGAGAGCTTGGCCCCTTGACCTAACGCAGCGCTTTAGCCCGCGTAGCCACTACTGTCGGTATCTTAGAAGTAGTGCAACTCGAATGATAGGAAAACTAGGGTGGGAATCTCTGGAAGATACAGGACGAAATCCAGACTATACGCTATGTTTAACACTTACACTAATCGGCCAACATGGGGAGAGCTAAGCAAACGTCTGGGAAATCCCACCTACCTGAGCAGGGCAGATCATCCACATAAAGTCAAGGTCCCACTACATATACAAATTATTGGGAAATATTCTTTCATTAATCGTGGGGTTTTAATTGTAATCCATTACCTGCCACAGTCTCAGAGCCTTTCCCCAAACATATTGAAGACTGAAATGTTGTGTAAATTCTACGATGTAATTACTATAGTATCGTGACTTGTGTACATTAAGTGTGTTTGATATCATTGTTGGTCATTTTCTATATGTGTACAATTTGCCACCGGAGAATTACCCCCATTTTCAAATAAATTAAATGAATGAATGAATCTGTTCGTCCTGCTTTCCACTACAGGTCTGAGAGAGTCTAGCTAAAACATTTGGGCAAGTGTTTTGTAGGGACTTTCTTGTAGGGTAGGCCCAACATAGTCGCTATTTGAACGTATAGTATTAGAGAAATTGACACCTTCTGTGGTCTCGGGCTACACATTATGACTACAGTCCCATAGGTTTTAGATTCAAGTCTCGTGAGGCAGAAGTGAGAAAAGGTGGGTTTGACCTCAGCCATTCTAGAATTTTCTTTCCGTGGTTTGCAACATCTAGTCCAGGCAAATACCGGGATGACACTTAACTTAAGGCCACGGCCGCTTTCCGACCAAATCCTACCTCAATTACAAATACACACACTAGTACAGACATCACAGTGACACAGGTTATCAGACAAATTCTACACACACACAAATACTCTTGGCTACATATCGAGGATGTCGCAAATCCCCTACAGAATCAACAACAACATTAATACTATTAATTTGTCAATTCATGATACCTGTTCTTCGCTTCCCCATATTATTTAATTTAGAAATATCAATTCTACATATAATGGATTTGCTATATTCTTTGAATTAGATTGGAATTATAAAAGGGGCGGTCATTCGTGGCTGGTCGTAAGCGCATGATAATTCTTCTTAAAGCCCGAGTGGAACACTGAGACCACTGAATATACACATGTGCTGCCGAGGACACAGCGCGCTTTATTTGCATTGATCACAAAGGTATTAAGACTCACTGTGCGTGGAGACACCACTGCGCACGTAATATGTACCGGTCAAGAAGGAACGCCCACTTATACTAGTTCTTCAAACTTTTGTCTTCATTTCTGAGTCGTTATTAAGAGCTGCGACGTTTACAATGAGTCAACGTAAAGTGAAATATTTACCTCTTGTCTTAGCTGTTACTTCCAACCAAGAATGTTTTGAGCTGATATAAAATTAACACACACAAAAATAAACTTTTGGGGCATATTTATGTCCAAAGACCTTTTTATATCTGGTATGTTATTGTTGGGAGGGATGACCCCCCAAGTAACGAGTTAAAAGATACCTATTTTTAGCCTACTTTTCACATTTTGCAAAAATGAGGAAAAGGTAGACTTATGAGATCGGGCAAATGTGTGTCTGTCCGTCTGTCCATCTGTCTGTCTGTCTGTCTGTCCTGTCTGTCTGTCTGTCTGGCTGGCTGTGTGTGTGTCCCCCCTATCAACTCCTAAACGGCTGCAGCAATCGAAACAAAATTTGGTAGGAGTAAAGATCTATACCTGAATATCTCACGGCCATATTTCAAAATGATGTCAGTGCTACCAATTGCTTAAAAATCGTAATTGAAATTTGAGCTCCATGTTGGATATCTTGGAAGGTATGAATGGGAGCTATTTCAAAACTGGCTCACGTATAGATAATAATATTGCAGTTTACTGTCCAGGAGGACATACATGGCAGTGTTGCCAAAATGATTATAAGCCTGCTGATAGGACCAATTTTTAAATGCATATAACTTCTACACTATCAATTGGAATAACCAAATTTCGTATGTGCTATGTGTACATAAACAGATATGACTGAGCGTATTGTTAAGAACCACCAGGGATGCCAATTGTTAATAAATGCTCTCATTTTTTAAATCCAAATACCCATATATCAGAAAGTATGCAAGCCGACAGCTTTAAACTATGCACGCGTATAGTACCTGACATTCTATATTAATTTGGAGTAACTTATATACGTCAGTGCTACCAACATGATTCTAAGCCTGCTGAGAAGTCCAACTTGAAATACATGTAACTTCTATACTATCATTTGGATTTCAACCAAATTTCGTGTGTGCTATGTGTACCATAACATATATGACTATGCCGATTCTTACGAGTAACCAGGGCAGCCAACTATTAATAAATGCTGTCTCTGTTTTTGTTACCCTAATATCAATATATCAGAAAGTATGCAAGCCAGTAGCTCTAAACTTTGCACACGTATAGTACCTGCCATTCTAGATTAATTTGGAGTAACTAATATAGGCTTACTCCAGTTCTGCCAACATGATTCTAAGCCTGCTGATGGGTCCAATTTTAAAATGCATGTAACTTCTATACTAACTAATGGATTTCATTCAAAATTGACACTACAATAGATCATATTATTTCAGATTATTTCTGACCAATACATGTATATCATTCTTGCCAACATGATTTTACGCGCGCTGTTAGATCCAACGTTTAACTGCATGTAACGTCCATGCTATCCATTGGACTTCAACCAAATTTTGTATTCTGTACCTTAAAAGATAGAACTAAGAATATAATCAGTCACCAGGGCTGCCAACTGTAGTTCTCTATTAGGCTACATTATGCCAGGTATAGAGTATTTTGAACTAATTAGAAATTTCGATATTACCAACTTAATTTCGTCATTATTCTAGATAGATCCTTATAGATTAATCATTGGCATGAATCTTAAATTTTAAGAAAAGTAGGCTCTTTAGTTCGTCACGGAACTTCTTGTTATCAAATATTATTAAAGATTAAAAAATATTAAAATAGCCCTTCATTGCACTACATGAATCTACACGTAATGACTTAGGGGCAGGTGACCTCGCTGTTCCCTTAAAACCACAATAACTAACTAACTAACACGAAATTTATGTTTACCCATTGTTCCCACTTTTCAACGGGGTCAGGGATGAGCTACGGTGAAAGTCTTTTTGTGGAGGATGAGTTTTACGACTAGATGCCCTTCGTGACGCCAAATTCATGAGAGGAGTTAATGAGAGATGAAATGAATGAAGGTGAATGACACTGGGCAAGGACGTGGAAGGAAGCTGCCGTGGCCTGTCAGAAGGTACCATCCCACCGTTTGCCTAGTGTTGGAAATGGAAACCAAAGAAAACCATTTCAAGGACGGCCGACGGTGGGGCTCGAATCCACGTCTACTGAGTACGCAGAGAGCTTGGCCATAAATGGCCTAGCGCTGCGCGTTTGTGAGCGTAGCTATCGCTGAGCTAACTAAGGCAATGATTTTAATAAATAACGTCACTGTTCAGAATAACACAATTTCGTACAGATCGGTAGACAAGCACTTGCACACTTTAACGTATTTGAATTCTGGATTTCATGGTATTTATTGTAATAAAATGGTACAATTGGTATTTTAAAAGGAAATCACTTCTTCGTTATTGTACGGTTTACAGTACCAGTACTTTAGTTTTTATGGAAGTGTGATAGCTCTATATCTCGCTACTGGAAGTACTTGCAGCTGAAGAATATCCATTGCTGCTTACAAACCTAGAATATTGTTGTAGTTGTTATAGAGATATGCATCCCCTTTATGATTTGCAGAGATTTACTTAGCCTCAAACTAGGCTAACTGCCATACTTTTCAACTCCCTTGTGCCACGTGTTTTTCTGGAACGGTCATCTGACCTTTCAAGTCTGCAGATCTTTTCTCCAAAGCAACTGGTATTGTCGGGACTGACTTCAAATGTGTCAGAACCAAGTCATCCCTGGTTTCCCGATTTCCTCTATGGTGTTTACAACTTATTGCTTGAATGCCATCATTACGTGTATGACCACGTACATAAAAATTAAAAAGACTTATCTCAGACCGATGCTTTTACTTTGGATTGGTTGTTGAAAAATGATATTTTCTTTAGGGGTTAATGAAGTTAAAAGTACAGTTTTATTTGATCAAGAAAACGGGTAGAACCTTCCAGCTTGCTGCTAAAACTTTTATTTACAGACTTATTTTATACTAGCAGTAGTGCCCGGCTTCGCCCGGTGGATTTATTTGTCTTACATATCTAGAGCTCTCAAGGATAAGGATCGGAATAAATGAAAGTAAATTTGAAAGCACCAACGCTTATTGCAGCTGATAACCTCAGTATACTGCGCCAACACCATCATCCTTAAACAGAGGCAGACTATTGTCGTGATGCTAACTGTTTTAAAGGGCCTAAGAAATCTTTTTGCTCTAATTACTCCCTGTAACTGAAATTTGTGATCAGCTCGCAATTATGCACCAGAACATTGGTAGGGGCGACGTGATGCAGCCTGCATTACATGGCAACAATGGACTTTGGTAATATTGAAGCCGTTCGTGAGCGCTTGTTCTTCCGACTTGCTGAACAAAAACCAATCTATAAGGTTACCTGAGAGGTGTAGCCTAATACTACATAGCCTAAACTATTCCTCTTGAATCAGGCTATCATATACAAAAAGAATATTTCGAATCCGACTGGTAGTTCCCTAGATTAGCGCGTTTAAACACATAAACACATAAATAAACACTCAAACTCCTCAGCTTTATTATATTAAGTATATATTAACGTAACACACAAGGCTGTTAGAAACGTGTGTGGATAAGAGGAAGTGTTCCATTCTGTGATACGAGTATATCCTAATGTTTGCCGGAACTACATTTGGCTTTTATGGTAAGACCGTAAGATGGGTTGATGGTGTGCATCTACATTGAGTGGAGAATGAGTGATTTGCATATAAAATGGTGTTGTAAGTAGGGTCACTCTTGTTAGTGGCTGCGTGTGCACTCAGTTTAAGAGCTCCTTCCTGCAGGTAGCTACCTCCTTGAGTCTCCTGGCCACTCAAACCATTCCCCAGGCGCCCAGCCTCACATCTCTAATGAACTCTCCAGTTCACCTCCGTGTTTCCATCTCATATTATTAACACTGTTGCTAAAAGGTGTGAAATACCACCGAATATATGTACTTTTATAATTTTAAATGATCTCGTCGACTTCGTCGTTACGCTGGGGTCTGGCGTTACGTTACGGTGACGGGATGCACTGAGGTGTGTGACGTCATAGTACCGCTTGGTGCGTGTGTATCCCGACAATCTTTACTTCGTTAGTATAAGACAAAAATCCCCGATTCTTGGATGTCACGGGTAATCTCAAGAACCACTGGATGTATTTTGATGCGGTTTTCACCATTCTGTAAAGGAAAGATTCTGTAGAAAATAATTTATGTATGATCAAGGGAAGCCAAGCAGTAACGATTTCAGTGAAAAAGTCGAAAACAAACTTGGCGTCCGTGCGCTTCTTAATCTTACGCTGGGCAAACCGTTAAAGATATCAATATACTATGAGCGCAAGAATTGGGCAGCATGAAAAGTTCTACAAAAAAGTCCGCGAGAGCATATCTCTATCTTCAATACATCGCCCACTATAAGTGTTTTTAGACTGGATGGAAGGGGCACGTCCCCGCGCGCTCTGGTGAGCGTGCGGCATCCCGCGCGCTAGACCTTGCTTTGCCCTTGGTTTGCACTTGCCGTTCGCGAGTAATTTGAAACAAGATAAGCAAGATAAGTATTATGCAGATAATTTTGTAACATGTCAAGAGTCTTTCTAGCATTTTTCAGCACTTGTAGCATTTAAAATGTTACAAAGTCTAGTCTTTCAGACTGACTGTCACTTTCTATGTACACACATCAAAAAAAGTTTTGCATCACCTCGGTTCCAAGAGTTCCGGAACCTTTAAATACAAAGGGAATAGAGATCAACACAAACAACATTTCAGCTCGTTTTATTGCTCATGAGACCCACACATTGCATGTTGTACCATCATACAGCTAGACTTTCAGCATTTGTGGTCCAGATTGCAGTACACACCACTACCTCTAATACCCAGTAGCACGTCCTCTTGCATTGATGCATGCCTGTATTCGTCCTGGCATACTATCCACAAGTTCATCAAGACACTGTTGGTCCAAATTGTCCCACTCCTCAACGACAATTCGGCGTAAATCTCTGAGTGGTTGGTGGGTCAAGACGTCCATAAACAGCCCTTTTCAACATATCCCAGGCATGTTCGATAGGGTTCATGTCTGGCGAACATGCTGGCCACTGTAGTCGAGCGATGTCGTTATCTTGAAGGAACGCATTCACAAGATGTGCACGATGAGGTCGAGAATTGCCGTCCATGAAGACAAATGCCTCTCCAATATTCTGCCGATATGGGTGCACTATGGGTCGGAGGATGTCATTCAGGTATCGTAAAGCCGTTTCGGAGCCTTCCATGACCACCAGTGGCGTACGTCGGCCCCACATAATGCCACCCCAAAACATCAGGGAACCACCACCTTGCTGCACTCGCTGGACAGTGTGTCTAAGACGTTCAGCCTGACCAGGGTGCCTCCAAACACGTCTCCGACGATTGTCTGGTTGAAGGCATATGCGACACTCATCGGTGAAGAGAACGTGATGCCAATTCTGTGGGGTCCATTCAGCATGTTGTTGGGCCCATCTGTACCGCGCTGCATGGTGTCGGGGTTGCAAAGCTGGACCTCGCCATGGACGTCGGGAGTGAAGTTGCGCATCATGCAGCCTATTGCGCACAGTTTGAGTTGAAACACGACGTCCTGTGGCTGAACGAAACGCATTATTCAACATGGTGGCATTGCTGTCAGGGTTCCTCCGAGCGGCAATCCGTAAGTAGCGGTCATCCACTACAGTAGTAGCCCTTGGGCGGCCTGAGCGAGGCCTGTCATCGACAGTTCCTGTATCTCTGTACCTCCTCCATGTCCGAACAACATCGCTTTGGTTCACTCTGAGACGCCTGGAAACTTCCCTTGTTGAGAGCCCTTCTTGACACAAAGTAACAATGCGGACGCGATCGAACTGCGGTATTGACCTTCTAGGCATGGTAGAACTACAGACAACATGAGCAGCGTACCTTCGTCCTGGTGGAATGACTGGAACTGATCGGCTGTCGTACCCCCTCCGTCTAATAGGCCCTGCTCATGCATGGTTGTTTACATCTTTGAGCAGTTTTAGTGACATCTATGAACAGTCAAAGGGACTGTATCTTTGATACAATATACACAGTCAACGTCTATATGCCGGAGATCTGGGAACCGAGGTGATGCAAAACTTTTTTTGATGTGTGTACGTGTGTATTCCAACAGTCAAGACTATTCTCATATTTCGTATTATATCTAGGATGGTATCGAGTTTCAATGTGTAATTTTTATCTTCGAAAGATCTCGGTACGTAATATTCAATTTTACTCCTAAGCAAGAAATAAGAAGTCATAATGTAGTGTAGTTATGAGAGCCGAGGGAAATGTTTGTGACTGAGATTTACCTAAATACTTCCTGTACAGTGAAAAGGAAGATTGTAGTTTTACGTGACCGTAAATCTCGAGATCACGAGCCACGGGACCTCTTTTTACGTGGAATCCGAACCACAGGAAATGGCATTTCACTTTGAAAATCTCACATGCATCTGTTGAACCATGGTTGCGTTCACGGTAGCAAACAGTTGATCAACTGTTGAAGAAAGTACGCTGTGAACGCGGTGTGATGGAGCGCTCCCTAAACATGTTCCATGGAGCGGACGCCATTTTATGGAGTGTAGAAAAACTTCGCTCCGTCCACGGAACACGTTTAAATCCAACATGGCGTAGCATGAAGTAGATTTAAAAACAAATGTAAACATTGTGGAAATCGCTCAAAATAGTTCCTAAACTGATGAATACTGAAATAATAATGAAGAACACAACATCACGGTCCCTCCATAGCCTATAAAATGACCTGCATTGTGTTAAATTCGTGATATATCTTTATTCCGATTTACGGACCGCAGTTGCGACAAATGTTAACCTATGTGTGAAACAACATAACCTGACATATCGGATGTTAATCCTTTATTTTGTTCCAAGTATTAAAAATTATATGAATTCAGGTGTGTGGTTTCCTTTTTAGTAGCAATGTGCATTTTTACAGTTTTTAAATCGATTTTTCAGCGTTTTTTAATCACTTGTAATTTGGTAATGTGGTCTGAAAATACGATTTTAACCTATGCTTTGGGCTAAATACTGTACCTCGACGAATATATTGTTGTGTAGGCAGTATAGAGAGAATCAAACTTCTAGGCTACCGGTACCGGTACTGTATAAAAATACCTTTCATTTGGAGCAAGCATAGGCAACCGGTACTGTATAAAAAATACCTGCATTGTAAGGCCTACTTGGCCTACCCCAAATTCTGATAGGCTAAGACCTATTGTCAAGAGTCTTGACTCAAAAATAAATTATTTCAATACCGTAGGCTATCGGTACTTGTTGGGTTAAGGATTTGTATGCAATAGGATATAAGAATTACCGTAGGTCTGTCTGTGCCTGCATTATTAGGTGATTCTTCCAATAGAAAACTGAGTGTTTGGCAGATCAGAATGTAATGACTGGGAAATACTAGTAGCCTATCAGTATTTTTCTTTTCATGGTATTATCTTAACAGTTCTCTTGCTTCTTGGATGCTGTTTAGGTCTAGATTAGCCTACGCATCCACATTCCTTTCAAGAATGCTGAAAAACCTACTCACTAGGCCAATATTTTTTCTTGAAACAATCGTAAATGTTTCACTAAATTGTACGGTATTTTAAGTTCACATAGCTCATTATCAGACCGCAAGACCCCCCCCCCCCTGGCTTTCAGCTTGGACTGGTCAGAATGAAGTTAATTTGGTCTTGTATAGGCCCTAGCCTATAAATATGTTTCTATGTTTGAAAGAAACCAGCTTCCCTTGGTAAGCATTTCAAGTACCGGTAACCATTACTTTTCTTTTCATGGCATTAGCAGTCTTATCTTAACAGTTATCTTGCTTCTCGGTTGCTGTTCAGGTCTAGATTAAACAGCCACATTCCTTTCAATGTAATGAATATTACCAACCGTACTGGTACCATTGGCTATAATTGGACAAGCTCAATAGCCAATGTTCACTGCAGTAGGCTACCAGTACCGTACATCAAGAAGCTGGGAATGATTATGCACTGAAACTCAAGATATAATATATATATACTGTATATAAATTTCTTTTCTTACACAAGAAGAGAAAATTAAGCACTCTCCAACATAGTTTGTCCTTTATTTCCTTCACTTACGGTATCTCAACATGCCTGAGTATTAACATTTTGTGACAATTATTGTATGCACATACTGTATTTTGTCCATGCTTCAACTAATCCAACACCAAAATTTCCATCCTTGACTTCCTTTTGTCAAACGAGTGATGATTTTCTCTCAGGGAACAGGTTAGGTCTCTGTAGCCTACTCAAATAGGAACTGACTAAGTTATTAAGTAAAATGCATTATGAGAATGGATTTAGAAATTGTGACATAAGGCTAATTTATTTTACTCACTCTCTTGTGTGTATGCTACATATTGATCTATATTTTAACAGTAGCCTAGGCTACAGGATACATTTCAAAATGCTGTGGTGTCAGTGACATATGCACGTATTTTTAATTGAGGCTAGGATTGGGAAGGAGGCTTTAAGTTACAAGCTTAATAACCTGTATAGGAAATTGTTAGTAAAATGAAAACTCTAAGGGAGTGAGGAGTCATGAATATTACCTACAGGTACTGTACAGTAGGCTATAGGCTACAATTGGTCAGGCTTGCTAACCTAGGTTCACTGCAGTACATCAAGAAGCTGGTAATGGTTATGTACTGAAACTCAAGATAATATATTTTTCTTCTTACACTGGCAGAGAAAACTGAGCACTGTTCAACACAGCACTACCCAGTTTGTCCAATATTTCCTTACCTTATCTCAACCTGCCTGAGTTTTAACACCTCATTACAGTGATGCTTCACTTTATAATCTGCATATTCTATCACACAGCAGTATTTGCTGCTGACCACAGAAGACCTGATGTTCTTGTACAGTGACTGAATGAACTATGTTTGTTACAAAACTACACCTACGGTATAGTTCTGCTGCACTGTAGTTTCATTTGTATTCAATCTGGTAATGAGCCTAGGTGGAAGACATTACTTCTTTTAACATTTAGTTTGCTGATTCGTAACAACCATCTCTCTACCAGGCACATATTGAGCAACAAAGGGAATTGTTAGTAACCAAGTATCAATACCTTTAAGAGAGTGGCGAGTCATGAATGTTACCTTCGGTAATGGTATGTAATTGTGCGAGCCCACTAGCCAAGCCCCATTCAAGTACCAGTATCGTACATCAAGCAGCTGGTAATGATTATGTACTGAAATTCAAGATAAAATGTAGTCATTGCTGCTTTTCGGGTACAAATTATAAATATATAAACACACTCCTGGAAAAAGTTACACTTTATTAGTTAGTTATCACACTTAAATGGGCAATGGGCAACTAATACATGTAATCGTTTCCAGGAGTGTGTTTACATATTTATAATTTTGTACCCCATGTTGACCGACTGAGAAGCAGCAAAGACAATTTGTATAGGCAACACTTAAAAAAAAGAATGGCTTCAAATTATCACAGAAAATATGTACTCTTTAGCACTGCTTCATTTATCTTTGCTCCTAGGAGTCATTCATCCTGTTACTTTCCTGCTTTTTACATATATATATATTTTTTTTCAGTTTATATTTTTGCAGTCTAGTTTCCTCTACCTAATTCTGTACTGTCCAGACTTGGGTAGCAATAATTTTAAAATGCCCTATTTTCCTGAATTCTTTCTATGTTACTGGACCATTTGATGACATGATCTATTGAAAAATCAATTGTGAAAGCATCTTTTAGACAACTGTTTTCAACCAAAAATCTGTAGCCTAACATTTTTCATTTTCATTAGATGAACAGTAGCCTATAGGGAATATGGTATGGAAACCAGTTGTGTATTGATAGGAGGAGAATGGACTGCCAAGTAAGAGACTAAGTTAATCCATCAACAGTTCATGTTGTGCCTTTCTCTTTAAGTACTAATATTGGGGTGTAAACAAGTAAGGTACCGGTATAACAAGGATAATACAGGCTCGTACCATGATTTCCTTTGCTTTAAATGAGGGACCCAGAAATGTTATTTCTAGATGCTGGTTATAATTTTAATGACCTTGAGGTCATCTGACCTTATTAGATAGGGGAAGGGTAATGATCCAGATAAATACCTCTAGTTAACAGGTAGGGACAATGTGATGTACATTCTTGTAGTGTTTCAAATTAATTTTGCAATTTAACCTGATTTTTTTGTAAATACAATTAATTTGTATAGTACAGTAACTAAAAACTGTACAGCACAGTTAAGCTGATGAATAAATCCAAAAACTTCAAATCCTTGAGAAGAAAACTAGAGTGAAAAAGAAAAGATATAAGAAGCAGGAAAGTATCAGCATGAAGGATACCTAGGGACAAATTAGATAGATGAAGCAGTGCTAACAAATAATGAAGTCATCATGTGTGGATGACTGGTAAGAGGTTTACTGCTAGACTTACAGACTCTTTACCCTTCTCATAGGATTTAACCCTACATTAATAAAATCAAAGCTATATTGATATTCTTGAATAAATATTCGTCTATTGAGACGTAGGCCTAACCTACCTTGTTCAATTTGAAGAGATTAAAATGACTTCAATTATCATAAGTCTTGGGATATACCTCCTTAATATACCGTACCATACGTTAAACTGTTAAGTATTCTTTACCATAGCCAAACTAGCATAACACAATAAATGCCGTATCAGAAAGGCAAGAAATTTACGTACGTAGGCCTAAAATTATCGGGAGCAAGGTGTGGTTTGATACATGTTCACAGTCTTCGGTACATAGTTTGAGAGCAATTTCGTTCCGAGTTGCAAAACTAAAAGTAAATGAGATACTGATCTAATATCAGCATTCACTCTCACAAGATTATCTGATCATTTCAACATCGCAGGCTCGAGGATAGTACATCGCCCTTGTCCACTTTCGAACAACGCGCGCTGCTACAGATCAGATGGAGCAAACCGTTCACAGGTACACGTAAAACCTGATCCCGCTCCCGATGCATCAGCTTTGGAGCTGTTGATCAACTGTTTGCTACCGTGAACGCAACCCATGACTCACATTGAGCGCATGTTGATCGTTGTATATTTTGTACTTTATCTATCTCTAAACGAAGCTACAAAACTAGTTCCATATAAACACAATTGCAGATGAACAATCAACAATTCTCAAATCTTTCAAGACATGAAATATAAAGTGCCCACTTAGGCTATGTTCAGCTTAGCACAGTCAGCTGGATGTATTTTGAAACACTGCACGTAATTTCTTATTCGTTGTGTCAATCGCTTTCACTCTACCGTCCCCAATACTTGTCCCTCGTATCGTTACATGCACTTGCGTATGAAATTATAATCACACGCCACTAGAACGCAGTGGTCAGATGTAGGTTACAAAACTCGTGCCTCCCAAAGCATCTAAGATTCTGATGTGGGCGTGAATTAATTTCTTTTTTCTCCGGATTAGTAGGCCTACACCAGATAACTTCAGACATGGAACACACCTCCAATCTATATGATCCCTCACTTTGCGTCTTTATTTTAGTGGTTCCTCGTCCATTTCACTGAATTAATCTATCTTATTCTTTGTGGAGTTTGAAGTCATTTTTTCAGTGTTGCCTTAGTAAACAATAGTTTAGTGCTTTTCAATCGGTCAACATGAATGTACCCAAAAGAGCTGGGTTATGCCCTAATCCTGAAATAAATTACATGAGATTAATAAATACACTAGGATGTATTTGTTACACTAGGATCCTAGTGTATTTATTAATCTCATGTAATTTATTTCCGGATTAGGGCATAACCCAGCTCTTTTGGGTACATTCATGTTGATCGACTGAAAAGCACCAAACTCTTGCTATCTTATTCTGATCTGCGAAAAGTTGCATTGTGTATTGACGGTCGCATTTCGTAATAAGCGTTTCGTGTAACAATAATCGAGTTGCATCAAGTTTTGTTGTAGCTATACCGCCTCACCTACAGAGGTGTGCAAAATATTAGACTCGATATCTCCATTCTTAACTTTTATGACTTAATGCAGTAAAAATGTTTGCGTGGCATTTTTATCGAATGATTAACCAAGTCCTAATTACATTTTCTCTAAGGAAACTGACAGTAATGATCTTTTCTAGAGCAGCTTCGGTGGCGTAGTCGGTAGCATGCTGAGCTTCTATGCCCAAGATAGCGGGTTCAAACCCGGCCGAAGCCGTCGGATTTTTTAAGAGCGTTAAAATCCCTCAGTATGCCTTCCTTCGGAGGGGAAGTAAAGCCGGCGGTCCCATGTCATAGATTTATGGCAAGTTCAAGAACCTTCCACTAATTACACTTGTGTGAAGCTAATTTGTATAGGTAAAGAATATAAACAACGCTCTTAGGTTCCTACGTTCGTTGCGAAGAGCCGACTGCGGTGGCATCTGGTAGCTAAGTTCTGAACTAGTAGTCGTTGACGGTGGCGTTTGGCGGCAAAAGTAGGAACTATTTGAAAAATTCAAAAGTCTGCAGTCCTTACTTGAATTAAGAAACAGATAACACACACACTAATACAGTCATCACACTTAACACCAGACAGATTCTACTCACACGCAAAGTACACGGGGCTACATGACCGCGTTGTCGCAGCCCCTAAACGTAAGAACCAACCAACCAACCATCTAATAATTTGCACACCTCTGTAAGGTGAATTATGTCCAAATATGATTCAAAATCTTTGATACGTCAATTTCTGATCGTTCATCTCTACATGTGGCTGATGGCTAAGATTTACTAACACTGCACATGAAGCAGGAAAAGTATAGAATAGAATACCCTCTGTTCCAAATCTCGGATAGCCAGAGATTGGGACTAGAGCATTATTTATTTCAACCATCACCTGATACATGTGATTATTACAGTGTTCACAGCGATTCCCCAATAGCCCAATACAAAAATCCTTCTCCGTACATAAATTTTAAAAATTACTAATAATTTACATTAAATTAAATGTTATAAACAATTATCAAGACACTAATAATGACTATTATTTATGTACTAACTTAATCTTATCCTAGTTGATACAGAGAAGCTATCCTAGACTTTAACTAAGTTTTATAGTTTATGAAACCATTTCCTGTACCCATATACTTATTTCACATGCTTCTTTGTTCTGGTACTAATCTGTCTTTTTCCTATTCCACATTCCCCTGATAATATTAAGAAATTTTGCTAATTTACCTGACTTCCTCCATTCCCTTTTTAGTAATTCTATTAAAGTGTGATATTCATTTTTACTTTCTATTCTGTTTATATCTGACTTGTAGGGGTAGATGACCTCGTAGTTTCGCCACTTAAAACAACAATAACTAACTAACTATCTGCCTTGTCTACAAACTTTGCTCTTATCATTTTAGTCTCATTGCATTCCTTGATCAGGTGTGCTGCACCCATATCGTTCCCACAGATCAGGCAGAGGTCGTCTTTTCCTACTTCTCTCAATGCTTTGTTCTTATACATCCCCATGAAGCAGGAACAAAAACTATCTACGGATGCTGCCATCCAGTATTTATTTCTCTTAAAGCTGCTAAAGTTACGTTCTCCTTAGTGTTCGTATTTCCCAGATTTACACTATTTTCATAGTTTTTCTTTGGAGGCACTTGCTTGTGTTTTAGCTGTTCCCTCTCGGTGCGTAAGCACCAAACGTTGAACAAGCATTGTAACAAAGCACTTTTAATTAATGGAGATCTGCTAAGCTCCGGCGCGCGGAACATTTTTAATTGTCTTGTGAGCCAAGGAAGGCAAGGCGACTGTTAAATAGGTCGGTAATGAGAGCGATTGTGTCGGTGCACAATAGCACTGATGAAACTCCCTCGGACACACAGTGAAGGCTGTGTCGGCACAAAGTTAGCGCGAGGTGCAAGAATAATGTTTTATTCAATTCAAGTGGTGGATTCATTATTAAACCCCCTGCCAGTTGCGGCTAGTAGCCAGAAGTGTAGCGGGAGAAAATTAAACAAGTGGCTTCCTAGCTGAATAATATATATGTGACGGCTCAGAAATAAATTCCTTACAACAGAAATGACAGAATTGAATAAAATGGTATTGTGACTTACGTTGTCACATTCTTTGGATTAGGAATACGCGATGAGGACTGCCCCAAAGGTTCCTAGGTCGGCATCAATGTATTATCAATGATATTATTATTAATACAGGGTCTTTATATTTGCTTGGCAAGGACATTCTCGCTCAAGCGCTCCGCCAGTGACAGCTCAGTTTCCGGCTGCCGGGCGCACATATGTACGTTAGAATACGGTGCTTAAAATCAGTATCATGCATTTTTACTCACCATTTTTACAGTTGATGCTGAAAATGTTCCCCATCCGCTGCCAAACACATTCGGCATCTCCTTATGAAGTTTCCGGTTACTCCGGTTAATTTAGCTTCAGTAAGGAAATAGGCCTAACGACCTTTACGTCTATTTTTATTGTTTACTGAACCTGTACATTTGGATCTCTTAGCCAGTTGTTTTATTGTGATTGTGTACAGTGCTGTAATGCCTGATGTGAAATATTCGTTACTTGAACGTGTATATCTGCACAATACGTACATAAAATGCAGCAGATCGTGAGCTAGAACAAGACAAAAGTTTCGAGTAAAATTTCAAGGGAGACCCATTCCTATAAATTGGACAATAAAACAACTGGTTAAGAGATTCAAATGTACAGGTTCAGTAAACAATGAAAATAGACGTAAAGGTCGTTAGGCCTATTTCCTTACTGAAGCTAAATTAACCGGAGTAACCGGAAACTTCACAAGGAGATGCCGAATGTGTTTGGCAGCGGATGGGGAACATTTTCAGCATCTACTGTAAAAATGGTGAGTAAAAATGCATGATACTGATTTTAAGCACCGTATTCTACCGTACATACGAACGCCCGGCAGCCGGGAACTGAGCCGTCACTGGCGGAGCGCGTGAGCGAGAATGTCCTTTCCAAGCAAATATAAAGACCCTGTATTATTATTATTATTATTATTATAATTATTACTATTATTAATCAACTGGCTGAATAAAACAGCGGTAAAGTTCTCGCCTGCTCCGCTAAGGTTGCAGGATCGATTCCTGGCGCAGCCAGTTGGCATTATGTATTCTTATAATTATTAATTTTATTTTATTCTCCGTTTTATTATTTTAAGGTCATTTTCATTTTTATATGCCCACATTCAAATGTTAATTTATTCTAAATTTGTATAATTTAATCTGTGTTAGGAAGGGTAGATGACCTCGCTGTTCTTCCGTAACAACAATAACTAACTCAGTTAGCATTTGAGGGTGAAACAAGATGTTCAGTAAAGAACATATAGTCTACTTTCTCCTAAAAGCGTGGGTATTGTTATAACTCTTTGTCCATTTCGAGGAGTATAATTGAATGTTGGTTGTAGTAGCTTGTTGAAATACAACGTGCTATACGGATATTAAACATGAAAATGATGTGCCCCTTGCTAGTGCTACCTCTGTAAAAAAAAACACATTCGATTCGGTTTCACCGTTTTTGAATTGATATGGGGAATCGATTTGCACACATACATGGCCGCTATCTGCAAACTATTGGGCTGATGACCTTGTAGTTCAGTCAAAAGATGCTTCCCACAAACAGGCATGTTGTTGCAAAATTTGGTAGGCATCAAATAATTAGGTTGGTCGTAATTTGATTTAAGATTTTAACATTTGAGTGACCACCATTCCGTTTCCGTTAAGACGGCGGCAATATAAAACATGACACTGAGGTGCCCTTTGCTAGTGCTACCTCTGTACCAAATTTTGTTCAATTCGGTTTTGCCGTGTTTGAATTGATAGGGGAAATCAATTTGCACATATACATGGCCGCCATCTGCAAACTATTGGGCTGATTACTTTGTAGTTTAGTCAAAAGACGCTCACCATAGAAATATATGTTGTTGCAAAATTTAGTAGAGATCAGATGAATAGGTTGGTCGTAATTTGATTTAAGCTTTGAACATTTGGGTGACCGCCATTACTTTTTCGTCAAGATGGTGGCAATATAAAACATGACAATGAGGTGTCCTTTGCTAGTGCTACCTCTGCACCAAATTTTGTTCTATTCGGTTTCACCGTTTTTGAAAAGATAGGGGGAATCGATTTGCACACATACATGGCCGCCATCTACAAACTATTGGACTGATGACCTTGTAGTTTAGTCAAAAGACGCCCGCCATAAAAATATATGTTACTGCAAAATTTGGTAGAGATCGAATGATTAGGTTAGTCGTAATTCGATTTAAGCTTTGAACATTTGGGTGGCCCCATTACGTTTCCGTCAAGATGACGGCGATATAAAACATGACACTGAGGTGCCCTTTGCTAGTTCCACCTCTGTACCAAATTTCGTTCAATTCGGTTTCACCGTGTTCGAATTGATAGTGGGGGACAAACCTTCAGAGTACACTCACTCACACACAGACACACACACAGACAGACACACAATTTTTTGGCCCTGTGTAGATCTTATAAGTCTACTTTCACTTTTTGCAAAAATCGAAAGTAGGCTAAAAATACGAAAGAACCATGTCAGTACACTTACTGGCACGTTAAAAATCCCTTTGTGGTAAAATGACAGCACCTCTCCTTCTTTAAAAGCCGCAGTATTTAAAAGGGGCGTAAAACCAATATCATTATTATGATTATGTCTACTGTCCGGCTCCATGGCTAAATGGTTAGTGCGCTAGGCTATGGCCCGCCGTGTCCTGGTTTCGATTCCTGGCTGAGCCATCAGGGATTTTAATCTCCTGGGGTCGATTCCCGTGGCTCGGGGACTGGGTTTATGGGCCGTCCACATTATCACTTCATCCTCATTACGACGCGCAGGTCGCCCTCGGGCGTCAATTAGAAAGACCTGCACTCGGTCACTCAGGAGGCCACATTATCATTCTTTCATTATGTCTAACTTACTGTATATTATTCAAATTTTAATGGGGACGGGGATGAAATACAATGGAATTGTATGTGGTGGTTGACTGTACGTTTGGATGCCCATCATGACGCCAACTTCATGGAAGGAGTTAATGAGAGAAGAATGGAAATGACTGAATTTGGGCAAGGAGTTGGAGGAAAGGTTCCTTGGCCTAAAAGAAGGTACCGTCCCTGCATTTGCCTGGAGATGATAATGGAGAGTCCGTAGATTGCTTGGCCCCACGGCCTGGAGATGCCCCTTTCACATATTCAATACGAGCACACAACCCGTGCCCTACCACTTAACAAGACCGGGGGTGAAATTTAGCAGGCTATGGAAACACTGCCAATTCAACAATACTAAGTAAAATAATAGAACAATGCAACATTTTAGGAAAATTGTATTTTAATTGAATCCTGGAATTGAAATATAAATACATATACCTAGTCTGCTTTACTTCGAATCTATAATAAAACATACGTGATCTACAGAATTTTCTTATTATTGGTACACTTCGTACTAGAGGAGTATAACTAAAATATTCTGTGTATCTTCAAATTGGAAGTGTTTTGTTACATTAAGTGGAATTTGTACCTTCTAATTGAATGATTATAGTTTCACTAGCGGGCCCGTGCGAGAAATCTCGCATGTTCATAAACCACACTTTCCCCAATAGGTTTTGCAAATCGTACACTTACAAAAATTGATGTTTAAGAAATTAGAATGCAATTTGTCACTGATAATAGCCAAATGCAAGGAAATATACATTTTCAGAGCATACGAAAGTGAGAGAAGGCCAGTTTGAAGTTTTACAAATGACCCTTAGCAAGTGGGCGGAGTAGTCTAGGCGCCTACCGAACTACTTACGTCTGGAGCGGAGAGACAGCTCAGAATTAATGACTCGGGTATCCACCGCTTGACAACGGTGCAAGCTATGGCGGGATTGACTGCACATGGAAATAAATTGATTACAGCTAAATGGAGCATTGAAATGCATTGAAATATACACCCAGGTGAATATATTCACGGAGAGGTAATTTAGGAATGGTTTTTCACCTAAATTAAGGCCTTTATCTCCAAATGAATGCATCACAACCTACCCTACGCTCAAGAGCATTGACTTAGTGACCAGTCAACGGGGAAGTACCATGATAGCGTGCCCACGCGCTGAACTAAGGCAATTAATTGTAATTAATTGGCCGAAGCGATCGCCGGCACGCGAATGTTTTTGTAACCTCCACACCTAAATAAACAAGATGTAGATGTCATTTCGGCTGAAGAGGCATTATTTCAAGAAAGGAGTCGCTCTCATGTGTCCAGTGGACTATTTCGTACAAGAATCCTTTATATAGGGGGAGCGAGGCAAGCCAAGCCAGTCTTCTGCAGTTCATCACAAGTCTTCTTCTAAGTTCATCACAAGTCTTCTTCTAAGTTCATCACCAGTCTTCTACAGTACACACGTAACTAAGACGTTGCTAGTAGCGCGCCAAATGTTAAAGTATCAACGCGTCGCCGTTGGAGAACAATAGAAGCAAGTTATAAAAGCTTCATAAGTAATCATGAAGTGCGTCGAAAGTAAAGTATTACAGATATTTACATATTATCTGACGCAAATATAAATTCACCACAGCGAAAAGGAACTTATAATGTTTTGAACAGTTCTTATACCGGGAGGTATTGTCAGAATTATATATGACAGCATCATCAGAAACAATACAATGATGGGAGCTTGGAAACCATTGCCACCTAATTTGGATAGTGAGCTGAACAAGATTGCAGGGAACGAGGATTGAACGTCCGTAAAACGCTGTTAGATTGTCACGGTGACCAGCGGTTGTCATAATTGCAGCGCATCTCTGAGATCAGGCGTAGGAGAAGTCCAATTTAAGGATCAACATGTGAAGTAGTGGATAAATGTATATAAATTGTGAAATAGTGATTTTAAGTGTTCATGTGTATCGTGATTAATATGCAGTGTATTGCAATGATAAAAACCACTGATAAAAATATGTGTATCATGTGGAAAGTGTATGAATCTAAGTGTTGTGTCAAGGATAACATGATGGCTTAAGTCAAGCGTCATGGTAGCGCTACAGCTGAGGCGCTGGCACTATCCAGCAAAGAGGAAAAAAGTGAGTACCCATTTTTTATAATGTAATTATAACTAAGTAGTTCACCATGTAACGATTTATCACTTTGAGTAAGATGTAATAGTCACTTACTGAACGAGTTTTCACCACTCGTCTTGAATAAAATATGGCTTGGAAGGTGATTTGTTTAAGGCCATTCAGGCAAAAATAGTGATGGATGTAACGGTAACGTTAAATGATAATAAATAATATTATGGGTCGGCAAACAGTAAAGTAATAGGCATTTTTGGCCTAAATAGTGTTCAAATAGTGTCATGTCTAATGTAAAGATACTGTATTTGGTAAACAGTGAGAGTATAACGTGAAATATAAAGAAATACGAGAGCTTTTTCATTGTCAGTGAAATATGAATGAATATTTGATATGGTCAATCCTTAGGATTATTGTTTGAGGACCATTAAAGTAAAGTAAGCCAGTAAATTTTGATACATTTGTGTTAGGAGCTATGTAAAGCTTTGGCTTAAGTGGTATGACAGAGAACGCGGGTGCCTTAATAATGGAGTCATATATGTGAAGTATTGTTTGAGCCGCTTGTAAGCGTGCAGAATTAACGTAGAATCCAGTGATTTACGTAATAAATATAGCGGGGACAACTAGTATAGCTTGCACGTTAGGTGAGAAGTTGGCCAAATCTACGAGTAGTATCGCCCTTGTGCATACTGTATTATGTCGCAGCGAATTGGACAGAGTCTGTCTGTATCCAACGCTTGCTTGAATTATGCCACTATTGACGTCCGTCGAGACGCTGTGAGCATGTGTGTGTTAATGACCCACCCTGTGAGGTGAGGATCATATTCGTCGGTTAGGAACGCAGGTTTCCTTATATTTTATTGACAGCTGCTGGTGAAAGTCGTTGGATTTTCACTATGATGCGCGTCTAAAAGCCACTAGTCGTCACCATAGAACGGCAAGACTATCACTAAAATGCCACCCCAGCCATGAATGTTAATTATGGAGCCAGTTTGAGCCCAAGACACTATAAGGATAGATGTTAAATATTTAAATTGACTCAATTATTTAGGAGCCACACTCAGTGTTACTCTAGTCTGCACTTTGTAAACAAACCTGACCTTGATCTTGACAGAGTGAGAGAGAGGGGAATGGTAGACCATTTCTGTAGCGGCCATCTTGGAGAGCCGGCTGGAACGAATTTTAGTGCCTGCTAAGGGGAGGAAGGTCGTCCGACCGGTCCCTTGTAAATTAGTCACACTAGGACACTGAGAAATCTCGATATTTAAATATGCAAGTAAGATATGATTATTTTGATGATGCCAAGTGAATTGAACGGTGGGTTGCAACTCACATACGTTGTTGAATCATAGAAATCAGATAATATTTGGCTCAATTATTCTCTGAGGAGACGGCCTCCGTGGCTCAGGCGGCAGCACGCCGGCCTCTCACCGCTGGGTCAGTGGTTCAAATCCCGGTCACCCCATGTGAGATCTGTGCTGGACAAAACGGAGGCAGACAGGTTTTTCTCCGGGTACTCCGGTTTTCCCTGTCACAATTTCATTCCAGCAACACTCTCCACTATCATTTCATTTCATCTGTCATTCATTTAATCATTGCCCCAGAGGAGTGCGTCAGGCCTCGGCAGCCGGCACAGTTCATATCCTAGCCGCTGGATGGGGGCTTCATTCATTCCATTCCTGACCCGGTCGGAGACTGGAAGCAGGCTGTGGATTTTCATTTTTTCATTCTCTGAGGAGAAAAGCTGAACCAAAATAATGTAGGCATCTTCTTTTAGAGTGCATTTTGCCATTCCTGCTAAGTTATGCAGACGGGTATGTGTTCTTCCCAGAACATGACACATTTGTAACAATGATAAGCCCGACAAGACCCAGAAAATCGTTATATGGTGAAACTATAAAATTAAGTACCACTTTTCCTAAGGCGTTCATATGCATGGAAGGAAGGAAGATGATTCACGCAACACAACAAATATCTGTTAATGATTGCAGAAAGTAATGTATTCATGTTAATCAAGGTAAATGCCATAAGAAATGGGAAAATGTTTTATTAGTATCATTTTATGTGATATGTGATTTTTGTGTTATGATACTCCCATTAACTAAAGTTGTGTTAGTTGTTGAACACTATGGAAACCCATGGAAGTCTGAAGATATCATTGACAGGATGTTAGAATTAGATTTGAGTGCAGTGCAGCACTATTTTACGAAGAAAGCTCCCAGAACAACCCTATTTTATTTGTGGGAATTAAATGTAATTTGTCCTTTGTTTTGAATTTGTTGTACAGCCATTGATTTTAGACCAGTAAATGTGTTATTTTTAGGAATATGTTGTGTATTTCCTGTAGAGTAGTTACCTGGTAGACTCAAATCCTGAGCATGTGGTCGTATGGTGGGCAGGAACGTCCCATACCTCGAAAGACCGTGAGCTAGTTGGGATACGAACACATGGTCCACATGATGACAATCGGGTACAATATATATATGTATATCAGTTTCTTGTGGACACGATAACTGCCGTAATTTTGCACCAATCACTTTGATTTTTTTTACCGAATATGTATACCTATAAAATCTCGGTCGAGTTCGTTACTGGGCTAAATCGGTCGAAGGGGGTGAAAATGGGGGGCTTTTTTCGAAAAAGTGAAATATCGCTATAACTCTCTTAATATCTGAAATATTGAATCCATTGCATAATATGTATCCCCTTAAAATCTCGGTCGAGTTCGTTAATGGCCAAAATCGGTTAAAGGGGGGGGGGGGGGCTTTTTTTTTCAAAAAAGTGAAATATCGCTATAACTCTCTTAGTTCGTGAAATATCGAATCCATTCAAATTTCATAATATGTGTCGGATAAGTGCCAAAAATGTATGTTTGAAAAGTTTTTGATAGCACCAAACATTGACCAAAGGGGTGGAAAAAGTGGGTTTTTCGGGAAACATTAATCATATCTATCTTAATAGGCACAATATCAAAACCGTACAAAATGGAAAATATTCCCCTAATAATTACCTAAAACTTTGTCTGAAATAACTTTTGATCTGACCTACCATTACGCCAAGGGATGAGAAAAATGATTTCGGAATTAAAGAAAATGCCAAGTGCCATCAGAGGTTACCATGACAACGCTTCTTAATTGATGAGGGATGAGCTATCAGAGGTTGCCAAGACAACGCCATCGCACGAGATCACATTCATTTTTCCATCTGACTCTGTGGGAAGCGGCTAACTGGTAGCATGCTGAACTTATAAGCCCAAGGTCGCTGGTTCAATGCCGGCCAAAGTCGTCGGATTTTCTAAGAGCGCTAAAAATCCCGCAGCATGCTTTCCTTTGGAGGGGAAGTTCCAACGTTCGTTGCAAGTTGCTGATTGCGGTAGCATCTAGTAGCCAAGTTCACAGCTAGGTGTCGTTGACGTTAGTATATGGTACAAAATTAGGAACTACTACTTAAAATTGACCGTCTTCAGACCTTACCTGAATTACAGACTAATACAGTCATCACAATTAACACCGTTTATCAGATTCTACACACGCCCAATGTAAGCCTACACGGGGTTACATGACCACGTTGTCGCAGCCCCTATACTGAGGAACCAACAAAAATCTCTGCGGGAGATAAAATTTTGCGTGAAGAAGTAACAGACTGTCAGATAGTTACACATCAGTTCCAAACCTTGCATAAGGACAGTGTGATCACAAGTATAATAAAAATGAACCCCAAATGACAAGAAGGTTATCATCACCATAAGGCAATAAAATGATAAAAATATGCATACAAAAACGAAACAAAAAGTTAATTAACCTCCAAATGTAAAATACTTTCTTGCAATCAATGAGGTCTGATCCTCCTACGAAAACCTGCATATTTTGCCTATTATAGCCTATCCCCTAGTTTGCCCGGTGAAATCTACCTCCGCCTTCCGGCGTGCCGAGAGGAATTTTTTTTAGAAATTATTGATATTTATGGAATTAGAGTGCAATTCGTCACTGCTAATGTCTATTCTCTTTCATTTGAATGCTCATTTTCACGATCGGTCGCTTGTGAGTGCCGCAGGAGGGTTCTATACTACTGAAATAATATATATGATGATTGATGTCATTAGTAGACTACATTTGTTATTGTTCTTTATTGAAGTGCTTGGAATATTGTTCAAACAGATGACATGGCGTACCGGTCAGAATAGTTCCTCGAACTGGTGCGAGACTACTGTTGCTCGTATATTTCAGCCCCTACTTGTAGTATGCGAGTCAGCTTCTATAGCAAGTGGACGCGAGCGCCTCAGGGACATTCTCGAGGCACTGAGCACCACTCGAAACTATTTCAATAACGTATGCCATAGCGCGCATTATTGACTTGGTGGTATTCACATCAAAACCACACTTTGTGCTGTTTGCATTACAAGCTTGTAAGTGGCAGGGCTGAAATGCAAAGCTCATGTTTCAGAGACTAAATTACTTTCTTCAAAGCTGCAATTTTTTTATTACCTGAAGTTTTGTACATTAATTAAAATTGTTATCGCCTGTATAAGGCAATTACAAGCTGCCTATCTTGCAACTTTACGAAATATATATTGGTGGTAATTGTTAGGGCAGAGAAATTTTGATTTCATCTTCAAATGTACAATGCATACGATATTTGCTCTTGTTTATCATATTTGATCGCTACTCAGAACTTGTGGTTAACATTAACCCTCAAGTTTGTATAGTAACATTCGCTCCACGAGACAGTTCCTCTGCCATTATACCTTGATTGTCACTGCGGGTACAAACGGTATGCTACGACGTGGTGGCAGTCTACTTCTATGACATAGAGGCATAAATTAAAAAGCTGGCTGTCTTCGATATGTAGATATACTGAAAAATGCCCTGGATCAGTTGGACTGAAGATTACATGACAGTTCCCCACACTGACACTTCCACACACTGCCCAAAGTACTGACACTTCCACACAGTCCTTGGACGCGGCTACCTGTTTAATGACTCAGAAATATTCCCGACTGACAGTTCCACACACATTCCCCCACCCCTAGGGCTATAGACTTCAGTGATCATCGTTACAGCCGCACCTGTGACAATGCACCTTAACATAATACTCATTTGGAGTGGCTGGCTGCGTGGCTCAGTGGTAACGTTCTCGCTTGCTGGGCCCAAGGTTGCAGGTTCGTATCCTGGCGCAGTCAGCTGGCATTTGAGGGTGCGCAAATGCGAGGGAGCCGTGTCCGTAGATTTACTGGAACGTTAAAGATCCCCTTCGGGGCAAAATTCCGGCACCCCGGCGTCTCTAAAAGCCAGTGTAGTTAAAAGGGACGTAAAACCAATAACATTATTTATTATCATTTGGAGTGAAGAAAAGCGCTCGGTCTCTGTACTTCATTACATACCACGGTCTCGAAAATATAATTGTGATGTAGTGTAATTACCATCAAAATAAAATAAATGCAGAGCCTGATTTCCATCACACTTTATTCAGGCTGTGGACTGTCAACATAATAGCAAAACCGATCATTTTGGTGTTGTTATCATTTAGGCGTGTTTAAAATCAGCTTTCTAGGCTTCGTCAGTTGTTTTGTATTTTTTAGCCTACTTTTCACATTTTGCAAAAATGAGGAAAAAGTAGACTTATGAGATCGAGCAAATGTCTGTCTGTCTGTCTGTCTGTCCTTCTGTCCTGCCTGTCTGTCTGTCTGGCTGTGTGTGTGTGCCCCCCCCTATCAACTCCTAAACGGCTGGAGCAATCGAAACAAAATTTGGTAGGAGTAAAAGATCTATACCTGAATATCTCACGGCCTTATTTGAAAATGATGTCAGTGCTACCAACTGCTAAAAAATCGCAATTGAAATTGAGCTCCATGTTGGATATCTTGGAAGGTATGAATGGGAGCTATTTCAAAATTGGCACACGTATAGATAATAATATTGCAGTTTAATTTCCAGGAGGCCATACATCGCAGTGTTGCCAAAATGCTTATAAGCCTGCTGATAGGTCCACATTTTAAATGCATATAACTTCTATACTATCAACTGGATTTCAACCAAATTTCGTATGTGCTATGTGTATATAAACAGATATGACTGAACGTATTCTTAAGATCCACCAGGGCTGCCAACTGTTAATAAATGCTCTCAATTTATTTTATCCAAATACCAATATATCAGAAAGTATGCAAGCCGACAGCCTTAAACTATGCACACGTATAGTACCAGACATTCTATATTAATTTGGAGTAACTTATATACGTCAGTGCTACCAACATGATTCTAAGCCTGCTGAGAGGTCCAACTTTAAATACATGTAACTTCTATACTATCATTTGGATTTCAACCAAATTTCGTGTGTGCTATGTGTACTATAACAGATATGTCTCTGCCGATTCTTAAGAGTAACCAGGGCTGCCAACTGTTAATAAATACTATCTCTATTATTGTTACCCTAATATCAATATATCAGAAAGTATGCAAGCCAATAGCTCTAAACTTTGCATACGTATAGTACCTGGCATTCTAGATTAATTTGTATTCTGTACCTTAAGAGATGGAACTAAGAATATATTCAGTTGTTGAATCATTTAGGGGCTTTGTGATATCGTGGTCATGTAGCCCCGTGTACTTGTGTGTGTGGGTGGGGGGGAATTTGTCTGATAACCTGTGTTATTGTGATGGCTGTATTAGTGTGTGTAGTTGTAATTCAGTTGAGAATTGGGGAGGAGACGGCCTTGGCCTTAATTTAGTAACCATCCTGGCATTCACCTGGAGGAAAAGTGGGTAACCGAGGAAAACCACTTCCAGGATGGCTGAGGTAGAAATCGAACCCTCCCCCACTCTTCTCAGTTGTTCCTCATGGGGCTGAGTGTACCTCGTTCTATCCCCCAGACCAGAATGAAATTTCTTGGCAGAGCTGGGAATCTAACCCGGGCCTCCGTGGTGACAGCCCAAGAGGGTTAGCCACTACGCAATGCAAGTCACTGCAGCGCAATCCAAGAACTCAACTTTGGCTTCTGACTCCATATAATGTGCACTTGGCTATGGTATGTATGGGCGTTATTAGAGTGGAGTGCAAGTGTCTCTCGGGGAGCAAATTGTCATTACAGGCTCCTATTTGATTAAGGAATGAGAGAAGGAATCGAAAACTGACAGCAACGAAAGCGTGTTTTTTTTCCAGTGATGAGGGTAGCAAATAATGTAGTCAAGCTGCACCACCCTCGTCTCCTGGGAGACAGAGGCGCGCACCTGTCAACACCCGGCGTCATCCGATCTGGACACGAGAGTGGTGCGGGCCTGAGGGACACGGAGCGCTAATCTTCTGCTTCTTCCTGCGTACCTCCCTGATTATTGCCTTCATCCATGACTTGGGGAGCTGCCATGCTCTGTTACTGACACGCTGCGATAGTGCAAACTTGGTCCTTTTCATATATACGCACACAACTGAGGGATGGAAAGGAGTACACTCAGCCTCATGAAGCAAAACTGAGAAGAGGTGGGTTCGATTCCCATCTCAACCATCCTGGAAGTGGTTTTCCGTGGTTTCCCACTTCTACTCCAGGCAAATGCCGGGATGGATCCTGACTTAGGTCACAGCCGCCTCCTCCCCAATCTTCATCTGCTTTCCAAATACACACACTAACACAGCCATCACAATAACACGGTCCGCTGCCACAGCTCCATTTGACTCACGATCGCGGGTTCAAACCCGGCCGAAGACATCGGATTTTTAAGAGCGTTCAACATCCCTCAGTATGTCTTCCTTTGGAGGGGAAGTAAAGACGGCAGGCCCATGTCATAGAATTATGGCATGTAAAAGAACCTTCCACTCAATACAAATCTGTGAAGCTAAATTTGTAGGTTAGATTTTATAAACGCTCTTTCAGTCGCAACGTTCATCGCAAGGTGCCGGTTGCGGTGGCATCTAGTAGCCAAGTCCGAAGCTAGGTGTCATTGACGGTGGCATTTGGTAGCAAAATTAGGAAATACTTGAAATTGATCATCTGCAGTCCTTACCTGAATTACAGATAATACCCACCAATACATCCATCACAATTAACACCGGTTTCCAGACAGCTTGTAGGCTACACACACCCAAAGTACACGGGTCTACATGACCGCGTTGTCGCAGCCCCTAAACTGAGGAACCAACCAACCATCCGTTTGACTCGCTTCCGACTACACCTCGTCATATAGAAAATCGCGGATCGCGTGTTTGGAGCTGAGAGTGCGAGTACCGTAGGTTAATTATTATTATTATTATTTATTTATTTATTTATTTATTTATTTATTTATTTATTTATTTATTTTACACGTTACAGGCCTATTAGACCACGCGAAGCAATCATGACTTTTTGTTCTTCCTGTCTTTCCAGTACTCTTTCATTCGTGCACTAAAGGCCCTCTTCCTTTCTTCGGTCCACTTTGGTCTTTGGGATGTAAGTGCAGCTCTCTCTGACAACACTTCCCACTTGTATACTTTGTGTCTAAATACGCTTTTGTCTATGACGTCTTCTGGGTCGACCTGTGCTTTTACTAGATCAATTTTGACTTGCATCATCCAGGGTGTAGTAATCTTGAGCCGCTGTATGTATCTAAGAATTTTGTTGGTGGGTCTGGTTTGTGGGAGTCTGCTGATGTGGCCGTAAAATTTTAGGCGCCTCTTTCTGATGTCTGCTGAGAGGTTGGACAATTTCTCTGTGGTGTCTCTGGAGTGAAGCCTGTATCCTTCATCTGTGTGCTTTGGTCCAATTATTTTCCTTATTATTTTTCTTTCCTCTGTGAGGATTTTTTCCAAGTCGCCCTTAGTGTGTAACGTCAACGTCTCACTAGCATAAAGCACCTCAAGTTTAATAACCGTTATTATTATTATTATTATTATTATTATTATTATTATTATTATTATTATCATTGTTATTGTGATGTATAATCTTAGCCACTCCTGTAAGTGCTCCGAAATTGTGAGAGAACAATGTAGCAACATCACAGACTCAGTAGCCGCAGCGTCAGAATAATGTTCCTTTGATTTCGTGGGGTTCGCAAAGAGAGAAAGAAACCTTGGAATTACTGTAATTACGCCTTCCTCGGCTGTCTCAACAGTGATTGAGATCTAAGTTCTGCGCTGACTGTTGCCATGTAAGGGTACTTAAATGTGAAATATCTGTGCCAGTGGATTTGCTGGCACAAGGGAATATTTCTGGCACCTTGGTATCTATAAGGCTGTAGAAGCTGAAGGGACTTTAGTCAAATGACATTATCAACTTGGAGTAGCCTTCGTCACAGGTTTGCTGGCCTAGAGTGGGTCGAGAGGGCTCAGATATACGATTCGCAAAAGTTAAATATTTTAAATATTAAGGAAAAATAATACAGTATTTATTTTCGTGCAAGTTTTGGTTATCTTTGTTTAGCCATGGCTGACGAGAACTGAACAAGCTGGGTCACAAACAGAGAGGAGTTTATGAAGTGATGACTTTGCAAGCTTTAAAGTACAAATAAAATGTTATTGAAAATTAGTCCATCCTCAGTGGAAATTATCCCACGGATCAGGAATTATGAACTAACATCCACAATTCATCAATAAGGATAATATGCTGTAATTAGCTGAACAAACGTGCCCAGACATCAGAAGATTAAAGTTTGAATCCTGACTGTGGACATACTTCTAGACATAGCCTCTGGAAGAGGATCTATCCCTTAAATCGATTTAAATGTACAAAATAATTTAAATACCTGTTGATTTTGTTAAAAGAAACAAACTGATGAGTAGGTTTAATAATTTTAGTTGTGACTGAGCGACAAATGAAATTTAAGTATTTTTTTGGAATCTTGCATCATCCGTGGTAACATTCTTTCGATCTTTTAGAATTTTGCTTTCACCTCTTGGAGGATATTTGTTGTATAATTTTGCCGGGACGATCTTCTCCAAACAAAAACCGTCAACTGAGTGGTATTTGCTACTTTCTCATACGAGAATGCTGTGCATAATTCATACATATCCTATGTATAATTTAAGTCCCTTTGAAATATGTTGTAGGATATAAACCTTTGCTACTGTTCAATTATATTAATATCGGCCCTCCTTTTGACGTTATCGGTAAAAACACAATGAACCTCTTCGTGCATATATTGAGTTAAATTTCCCACTGATCTTGTAAAGCTCTGACTCTCTATCCTGCTAAGTAGCTCTCATTCCTTCCGTAGATGAGAAGTAAAGAGAAGTTTAAACAGGAGCACTTAACACCATCAAAGTTCCTTACAAGTCCACAGGAACCACTCTCGGGAGAATGTTTAAATTAGGTTAAGTCATTTAGAAATATAACCAGAGACTTGCTTACTGTTCACAAGTAGAAAAGTTTTAGCACACTGGATCTCAGAGCACTTTCTGGTACTTGAATTCCATAAGTGGGAGTTGAGTTTATGAACAGTTATTCTTTACGCTTTGACGCAACAAGCGAAGAGGTTTGTTTAGTCAGAGGTAAAACCGTTCTAAGAGCTTCATGCTTCAAATCCTAACACCACCAATGCCTGTTCTGACTGCTGATTGTGAACTCATCTTTAAAATGTTTTTGGATAGTAACTAAAGTTATGTAACGTTTTGAAATGTTACTAACAGGTTTAGAAGTCGTAGGATTTTTAAGAGCGTTAAAAATCCCTCAGTATGCCTTTCTTCGGAGGGGAAGTAAAGCCGGCGGGCCCATGTCATACATTTATGGCATGTAAAAGAACCTTCCACTATCTGCAATTGTGTGAAGCAAAATTTGTAGGTTAGATTTGATTAAGGCTATATAAGTTCCAACGATCTCCACCAGGTTCCAGTCGCAATGGCATCTAGTATCCATGTTCGCTGCTAGGTGTCGTTGACGGTAGAATTTGGTAGCAAATGTAGGAACTACTTGAAATTGATCGTCTGCAGTCCTTACCTGAAATACAGATAACATACACTAATACAGCCATCACTATTAACACCGGTTGTCAGATTTTACACACACCCAAAGAACACGGGGCTACATGACCACGTTGTCGCAGCCCCTAAACTCAGGAACCGTTTAGCTTTGAGACTAGAATTACATTTCTTGGAAGAACCGGGACGTCAGAAGTGACAGCCAAGGATGCTAGCCATTACACGATGAGGAAGTTGGTATTATTCATCAACTGTAAGTTTGCACTTTTTTGACAGTTCTCGCGGGAACGTTATTCCTACAGAATATATCAATCCTCCTCTACCACGTGCATTCCAGCCAATAAGCTATCACCCACATGGCAGCCAGCAATGGCCGCTGTATTCCGTCAAGGTGTCAACAGCTGTTATGAGTTGCCTAAACCTACATTCATCTCGCAATATCAATTCATTGCCCTTTTTAAAGGAAACTTGTATTTCTTTATGACATTTATCAAATAATAATCGTTCTAACAGCACACCATCATTGGACGCACTTGAGCAAGACCTTCGCAATGACACAGCAGCTGATAACTTAAATGTGAGAGTGGAATTATTTTAGGCCCATCATTTCCCAGCTCGGAGAAAATGCTTACTAAGGTATGGTGTAAGATGTCCTTAAGACGATACGATCATTACTTGACCTGTTGGATTGATATTAAAATAAAACGTACGAAACATTTCACCATTTAAGTTAACTTTTAGGCCTAGGCCTACACAACAACTCATATTTTAGGCCTACGTTTTGCACAAATCATGCCATATGAAAATTATTCACCAGGCCAATGTCCTTCGGGAAATCAATAGTTCTGATGCCTTTTCTTTTACCTTCAAAAAGAGAGAAATAAAATAAATATCTTGTACAAGAAATTCCGTATCTGCTTCCGACTCGATATTCAAAACAAAGATGTCCGACCTGGAGACATCTCAGGCTACATAATATACTCAACATTTAAGATAACCACTATATATTCATCTGAAAAGTGAACACGCGTTCAAATGGAAATAATACTTTCAGACGACTTTGCGCAATATTATCAATGTTAATTATTATTATTATTTAATATAATTAACACGTTATTTTCTCAGGCGGATGAACACAGTAAAGCGTCCATTACCAACCGCACGTCCATCCCACGAGCACGTGGTGGTTCAGTTTGATAATGCAACTTTTCAGTCTGGCCGACAGAATATGTTGCTAATATATTCACAATTACTGGGACGAGCAAAAAATAACCTGAAAAAACTTACATGTGATTAAATCGTGTATATATTTGTTATGGACTACAGGTTATAAATTGAGTCTTTCCTTATGAAGGTTGGCAACCCTAGCTGTCAAAAAAAGTGCAAACTTATAGTAGATGAACTTTATTATTTGGTTTCCAATGTGAAGGTTTGCTTTTGTGTACCAATTGCGTAAGTAGATTCGACAGCGGGTCTAGTGGTGTAGTATTCGATTGATTGGATACAGCATGCAGAGCATAAAATGAAGCCAGTTAACGAGGTTAATTAGCGGCTTGTATAATGAAAGCGCAGAGGTTAAAACTAGCCGATCGTATATAAAATAGTTTACTGAATTATCTCTAAAATAGGAATGTTTTAATGCACTTCAAACGGAATAACCCCGTGCGTCATTCCAAATTACCATTTTGTAGCAAATAAATAGCTCGTACATGACTCCCATTATTTTCAATAACGCGTTAAGCAGAGCTCACATTTTAAAGCTTTAAAATTAATGTATGCCTGTTGCTGTTGCTTCATTTAGGGGCTTAGATATTGTAGTCATTTCAGATTGGTGTATATGGAAATGTGTGGAGTTAGTCTGACAACCTGTGTTATCGTGGTGTTTATAGTAGTGTGTTTATTTGAGGAGAATATATGTAAGAAGGGGTCATGGCATTCGTTTGGAACCATCCTAGAATGACTTTTATAGATAGTTGCAAGCTAGTTGAAGCTGTTCTTAGTAAAGAAGGCAGATCCTTTGCTTTCACTTGGGACGATATTATGTTCTTTTGGGAGATAGACACTTACAGTGTTTCTAATCGATCAATAGCGTGCTAATTGTTCTAGAACCCATTCGGATTAATCAGTTCCAATACTTAGCATGATCCAGTTGAATTTAAATATTTTTGATACATGATAGCCATGCTTATTCAGGCATCGTTGATATCCATTCTAGATGGAATTACTACACGTAACTTTTGTATAGTCTTATGAGTAATGAATACTTTGATAAAACATTCAACCTATTTATTCACGTTAATCCCAGGTTATATGAATGTGGAGGCAGATCCTTTGCCATTTCTGTGATTGTAATTAAGCCTATTGACAGCAGAGTTTTTGATTCTTATGGATGAATAGATGTAGGAATGAAACAAGGATTTTATAATTGATCATAAAATGTCACGAAAACTGTATAGTTCTATCAACGAAATTCTAAATGTGATTAACAGCTGTAAATTAGATTCTAATAGTGAAATATCGTCGTTCACCGGTAAGGGTGATTATTAATGGCATTGATTAATGATAATGCAATGTTTAAGGTTAAAAATAAATGCTCAATGCAGTACAATATGTAAGAATGAAGCCATTTAGAGGCAGGTATTTAATGAAAGAATTTTCAAAGGAATATTTTACGGTATAATGTGAATTACATACAATCCACCTGGATGGATTTATGAAGGCAAGTGAATCAATTGATTTAGACAGAATTTCAGCGAAATTCCATGTGAATAATCTGTAGTATAGAACTTTGCATTTCAATGCATGGATGGTTAAATTATGTTTGGAGGATCTTAAACCTAGAGGCACACTACAATGCTAATTAGGCAATATAACCATCCCAGCCTATTGACTTGGAGATGATACTTGGTTTTAGGAAATTGTTTAAAATCTACTTAGCTTTATTGCTTGGTCAGATAAAACCTGGCGTCTCTTTGACCGTATATGAGAATACTATTGTTGAATGAGACACTATTGGAGAGTTGCGGATCTGAGGCTTGCGAAGACAGTAAAGAAAGTGTTAAATGAATTCTGTAAATATGTAATAAATGTATATAAGAGTATAATTTTGTGTATAGGCAGATAAAGCCTATAAATGTGAAATTTCTAAAATACGGATCCAACATAATTTTCGTCGTTTTGGATCTATGTTAATATTTTATATACATGTTTTTGATAAAATGCAGTCACTACCAGTGATGACTGGGACTTGAATTTGTATTGCTCTAATTTGATCTTCAGTTTGAAGTATTTGCATTTTTGCTATTCTTGATCATTTGATTTATTGACTTTCACTATATATTTTTCTGAATAAATATTTCTACAATTTTATTTTCATCGTCAAGGTGTGATACTTTATAGAAGTGATAAGAGGACAGGTTAAGAAAACCATTGCTAGGTTTTTCGGAGTTTTCCACACTCCAGAGATTGTTCCTTTAAATGATTCTCGTGTTCTTTGAGCTACCTTTCTTTATTGGCCATGGTTTTTCTCACCGTTGCTTCGGTTAGGTATTCCTATGCCCTATTATTCCCGTCTCTTGTTGGTAGAATCTGGGGGTTTTCTAGCCGGGGTTTTCAGGTTCTACGATCCAGTTACCATCGAGGGATTTCAACAAGCTGATGGTAGTTAATTTCGGGTACAGTACCGTCCAGGTTTTTGTCCGCAGTAGAAGGAGGGAACCACTGACATCCATTTGCAGGACAGCTGAGGTGGGAATACAACCCATCTATTTTAAGTACGAAGCTGAGTGGTGCCCATTCGAACGATCAGACCGGAAATTCTTGGCAGATTCGAGATTGAACATGGATCACGCTTGAGGCAGGCACTGCACGAGCGATGAAGATAAACTGGTCAAAAAGAGTTTTGTTTATTGCATGATGGCGTATTTTCATTGCTGTATGACGACATTTCGTTTTTGCACATCGGCTCATGTGTTAACTCTAAGATAACATGTTGGTTTGTTTGCACCGTACACTGTTATCGGACTTGGAGTTTGTGCACACAACCTGCACAAATTGGGGAAGCGGCCAAATTCCTGCTGAGATTGCGGTACATCGAACCCGACCATGAGGCATATTGTCGACGATTGCAAACTATCAGCGTACTTAGGTGACCCTAACAACATTTTCAGTGCTACACCAACGAGCCTGGACTGGAGAAATAGACTGGACATGTACTTGCTTTTTTTTTATCGTTTCGATCGTCTATGAACCACGTTATTTCAACTGCCTATTCCCTCGTTCTTTCACATTGGCCCAGTATTCGCGCATTCTTCTTCGGTGAGCTTCCCTTTGTTCTTCGGTCCACTTCTTGCCGGTTTTCAATGAAGGTTTTGGCTGAAAACTCTGTATCTCCCGAAGTTTCTTATTGAAAGAGTCACGTTCCAAGATGTCTTCATGTGATATCCCCAGTTCGTGTAGGTCTTTTTCCACCTCTGTAAACCAGATCCCTTTGGTTTTCTTTCCCACAAAATAGGCACAGATTAGATTGGACAATCTTCCGGAGTTCATTCGTGTTAAATGGCCATAAAAGGAAAGTCTCCTTTTGCGAATGGTGTCCGTTATTTTCTCCACATGTAGATAGAGTTCATCGTTGTGTCGTCTTCTATACTCTCCTCGTTACTTGACCGGGCCCAAGATCTTTCTCAGAATTTTCCTCTCTTTGGCTTCGAGTTGTTCTGCCAGGCCTTTCTTATTCATCGCCAGGCATTCTGATGCATATAACGCCTCCGGGCGAATAACGGTAACGAAGTGCCTCAGTTTGGCCTTGAAGGACATTGATCGTGATTTGTAAATGTCTTTGGTTAAATGGTAAGCCATTTCCAATTTGTTAATCCGTGCCACGAACGCTTCCATTTCACGAATGTACTTATTATTATTATTATTATTATTATTATTATTATTATTTGTAGTAGTAGTAGTAGTAGTAGTAGTAGTAGTAGTAGTAGGAGTATTGTGTTTCATGCGTAATGCCATACGCCACATAAATAAATAAGACAGTTATCGGATAAAGCACGTGTATTATATTTGGTCTACAAATACTTACGCAACACTTTATTTGACCAGTATATAAAAGCTCCAACGTGCATTTTTAAAGAAAGACAAATATTTTGCTTGAAATCATCACCTACGAATGGAAAGCACGATTAGGTTCAATGGTGTATCAGAAATACATTTTGTGAACTGCACATGTCTCTTTGGCATATCTTAACGGTTCGAATAAAAGTGAAAAGACCTGCGTAATGTCCCCTTAAATCCTTTCCTGTCTGCCATGTAATGTAATGCTTTTACCTCAGGACGAGCGATGTTTGATATTACGTGTGCGCCATTAAGTTTTGTGGTTGCATCTTTCTGCTGTCTTGATTAGGGGTGTGGGAGCGAGCACCTGTCTGCCGCCCTGCTCGTTGTACTAATGGCCGGGACAAGACCAGGTGCTATAAGGGTTGCTGCCAGCCCTGGCTGCAGGCGTAGCGATCCGATCCACGGCAGTTACAACATATCCATATACTGTACTATGAAGCAAACAAAATCGCCAATCATCATAAAATTAATTCCACTTCAAGTAGAATGCTTCACTTTGCTTCAGTTATTACCACTATTCCTTTCTTGACCACCTCGTGGTGATTAGCATTCTTTTTTCTGGCTCAGCTAAAATATTTAATTGAGGTCTGAGGGCTGGAGCGTGATGAGGCAGAACTTCAGCCATTTAGAAGTGATTTTCCGTGGTTTCCCATGTGAACTCATGGTAATTGCCAGGATGGTTCCTAACTTACTACCACTGCCACCTCCTTCTCAATACTCGCCTCAATTACAAATCCACACACTACTACTGACGACACAATAAAACACAGGTTATCAGACAAATCTTTCACGTACCCAAGTACACGGGGGGCTAAATCACCACGATGTCGCAAATCTTTATAAAATTAAGAGCAACAACATATTCCTATCCTTTCCTTAACTGGTCTAGGTAATGTTGCACTGGCCACGCATCACCCCGCAATCTGTTGATCTGCAGTTGTTGGTACGCCCTATATCTCATTGGGCTGTAGAACCACATGATTATTGTTCTCTCCTCCGTATCATGGAATGATGAGCGAGGGTGTGGTCAAGTAAGGGAAAGCATTGATACACTTTCAATCACTAATATGTTGGTAACAGGAGCAAACTTCGATCTCGAAGAAATTAATCACGATATGGATTTCAAATTACGAGTACTAGGGAGGAAGGAAGGAAACATAACCTTCCTGGCTAATATATTTCAGAACTGGGAATCGAACCCAGTACATTCAGGAAACTACTAGTCTTACTCGTATGACACGAAACCGTAACATGTGTATAAAATATATCTGAGTAATTTACACCTCGTGGCGTAGTGATTAGCTTTCTAAGCTTTCACCAAGGAGATCCGCGTTTACTCAGCCTGTGAGACAGAAATGAGGGGAGGTTGACTCGATTCCCATCTCAGCCATTCTAGAAGAATTCGGTGAGGCCCACTTCCACAGCACCAATGTTTTTGAAATTTCTTCCACGCAAGAAATGGGCCATGGATCGTAAAAAATGTGACAGTCAGTCTGAAAGACTAGACTTTGTATCATTTTAAATGCTACAAATGCTGAAATATGCTAGAAAGGCTGAAGGCTTCTCGCTTCGCTCGAAGCCAAAGACCCTTGACATGTTGGAAAACTATCTGCATAATACTTATCATGCTTATCTTGTTTCAAATTGCTCGCGAACGGCAAGTGCAAACCAAGGGCAAAGCAAGGTCAAGCGCGCGGGATGCCATCACGCTCACCAGAGCGCGCGGGGACGTGCCTCTTCCATCCAGTCTAAAAACACTTATAGTGGGCGATGTATTGAAGATAGAGACATGGTCTCGCGGACCTTATTGTAGAACGTTTCATGCTGACCAATTCTTACGCTCATAGTATATTGATATTTTTAACGGTTTGCCCAGCGTAAGCTTAAGAAGCGCACGGACGCCAAGTTTGTTTTCGACTTTTTCACAGAAATCGTTACTGCTTTGCTTCCTTTGATCATACATAAATTATTTTCTACAGAATCTTTCCTCGAGATATCCTTTACAGAATGGTGAAAACCGCATCAAAATCCATCCAGTGGTTCTCGAGATTACCCGTGACATCCAAGAATTGGGGATTTTTGTCTTATACTAACGAAGTAGAGATTGTCGGGGAACACATGCACCAAGCGGTACTATGACGTCACACACCTCAGTGCATTTGGGTACATTTCGTCCCGTCACCGTAACGTAACGCCAGACCCCAGTGTAACGACGAAGTCGACGAGATCATTTGAAATGATAATAGATGGTAATATGAAGCCTCAAGATCAGGGCTGTATGCTGGATGTGGTAGCAGTTCGACTCCTTCCAATTCCTTTTTTTTTGTGGCCATGGTTGTTTGTGCAGCATGGGGTCTCGCATTGTCCTGCTGCAAGAGAACTCCATTTCGGTTAACTAATGCAGGGTGTCTCCGTCCCAAAATTTCATGAACTTATTCCGGTTGTTGAGAATAATGATCCGCATTAACTGTACGCCCGTTTGGAACAAACTCCCAGTGAATCACGCCTTCAAAACATCACCAGACACACAACATATCACCAGACACACACATCACGTAGGGGCCGAACCGATTCTTTTTAACGATGACTTTGGCAGGTTGACGGTGACTGAGCCACCGATTTGAGGCGTCGGCGTTGCGGCAGTAGATCCATTTTTCATCACATGTGACAATTCTCCTGATAAATCTATCATACATGGGGTTACTGATATGCTGATGACAGATATCCACTCAACGTTGATCCTGTTCAGGGGTCAATTCATGAGGTACAGATCTACAGCTTCTGTTTGACTTTCCACGTTTCTTAATCTACCGATGTATGGTATCTTTTAATGATTACATTCTTGCAATATACGCAATTCTAATCATGGTCTCCTGTAAATAGCATTGGTGAACCAAAGAAACTTAATTCTATCTTATAAAACACTAAACTTAAAAAACAACATTACTTATGAGACATCCTAATATTAAGATTATTATAAGTATAATTATTATTATTATTATTATTATTATTATTTTATTCTTCTTCTTCTTTCTTCGATTCGGCCAACTAGGGACCACGTCAGCACAACTGTCTCTTCTTCCGAGCTCTAACTACCGCCCAGTGTTCCCCCATTCGTCTCCGGTGTTGTTCTTTTCTCTCTTGGGACCACGCCTTCCCTGTCTTCAGCTTCGGCTTTTCCTGGAAACCTTTGTGCGTACGTAGCTTTTCCTGAAGTGGAACACGCTCCTGGATAGCTTTAGGGGAAATTTCCATTTCACGTAGATCTTTCTCAACTTCAGTGAACCATGCCCCTTTGGTTTTCTTATCTTGAAAGTACATCAATATCCGTTTTGATATCCTGCCTGGGCTCATTCGTGTCACGTGGCTATAAAAGGCAATCCTTCTTTTTCGAATCGTGTCACTGATTTTCTCTTCTTCTTCTTATTATTATTATTAATATTACATGTTGTACTTGTAGGTTTACTGTCCGACTAAATATCCCGTTCACGGCAACACTCCTAATCCGTAGCAGTCTTTAATGGGGTCGCGCGTGAGATGCGATACATTTGTATGTGGTAAATAGTGTTATGGCCTGGTACCCTTTCTGATTCTAACCTCATGATAAGAGTAAGCAAGAGATTAAATTAATAAAACAGGATAAGGAGTTTCGAGGAAGTGGCCGTGACCAATTAGAAGTTACAGTCCGGGCAATAGTTGTTAGGAATTGAAAATGGGAAACCATGGAAAACCATTTCAAGGACGGCCAAAGGTGTGGTTGGAACTAAATCCACAGATATGATTGTCCCCTATGCCTTAACCAGCATAGCTATCGCTGCCGGTTACACTGTAGCAGTTATACGGGATGATGAAGCGCGTGCATGTATCCTCAGACACTAGCATAATGATCATCATCATAATGATGTCTTGCCCCCAGGCAGCGCAATTACTATTAGCTGGGATTGAGGCGCTTCACGACGCTGCAGGGAGCGTGTGGCTGTATCGGCTGCAAGCTTGCCAAGTAGCATTCGAATGTAAACCTTCCGATTTTACTGAAGTTTTGGCGGCTTCGATGGCGTAGTTCGTAGCATGCTGAGCTTCTATGCCCAAGAACGCGGGTTCAAATCCGGCCGAAGTCGTCGGATTTTTCGAGAGCGTTAAAAATCCCTCAGTATGCCTTCGGAGGGGAAGTAAAACCGGCGGTCCCATGTCATAGATTTATGGCATGTTAAAGAACCTTCCACTAATTACACCTGTGTGAAGCTAAATTGTATAGGTTACGAATGTAAAGAACGCTCTTAGGTTTCTACGTTCGTTGCCAAGAGCCGACTGCGGTGTCGTCTAGTAGCTAAGTTCTGAACTTGGCCTGGTAGTCGTTGACTGTGGCGTTTGGCGGCAAAAGTAGGAACTATTTGAAAAATTCAAAAGTCTGCAGTTCTTACTTGAATTAAAAAAACAGATAACACACACTAATACAGTCATCACAATTAACACCGGTTATCAGACAGATTCTACACACATCCAAAGTACACGGGGCTACATGACCACGTTGTCGCAGCCCCTAAACGTAAGAACCAACCAACCTTACTGAAGTTGATCCGATCGAAAGACAAACATCTAGGTTATTTACCCCATGAACTTCTTTGTGTGTGTGTGTGTGTGTGAATTGAACTGATAACCTGTGTTATTGTAAAGGTTGAATTTGTGTGTATTTTTTGTAATTCAGGTGAGGATTGGAATAGAAGTGACCGTGACCTTAAGTTAGGAACCATCCCGGCATTTTCCTGGAGTAGAAGTGGGACACCACAGAAAACCATTTCCAGGATGACTGAGGTTGGAATCGGGCTTACCTCTTTTCAGTTTTGCCTTACTAGGCTAAGTGATCACCATTCCAGACCTCAGACCAGGAGTACTTCTTTTGGCAAACCCAGGAATCGAACCCGGACCTCCAAGGTGACAGTCATGAATGCTAACCCATACAACTCATTTCTTTAAGCGTGGCATGGTTTCTTGGACAGAGAATGTGCACTCCTAGGTTTGTAATTAGTAAATAACCTCTGTTATTGGGATGTCTGTACTAATGTGTGTATTTGTAATTGAAGCTAGGATTGGGAAGGATGTGACCGTGGCCAAAAGTTAGGAACCATCCCGGCATTTGTCTGGAGTAGAATTGGTAAACCACGCAAAACCTCTTCTAGGATGACTGAAGTGGGAATCGAACCCACCTCAGTTTGGCCTGATGAGAATGAGTGAACACCGCTCCAGCCATTGCAGACCCCGGAATCAAACCCGGACGTTTGGGGTGACTGCCAAGTGAGTTCGCGATTACATCAAGAGGTGGACTGACTATTAAACCAGAGCTGGTATATTTGTATGTTAATCCTAATAGCTGATTGGTAACTATTGTGAAATGTGAGTTGGCCTACATTACTGCTGACTATTGCCGTGCTAATGAACTCCCCCCTTAAGTGGGATTACACATGAGTGATACCTATCGCATGTTCCGCTTGGCCAACGTCGTCCTGTCTATTGTCTACCGTAATTTGATAGCTGCCAACACCACCCCCATATTCCATTTTCTGCATGCCCATTAGATCATAATCATGCATTTACACTTGCGATAATTAAGATAATATGTATTTAAGGCAAGGTCTATTAGTGGATATCCACTGTTATCTGCATTTATTAGAAGAGCAGGCAGGATTAATGGCTTAACGAAGAGGATTGATTGGTCAACGATCAGACAAGTGACTACTAAATTGTTAGTGTTCCAAATGGTAGCTAATGACGTCACTGTACAAGCGTTGCCGAATCATTCTAACAATTAGCTTGCCATGGTGGGTGAGTGGATAGCGTGTCGGTCTACTAACCTCAAGATTGCAGGTTCGCTCCTGGCCGTGGTAAGTGATTTTTGAAATGCAGCAAAAATACGACACGCATGTCACACGATGTTGGCATGTCAAAGAACCCATTTGAATTCAGTAGGCCGTGTTCATAATGGCAAAATTAATCTCGGGAGTTTCTGCCAACACAAAGTTCCTCATTTCTCTACTAGAAAGCGCTATAGTGTTCAAGGTGCTTAGATATCTAACCTCCTTGACTTTCATAGTGATTCAAGGAACAACAAAATTCGACATGCAAGCTACCCTCTGGGTGTCAAATTACAAAGCTTGCACCCGGCACCCGAGGCCATACGATATTATTTATTTAGTATGTTTCGACCCATACAGGATCACATAAAGCAAGTTATGATCTGTTGCTGTTATTTTTCTTGTCCTTCCAGAATTCTTTCATCATGTCGCTATGTTTATCTCGACGTTCGTCAGTCCATTTTCCCCTAGGTCTGCTGGGCTTATCTTCTGATACAGCTTCCCAAGTGTAGATCTTATGTCTGAAAGTTTTGCGGTCTTCGATATCTGTGGGTGTGATGTTGGCGTTATTGAGATCAGCTTGGACTTGTTTAATCCAAACCGTTGTCGTCTCTAATTTTTGTGAGTACATCAATATTTTCTTTGTTAATCGGTTGTCATCTAGCCTCATAATATGTCCATAAAATTTCAAGCGTCGTTTATGGAAATCGGTTTCAATTTCGATATTATTGTTATTATTATAACAATTGAAGATCCCACGGAAATAATGGGGTAAGTCCATTTTTAGCCTACTTTTCACATTTCCACTTATGAGATCGGGCAAATGTGTGTCTGTCTGTCTGTCTGTCCTTCTGTCTGTCTGGCTGTGTGTGTGTGTGTGTGTCCCCTATCAACTCCTAAACGGTTGCAACAATCAAAACCAAATTTAGTATGAGTAAAGATGTGCACCGGAATATCTCACGTCCATATTTGAAAATGATGTCAGTGCTACCAACTGCTGAAAAAACACACTAGAAATTTGAGCTCCATGTTGGATATCTTGCAAGGTATGCATGGGAGCTATTCCAAAATTGGCACACATGCAGATAATACTATTTCAGTTTAATTTCCAGGAGGCCAACAATGACAGTGTTGCCAAAATAATTTTAAGCCTTCTGATAGGTCCAATGTTTAAATGCATATAACTTCTACACTAGCAATTGGATTTCAACCAAATTTTGTATGTAACATCTGTACATAAACAGATATGACTGAGCATATTCTTAAGAGCCAACAGGGCTACCAACTGTTAATAATTGCTCTCTCTTTTTTTAAATCCAAATACCAATATATCAGAAAGTATGCAAGCCAACAGCTTTACACTATGCACACGTATATTCTGACATTTTAGATTAATTTGTAGTAACTTATATACGTCAGTTCTACCAACATAATTATAAGCCTGCTGATAGTACCAATTTTTAAATACATGTAACTTCTATACTATCAGTTGGATTTCAACCAAATTTCGTATGTGCTATGTGTACCATAACAGATATGACTATAAGTATTGTTAAGAGCAATCAGGGCTGACAACTGTTAATAAATGCTGTCTATATTGTTTTTACCCTAATATCAATATACCAGAAAGTATGCAAGCCAACAGCTCTATACTTTGCACACGTATAGCACCTGACATTCTAGATTAATTTGGAGTAATTAATACAAGGCAGTGCTGCCAACATGATTGTATGCCTGCTGATATGTCCAATTTTTAAAATACATGTAACTTCTATACTAACAAATGGATTTAATCCAAAATTGGCACAACAAGATATCATAATATTTCAGATTATTTCTGACCAGCGAAGCCTCCGTGGCTGAGGCGGCAGCACGCCGGCCTCTCACCGCTGGGTCCGTGGTTCAAATCTCGGTCACTCCATGTGAGATCTGTGCTGGACAAAACGGAGGCAGACAGGTTTTTCTCCGGGTACTCCGGTTTTCCCTGTCAACATTTCATTCCAGCAACACTCTCCACTATCATTTCATTTCACCTGTCATTCATTTAATCATTGCCCCAGAGGAGTGCGTCAGGCCTCGGCAGCCGGCACAGTTCATATCCTCGCCGCTAGATGGGGGCTTCATTCATTCCATTCCTGACCCGGTCGAAGACTGGAAGCAGGCTGTGGATTTTCATTTTCATTTCTGACCAGCACACGCATGGTATTGTTGGCAACATTCTTTTACGCGTGCTGAGAGATCAAGTGATTAACTGCATGTAACGTCCATTGGACTTCAGCCAAATTTTGTATTCTGTACCTTAAGAGATGGAACTAAGAATATATTCAGTCACCAGGGCTGCCAACTGTAATGCTCTAATAGGCTACATCATACCAAGTATATTTTGAACTAATTAGATATTTCGATATTACCAACTTAATTGTGTCATTATTCTAGATAGGTTCATATACTGTAGAATCATTGGCATGAAAAGTAGGCTGTATAGTTCTTCACGGAACTTCTTGTTTTTTTTGAAATGAGATTATGGTGCATTCTGGTGGCCAGCCATAGTCCCTACAGATCAGTTGAAATTAATTTCAAATGAAGCGGAATGTCACCGAGATACAGACGAGATACAGAGGTTTTTATTTTTAGTGGAAACTGAAAGAGCGTCCCATATCCTCTCCCTTTTTCATAATTTAACATTTGTTGTTATTTGGGGAGGGGGGGGGGGTGCTTCCTTTATAGGAATAAATTTGGCAAAAGATGGTTGGTTCCTCAGTTTAGGGGCTGCGACAACGCAACATATAGCCCCGTGTACTTTGGGTGAGTGTAGAATCTGTCTGATAACCGGTGTTAATTGTGATGGCTGTATTAGTGTGTGTATCTGTTTTTTAATTCAAGTAAAGTCTGTAACTTTGAATTTTTCAATTAGTTCCTACTTTTGCCGCTAAACGCCACCGTCAATGACTACTAGGCCTAGTTCAGAACTAAGCTACTAGACGCCACCGCAGTTGGCTCTTGACAACGAACATAGGAACCTAAGAGCGTTGTTTACATTCTTAACCTATACAATTTAGCTTCACACAGGTGTAATTAGTGGAAGGTTCTTTAACATGCCATAAATCTATGACATGGGACCGCCGGCTTTACTTCCCCTCCGAAGGAAGGCATACTGAGTGATTTATAACGCTCTTAAAATATCCGACGGCCTTGGCCGGGTTTGAACCCGCTATCTTGGGCATAGAAGTTGGCAAAAGAACTACAGTATATTGCTTACCCTCAATTGAGGGGATTTAAGTATTTCTCTTTAAGGCCTACCCACAATGCGCAGTCGGCAGACGGTAGTGGGTAGTTGACAGTCGGCAGTTGAAGTCAGGCCCGTACTCTCTTATGGCTTCATGCACAATGTGTAGTTGTATGTCGGTGGTTGATAGTTGACTATCGGCAGCGTGTAGTCGGCTGTCGCCAATTTTATCTTTGACCGCCAACTGCATATTTAAGAGCCAATCAGAAAATATCACAAGCTGACGTCACTTTGCCGTTTTCCCGCTCGTCATCAGCTGTGTAGTTGACAACTTGTATTCGCGCTATATTCTTCGCATAAGTTCGTTGTTAAATTATATATTAATTATATAAAAGGGTGATGACTGAATGTGCTGACCCTGGGATAGAAGATATATTCATTGATTTGGTGAGGGAACGCCGTTGGCTGTATGACATGAGTGAGCCCAAGTTTAAAGACAACCTCTTCAAAGATGAGACGTGGAGGCTCATTGGCGGCTTCGATGGCGTAGTTGGTAGCATGCTGAGCTTCTATGCCCAAGATGGCGGGTTCAAACCCGGCCAAAGCCGTCGGATTTTTGAAAAGAGTATGCCTTCCTTCAGAGGGGAAGTAAAGCCGGCGGTCCCATGTCATAGATTTATGGCATGTTAAAGAACCTTCCACTAATTACACCTCTGTGAAGCTAAATTGTATAGGTTAAGAATGTAAACAACGCTCTTAGGTTCCTACGTTCGTTTCCAAGAGCCAACTGCGGTGGCGTCTAGTAGCTACGTTCTGAACTAGGCCTAGTCGTCGTTGACGGTGGCGTTTGGCGGCAAAAGTAGGAACTATCTGAAAAATTCAAAGTTGCAGTCCTTACTTGAGTTTAAAAACAGATACACACACTAATACAGCCATCACAATTAACACCGGTTATCAGACAGATTCTACACACACCCGAAGTACACGGGGCTACATGACCGCGTTGTCGCAGACCCTAAACTGAGGAACCAACCAACCAACTAACTTTCATTATTTAATTTATCGACAGGAAAATTGACAACTTTCTCAAGGAATAAATGAAAGTCAAGTTATTTTAGCATTTTAACGACTGCGCAGTGAGGGTGGCTAGGTTGTGAACTACTGTCTTCCGACTGAAGCTTCGGACTGTCAACTACCCACACCGTCTGCCGACTGCGCATTGTGGGTAGGATTTTCGTGTTGAAAGTTTAAATTCACTCTCCTGAAATACTGTTTTTACAGAATGTGACTTACTCCGTTCTTCCCGTGGAGTCTCCAATTGTGATATTGGCTTTAATGGACTCCGGAGTGTCCTATATTAATTTCCATCTTTTTATTTACATTTCCCTCCGAAAATATCAACAGGAACTAATCGTATTTTTCGGGTATGTTCTTCAATTCATTCTCCTTACTTTCAAGCAGGCTTTTTGAAAATTAGTCTTCTTTTGAATTTTCATTAATTCTTTTAGAAATTGCATAGTTTAATAAGCACTTTCATGAATATTTCCATTTGACAAAATTAAACTCACGTAATTTTTGTAGCAAAATTAGGAACTACAGTACTTGAAATTACTGTCTGCTGTCCTTACTTGAAATAAAACAGATAACACACACCAATACAGCCATCACAATTAACACTGGTTATCAGACAGATTCTACACACACCCAAAGTACACGGGGCTGTTTGAGGTTCCTCCACAAGTAAAAATCGTACGACGCTGAAACTTACGAACACATTTACTACTTCTTCTTGAGAAGATAAATTTCAACTAGGAAAATTCGTTGTTTTGTTCTTTACCAAACTATGTTCACATAATACGAGATAGGCTACAGTAATTCTCCACAAGTCTTAACTCTCGGCTAAGGTACGGTATCATGCCAGCTGCGTATATAACACTAACCAACAGTGAAAATACATCCGAAACAATAACAGTCATTTCTAGTTTACTTGGGCATGGGAATACGAATATGCTGAGTTAGCTCTATGTTCTGATATATAACGATATGTCGTTAAATGCTAGAGAATTTGAGGGACTTTCTAAAAATACTAGGGATTTTTATTTAAATAAATTGGCAATCCTTAGTACAGGTATCATGAGTCATTGCTGGCCATATTTTGTTTATTGTTTGTGAATAACCTTTGTTTTCTTCTTCTTCTTATGGGACAGCAGGGATAGGTCTTCACGTTACAACAGAAAGGTGTGGCCTTCTAGGGGAAACTTTGTGCCTTGGGGAGGGGAATAAGGTAATTTACCTGGACATAGAGTGAATCAAAACAATTGTTACTTCTGTTGTGTACAGATATCATATTGATAAGTTATAGGTTGCTTTTTACTACAGAAGTGCATGTATCACAAGTAGTGTATCTAAGAACCTAGAGCTAATAAACAAATTCTAAGGTCATATTCGGTTTTCCTGACCCAAATTTAGAAAAAAAAAGTATTTTTGTAAAAGAAGCAAATAAAAAGTTGTTTTTTGTCGGCTAGTCTAATCAATGCTAGTACAGCATCCAGGACTTCCCGACGCGCTGTTTTGTAATCGGTACTTGCTAGTTATATGGCCGAGACTAATTGAGACCCGCGCGATTCGTGCGTGGTTCCGTCATTTAGAGAAAGACCTCACTGTATCATCAAACACACACTCGTAGATATTAATGTTGTGCAGATGTTCGCTTGGCGACCAGAACTAGTTATCCAAGGGTTTGCAGTGCATAGGTTGATCTCGAGTAATAATTTCTCTAGTATAGAGAATTACAATTGGGTACAATCATGTTGACCGACTGGAAATCATTTTAAATTTCGTTTTAATATGACAGTTAGAACAGTCCTTAATGTGCCTAGTACAGTTCTTTTTGGGTTCAGTCACACCACAAAAATTAGTAAGAATTCAAAACACTGCATCAGAAAATCAAGTGTTTTCACGAAGCATCGACTCTGCTTTATTGATGTTATAATTATTGTTGTTGTTCTTGTTGTTTCCTATGGCTAGCCCGAATTCCAATCCATCAGCTTTATTGCGTTCCAATAGAGTTGTGTGAGGTTTCCTGAAGTTCTAGCAGTCACATCAAGTTTGTTGCAATGTAGCAGGTGCCCGTTATCCATTTTACTTCCAGGTTCGTGACAAAGTGTGCAATTCTAAGATCTCAGGATGTTGATTCGTTTCAGATGAGCTGCAAGGCAGTCATGGCCAGTGTTAAGTCTAAAGAAGGCTACAGCTTCTCTTTTTGTTGTTAATTTATATTGATCCCATTTAGCATCAATGTCCTTCCATAATTTGGTTTCAGCCGTTTTCTTTGCCATTTCTTCATACCTGTTTTAGATAGTATTTTTCAAAATCCATTTTTCTGACATAAAATCAGTCTGACTGACAGGTTGTTGTAGTGTAGTACCTTTTCCTGCTAATCTGTCTGCCTCTTCATTACCTGCTATTCCAACATGAGAAGGGATCCACTGAAATGAGATCTATTTGTGGAGTCTTTGAAGGGTTTTTATCATACAAAAAATTCTATCAGTTCTTTATTTTGAGGCTTATAATTTGACGAGACGGCTTGAATGGCTGCTTTTGAATCTGTAATTATATTATAATATGTTATAATTATATACAATCGAAGTTGCACGTAGTTTCTGAGCTGCCCGTCTCATGGCGCAGTGGCTAGTATTATGGTCCGAGTACTGGAACGGGGTACACTCAGCCTCGTGAGGCAAATCTGAGAAGAGATGGGTTCGACTCCCACTTCAGCCATCCTAGAAGTGGTTTTACTTCTTACCGCAGTAGGCTATTCCTATCAAATGCCGGGATATTATCTGAATTAATTCCACAGCCACCTCTTCAACAACCCTAGGCTCCATTACAAACATATACTAGTACAGCAATCACAATAACACAGGTTATCAGACAGATTCCACACACTCCCAAGTACACGAGGCTGCATGACCACGATGTCGCATAGCCCCGTAATGAAACATCAATAAAATGATTGTAGTATTGAGGGCAATTCTTTTCTCTTTGCACATTTCCTTTTCTAGGTAACTTTAAGTCAGTAGTTATTACAGCATAATTTTATGGGCCCTTCTTGAACTACTGCGGCTTTTAGAGGCGCAAGAATTCTTGACGTTTGCCCTGTAGGGGTTCTTTACCTTGCTAGTAAACCTACTGGCTGCGTGGCTCAGCGGTAACGTTCTTGTCTGCTGTGCTCAAGGTTGCAGGATTGATTCCTGGCACAGCCAGTTGGCATTTGAGGGCGCGCAAATGCGAAGGAGCCGTTGACAGTTGATTTACTGGCACGGAGAGAAGATTCCCAACGGGGCTAAATTCCGGCATCCTGGCGACTCTAAATCCGCTGTAGTTAAAAGGGACGTAAATCCAAAACATTATTATTACTATTAAATCTTCTGACACTGCTCTCTGTTATTTGCTCACTCTCAAATACCAACTGACTGCGTCGGGATTCGTTGTTGTAACCTTGGGAACAGCTGGCGAGAACCTTACCGCTGAGCCACGCAGCTGAACAGTAAATAGTTAAGTTAATAGTGGTCATCTTCATTATCATCCTTATCATTAAGGACATATGACCTTGATGTTCCCGTCCTTAAATAAAGGATCACCAACGCCACCGCCACCGTTAGTCCTGATCTGATTTACACTATCCAAAAAACATTGGTAGAGGGCATTACTAATCAAATTCACATATCACTTTTATATTTTACCAATTTGAATTATTGTATCAATTTGTTTATCCATAGTACTTAAGAAATATAAATATGTTTATAAAAGTAAATAGGTAAACTACGGAAATGCAAATCATGTTGAAACTGTACAACAATGTTATCAGAGAAGTTATGTTTCTCGTACCTCAAGAGAAACATTGTTGTTATAAATACAATAATCTCCAAAGTTGTGTGTAAAATATTGTTAAATGGTTAATTACCGGATAATTTGGACATGATACTTATTATAAATCGATTTCCAAGACGTATCTAGCGGTGTTATTAAACAGCCCATTTATATTTTTATAAATAAGAGAAGAAATTCCTCGCTGCAACGGCCAACAGTACAGCGGCTCTATTAAGACAATGACGACAATTGGAGGTCTTGTTTAATACTGGCTAAGTGGATCACGTGGTACCAGCAAATTTACTATGTATGTACTTCGATATTGCTTCACTGTTTCTTTTACGAGGCGGATTTCACAATCATATAGTAAAAGGTAAGTGCCTCCAACTATGCACTATGTTCATTAATAGAGCCACTGTAGCTTTATATGTCGCCCCAAGCGGAGAATTAACTATTAGGGCAAAGATTTCACAGGTTGAAAAAATGTCACTCATACCGATTGCTGCGACGAATTCCAGAATTACTTCACGTTCAGGGAGCCAGTTGTTTAAGAGGATTTGTAATGTCTTCGATGGATGAGTACTTTGAGCAACAGGTCTACTTCAATTTTTGCACGAACATGACGGGTGGGCATAATTGTTGTCGGTGTCTTAATAGAGTCCCCGGCTCCGTCAGGGATTTTAAAACTGACGTGAGGGTTGAAACGGGGTGCACTCAGCCTCGTGAGGACAATTGAGTAGCTGTCTGACAGTGAGACAGCGCCCCGATCACGAAAACCAAGATTAACGGCCGAGGGGACCCGACGCGCTGATCACGCGGCACCCCAATATCTGCAGGCCGAATGGCTGGGCAGCGGTCGCTTGGTCGGCCTTAGCCCGTCATGGGCTATATAGTGTCAGGGGGTGGGGGGTCTTAATAGAGTCACTAGCGGCTTCGGTGGTGTAGTTGGTAGCATGCTGAACTGCTGTACCCAAGATCGCGGGTTCAAACCCGGCCGAAATCGTCAGATTTTTTAAGAGCGCTAAAAATCCTTCAGTATGCCTTCCTTCGGAGGGGAAGTAAAGCCGGCGGTCCCATGTCATAGATTTATGGCATGTAAAAGATCCTTTCACAGACTAAACTTGTGTAAAGCAAAATTTGTTAGGTTAGATTTCGTCAGAACACTCTATAAAAGTTCCAACGTTCACCACTAGGTATCATTGATATCTGGTGGCGAAAGTTGGAACTACTTGAAATTGAACGGAACTTGTAGCTCGCCCTTTAGGGTGTCCGCTGGAAGCAGCTACAGACTCAGGCGAGCCGAACATGTCCTCGGACACTCCCGGCACTAAAAGCCATACGATAAATAAATAAATAAATAAATAAATAAATAAATAAATAAATAAATAATAAATAGAGTCACTATAGGCAACAGTGCTCCCCAGCACACTTACCGGTGCGAGTTGGAAACGTACATCTGAAAGAATCAGCTGAATTACACACATTGTAAGACATATCGACCTGCAGATGATGTAATTATCCAATTGTAATGGTTGGTATGGGGAGTATTTATGCCATATACGGCTGCAATATTATATACAAAAAAGTAAACCGAAATATTTATTTAAATTCCCAAGAAATAAGGAAACTAATGTATAAATTTATTATAATGAAGTTGTTGTTATTATTGTTTAAGTCTTCAGTCTTTTGATTGGTTTGATGCAGCTCTTCATGCCTCCCTGTCCTGTGCTAATCGTTCCATCTCTACATAGCTACCACACCCTATATCCGAGGCAATCTGTTCAACATATTCCAACCTTGGTCCACCCCTACAGCTCTTGTCCTCGATCCTTCCTTCCATAACTAAGCTAGCTATTCCTGGGTGTCTTAGTATGTGTCCTACCAACCTATCACTTCTCTTCATTAACAGTCGCCAGAAACACCTCTCCTCCCCTACTCGTCTTAATACCTCTTCGTTTGTAACCCTATCTACCATTCATCATTCTCCTGTAACACCACATTTCAAACGCTTCAATTCTCTTCTTTTCTGCTGCACCAATAGTCTAAGGTTCACTTCCATAGAGTGCCGCGCTCCAGACAAAGGCTTTCAAAAATGACTTCCTAATACCTAAATCTATATTCGATGTCAACATTTTTTTTTTTTTTTTTTTTTTTTTTTAGAAATGCTTTCCTTGCCTGAGCCAACCTCTTATTATATCCTCTTTGATTCGACCATCACAGGCTATTTTGCTTCCTAAGTAAAAGAAGTCTTCCTTCAGCTTTTCACCTGCCAACTTGATGTCCATATAGGTTTCCGATTTTTTCGGCTGCATTCCAATATTTTTGTTTTACATTTATTAATTTTTATCACGAAGTCTTTCCTCAAGACGGAGTCCATACCATTCAAAAACTCATTCAAATCCTCAGGCGTGTCGGCCAAGATGACGATGTCATCGGCAAATCTCAGAGTTGAAATTATTTCTCCTTGAATCTTCACTACCACTTTAAATTTTTCTCCTATTTCCTTCATTGCTTGTTCAATGTATATTTTTTTTAGCGCATGGCTATCAGAGCCGGGAGTGTCCGAGGACTTGTTCGGCTCGCCTGAGTTTGTAGCTGCTTCTATGCGGACACCCATGGGGTAAGCTACAAGTACCGTCGCGTGTGGAGTATTGTCTGGGGAGGAAAGTGTGAATGTAAGGACTACGATTTGGAAGGTGGCGGCTGTGGCCTATAATTAGGGACCAACCCCGGCATTTGCCTGGAAGGAAGATGGGAAACCAGAGGAAACCATCTTCAAGGTTGCCAGCGGGGGGATTCGAATCTCCTTGCCTCCCGGATGTGAGCTACTGCCTGCGGCCACGCCGTAACAACCACGGCTAACTCACCCAGAAATGTAAAGATTGAAAAGTATGGGTGCTAAGTTGCAGCCTTGCCTTACACGTTTCTGAATACCAGCTTCTCTTTCATGACCTTCGGCTCGAATGACTGCTGTCTGGTTTCTGTATGGATTGTAGATCACCCTCCTATCCCTGTACTGTATTCCAATCGTTTTCAAAATATCAAACAATTTAGTCCAATCAACATTATCAAAAGCCTTCTCTAAGTCAATAATAATAATAATGTTATTGGTTTTACGTCCCTTTTAACTACACTGGCTTTTAGAGACGCCGGGGTGCCGGAATTTTGCCCCGAAGGGGATCTTTAACGTGCCAGTAAATCTACTGACACGGCTCCCTCGCATTTGCTCACCCTCAAATGCCAGCTGACTGCGCCAGGTTTCAAACCTGCAACCTTGGGCTTCTTTAAGTCAACAAATGCCATGAACGTTCTCTTATCTTTCCTTATTCTACCTTCCAAAATCTGCCTAAGACTTAGTATGCCTATAGCTTCCCTTGTTCTTACTTTTCTCCCGAAACCAAACTGGTATTCACCCAACTCCGTTTCTATCTGGCTGTCAATCCTCTTGTAAATTATTCTAGATAGGATCTTTGAAGCATGAGTAATCAAGCTGATTATACGGCAATCTTCACATCTGTCATCTCCCACTTTCTTCAGTATAGAGATGATAACATTCTTCTTGAAATCAGAGGGTACCTCACCTGTCTCATAAATCCTACACACCAAGTGAAATAACCTGATCAGATAATCATCACCTATGCAGCGTAGTAACGCAATCGGTATATCACTCTGCCTGGTGCTTTGTTCCTGCTTAAGTCTTCCAATGCTCTGTCAAATTCCGATCTCAATATTAAATCTCCTTTTGCATCCTCATCAATTTCCTCCTCCCTTTCCATTGCATGATTCTCAATCTCTTTTCCCTTATAAAAACACTGTATGTAAGCTTTACATCTCTCAACCTTTTCTTCCCTATCTGTTAGAGTATTTCCATTTGTGTCCTTAATATTGCAGCACTTAGTCTTCTTTTCCCCAAAAGTATTCTTAATCCTTCAATAAGCTGTGTCTACTTTTCCTAATTTCAGACAATTTTCTACACCTGCACATTTGTCTTTCAACCATTCTTCTATCGCTTCCTTGCACTTCTTGTTAACCTCATTTCTCAGAAGTCTGTATTCTGCTTTCCCCTTTTAATCTCTTGCATTACAAGAAAACGTTACTAACGAGGGAAGTACCCCAGCTCGAACGGCTAAAACCGACTGGCAGTGCGCTTAACATACTGAACCCTTCAGAATAGCAGTGTTTTATGCAAGAATCTTGATCAAGGGGTCGCGCTCAGTTCATAGTGTGATGTTTACGTCCGCCAAACAACATGCTTTACTGAGGCAAGGGTCATAGAATAAAAACTGTAATTAAGAAAGTAAGGAGACACGACGTAAGATAATAACAAGATTTAATAACTAATTGTGCATAAAAGAAAATAAACAAACAATAAAAAAAAATATCCTCCCTGAATTTTTCCCTGACAGGAATATCTAACACTTTGAGGAGTCAGATGGATCTCCCCCTTTTTAATAAAATTGTGGATCCTAGTTCCACTACCTTGCATTTGAGTTTTATGTGCGCGTGATGACTAACTACGAGAAAATGAGTACTTGGATGACCGTTCGTTTACAACGGGTTAACAGCCACGGTGCTCACGAACAATCATCACGTAAATCAACGTTTATGGATATGGGCATGACATTAATAAAAACCCTTAAAAACTCTAATGACTGACACACACACTACAAATCTATTATTTACAGGAATCTCTCTGAGATCCTCATTAGCGCGAAGACGCACTTAACAACATGAGCTACCAACTGGCCAATTGCTCAATACACACAAGGAAAGGCAGCATTACACGTGACTCACGGGTCACAGAAATGAAAATAAACCTGGAATAAACCAACAACAACAAAAGCCTGACCGGCTAAGATTACTTTATATGAACGAAACTGCATGTTAAGGTAACGCTTCGGAGATTATCGTGATTCGTAGGCAACTCCCATTTATTTCAGCAATTTTTACCATTGATCAGTTCTTATCTGGAATTCAAGTAATTAGGGAGCCAACGAGCACTCCTCACTAATGACCATGCTTTGCACGTTCAGACAGCCTTGTGAAATATCTCCCCCCTTTCCTCAAATACTTGTCGTGTCCCAGTCCAGTGTATATAAATAGCTGACCAGCTGTTCCGTTACCTCACGGAATCAACAGCAACAAAAATCTCATCCAACTCAACATATGGTCAGACTCAATCACATATCCACAATTGCCCTCGCAAGGATACAATATGGACCGGGTACCAAGCTGACAGAAATCAGTCTCAGCTGAAATTCCCGCTTGTAATACCACAAAAATACACACATACACACATCTGGGACCGACATGACGCTTTCCACACAGGTCTGCTGAATAGGTGCTCACAAACATTAAACACAATATTTAAAACCTACGATAGAGCTGATTACTCTTCGTCACAAATTACATTGCTCCAATCGGCAATAGTCACACTGAATCTGATCAATAATAAATCTTAAACAATTTTAATTACCCTCCAATCTACTGTATAATTACATTAATTCAGTCCTACTTCTGAAACACAACAGATCTCCGAGAGACGTTTTTAACCGCATTGCGTAACATATGCAAACACGGCCGTTCACATAGCTACGTTAGTTAACACAATACAAAAACAAGAACCTTCCACTAACTACATTCGTGCGAGCTGCTTCCATACAAAAGTGTGTCAGACCAAAACTAAATATACTACGTTAATCACACAAGCAATGTATTTACAAAAATATGTCCCATAAACCATAAGTTAATTTATCAAATAATAAAGAATATTATTTTGTACTCATCTCTCTTGTAGTCACCCGTCAAAGAACGTCTGCTGCCATTTCCCAACTGAATGGTTCTATCTCATCTCAGCCATCTGGACGGAGTGTTGAGAATTCCAAACTTCCTCTGTAGTCGTCGGTGTCATCTCTGGCGCTGCTTCAAAAAATTAGATTATTATACACTTGATATCTGACTACTGAATTCGCTGTTCAGGTACTACTTTCCCTGTCACAGTTCGTTGGCGAATTATCGACGATACTGCCCCTACAATATAGTACTGTGACTATCTATCACTGAATTTAACACTTTACAATAACTTCTGTGTCCAAGACACACAAAATAGAAGTCGTTCTGTCCGCAGACGAACACAGTAATAAAACGACTACGCCCGTAGACGCACAGAATAATAGTCTACGTCCTCAGACGAACAGAATAGAAGTCCAAGTCTTGGCTCTTCATGCCACTTATAAAAGAACTGGCCCTAGGTCTCGATGGGGGGGGGGAATTTATGTAAAAATTTCTCGAAATAATTGTGGTACAGGCATGAAATAGATATCACTGAACTCGTAACATTGCACAGGTCAAGAATATGCTCATTAATCCTAGAATCGATCGTAGAGATTTTGTCTAGGCGATTTCCCGCGTGAATGCTAGCCGAGCGTGCCCACGCTAGACCTGCCGCGTTAACTAGGCATTCTTCTCTCATTGGTTCTCACATTTTCTGTAATTTGGCGGTTCATAGCAGATCTTGGCGTCGTAGGAGTGTCCAGCCTGCTCATCAGCCACTCACATTACTGCATCATATTTCTTCTAGGCGCGAATATCACAATGAACATACTAGCAGCATGTCTCACTGCGCGTCGCTTCTATTTGAGGCGGCCCACCTGTCCTTCTGACACATCGCTATGCTATTTCCTTTCACAGCTAAAATATTTAGCCTATTGTCAATCTGCTTCAGGTATGTCCCCGCTGTCTCCAACCAATGCTTGAAATTTCCTCATCTCCGTCTGGCTACTTTCATGATGCTGGTTGAAATATTTATTCATTTGAAGAAATAAAACATAGAATCATTTATCCAACAGAGGATAAAAGGGTTCAATACGAAGATATGTCTGTTCTACTACCCATCACGGACATTTATCTGTAAAACCCCGCATTAGTTTACAATTATTGTTTGGAAGTTACGGCGTCCAAAGATTGCAGAAACATAATTCGCAGCAGAAAGTACCGTGCAACAGGCAATTCGGTCCATTATATTAACAAGAAACTGATGTGGTGCAGTATCATCTGGCAAAAGGTTGAGCACTTGCTTGCAACAAGAAATCTTAACACATGCAGTACCATGTTGACATAGTCATCTTTCGACAAGGGCAGCATATAGACATACTCCACCATTTACAATGTTCCCGCATTGCAATAGTCCAAACTCAAATGCCACAGTGATCACATTATCACATACTCAGATGGTGCTGGCGACCGAACACGTACTTTTACAGATGAATGGCATTGATAGCTATTGACATAGGTACAACTGTATACTTTAAACCCACTTTCAGTCGGGTTTCGCCGTTCGAGCTGGGGTACGTCCATCGTAAGTAGGGTGATATAAGATGCCAGCCGTTGTTCAATAAAATGATCTTGAATTTAAAATGTCTGATTTAAGTGCTCTATTTGATTCTACTAATTTGCACACCTCCGTAATTCTTCTTGTTTACTCTTGCCTTGTACTCGAATTAGGAACATATCCGCCAATTAAGCGATAAAGTTCAAGAAGATTTCCAACCGTAATACAGTGCGTCCGGGAATGTTTAGGCACTGCTACGTTAGGTGAGAGCCGGTGTTAAGTTGGCAGACCTTTCGCTCACTTGCCGACAGCCAGGTACTAGCTTGTCTTCTCCAAGGTCGACAGGATATCAGAACACACGTGTGAGCTGTGCTGTGCTGTGCTGTGCTGTGGAAAGCGTCAGTGTGAATACAGTAAGGGAGCGTTTAGATTATTGGAATAGTGCAACAGGATACAGGCGGTCATGTTTACTACTGAAAAGAGAGCGTTTTTAGTGGAAGGTGATCAGTTTACAGAAAATGTAAAACTAACATTTCAGGCGCGGTTTCCTAATTCAAAGTGCCCAAACCGGAATACATTCGGGATTTGATAAGTAAATTTCATGTGACCAGCTCAGTTCACGATGTACCAGGAACAGGCAGGCCTACGCTGTTAACAGTCGAAAATCTTGATGACATTTCCGATATAATGCTGCGAAGTCCAAGAAAATCAAGACGCGAATTAGCTCAAGAAACAGGAATCTCTAAGTGGACTGTTTGTTGTTTGTTTTGTTTTGACACAAGCTGTGGCAGCCCCGCTGTCAGCAACAACCGTGCTGCCAACTTAACTCCGGCTCTCACCTAACGTAGCAGTGCCTAGGCACTGCGGAGGTCATTCCTTGACACCCTGTGTTAGGGCGTCGTGGAACAGCGGTAAAGCTGTTCGGCTCTCACCAAGGGTTCGATTCCCGGTCAATGCAGATGTATGTCCTGTGGTTCGGACATTACGTAAAATGAGGTGCCGTGGCTCATTATCGCGAGATTAACGGTGACGTAAAGTTACAAGCTTCCTTCCTTTTCTTTCCAAGCGTTTTCGCCTCGTTGCGTAGTGGCTAGCATTCTTGGCAGTCACCTCGGAGGTCCAGTTTTCTTTTGGAAAACAATTAACTCTGCTTTGAAGGCTGGAACTGGGTACACTCAGCCTCGTGAGGCAAAGCTGAGAAGAGGAGGGTTGGATATCTACCTCAGCTATCCTGGAAGTGGTTTTCCGTGGTTTCCGCACTTCTACTCCAGGCAAATGCCAGGATTGTACTGTACCTAACTTAAAGCCACGGCCGCTTCCCACCCAAATCCTTCCTTGATTACAAGTACACACACTAATAAAGACATCACAGTTCCACAGGTTATCAGACTGTTTCTATACAAACCTAAGTAGCCTATATGGGGCTACATGACCACTATGTCGCAAAACCCCTAAACGAGTCAAAAACAACACTTTTCCATGCGTAATTAACATCCACATCTACCACGATGTTTGTAACTCTAAAATCTTACATTTCATATTATTATTATTATTATTATTAATGCGGCATTGGTGGCGTAGTCGGTAGCATGCTGAACTGCTATGCCCAAGAACGCAGGTTCAAACCCAGCCGAAGTCGACGGATTTTAAGAGCGTTAAAATCCCTCAGTATGCCTTCCTTCGGAGGGGAATAAGCCGGCGGTCCCATGTCATAGATTTATGGCACGTGAAAGAACATCACTGCAATTAGTAGTCTGTAGCAAAATTTGTAGGTTATATTTGGCTAATTACGCTCTATGAAGTTCCAACGTTTGTCGCTAGGTGTTAGTGACAGTAGAATATGGCAGCCAGAGTTGGAAATACTTGAAAGTGAACTTTTTGGGAGCGTTCAATCAAAGATACCCAGCTATGGCCATTGGCTGCAATTCATATATAATGAAAATGAAAATCCACAGCCTGCTTCCAGTCTCCGACCGGGTCAGGAATGGAATGACTGAAGCCCCCATCTAGCGGCGAGGATATGAACTGTGCCGGCTGCCGAGGCCTGACGCACTCCTCTGGGGCAATGATTAAATGAATGACAGATGAAATGAAATGATAGTGGAGAGTGTTGCTGGAATGAAATTTTGACAGGGAAATCCGGAGTACCCGGAGAAAAACCTGTCTGCCTCCGTTTCGTCCAGCACAGATCTCACATGGAGTGACCGGGATTTGAACCACGGACCCAGCGGTGAGAGGCCGGCGTGCTGCCGCCTAAGCCACGGAGGCTTCATATATAATAATAATAATTATTATTATTATTTGTAATATATAATACTGAGCTAGCCACCTCAGGATAGTGGGGCAATATACTTGCTGAAAATGAATCTCGCACAAAGACACAATACACTGTCTTCACAAAAATAGACAGTTTATTCATAATAGCAAGCTTCCATTTACCTGGATCTCTTGTACAATCAGCAACAAGTTTCATAAGGGAAAAATAAATACCCCTCAATAAGTTTAATGTTCATCAGCTCCTTTGGGGGCGTGGTGGCTCAGCGGTCTAGCTGTATGCCTCTCACCAAGGCGGTCCGGGTTCGATTCCCGGTCAATGCATGTGAGATTTTCGAAGTGAAATGCCATGTCCTGTGGTTCGGATTCCACGTAAAAAGGAGGTCCCGTGGCTCATGATCTCAAGATTAACGGTCACGTTAAACTACAAGCTTCCTTCATCAGCTCCTTTTCTTTTATTCTTCCGTTTTATTAAACAATTCTTTCAGTCTTCTTACCAGATGTTCTCATGCAATCTAAACTATAAATACTTATTTTTCAACATCCAAAAAGGCTTCCATCCAGCATGGCAGCAACTCAATTAACAACATTCCCATGGCAACCTTGCCCTAAGATCAAGGAACCTTTGTCAATAAGTCAGAACCACCTAGTTATATTGCAAAGCCACCTACCAGCAACAGCCAGACCACCACCGAGAATCTCTATGGCCAAGAACACATAAGACACCCTGCGCTGGTCTACCAATTGTAGTCATGGCTGGCAACCCAATAAAACAAAACAAACTAAATAACAAACAGAAAGAAACTAGAAGGAGTCTCTGTAACCTACAAATTTTAGGTTACATATTATTATTATTATTATTATTATTATTATTATTATCTCTCTCTATTTACTCATGGATATGGTGAGTCGCAATATACACGATACGGATATGCAATCAAGTACCATTTAATTATTACTGGGATAAAAATAATCATACTACATGATTTGTATCTAACAACACTGCCTTCTGCATTTTAGCGATCAGATGCTTCATTCGTAGCTCTTTCAGACCTGTTACCAGATCCTTTGGAACTATTCCCTTCGCTGACATCACCAGTGGAGTTTGCTCGCCACATCTTCCGTTGGTGTATATTTTTTTGTGCTCGATTAGTCATTATTTTTTGGCTTAGTGGTACCACGATGTCTATCAAATACACCTTTTGGTCTGTTTATGTTCAAGTAGACGATATCTGGTCGATTTTCCAAGATTTACTGGTCCGTTGTGACAGGTCTGTTCCAGTACACTTTGTACACTTCGGTTTCAAGCACGTTTCGATGCTGATAAGTGTAATACTCCCCGATCGTTTCTAGACGTCCTCCTGTTATAGCAAGCTCTTGATGTACGATCTTGGGTATAACATTATGCCTGTTTGTATACTCTACTCAAGGTAGCAAAGAGCAGCCACCAATCATGTGGTAAATAGTTTCCACCTCCAAAGTGCATCTACAGCATCCTGTTATTATTATTATTATTATTATTATTATTATTATTATTATTATGTTGTTCTTGTTCGTACATTAAGCAGTCTCTCTGTTTTCCTTACAGGTTAGTGACGTGCGAAGAGCGGGCCACGGTAAGCAAACACCCTGCCATACATTGCATGTGTTGATTTAGGGCTTAGTCACTCACAGTGTATTAACAAGTCTACATATCTCTTAACGGTCACTTTTCTGCTCAACAGAGTGCATTAATCAATGTCTGCTAGTGAACATGTCACCTTATATTCAGTATGTATTCATTATGTACAGGTAGGCCCGTCCAATGCTTTCGCACTTTGCTCTAAGGGCAATGAAACGTTGGCACAAATCTCATAAGAAAAGTACAAGTTGTTATTGAAAAGGTATTTAGTAACTGTAATTAAAAGTTAAGCACGCGCGGCTTCGGTGGCGTAGTCGGTAGCATGCTGAGCTTCTATGCCCAAGATAGCGGGTTCAAACCCGGCTGAAGCCGTCGGATTTTTTAAGAGCGTTAAAAATCCCTCAGTATGAATTCCTTCGGAGTGGAAGTAAAGCCGGCGGTCCCATGTCATAGATTTATGGCATGTTAAAGAACCTTCCACTAATTGCACCTGTGTGAAGCTAAATTGGATAGGTTAAGAATGTAAACAACGCTCTTAGGTTTCTACGTTAATTGCCAAGAGCCGACTGCGGTGGCGTCTAGTAGCTAAGTTCTGAACTTGGCCTAGTAGTCGTTGACGGTGGCGCTTGGCGGCAAAAGTAGGAACTATTTGAAAAATTCTATGTTGCAGTACTTAAACTAAAAAACAGATAACACACACTAATCCAGTCATCACAATTAACACCGGCTATCAGACAGATTCTACACACACTCAAAGTACACGGGGCTACATGACCGCGTTGTTGCAGCCCCTAAACTTAAGAACCAACCAACCAAAAGTTAAGCACAAACTAAATATATTTCAACACTTAAAATGAGACATGAATATGTTCCAAGGAAATAGACAACGAAAAGACACCTATAGTCAATAATATATAATTCAATCAATTCGTTTTGGTCAGCAAAATGTAATTACTATTTATAAATATACACATAAATGAAGTTTCATGTCTGTCTAATAATGTGATAAAGGTAAAAAAGTGTTTCTAATAATTTTCAACAAGAAATAATTAAATTGATAAAAAGGTTAGGTTCAAAACTATTACTAAAATTTTAACTATCTAAATTATTTACACAATACTAAAAACTAATAAAACCAGATATGTTACAAACTTTGATTAGTATGGAAAAGTACTTCTTGAAAACAGCTGGACATAAGAAATGCCAGTGTTATGGACACGATGTATAGCTTCAGTGTAGAACTTTGACTTTTGAGGTTGGAATAACGTATATTATTCTTATATGCTATCGAGAAAATATCCCTTTATAATCACATTGGTGTGAAATTGCTAATCAAAATAAGAAATGTTGTTGGAGATTAATATTTGAGCATGGAGTAACGTGTCTTAGAATTTATGTGCACACAATGATGGAGGTAATTATAAAATCTGTGTGAAAGTTTGGGGACTTATTTTAATTAAGTTGGGTTTATTATTACTTGTAGTTATGCAAACCAAGGTAGTTAGACTCTTCACCTGTTGCAAACACTGCGATTGGCAAAATTCAAAGCTCGTGGTCCCGCCAGGCAAGTCTCCTTTCAGACCGTCTGTCGGTTTTAAACTCACATTGACTTACAAAATGTGGAATTATTTGGTTAGTTGCTTGGTAGCTTGTATTTCATTTTATGTAATTTCCATAATATCATATCTGCGGATAACGTTCATAAACGCTCCTTCATAAACCTGGAGTTGGCTGAGTAGCACCCCTCGTGGAAGGAAAGTGCTTTTTATAAATGAAAGTCACTATTCTAAATTAACGTGTTAGGTGGAATTTCAGCAAAGGTAGTTCGATACGAAACAGTTTGCAATGTCCACTGTACGCGTGGTCACCATTCAGGTGGGAGTAAAGATGTGCCACCCCTACCTATAGCCAGAGTCTTTCTCTGAATACTAACCTCACTCTCACCTGCTGCTTCCCCAACTTGATCCAGTTACAACCCGCATTTGGTATCGAACAAACCTTCTGTAATGGCATTGGCATACTGTATAATGTTGGAAAAAAAAGTGATAATATTAAAACTCAGCAATTTTTCAAGGTTTATGGCGTGTCATGTGCGGGGTTTCGCCTAGGAACACCAAGCTGGCTCATCAGCGGGCTCTTGGTGTCCATACCCGGAGCCCGCTGATGAGCCAGCTTTGTGTTCCCAGGTGAAGATACGGCATTAACCAAGAAAAATTGCTGAGTTTTAATTCGTTGGCCGTGAAAGTGCCAATATACCAGTGATAATATTGTCTTGAAACATAGATAGGGTTTTAGGGCCTGGAGTGGTCACATCTGTTGAGTAAGACTTTCTTGTTGTTGTTTGTTTGTTTTAGGATCTTTGCGACATCATGGTCAAGTAGCCTCGTGTACTTGGGTGTGTGTAGAATTTGTCTGATGACCTGTGTCACTGTGATGTCTGTACTGGTGTGTGCATTTGTAATTGAGGTAGAATTTGGGTAGGAAGCGACCGTGGCCTTAAGTAAGGTACCATCCCGGCATTTGCCTGAAGTATAAGTGGGAAACCGCGGAAAACCCCTTCCAGAATGGCTGAGGTAAGAATTGAACCCGCCTCTCCTCAGGTTTGCCTCACAAGGCTTAGTGTACGCCGTTCCAGCCCCAAGACCAGAATTAAATTTCTTGGCAGAGCCGGGTATCGAACCTTGTCCTCCTCGGTGACAGCCAAGAATGATAGCCACTACACTACGAGGCGGGCAAGTGTTTAGGTGTGCCTGCCCGGAGATTCAGGTTAGATTCTCGACTGAGGTCTCATTTTCAAGTTCTATTCAACCCCAAGGAGAGCTATTCAATATTATTTTGAGCAGACGAGAAGGTAGCAAGTTTCTTACTCTAGCTGAATCACTCTTGCTATGCCTGTAATAGAATTAGCATCAGCGAGCAAGAAGAGCGCAACTCCTTCCTGTTATATGTTTCAGGTTTCATAGCAGCTTAATATGATTAGGGCTCCCTGCGAGCACTTGAGCTAAAATATTCCGGCAGCATATTCTACATTCATATTAAAGTTTCACTTTACCTAAATTTCCTTGTTAAGAATGGAGCTATGGTCTCTCTTTTCGTTCATTTCTTCGCAGACGATTATGGCAGTGACCAGTATGTGCGATATAATCTGAAGGTTTCTCCGTAGTCAGAACCCTGTACTCCGAAGCCCATAACGGGCAAACTGTACTGATTATTATTTATTTAGTGTATGGCATGGCACATCTACATAATTACAAGCTAAGGAACACATTAAACATATACATTAGCATTTAAAAGAACAATAAATATTAAATCAATTTTGATGAGGAGACACATAATCAACACATAAAATGTTCAGATAACCCTTGGAACTACTCGCGTGTGGCGGAGATCTTTCCGGTCAAGGAGGGAGTCCGTTATTTTGTGTAGGCTAAGGATAGGTCATACAAGATTCACCCACTCGTACTTAATGAGAAGGGAAGACCCCCCCCCCACTTTGTGCCTGTGGAGCCGTTTTCACCGTGGCTTAACCGAGTGTGTGGATCTTGCTGACTTACGAAGGAGCCTTGGTTTTGCAGATGCCACGTGGTGGGTGCTGATCTCGTCATCCGCTTTTAAGTGAGAGTGGGTTAGGGCCAGTAATCTAAATTTTTCAGTGTACATTGACTCAAAGACTTGTTCTTTTTTGAATTCTGAATTTTTTCTTTGTTCCGTAACTTTTGTTTATTGTGTAATTATTAGTTTTATTTACTTTTTTGTCTTATTAATTTTCGTTTTTTTCAAATTTAGGTGTCCACCTCTAAATTTTAAATTCCATTCCAAATTTGTATACTTTAATCTGTGTTAAGATGGGCAGATGACCTCGTAATTCCGCCCCTTAAAACCTGAATACGTAACTAACTACCTCCCTTGGAAAGTGTCATCCGTCTCGAAGACATGAGGATACAGAAGACTGCAGTGTCGTCTAATTGGATATGGTGTATTCTTTGGAATACACGGTCAGTCAGAGTTAGCTTTTGCTGCTCTTTGATCTATTTGTATCATTCTTTCTTTTCCCTTTTGCAAACACCAACAGTGATTCCTTACGTTCTATTTCCTCTGTGCCCTTGCTTATATTATTTGTAAGTCTGTTCTAGATATATATCTTCCATGAACAACCTATTGGCATCTGGCAGCTAACCTCTGAAATTCCTCAATTTCTCCATGCTCAAGAGGACTTCCTTACCAATCAAACCACCCGATTTCGTCATTGTCTCCAGCTAACATCTCCATGAAGACTGATTCCTGAAGAAAGTTTGGATCTATGAAGAGTCTTTCATTTTATTATGTTGGTTACAATTATGTACACCTTCTTGTTTATAAACCCACTCCTTTTTTCTTCCCCTACCACCCCTCGCTTACCTTCCTCTGCCGTGAGCATTTTTGCTCGCTCTCATTCATCATAGTTCGGCCGCCGAGTACAGTGAAAAGCCCTACCCGGGCCAGTCTCCTGCTCTCTTGAGACTTTTTAAACCAGACGCCATGTCTGAATTTTAAAACAACGGTCAACAGGAACCATCGCCTACTCTATAAAAATGAGCTAAGTACAAAACTTCAATGGTTTTCAGCGCATTTTAATTGTTCTTAAATAGCTAAATGCTTTTTAATATAATTTTATAGACAGTGTGAAAAATTGCAAACTGTTGTGCAATAACCGTCTTCTAGGGATTTTCCTTTATTAAGCTATGCCTATCTAAGCTAGCTTTCTAAGATGAGATTTAGTGCTTCTTGTACTAAATAATGGGATTTACCTTCCCTCTACGATGGATCTAATTTAAAATACCCACTGTCTATAAAACTTAGCTTTTTTCCTCCGTGGGACCTTACAGCCCCATTCAACAGTCATCAAAACTCCAGAACTTTCTAATGTCAAGTGATCTTTCTACAAGTAAAGTAATCGAATATTTTCCACTCAATTATGCTTTTCCTAACTGAGAAATTTACGTTACATAAACTGCTGGTTAACACCTAACTTGCTTGCCTCCGTGGGAAAGTTACCTCATCATTCAACTCTAAGATTACTGCAGGTTAATTGTCAGAGTTTAGGAAATAAATTAATTGAATTTTGGAATCTTGTAGAGACGTATTCTCCGGACATTGTCATTGCAACTGAATCTTGGTTATACGTGGACATAAATAGTAGCGAAATAATTCAAGGGACCTACGAAATGTACAGAAGGGATCGGGGGAAACGAGGTGGTGGGCTATTTATTTGTGTGCGCAAAAATATAGCTAGTTTCTTAAAGTGGGCTGATATGGATCATGAAATGTTATGTGTACAAATTTCAGATAAAGGAAATAAATTCCCTCTTCAGGTGATAGGGGCTTATAGAGCACCGAAAGATAACTTTTCTCTCCTCGAAACACTGTATGATAAAACTTGTACGGGTAATGCTATGAAAAAGAGCATAATAATTGCTGGAGATTTAAACCTCCCCAAAGTAGATTGGTCTGGTGAGTCAACTAGCTGTGGTCAAGCTCAGAGCGCTGCAAATAAATTCTTAAGGGAGGGGGGATTTTCCCAAGTAGTTGACTTCCCAACTAGAGACAATAATACCTTAGATGTTTATCTCGTAAGGCCTGTAGAGCTGTATATTAACTGTCTGAAAGTACCAGGAATTAGTGACCATTCTGGGGTTGAATTAAATATTAGATATGGTGACGTTACAAAATTAGACTCTGATGTAGCAAAAAAGATCATATTCCAGTTTCGCAGGGCGGATCAGGGCAAGTTTCAGGGGTATTTGAATGAGCTATTTGTAGGATGGGCATCGGAAGGAAATCACATTAATATCCTGTGGACTAACTTTTTGAAAATTTTAAATAGCGCTGTTGATAAATTTGTCCCATTTAAATTGCTGAAACAAAACCCAGACCCTGAGTATTACACACGAGAAATTAGGAGACTAAAAAGGAAAATTAGGAAATTATACAATAAAAGACATGATAGTGACAAGTATATGTTGAAATTTAAGTCCTTATCAAGAGAGCTCGTCTTAAAAAAGAGGGCTGCTCATGACAGTTATATGCAAGGTTTACTTGGTTCGGGAGGGGGTGGGTGGAAATTTTTTTACAGTTATGTTAGGAGAAGAAAGGGAAATTCAAATAATTTGTCTATGATAATGTCCGGTGACGGTAAATTAATTACTGAGAAACAGGCCATTGCTAATGAATTAAATGTCTTTTACGGTAGTGTGTTCAATAAATCCAATAGCTGTGTGTTGGACCTTAACGACGAATCAGGGGTCCCTCTGTTCCAAATAAACCAGTCAGCAATTGTAAAGCTAATACAAAAACTGCGTTTCAATGTATCAAAGGGTCCTGATAATATTGTTAGTGAAGTACTTAAATTAGGAGGTAGGGCCGTGGCACGATACTTGGAGGTGATATTTAATGTGTCCATAAACAATGCGCAAATCCCAGATGACTGGAAAAGAGCTACGGTAGTCCCAATATTTAAGGGAGGGAGCAGACTTGAATTGGGCAACTACAGGCCGGTTAGCCTTACGTCCATCGTTTGTAAGCAGATGGAGCATCTCATTTGCGACTACTTGAGGGAACAGTGGGAAACATTATCATGGTTTAATGATAGGCAGCATGGATTTCGGAAAGGTTACTCATGCGAGAGTCAGTTGCTATCACTTTTTCAAGACATTAGCGAATCGTTAGACCATGGAGTTTCAGTCGACGCCGTGGTTATAGATCTTGCGAAGGCATTTGATGTCGTGCCGCATGACATGCTACTCCATAAATTAGCTTCGACGAAGATTGATAGAAGAGTAATTTTATGGATCCAAGAATTTTTGACGGGTCGTTCCCAGAAAGTGAAAGTCGAAGGCATATTCTCGGATGAAATTACCGTAACGTCGGGTATCCCTCAGGGCAGCGTAATCGGAACTTTGTTGTTTTTGGCGTTTATAAATGACTTACCAAATGGAATTCGCAGTGACTGTCGATTGTTTGCGGATGATTGTGTAATATATCGAAAGATACATGACTCACAAGACAATGCAGTGCTGCAAGAGGACCTGAACCTGGTCTATAAGTGGGCGATTGTAAATAAAATGAAAATAAACACAAGAAAATGTAGTCTCTTAAAAATAGGGAAAGTGCGAAGGCAGGATTTTCAATATAACATTGGCTCGGAAATACTTGTAGAAGAAGATTCTTGCAAATATTTGGGCGTTCACGTAAGGAATTATATGAAATGGAGTAGTCATGTAGGATGTGTAGTTTCAAAAGCTTACAAATCCCTGCACTTTGTAATGAGGGTATTAAAAGGAAGTAGTACCTCTGCTAAAGAATTAGGCTATTTGTCACTTGTAAGACCTATTCTGGAATATGCCTCGGCGGTTTGGGATCCATATCAAGTAGGGCTCATCAATGAGTTGGAAATGGTACAAAGAAAGGCCGCTAGATTTGTGCTCAGTGACTTTAATCCCAGGAGCAGTGTGAGCCGTATGTTAAAGAAACTTGGGTGGGAATCACTGGAGGCTAGGAGGATGAAATCTAGACTCTGCGCTATGTACAACACGTATACAAGTCAACCAGCATGGGGTGAGCTTAGCAAACGATTGGGAAAGCCCACTTACATGGGTAGGAGCGATCATCCTTTCAAAGTTAAGGGCCGACCACAGCGAACAAATTATGGTAAATATTATTTTGTAAACAGTGCCATTGATAACTGGAACTCTCTACCTGCCGCAGTCTTAGAGCCTTTTCCCAAACATATAGGTGTGTTTAAGAAAAGACTGACTATTTGTGTAAATACTCCAGTTTAATTGTTGTATAATTGTTATTGAATTGTTATGTATAATTATGTATTGTTATGTATAATTATGTATTTGTTATGTATATCCAATTTTCCACCGGGGGACACACCCCCCATTGCAAATAAATGAATGAATGAATGAATGAATGAACTGCAATACATAAACTTTCTAACGCAATTTAACTAGTGATCTCCAACAATAACTTTTCTCTTTACAAACCTTATGTGCTGCAATAGTGAACTTTTCAAATCCATCAATAGACTATAATGCAAAACAGTGCCCGTTCTACTACCTACCGCGTCGCGTTCGATTGAGAGCAATAAATTTGGCCAGGACTTTTTCCTTAAAGTTCCCATTTCTTCCTTCCCAAATACCCTACTAACTCAATATAATTAACTGTAAATTTAAGTCAATTTGCTAGCAAGCGCCCTCCCAAATTTGTTTCATGTATCCCTTATTCATTCTGTATAAATATCAGCAGTTATATAAACTGCTTATTAATTTATTTTTTTATCCTGCCAGTACAGGAATCGTTAATTTTCTAAGTGTTCAACTCTTTAACTAATCTTTTTTTTTCTCTCCAAGTTTCATTATACGACCTGTACATCATTGTATTTACAATATAGTAATTACTGTTTCGAATAGCGGTAATTTACGCTTGTAATATTTTCTTCTTTCCTGTTATAATCAGGAATTCAATATATTTTTACAGCCTTTTTGATTTCCATAAAGGGATTCCAAATGTGCCTACATTGTACCTGATCTAATTATCAAAGTTATAATTGCTTCATAATTGTTTTCATAAACGTTTAAGTTCTTAATCCTTTGTATAGGTTTAGTGCTTTCACAAGTTCGAAACTTGCATTTGAAAATTGTAAACTTCTTATTAGGTCTGAGACCTTGGCATTTTAAAATTACATGTTTTTCTTAACTCAAACCAAATTCTAAGATAAGCATTGTTAATTTTCTAAAGTTTATATTTAATGTTAATAAACTCTCTATTATATTTTTCTTTATCTTTTTCGCTAGAATAACGATTAGGCAGGACCTTGTCTTCCCTGATTCTTCCCATAGGCTTAAGCTCTCTTTACGAAAACGAATAAATATTCAAAAAATAAAGTCTTTACTACTTGTTGCACTTGAACAAAAACTCTCCGTAACAACATTTTCGAAGTTTCTCTTGTTTTTTTTTTTTGGCCAATCCTAGCAAGCCACTAAGGCAAGTATAGCTAGCTCTGCAAGCTTCCCACTTGTTGAGATTTGTTTCTCTTACTTACGGTTTCTTTCCAAAATGTCAGTTTTGTTTGAGTCAGGTTGGAAGTTTTTACTCTTTTCTAAGCTTTTATTCGGCGCCTTGCTGGGTAACAGCTTAATTTTCCTGAAGTGCAACAATTAGTATTCTTATAAAAATTTGTTAAGAAAACCAGTAAAATTATTGCTAAAAGCATTCATACTACTCTATCGCTTCCCTCTCTGGGAGTATTTGATTGGTCTGACGGAGATCCAAAAGTACCAAGAAATAAAAATCATCACTTCAAATTCAAATCTTTCCAGCATTCTTGAATGCATAATAAAATCCAACCCTTCCAAAAGGAAAGTTAGTAAATTCCTTTTTCCGCGGCTCACTTTGCCTTGTCAGAGTGCCACCCGTCCCCATAATACCGGAATACCGGCCCGAGAGGGAAAGTGCAATCAACGAGCACTTGCAGGCAACCTTAATACACGCTGCGCTCTCCGTCTGCTTAACACAAACCCCCGCTGGAGTTAGGTTTCTCCAAGCTTGGCACTGCCAATTCTTGGTTAATCTGTTTAAAACTTATTGTTGGATTCTCATCCTATCTGTCCATCCTTTTTTTTTTTCAAACCGAAACCCATCTCCTTTTTCTTTCGTATCATCATCCCTTAGGTAGATTTAATCCCCAGCTAAAACCTACCAGGATATCACGATCCTTAGCATTGATGGAACGTTGTCATGGTTTCATTCAAGGGGATCACACATTGTGGTTATTAAGCCCCATATACTTGGGTGTGTATTATAGAATAAACATTACAATTATAATTATTTACACCGTCATTGTATACAAAAACATTCAGTTTAGTAAAAAATGTTGCTTTTGAGTCGTCGAGTTGCAAAACTCGTTTCTTCCACTTGTGAATAAGAATTATTTTCATGAGAAACTTTTCTCTGGACTTTGCGTCACGTATATTTTGTGTTTGTTGTTTTCTACTTTTTGCTTTCTGTTTTTGGTTTTGGGTTATGTGTTTGCTTTGTGCTTTTACTTTTGAATTTTACTTTTTGCTCTTCTTTCTTGGATTTGTGTTTGTTTTCTGCTTTTTTGAATGTTGCTTTTTGCTTTGTGTTTGTTGTTTTTTGTTTTCTGCTTTTGCTTTCCTTTTTGAATTTTGCTTTTTTCTTCGTGTTTGTTGTTTTTGGTTTTGTGTTTGTTTTCTGGAAAATCAAAATAAACCAAAACAATATAAAATAAAACAAAATAAACAAAACAAAATCAAATTTAAAAAATAGAAAATAAAATAAAACAAAATATTAAACAACACAATTTAAAACAAAATAAAACGAAATAGAACAAAATAAAATTAAATTAAACAAAACAAAATTAAACAAAACAAAATAAAAAATAAAATAAAGTAAAATAAAATGAAATAAAATAACCAAATAAATAATTTTACGACATGATCCTTATTCACAAGTGGATTAAACCAGTTTTGTAACTGGACGAGGTACATTATGTGATGAGTTCATCTAACATCTAGGTTATCGGCCTCTAAGAGGGATGAGTTCAGACCGTCCTGTTGTTCTCTCTTCGCATTCTGACGTAACCTGTTTGCATTCAGTGATACCCCCATGAAAATCAGTTATTAGATATTTCATTCATCATTCATCTCATTCATCATTCATTCATTCTAGAAAGTACGGAGCATAAGAACCACCTGGTATTATTTATTTATTTATTAATTTATTGAATATCCATTACAGTAAATGGAACCCTATTACACAAAGTACATTAGGGTTGTAGTTTGTTACAAAATTTTTAAAAAAATATATTACACCATAAATTATGAGATTAATTTGAAAAACAAAATAGATGAATAAAAGTTAAAGACTGCTTATATAAACGGAAAGAGTGTGGAGTTGCATGCAGTTATATCTACAAAACTTTGAGAGTTACTAAGCTGCGTATGATCTCAAATATACATATTTACATACAAGACTAATAATGGACACATTCTCTTTCCATAGCTGAAATCATGTTATTGAGGAAAGCCTCCTCCAAACCAAAAGTCTGGGTGCGCCCCTGACTACGCATATGTCGGCTTGTTACCATTATTGAGTATACTTAAATTGCAGGCACTGCAAAGATCATAGAAGAGTTTTCCCCGGGCATCCTTAATAGGACAAACCCCTGGAGCCATGCTTGCCATTAATATCACCAGTAATAATGGTTTCCCTCTCAGATCGTCGAATATTTTCTGAATGGCATTCAGGTCCACAGTGATGTCTCGTTTGGAGTCAAGGTAAACATTGCACACATAAAGTTCCTGTTGGTTTAATGATGTACAGATGACAACCCTGTCTGCAGAACAAAAGAAGAAGGAAGATTGTAGTTTTACGTGACCGTGAATCTTGTGATTATGAGCCACGGGACCTCCTTTTTACGTGGAATCCGAACCACAGGACATGGCATTTCACATCGAAAATCTCACATGCATTGACCGGGAATCGAACCCGGACCGCCTTGGTGAGAGGCATACAGCTAGACCGCTGAGCCACCACGCCCCCTTGTCTGCAGAACAGTATTGTGGCAATAACATAACATTACCACCTGGTATTATGATGTACAATGCATGCTACAAACCACAAATTCTATATCGCAGACCTAGAAGTGAAATTCACAAAGTCAGAGAACACGTTAGGCTATTGGGAAGATGAGCCTGGTGTACAAGCACAGTTCACATTCTTATGAACCTGTTCTCTGACTTAGTGTGTTTCACTTGTAAGCTTGGATAGCCTGCCAGGTGTCTCTTTTGCGCCGTTCTTTCTAGGTATTATGCGTCCCTCATTCTCGATTGATGAACGGGATGCTTAATCGCTGGTTTCAAAGGAGCCCTACAGCGTGCTGCGTGGCGAATGTTGTGAACCCCATTGGTATGTGCCTTGAACAGTCCGTTAATTCTTAATTACAGCTATGATCGGGAAACTACTTAACCTGTACAGAAGGCACACGTCTATTTTGAAACTACTGCGCATTTCATTTGCGACCTTCGGTTGCACTGTGACCAGATTCTCCATAAATGAAAATTATGTGTGTGTATTCGTCATTGCTACAGCCTCCGGGGCTTAGGCGGCAGCACGCCGGCCGCTCACCACTGGGTCCGTGGTTCAAATCCCGGTCACTCCATGTGAGATCTGTGCTGGACAAAACGGAGGCAGACAGGTTTTTCTCCGGGTACTCCGGTTTTCCCTGTCACAATTGCATTCCAGCAACACTCTCCACTGTCACTTCATTTCATCTGTCATTCATTTGATCACTGCCTCAAAGGAGTGCGACAGGCTTCGGCAGCCGGCACAATTCATATCCTCGCCTCTAGAATGCGGCTTCATTCATTCATTCCATCCCTGACCCGGTCGGTCGACTGGAAGCAGGCTGTGGATTTTCATTCGTCATTGCTGAACACCGCATGCAGTGTCGAGTATGGCCCACTACTCTGCGCTCCAAATCGAGGCTTTAAAACGTATTGGGCGCTTTTGACGGGTAGCGCTGTCCGGTATTTACCTCTTCGCATTCTAACGTAACCTTCTTGCTTGCAGTGTAGTACAGGACAGCTGCACAGAAAAAAAAAAAAAACACCTTTTGTTCCAAAAACTGTGCTATGGTTGGCTTTTTGTAAATCGTTAGAAAAGCACAAAAAAGCTTAACTCTGAATTTTAGAATAATTTGCACGATCATTTTGTCGGAAAACTCAAAAAAACATTGAAAAGCGTTTTTCTCTGAATCGACGTATTTTAAAGAAAGGTGTTTTAAACAAAAAATGTAGAGGACATTGTCACCTACAATTCGTCTTATTGAGGTCATGTCATACGTTTTGAAATGCAGAACCTAGGTGGCGTCAAAGTTTCCAAAAAAGTGTTTTTTTTCACTTTTTGTCAGAGAAAAAATGTTTTGTTCACAAAAGAGCGAAGCGGAAATTTGTTCCTCTCAAAATTGTCCACAGCATTTATTGAAACATTTTTTTCCTCCGCCTTACCGTTCCAAAGTTATAGTCTGCCGAAGTGTGAAAATTGTACTATTCAGATGGCACAAAGTTTAATATGTGTACAGTTATGATTGATACGTTGCGATTGAAATAGATATAATTGTTTGAGCTAATTAAAAAACACAGCCTGCGTCCTGTTTCACCGAACCTTAGGCAGCTGTCCGACACCGGTCCCTGTCTAAATTATGCCCACCGCTCTCTCCGCAGTAACAATAGTAGCATTGACTACGCAGCGTTGCATTTGCTGCGCTATAACTTTGGAACGGTAAGTCGGAGGAAACAAACGTTTATATAAATGTTGCAGACAATTTTGAGAGGAATAAATTTCTGATTCACTCTTTTGTGAAAAAACTCTTTATTCTAGGACAAAAAGTGAAAAAACGCTTTTTTGGAAATTTTGGCGCCACCTAGCTTCTGCATTTCAAAACGTATGACATGACCTCAATGAGACGAATTGTAGGTGACTATGTCATCTATATTTTTTGTTTAGAAAACTTTTCTTTAAAATACATCGATTGAGAGAAAAACGCTTTTCAATGTTTTTTTGAGTTTTCCGACAAAATGATCGTGCAAATTATTCTAAAATTTAGAGTTAAGCTTTTTCTTGTGCTTTTCTAACGATTTACAAAAAGCCAACCATAGCACAGTTTTTGGAACAAAACCATTCCAGCTGTACTGTACTAGTGATACGCCTGTGAAAATCAGTTATTAGACGTCGCATTTATCATTAGTGCTTGCGGGACAGTCATAAGTAGAATGTACGGCGCGTAAGGACCAGCTGTTTGAAATACTGTCTTGTAATATCGGCATTGAATTTCCAATAGAAGCGACCTTATTTATATTCTAATGGATGTGGTGGTGGTAGGCGGCTCATTTGTGCGGCTATAAGAACGAAGCTGTGGGATCAAACCCGAGGGGAGGACACGCTTGTGATGTATTCCGGGAGCGTGGCGACAAGGAAGACGAGCCGAGACAAATCAGTCTTGTATCGACGGTGTATCGACCGACTGGTAGGCCTACATCAAACAGACGCGCCAGGTGCCGGCAACTCTGTTGGTGCTACTTTGCATGTCATCCACCCTGCTGCACAGCTTACCTCAGCATCGCATGTGGTCTCACTCACCGTTCGTTCGAACTTTTCATCTGAAATGTACGCCCCATGATGTAATACAGGGCGCCCGAGAATGTTCTCCGCAGTGGGTACGTGCAGCTGTGAGTGGTTGAGTCATGAGTTTTAGTTGGCTGCACTGCACTGTGTCCTTCAAAGCGGGACTTCCCCGTGTGAGCTGTCGATGTGCATCGCGATAAGCGCGCGAGCCTGCAGGTCTTCAGCGTGTATTACAGTCAGCGAGCGTTCGGATAGATTATTATTGGAAGAGTGCAACAGTATACAGGCGGTAATGTTTATACTGAAGAGAGAGTTTTTTTTTTGGTGGAATACGTTATTCGCGAAGGCGATCGGTTTACAGAAAATGTAAAATTAAGATTTCATGCGCGGTTTCCTAATTCAAAGTGTCCGAACCGTGATACCATTCGGGATTTGGTAAGTAAATTTCGTGTGACTGGCTCAGTTCACGATGTACCGGGAACAGGCAGGCCTACGCTTTTAACAGACGAAAAACTTGGTGAACTCTCCGATATAATGCTGCGAAGCCCATTAAATCAACACGAAAATTAGCTCAACAAACAGGAATCTCCAAGTCGACAGCACATAAAGCTGTAAGAGACAAGCTTCAGTTGTTCCCTTATAGTGGGCGATGTATTGAAGATAGACATTATGCTCTCGCGGATTTTTTTTGTAGAACTTTTCATGCTGAACAATTCTTACACTCATAGTATTAAGATATTTTTAACGGTTTGCCCAGCGTAAGCTTACAAAGCGCTCGGACGCCAGGTATTTTTATCGACTATTCCACTAAAATCGTTACTGCTAGGCTTTCTTTGATCATAAATAAATTATTTTCTACAGAAATCATACTCGATATATCCTTTACAGAATGGCGAAAACCGCATCAAAATCTATCCAGTGGTTCTTGAGTTTACCAGTAACATCCAAGAAACGGGGACTTGGTTTTATACTAAGTAGAGATGATGCAAGCGGCAGCCGTGCTACCAACGTAACTGCTGTAGCTAGCTCTCGCAGACGCATGTAGGCGCTGCGGAGAATATTCCCGGACTCACTGTAGTATGCCGGCCTCGTGGTGTTGGGTTAACGCGCCTGCCTCTCACCCTGAAGCCCCGGGGTCGATTGACGGCTCCGTCAATGATTTTAGAAACTGATGTGGGGGCTGGAACCGGGTGCACTCAGCCTCGTGAGGACAATTGAGTAGCTGTATGATAATGAGACAGCTCCCCGGGCACGGAGACCAAGATTAACGGCCAAGAGCAACTGACGCGCTGACCACGCGGTCGGGCAGCGGTCGCTTGGTAGGCCTAGGCTCTTCATGGACCACGAAAAAAAAAATGGTGCAATAGTAGCGTTGTTAGCTGTCACCGCGGAAGTCTAGGTTCGATTCTGGATTAAGGTAATGGCTTAGAAACGTTGGCATGTAAGTTACCCAAGTGGTGTCAATTACGACGAGTCCGCCTCGTGGCGTAGTGGCTAGTATTATTGGCTGTCTCCCCCAAGGTACGGATTTGATTTCCGGCTCTGACAAGAATTTTCATTCTGGTTTAAGGACTGGAACTCAGCCTCGTGACGCAAAATTGAGTAGAAATTGGTTCGATCCCCACCTCAGCCATCCTGAATGTGGTTTTTCGTACTTCCCCCCTACTTCTTCACCAGGCAAATGATAGGATGGCTCCTAACTTACGGCCACGGACGCTTCCTTTCCAATCATCACCTGAAATACTCACAAACACTAACTACATACACCACAATAAAACAGGTTATCAGAAAAATTATATCTATATGCACATACACACACACCCAAGTACACGGGGCTAAATGACCATGATGTCCAAAGCCCTCAAATGAAACAGAAGTTTTTTACTTACATAAATAATCTCTAGTTTTCATTTTGGGGCTAGGGACATCTTTGTCATCAGACCTGTGTGCTTGAGTGTATATAATATGAATATATGATAGACTTGCTTCTTCTTAGCCTATTCTCGTTTCAACAACATCCGAAACGAGATGAAATGAATTTCTGTGACGGATGTTTTTACGGTCCAATGCCCTTCCTGACGCCGACCTCTTGAAGATTTAATGAGAGATGAAATGATACTGGACAAGGATCTGGAAGGAGCTGCCGTGGCATGTCGGAAGGCACCGTCCCAGCATTTACTTTGAGAGGAAAATGGGAAACTGTTTCAAGAACGGGCGATGATAAGGATTTAACCCAGTCGTCTACTAAGTCCGCAGACAACGAGGTCCCACCACCTAACGCTACGCCTTACCAAGCGTAGCCATCATTTTGGTGTGTCGGATGACCTTTCTTATTGATGTGATTGCAGCCGTACGTTTCATTGTAACAATGTGACTAGATTTAGCATGGCTGCGTGACTCAAGGAAGCCACTCTCACCTGCAGTGCCCAAGGTTGCGAGATCGAATCTTGGCGCAGTCAGTTGGAATTTGCGGCTGCTTAAATACGAGGAAGCCGTGTCAGTAGATTTACTACCACGGTAAAGATTACCTTCAGGGCATAATTCCAGCATCCCGGCGTCTCCTAAAAGCCGTAGTAGTTAAGAGAGACGTGTAACTGAAAACACCATCATTATTATTGTTATTATTGAGTAGGTGCCCCGGGACACATTCCAGCTGTTTGCTGTCAACACCTGATTTCAAACTCGGATCTCCATCCTAGCATTAGCTCCTCACTCTAACCGTGGTGCGTTAACGCTCCTGGGTTGAAATTTACGCCAGAGCATTAAATGATACGCAGTTATGAAATGCTAACGATTGGCCATTTTGATGCACTGATACACTGGCTCCCGTGAGATCACAGAAGTTACGCAGCATTGAGTACGGTCATTTTTTGGATGAGTGACCACCGCTTCTAGAGAACCGAACCACGAGCTGTAGGAAGGAAAGAAGGTGACGAGAAGGAACTGACCACCCTGCCTTGCGTTTACCATACTCAGGACCGCATCTTTGGAGGTGCAAACCAGCCTACGAGCTGTAACCTCTTCTTATTTTTGTTCATATTCTTCTGGCTGGCCACGTGAGGCAGCAGTAATCTTCTTGACGGCCGTGCCGTCAGTTTGCATTTGAGGGCGCTTAAGAGCAAGAGGGCCTCGTCAGTAGATTTACTGGCACGTTAAAGATCCCCTTCGAGGAAAATTTCCTGCACCCGTGCGTGTCTAAAAGCCGCAGTAGTAAAACGGGTCATAAAACCCGTGACATAATTAATATTATTCTACTTGTTTCGTTTCGGCCAGGTAAGGATCACATCATTTTAACTGCTTCCTTTTAGCTTTAAAATGAGTCTAGTATTCTTTCATTCGTAGACGGTGTCGTTCCTTTCTCTCTTTGTCCACGCCTTTCCAGTTTCCAGCGTCGGCTTTGGTTGGAAACTCCCATGTTCAAAGAGTTTTCCTTTGCTGTAAGCTGGTCACGCTCCGGAATATATTCACTTGAAATCCCAATCTCGTGCAGATCTTTTTGTATTTCACTGAACCAGGCTCCCTTTGTCTTCTTATTTATTTATTTATTTATTATTCGCTAATCGTTCAACTAGGGACCACGATAAGTTGCACTATACATTCTGGCATTTATTCAATTTACGATTGATCCAGCAGGTTTTCATTAGCTTGCTGTGTCGAACACGGCATTCATCCGGTCCCAAAAGTCACGATGCTTGTTCGGGAAAGGTCTCGTTTTTGCACGTCATCTGGTCGTAGGCCCATTTCTAGGAGGTCTTTCTTGACGTTAACGTACCAGTGAACTGTTGATTTTGGTTTTGACTCGAAATTGTTAAATATACTTTTTGTCCATCTCGAGTCGTCCATCTGTCGCAAGCGAACCCTGCGTTTGCGCATTGTGTCCGTGATCTTCTCTATCTTAGAATAGATTTCTTGCCGGGATTTTCTTACGTAGATCCCGTTTTTGTAGTTTGGACCAAGTATGTTGTGGAGAATCTTTCCCTCTTTTTGCTCTAACTTTTTGTCTTTTTATTAATATTGTTATTATTATTATTATTAAATTATTCTTCTTCTTCTTCTTCTTCCGCTTTTTAGCCTACTTTTCGCATTTTGCAAAAATGAGGAAAAAGTAGACTTATGAGATCGATCCGGGAAAATGTCTGTCTGTCTGTCTGTCTGTCTGTCCTTCTGTCTGTCTGTCTGGCTGTGTGTCCCCCCCCCTATCAACTCCTAAACGGCTGCAGCAATCAAAACCAAATGTAGTATGAGTAAAGATGTGCACCGGAATAGCTCACGTCCATATTTGAAAATGATGTCAGTGCTACCAACTGCTGAAAAAACGCACTAGAAATTTGAGCTCCATGTTGGATATCTTGCAAGGTATGCATGGGAGCTATTCCAAAATTGGCATACATGTAGATAATACTATTTCAGTTTAATTTCCAGGAGGCCAACCATGACAGTGTTGCCAAAATAATGTTAAGTCTTCTGATAGGTCCAATGTTTAAATGCATATAACTTCTACACTATCAATTGGATTTCAACCAAATTTTGTATGTAATATCTGTACATAAACAGATATAACTGAGCGTATTCTTAAGAGCCACCAGGGCTGCCAACTGTTAATAATTGCTCTCTCTATTTTTTTTATCCAAATACCAATATATCAGAAAGTATGCAATCCAACAGCTTTAAACTATGCACGCGTATATTCTGACATTTTAGATTAATTTGGAGTAACTTATATACGTCAGTTCTACCAACATGATTATAAGCTTGCTGATAGTACCAATTTTTAAATAAATGTAACTTCTATACTATCAGTGGGATTTCAACCAAATTTCGTATGTGCTATGTGTACCATAACAGATATGACTATAAGTATTGTTAAGAGCAATCAGGGCTGCCAACTGTTAATAAATGCTGTCTATATTCTTTTTACCCTAATATCAATATATCAGAAAGTATGCAAGCCAACAGCTCTATACTTTGCACACGTATAGCACCTGACATTCTAGATTAATTTGGAGTAATTAATACAAGGCAGTGCTGCCCACATGATTCTATGCCTGCTGATATGTCAAATTTTAAAATACATGTAACTTCTATACTAACAAATGGATTTCATCCAAAATTGGCACAACAAGATATCATAATAATTCAGATTATTTCTGACCAGCACACGCATGGTATTGTTGGCAACATGCTTTTACGCGTGCTGATAGATCCAGTGTCTAACTGCATGTAACGTCCATTGGACTTAAACCAAATTTTGTATTCTGTACCTTAAGAGGTGGAACTAAGAATATATTCAGTCACCAGGGCTGCCAACTGTAGTGCTCTATTAGGCTACATTATACCAGGTATATTTTGAACTAATTAGATATTTCGATATTACCAACTTAATTTCGTCATTATTCTAGATAGGTTCATATACTGTAGAATAATCATTGGCATGAAAAGTAGGCAGTATAGTTCTTCACGGAACTTCTTGTTCTTATTCAGTTATGAAATTCGCATTACTCAATGTATTAGTGATTGTAGATGTTTGCTTGTAGCTACTCCAGTTCAGGAGAAATAACATGGAAATCTATTTCCAGGTGAGAAGGCGCACACTCTTGTTTACTCATCTCAAAGTTGCTGCTGGAATTTGCATGTCTTTGTGAAGTTGCGAACTCAGATAGAGCTTTATTCAAGAGAACAGGTATAAGAGCTGAAATTGCTTTGGCACAGACTCATTCCTAATTCATTACCTCCTAGCGTTCATATCACTGCAGGCTACTAACGTGAATCCAGCACAGCATAATTTGTGAACTAGCATCGTGATCAGTAGTCAAAAGACTCATTTATTTTGGAAACTTGTCTCGTATGTTCATAAGTACGTAATATTGACAATACACCCTATCTTAAACAATTATTGGACATTATTTAAATAACCTAGCAGTGTAGTTGAGTGTTCTGAGGCACACTGTATGACTTTACTGGGTTGCTGGTATTTGAAAATCTGAGATTCGCATCCCGGCAGCGACAGCAGTCATCCTGAATGTTGTTTTTTTTTAGTTACTTGAGGCAGTATACAAGAGCAAAATCGCCTGCTAGTGGGCATTCAGTGTCCACTCTGTGAGGTTCGTTTCTAATTCTGTAGCAATAATATTTTAATTATTATTTTAATATTTTTTAATTGAAATATCCATTTGTGAAGTATATAATATTAGGACAATTTTAAACGTTGTAATGCAAATGCATAAATAAATAATAATAATTAAATAAATAAATATAAAATAAAATAAATCAATATAAAATAAATAAGTAAATAAATAATCAAATAAATAAATAAATAAAGGAATAAAGGAATGAATGAATGAATGAATGAATTAATTAATTAATTAATAAACGACGGTAATTTTGCGATTAATGTAAACCAAACAACTCTTGCTTGCGCACATCAATACACGGAGCACATAATTTTACAAATATGTATGGAATCCGCTTTACTACAAGAAAATAACTGGGCTCACCTATAACGGTAAGTGTTTGCGACGTAGTGTGCCGCCCCACTGCCTGTTTGTCTGAACACGCTTCGGTTCATGTTACCAGAGTTCATTTGAAATCCGTGCCATTTCGTCCAGGTGCCATTTCGCCCAGCAACAAATTTCCTTGAAAAAAAAGTGCCATTTCGTCCAGTTCGGGTTTACAAATTATATCACAAGTTAATGAGTGCCATCTCGTCCGGACGAAATGTTGACAAGGGTTGAGGCAGTGCAGTTAGTAGTGAGTATATTATCTTATATTCCGTTAGGAACTTTTTGTCCAGTGAACTACTTTCGTATTATACTGTAAGTCCGATTCTGATGATTGAGGTGTCAAATTAAAGGGAACATTCCCTAGATGTTTCGAAAGGACATGATTTCCTTAAATTCCCTTAGGGCTCCCTCCCCAAAGCCCTTCAAAGTCCCCATGTAATTTTAATGAATATACAAATATTTCTGCTTTATGATAAGATATTTAAAGAGATGTTTTAGTAATGCAACTTTGGATATATTTTAATTATCACCTGATTTACTAAATATTTGTTTTATTCTCACTATGTTGTTTACATTAAAAGCATTTCATTGTAAACTATAGTTGACTGGTGGCAAACGAGCGGAGCGAGTGACGTCCATTATTACAAACATAAAAAAAATTACTTATTTCTAACAAGAAACGCAATTAAATGAATCAGTTATTCTAGACCTGTCAAACTGTCAATCTTAGGTATTTGGACGAAATAGCACTAGTGGGCCGGTAGAGAGTTAACCACCTGCCTCTTTCCTGGAATTTGGACGAAATGGCACCTGGACGAAATGGCACGACACGTTCATTTGCACAACAACCACCGCAGAAACGCCAGCAGCACTAGAACCCACGCAAGGCAATCCCTCAAAATCTCTACCTGCACCTGGTTTGTTAGGCTATGCATTGAGTTCACGGTTTACCCTTACTCATCTCTTAAGTTGCGGCAGTGGTAACAACTTCAGGATTGATTCTGGACATTTGCCGGTAGCTACTTCATTTCACGAGAAATAATGTGGAAATCTATTTCCTGGTGAGAAAGCGCACTCTCTTTCTTTCTTATATATATCTATGGTGCATCTATCCAAGCAGTTGCAATCAATCATCTTCAATCATCAGAGGCAGATTACTTTGCTTTCTCGCCCCTTAAAACAATTATAAATAACTAACTTCATTAATAAAAATATCACAAGATATCAAACAATGTCCATGCGCATGCACGCGCATGGGACTAATGGTCATAGAACAGCTTGTGCAGAAAATACCAAAACAAACCAAAAAAGAAAACACTGTGTAATGGATCACACTGCTAAAGAGGCTCGATTTATCTCCATCAGGATCTTGAGAATGTTCATATCTACTGTACCAAAAGCTGAAGGAAAGGGAGTGGGTAGACAGCAATTAATACCTGATGACGCAAACATGCGCGAATCTGTTAGCGGAGAGGCGGAAGGTGGATAAGGACGGTATTGGAAGGGCTCACTGCTGCTGAGCTCGTGGGAGGCACTAACGCCCAATACTGCTACAGTTATTATTACATTAGGAGCCGATATGATCATTTCCGTAGCAACGAGAGAAGTAAACGTTCCTCCTCTCTCAATCACGCTGCAGCACATGTACTCGCCCGCATACGGAACACGTTGCTTACGCATGTGCCATCATAATAGGGATGTAGCGGGAGAAAGTTCGCGCCAGATAGCGCTCGTGTAGTACTGGGTAAGCGCAAGGCGATCGTCTTATGTTTCTCCCAGTCAGCTGCGAAGAATGTATAAATTGTGACCGAGTTTTCTAAGCTAAAGTAAATTATATCTTCTTTAATTTTACTCCAAGACTATATTAATTAATTCTATAGGTATATCTCCTAATATATTATGGACGATTTTCAGCGTTTAAGCGTTAAACAGCAGCAAAATGAGCTACGGACTAGAGACACTAAAACTAGCGGGAGGAAGGAAGAATTAATGGCCTACAGCGGTAATAACAAAATTCTAACTCGCTTTATTATTCAAATAATGAATATGATTCAGCAAGCTTTCTCCTAAAGATTACAATTACTAGAGTTTTGTAGGCCTATATTGATAAATATATCTCCATAAGACTTAAACAGAGATTTAAATATTCACTTGCTCCCCCTGCTTACAGACTTCGATTCATGTATTTTTTTTTAGGTTGATAGCTTACATGAAACTGTCGTGTTTTAAGGTAAACATAATCAAAGAAAGTTGATACCGGTAATGTGTACCTCGAAAATGTATCGCAACGTTTGGTTCTTATGTAATTTTGTCAATTTCTCAATAAGAATCGTTCCCTTACCCCTGGAAAAGGACTTGGGGGTACAATTTTTTTAAAGTTTGAGAATCCCTGCTTTAGAGCCATGAACTGTTTCCATTCATCTGACTATGTCTCAAGAATGTACTGTAGAAGTCAGTCGCTACCACATTCTCCGTCGGGCAGATGGAAGTTGACGATTAATTCTGATTTCAAGAAACCAACCATAATACGTTTGTGACTGTTAATGTTGCGACATTTATTCTTGAAGTATTTAACCGAGTAGCCTATTGATGTCTTTGAAAATGGGAGTCAGAAATGTTACTTTCATTTCTTCGTGTATATTGACGATTTCTTCCCGTACTTCAATGGAGATGATTTCTGCAGATTCCGATTTTGTAGGCTTATCGTGATAATCCGGCAATTTTCTAGTGTATGGCCTCTTCCTAAATAATTCTTTTTGTTGTGTTCGTGGTCCACGGAAAAAGCGATGGAACAGCGCCCGGTTTTTATCTTGCTCTCTCACCTTCAAATACAAACGCATAAATTCAGTGGTTGTTATCGAAATGTCTAATCAGTTTATAGGTACAAAACAGGAATTATTTCCCTTTGTAAGTCACACTAATCCAACACAGTTTTCGTTAAGTCATCGGGTTGTAAATGATGGAAACACACTTTAATATATTCGGTCAGATTTTTCTCACCGAAATTTTTCCTTGTGATAACATGTTACCATTTCTTCCTCATTTCTTTATTTTGTGGAAATTGGTGAAACGGAAACGAGCTTCCCTGATTTTTGCAAAGAGGAACACTGCAATAGCTCGGCATAGTGACAAAAATAACAATTTAAACAACTTAAATTCGTACATATTAGCGGCATGAGAACACAGGAGACGAATGAAGAGCGCCGTGCGCTTACCCAGTACAACAGCAGTGCGCTCTGTCGGTGCTAGTTCTATACATCCCTATTATAATAATTGCGGTATACAGTATCGCATAACCTCTATCCGATCTGGGAGGGTCAGTTTGTTGAGGTCCACGTCTCCTCTACATAACTTGTGGAATGAAATACCTGCACAGTTGGCTTGGATGTGTGGAACATTCTAGTCGGTAGATTTACAAGTAAGCACTTCCAGGACAAAATTACGTTACCCGACGTTTCTAAAACCACAACAGTTAAATTGATTATAATTTCTATTAATACTTACATTATTTCAAATCGTTCGATCGTAAAGTAAAAACTTATTGTATGCGTGATAGGTAACAGCAATTTTGGGAATGGAATCATAGCACTGAACAGATTTCCCGTCTGCGATAATTAGCATATTTCTCGCCTAGCATTTGAGAAAAGCATTGCATGTCATAACACTTGCTCATTCATATCTAGGATACCTCCCTTCGTAACCCCCCCCCCCCTTATATTTTTGCCATGTTGGTTGCGGGATTTATCCAGTTGCCTAACTTGGTGGAACCGCGCTAAAGACATGGCAAGTACCTAGAAGATTTGATGGTCTTCAATTACTTGATTTTCGAAGTGAAATGCCATGTCCTGTGGTTCGGATTCCACGTAAAAAGGAGGTCCCGTGGCTCATGATCTACAGATTAACGGTCACGTTAAACTACAAGCTTCCTTTTTTCAATTACTTGACCGTGAAAGCCCATATTCCATCTTTAGGAAAATGTTTGAACGTACAGTATTATTTCTAAAATCATGTTTTAGAATTCGTTCCTGGTGATCGATTGGTAAGTTATTAATCTTCTGGTTCCTTTCGAATATCGGTCAGACACTATTTGTCTCCCACACGAGAATATACTCGTGTCGACAAGTCACATATCGCAAGTAACATAAAGCTCGGCTGACAGCATCATCAGGCAAGCGAGAAAAAGTCTGGGAGAGGGAGCACTATGACAATAAGGGTACGAAACTGCGTAGCTTCCTCAAAGGAGTGACCAAACTCTGGATATCTCACTGACATGAACTTAATTCCTACATTATCTATCGAAAATTCAGATGATAATATCATCGCGAGACTCATAACTGATCAGTACTAGAAAGTTTCCGTCACAGAGGTCCAAAAATGTATTTTATCTTATCTTCAAAGAAAAATCTAATTATGAAGGTTTGCTTCTACATTATTGAAGAAAGCTCTTTAGTCGGTCAACACAAATTGTGCCCAATTACATTAGGCGGGAAAACAAGTATTTATATACCCTAGTATGAAAAATATTACATACGATCATCATTAGTTGTTATACTCATTGCTGAGCGTCTGTGACCTCATTTCTTCACTTCATTGGTAACTGCATCCTTGACGTGACGTTTCCATCCTAAGCGATTATCAGCCCTTCGTAAGAAATCGTGAAGAGGTAGGCCGGTGATCTTCTCTGCTTGGTCTAACCATCAACTTGTTGTTCTACCTTTTGGTCTGGTGCCTTCAGCCTTGTAGAATGGTCTTTTCTAAATTGTCTCCTCTCCTCAAAGTGTGTCCCAGGAATTGGAGGTAACTTTCACTAACACGGGAAGATAAACGTTTTGTGATATTTAACACAAAATAACATGCGCCCCCCTCTTTTTGTACATAAAAGCGTGTTATTTTGTGTTAAATACCATATATAATATTTTTCATGTAAGGGCATATAAATACATGTTTCCTGTCATAATGTAATTGGACACAATTTATGTTAACCGACTGGAAATATTTCTTTAATGGAATTAGGCAACACTAAAATATGGCTTCTATCACTTCAATTTGCTTCTACATGCTTCAAAGCTATACTAATATAATAAATCTGAAGAGTCTGTGTGTTTGTGTGTTTAAACGCGCTAATCTCTGGAACTACCAGTCGGATTCGAAAAATTCATTTTGTTTATGATAGCGTGATTCATGATGAATAGTTTAGGCTATGTAGCATTAAGCTACACATCTCAGGTAACCTTAAAGATTGATTTTTGTTCAGTAAGTCGGAAGAACAAGCGCTCCAGAACGGCTTCAATAATACCGAAGTCTATTGTTGCCATGTAATGCGGGATGCATCACGTCGCCCCTACCAATGTTCTGGTGCAGAATTGCTAGCTGCTTATAAATTGCATTCACTGGGAGTAATTAGTGCAAGAAGATTTCTTAGGCCGCTTAAAAGAGTTATCATCATGACAATAGTATGCCTCTGTATAAGGGCGATGGTGTTGGTGCAGTATACTGAGGTTATCAGCTGCAATAAGCGTTGGTGCTTTCAAATTTACTTTCATTTATTCCGATCCTTATCCTTGAGCGCTCCATTTCTGTAAAACAAATAAATCCACCGGGCGACGCTGGACACTACTGCTAGTAACGTATATTCTGTCGCTTGAATATGAGATTTCCGTGACAGTCACTATGCTCAAAGATTGTAACTTTGTCTTCTTGAATGTAGGTAGAATATGACTGAACACTGATGAAAGACGAAGACGTTGAGACTCAAGGTATATTGTCACCGTACTGGAGCCAACCACACTCATATTGCTGCTGATTGCGCTTCTCCACGCTAAAATATGCACCGCGCCCGCCAGTTTACGGCTCCCTGGATTTTAAGATCAATTTCTGTTTGCGTCCTTTTAAAATATGTATAAGTCATGACTTGTTCATATCGACGTACCGCTGTAGCATCTGTGCTCGCAGGGGAGGATTACTGGTGAGTTTCATTAAGGACTGGGGTGGAACCGACGCTACATCTTCCATACGGTGTCGGTGCTTGCATAACACAACACATTGTTATAAATGAAGGTATCATAAACAAGAATCATGGATGAGACAATGAGCAAGCGTTACGTTTGAATCGATTTTGTTATATAGCCTACTAGGCGTGGAATATGCAAGTGAGAACTGCTTAGTGGGATTTTTTTCCGTAGGTCTTTACAAATGTTCAATTTTCCAAAAGGTTGTTCCTTATTGATAAGTTTCAGAAATCCAAACTCCGAAATGCATTTTCCAAAACGTACTACTTGCAAATTCAAAATTAAGAATACCATACAATTTTTCAAATAAAATGAATTTTTGGGGTGGAACACACGCTTTTTACCTTTGAACTGTTTTCTATAATTTTTCATCTTAGTGTAAATGACTTGGTCTAGGCTCTACACAGTAGCCTATGTGTTTATACAAACACATTCATTTTTTCCGATATTATGTATGCCCACCGCTTTGTATGAGCCTAACTGGAGTTCTCGTCACAACCGTTTCACATACTACCACCGAATATTGTGAATGGGGAAGGCACACTTTGCAAAGTTAATTTAGTTACAGTTATAGTCAATTGCCAAATATTAAAATGAATTTAAATGTTTATTATTGTCTGGTTGGTTGGTTGGTTCCTCAGTTTAGGGGCTGTGACAACGCGGTCATGTAGCCCCGTGTACTTCGGGTGTGTGTAGAATCTGTCTGATAACCGGTGTTAATTGTGATGACTGTATTAGTGTGTATATCTGTTTTAATTCAAGTAAGGACTGCAGACATTGAATTCTTTCAAGTACATCCTACCTTTGCCCCCAAACGCCACCGTCAACGATCATCTAGTTCAGAACTTAGTTACCAGATGCCACCACAGTCGGCTCTTGACGACGAACGTAGGAACCTAAAAACGTTGGTCAAATCTTTAACCTATATATAATTTAGCTTCACACAAGTGTAATTAGTGCAACGTTTTTTAACATGCCCGTACGACGGATCCTCTGGGTTGTTTTGCATCTAATCCTCCAGTCTCTTTCTCACAGCTCTCCTGTGCTGTCTTGACACTTTTTACTGTCCTTTTCTGCACCCTCAGCCTTTCTTTTTCATTCAGTATAGAATTTCTTAATACTTCTTATCGTAAGACACCCAGGTGGGATTCCCAATCGTTCTAGCGCTTTAAACTTTATTATGTTAACTTCATTATATGGGGCCAGAACATCATAAATCCCAAAATGCGTGGTATTGAACACTACAATAACTCTGTTGGGAATTCGAATCCATATAAAATTATTTAAGCTATCATTGGAGTTCAATAGCAAGGGCACTTTTCAGGCAGAATATTCATTTTGTAATCGGCATTTGTCAAATGTGATTGCAGTGACAACCCAGTCCACCTTGGTGAGAGGCAAACAGCTTGGCCGCTGTGCTGTAAATCACATTTGTGGCAACTCTGATCCTCCCGAGTCCCCTTAAAAGGTTATTATCTTCAAAATGGGTAAATACTGTAAGTTAAAAATCATCCACATGATTAACGATTGTTATTTTAATCGTTGAAAGGAGTATGTGTAGAGGATGCTTTGCCCACCCCTGGCCGCAATAAGAGGGTGAGGAGCTCGCTGATGTAGTGGGAATGCGAAATTAGGGTGCACGTTATTTTTTGTGTATCGTAATAATAGTGACCAAGCGGGGCGGAATGTAGGTTGTGGCACGTAGTCCACCCTCTCCTACCCTGCGGTCAGGAATACGTGACCATTGAGCGGCCCGAGTCACGAGCTGCAACACAAACACCATTTGAATGGCGAAACAGAAACATGTAAATCCCACAGACTTACCTTTACAAACAGAAGGTCAAACATTTCATAAAAATGTATTCGTAACATCGGTGTGTCCTAAAATATTTGTAGCAGAGGCATAACGAAAGTTTGATACTTTTCAGTCTGTCAACACGATTGTAGACAAATGAGATGGGTTATTACCAAATCCTGAAAATAAATTACATGAGATTACTATTGTATTTACATGACATTAGGAATGTATTTAATAATTTGGGAACTCTGACACTCTCGAAGACCCTTAAAAGTGGACAAATGCAGTGAGTTAATAATCATCCACATGTTAATAATAATAATATAATAATAATAATAATAATAATATCGTATGGCCTCGGGTGCCTGGTGCAAGCTTTGTTAATTGACACCCAGAGGGTAGCTTGCATGTCGAATTACGTCATTCCTTTGAACGCTACGAAAGTCAAGGAGGTTAGATATCTAAACTCCTTGACACTACAGCGCTTTCAAGTAGAGAATGGAGGAACTTTGTGTTGGCGGAAAATCCCGAGATTAATTTTGCCATTGAACACGGCCTACTGAATTCAAATGGGTTCTTTAACATGCCAACAACGTATGACATGAGTGTCATGATTTTTGTCGCCTTCAAAAATCACTTACCACGACCAGGGGCGAACCTGCAATCTTGGGGTTGGTAGTCCGACACTATAACCACTCACCCACCGTGGCAAGCTATCCACATGTTTAACGATTGCAACTGACATTTTATTTACACGAGATTATTAATGTATTTATTAATCTTATGTAAAATGTTTCCAGGATTATGGAATAACCCATCTCATTTGGGCACAATCGTGTTGACAGACTGAAAAGCATCAAATTTTCGTTTACTAAGGCAACACTGAAAATGGATTCAAACACCATAATACAAAGACATAGGTGTAGTGGTTCGATTCCTGGCCACAGTATTCTCGACAATTCTGTACAAATTGGAAAATATCTTACACCTGAGGCCCATTACAGTTCAACTAATAGTCTCTATCATTGTTTACAATAGGAGCTTAATTAGACACTGTTATGTCTAATAGAACAACCGTCTCTTTAATAGAGCATCTCTAGTCCCACTCAACAGTTTACTGAGAGGACATCTGGACAATGGATTCCTCGATAATTTTAAGTTTCAAATGGGCTCCAGGAAAATGCTGCTATGGTACTTTATTTTATGTTCCTATGAATTCAACCCTAATCTTAAACCGAAATAAATACCGCTACATACTTAACTAAAGGCATCAAAATAACACAATTTATTAAGAAAATTTTACACTAACCCAAGTACATAGGAAAGCTACCAATTATGTTACTATCTTCTCAATAAAAGTAAAAAGAACCTATACAAAATACAAATACCAGCGATGCACTAAATGATTTTACGATTCTTTCCGTTATAAGATTCTTAATACTCGATAAATGTCTTCCTGCCTATAAGGAGCCATACTTTGGTTGCTGAGGACCTTGCCTATAGATATAGCGCAACCCAACTAATTGAAGCTACCAAGAGAAACCTGACCATTCTGTCCACAACTTTAATAGCATTGATTAGTGTACTCTTAACTGTATTGCCTTGTATGATCTGTTACTAGTTATACTTCTAATTCACTATGTTTGTTGACACTGCAACTGACATTGTTATGTAACTTGAATTGCTACTAGTTGTTTGCTTACCTCAACGTCATCAATTCTTCACATCATTTAAGATAATACTGTAGCGAATTGAACTTACTGTTCAGCATGCCATACGTGTGTTACATGATGTAAACCCTTATAAGGAAGACAGACGAGTCCGTATGTTTCATAATGTACATTACGGGAGCGACGACTTTCAAGGAAAGATAGTAAGTAAGATGTAAACATTGTATATTCACAACAGACCATCTCGAGTCAGGGGCAGATGACTTCGCTGTTTTGCCCCTGAAAACAACAGCAACAACAACTACTACAACAATACCTCGAGTCACCCCTGTGGTGCGGGTCGGATTCCAAGCTCTGCCAAAAGAAATAATTCTCGTCTGGACTGGAACCGGCTACACTAAGACTTGTAAAGACAAGCTAGGAAGACGTAGGTTGACTCCCATCACAGCCATTCCAATCCAGGTAAATTTCTTGATGGTTCATTACTGAAGGTCATGACAACCTCTCTTCCAGTCCTAACCTCAATGATCTGTTAGCCAGGTTTGTAGACACAGACACCATAATAACACGAGGTAGATGGAATAGAAGTTACGGCCTTTAAAGCAACACTTACTACCACCATGACCGGAATAACGTTTATCAGATAATCCATAATGACTACGATGTCCAAACCCCAACAACAAGACCACTGATCCAATGAAGTGGACGCGATTTCTTGCTGTTTCATTAGGTATATCAGTGTCATCAGTCTCATGGTTTTTGTTGCATGAAGACATACTTTTCAGTATTCGCAGTCATTTCTCCATAAAGTGAGTGCCCTGCCTCGCGGCAGTGTGGCCTATGTGTGGTCACCCCTGTGCCCTAGCCTGAATTATACAGCAGTGCTTGTTCAAATACGTAAAATGGCAGAACCGAGTCCCACCAAGCTTTAATTCAGGGTGGCTACCGTGTGTTTGTGTATTAGCATTTGTAAGGTCATGTAAACTGTTCACTTTATAAAACAGTCTGCTTGCGCTGAAATCACAGATTACCCGTCTTCACTGCTTGTACTCACCTACTGGGGTGTACTTTATCTCGGATATTTTAGTACGTTGTGTGGCAATACTGACTTTTCGTGCTCACTTACTGAACGTGCACAATAACAATAAGGTCCCCTTAAATACATGGATAATAATATCTCAAATTAATAATAATTTAAAAAATTAAAGTATGAAAGAATACAACATTGAACATTTGGTGATGCTTTCCTGCAATGATATCTCCACTTTGGCAGTATGTTCAAACCCCAATGCTAATTTGTTTAGTCCTGATCCTTTATTGGTTCAAATAATATCCTTACATATAGTAATTTTTCATAATGCAACCGATCTAAACCCCATATGTAGCATATACAGTACATTTAACCGCCTGTCCAATTTAATGTACTGTATGTGAGCATGCTTTGTTGCAGAGGCAGTTTTGGTGCAATGGTTTTAAATATACCAAATTTAAAATTGTATTCGTTTTTGAATTGTAATAGCTTGCATTGCCACGAAAGTCTGGATTCCACAGAGTACACATTCTCCAGTAGTGTAGCAATATGCAAAATCTAACAAGTAGTTATGTGAAGAACTACATAGCCTATTTTCATATAACCTACTTATGTTAATTGTCTCTATCAACATACAAAATTTCAGTTTGATTGCTGAAATAGATTCATAGGTATTGAGAATCTTCTAAATATTTCGGATGGTCGCCATGTTTGATTTTATACAGTATATGTAGGCCTTAGAATTATGTACTCTTACATGTAGATTATTGTGTAGGTGTTGTGACCGTACATATCCGGGGTCATGGTTGATTATACTCAATGAGGGATACTTAAAAATCATCTTTCTCCATTTATTCTTTTCATTTAACACTGAGCATCAATCTCTAACACTTCACTTCTCGGGATCTTATCACACAAAACCAAATCATTCTTGCTAATAAGAATCAGACCAAGTCAACAGATACTTCACTTTTCCACAAAAACCTTATCTAAGTTCAAGACCGAACACAATATTCATCTAACTTCTTCCCTCATACATATCTACTATCTCCATAGATACTCTTCAAGATACTCACTACTAAATCTTTCAGCATGGACTCCCAACAAGAATAGTCAAAGATATATATAACAAGAAGTTCCGTGAAGAACTGTACAACCTATTTTCATATATCCTACTCATATTAATTGCCTTTATCAACATACAAAATTTCAGTTTGATTGCTATGTTAGTTTCGTAGATACTGAGAAGCGACTAAATATTGCAGATGGTAGCCAGGTTGGATTTTTATTTACGTACTATTACATGAATATAATTGTGCACGTGTGGTTCTCAGACTTCAATCGCATTATTAGGACACAAGAAGTAAAAACGAGATTTTAAAATTTCGCACAGCTGCCATCTTGTGGTTATGAAAACAATTGAAATAAATTAGATACCAGTGGATTAACATTTGTATAAGCATTAACGTGCGAAAATTCACTGCACTCAGGTGGTTAAATCGCGAGAAACGTCCATTTAAATATTTATTGTTCGCATCGCCGCCATGTTGGATTTGTGCTCACCGGGTTACTGAAAGTCATATAGGTGAACTTATGTTCATAGCCTCTATGAACATAAGAAAAATCTGCTTGATTGCTAGAAAAGATTCTTAGATATTGAGAACCGTCAAAATATTTCGGATGCTCGCCATTTTTGATTGTTATATGTATAGGCCATAGAGTTATGTACCATTAAAGGAAAATTATTGCGTAGCTTCATTATTCAAACTTTCACTTCGATCGCATGATTATGACACAAGAATAAAAACTTAATTTTAAAATTTCGCACAGCCGCCATCTTCAGTTTATGTAAACAATTGAACTAAATTAGATGCCAGTGAATGACAATATGTAAAATCATTTACTGTACCACATTTCAATGCGCTCATATGATTAAATCACGAGAAAAATGTATTAGAATGTTTCAACTTCGCTTGGCCGCCATGTTCGTTTCGTAGTTAACAGGTTTTTGAAAGTTACATGGATATACTTGTAGTAGTGCTCTTTATCACCGTACAAAGTTTCAGGCTGATATCATAAATAGTTTCGGAGATATTGAATGCCTGTGAAATATTTCACACAGCCGCCATTTTGAGGTTATGTAAACAATTGAACGAAGTTAGATGTCGGCGCATTACAATGTATATAAACATATACTGTGTCAAGTTTCATTGCGTTTGGTTGGTTAAATCGCGAGAAACTTCCAATTAAATTTCGCAAATTCGCTTGGCCGCCATGTTGGTTTTGTAGTTACCAGGTTTTCAAAGGTCACATAAGTGAATTTATAGTAGTTCCCTTTATCACCATACAAAATTCCAGGGTGATATCAGTAATAGTTTCGGAGATATTGAATGCTGGTGAAATATTTCGCACAGCCGCCATGTTGGGTTGGTGAGACGTAACAAAATTTGAAGGGCACGGTCGGGGTCGCCCAGAATAGAACTATGAACTTACCGAGTTTTATTGAAATCTCTCCAACAATTTAGATTTTATTAGGGGACACACACACACACACACACACACACGAATCACACATACATACACGCACACACACACACACGGACAAAAGGTGATCTCATAAGCCTATTTTTTCAAAATTGAAAATAGGCTAAAAACAAAACAGCATCGTAAATGGAAATATAAAAATACATGGAGATCTTAAAATAGGTTACTAACTAATATCAGACCTATAACAAAAAAATACTGCATGGAATTAAAATAATCAAAGATATAAAGCATCAAAAAAAGAATATATAAAAGATCTAACTTATATGAGCATGGCCTCCCCTACCTCACTACTGAACTATATCAAAGAAGCCATGTTATAACCTTAACCTATAATCTAAGAGATTGTACTGTGACAGTGTATTATTCTAACTTCAATCGCATGATTAGGACACAAGAAATAAAAACGTGATTTTTAAATTTTGCATAGCCACCATCTTGTGGTTATGAAGACAATAATTGAAATAAATTAGATACCAGAGGATTAAAATTTGTATAAGCATATACTGTACCAAGTTTCACTACGCTCAGATGGTTCAATCGCGAGAAATCTCCATTTAAATATTTAAAATTCGCATCACCACCGTGTTGGATTTGTGCTCACCAGATTATTGAAAGTCCCATAGGCGAACTTATGTTTATAGTCGCTATCAACACACACAATTTCAGTTTGATTGCTGTCATAGACTAGTAGATATTGAGAACCGTCTAAATATTTCGGATGGTCGCCACGTTGGAATTTAATATATGTCGGCCATAGAGTTATGTACTATTAGATGAGGATTATTGCGTAGGTTCATTATTCATTGTTCAACGAACGAAATCTGAGTTACAACACTTTTCCGAAGTATCTTGGAGTCACTTTAGATAGAGCCCTGAGCTACAAAGAACACATCACTAAGCTTTCCCACAAAGTCACCGCAAGAAACAACATACTGCATAAGCTCAGTGGTACATCCTGGGGAGCCACTGCTGACTATTTACGCTTATCTGCCATCAGTCTTGTCTACTCGGTCGCTGAGTACTGTGCACCCGTCTGGTTGGAATGCGTACATGTGAAGGAGGTAGACACAAAATTTAATGATACAATGCGTTGCATTACTGGTTTCATCAAATCAACTCCATGTCACTGGTTACCCATGCTAAGTTACATCCCTCCATCTCACTTAAGGAGGAAGCAAGCTCTACTAAGGGAAGCTGAGAAAATCTTTGCATCACCCTTTTCGCCATTGCACCAAGAATTCTGCTATCCATCACAGCAAGGACTGCAATCTAGAAGACAAGTAAGTGTCACTGCGGGCCAACTCATTGCTGCTGGATTTGATCTAAATGAAAGCTGGAAGCATGAGTGGTCAACTAATACATTGGGAACAAGTGCCCACCATCTTGATCACTCAAAGAAACCAAACGGCTTTGACTTACCGGAACTTCTGGTGCCGCATCAACAGGCTGAGGACTGGATATGGTTGCTGCAATTATTTCAGGTGCAAGTGGGGCTGGATCAGGTCACCAATGTGTGAGTGTAACCTGGAAGAGCAGACGATCGAACATCTGGTCCAACGCTGTCCTCTTTATTCGTACCCTGGCATTCCTGACGATTTGCTCACTCTCACACCCGACTTACCGAATGGTTGAGAAGAATGGACTTTAAAGTTTGAATATTACCTTGTTATGTATAATTGTATATTGTATAAATTACCATACGATTAAATAAATAAATAAATAAATAAATAATTATTCAATCATTGACTTCGATCGCATGATTAGGACACAAGAAATAAAAACGTAATTATAATATTTCGCACAGCCACCTTCTTGAGGTTATGTAAACAACTGTTCGAAATTAGATGTTAGTGCATTACAATGTGTATAAACATTTGCAGTACCAAGTTTCACTGTGTTCGGATGGTTAAATCGCGAGAAAAGTCTATTTGAATGTTTCAACTTCGCTTGCCGCCATGTTCGTTTTGTAGTTAACAGATTTTTGAAAGGCTCATAGGTGAACTTCTAGTTGCCTCTTATTACTCCACAAAATATAAGGGTGATATCAGTAATAGTTTCGGAGATATAGAATGCAGCCGCAATGTTGGATTGGTGAGATGAAATAAATTTTAAAGGGCCTGTTTGGGGTCGGCAAAAATAGTACTATGACCTTACCGAGTTGCATTGAAATCGCTCTATCCGTTTATATTTTATTAGGGGGGGGGGGCACACTCATGGACGCATACACACACACACACACACACACACACACACACACACTGACAAAAGGTGATCTCATATCAATCATGACAGGTTTACCAAAGTGTGATGAAATATGGAAAAGTGTTCTAGTGCTAATAATTTCCATACGAGTGTCTTAATTACCATTATAGGCGAGTTGCATACGACTGTTTATGTTCGACGATAATTATAACTTTATTATATGTTTTAACATAAATATTCATAAATATCTGTGGGATTCAGTTGGTAAACAGGGCGCGCTGGCTTTGCTGACTGAACAGAGCGCATGCGTGGTCAAGGCACTCGGAAAGCAGAGACCATTGAATTTGCTTGCCAACACAGAAATAACTTATGTTGGATTTTGAGCGCATGCGCGAAGATATCCTTACCTAATTGGTCACACAACTGTTTCTTGAGCTCTGATTGGTGGGAGAAACTGTTTCATAATGAAACAAGATGTTCAGCAAAGAACATATAGCCTACTTTCTCCTAAATGTATGGGTATCTTTATGACTCTTTGTCCTCATCCCTAAAACAATCACCCCAACCACAATGTATTGTTAGTTTTCTTTTATATTGATAATAAGCCAGTAAGTGTCAAGATCAATATTATATACTTTATGATGATTGAATAACAAAACTACTAACTTATTGTAATGCATTCACGTCCGTTAATCTCTATATTAAGCCAGCCTGCAAAATTAAGAATCTTCCGCCCCAATCATCTTCCGTCCCAATCACAGTAGATGGTGCTGCGACCTATCAGTGAATTAATCTTTATCTTGTACGCCTATGCACTGCCATCGTAATGTACTACGATGGCAGTGTTCTATGGGTGTTGAATGAGTAGGCAGTTTAAAGTAGCCAAGAGGGAGGCGATCCAGCTGGCAGTGTTTAAAGGTATTCGGAGCGCGATCGTGGCTAAAAGTTGAACTACCAGTATTACAAAATTGCCATACTTCAGGAGGCCAGCTCAGGCATTTACACAGCGTTATGTTTGGAACAATATTACCCACATAACCCACAAGAGGACAGCACCGTACAGAGGCATTAAGAAGGCTGTGGTTAATGACAACGTGTATCTAGTTCTTCTATTCTCCTTTTTCTAATGTCTTCTGTTTATGTGCGATGCTGGGACTGTGATTTTATTAATATACGAGTGTATACTTTATCCTCTCCTTTGAGCTAAATGACATTTTATTCAGTATCTGTGGGAAAAGCTCGTGCACATCATTTGTAAAAGAATTCAAGAAAAAAAAAAACTAACTGTAGCAGTATTCGATCCCCAGTCAACTGCGTGTCAGACTAACCTGCTAGCCCAGAGCTAACCGTATCCATGACGTCAGGTGTTCTTAACTGACATATTAGATACAAACTGTTGGCAAATAATGACTTTAAATAAACGATTTCTTCACTGCAGTACATCTTCATTAAAGATCATTTCATACAAAGTTTATATTATTGTATCAGTACGGTATATCACATACAACATACTAAAACTACTGAAATATAAGACAGGCACATGAGGACAGCTGCCATCTTGTCGTGTGACACAAACGGCTCAGCTCTTTTAAGCCACTCATACTGTATAATATTATAATATTAAATTATAATAAATAACGGATCACGACCTTCAGGATAGCTTAAACCCCCCTAGGCTCAATAATCGGAATTGGTGGGTCTTAAGCTATGTATTAAAATGGTTGCATAATTCACACGGCCGCCATCCTGAAATGGCATGGCCGATGACCTTGAATTTTGGGTGAAAGACGCGTCCTATATAAAGGTATGTTGTCACCGAATTTGGTAGAGATCGGATGATTAGTGTAGCCGTAATTTGATTTTACGTTTTGAACATTTGAGTGGCCGCCATTCTGTTTTGGTAAAGATGGTGGCGATATAAAGTATGACACTGAGGTGTCCTTTACTAGTGCTACCTCTGTACCAAATTTCGTTCAATTCGGTTTCACCGTGTTCGAATTGATAGGGGGGACAGACATTCAGAGTACACACACTCACACACACACACACACACACACAGACTCACACACACACATACACACACACACACACACACACACAGACTCACACACACACACATACACACACACAGACAGACACACTTTTTTCGCCCTGTGTTGATCTCATAAGTCTACTTTCATTTTCTGCAAAAATCGAAAGTAGGCTAAAATAGTGTTATAATGAGCCTCATTATGATACAGTTTTCTGACACATAATGTTTGCATTTCGACATCGTCGAACATAAACATATTTTGTTCCCACAACCCTCCTATCCAATGTAGCATTTCATTTAAATAAATCACTCTCCACTTGTCAGCTGTGAAGATGGGTGTTAGGATAACAAATTGTTATTTTAATATTCCCTTGTCCCGATGCGCTGTGGTTTCCTGAGTACCAACATTCTCCCTAGAATGGTATTTCAACGTGCCAGTAAATCAACTCACCATGTCTCTCGCATTTAAGCACACTAAGATGTCAACCGACTGATCCCGAATTTGATCCCACATTCTTGGGTACAGCAGATGATCGCAACACTGAGTCAGCAGCCGAAACAGTGGATGATTATTTAAACCAGTCTTGGATCTAATCATGTTACTTTGAATGTGTTTGCTTGTGTCACGGAAATCAAATATAATGACTTATCCACTCTCGGTGGTCCAAAACAACTCAAGGATAATACGAATTTTTGTGGATATATTTTCATGAAGATTTCTGCTTCTTGTCAAGAGTCAGTAATGTAAACTGAGTGGATGCCCAGCCTCTGTTGATCACAATGTCTCTCCCCAGGGTCCCACCGCGTATTGGCAGCCACTCAACCGAGTCCGCCCTGTCCAGGAAATGGAAAACACCGAAATGGTATTTGGTGATGGAATTCAATATATTCTAGCACTGTGTTTCATTTTGTTCGGATAAATATCTCAATTCTGACCAATTTATGTCATGACTTTATCGATATGTCTTGTTTGTAATATTTTTTATCAATTAACTCTTATTTTCGATTTTCCTAATCCTTGTAAGCATTATAAACTCCTAGCTTGTTGTTGTTGCTGCTGTTTCGGCTTGTACATTTCAGACCCAAGTAGGGCCTACGTGACTGTGTGTAGAATTTGTGTCATAATGATTGGGAATGAGGCGACTTTGGCTTTGAGTTAGTAACCATCACTACATTTTACTGGAGTAGAAGTGGGGGGAAACCACGGAAAACCACTTCAAGGACAGCTGAGGTGAGAATCAAACCCACCCCTTTCTCAGTTTTGCCTCAGGAGGCTTAATGAACACCGTTCCAGCCTTCAGACTAGAATCACATTTCTTGGCAGGGTCGGAAAACGAAACTGTAACTCGGGGGTTATAGCCAACAATTCTACCCAATATACCACGAGGTAAACACTCATCAAAAACGAAAATACATATTCCAAAAAATACCATGGCTTATTAAATGCGTCAAAAATCCTTTACTGCTTCCATAAAGGACTAATAATTATAAAGATTCACTATCGTGAAATACTGTCTCCTCTTTATTCTCATGTATCGCTTTTCTTTTATTTGCTTGTAGTTGTTGATTCATTTCGTGGCCTTGCGATATCGTGATCATTTATCTCGTTGCACTTGGCTGTGTGTGTGGCATCTGTCTGATGACCTGTATCATTGTGATGGCTGTAATACTGTACATATTTGTAATTGGAGCAGGTAGGAGGCAGTCGTGGCCTTAATTTCAGGTAACATCCCGACATTTGCATGAAATGAAAATGGAGAATCCATGTAAATTTATTCCTAGCATGGCTGAATTGGGAATCGAACCCGCTTCATATTGTTCCTCACGAGACCGAGTGTGCCCCGTTCCAGCCCTCAGACCTGGGTTGCATTTCTCCGTGGTGGCAGCCAAGAATGTTAGTCACTATCTCTCGTGATGGACTCTTTTATTTTCAAATGGTCCATTAGATATCATTTAGGGACATACAGAATCACCACTAGACGTTGCAATCTAACTTATACATGTGTATCGATACGAAATTAATTATATTTGAGTTACAGTCAATGGCCATAGTGGGGTATTTTAATTGAACGCCCGTAGGCTCCACATACAGTTCAATTTCAAGTAGTTCCAAATTTAGGCTACCAGAAATGCCACTGTCACTGACACCTAGCAGCGAACGTTGGAACTTGATAGAGCGTTTCTAACCATATAACCTACAAATTTAGCCAAATACTACCAATTGCAGTGGTAGGTTCTTTTACATGCCATAAATCTATGACATGGGCCCGTCAGCTTTACATCCCCTCCAAAGGAAGGCATACTGAAGGATTTTAACGCTCTTAAAAATTGGACGACATCGTCCAGGTTTGAACCGAAATTAATCATACCTTGTTAAATTGGGTCCTAATTGACTATCAAGTCTAATTAAATACAAAATTGAATAAATACATTTATTTTCCACCAAAAGTCAATAAATGAAAAACGTTAAGTGATTTATATAGTACGACGCTGTCGTCTTCATCAGCTAGGTGCCTACATGTGATTATAATAAACATGTTAAAGGAAAAATATGAGCAAATAATCATTAATGATTTATAAGTAAGTAATAAGGATGATAAGATATTACCACAAATTACATAGAGCAACATAATGTTTTTCATGAAATTGCAATAACGGTTTTGATTGGATATTTATCCTCACATTGGTTGGTTGGTTCCTCAGTTTAGGGGCTGCAACAACGCAGTCATGTAGTCCCCTGTACTTCGGGTGTGTGTAGAATCTGTGTGATAACTGGTGTTAATTATTGTCATGTCTGGATTCGTGTGTGTTGTTGTCTGAGTCTTCAGTCATTTGACTGGTTTGATGCAGCTGTCCATGCCTCCCTGTCCTGAGCTAATCGTTTCATCTCTACATAACTACCACACCCTACATCCGAGGCAATTTGTTTAACATATTTTAATCCGGGTCTACCCCTACAGTTCTTGTCCTCGACCCTTCCTTCCATAACTAAGGTTGCTATTCCTGGGTGTCTTAGTATATGTCCTACCAACCTATCTCTTCTCTCATTAGCAGTCGCCACAAACATCTCTCCTCTCCCACTCGTCTTAATACCTCTTCGTTTGTAACCCTATCTACCCATCTGATCTTCATCTTTCTCCTGTAACACCGCATTTCAAATGCTTCAATTCTGCTCTTTTCTGCTGCACCAATAGTCCAAGTTTCACTTCCATAGAGCGCCACGCTCCAGACAAAGGCTTTCAAAAATGACTTCCTAATACCTAAATCTATATTCGATATCAACAGATTCCTTTTTTGTAGAAATGCTTTCCTTGCCTGAGCCAACCTACTTTTTATATCCTCTTTGCTTCGTTCAGCACTGGTTATTCTGCTTCCTAAGTAACAGAAGTCTCCTACTTCTTTCAGCTTTTCACCTGCCAATTTGATGTCCATAGAGATTTCTGATTTATTTCGGCTGCATTCTAGTATTTTTGTTTTACAATTATTAATTTTCATCATGTATTCTTTCCGTAAGATGGAGTCCATACCATTCAAGAACTCATTCAAATCCTCAGGCTTGTCGGCCAAGATGACGATGTCATCAGCAAATCTCACAGTTGAAATTATTTCTCCTTGAATCTTCACTCCCACTTCACATTTTTCGCTAATTTCCTTCATTGCTTGTTCAATGTAAATATTGAAAAGTATGGATGATAAGTTGCAGCCTTGTCTAACACCTTTCTGAATATCAGCTTCTCTCTCATGTCCTTCAGCTCGAATGACTGCTTTCTGGTTTCTGTATAGATTGTAGATCACCCTCCTATCCCTGTACTTTATTCCAATCGATTTCAAAATGTCAAACAATTTAGTCCAATCAACGTTATCAAAAGCCTTTTTTTCTAAGCCTACAAATGCCATGAACGTTCTCTTATCTTTCCTTATTCTACCTTCCAAAATCAGCCTAAGACTTAGTACAGCTTCCCTTGTTCCTACATTTCTCCTGAAACCAAACTGGTCTTCACCCAACTACCTTTCTATCTGGCTTTCAATCCTCTTGTAAATTATTCTAGACAGGATCTTTGAAGCATGAGTAATCAAGCTGATTGCACGGTAATCTTCACATCTGTCAGCTCTCACTTTCTTTGGTATAGGGATGATTACATTCTTCTAGAAATCAGGGGGTACCTCACCTGTCTCATAAATCCTACACACCAAGTGAAATAACCTGATTAAGCCTTCATCTCCTATACAGCGTAGCAACTCAATCGGTATATCATCTATGCCTGGTGCTTTGTTCCTGCTTAAGTCTTCCATAGCTCTATCAAATTCTGATATCAATATTAAATCTCCTTTCGCATCCTCATCAATTTCCTCCTCCCTTTCCATTACATGATTCTCAATCTCCATTCCCTTATACAAACTCTCTATGTAAGCTTTCCATCTCTCAACCTTTTCTTCCCTATCTGTTAGAGGCTTTCCATTTGTGTCCTTAATATTACAGCACTTAGTCTTCTTTTCCCCAAATGTATTCTTAATCCTTCGATAAGCTGTGTCTACTTTTCCTAATTTCAGACAATTTTCTATACCTGCACATTTCTCTTTCAACCACTCTTCCTTCGCATCCTTGCACTTCTTATAGACCTCATTTCTCAGACGTCTGTATTCTGCTTTCTCCTTTTCATCTCTTACATTCTTGTGTTTCCGCCTTTCATCCATCAATTCTAGTATATCCTGAGTGATCCACGGTTTTCTACCTATTCTTTCTTTCCTACCAATGTTTTCTTCTGCGGATTTTGTTATTGCATTCTTCAAAAGTGCCAATTCGTCTGCAATTGAAGTTTGTTTAGGGGTTTTGATTAATCCTTCCTTTATACTCTTCTTGAACCTTTCGTTTACATCCTTTGCATTCAGTCTGTCTATTGCCCACCTTTTTGGCTTTTGACTTTTCTTCAGTTTCTTCAACTTTAATCTGCATTTCATTACAACCAGATTGTGGTCAGAGTTCATGTCAGCACCAGGATATGCTTTACAATCCAAAATCTGGTTTCGAAACCTCTGCTTGACCATAATGAAGTCGATTTGGTAACGCCCTGTATCTCCTGGTCTCATCCATGTGTATATTCTTCTATTGTGGTTATTGAATAAGGTGTTAGCTATGACCAACTCATGCTCGGTGCAGAATTCCATCAGCCTGCTTCCTCGATCATTCCTTTCACCTAATCCGAAATCTCCTATTATCTTCCCTTCTCTCCCTTTTCCTACCACAGCATTCCAATCTCCCATTGCTATAACGTTTTCATCACCCTTGACATACCTCAGAATTTCGTCTATTTCTTCGTAGACCTTTTCAACATCCTCATCATCAGCTTGACTGGTAGGCATATAGACTTGTACCACTGTGGTGCACGTAGGTTTAGTATTGATTTTTGCTACAATAATCCTTTCACTATATTGCTCATAATATTCCACCCGATGTCCAAGTTTCCTACTCAATATGAGACCAACCCCTGCTTGGCCATTGTTTGATTTAGTGCTAATGACCCTATAGTCTCCTGACCAAAAGTCCTGTTCTTCCTGCCAGCGCATTTCACTAATCCCAACCAAATCCAACCTTAACCTATCCATTTCCCCCTTCCCAGCAGACTTCTAACATTCCACGCTCCGATCCGTAGAATGTCAGATTTCCTCTTTGTCACTTCTGTGATGTTAACCCCCTCTCGAGTAGTTCCCACCCGGTTATCCGAACGGGGGACTAGTTTACCTCCGGATTGAAATTTTACCAGGGTGGAGGCCATCATCACATGTAATTATGCATAGAGAGGTGCATATCCTCGGGAATAGCATTACGACTGTAGTTTCCCGTTGCTTTCAGCCGTGCAGCAGGACGCAGTGTAGCCATTATTTGGCTTATATTATCAATATCTTAACCGTCTATAAGACTAGTAAAGAATTGATTTATTCTGAAAGGCTGCTACTCCCTTTCAGACTAAGTAAAGAGCAATTCTGCTAACAAAAATACTAACCTTCTACTAACAATTAAATACCAAAATTCTACTAACGAAGAAAAAACCATAAGTTCCACCAACAACAAATACTACCACTAAAACAGTCTGTCACCAGGCACACTCACATGCACCCTCACACATCACAGTCTACTGAAACAATGAACTATAGCTAATAAACAATGCAACTGCTACCAGACACAGTCACACACCACAGTCTAATAGAACAATGACCTGTATCAAATAAACAAACTAACTACATACTTACAACTAAAACTAACTACATACTGTGCCCAATCAGTCACGGCAGTCTGGCATCGAACTCAGTTCTCATCAGAGAAGACCAGGCACATGGTTATGCCTAGAGTTGAACCATTGATCTCTGAGGGGGAACAATTACAGGGAACCCAAAGAGCAATGAGAGGTATATTGACATATAATAAGGTAGCGTGATTTCACGATCTATAGGTGAATATCATAGCAATTTAAGATGAAGAACTGTAGCCAAATGCAAGGAAATATACATTTTCAGAGCATACGAGAATGAGAGGAGGCCAGTTTGAAGTTTTACAAATTACCCTTAGCAAGTGGGCGGAGAGCCTAGGCGCCGACCGTACTATTTACGTCTGGAGCAGGAAGACAGCTCAAGATTAATGACCCGGGTATCCACCGCTTGACAACGGTGAAACTTAGAGTAGGGATGATGGCTCACGGAAATTAATTAATTACAGCCAAGTGGAGTATTGAAATGCATTGAAATATACACCCAGGTGAATATATTCACGGAGAGGTAATTTAGGAGTGGTTTTTCACCTAAATTAAGGCTTTTATCTCCAAATGAACGAACTACAACCTAGCCTACGCTCGAGAGCAGTGACTTTGTGACCAGTCAACGGGGAATTACCACGATGGCGTCCCCACGCGCTGAACTAAGGCAATTAATTGTAATTAATTGGCCGAAGCGATCGCCGGCACGCGAATGTTTTTGAAACCTCCACACCTAAATAAACAAGATGTAGATGTCATTTCGGCTGAAGAGGTATTATTTCAAGAAAGGAGTCGCTCTCATGTGTCCGGTGGACTATTTTGTACGAGAAACCTTTATATAGGGGGAGTAAGGCAAGCCAAGCCAGTTGTTCTCCAGTCTTCAGCAGTTCGCCTAGAGTTATTCTACAGTATACACGTAACTAGGACGCTGCCAGTAAGCACGCCAAATGTTAAAGTATCAACGCTCCGCCGTTGAAGAACAATAGAAGCAAGTTATAAGCTTCATAAGTAATCATGAAGCGCGTCGAAAGTAAATTAATACAGATATTCATCTATTATCTGACGCAAGTATAAATTCGCCACAGCGAAAAAGGAACTTATAATGTTTTTGAACAGTTCTTATACCGGGAGGTATTGTCAGAATTATATATGACATCATCATCAGGATCACTACAATTATGGGAGCTTGGAAATCATTGACACCTAATCTGGATAGTGAGCTGAACAAGATTGCAGGGAACGAGGATCGAACGTCCGTAAAACGCTGTTAGATTTTCACGGAGACCAGCGGTTGTCATAATTGCATCGCATCTCTGAGACCAGGCGTAGGAGAAGTCCAATTTAAGGATCAACATGTGAAGTGGTGGATAAATGAATATAAATTGTGTAATAGTGACTTAAAAGTGTTCATGTGTATAGTGATTAATATGCAGTGTGTAGCAGTGATAAAGGCCACTGATAAAAGTATGTGTATCATGTGGAAAGTGTGTGAATCTAAGTGTTGTGTAAAGGATAACATGATGGCTTAAATCAAGCGTCATGGTAGCGCTAAATCTGAAGCGCTGGCACTATCCAGCAAAGAGGAAAAGTGAGTACCCATTTTATAATGTCATTATAACTAAATAGTTCACCATGTAACGATTTATCACTTTGAGAATAAGATGTAATAGTCACTTACTGAACGAGTTTTCACCACTCGTCTTGAATAAAATATGGCTTGGAAGGTGATTTGTTTAAGGCCATTCAGGCAAAAATAGTGATGGGTGTAACGGTAACGTTAAATGAATGATAATAATAATAATATTATGGGGTCGGCAACAGTAAAGTAATAGGCATTTTTGGCCTAAATAATGTTCAAATAGTGTCATGTCTAATATAAAGATACTGTATTTTGGTAAAGAGTAAGAGTGTAACGTGAAATATAGAGAAATACGAGAGCTTTTTCAGTGTCAGTGAAATGTGAATGAATATTTGATTTGGTCAATCCTTAGGATTATGTTTGAGGACCATTAAAGTAAAGTAAGCCAGTAAATTTATACATTTTGTTAGGAGCTATGTAAAGCTTTGGCTTAAGTGGTATGACAGAGAGAACGCGGGTGCCTTAATAATTGAGTCATCTATGTGAAGTATTGTTTGAGCCGCATGTAAGCGTGCAGAATTAACGTAGAATCCAGTGATTTACGTAATAAATATTGCGGGGACCAAACTAGTATAGCTTGCGCGTTAGGTGAGAAGTTGGCTAAATCTACGAGTAGTATCGCCCTTGAGCATACTGCATTATTTGCAGCGAATTGGACAGTGCCTGTCTGTATCCAACGCTTGAATGAATTATGGCCACTAATGACGTCCGTCGAGACGCAGTGAGCATGTGTGTATAATGACCTACCCTGAGAGGTAAGGATCATATTCGTCGTTTAGGAACGCAGATTTCCTTATATTTTATTGACAGCTGCTGGTGAAAATCGTGGATTTTCACTATGATGCGCGTCTAAAGCCACTAGTAGTCACCATAGAACGGCAAGGCTATCACTAGAATTCCACCCCAGCCATGAATGTTAATTAAGGAGCCAGTTGAGCCCAAGACACTATAAGGATAGGTGTTAAATATTTAAATGACTCAATTACTTAGGAGCCACACTTAGCGTTACTCCAGTACTGCAATTTGTAAACAAACCTGACCTTGATCTTGACAGCAGAGAGAGGAGGGGTTATAGACCACTTCTGCGGCAGCCATCTTGGCTAGCCAGCTGGAACGAATTTTATTGCCTGCTGAGGGGGAGGAAGGTCGTTCGACCGGTCCCTTGGAAAGTAGAGTCACAATAGGACACTGAGGAATCTCGATATTTCAATATGCAATTAGATATGAGTATTATGATGATGCCAATTGAATTGAACGGTGGGTTGCAACTCACATACGTTGGTGGGTCATAGAAATCAGATAATATTTGGCTCAGTTATTCTCTGAGGAGGAAAGCTGAACCAAAATAATGTAGGCATCTTCTTTAGAATGCATTTTGCCAGTTCCTGCTAATTTATGCATACGGGTATGTGTTTTCCCAGAACATGACACATTTGTAACGATGATAAGCCCGACAAGACCCAGAAAATCGTTATATGGTGAAACTATAAAATATTCTATCCATGTTTATTTTGGAAGGGATAAGTACCACTTTTCTTAATGCGTTCATATGGATGGAAAGAGGGAAGATGATTCACACGACACAACAAATATTTGTTAATGATTGCAGAAAATAATGAATTCATGCTAATCAAGGTAAATGCCATAAGAAACGGAGTAATGTTTTATTAATATCGTTTTTATGTGATATGTGATTTTTGGTGTTATGATACTCCCATTAACTAAAATTGTGTCATATGATGAACATTATGGAAACCCATGGAAGTCTGAAAATATCATTGACAGGATGCTAGAATTAGATTTGAGTGCAGTGTAGCACCATTTTAAGAAGAAAGCTCACAGAATAACCCTATTTTTATTTGTGGGAATTAAATATAATTTGTCCTTTATTTGTATTTGTTGTATAGCCATGATTTTAGACCAGTAAATAGTTCATTTTAGGAAAATGTTGTGTATTTCCTGTAGAGTAGTTACCTGGTAGACTCAAACCCTGAGCATGTGGTCGTATGGTGGGCAGGAACGTCCCATACCTCGAAAGACCGTGAGTTAGTTGGGATACGAACACATGGTCCACATGATGACAATCGGTTACAATACTTACTGTACTGTAATTTTAATTGACATATTTACAAAATGCAATTGAGATAGAAAATACTTACAAAATGTAATTTAGATTTTTAAAAAAATATGATATGAAACAGGCGCCACAGCGGCCAAAATGTGAAGTGGACAACAATTATGGAGCGTATTTTCCTACAGCAACATTATATGCAGATCGCACACTTCGTACATGTTTTTAAAAGTCATTTTTAAAGATATTATAGATATTTATGAAATTAGAGTGCAAGTCGTCACTGCTAATGTCTATTCTCTTTCATTTGAATGCTTATTTGTCACGATCGGTCGCTTGTGAGCGCCGCAAGAGGGATCTATACTACTGAAATAATATATATGATAGCACACGCTAATACAGCCATCACAATTAACACCGGTAATCAAACATATTCTGCACACACCCCAAGTACACGAGGCTACATGAAAGCGTTGTCACAGCCCCTAAACTGTATGATGGAGGTAATGTGCTGAATGAACTACAGTAAGATGTTAAAGGTCCTGCAATCATGCGGAAGGAGTTTGAATCAGCACTTCAGAGATTTAATGACAATAAAGATACTGGTCCAGATAAAATACCTGGAGAATTACTAAAGAATCTGGGAGAGGATATGAAACAACTTTTATAAGGCATAATATGCAAATGTTACGATGATGGTGAAATTCCAGAAGACTTCATCAAGAGTAGAACGGTTATGATACCAAAGAAAGGGAATAGTATAGAATGCGCTGATTACAGAACCATAACTCTGCTCTCTCATATATCTAAAATACTACTATCAATAAAAAAGATCATGTACACAGAGTGGCCAGAAGTCATGGGAAGGCACGGAATAAGATGTTAATGAGTTGCTCCTCTGTGTGGCCTCAAAACGGCAGAAATTGATTCCTGACTCCCAACATTCAACTGGGCGGTGATTTGACTCACAGTAGCCCTTCGATTGTCCCGTATGGTTCTGCTGAGGCGACGTGATGTCCGTTCGTTAAACACCTGTGGTCGTCCCGTGCGGCGGTTTTGCGCGGAGGTAACATTATCTCTGGGATATTGAAGATCCACCCTCGACACTGTTCACCTCAGAAACTCAAATTCGCATGTATTCTCCGAAATGCTATGTCCTATGCGGCGATGATTATCCCACGTTCAAAGTCGGTTAACTCGCAACGTGTTGCCGTCTTCATTACACTCGTGTCTGTGACAGATTGCTCTGCTCCGCCGCAGCTTGCCGCAACGCTAAGGAGTCATACATGGCACATTTTCTCATGGGACTACCCTACCTGTGACCTTTGGCCACTCAGTGTACTATACTCTGTATTTCCAGAGTAAGAACGATCGTAAAATGGCCACCGCGGGCTCCTATTGGCTGGATTTTGACAATTAGCACCACAAGTTATGAGTAATTAATTTGAAAGAATTTTTCGATGCTGTAGTTTCGGATATTGAATTTGAAAAGGTTTAAAAGAATTTATATTTGTTGAGAAGTGTAATCACGTAAATGTGACCAGTCAAAAGTGCGGCGTTGCCATTTAATTTAGGATTAATGTTGGCCTCCATCCTTGTTTAACGTAGGTGCATCCCCCCCCCCCCTTCAGCCATTCGGCATTGTATTTTTCAAATCCCTTTCAGAATATATTTTGATCTTGCCTTTCTGAACCCATGGTTTTATTTGGGTTGTGCATCAGAATGATATTTAAGATTGCTGGTAAAGACCACATCGGACTCGGGTAACCAAAACCCACCCTCACTTCCCCTATCTGTTTTTAATTCAAGTAAGGACTGTAGACGATAATTTCAAGTACCGTAGTTCCTACTTTCACTACCAATGCTATCGTCAACGACACCTAGCTGTGAACTTGGGTACCACTAGATGCCATCGTAACCAGCAACTGGTGACGAACGTTGAAACTTAAGAGCATTAATCAAACAAATCCATACTTTTACACAGCATTATTATAAAATGAAATTGTATTTAAATACTGCATGTAACAGATCTGATTTCCGTATGTTTCTCATGACAACATAAGTTATTCATGATCTTTGATAGAATAGGTAATTTTTAAGACTAAGTACATTCTGTAAAATGTTTCTAGTTTGAACATTATACTTCCCACAATATGAGACTTACCTACGCTCACAGACAGCGTCATATATTACTTATAAGTTAATGATTATTTGCTCGCAATTTTTCTTTAACATGATTATTATAATTACTTGTAGGCACCTAGCCGATGAAGACCACAACGTAGCCGAAACTAGTAATATACAATTAAATTCACGTTTTTAATTTATTAACTTTTGGTGGAAAATTTCTTTATACCATTTAGCCTAATTAGATTATTAGTACATATTAAAATCAGCACCTTGCTCATTTCTTCACTCTTGTATGCAGAGGATTTGAATGTTTAATTGATAAGAAGCTATGATATCTTAATGTGCCTTCTCCATACAATACCAACCGTTCTATTGGGATGGCGGTTGGCTGGTTACGAAGGGAAGGGAATTGTGATAAATGATACTACTTCATTGCTCTTTCGTTCACCTTTATTGCAGTAATGCCATCATTACGCCGGTAAAAGTGAAACGGAAGGGTTGAGTGTTGGAAATTACCCGTGCGGTTACAACATCATGAAGTTAATGGTAGTTAAATCATCCGTAATTGTTTCAGCCACCACGGATGGATGAGGCTCCCATTGTTAGGATCATTGAAGCCTCATGGTATTGCCGATAAGATCATAACATGGCAGTAACATTCGTGTTGTGATGGCAGCCAGTCTGTGGGGAGTTGAAGATTGAGCCATAAATATCCGACTGGGGCTAATTCGCGCCCACTGTGTTCAGGCACGCAAGGCTGTAGCAGTGCATGCCATCAGCTGATTGGTCCATTTGATGCGTGCTGCATCGTCCACACGCACACAGCTTAGCGCGACTAAGACAAAGTGCTGCTGGGAGAAGATTGTATTGAAATGGCAATGCGAGCATCTGGTCGAGATTGGACCGTAATGAGAAGTAGTTAAGGGCCTCACATGACCGTCCCAGGCAGTCCATCACCCTACATGCGGCCGACCGTGATTACACCCCTTGCTTCTACTGACTGTTTCCACAACCATGATGATTGTATTTCATTCTTTCCCTATGGCACCATTCCCTTTCTTGTCCTAGTTTTTCTTTCATTTCAGGGGCTTTCAACATTTTAATCATAAACCCCGTGTATTGTATGGAATTTGTCTGATAACCAGTGTTATTGTTGTACCGTACGTTCAGGTTTCTTTGCTACATGGGGCCGAACTTTGCTCCACTTGAAAAAGAATATCAATGGCTGGAATTAATGCAAACAAGCAAGTAATATTTATTTATTTATGTATTTATTTATTTATTTGGCGTATGGCTTTTAGTGGCGGGAGTGTCCTAGAACATGTTCGGCTCACCAGAGGCTGTAGCTGCTTCTAGCGGACACCCATAGAGTGAGCTAGAAGGTCCGTTCCATTTCAAATAGTTCCAACTTTCGCTACCAGATGTCAATGATACCTAGTTGTAAACGTTGGAACATTGATAGAGCGTTCCAAAGAAATCTAACCTAGAAATTTAGCTTCACACAAGTTGAGCCTGTAAAAGGATCTTTTACATGCCACAAATCTATGAGATGGGACCGCCGGCTTTACTTCCCCTCCGAAGGAAGGCATACTGAAGGATTTTAACGCTCTTAAAAAATCCATCGACTTTGTCCGGGTTTGAATGCGCAATCTTGGGCACAGCAGTTCAACATGCTACCGACTACGCCACCGAAGCCGCTAGCAAGTAATAATAATAATGTTATTGGTTTTACGTCCCTTTTAACTACTGAGGCTTTTAGAGACGCCGGGATTCCAGAATTTTGCCCCGAAGGGAATTTTTAACATGCCAGTAAATCTACTGACACGGCTTCCTCGCATTTGCGCACCATCAAATGCCAACTGGCTCCGCCAGGATTCGATCCAGTAATCTTGGCCACAGTAGAGAAGAACGTTACCACTGCGCCACACTGCTAGTCTAAACAAGCAAGGCTGCCAACCCTAAGGGAAACATATTTCCTCGGAGCTACCTTAGCTGGATTGACATCCATGAAACAATTTCATATATAACTAGAAGTTCACCTATGTGACTTTTGAAAACCTGGTAACTACAAAACCAAGATGGCGGCCAAGCGAAGTTGCGACTTTTAAATACACGTTTCTCGTGATTTAACCAACCAAACGCAATAAAACGTGGTACATTATACGTTTATACACGTTTTAATGCACCGACATCTAACTTCGATCAATTGTTTACATAACCTCAAGATGGCGGCTGTGCGAAATATTTCATCGGCATTCTATATCTCTGAAACTATTAGCGGTATCCCCCTGAAATTGTGTACTACTGAAAGTTCATCTATAAGACTTTTAAAAACCGGTTAACTACAAAATGAATATGGCGGCCAAGCGAAATTGAAAATTTTAAATAGATCTTTCTCGCGATTTAATGATCCAAACGCAATGAAACTTGGTACAGGAAATGTTTATATACATTGTAATGCATTGGTATCTAATTTAGTTCAATGGTTTACATAACCTCAAGATGGCGGCTGTGCGAATTTTAAAATGAAGTTTTTATTTCTTGCGATCGAAGTGAAAGTTTGAATAATGAACCTACGCAATAATTTTCCATTTCTGGTACACGACTCTATGGCCTATACATATAACAATCCAACATGGCGACTATCCTAAATATTTAAATGGATCTCAAAATCTACGAATCTATTACATCAATCAAACTGAAATGTTGTATGTTGATAGAGGCAATTAGCATAAGTAGGATATATGAAAATAGGCTGTATAATTCTTCAAGGAACTACTTGTTATATATAAGAAGAGGATAGGGATTGATGAACGATACCATGGCAACACCATATCTCGAGGTCCTATTCCGCTTGCATTCTGTCTCTGTAAGGGATAATATTTGCATGAAGGAATAACAGACTATTAAATAGATAGATGTCAGTGTCACCAACTTCCGTACGAACAGTGTCACCACCTGTATAAAAAAGACCCTAAAAGATGGTTTGCATTCTGTCGGCAAAATAGAAAAAATTAAATAAGTATGCATAGAAGCAAGGAAAATTACATGTTCTCCGCTCATACTGTAAAATAACAAATCCTCTCCAATGCTGTAAGTCCCCATCATCGTGACGACGCCCTTAAATAAAATTATAAAGCTTGTGGGGCATGGAAAATGAGTATTTGTGCTAAAGGGCGTAAATGAAGGGAATGGAGAGGGCTGTCCGAATTTTCAAGTAGATAGTCTTACTCGTCTTGTTCCAAATGGTAAGTACGTAAAATTCGGTTCAGATCGGTGAAACGGTGTAGATTTGGGCCAAGAAAAACGGTGTAGATTTGTGCCAAAGGGCCTAAATGAAAGGAATGGAGAGGGCTATCTGAAATTATTGTTGCCAAAAACCTTCCTTGGGGTGTGCACTACAACCCTACAAATTGTCAATGCAATCGGTTAAACGGTGTCGCAGTCCATTAGCTTCGGACAGATATACATATCCATTTTTATATATATGATTAAATTTGACTCCGTGGAGCAAAGTGACCTCATCTTACAGCATCGGTAGTCATGTGTGTAACTGTATATATCCATACAAACCCAAATATAGTGGGTTCGATTACGGCTTACAGGGTGTTTAAATGTGACAATTTCGTGTCAGTAGATTTACTGGTACGCTGAGAGTGAAATTCCCATACCTTAATGTCCCTAACGCCAGTTAAAGGAGATGTAATTCTCATTACATTATTATTATTATTACTATTAGCCCGTGCTGGGAGACCCTGCACTTGAGCTTCTACAGTATGCTGACAAGTTCACTGGAATTATAAAGACTGTGCACTAACGGGACTGGAGAGCCATCAGAGAAAGCGAAACTTGTAAGTTGATTGTCGCCATTGTACGAGCCGAAAGGCTGCTGATTTACTCTCACACAGTCTCTTCTCCCTGGAGGACACTGGGTTTAAACTGTGCCTGGAGCAAGCTTGAGTGGTCACGCTGCATCAGATATTGTGTACGGATTGGAGAAAAATAGCACACAGACGCATATTCAGGGACACACCATTATTTTATACTATAGGCTACATTACTCGAAGGCGCTGATTGTGGTTTTAAGTGGAGGAACATGGAGACTATCTGCCCTTCATATACGGATGATGATAACGAAGAAGATCACTATTATGAATGATATCACGACTACTAACTCCTTACTAGCTTAAAACTTACTTGTATATTGTTGTTGTTTGGGTATTCAGTCTGTTGACTGGTTTCATGCAGCGCTCCATTCCTCCCTGTCCTGAGCTAATCGTTTCATCACCACATACAGTAGCTACCACAGCCTACTTCCAAGACAATCTGTCTAACATATTCTAACCTTGGTCTAAAACCCTACAGTTCTTGTATTCGACCCTTTCTTCCATAAGTAAGTTTGCTATTCCTGGGTGTCTTACCAAGTGTCCTACCGACCTATCTCTTCTCTTCATTAGCAGTCGCCAGAAGCATCTATCGTCGCCCAGTCGTCGTAATACTTCATTAATTGTTACTCTATCTATCCATCTGATCTTCATCATTCCTCTGTAACACCACATTTCAAACGCTTCTGTACTCCTCATTTTGTGCTGCGCCAACAGTCCAAGTTTCACTTCCTTAGAGTACAAATATCCAGACAAAGGCTTCAAAAATAACCTCATAATGCCTAATTATATATTCAGTGTCAACAGGTCCTTTCTTGTAGAAATGCTTTCCTTGCTTATGCCAACCTACATTTTATATCCTCTTACATTTTTCTCTAATTTCCTTCATCAGATCCACTACATTTAGGCTGTTAAATCTATGTGTACATGTATGGATTATGATATTTACAATGCATACACTTATTTAGTTGTGATTATACTAGCACAAATAGTCAAGATATGTGATTTCTTGTCGAGATTCTGATAGTGGTGATTGACCTTCAAGTTTGCCTGCTTAGTGTGATTATGCGATTCTTTTGACATGGTCGCTTACGATCGAAACTGGTCATCCAAGTGTATTTATTAATATCATGTAATTTTTTTCAGGATTAGGGAAACACCCAGAACTATTGGGTAAAATTGCGTTGACCTACTGAAAAACAGTAAATTTAGATTACTAAGGCAACACTTAACAATAAGTTCCGTGACGAACTAAATACCCTACTTTTCTTAAAATTTAAGATTCATGCCAATGATTAATCTATATGAATCTATCTAGAATAATGACGAAATTAAGTTAATAATATTGAAATTTCTAAATTAATTACTGCATCCGGCAGTAAAAACCACCCGCCACATAGGCTCGCATCGCATCTCGTCCCGGACCCCGTTGAAAACGGGAGTAATAAGGGGTAGACATTTGTTTAGGGTGGGTAAATTGTAAGTATTTTTATTCTCAATTGCATTTTGTGACTATTTTGAATATAAATTACATTTTGTAAATATTTTCTATCTAAATTGCATTTTGTGAATATTGTCAATTCAAATAACAGTACAGTATGTATGTAGTTAGTTTTAGTTGTAAGTAGGTAGTTAGTTTGTATATTAGATATATGTCATTGTTCTATTAGACTGTGGTGTGTGAGTGTGTCTGGTAGCATTTGCATTGTTTATTAGTTATAGTGCATTGTTTCAGTAGACTGTGATGTGTGAGGGTGCATGTGAGTGAGCCTGGTGGCAGACTGTTTTAGTGGTAGTATTTGTTGTTGGTGGAACTTTAGTATTTTTTTCGTTAGTAGAATTTTGGTATTTAATTGTTAGTACGGTAGAAGGTTAGTATTTTTGTTTAGTAGAATTGCTCTTTACTTATTCTGAAAGGGAGTAGCAGCCTTTCAGAATAAATCAATTCTTTACTAGTCTTATAGACGGTTAAGATATTGATAATATGAGCCAAATAATGGCGACACTGCGTCCTGCTGCACGGCTGAAAGCAACGGGAAACTACAGCCGTATGCTATTCCCGAGGATATGCACCTCTATATGCATAATTACATGTGATGATGGCCTCCTCCCTTGTAAAATTTCAATCCGGAGGTAAACTAGTCCCCCGTTCGGATCTCCGGGTGGGGACTACTCGAGAGGGGGTTAACATCACAGAAGTGACAAAGAGGAAATCTGACATTCTACGGATCGGAGCGTGGAATGTTAGAAGTCTGCTAGGAAGTGGAAGGTTAGAAAACTTAGAAAGGGAAATGGATAGGTTGAGGTTGGATTTGGTTGGGATTAGTGAAATGCGCTGGCAGGAAGAACAGGACTTTTGGTCAGGAGACTATAGGGTCATTAGCACTAAATCAAACAATGGCCAAGCAGGGGTTAGCCTCATATTGAGTAGGAAACTTGGACAGCGGGTGGAATATTATGAACAATATAGTGAACGGATTATTGTAGCAAAAATCAATACTAAACCTACCTGCACCACAGTGGTACAAGTCTATATGCCTACCAGTCAAGCTGATGATGAGGATGTTGAAAAGGTCTACGAATAAATAGACGAAATTCTGAGGTATATCAAGGGTGATGAAAATGTTATAGTAATGGGAGATTGGAATGCTGTGGTAGGAAAAGGGAGAGAAGGGAAGATAATAGGAGATTTCGGATTAGGTGAAAGGAATGATCGAGGAAGCAGGCTGGTAGAATTCTGCACCGAGCATGAGTTGGTCATAGCTAACACCTTATTCAATAACCACAATAGAAGAATATACACATGCATGAGACCAGGAGATAAAGGGCGTTACCAAATCGACTTCATTATGGTCAAGCAGAGGTTTCGAACCCAGATTTTGGATTGTAAAACATATCCTGGTGCTGACATAAACTCTGACCACAATCTGGTTGTAATGAAATGCAGATTAAAGTTGAAGAAACTGAAGAAAAGTCAAAAGCCAAAAAGGTGGGCAATAGACAGACTGAAAGAGAAGGATGTAAACGAAAGATTCAAGAAGAGTATAAAGGAAGGACTAATGAAAAACCCTAAACAAACTTCAATTGCAGACGAGAGGCACTTTTGAAGAATGAAATAACAAAATCCGCAGAAGAAAACATTGGTAGGAAAGAAAGAATAGGTAGAAAACCGTGGATCACTCAGGATATACTAGAATTGATGGATGAAAGGCGAAAACACAAGAATGAAAGAGATGAAAAGGGGAAAGCAGAATACAGACGTCTGAGAAATGAGGTAAACAAGAAGTGCAAGGAAGCGAAAGAAGAATGGTTGAAAGAGAAATGTGCAGGTATAGAAAATTGTCTGAAATTAGGAAAAGTAGACACAGCTTATCGAAGGATTAAGAATACTTTTGGGGGAAAAGAAGACTAAGTGCTGTAATATTAAGGACACAAATTGAAAGCCTCTAACAGATAGGGAAGAAAAGGTTGAGAGATGGAAAGCTTACATAGAGAGTTTGTATAAGGGAATGGAGATTGAGAATCATGTAATGGAAAGGGAGGAGGAAATTGATGAGGATGCGAAAGGAGATTTAATAATGAGATCAGAATTTGATAGAGCTTTGGAAGACGTAAGCAGGAACAAAGCACCAGGCATAGATGATATACCGATTGAGTTCCTTCGCTGCATAGGAGATGAAGGTCTGATCAGGTTATTTCACTTGGTGTGTAGGATTTATGAGACAGGTGAGGTACCCCCTGATTTCAAGAAGAATGTAATCATCCCTATACCAAAGAAAGTGGGAACTGACAGATGTGAAGATTACCGTACAATCAGCTTGATTACTCATGCTTCAAAGATCCTGTCTAGAATAATTTACAAGAGGATTGAAAGCCAGATAGAAACGGAGTTGGGTGAAGACCAGTTTGGTTTCAGGAGAAATGTAGGAACAAGGGAAGCTGTACTAAGTCTTAGGCTGATTTTGGAAGGTAGAATAAGGAAAGATAAGAGAACGTTCATGGCTTTTGTAGACATAGAAAAGGCTTTTGATAATGTTGATTGGACTAAATTGTTTGACATTTTGAAATCGATTGGAATAAAGTACAGGGATAGGAGGGTGATATACAATCTATACAGAAACCAGACAGCAGTCATTCGAGTTGAAGGACATGTGAAAGAAGCTGGTATTCAGAAAGGTGTAAGGCAAGGCTGCAACTTATCACCCATACTTTGCAATCTTTACATTGAACAAGCAATGAAGGAAATTAGAGAAAAATTTAAAGTGGGAGTGAAGATTCAAGGAGAAATAATTTCAACTCTGAGATTTGCTGATGACATCGTCATATTGGCCGACAAGCCTGAGGATTTGAATGAGTTTTTGAATGGTATGGACTCCGTCTTACGGAAAGAATTCATGATGAAAATTAATAAATATAAAACAAAAATACTGGAATGCAGCCGAAATAAATCAGAAACCTCTATGGAGATCAAATTGACAGGTGAAAAGCTGAAGGAAGTAGGAGACTTCCGTTACTTAGGAACCAGAATAACCAGTGATGGACGAAGAAAAGAGGATATAAAAAGTAGGTTGGCTCAGGCAAAGAAAGCATTTCTACAAAAAAGGAATCTGCTGACATCGAATATAGATTTAGGTATTAGGAAGTCATTTTTGAAAGCCTTTGTCTGGAGCGTGGCGCTCTATGGAAGTGAAACTTGGACTATTGGTGCAGCAGAAAAGAGGAGAATTGAAGCATTTGAAATGTGGTGTTACAGGAGAATGATGAAGATCAGATGGGTAGATAGGGTTACAAACGAAGAGGTATTAAGGCGAGTGGGAGAGGAGAGATGTTTCTGGCGACTGCTAATGAAGAGAAGAGATAGGTTGGTCGGACACATACTAAGACACCCAGGAATAGCAAGCTTAGTTATGGAAGGAAGGGTCGAGGACAAGAACTGTAGGGGTAGACCAAGGTTAGAACATGTTAAACAGATTGCTTTATATGTAGGGTGTGGTAGCTATGTAGAGATGAAACGATTAGCTCAGGACAGGGAGGAATGGAGAGCTGCATCAAACCAGTCAAAAGACTGAAGACTCAAACAACAACAACAACAACACAATTAGTTCGAAATACTGTATACCTGACATAATGTAGCCTAATAGAGAACTACAGTTGGCAGCCCTGGTGACTGGATATATTCTTAGTTCCATCTCTTAAGGTACAGAATACAAAATTTGGTTGAAGTCCAATGGATAGCATGGACGTTACATGCAGTTAAACATTGGATTTAACAGCGCGCGTAAAATCATGTTGGCAACAATGACAAACATGTATTGGTCAGGAATAATCTGAAATAATATGATCTATTGTTGTGTCAATTTTGAATGAAATCCATTAGTTAGTATAGAAGTTACATGCTTTTTAAAATTGGACCTATCAGCAGGCTTACTGTAGAATCATGTTGGCAGCATTGGCATAGACCTATATTAGTTACTCCAAATTAATCTAGAATGCCAGGTATTATACGTGTGCGAAGTTTAGAGCTATTGGCTTGCATACTTTATGATATATTGATATTAGGGTCACAAAAATAAAGACAGTATTTATTAACAGTTGGCATGCCTGGTTACTCTTAAGTATCGGCATAGTCATATCTGTTATGGTACACATGGCACACAGGAAATTTGGATGAAATCCAAATTATAGTATAGAAGTTACATGTATTTAAATTTGGACCTCTCAGCAGGCTTAGAATCATGTTGGTAGCACTGACGTATGTAAGTTACTCCATATTAATATAAAATGTCAGGTACTATACGTGTGCATAGTTTAAAGCTGTCGGCTTGCATACTTTCTGATATATGGGTATTTGGATAAAAACAATTGAGAGCATTTATTAACAGTTGGCAGACCTGGTGGCTCTTAAGAATACGCTCAGTCATATCTGTGTTTGTACACATAGCACATATGAAATTTGGTTGAAATCCAATTGATAGAGTAGAAGTTATATGTATTTAAAATTTGGACCTATCAGCAGGCTTATAATCATTTTGGCAACTCTGCCATGTATGGCCTCCTGGATATTAAACTGCAATATTATTATCTATACGTGTGCCAATTTTGAAATAGCTCCCATTCATACCTTCCAAGATATCCCACATGGAGCTCAAATTTCAACTGCGATTTTTCAGCGGTTAGTAGCACTGACATCATTTTAAAATATGGCCGTGAGATATTCAGTTATAGATCTTTACTCCTACCAAATTTGGTTTCGATTGCTACAGCCGTTTAGGAGTTGATAGTGGGACACACACACACAGACAGACAGACAGACAGACAGACAGACAGACAGACAGAAGGACAGACAAACAGACAAACAGACAGACAGAAGGATAGACAGACAGACAAACACACATTTGCCCGATCGCATCAGTCTACTTTTTCCTCATTTTTGCAAAATGTGAAAAGTAGGCTAAAAATGGCTTCCAACACGATATAGCCTACTACTACGACACCACATACCCAATTGTATGGTTTTCATGACCATGATGTCTAAGCATTAAGTGAAAGAATGTCAATCGCCTGTAGTGTTTCAGGCAGCGAAATTCAAATTATTTGCGCGAGAGAGCGCGTCACCCTGGGTGGAGCACCACACGTGCCACACAGATTCTATTTTTACATTTTGAGGGTTTCCATCGCTCGTATAAACTTTCATCACAACGTGCAAATAAACTTTCTAACAAGTGAGTGTGCAACATTTCCATCTTGAATTCTGTTTCCTATGAATTTGGCACGTACAGAGTGAGCTGTTTGACGACGCTTACTCTTGCTACATTCTATACCTGCCATCCGATGAGACACGTATGGCCATGGGTACCGCCTCTGATACACACGAGTAGAAGTTTCCACCGTACATCCCAATTTTAACAACTCCTGGAATAACGCACTGTACAGTAGTGAACACAACATTTATGAATGATGTAAGTTATATCGAAGTAACAAGGACACCTTTTGACTGAAACGTTGAGCGTTTCATTGAAGTATGTGTAAACCATTCTCATCTTTCCTGTTCCTACGTTCTTCGAAGGGTCAGACTTCTTGTTTTATTTTCATCATATCTCCTTTTCTCTTTGAGATTCCCACACTGTTTTTGTTAATTGACTCCCCGTACATCCAAATTATTATACTTTCAGCGAATTTTTTGAATCTACGCTTCGTTTTGTAGGTATTTTCAATCTGAGTTGAATGTTGTAAGTCTCTACGATCTAAATTGCATTTTGCGAGTATTTTCAACCACAATTGCATTTTGTAAGGATTGACAATCTAAATTGCTTTATAGTAAGTCTTTCAATGTAGTGAATATTTTGAATCTCAAATGCATTTTGTAAGTATTTTCAACATAAACCACATTTTGCTAGTATTTTCAATCTACATTGCATTTTGCATGGTGGGCATTTTGTAAGTATTTTGATTCTCAATTGCATCTTGTGAGTAGTTTGAATCTAAATCACATTTAGTAAGTATTTTCAATCTAAATTGTAAGTATTGTCACTCCAACTAAGTAGTTTGAATCTACCATACATTTTGTAAGCATTGTCAATTTGAATTGTATTTTGTATGTATTTTGAATTTCAATTGCACTTCGTGAGTATTTTGAATCTGAAATGGGCTTTCTCAGTCTAAATTGCATTGTGTATTTTCAATTTCAATTGCATTGTGTACGTATTTTGAACCTCAATTGCATTTTGTATGTATTTTCAATCTCATTTGCATTTTGTAAGTATATTGAATTTCAATTGCATTTTGAAAGTATTGCGACTCTACATTGCTTTTTGTACGTATTTTGAACCTAACCTACAGTCTGTGCGTGTTTTTCAATCTATTCCTTTTGTGAGTATTTTTTTTAAATAAACTTTTAACCCCTGGCACTATACAGCCCATGACGGGCTAAGGCCAACCAAGCGACCGCTGTCCAGTCATTTGGCCTGCAGATATTGGGGTGACGCGTGATGAGCACGTCGAGTCCCCTCGACCGTTAATCTTGGTATTCGTGATCGGGGCGCTGTCTCACTGTCAGACAGCTACTCAATTGTCCTCACGAGGCTGAGTGCACCCCGTTCCAACCCGCACGTCAGTTTTAAAATCCCTGACGGAGCCGGGGATCGAACCCGGGGTCTCCGGGTGAGAGGTAGGCGCGCTTCCCCAACACCATGGGGCCGGCCTTTTGTGAGTATTTATCCTTCTTAATTCCCTTTTGTAAGTATTTCTTAAGTCGTTTCAATCTGAGTTCCATTTTGTAAGTATTTTCAGTCTCACTTATTTTTAGCCTACTTTTCACATTTTGCAAAAATGAGGAAAAGTAGACTTATGAGATCGATCCTGGAAAATGTGTGTCTGTCTGTCTGGCTGGCTGTGTGTGTGTCCCCCACCCCATATCAACTCCTAAACGGCTCCAGCAATCGAAACCAAAATTCGTATGAGTAAAGATGTTTACAGGAATATCTCAAGCCCATATTTGAAAATGATGTCAGTGCTACCAACTGCTGAAAAAACGCACTAGAAATTTGAGCTCCATGTTGGATATCCTGAAAGGTATGCATGGGAGCTATTCCATAATTGGCACACATGTAGATAATACTATTTCAGTTCAATTTCCAGGAGGCCATACATGACAGTGTTGCCAAAATAATTGTAAGCCTTCTGATATGTCCAATTTTAAATGCATATAACTTCTACACTATCATTTGGATTTCAACCAATTTTTTTATGTAATATATGTACATAATCAGATATGACTGAGCGTATTCTTAAGAGCCATCAGGGCTGCCAACTGTTAATAATTGCTCTCTCTATTTTTTTTATCCAAATACCAATATATCAGAAAGTATGCAAACCGACAGCTTTAAACTATGCACAAGTATAGTACCTGCCATTTTAGATTAATTTGGAGTAACTTATATAGGTCAGTTCTACCAACATGATTCTAAGCCTGCTGATAGGACCAATTTTAAATACATGTAACTACTATACTATCAGTTGGATTTCAACCAAATTTCGTATGTGCTATGTGTAACATAACAGATATGACTATAAGTATTCTTAAGAGCAATCAGGGCTGCCAACTGTTAATAAATGCTGTCTATATTTTTAAACCTAATATCAATATATCAGAAAGTATGCAAGCCAACAGCTCTATACTTCGCACACGTATAGCGCCTGACATTCTAGATTAATTTGGAGTCATTAATGTAAGTCAGTGCTGCCAACATGATTCTATGCCTGCTGGTAGGTCCAATTTTAAAATACTTATAACTTCTATACTAAGAAGTGGATTTCATCGAAAATTGGCTCAACAAGATATCATAATATTTCTGATTATTTCTGACCAGCACACGCATGACATTGTTGCCAACATGCTTTTACGCGTGCTGATAGATCCAATGTCTAACTGCATGTAACGTCCATTGGAATTCAACCAAATTTTGTAATCTGTACCTTAAGAGATGGAACTAAGAATATATTCAGTCACCAGGGCTGCCAACTGTAGTGCTCTATTAGGCTACATTATACCAGGTATATTTCGAACTAATTAGACATTTGGTTATTACCAACTTAATTTCGTCAATATTCTAGATAGGTTCATATACTGTAGATTAATCATTGGCATGAATCTTAATTTTAAGAAAAGTAGACTCTCTAGTTCGCCACGGAAATTCTTGTTCGTTATGATTTTAATTTCATTGTCATTGTTTCCATCACCCAGACCATTAGGGGCCGATAACCTAGATGTTAGGCCCCTTAAAACAACAAATAACATCATCATCATAAATTCTCGCAATCATGAGCCACGGGATCTTCATTCCTACGTGGAATCTGAAAACAGGACATGGCATTTCACTTCTAAAATCTCAAAAACTTTAACGAGGAATCAAACCCGGTCTACCTTGGTGAGAGGCAAGCACAATTTCATTAGGGTGTTTGTTATTTAAGCGGAGGCATATTGAGGTACAGGTACATGTGAGAATTAACAGAGAATTCAGCTCCTCTTCATTCTGGCTGACCCGGAAGCAAAATAACCAGTGATGGACGAAGCAAAGAGGATATAAAAAGTAGGTTGGCTCAGGCAAGGAAAGCATTTCTACAAAAAAGGAATCTGTTGACATCGAATATAGATTTAGGTATTAGGAAGTCATTTTTGAAAGCCTTTGTTTGGAGCGTGGCGCTCTATGGAAGTGAAACTTGACTATTGGTGCAGCAGAAAAGAGGAGAATTGAAGCATTTGAAATGTGGTGTTACAGGAGAATGATGAAGATCAGATGGGTAGATAGGGTTACAAACGAAGAGGTATTAAGACGAGTGGGAGAGGAGAGATGTTTCTGGCGACTGCTAATGAAGAGAAGAGATAGGTTAGTAGGACACATACTAAGACACCCAGGAATAGCAAGCTTAGTTATGGAAGGAAGGGTCGAGGACAAGAACTGTAGGGGTAGACCAAGGTTAGAATATGTTAAACAGATTGCCTCAGATGTAGGGTGTGGTAGCTATGTAGAGATGAAACGATTAGCTCAGGACAGGGAGACGTGGAAAGCTGCATCAAACCAGTCAAAAGACTGAAGACTCAAACAACAACATATTGGTTTTCTATAGTGTTTCTTAATATTAATCGGCAACATTACGGAGGAACCACGCTGTCGTTCACCACACGGAGATTGGCAAACTTCTTTGAAAGTTTATCGCTATGGCTATTATAACACAAATCCTAGCTTTATGTATGTATTTATTTATGTATTTATTTACCTAATTCACGCCCACATTGGAACACCTACATCAAACCAAATACATTTAAGTCATGTTAGAATTAACAGAGAATTCAGCTCCTCTCCCAAAACCTCTTAATTCTGGCTGACCCGGCTGCCCTTTCTTCATCAGACAAAATATATTGTTTTTGCTGCATAGTTTTTAATCCTAGTTTCATTTATGAAAATGTATGTGTGTGTGTGTATGTGTGTGCGTCCGAGTGTGGGTGTCCCCCCACCCCTAATAACTTCTAAACGGCTGGAGCGATTTAAATGAAACTCGGTAAGGTCACAGTACAATTATATCCGAACCCGACCAAATCCTCCAAATTTTATTACGTCTCAAAATGACGGCAGTGCAAAATATTCCACCGGCATTCTATATCTCCGAAACTATTACTCATATCACCCTGAAATTTTGTACGGTTCAAAGGGCAACAAACATGGCGGCCAAGCGTGTTGAAACATTTATATAGATTTTTCTCGCGATGTAACCATCCGAACACAGTGAAACTTGGTACACCAAATGACTATAGAAATTGCAATGCCTTGACATCTAATTTAGTTCAATTGTTTACATAACCTGAAGATGGCGGCTGTGCGAAATCTTAAAATTAAGATTTTATTTCTTGTGTTCTAATCATGCAGTCGAAATCAACGTTTGAATAATGAACGTACACAATAAATTATCATCTAATAGTACATAATTTTATGGCCTACATATATTAAAATCAATATGGCGACCATCCAAAATGTTTAGATGGTTCTCAATATCTATTAATCTATAACGGAAATCAAACTGAATTTTTGTATGTTTGTAGAGGCTAAAATATAAGTTCACCTATGGGACGTTAAATAACCTGGTGAGCACAAATCCAACATGGCGTCGACACGAAATTTAAATATTCAAATGGACGTTTCTCGCGATTTAACTATCCGAGCGCAGTGAAACTTGGTAGGGTATATGCCTATATAAATGTTAATCCACTAGCATGTAATTAATTTAAATTATTTACATAACCACAAGATGGCGACTGAGTGAAATTTTTAAATCTTGTTTTTATTTCTTGTGTCGTAATTAAGTGATTGAAGTTTGAATAAAACACCTACACAATAGTACATAACTCTAAGACCTATATATACAATTTTATCATGGTGACCTCCCGAAATATTTAGATGGTTCTCAATATCTACGAATCTATTACTGCTATCAAAGATGTGTATGCTGATAGAGGCAGTTAACATAAGTAGGGTACATGAAAATAGGCTGTTTAGTTCTTACGGACATACTTGTTTCTTCTCTATTTGCAATCTGTTGCATTGTATATTAAACTCTTCTAAATCATTTCGAATGACTCTTGAGCAATTACCGGTATTGTTCCTAACTTTAAGATACCTCAGTTACAAGTACGCACAATACTTAGGGAACAAAAATAACACACTTTCTAAGGCAAATTCTACATTCACACAGAGTTGATATGCACGATGTCTATGCCCCTAAATGAATACAATTCATACCATTTCGGCATTTGCCTGGAGCAGAGTATTTTCTCACTCCGCCTCGCTGTGTAGTGCCTAGCGTTGTTGGCTGTCTCCGTGAAGGCTCGGATTCAATTCCTGGCTCTGCAAAGAAATATAATTCTGGTCTGAGCGCTGGAACGGGATACACTCAGCCTCGCGAGGCAGAACTGAGAAGAGGCGAGTTCGACTCCTTGAAATGGTTTTTCGTGGTTTCCCACTTCTACTAAAAGCAAACGTCGGGATAGTACCTAGCTTAAGGCCACGGTCGCTTCCTACCCAAATCCTACCTCTGTTACAAATACACACACTAGTACAGATATGACAGTGACATAGGTTATAAGACAAATACTACACACACCAAAGTACACGAGGCTACGTGGCCACGATGTCGCAAAGCCCCAAATGAATTAACAACAACAACAACAACAATACGATTACTGATGTATAGTATGTATTTGGGCAATCTGTTTAATCAAGAATGCAATACACAACTCCAGGATAAGCAGAAGGTGGTCAGAGGACAGGACTTGGCTTATTAGAGCCTATTCTCTGTTCATTAGGCTTCATATCTTTATCAACAATACGGACTTAGGTAGACAGTTCTCATCTAATGAAGCATCTATTATGTGTGGTTTGAAGAAGAACGCGGTCGACCCTGGTGAGCACAAAAGCACTAGACCATAGAGGATGGTCGGTCACTTTATACCCGCGGATGAGAGATCAAAAGTATGATCACGGTATAATAAACCATTCCCTACCAGATACCGGTCTGCGCCAATACATGAACAGCGGCGGTTCAATGAATGAGACCCCTGTCCGGATCAGCCATCTGTATAAAGGTGTAGCCTACCGAAGAATTTGCGGAGCCCTATCTTCCACATTCCCTATCGGACCCATGGATCAGGAAAGTGGGGTTTGATTTGCTTTTAAGTCAGGTCTTCATAGGGTGCACAGCGATGTACACAGAACTGTCCCTCTCCTTGGCATTTCACCTCAAAAATCTCACATTCATTAACCAGGAATCGAACCTAACCCACCTTGGTGAAAAGCAAGTAGTTTGACTACTGTGCCAGCACACACAGTAAGAAGTGCTCATAAAACGAACAAGAAGTTCCGTGACGAACTAAAGAGCCTACTTTTCATGCCAATGATTATTCTACAGTATAAGAACCTATCTAGAATAATGACGAAATTAAGTTGGTAATATCGAAATGTCTAATTAGTTCGAAATATTCCTGGTATAATGTAGCCTAATACAGCACTACAGTTTGCAGCCCTGGTGACTGAATATATTCTTAGTTCCATCTCTTAAGGTACAGAATACAAAATTTGGTTGAAGTCCAATGGACGTTACATGCAGTTAGACATTGGATCTATCAGCACGCGTAAAAGCATGTTGGCAACAATGTCATGCGTGTGCTGGTCATAAATAGCCTAATCTGAAATATTATGATATCGTGTTGTGCCAATTTTGGACGAAATCCATTTGTTATTATAGAAGTTACATATATTTTAAAATTGAACCTATAAGCAGGCACAGAATCATGTTGGCAGCACTGACTTATATTAATTATTCAAAATTAATCTAGAATGTCAGGTACTATACGTGTGCAAAGTATAGGGCTGTTGGCTTGTATACTTTCTGATATATTGATATTGATATTAGGGTAAAACATATAGACAGCATTTATTAACAGTTGGCAGCCCTGATTGCTCTTAAAATACTTATAGTCATACCTGTTATGTTACACATAGCACATACGAAATTTGGTTGAAATACAACTGATAGTATAGAAGTTACATGTATTTAAAAATTGGCCCTATCGGCAGGCTTAGAATCATGTTGGTAGAACTGAAGTATATAAGTTACTCCAAAATTAATCTAAAATGTCAGGTACTATACGTGTGCATAGTTTAAAGCTGTCGGCTTGCATACTTTCTGATATATTGGTATTTGGATAATAGAATAGAGAGGGAAATTATTAACAGTTGGCAGCCCTGGTGGCTCTTAAGAATATGCTCAGTCATATGTGTTTATGTACACACATTACATACAAAATTTGGTTGAAATCCAATTGATAGTGTAAAAGTTATAGGCATATAAAAATTGGACTTATCAGAAGGCTTGACATTATTTTGGCAACATTGTCATGTATGGCCACGTGGAAATTAAACTGAAATAGTGTTATCTACATGTGTGCAAATTTTGGAATAGCTCCCATGCATACCTTCCAAGATATCCAACATGGAGCTCAAATTTCTAGTGCGTTTTTTCAGCAGTTGGTAGCACTGACATCATTTTCAAATATGGACGTGAGATATTCCGGTATACATCTTTACTCATACTAAATTTGGTTTCGATTTCTGAAGCCGTTTAGGATTTGATAGGGGGGGGGGGGGGGACACAGCCAGACAGATAGAAGGACAGACAGACACACATTTTCCCGGATCGATCTCATAAGTCTACTTTTTCCTCATTTTTGGAAAATCGCTCTGAATCAGGCGTTTTCACCCTTATTGAGACTGTGAGCATAACCTTCATGCCATACCTAGTACCCGATCACTATGATAATAATAATAGGTCCCAGGAATCAACCTGAGAGGAGACCTTGTGTCTCTGGGCAAATGGGAGTGAAATGCGTCGTTGCTAGTCATCTGCAACATTAATATATTGGATTCAGCAAGAGAATCCAACTAGCCTCTTTCACTCCAACTCCAGCACATAACCTACAAGAGGTGCCCCTGTTAAACCGAGCAACCCAGTGGAAGGTTGGGTAACCAATCCTAGCGGGAAACTGGGTCGGTGAGCCGATCAGTGCTGGGGGCTCCAAGGCTCACAACCTTGGCAGTATCCTTGTCAGTCTGAAACATCACTGGCCTAAGTCAACAGTCTTTCAACTGGTAAAAGCATGTAGGAAAGTTCAGCAAATGCTACTACCCCAGGTGGTAACCAATCCACCGTCGCTTCGAGTGACGCATGCAAGCCTTCGGAATCTGGGGAGCTTGCACCGAAATGCTTGGAGGTATCGGAGACTCCACGAAAGATCAAGCATAGAGCCAAGAATTTCTTTGCTACCTTTAACACAAATTCTCTCTGGAAGGTTGGAAAATTAAAACAACTCACGGATGCTCTCACTGAACATCAGATCCAAATTGTGGCAGTTCAGGAAACACGATTTACTGATGAGCATGCCTTTGAATCAGAAGGCTACAGAATCTTCAAGGGTAAGCCAGGTAAACGTGTTATAGAAACGGTTCCCCAACTTGGTACTGGATTTGTAGTCAACAAGAAGATTCTAGACTCCATCACAAATTTCACTTCTATAAGCAGTCGAGTCTCGACCCTTTCCTTTCGATGTACAAATAAAATGTATACTATTGTGAACGTTCATGCACCGATCAACGTAGCGAACAAGAAATACCCGGAAGGAACTGATCGATTCTGGGAAGAACTTGAAGACATTTTATCGAAGATTCCAGGCAAACATAATATCATTTTACTTGGGGATTTCAATGCCCAGGTAGGCAAAGAAAGAAAATTTCGAAACATTGTTGGAAATTACTCCGCACATCACAGAACGAATCGTAATGGAGAACGGCTAATAGAGCTATGTAGGGCCTTCAACCTCGTAATGAAATCCACTGCTTTCAAACATCTGCCCAAGAAACAAAAGACCTGGAAATCCCCAAATCCCAGTCTTGGCGAATTCCAGATTGATCACGTCGCAATTGCACGGAAAGCTCAAAGAGAAATTCAGAATGTGAAAGTTCTTCGAAATGCAAAACTGGACTCGGATCATTATCTATCTAAAATTAAAATCAAACTCCTCCCGAGAAACACACGGAGATTCCGAGCCAAAAAGACTGAAATATATGATGTTGAAAAACTGGCGTCCGGTAATGAGTTTACACGAAAACTACAAACTGTGGATGCAGAGAACTGGGAACAACTGCGAGAGGCGCTGGTTGAGACAGCAAAAGAGACCGTCCTACTAACTAAAACGAGGAAGCATGCTTGGTGGAACAGTGAATGTGACGCAGTAATAAGGAGGAGACAGTATGCCTGGCAGAAATGGAATTCGCAACAAAATCAAGTCAACTGGACAGACTTCTTGAATGAGAGAACGAGTGCAGCAAAAACCATCCGCAATGCTAAACGTGCCTTTCATAAAAACCAGATGGAACAAATCGAACAGGATTTCCAGAAGAATAATATGTGCAACTTCTATGGAACATTTAAAAGCAACTTGAAGAAATATAGCCCTCCATGTCTTCAGTTCAGGGATTGCAATGGAAAACTAGTTTATAGCGACAAAGATAATTGTCAGGGACTTGCAAAATATTTTGAGTCCCTTCTTAACTGTGAGACTCCAAGTTCCATATTCACATTTAATGACCATGCGCAAGTCCACCCAGATTCCTCTTCACCCACGAAAGAGGACGTCAAACAGATTATCCGATCTCTAAAGAACCATAAAGCTCCAGGTGAAGACTCGATAATCGCTGAACTGTGGAAGTTTGCTAGTGACAATACAGTGGATAAATTAACGGACATCATACATGAAATTTGGGATACCGAAAGACTTCCGAGTGATTGGACTTCTTCTTTAATCCACCCCCTTCATAAGAAAGGCGATAAAGCAGATGTTAACAACTATCGAGGCATCTCCCTCCTACTGATAACTTACAAAATCCTCTCTAAAGCTCTTCAAACTAGGGCTGAAGAACAGCTAGATACAGAACTGGGCGATTATCAAGGAGGTTTTAGGAAGGGACGGTCGTGTGTGGAGCAAATCATGAATCTCAAATCTATCCTTTCATATCTGAAACTAAGGAGCAAGAAATTTGTAGTAACTTTCATTGATTTTAAGAAAGCTTATGACTCCATTGATCGGACTACCCTGCTTAAGATTCTAAAGGAGTTCGGCCTAGACAACAAAACCAGAGCGATCATCCAACAGACTCTCACCAACACCACTTCAAAAGTTAAGTTTAGAGGCGAGATTTCCAATGCCTTCGAGATAAGGACAGGAGTTCGACAGGGAGATGGTCTCTCGCCTCTACTATTCAACTGCGTTCTTGAGAAAGTTATCCGTGAGTGGCGCAAAACAATGATTGATGAAGGAGTCGAAAATAGAATCAGACTTGGTCACAAGAATAAGAATTTATCAATTGACTGTCTAGCCTTTGCGGATGACCTTGCGGTTTTTGCAGATTCGTTGGATACGGCCAGGAAACAGATCAACCAGCTTCAAACACAAGCTGCAAAGGCGGGCCTCCTGATCTCTTTCGAGAAAACAGAATTTATTACCAACATCAAAACGGCTCCAAAATATATTGAAGTGAATCATGGGAAAATCAAGCGGGTTGTGAAATTTAAGTATCTTGGGGACTGGATGGACCCTACAATGTCCGAAAACGAGGCTTTTGCGTCACGCTGGAATAAAATTGAAATGGCTTACCATCTAACTAAGAATGTGTACAACAAAAGATCTATATCCCTGAATGCAAAACTGAAGCACTACTGCACGGTCATCCGGCCAGAAGCTTTGTATGCAGCGGAATGTCTCTCCATGAATAGAAAAGGCATAATGGAAAAACTGGAGACCAAGAAAAGGAAGATATTGAGGAAAATCCTGGGTCCAGTCAAAGAACACGGCGAGTTCCGAAGACGCCACAGCCACGAGTTGTACACTCACGTAGAGAAAATAACGGACGTGATGAGGAAAAGGAGGATTTATTTTTATGGACATATAACCCGAATGAAATCAACACGGCTATCCAACAGAATTTTTGCTTTTCTCCGTGAGAAAAAGACAAAGGGGGCCTGGTTCATTGAAGTAGAGAAAGATCTGTTGGAGACTGGGATTACACGTGAAGATATCCAGGAGCGTGGCCCACTTAGGGATAAACTTCAGAAACATCGGAGTTTTCAACTTAAGCCGAAGCTAAAAACCGGGAAGGCGTGGACGACAGAGAGAAAGGTGCAACATCGATTGCGAATGAAGGAGTACTGGGCTAACATTAAAATGCAGAAAAAACAGTTGACATGACGTGGTCCTTAGTTGGCCGTAACGAAGGAATAATAATAATAATAATAATAATAATAATAATAATAATAATAATAATAATAATAATAATAATAATAATAATGCAACAACCATGAGCCTCTCTTTCCTTTTTCATATCTCTTTCCCGGTGAGAAGTTCTGAAATAGCTGGGGATTCACCACTCACCAGGCATGCTGCAACTGCTTGCATGACTCATGCAGATAAGATACATTTACGTGTGGAAAGACGAGTCTAATCAGTATATTTCGTGTTACTCATAAAACAGGGATGGCCAATTATTTTTACTAAATTTGGTTTCGCTTTCTGCAGCCGTTTAGGAGTTGATCAGGGGGGGGGGGGGGACACACAGCCAGACAGACAGAAGGACAGACAGACAGACAAAATGATAACATTTCTCAGTGTTGATACTTGTAATGAAGGCACTATTATTCCCGTTCGTGCACCATAATTTGAATTGAAGAAAGGATCTCAGGGGAGCTCTTGTGCTCATGAGCACCAGGTTGAGACCGTCCGCTGTAAATGTTAACTAACTGTAAGACCACAGAGTGGACGTATGGTACAATGCCTTTGCGCTTGCTCAGTAGTGAGCCACACTGATATACAGTAGCCTGTTTGTACTGGGATTAAGGACGTTCGATACGCTGTTTATGAGGATGTTCATGGGTTGTTAGATCCATGCAGTGCACGGCGAAGTGACATTATTGCGTGTTAAGAGACCGACAGGTCTGCATTTACGTGTATAATCAACCCGTCGTGCTATATAGATTTAGTCTCACGTCAGCCAGCCTATTGAAGTGGATCAAGAGGAAAGCATGTGTATTACAGTTATTCCCCGCTGTGTCAACAGAGGAGGATTGTAGCTGTCGGTGTAATAGTAGAGGCACCATAACATCGCACTCTTAAATACCATGTAATAGTTGTACAGTTGTTTGAAGAAAGCTTTGAAGCCATTTGTCAGTGTTGCCTCATTAACAATTAATATTGTAGCTTTACGTCGGTTAACAACAACTTCGTCACGTAGAGTTTTTAATTTTTTAGAGAAGCTGGTATTCAGTTATTCCCCGCTGTGTCAACAGAGGAGGATTGTAGCTGTAAGGCAAGGCTGCAACTTATCATCCATACTTCTCAATATTTGCATTGAACAAGCAATTAACGAAATTGGAGAAAATTTTTAAATGGGAGTGAAGATTCGAGGAGAAATAATTTCAACTCTTTGATTTGCCGATGACATTGTCATCTTGGCCGACTCGTCAGAGGATTTGAATGAGTTTTTGAATGGTATGGACTCCGTCTTGAGGAAAGAATTCATGATGAGAATTAATAAATGTAAAACAAAAATATTGGAATGCAACCGAAATAAATAAGAAACCTCTATGGACATCAAATTAGAAGGTGTAAAGCTGAAGGAAGTAGGAGACATCTGTTACTTAGGAAACAAAATAACCTGTGATGGACGAAGTAAAGAGGATATAAAAGTAGGTTGGCTCAGGCAAGGAATGTGTTTCTACAGAAGAGGAATCTGTTGACAGTATTTTTGAAAGTTTTTGTCTGGAGCGTGGCACTATATAGAAGTGAAACTTGGACTATTGGTGCAGCAGAAAAGAGGAGAATTGAAGAGATTGAAATGTGGTGTTACAGAAGAATAATAAAGATCAGATAGGTAGATATGGGTACAAATGAAGAGGTATTGAACCCATGGGCCATAGGGTCCATGACGGTCGAATCCATGTCCTTAAGGAAGAAATGAAAGAAACGTATAGTTTCTTAAAGGAACGGAGAGAGATTTTAAGCCAGGAATATAGCTTAACATTGTGCAAGCGACTAGGGACAGATGTTCCTTAGATGAGATCACCCCACTCGACATTTCAGAGAGGGATGGTCACGAGTATTAATAACTGAGTGGAACTTTCCACCGTGTTAGACAGAGAAGCCTGAATCGGAATTCAAGCTGACGTTGCTGGAAATTGACAACGTCGCATATGCGCCAGAAGAGGAATAATTAAAATTAACACGTTTACGAGCATAATAATGAGTAAACAAGCACAGTACAGTGAATCATTTTGAATGAGAGATTTTTCAGTATAGAGAAACCATGTAATAATTGTGCAGAAAAAAACTGCCGACGTAAGACGACGTCATAGGGGAATTACCTAAGCCTCTGTGGAGGGGAGAGAGCAAAAAGAATGCAACACCCACACAATTGAGGACGAGAAATTAATTAATATCTCCGAATTGCACGATCGATTCTTAGGTGCAATAAGATCATTTGACATTGAGAAGACGAGCTTTCGGAAGGTATAATTTTTATATTTGTGGCACCATTATTTTAGAAGTTGACCACCGAAAAGGCTAGAGTCTTATTTTTTTGTAGTAAAACAGTATAAAGCTTCGGGAGTTTCCAAGCCAATCATGCAGTATTCAGACAGCCAGAGGGCACGTCACTGTGTCACATCGCATGCAGTCCTACGAGCATTCCGTGAGGGGAAGTGCTGCTCCACGACGTAGAAGAAGTCATTCCGATAGTCCGTGATGGGACGTAACTCTTCGTTACATCGATAACAGCTACCAGTACTCCTTGAGGGGAGAAACGCCGTTTTACACCGCAGAAGTAAGATCCGATAGCCACAGGCGTCACAGTAGTAACGACTGGCTTGCCTCCATAAGGAGCAGCCAAGACGAAATTTTAAAGTATCGCCGTAGTGAAGTATTAGGAAAATCCTAATTATAGGATTTAGGCCGACTGTATACAAGTTAAAGTAAAAATTCGCAAGATATAGTCATAGCAGGCTGCGAACGTCGGACTTAAAGGCGATAGGTCGTTATATGTACGAACGAATAGATCATAACGTACGGAAGTATCGTACCAGACAGATAAACTGTTATTTAAATTGAAGAAATCTAAAAGGAAGAACAGAATAAGGTTCAAAAACGTAGGAGTGTTAAAACAGTTCAAATAAAGAGGATAGGAGACTATAAACATTAGCTCCAGAAAGCAGGCGAACAATTCTAATAGTACTAGAATCGAGAAGTGCTAGCTGCTATAAACTGAATCTATAGATCTTAGAGGAGACCTCGATCCATATAGACTTTCGTTAGGATCAATAGACAGATCTACAGAGAAGCCGTTCAAGCTAGATCAATAGCCAGTTATCCAGGATAGGAATAGCAGAATTGAACTCCAGGGAACAGTAGATGTTTCGGGACTTTCGCATTCTTCAGAATAGGAAGCCGACATCGGATAAATTTCACCCTTGGAAACGGGAATTTAAGAAGATCACGTGTGATAGGCTCAGAAATACGGCCTAGTGATCGAGTCATTGTGAAGTGTAAAATAATCAAGATTGTGTGTTAAATAATATTTTTAGTGTTTATTATGTGTTCAAAAGGGACACACCAGTATATAAAAATGTCGTCAATATTAAGTGTTTTAGATATAGGTCAAAAAGTGTTTTTACGTAAGATGAATACCTTTAATATGGTGTAAAAAGTTCAAAGTGGGCCCAAAAATGAAACACCGCACCAGATTTAAGATCATGGGATGATCTGAAAATATGTGAGTACAAAATTCATTTTTTTATTTTGGTGTCAGAAATTGATTGTGTACAACTCACCGGAGTTTTTGAGTGAAAGGGATGTGTTTTAATGAATGAATACTGAATAATCAAGAATACGGTCTGAACAATAATAAAATAAATAGAGAAATTATGAATAATTATGTAAAGAATAAATTCCGTAGAGGAATATGTGAATAAAGGGTTAATGTATTTAACAAATGTCATAAGAGCAAGCGAAATATCATTAATGAATCATGAAAGACATTGAAATAAAGTAAAGTTGAGATATGAAAGAAATAGCTTTTGAGCTTGTATAAAGAATAATAATAATAATTAAATATGGAAATGTTAAATAAAAATCAAATAAATTGATATGAACATAAGAACGTTAAGCCTTAACGTATGTGTAAGAAATGAGGTTCAATGGAATATTTTAAAACAGGGAGCGATTTATTGACAACGGAAAGATTAATATGTGAATTAAAATAATATGAATTGTTACTAAAGAGATTTTATCAGTTCTTGGGAAGACATTTTCGGCTTAAAATAATGCATAGCGCATAATGAGCGCAAATATAATATTAAAGTGTCACGCTAGGAAAGCGTAGTGGTTAAATACTTGGTACATTACTTATGGAGGGTAGTTGATTGCAGTGAATTGATAATTGTGTAAGTCCTCTATTTGTGACATTAGTATCACGAGGCATTGTGTATGTATTTAAAAGGGGAGCTAATATATGGTATTATTGAGCGTATGTCATATGGGCCACGGCCGACTCTAAATCGCATTTTGTATAAGTCCTCTGAACGGGATTTGTTCCCGAGGCACCTGAAGAGATTCGAATGCAGGATCTTCTTATGATAAAAGCCCCTGTAATTCTCCGTCGTCGTATGTGTATTTAATCTTCCCAATCAATGAGGACCCTCTCATAATTAATAAATGCCAAGGATACGGAAATGGTCTTTGAACCAAAGAATAGTTGTTTGAATGTATACGGTACAATAAAGCCCGGTCTCCCCAGAACTGGATAGAATGGGAAGGTTTGTTTTGAAAGCCTTGAAAATAAGCTACTAATGTTGGGTCAGACGGGATGTCGCCGCCACCCTAACGTGTCATAAATCGCACCCCATGTAGTAGAGTCTAGCTTTCTTAAAGCGAGGGGGAACAGAGACCGTCTCGTAAGCTGTTGTAAAGAGAAATAAATACACCAGGAGTGTTTAAAGTTGTAAACGACCCGGGCGTTGAACCGAGGTCCTTAAAGAGGGATATTTCGTTTGCCGGTTCAGATCGTAGTTTCTTATATGATAATGGTCTATTAAGACATAAGAGATAAATAACAATCCCTATTGTAATAATGTAAGGACGTGGGATTCCACGAGTTGATTGAAGGCAACTGAGTTCGGGAGTAACTATAGTTTTTTGACTGTGTCAAGTACCTTCACGCTCTGGAGTACACAATTGATTTTCTGATTACCTTAATATATTTGTGAAATAAAGAGAGATGATAACAACTGAATGTGTGGACATGCCCAAAATATTGAATTAGATAATTAACATAGATTTTTAAATATAATTATATATTTGTTTTTGAGAAATAAGAAAATATAAAAGCTAGTGTTTGAGGTGTACAAGGATGACACCATAATAATGTAAAAGCATGGAGCCAAAGAGCTCGGAGTTATGGAAACTTAATGTTAGTGCTTTATGGAAGTGAGACTAAGTAAGATTTGTTGGTTTAGGTGGAAACCACAGGTTTTTGAATACAATATTTGTTTATTTTATTTTGTGATCCCTTGTTCATTTGGAACAAGCAGTTGATATTTGGGTCAGTAATTAAATTGTTTAAATGTTTGTAGCGCCATTAATTTTATTAATTAAATGTGTTTAAATAGGAGTTGATTTCGTTGTTATTTTTGCAAGTGTATCCTCTAATTAATCCAAAATATGTGAGTCACGGAGTGGGGGAACTTACCGCTGCCCCGAAATCCCGAATTGAGCTACGCTGGTATACTGTGATTGGCATATTTCTTGCTAAATGGGCACAGGGGGATATATAAATACTGTGCTGGATTAATAACTAGAGGAACACTTAAGTCGGTCATATCATGTAAGATTAAAGTAACAATAGGAATAGCTACAACGTAAAATATTAACTGACCGCATGGGTCCCTGGAAACTCATACCGAGCAGCCCTGAATATATTATATTATAAACCCCCTAGCAAACCTTCTACATTTTTGGCGCCCAGTACGCAGGGCTGAGTTTTCCTAGGGAAAACCCGAGTTTTTCTCGAAAAATCAAAATTTTCAGTTTAAAAAAAAAAATGGTTTTTCGAAATTTTGAATTTTAAATACTTCCATAAAGGTTTTATGAAATTGAATAAGATTATCAAAAGGGTACGTTGTAAGTGAATACCCGTACCAAAGTAAAGTTTTGAAAAAAAATTGGGACACACGGATTCAGAGTATCATCTCTCAAGCATGTACTAGTGTGGTGGCATTTGTGGCCCACTGTATTCTCATAAGATGGTATTGAGTGAGGAATTGCAGGGGCTTTTGGAGGCGACAAAAGCCGATAGTAATGAGAAGTTAGAGGCTATAAACAAGACATTGGGCCTCCAAAAGGATGAAAATAACGAAGTGTTCGAATCCATAAATGAGAGTTTAAATAAGTTGGATAGCCAACAGACTGAAAACAAAGAAAGGTTAGGATCCATAACTGAAAGTTTAGAGTCACTAAAAACTAACAGTGAGAATATGGGCACTAAATTAGAGAATATCGAAGTTAAAGGTAATACCATGGGAATTAAATTAGAAGCTATCGAAGCCGACTGTATAAACATGAAGAAGGAACTGAAGGCTGAGATAGAAAAGATGAAAACAGAAAGTGGGGAAACCATTAAACAACAGTGGGAAGTGATGAAAACGGAGACGTTAGAGTCTCTGAAAGCCAACAGTAAAGAAAACAATGGAGTACTGAAGGCTGAAATAGAAGAGACAATGGAGATAAAATTTAAAATTCTTGATGAAGGGTTTTACACTAAGTTGGAGACTTAGTTAAGTGAAATTAAAAAGGAAAGTAAAGGATTTTACTCAGGAATACAAGTCCAAATAGAGACTATGAACAAAAATATGGTAGAGTCCCAAAATACATGTCAAGAAAATTTTAAAATTTTAGAAACTAAATTGAGTAATATGGAGGGAAATGTAAAAGCATGTGAGGAGAAACTTGTAACCCAGATCCAAGGTGTGCAGAAAGAATTGAAAGCTCAGATAGAATCTAACAAGGATATTTGTGAGGCATCCCGGGATGAAATAAAACAAAGCGTGAATAAGCTAGGAAATAGATTTGAAGGGGTTGAAGAGAAAGTAGGGACCCTCGAGAACAAAATCGGTGTAGTTCAGACTGAAGTAACTGAGATGAAAAATCAAAATCTAAAGGATGTTAAGGAGATGAAAGATCAAATTGATCATTTTACCGGGCAGGTAGATGAGAATCTGAAGACATACGAAACGAAAATAGATCAAAGATTAGGTGTATACGAGGGGCATCTCCAGAGTGAAAGAAAACAACGAGAGAACGAAAGTAAGGAAAGTATCCATAAAATAAATGAAATAAGTCAGGGTATTATTGAGGTTCAGGAAACCATCGGAACATTAAAGGTTCATGTAGGAAAAACCAATAAGGAAATTAATCAGGTCCAAGATGAAATGATGAAGTTGTATAAGAGTCAAGAGAAGACTGAGGGAAGGCTTGAAGGAATGAAAATAGATATGGTCAAAGGACGAAAAGAAGTGGAGAAGCAAATAAAGGAGATACGAGAGGGCTTGGAGACCATAGGTGACGTTAAGCCAGAAATTATAGACCAAAGGGTCATGATCTTTAAGAAAGAGGTAGAAGAACAACTAAAGGAATTCAGGGATAGTTACAGGGATGAGAAATTCCAATCCAAAAAGGTAGAGGAAGATATTAAAAGGAATCAAGAAAGAATTCAAAATGAATTAAGATCCCGATTGGAGAGGACGGAACTTAAGAACAGTCAAATGGAAATCCAACTCATGGCAAATGAAGAAAGTGCCCGAAGAGAAAGGAAGTTAGAATTCGAAAATCAGGAGGAGTTTCCAAAGACAGGATGGGTAGATTCCCGTGAACAAGGCACAGATACGGAGAGGGACTTAGGAGGGGAGAGCCCTTATAAGATCCCAGGATATCCAATGGCAATGTCAACCCCGTACACGAATCAGACAAATGGCCAAATAATAAACATTATTAAATCCAATGAGGATAGACCAGTAAAGTTTACGGGTAATAACATGTCTATTACTCCAAAATACTGGCTAAAAGAAGTGGCAGAGTATCTAAATGAAATGAAGGTTCCTCAGGATCGGAGACTGAGAGCTATTGAAAAGCTGTTGGCAGGTGATTGTCTCACCTGGTTCAGAAGCTTCAGATACACTTTTGATACGGTGGAAGGCTTTAGGGAAGCATTTTTAAAGCGATATTGGGCAGCAGATGTCCAAGAAAACTTAAGGCTAGATCTGTACTCTAGGAAGTACAGCACCAATGCACCTACTAAATACTCGGAATTTTTCACCGCTCAGCTGTGTAAATTCCGCGAACTGGATATTGCTCCGGCAGAAAACGACCTGTGTGCTGCCATTGCAAGACAGCTTCCATATGAGATTCAGAGGCTGCTAATCTCATCCAAAGCCAGAAGTGCTGGGGAAGTGGAAAGCGTATTACGTCAGTTAGATATGACGACTTCGCACGTAACACCTCGGCATCAGAGACAAACTGAGCAAGTACACATGGCCAGCAGTCAGGAAACTGGAGAAAAACCAGCGACCAGGAATCAGTCCACCAGTACGGATACTCAAGGACGAGATCGAGAGTATGGGCACCAGGAGCCTAGAAGGATACAGCCATATTACAGGGGAGGATATCGAGGAAGAAATCCTAGAACTACGGGTTATAGGCAACAGGAAAGCCGACCCTATAATAATAACCAGCAAAGGCCGGACAATAGAAAGAAATGGGAGAATTATCCCAGGAGAAATGTAAGGCCAGACGATAGGGATGATGAATATCGGGCCGAAATAGAAGAAAGATATCAGGAGAGTCTTCGTTATATGAACGAAAGACCAGATGAACCTGATAGGCAAAAAGTCCGTTGGAGTGAGGCAATCAAGAACCGGAAATCACCCGACCGACTAGACGGAGCTCAAAGCTTGGAACTACAAGCTCAGTTGAAGAATGAGGGAAAAGGGAGCCCTCAGGATAAAAAAAAACTCCATATTTAAATTGTCAAAAGTGGAAACATACCAGGAGCTGGGAGGAAGTAGAAATTGTAAATTGGATAGCCAGACCAGATGAACTAATTAACGAGGATGTGGAAGGAATCCCACCTGTTAAAAGAGAACTACCTATAATTATGCTTAGGATAGAAGGATTACTGGTCAGAGCATTGATTGATACTGGATCCACAATAAGTCTAATTACACAAACCCTTTTAAATGAATTGGAAACAAGGGGCCGAGTACTAAAGATTCCCACATCAAGTGTAAAGATTAAGGGAATTATCCCTGAAAAATCTTTGACATGTAAATTTCAGGTATACATTGATTTAATCATGGGTAACGCTGAAATATCGCAGTGCTTTTTGCTGGTAAATCAATTACCGTATAATGTCATATTAGGTATTGATTTTATCCGTGAGAACAAGGTCATTATAGACCTAGCGCAAAATTGCATTAGAATTCAAAGAGAGGATGTGGATGAGCAAAACATTAACCTACAGGAACAGGATGCGAAAATAGCAGAACAGGTATGGCATATGGAAGAAGTGATTGAGGAAGATTATAAGGACATAGAAAAAATATTTGAAGTCCTCAACATAGAACTCGAAGATAATGTGGAAAATGAGTTCGAGACCAACCTGTCAGGAAAAGTGGAGGAAGCTAAAGTCAGCCTCGAAATTAAGGAACAATTAAAGAAATTATTATTGGATTATAGGGACGTATTTGATTCCAAGCCAGGGAAGATTGAAAATTTTAAATACGCGTTCCAAGTCAACGATTGGGCACCGTTCAAACAAAAACCATACCCGGTTGCGGAAAAACATTACCCACAAACCAAGAAAACACTGCAGGAGATGATGAATGCAGGTGTTATAGAAAAGATGGCGACACCATATGTTAGTCCATTAGTGATTGTGAGTAAACCGGATGGCTCAGTAAGGGTGTGTTTAGATGCCAGAAATCTAAATGCAAAAATTATACCAGAAAATGATTCGGCACCACCCATAAAAGAAATACTGAGGAAGTTTAAAGGCAAGAAGATTTTTACGAATATTGACATGACTTCTTCGTATCATCATCTCGAACTGGAAGAGAAAACCAGCTTGTTGACTGGATTTCAGTTCGATCAACAAACATACTGCTTTAGAAGATGTCCGTTTGGATTAAAGACTGCAGGATCGGCATTAATAAGAGCGCTGGATCGAAACCTGTCAGAGGAAGTGAAAGAGTGCACTATCCGATACGTAGATGACATTTTGCTTACCTCGGAGAACATTGAGGAACGTATAGAAAATTTGAAGAAATTATTAGAAGACCTAAGAAGGGCAAATTTTAAGATAAATTTAAAGAAGTCGAACTTCTGTCAAAGGCAAGTGACATTTTTAGGGCATGTGATTGACAAGGATGGTGTTAAACCAAATCCATGCAAATTGGAATCGATAAGGGATTTTCCAAGGCCTTTGAAAGTGAAGAACGTTCGCCAGTTTTTGGGATTGATTGGGTTCTTCTCAGGACATTGTCCATCATACACCAAAACTGTTGCACCACTACAGGACCTTCTGAAGAAGGGGGGCAAGTGGAAATGGACGGAGGAAGCAGAAAAAGCGTTCGTGGAGGCCAAGGAAATGCTCTTAAATTACGTGAAGCTAGGATATCCTGATTTTAATCAGAGATTTATCATTCAGACAGACGCATCCCAGATTGGAATAGGGGCAATGCTATATCAGGAGAACCCGGAAAACCCTGATAAGAAGAACTATCTAGCTTTCACAAGTAGGAGACTGAAACCACACGAGAAAAATTATACGATCAGCGAGATCGAGCTGTTAGCGATATTGCACGCGTTGCAATATTGGCGGAAGATCGTATATGGGTTTCAGGTCATTCTAAGGACGGATCATAAAGCCTTAACCTTTTTGATGAAGACTGATTTATCCAGTCAAAGGTTGATGCGTTGGGCTTTATATATTCAACAATTTGATGTCAAGATAGAGTACTGCCCAGGAAAGGAAAACATAGTTCCAGACTACTTAAGTAGACAGCCAGAGTCCATAGAAGAGGAAGTAATGGCTATAGATTTGGAAGACAGGGATCAGCGTACTCTTGATGAGTTAAGAAGCATTAGTCAAAGGCAACGGGAGGATCCATGGATGAACATGCTCATATCATTCCTTGAGGGAAGCTTGATAAGAGGAACACCAGCGTACACGGAAGCTGAGAAGATAGCACAGGACTACACGTTTTATAATGGGTTATTATATAAGTTTGTGGACTCTGACCATACGAAATTAAGGATTGTCGTACCTGCAATTTTGCAGAGGAAAATAGTATGGTTAGCCCATAGATCGTTCGGACATATGGGAGTCGACAAAACAGTCTCGATGTTGAAAGAAGCATTTATATGGCCGAGACTGAGAGAAACTGTAAGGGACACACTAAAGACATGTGATTTATGTCAAAGGATTAAACCTAATGCATTTCTGATGAGACAGAAGCCTATACCATTGTTGCCCGAAAGGCCCGGCCAAATCATATCTATTGATAATTTTGGACCTTTGCCAAAGGCAAGAAGAGGAAATCGACACATAATGGTGGCTATGGATGTCTTCACTAAAATGGTTGTCCTTGCTCCCATACAGAAGACTAGTACCAAACAGGTGTTAAAACGACTTAAAGAAAAAGTGATACCGATTCTGGGGAAACCTGAGAACTTGTTGTCGGATCACGGCAGTTGTTTCACCAGTGTAGAGTTCAGACGAGAATTAGAAAGACTTGGAATACGTCAAATTTTGTCAAGTATTCGCCATCCTGAGGCAAACCCTGTAGAGAGAGTTATGAGAGAAACGGCCAAGTACTGTAGAATATACTGTGCCGAAGAAAATTGGAAGTGGATAGATATTTTGGATATTATTGAATTTTGTATAAATAATACAATCCATGAATCCACAGGAGAGATACCCATAACGTTACATCGGAATGAGCAACCAGAAAGACCTTGGAATCTGGTAATTCCTAGACCAGCAGACGCTCAGCCGGGAAGAGATGTACGAATTAGGAGAGCCTTTGAGCATCTAAAAGCTCAAGCCGACAGGAGGCAAAGAAGAAATAGGCATAAGAGGTATCATCGACCATTATTAGCAGGAGAAATGGTGTTAGTGAAAAGACCAGCCATTTCGGATCCAGGGAACCGTGTGTACAAGAAGTTCCAGAAAATGTACCACGGACCATATCAGATAATCAGAGATTTGAGGAATAACGCATATAGAATTCGGCACTGTGAAACGGATCACGAAGTGACCATGAATTCGGCAAATTTGAAATTATATTACCCTCCCGAAGATTTTGATGAAGAAAATGAACAAGCCCTGGTCATGGAAACATTTAGAGATGAATCCGCTTTTGACATAAACAAGAATGAGGAAGAAATAGAAAATAGAGTTCAAGCATTCGAGTGCGAATGCGAATTGGAGAAAGTATATTGGGAAATTAAAGAAATAATTGAATTTATTGAAGAAGAAAATTCCAATTTAAGAAAAGAAAATGATGAAATAAGGAAACGGGTAGGGATAGACCAAACCCGTAAGGGAGAATGAGGTTCTGGGAACTTAAAGTCCAGACATATAAAGAAAGAAAGAAAGGGTAGGGACAGAGCATACCCGACCTACACAATAACCGGATAAGACTTAAAAGAAGTAAAAACAACAGTAGATACGGATGACGTTATGATGGCTTCGACGAATAAAGAAATACAAAATTAAATTGAAATAAATTTCCTCAAAATTTTCGAAAATTTATTTACCTAAGGAGGGGAGAGATGAACCCATGGGCCATAGGGTCCATGACGGTCGAATCCATGTCCTTAAGGAAGAAATGAAAGAAACGTATAGTTTCTTAAAGGAACGGAGAGAGATTTTAAGCCAGGAATATAGCTTAACATTGTGCAAGCGACTAGGGACAGATGTTCCTTAGATGAGATCACCCCACTCGACATTTCAGAGAGGGATGGTCACGAGTATTAATAACTGAGCGGAACTTTCAACCGTGTTAGACAGAGAAGCCTGAATCGGAATTCAAGCTGACGTTGCTGGAAATTGACAACGTCGCATATGCGCCAGAAGAGGAATAATTAAAATTAACACGTTTACGAGCATAATAATGAGTAAACAAGCACAGTACAGTGAATCATTTTGAATGAGAGATTTTTCAGTATAGAGAAACCATGTAATAATTGTGCAGAAAAAAACTGCTGACGTAAGACGACGTCATAGGGGAATTACCTAAGCCTCTGTGGAGGGGAGAGAGCAAAAAGAATGCAACACCCACACAATTGAGGACGAGAAATTAATTAATATCTCCGAATTGCACGATCGATTCTTAGGTGCAATAAGATCATTTGACATTGAGAAGACGAGCTTTCGGAAGGTATAATTTTTATATTTGTGGCACCATTATTTTAGAAGTTGACCACCGAAAAGGCTAGAGTCTTATTTTTTTGTAGTAAAACAGTATAAAGCTTCGGGAGTTTCCAAGCCAATCATGCAGTATTCAGACAGCCAGAGGGCACGTCACTGTGTCACATCGCATGCAGTCCTACGAGCATTCCGTGAGGGGAAGTGCTGCTCCACGACGTAGAAGAAGTCATTCCGATAGTCCGTGAAGGGACGTAACTCTTCGTTACATCGATAACAGCTACCAGTACTCCTTGAGGGGAGAAACGCCGTTTTACACCGCAGAAGTAAGATCCGATAGCCACAGGCGTCACAGTAGTAACGACTGGCTTGCCTCCATAAGGAGCAGCCAAGACGAAATTTTAAAGTATCGCCGTAGTGAAGTATTAGGAAAATCCTAATTATAGGATTTAGGCCGACTGTATACAAGTTAAAGTAAAAATTCGCAAGATATAGTCATAGCAGGCTGCGAACGTCGGACTTAAAGGCGATAGGTCGTTATATGTACGAACGAATAGATCATAACGTACGGAAGTATCGTACCAGACAGATAAACTGTTATTTAAATTGAAGAAATCTAAAAGGAAGAACAGAATAAGGTTCAAAAACGTAGGAGTGTTAAAACAGTTCAAATAAAGAGGATAGGAGACTATAAACATTAGCTCCAGAAAGCAGGCGAACAATTCTAATAGTACTAGAATCGAGAAGTGCTAGCTGCTATAAACTGAATCTATAGATCTTAGAGGAGACCTCGATCCATATAGACTTTCGTTAGGATCAATAGACAGATCTACAGAGAAGCCGTTCAAGCTAGATCAATAGCCAGTTATCCAGGATAGGAATAGCAGAATTGAACTCCAGGGAACAGTAGATGTTTCGGGACTTTCGCATTCTTCAGAATAGGAAGCCGACATCGGATAAATTTCACCCTTGGAAACGGGAATTTAAGAAGATCACGTGTGATAGGCTCAGAAATACGGCCTAGTGATCGAGTCATTGTGAAGTGTAAAATAATCAAGATTGTGTGTTAAATAATATTTTTAGTGTTTATTATGTGTTCAAAAGGGACACACCAGTATATAAAAATGTCGTCAATATTAAGTGTTTTAGATATAGGTCAAAAAGTGTTTTTACGTAAGATGAATACCTTTAATATGGTGTAAAAAGTTCAAAGTGGGCCCAAAAATGAAACACCGCACCAGATTTAAGATCATGGGATGATCTGAAAATATGTGAGTACAAAATTCATTTTTTTATTTTGGTGTCAGAAATTGATTGTGTACAACTCACCGGAGTTTTTGAGTGAAAGGGATGTGTTTTAATGAATGAATACTGAATAATCAAGAATACGGTCTGAACAATAATAAAATAAATAGAGAAATTATGAATAATTATGTAAAGAATAAATTCCGTAGAGGAATATGTGAATAAAGGGTTAATGTATTTAACAAATGTCATAAGAGCAAGCGAAATATCATTAATGAATCATGAAAGACATTGAAATAAAGTAAAGTTGAGATATGAAAGAAATAGCTTTTGAGCTTGTATAAAGAATAATAATAATAATTAAATATGGAAATGTTAAATAAAAATCAAATAAATTGATATGAACATAAGAACGTTAAGCCTTAACGTATGTGTAAGAAATGAGGTTCAATGGAATATTTTAAAACAGGGAGCGATTTATTGACAACGGAAAGATTAATATGTGAATTAAAATAATATGAATTGTTACTAAAGAGATTTTATCAGTTCTTGGGAAGACATTTTCGGCTTAAAATAATGCATAGCGCATAATGAGCGCAAATATAATATTAAAGTGTCACGCTAGGAAAGCGTAGTGGTTAAATACTTGGTACATTACTTATGGAGGGTAGTTGATTGCAGTGAATTGATAATTGTGTAAGTCCTCTATTTGTGACATTAGTATCACGAGGCATTGTGTATGTATTTAAAAGGGGAGCTAATATATGGTATTATTGAGCGTATGTCATATGGGCCACGGCCGACTCTAAATCGCATTTTGTATAAGTCCTCTGAACGGGATTTGTTCCCGAGGCACCTGAAGAGATTCGAATGCAGGATCTTCTTATGATAAAAGCCCCTGTAATTCTCCGTCGTCGTATGTGTATTTAATCTTCCCAATCAATGAGGACCCTCTCATAATTAATAAATGCCAAGGATACGGAAATGGTCTTTGAACCAAAGAATAGTTGTTTGAATGTATACGGTACAATAAAGCCCGGTCTCCCTAGAACTGGATAGAATGGGAAGGTTTGTTTTGAAAGCCTTGAAAATAAGCTACTAATGTTGGGTCAGACGGGATGTCGCCGCCACCCTAACGTGTCATAAATCGCACCCCATGTAGTAGAGTCTAGCTTTCTTAAAGCGAGGGGGAACAGAGACCGTCTCGTAAGCTGTTGTAAAGAGAAATAAATACACCAGGAGTGTTTAAAGTTGTAAACGACCCGGGCGTTGAACCGAGGTCCTTAAAGAGGGATATTTCGTTTGCCGGTTCAGATCGTAGTTTCTTATATGATAATGGTCTATTAAGACATAAGAGATAAATAACAATCCCTATTGTAATAATGTAAGGACGTGGGATTCCACGAGTTGATTGAAGGCAACTGAGTTCGGGAGTAACTATAGTTTTTTGACTGTGTCAAGTACCTTCACGCTCTGGAGTACACAATTGATTTTCTGATTACCTTAATATATTTGTGAAATAAAGAGAGATGATAACAACTGAATGTGTGGACATGCCCAAAATATTGAATTAGATAATTAACATAGATTTTTAAATATAATTATATATTTGTTTTTGAGAAATAAGAAAATATAAAAGCTAGTGTTTGAGGTGTACAAGGATGACACCATAATAATGTAAAAGCATGGAGCCAAAGAGCTCGGAGTTATGGAAACTTAATGTTAGTGCTTTATGGAAGTGAGACTAAGTAAGATTTGTTGGTTTAGGTGGAAACCACAGGTTTTTGAATACAATATTTGTTTATTTTATTTTGTGATCCCTTGTTCATTTGGAACAAGCAGTTGATATTTGGGTCAGTAATTAAATTGTTTAAATGTTTGTAGCGCCATTAATTTTATTAATTAAATGTGTTTAAATAGGAGTTGATTTTGTTGTTATTTTTGCAAGTGTATCCTCTAATTAATCCAAAATATGTGAGTCACAGAGTGGGGGAACTTACCGCTGCCCCGAAATCCCGAATTGAGCTACGCTGGTATACTGTGATTGGCATATTTCTTGCTAAATGGGCACAGTATTAAGACAAGTGGGAGAGGAGAGATGTTTCTGGCGACTACTAATGAAGAGAAGAGATAGGTGGGTAGAACACATACTAGGACACCCAGGAATAGCAAGCTTAGTTATGGAAGGAACTGTCGAGGACGAGAACTGTAGGGGTAGACCAAGGTTAGAATATGTTAATCAGATTGCCTCGGATGTAGGGTGTGGAAGCTATGTAGAGATGAAACGATTAGCTCAGGACAGGGAGATATGGAGGGTTGCATCAAACCAGTCAAAAGACTAAAGACTCAAACAACAGCAACTTTACTGTACATCTCCAAGAGTGTTATGAAGCTGTCCTCAAATAATCATTAGCATTACTCAAACATCACTTACATTCGTTACAAGCCGCACTTGTAAAATGGTTTCTAAGTGCCATATAAATAAGTGGGCATCGTGTACATTTGGTATCTTTACTTGTGTTCCTTCTTCCATAATGTTGAAATATTTTGCTGTTAATAGTTTAAAGCTGTGGAATTGTACGTGAAAAACCGAGCAATATGGCTCTGATTTTATCTAAGCATACTGTGCCCTAATATAGTCCTCACATCTCTGTTATTGAATAATTTAATGTGTTACTGAACCTTATTATTTGTGTTTCTATTGGTTCGGGGACTAGGTGGAATGAGTTTATATGTTGCGAGTGGTTTCTCAAGACGAATTCCCTTTACGACGTCATGATTATTCCAAGAATTGACGAAACGCGACATAAATGAAGGCTAATAAAAATTGAAACAGGTAGCCTTGGCCAAGTAGAAGGTGTCATTGCGACTTTGGGCTGAAGATGAAAGTAGAAAACCTCGGTATGGCATTTCCAAGTCGTGAATCAGTGGGTGTCGAGTCCTGTTCGATATATGGATGTTTTCTCGCCCGATAATTTTGTACGGGTCGCTAGACCGGTCGGCAGCCAAATAAATAAATGAATAAATATTTGAATGAATGAATGAATTAATTAATACATATTTAAATGAGTGAATATTTAAATATTTAAATGAATAAATGGATAGATGCATGAATGTAGGATGACTGCGAGTGCCAAGTTAAGCAAAGGAACATCATTTTATTTTATCATAATTCAGTTCGTTCGTTAACTACTGACAATATTTTGTGTACTAGTGCCTCGGAGAGCCAGTAGCACATAGTTAGTTAGTTAGTTAGTTATTGAGGTTTTAAGGGGCAGAACTACGAGGTCATCTGCCCCTACCAGTAGCACATACCTTACTGAGGAGTGTAGTAGCAAATGTGATGCATACAAAAGTACTCTGTTTCACAGGGCGAGCACGGCAAGTTTTTAAAGTGAGCTTCGTCTTTCTCTGCTACGTCCCCACTTGAGACAAAGAGAAACGAAGAAACGGGTTTCATTGCGAACTTGACTACAAATAACTGATACGTGTCTGTAATATTGTGTGGAGGAAGCTTCAGCTCTCTTTACTTTTGGAGCAAGTGTAACGTTGTTACAGGAATGTTTTGTGCTTTCTATTTCTTCCTACAGTAGTTGGTATTCCTATTGTATTTTACTATTATTATTCGAGTCAAAAGAACTCAAACATACACAAGATGGATGATACACAATATTACAAAGAATAATACAATATTATTTACAACAATGTCTCGAATTATATTTTTTCGCCCAGAAACGGGCCACTGTCACACACCTTTCATGACCTTCCATTAACTCCTGCGTTGTGCAAGATCACGGGCACAGTTCACAGGGACACAGGTTTACCATGGTCTGTCTCTCCCCTCACTCACAGAGTTCTGATTCCTGTAGGTATCCCCATTTGTGGAGACTAACTTTGCATCTCCCAACACCTTTCCGAAGTCTGTTGAGTGACCGTCAATTTTCCCAGTTGTTGTTGTGGCCTGCTGGAAGCCTTTCCTTGGCCTTCATCCAATATGGTGGTATGGTGGATTGCCATAGCTGTATCCTGGCTACCTCGGGTTTTGTAGTAGGCATCGATGTTGCTGTAGAAAACATTTCCTTGATTTTAGCCGCCTTCTTGGAGGCTGGTGACCAAAGAGAGGGTGAGCATAGTCCTCTGCGAATTTTTTTCGTTCCTTTTTTGCTATGACCTCACGGCGTACCTCAGGAGGGGCTATTCCTGCCAAGGAATGTAGTCTGTGGACAGGTGTAGGTTTCAGGCAACCAGTAATTATTCTGCAGGACTCGTTAAATTGTATTTTACTAATAGTAAACGAATAGCAATAGTGAAAAATGCAAATGTGGTGAGTTATCACTTTTGGTCTGCTGTATTCTGCGAGAATAAAATAGTGGAGAGACAAAAATCTCCCTAATTGTCTGCTTATTATTCAAACCTGGTCCAGTTTCATTTCCAGGATCTGCCGTGAATGTATATCCTGGTATTCTGTAGGGTTGAAATGGGGAGTATTCAGTCTCGTAGCAAATTCTTGGAAGAAACTCGAATCACAACTCAGCAATATTAAGATTGGTCGTACACTTAAACTCCATGGCCGCTTTCTACCCAGTGAATGTCCCAATTTCAAATACAACCGATAGCACATCCGGAAACATTCCACGCACACTGTAGTACACGGGGATGATTACCACGAGTGCTATGCTGCTAAAATAAACACGAAACAACAACCACTCTTATCCTACTACGCCTTTCCGCAGTAACCTTCAGACAAACCATCATGAGTTTCTCTTTTTATTGGTATGTGTCAATGTTGTGAGCGATATACCTTCAATGATACATGTGCATAAAATCGCTTAATTCATTTATGCTAACCCTGTATATGTGCAAACATTCGGGAAACGCTGTAGTGTTTATGGCCTTAAGATTATGTGACGCAGTCACAACAACTAAACTGATTAGATGATATCGTAACACCTGTGTGACGAATCATCACCGACAGTACAGAGAGGAACTACTAGCTGTCAGTGGTGTGACATAATCTGAATTCCTGGAGATAGTGTTAAAGTGTGCACTGTATGCCAATGGATCATTGTGCCACTGACTTTGCGGTTGGTCGGAGGCAATTTATTTATTTAATTTAATCGAATATCACTTTTACAGAGCACGTTGAATCAATACTTCAATTCTTGTTAAATGTCATCTTCCTCTTTGCCCACATTTGTTTTATCCTCTCTAATCTCTGATTTTGAGTTGTTCGATGTTGCATGGTTGCTTTCTTTTCAGGAGAGATCTAAGGTATCGGACTTGAAATCCCACACTTTATATGGGCATCAACTGGCAACTTCAAGGCTCAAGTCAAGAAAAAGTTTACTCCACTTGACAGAACGCCTGGGCCTGACTCAACCTTCTTCAACATTTAGGGAAAAGATGGCCCTCTAGATTGAACAGGTGGAATGTTACCTGCTGAACGCCTCGTCCCAGGACATGAGGAAACTTGGCCAATATGGAAGGCTGCGCTCAGAAATGGCAGATCTAAACCCAACCTGAGAAAGTAGGGATTTGCGTGTGACTCTACATTATGCAAATGCGGTGAGAGAAGACCATGGACCATCTCCTCACCTGCAAGTTGTGCCCAACAACTGCTCTCTCGAGGACTTGATGCAAGCCACCAATGTGGCTTGTGAACTGGCTGAATAGGCTACTGATCACATTGCGTTTAAATGTTGTATAAATTTGTAGCCACTGTACGAAGAAATGTATGTATACTAACAGTACCAATAAATTACTGGATTGTTTTATGTGTGAATTATATATTATCTCATACGATTAAATAAAAATATTTATACGCGTAACGGAAGAGTAGTTTACACACTTGGTTGTAGAATTTAAACACCTCTAAATTTATGAATTGATCCGATCTTAAAGTACGAGGATTATATAACTTACGATGTTTTGAAACTCTGAGGAAAAGAAGGGAAGTGTTGTATTACCTAGTTGCTGAAAGTTATAAAATGAATAGCTAAAGATGTCTGTAGAAGTGTTAGAATTGTGGGTAATATTTCCCGGGATTGTGAGAAAAGGGTAAAGGACTGGGCTGAAGTTTGATTCCCAGGTAAACGTCGTCCACTTTGAAAGAAAGAACTATTATAGGTGTTGTATTATTTTAATGGAATCAGCATCGGAACAGCACGCAATCTCCTAGTGTCAATAACGCTTGATGTGGAGTGTACATGCCTTCCGTCTTGTCCCACACTAGCTCTGAGAAAGTTGTAAACAGAAGACAGCGCATTCATTTAAGAACGGCAAAGACTCATCAGATGGGTAGTACACACAGGCTTTGAAGGCTTCTGAAAGAGCCTGTCAGTCCATCGCCAGGGGAATATTACATTCAAAATTCCAATTGACTGATAGGCTGTGTATGGATCACACAAACTTCTCTTTTGATGTCCCTGGAGTGCGTCTTTACAGATTCTACTACACATAAATTAATATCTTCTCGTTTCAACAACATGTGTATATGAAATCGACCAGATGGAGGATGTGATATACGCTACTCGTATCCATGAAGTACACAGTTCTCCGAAGAACCGCACGAGCTATTCATTGCTTTGTATCTCTCAAATAGTAGCCTGTTCTTTCTCCAATTATCCGACCTCTCTGGCGATAGAGGATGCAGTTATTGTTCTCCTAGCAGCGTACATGTAGAGAATGAGGAACAAAAATGTTTCCGATATTGCTCCTGCATTCATTATCTCAGGCTCGCTTGTCGGCGATGTAAAATAAAAGGCTTGCTATTCTTCTCTCCGTACTGTTGCCTGTCCATTATCTTACTCCACACGGTAAAAGATACAAAAGCAAACTTGCAGTGCTATTTCATACGTTGGGCCGTGAATTGTTGTGTGCTCACTCCATTCTTTCCAACTGTTGTTTCGGAAGCTTATGATTATGTGCTGTTTTTTAATCTCTTTCGATGACTTTAAACATGTAAATATCCATTGGGATGTGGGCAGGTCTTTGTAACATTGAGTATGAGACTTAGCATAGCTCTTGGATAATAGCATTTCTCCTGGCAGTGATATAACGATCGCTGACTTGCTGCTAGCCAGATGCCTCGTATTTCAAGTGAATAACGCTGGTTGGTTGGTTCCTCAATTTAGGGGCAGCGACGACGTGGTCATATAGCCCCGTGTACTTTGGGGGTATGTAGAATGTGTCTGATAACTGGTGTTAATTGTGATCGCTGAATTAGTGTGTGTTATCTGTGATTGAGGTAAAGACTGCAGACGATCAATTTCAAGTAGTTCCTACTTTTGCTACTAAATGCCACCGTCAACGACACCTAGCTGTGAACTTGGCTACTAGATGCCACAGCACCTGGCGCCGAACTTTGGAACTTAATAGAACGTTAATAAAATCTAACCTACTAATTTCGCTTTACACAATTGTAGTTGGTGGAAGGTTCTTTTACATGCCATAAATCTATGACATGGGTCCTACGGCTTAACTTCCCATCCGAAGGAAGGCATACTGAGGGATTTCAACGCTCTTAAAAATCCGACGACTTCGGCCGGGTTTGAACCCGCGATCTTGGGCATAGAAGCTCAGTATGCTACCAACTACACCACCGCAGCCGCCAGTGAATAAAGCACCTTATTGCTGCTCGAATGAGGTACTGTGCCCAAATCCACTTGTCCAGATTTGAGAGCACAGTCACATATCGTAAGTCCCAGGCGGAAGATTTGAATAGCGCGCGCCGATTGTTCTGAGAAGGAAATCGAAGGAATTTGCAGCCTACAGAACGGCTAGTGACGTGGCAGTTTGTCACAAGCGAGGTTATATTTTGATAAAACATTTCCCGATTGATTGGAAACATGGGACTCAAACCATATTACTGGCACGGATAACGGAAGAAGAAAATCGAACCAGCGGTAGCCGAGATATGAGAAGTTTAGGGATTGAGGACATCTCCCACTATGACGTCAGGGGACTGCCTGGATTGTATAAAATGAGCGCCGACCGCGACTCATCAAGTCACTTCTTCATAACGCCCAGTCGCTAGTATTTCGATGTCACATCTTCATAGCGCCCAGCCGCTAGTATTTCGATGTCACATCTTCATAGCGCCCAGCCGCTAGTACTTCGTGAGACCTATCTACGAGCACATGGTTGCAATGTTCGTCGTTATAATTATCAATAGCACATGGTTGCTGAGTCTTAGTGTAAATCGTCGAAACAGTACATGGTTACTGGTACTTTAGAAGTGTTAGAAATTCCATCAGTGAAACATAGAATATTTTTTTGTCATTTATCACTCAGGTGATAGAAATTTTGTGGCAGTCAATACTGGTAAATATCAAACTGCTAATGGACATATGATAGACTTAGTCTATAAACTTTCCACAGTCCATAATTGTTATTGGAATATTTTCATGCCCAATTACCAGAGGCAAGCTTTGTCTTGGTGGCTGAATGACCAACCAAGATCACATGTCAGTACTTTTACAAATACCTTTCTTGCTCGGTAAAGATCACTTAGCCGACATAAGGGGCCAGCTGTGCCTAGCGCTGTCTGGAGAGTGCATAACTCTACCCAGGGACAACTAGAACATCAGATCTGTTACCGAAGCTGAATAAGATTGTTAGCGTATTAAACTGTACTGAATGCGTCATTGTTGGGTCTATGTTACATCTGGTATTTTTTACCATGGATCAAATAGATATAATCCCTTTCAATAAATTAACTACAGCAGTTAGAGCTGCCAACATGAACAGTTTACCTCAAGATTATAACAAGGCAACGAATATAATCACCGCTATGTGTTGTTAGACAAATTGCTGGTATACAATGGAGGCCGATACCAGAATTTAGGTACGAGTCCAAATGGGGACTGAAGACTGGAATGGTCTACATCAAGATCTACAAGAATGTAAGCTACAATTTGCATTATTCTTATGCGTAGCTAGCCAGAATTCTCATTTTTCTACAGTCTTATCAACACAATTTTCTTTGGTAATTTGCTGTTGCAAATGATTCTGCGAGGCATGGGAAACCTAGTTCTGAGTATTTTTTACGTTCAGACATGTCGATTCAATGACTTGAATCTATGGACAAGCATCATGAGCATTTTATTTGATTTTGTTATTTTTCTAATCGCGGTCATCAGCCGTCGTATCTGTAAATATAAAAATAAATTTAAGTTGAGGAATGGATATTTTTCCATGTTTAAGAAGCCGAGTTTGATCTTTTCTCGAATAGTTTATTGAAGTGAACTCCAGTTTTGGAAATAATAATAATAATAATAATAATAATAATAATAATAATAATAATAATGATGATTTAATAATAATTATTATTTTCAATTTTTCTGAGTTAATAATAATAATGATTTGCATTCTCTAATAATCATATCAGGTAGTGTGAATTTATAAATTGGATATTCAAAACAGTTCACTATATCGGATACTTGGTTTTACGAAGGTTAGTGGTTAAACGCACGCCCACATTCTACTAACAGAATATATATTGTAAGCCCTTTATAATTGCATTATGCAGTCAAATCATGTAGAAGACACGGAAAGTGATAATATGAGAAGCAAATAGAATGTATAAAATAGGGTTTTACTTGAGTTTATATAAATATAAATTAATTGGGTAACGTCATTTGATAGACACGATGTGAAATTATTAAATTTTAATATGATGGTGAAATTACAGTAAACTCATTGGAGGAGCTTACTAGCTTCTTAATCTTCCAGTTTGGATAACAAGCAGGGGCTTGATTATCATGATTATGTACAATTTGGGAAGAAATATTGTGTGTGGAAATAGTTAAATGTAGTCATTCTGATTGTGCAATTAAGTCGCAGGAATGAAGTCGTCGTTAAATGAAGCATCAACCATTGTGAAGGTTAGATGACTTTTATAAATATGTTGGGAGTTGAAAATATAATTACAAGCCACACTTTCGTCGAATTTGATAACCAAGGGTTATTTTATGAAACCCTCACAGTTGATTCACAGTTGATTCTCGTGTTCTATAAATATTTTCCCAGTACTTGTAAACCCGAATTTGTTATTAAAATTAACCTTTCATTATAATGAGACTTTACCGTTTGTCTAATGCTAAATATGATCATGTGATTTTGACACATTTAAATAGAATGGGTCGATGCCATAAATAAATTAATAATACTGTTATTTCATGAACAGCCACTACCATTTAAAGGACATTTGTGATCCTATTAAAAATATAAATATTATAAAATGTAAAATAATGTAATGATTGACATTTTCATATTCTGTCAAAGAATTGCAACTTTTGATGATAATATTTGTTACTATTTTGATAACAATTTTCTGAATAATATTTTCATATAATATTTGAATGATTGGATGGTAAAATTAACATTTAAAGAATTGATGTTTTTGTTAATATTTTTGACCATGAATTGTTAGTCGAGTTATGCACTCAGAATTATTATTTTTGATCGAGAACAGATGATACAATAAATTTCTCATGGAGCCAAAATTGGCAACAACACTGCCCTGAACGATGTCGTAGCATGCCCTGTCTCCTGGAAAAGCCACCAGGATTTGATCTTCCTCGCTCTGTGTGGACAGCCCTCAATCGTATCCGCACTGGCCATGGAAGATGTGCAGACGCTCTCCACAAGTGGGGAATAGTCCCTTCATCAAAATGTGACTGTGGTGCATAGAAACAGACAATTCATCACTTAGTGACAGAGTGCTCAAACCATGCATATTGTAGGAACTTCAAGGACTTTCTAACTATAACAACAGATACTGTATGCTACATAAAGAACATGAATATTTGTATATAGATATATGTAGGAAGTTATGTTTCAATAGTTGGAACTATTATAGAATATCATGTATGTGATAATTTAATGTTTTATGTGTGATACGCCAAATAAACAACAATAAATTTTCTGCTCAACATCGAAGTTCTTCGAATCCATGCTCATATTGTTTAAACATTATTTTTCAAAGATGCTCAGATGTCTTATAAATTGATGTTGTGTTAAACCTATTGTTATGACATAAATATGTACCAATTTTTGGAATAATGATTCCTGGGAAGTGATAGTTATTTTTGCAACAAAATGAAACCAGAAACAAAGTGATTTTTTACATCGAGTGAAACAATTACATTTTTCTTTCAACGAGTGAATGCTAATAATTTAGGATTCCGGCTGGACAATTTAATTTGCCCTGAAGAACCTACTACTGTAAATAAATTTAATTTGAACAAAGTCAACAGGACTGACATTCTGGCTTTCGTTCAAATTCAAGTGTTCATGTGTTGGTAACCCTGTATCTTTTGTACATAAATGTATGATTCTTCATGCATTCATAATGCTATTCTGGCATTTCTTTCAAGTAAATTTTAAAATTTTAATAAAATGACATTATTTTAGGAATTGTGCTATTTTCAAAGTCTCCTTCTATCCTTATTGTTGCATCGAGCCAAAATCAGTAAAGCATATTTTTACTGTGTTATCGTTGTCACTTTAACCCATATAGCACCCTGAGATGTTTAGATTCTCGTGCTGACTGGTTTTTGGTGAAATGCATATGTGGTCGTTGGACTTCGGTCTAAAACGGGCACAGTACATCACGTTGTAGTTGTTTTTTCTTCTAGGAGCTTTGCGACATCGTGGTCAAGTAGCCCCGTGTACTTGGGTGAGTGTAGAATTTGTCTGATATTTTGTGTTACTGCGATGTCTGGACCAGTGTGTGTATTTTATAATTGAGGTAGGATTTGAGCAGGAAGCGGCCGTGGCATTTGCATTTGCGTGGAGTAGAAGTGAAAAACCACAGAAAACCACTTCCAGTATTTCTGAGGTGAGAATCGAACCCGCCTCTTCTCAGTTTTGTCTCACGAGGCTGAGTGTACCCCGTTCCAGCCCTAAGAATAGAATTACATTTCTTGGTAGAGCCGGGAGTCGAACCCAGGTCTCCGAGGTACAGCCATGAATGCTAGCCACTATGCAACAAGGTGAACCACACACACAACGTTGTAGAGCGATGCGTTGGACAGGGCTGTCCTAAAACATTCGGGATATTTAAATAGCAGGTATAGGATTGTCTTTCAAGCGAGTGGATCTGAAGATCTCTTCATTCCACTGCTGACGTGCGTGTTGATAGTCGCTGTAGCTCTCGGGTTTCACTCTCCGACGATCCCTGTAATTGGAAAAACACAGTTACCTTGAGGGAATGGTGATCGGAATACAGACTCAATAACAGATTTTAACGAGCTGCCGCACGTCTCACGTTACTTAATTAGTTCCGTGTCTACATAGTACCTTCAAAACATTCCACTAAACTGCTATGTTTCCTTTGTAGTGGATTGAAGATAACTTCCGAAGTAATTAACAAGTAGTTCCGTGAAGAACTATACAGCCTATTTTCATATATCCTGCTCATGTTAATTGCCTCTATCAACATACAAAATTTCAGTTTAATTGCTGTAACAGATTCGCAGATATTGAGAACCGTCTAAATATTTCAGATGGTCGCCAGGTTGGATTTTTATTTTTGTACTATTACATTAAGATTATTGTGTACGTGTGGTATTCAAACTTCAATCGCATGATTAGAACACAAGAAGTAAAAACGAGGTTTTAAAATTACGCACAGCAGCCATTTTGTGATTATGCAAACAATTGAAATAAATTAGATGCCAGTGGATCAACATTTGTATAAGCATTTAACGTGCAACGTTTCACGGCACTCGGATAGTTATTTCGTGAGAAACGTCTATTTAAATATTTATACTTCGCGTCGCCGCCATGTTGGATTTGTGATCACCAGGTTACTGAAAGTCCTATAGGTGGACATATGTTCATAGTCACTATAAACATTTAAAAAAATCAGTTTGGTTGCTGTAAAAGATTCATAGATATTGAGAACCGTTAAATATTTCGGAAGCTCGCCATTTAAGATTGATATATGTATAGGCCATAGAGTTATCTACCATTCAAGGACAATTATTGCCTAGGTTCATGATTCAAACTTTCACTTCGATCGCATGATTACGACACAAGAAATAAAAACTTAATTTTAAAATTTCGCACAGCCACCATCTTGAGGTTATGTAAACAATTGAATTAAATTAGATGGCAGTGCATTACAATCTGGAAAATCATTTACTGTACCACATTTCACTGCGCTCAGAGAGCTAAATCACGAGAAAAGTCTATTAAAATACTTCAAATTCGCTTGGTCGCCATGTTTGTTTTGTACTTGACAGGTTTATGAACTATACATAGGTAAACTTGTATCAGTACCCTTTATTACCGTACAAAATTTTAGGGTGATATCTGTAATAGTTTCGGAGATATAGAATGTCAATGAAATATTTCGCACAGCCGCCATTTTGAGGTTATGTAAACAATTGAACTAAATTAGACTCCAGTGCATTACAATGTATATAAACATTTGCTGTACCAAGTTTCATTACGTTTGGATAGTTAAATCGCGAGAAAAGTCTATTTAAAAGTCTCAACTTTGCTTGACCGCCATGTTGGTTTTGTAGTCACCAGGTTTTTGAAAGTCTCATAGGTGAACTTCCAGTAGTGCCCTTTATCACCGTACACAATTTCAGGGCGATATCAGTAATAGTTTCGGAGATATTGAATGCTAGTGAAATATTTCGCACAGTCGCCATGTTGGATTGGAGAGACGTAACAAAATTTGAAGGGCACGGTCGAGGTCGCCGGGAATAGTGCTATGAACTTACCGAGTTTCATCGAAATCGCTCTAGCCGTTTAGATTTTATTAGGGGGACACACACACACACACCTCACACACACACACACACACACACACACACACGTACACACACACGGACAAAAGGTTATCTCATAAGCCTTTTTTTTTTCAAAATTGAAAATAGGCTAAAAATATTGAACTACCCTATTGTTACCTCAGGAGCTCGGGACAGCCAAAGTTTTCCAAAGTGCTCTGATTATTTTCCTACGTCGCTAAGCGACAAACGACGACACTATTGGTCTCTACTTTTCTAACAGCCAATGAGATATAGGCTCTTTTATTTCACTTACTCCTCTTTCTAATCAATGTTTTCAATTCGTTTGTAAATTACATGTGACAGTACTGTAGTTGGTAAATAGCTGTTTCCCTATCATTATTATCATTATTATTACGGGAAAATGACCTGAATGTATCGTCCATTATACAGTACTATAAGGTGCGTTAGAAGTAACGAGCCGGAGGCTGGAATGTGCAAACCGGTGACTACATCGGCTAATCGTGGCGTGTGTAACGAGGTGTGGTTTCGACCAGAGCGTGGAAAGTCACAGCCCGTCGCTAGAGGGCACGCGTGCATGTCACTTGACGATACAAAGCGAGCAGCAGCATGCATCAATCGTCCAACGATGCCAGTCGCATTGCAAACTGTGACATGGAGGCGTCAACCGAAGAGCAAAGAGGTGTTGTTCGGTTTCTGACAGCGGAAGGAGTAGGGGGAACGGACATTCATCGCCGAATGTCATAAGTGTACGGCGAACACTGCACGTCCCTTGCAAGGGTCAAGGTGTGGCACAAGCGCTTCAGGGAAGGACGGGTGTCGTTAGCCGAGGATGCCCGGTCTGGGGCACCCCCCTGCATTACCGATGACAACGTCCAGCTGGTTGATGCACTCATTACCCAGGACCGCCGAGTGACAGTGAATGCCATAACCACCGTGGTCGCTCCACGACAATGCACGACCTCGTACGGCCAACACAGTCGCGGCACTCCTGCAGAAATTCAAATGGGAGGTTCTCGGCCACCCTCCATACAGTCCAGACCTCTCTCCCTGTGATCACGCCATGTTTGGTCTCCTGAAAAGGGCTCTGCGGGGCCGACGATTCATCTCTGACACCGACGTCCAGCTGTACGTGCGGAACTGGTTCACATCGCAGCCCAGGGAATTTTATGAGACAGCCATTCACCGCCTCGTGTCACAGTGGGACAAATGCCTCAACTGCCAGGGTCAATACTTCTAACATACAGGTGCTGCTTTCTGTAATTATGCCTCCGGCTCGTTACTTTTTGAACGCTCCTTATACTTATCACCCCCACTACCACCGCCCCCACAATAAGTTATATTTTTAACTATCATGTGCCAGTTCTGTAGTAGTATTCATTATCATACATAAAACAAATAAATCCACCGGGCGGAGCCGGGCATTACTGCTAGTACATAATAGAATTCAAGTGCTTGCTCTAATTTTATTACTAGCAACCTGCCCTTGCTTCGTCCAGTATCTTAAACGTTTTACCCAGCGTAAGCTTAAAAGGCGTAGGCCTATGTTTTTCGAATTCAATGAACTACGACCCGTATCTGTTTTCCGTCTCGGCATGATGGGTTAAAATTACTGACTGGACTATTAATTATAAATTATCATGAAGATAGCATGTGCAAAGAATTCTTGTCAGACGTAAATTAAGAATGGCGAGGTGCATGCATTACAAATCTCCTTTCCGTTCAATCTTAACTTGACTGTGTATTCTGCGAAATGAAGGCTGAAACTGGGGTGATAGGCTCGCTCGCTAGCTAGCTTGTAAACGATAGTAATGCAATGGAGATTGTTGGAGGAAATGAAAACGTAAAAACACTTATAGTGGGCGATATGTTGAAGATAGAGATGTACCTGACGTGGAATTTTTTTGTAGTACTTTTCATGCTGAACAATTCTTACACTCGTAGTATCTAGATATTTTTAACAGTTTACGCAGCGTAAGCTTAAAAGGCGCACGGACTGTAATTTTTTTTCGACTCGATTTTCTAAAATCGGCACGGTACTGCTCGGCTTCCTTTGGTCATAAAAAATAATTTTATACAGAAATTCTCTTCGAGAAATCCTTTACAAAATGGTGAAAACCGCATCGAAATTCATCCAGTAGTTCTGGAGATTACCCGGAATATCCAAGAATTGGGTACTTTGTATTATACTAAGTAGTCTGGGGCCGATGACCAAGATGTCCCAAGCCCCTTAAATGAATTAACAACAACAAATATACTAAGTAGAGATGTTATGTTGTTCCAAATTGTAGCTTATATAGACCTACGTGAATAATACGAGGGCAGATCAAAAAATAAGTTGCACTTCCCAGTTATGGCCATTTATAACACCACCTATACAACAGCAACACGCTTATAACGACATACAATGTAACGTCACTTTTCCACATAGTTTCCAAGAGACTCCAAACATTTCTGCGAACGCACAACCAACTTGTCGATGCCGGATGCATAGAAAGTTCCTCCAGCGTTCTGCAACCACACGGAGACAGCGGCCTTCACCTCCTCATCGGTCTGGAAACGTCGACCATCGAGCTCCGGTTTGAGCTTACCGAACAGATGAAAGTCACATGGCGCTAGGTCAGGACTGTAGGATGGTTGTTGCCAGACGTCCCACTTGAAACGCTGCAGCAGTTCGCTCGTTTGGCGGGCCTTGTGAGGTGTTGCGTTATCGTGCAACAAAATCACACCGCCGCTCAATTTCCCCCCGGATCTTCTCTTTAATCGCTTTGCGCAACCGGTGCAACGTTTGACAATACGACGCCGCATTGATCGTCGTTCCTTTCGGCATGAATTCCACCACGCGTCACCCCATGATCTGCAGGCCAAATGGCTGGGAGCGGTTGCTTGGTAGGTCCTTCATGGGCTGTAGCGCCACGGTTTTTTATTATTATTATTTACCAACAGGTACATATTAGGCTTTATAAATTGTACCCCGCCCAGTCATTGGGCAAATTCGTGTTTGCTGGCTGAAGAGTTACAACTAACAATCTCCAGTTATCAACAGGTATGTGATGTCCGTTGGTTTTGCTGACGTGTTGGATGTTTTACGTGGGCAACCGGGATGTCTGCTCTTAAAAGCGGTGTCATTAGAAAATGGTGACGGAAGAGCGCCAATCACAGCCATAAAACAGATCATTTCATTAAAAAGAGTGAATACAGTACAAATATACGATACTACGGTCATTAAAACATTATGGGTGATATTACCACACGTTAGTTAAAGCGATGTAAAGTATACTTCATTCACCCTTGAATTACCAGTATTCTTTTTTAAATTTAAATTTGATCATTCCCCTTTAAACTCGAGGTTTATGAATTACTCATTACTTTGCACACGTGTAGTACCTGACATTCTAGATTAACTTGAAGTAACTAATATACCTCAATGCTGCCAACATGATTCTAAGCTGTCTGATAGTTTCAATTTTAATTACATGAGACTTCTATACTAACAAATGTTTTTTTACAAAATTGGCACTATAGTAGATCGTAATATTTCAGATCAATTTTGACAATTACATACATGACATTGTTTCCAACATGATTTTACGCGCACTGATAAATTCAATATCATACAGCATGTAACGTCCATACTATCCATTAGACTTTAACCAAATTTTGTATGTGCATTCTATACCTTAAGATATGGAACTAAGAATATATTCAAGAGTCACCAAGGCTGCCAACTGTAGGAAGTTACTCTATTAGGCTACACTATTTTAGGTGTATTTTAAACTGCAGTACTTATAAATGTTAGTATTACCAACTTGATTTCGTCATTATTCTAGATAGATCTATATAGGTTGGCATGAATCTTAAATTTCAAGAAATGTAAGCTCTTTAGTTCTTCACGGAACTACTTTTTTAAAATTTAAATTTGGTCATTCCCCTTGAGAGTTGCTCTAAGAATAACGTATCTTGGTTTATGAACTACTCATATAAGATGAGCATTTGCTACAGGTTCAAGCAACAGCTCCTCTTATTGACTCGATTCCATCTAAGTCAACATAAAAGATATGAACATGAACGTGTTCAGAAAGCCATTTCACCTGGATATATGCTTCCCCTCTGAGTCTATATTACCGCTATTAATACCTTCACTGGCTCTGTGGTTATTAAAATTGTAATCGTACCCTCCATTAATATTGATGTACTTTATTAAAGCGAATAGGGCTGGTTGGTTGCCAGCCAGTCATTTTATAGCTGTTTGCTTGCTCTCTGACGCTAGCACGATGTGGAGAAATAAGGAGAAGCGAGACATGCAGTATTCGCTAGCTCCAAGCTCATAACTCGAGGATTAGCCTCTCCAGGCTCTGTCTGTTGCAAGTGCAATGCTCAAGATAACGGAAGATTTGGTATATTCCATCTTGCTATGAATTCCACTATATGGTGTGGGCCCCCGCGGCATATCCGTGCACGTTATAATCATGCACATCAATCGCGATGCAGACCAGCAGCAATTTCGGAGATTGTGGGTTCGAATCCTGGCACTGACAGAAGATATCCTCAGTGTGGTTTTCCCCTGGGCTCTTCCACATTCTCTCCAGTCAAATGCTGGTATAGTACTTTATTTCAAGCCCCGAGGAATTTACCCCATTCTTATCACATTATTCCTGTCTCCACAGAAAAAAAAGTTGTACTCACACCCAACTACACGGGGTTGATGACCAATATATCTCAAGTCCCTAAAATGAATACGGTAAGTAACAAAAATAATAATCGAAAATTAATGTTTTAAGTCGGTCAACACGATTGTACCCAATTGTAATGAGTCGTTCCCTAATCCTAAGAAAGAAATTACATGGTATTAATAAATACACGTGGATGACCAGTTTCGATCGTCAAGTAATCATCATCAGATCCATTACACTTAGGCTATTAAATGTATGTCTACAAGTATGGGTGATAGTATTTACAATATGTACACTTATTTAGTTTTACTATCACCCATACTTGTAGACATACATTTAATAGCCTATGTGTAATGAATCCGATGATGGTCCGATCGAAACTGGTCATCCAAGTTTATTTATTAATACCATGTAAATATTTAAGGATTGGGGAACTACCCTTTACAATTGGGTACAATCTCGTTCACCGACTGAAAACATTAAATTTCGATTACTAAGGAAACACTGAAAAATGGCTTCCAACACGACGACGACGACGACGACGACGACGACGACGACGACGACAACAACAGCAGCAGCAGCAGCAGCAGCAGCAGCAGCAGCAGCAGCAGCAGCGCTGTTATGCGCCCCAGTGTCAATCGTTTATGAAGTCATGATTAAGGGCTTCAGGTATTACTTACTACCGATTGCTAGAAATCACATAGTTATTCAAATACCTTATTACTGTATGTGGAAAAGAAGAAGATAATAAAAGCCAAGACATTCAAGGAGTGCAAGCCGTAAAGATGGAAGATGGAGAATGATAATGCTTACCACATGTGGCAATCGAACCCACGACCTTACGATATGACCTCTGTTGCTCTGCCAAATGAGCTTAATCGGTAGACTCATGGCAAGGGTACATCTGTGACGCCAACATGATTAACACACTGCTTCCTCTGTCATACATGCGGTCGTAAAATGCAATTATTGTTATTATTATTATTATTATTACTAAAAAAATATCGTTACAGTATTCACAGCATACACAATTCGGAAAGACTATACACATCTTATGAATTTCCTTTCAATTCAATAGAATTATATTATTACAATACTGGCAACCCGCCCCGGCTTCGCCCGGGGTCTTTAACGGTTTACCCAGTGTAAGCTTAAAAGGCGCACGTATGGCAGGTCCCAGACGCAATTCAGAAAAGCCGAGGTGAACAGCGAAACTCCAAACACATATACTCTTCTCTGAAGTCTTAACTCGACACGGCTTGACAGTTTGATGCTGGTCGAAGCTGGGGTGATAGGCTACCCCGCTAGCTCTTAAACTTGCTCCGAAGATAGTAATTTAAATTTCCACTGAATGGAGATTGTTGGATGAAATGAAAACTTAAAAACTCTTATAGCCCAGTTTCATGCTGAACAATTCTTACACTCATAGTGCAGATATTTTATTGGTTTACCCGGCGTAAGCTTAAAAGGCGCACGGATGGTAGGGTTTTCTTCGACTCGATTCACTGAAATTGTTATTGCTCGGCTTCCTGTGGTCATAAATGAATGTTTTTCTACAGGACCTTCCTCGAGAAACCCTTTATTGAATGTTAAATACCGCATCGAAATCCATCCAGTGGTTCTTGAGATTACCCATTATACCCAAGAATCTGGGACATTGTTTTATACTATGTAGAGATAATAAAGACATGTGGAAATAGGATGTCAAACACATACAGAGCAGGAAGAGCAATCACATATGTCACTAAATGGTGCAACCTTTGGTGTATTCTCTGGAATACGCGGTTAGTTAGAGTCAGCTCTTGCTGCTCTTTGCTTTTCCTTTTTAATTGGTTTCCTTTAATTTCTTTGCAGACATCAAGAGGGACCCTTTTTGTATTCCCTTCTCTTGGAATATGTACTTAAATCTACATACTGTATGTCTGTTTCAGTTATTTACCCTCTAGATTTCAACCCCAGCTCACCACACGGCAACCTGCCGAAGTTGTTGGATTCAGCGATTTCAAGAGAACTTAAAAACCATTCCAGCAGACGTCGTCGTTGTCGTCATCTGCCATCTCCATGAAGATAGTAATTGGTGTATCGCATTCTCATTATGTTGAAAAGTTTGCTTCCCAATGTTTCTTACAGTGTTTAGCCTCTTATGTTTCCTTCCCCCTCCCCCACGTCTTTCTGGTTCTCTCGTGTGCTGGAATCTCTTGCTCACTTCTCGTCTAGACGTTCGAGTGATAAGTTTAGTCTCTCTCTCTAGGAGGCACATCTCCTTAAAACATGAGGTGATTCAAAATCGACACCATGTCTGATTTTTTCGTCTAACGGCTGCCAGGAAACGTCAACCTTCAAACATCATGGAAAGCTAAGTACACATCTTAAATGATTTTAACCATTTTAAAAGGTTTTAAACGACATTTGAATGCTTTTACTGAAAGCTATAGGCACTGTTGGGATTTTCACAAAATTGTGTAATATCTGCCCCCCGTGGGAACTGTCATTCTTAGCCAACTAGGCTTTCTACTAGTCATGAAATCTAGCATTTCCTACACTAAATAAGGGAATACCTTCCGGCAACGAGGGATTCATGTCAAATTAATAGCTGTCCAAGCTTAACTTATCTGCCTTCGAGGGATCTCGACTTGCCCCTTCAAACTGTTACTACAGCTCTGGTACTTTCCATTCGAAATAGACTGTAAGCTGTGAAACCATACTCAACACCTCAAGAGTACCGTCAACGTTAAGTGAAATAGAACTATTAATTGCAACCTATACCTTTATAACGCCGAAAACAAGTTCAAATTCAACTCAGTGCCTTTACATAAACTGCAATAACTTTTCCCTTGTTCAACAAACTTTAGTGCTACAAAAACAGTGTCCGTTGAACGAGCTTCCGCCTCGCGATCCGTTGAGAGCAATAAAATAGCCCAGGACTCTAATCGCATATCTCCTACACTCCTAATTCCCTTTACTAACAATTTGGGGTATATTTAAACTAGTTACTTTTTTCTATGAGGCCTCGCCTGAAAATAGGCGCCCTCCCACCTTTGTTCCACTCAACATTTATTCATTCTGCATAAATATATGTGGTTAAAGCCCACATTTGAAAATTCATTTTTCTGCTTCGTTCAAGAAGTAAGCGTTTTCCAATTGTTAAACAATTATCTAATTTATGTAATCCAGGTTTCGTTAATACGACCTGTCCCATTTGAATTTAGCATATCTTAAACTCTGTGTAAATAACAGGGGTTATAGAAACCTCTTATTAATCTCTTTTTCCTTCTCCTGCTTGCCCAGGAATGCATAGCCTTTTCGCTTACTAAAAGGGCATTCCCTAAATATTTGGTATTCCTACTGACCAATACAACGAAATATAAAACCAAATTGTAACTGCTTTACTCTTATCATTATAGGCTTTAAACTTCTTAATTGCATGCATAGTTTGAAAACCCTTGTAAGGTTTTTAATGCTTGTGACAGGTTCGAAACCTCTAAATTGTTTAACATTATTTTTTAAATTGTAAACCTCTTACTATTATAGATCTGAGACCTTTGTTATAAAACAAATAATTTGTTCTTATCTCAAAATAGATCTGAGATCTAATTGTTACTATTCTTAACTTACTCTTTTTGTTAAATAAAGTCTTTATTATTTGTTCTCTATCTCTCTTGCTAGAAAAACTGTTAGTCAGGACCTTCTCTTCCCTACTTTTTCTCCTGAATTATCCCATATTCAAAGAAAAAAGCAAATCACTGAATGATAAGCTTATTGATAACTTAATCACCTGTTGCGTTTAGAGCAAAACTGCTATTAACTACACGTATAAAGAATCGTATAGCCATCTCAGCTAATTCTAGTAAATTATTAAGGCAAGTATAGCTCGCTCCGCCAGCTTCCTACTTGTAGAGATTTTCTCTCTGGCTTACGATTTACTGTCTAAGATTGTGGTTTTGTTCAAGTTAGGTTTGAGGTTTTCATCCTTTCTAAACTGTTAGTCGGCACCTTGCTGGGTAAAAGTTTAGCCTTCGTTAAACGCAACAATTGGTTCTCTCCAAAAAATGTCTACTACTAATAATAAAAATATTGCTAAAAGCACTATAGTTGCTTTATCTCTGCCCACTCTGGGGGCATTCGGCCTTTTGTCGGAAATCGAACTGTGTCGGGAATTTCGGCTAATTTAAGTATTTCTAGCTTTTCAGAATGCTTCAGAAAATCTCACCCTATTGAAGGGAGAGTACATAAATCCATTTCATCTTATATATCCTTGGTTGCCAGCGCACTACCTATCCCCATAGGACCCAAATACCTGCTCGGGGGGGGGGGGGGGGGGGAGAAGAGCAATTAGCGATAGCCTGCAGGTAACCTTAGCTCACGCCGCTCTCTCCGTTAACCGTGCTCAAGCTCCCGCTTATTTTAGTTACTTCACGGGCTTTGCTCAGTATAATTATCCTTTATATCACTGTTTCTTTCTTATTTTGATTTGGATTCTCTTCCTCTTTTCCTACGATCGTTTCCCCTCCTAAACCTTTCTCCTTTTCTTTCAATCATCTTCCCTCAGGTAGTGTTTAAACTCCGGATTAACCTACCAACCTTGTGTGCGGAATGCTTATCATTGATTACGATTACCTTAAAATTGCATAATGGCTTAGTTGAATAACACGTTCTATTTATAACGTATGTTTTATGTACTAAAAATAATGAATAAGAAATAAAATAAAATTTGCATTTGTGTAATCTTGTAGGTTCAGCTAATTATATTTTCATTTTGTTTGCCCTGAGAAAACGTTTGCATGATTTCCTAAAATTATTTTAATTTAATTGAGGGAGACTTCACTACCTCCGCAGTACGGCTTATTCCGCAGCACTTGAAATATATCTTTCCTCGATGCAGGAGACGAGTTGAGCCAACTATTTAATTTCTCTTTACTATGAATTTCAAAACGACAAATGCTACCACCGGGTGATAGAATCGTGAAACCTGTGTTGTGTTCCGTTTGTGAAGTTCGATATTTTTTATAAAATCATATGTATTTCGATGATTCATTTATGAGTTAGTGGTAGTAGTGAAGCATATTATTCGACTTTTCATATTGCGCATTTAGACAAGGTACCACGGATTTAAGAACAATTACTACTAGTATAAGAAAAAAAAACTAAAAGTTATTAAATTCAATTTAGACAACCAAGGCCGATGAAATTTTATGAACTGGATTTCTGTCGCAAATAGGCTATGGAGTAATTAAATTTCTATGTCATAATAATAATAATACCGACAGTAGTGGCTACGCTGGCTAAAGCGCAGCGTTAGGTCTTTGCTGACTCGGTAGACGCGTGGGTTCGAGCCCCACCGTCGGCCGTCCTTGAAATGGTTTTCCGTGGTTTCCCATTTTCAACAGCAGGCAAATGCTGGGACGGTACCATCGGACAGGCCACGGCTGCTTCCTTCCACATCCTTGCCCAGTTTCATTCCTCTTCACCCATTCCGTCTCTCGTCCCGACACGCAGGTCGCCCATGGGCGTCGACTAGAATGACCTAAACTCGGCCTCTCAGGAGACCACACGACAAAAAATAATAATAATAATATTAATAATAACCCCTGGCACTACAGCCTATTAGGGCCTAGGCCTGTCAAGTGACCGCTGCCCTGCCATTTGGCTTGCAGATATTGGGGTGACGCGTGGTCAGCGCGTCGGGTCCCCTCGGACGTTAATCTTGGTTTTCGTGACCGGGGCGTTGCCTCACTGTCAGACAGCTATTCAATTGCAGTGTTGCCAAATCTTGAAATGGGAAAGAACTAAACCCTGAGCTTTTAAACAACAGAAAGGCACCAGCTGGACTCTATGATTCAAAACACTAGAAAAAGACCAAAAAAATATAAATATAAAACGGATTTTCTTTTAACTTACATTTATTTCAAAAAAATCTTCTTCACTTTCGGAGCCTGCTACCGGTATTACATATTTAGAGCAGGAAGGTGTAGTACTGCTGTATCTCTGCATACTTCCAATTTTGGCCAATATCCTGCAGCGTACTAGCCTACTAGGCAAGGAACAAACCTCGTCCGTGGGTTTGAGATAGATTTACAATACTAACTATGGTTGCGTAGGATCCTTCGCATGAAACTGGGAAATCCCCTGACAGCTTTCGCATGAAACTGGGAAATCCCCTGGCAGCTGGGAAGAAAATAGAGGATAGGCGGATTCTTTGTACAAGTGCTCTAGCACTGAGCACTGTTGTGCTTACTTAGCATGTATGCACGAGAATGAGAATTAAAAGGACTTCCCCTGCTGGAGTGTTGACCTTGACACGTGTAAGGCTGAACTTTGCCTATTTTAATTGATTAACTTTATTAAAATTATTACATGGCTTTGAGGATTTACTTATTACTCATAGTAGACAATTTCATGGACAAATCCGTTAAGCACCCGATTTGGCACTGCTTTTATTGAAATAACACCAGTATTTCGCTATGGCGCTATATGAGAATTTATGGCACCTGATGAACTTCAGAAACACCAGATCTGGTGCTACAAACACCAAATTGGCAACAGTGATCAATTGTCCTCACGAGGTTGCGTGCACCCCGTTCCAGCCCCCTCGTCAGTTTCTAAAATCCCTGACGGAGCCAGGAATCTAACCCGGGGCCTCCAGATGAGACGCAGGTGCGCTACCCCAACACCACGGGGCCGGCCTAATTTCTACGTAAATTTTTTGAAACTCTTTCCCTTAATTAATCATGTTTACCATCAACCTCTTAATATTGCGGTTTTAGCAGAGTTTCCCCTATAATTTCGGTAACATAATAATATAATAATATCGTATGGCCTCGGGTGCCTGGTGCAAGCTTTGTTAATTGACACCCAGAGGGTAGCTTGCATGTCGAATTTCGTCGTTCCTTTGAACGCTGTGAAATGCAAGGAGGTTAGATATCTAAGCTCCTTGACACTACAGCGCTTTCTAGTAGAGAATGAAGGAACTTTGTGTTGGCGGAAAATCCCGAGATTAATTTTGCCATTGAACACAGCCTACTGAATTCAAATGGGTTCTTTTTAACATGCCAACAACGTATGACATTCATGTCGTGATTTTTGTCGACTTTCAAAAATTACTTACCACGGCCAGGGGCGAACCTGCAAGCTTGGAGTTGGTAATCCGACACGTTAACCACTCACCCACCGTGGCAAGCTATAATTTCGGTGAGAGATACAGAGAGTTACGTTTAGGTACACTTAACTTAGGTTGATATAAAATAGTCATCATTTTCTTCGGCTTATCCCAATTAATTGGGGTCGCCGGAGCCAACCAGGCTCATTTTGGTTTTGGCCGGGGATTTAAGACCGGATGCCCTTCCTGACGCCACGTGATTTTTCAATTGAAAATTTCGCCCAGCTGTCACCGGGATTCGATCCCCGGCCGTCCGGGTGAAAGACGAGCAGCTAAGCCACTGCGCCATCACGCTCCCCTGATATAAAATAGAGTGATACGCTATAATACCCGTGATTTACTATTTGAATTTGTATCTTTAATAATGTAATTATTCTTTCAACAATAATAATGCCAGTTTTCAAATACAGTTCCACTCTATTTAGCAAGTGTTAATGTTTTCATTGAAACACTGTGCTTATTGTTGAAGATCGATCCATGTCGAATTCCTTGCTATTGCGGAGCACCGCAGTGTTCTTGTCTCCACTGTTAGCTAGCTTATTACGACAGCTTGACACATGTTATCCTCGACAAGACATCCTTAGCACTCTTGTTGGCACAGCCAAGGCCTTTTTTGTTTTCAAATCACAGGACATGCTGAAGAAGAAAGGAGCTGCTATCATAAATTGTTTGGAAGACGAAAGACTCGTCTCACAAGTAATTTCCCGAATGACAAAACATAATTTATAAATTCCAAAACTAAGTTATCCTGATATTACAGTGTACAAAACACGCTTGATACTTGTTGTTGTAATATGACTATACGTACTAGTATGGTGATACCATTTAGCCTACATATCTGAGTCAGTAACGTTTCTCTGTTTCAAAGAATAACAGATTCTTTCGTTTTGTTTTATGTTGTTATTGTCGATTGAGGGACTTAGCGTCATCGTATTCATGCCGCCCCGTGTACTTGTGTGTGTGGAAATTGCACGATAACCTGTGTTATTATAATGGCTGTATTAGTGTGTGTAGTAGCAATTCAGACGAAGATTGGGAAGGACGTGGTCGTGGCCTTCAGTTAGGACCCATCCCGGCATTTGCTTGGAGTAGAAGTTGTAAACTATGGAAACCACGTCTGGGATGGTGGAGGTGGAAATCAAACCCTTATTTTCTTCTGATCCCGAAGGCCTAGGATGTCTAATTTCCTGCATTGATTGGCTCTTGTCACTTCCTTTCCTGATACCCTCATTCTTCGAGATGTCAAACCTCTTCTTATTTAAGAGTCCACCTCGTGGTGAAGCGACTAGCGTTCTTGGCTGCCGCGACGGAAGTCCTGGTTCGATTTCCGGCTCTGTCAAGAAATTTAATTTTGGTCTGTGGCCTGGTACGGGGTCCACTCGGCCTCGTGAGACAAAACGGAGAAGGGGAGAGGTTGATTCACACTCCAGCCATCCTGGAAGTGGTTTACCGTCGTATCCCACATCTATTCCAAATACCAGGATGGTTCCTATCTTAAGGCCGCGGCCGCTTTCATCCCAATCCTCACCTGAATTACGAATACTCACACTAATACAGCCACCACAAAAAACACAGGTTAACAGAAAAACTTCCACACTCACCCAAGTATATGATGTCCAAGCCCCTCAAATGAAACAACAACAAAGCCTTCTGTAAGAGCCCCTACAAGAAGCAGGACGGGTGTAGCCTCACCTTGGATAGCGCTATACCCTCAAGGGCTGACGGTTGCCGACCTCGAGGGATTCCCGTCCTGGATCCAGACTCTTTTCCTTTCAGTAGCTTTGAGGCGTATTCTCTCCTCTTTCCCTCTCCTGCCTATCAAGCACTGAAAATAGTACGTTTTGTCATTTTATTGTACGAGCAGAAGAAACCACTCTGGTAACACTCGGTGCCCTGCAATGCAAGAGAGAATTGGCGAGTCTGCTCTACCTCAGCATTGGTGTGAAAGTGACGTCCTGAGCGTGCAAGGAGAATGTGATGGGCCCGGGCACGGCCAAAACTCAGTATGGACGCCACGTCTGCCACCGTCATGCGCCTGTCCGCTAACACCATATCCTGTACTCGAGCAGTAATGTTTTTAATTCGTGGATGTGGAGGGATGCCCACTTCATCCTCCACACTCTGCCGTCCTTCGCTGAACATAAAAAACCAGCGACCGACCATTTGACGAGACATGACCGCATCACCATACACGGTGTGTAGGCGTTCATGGATGGCTGACACTCTAGTCCCACGTGTCCATTCATACCGGATAACAGTACTAATATCCATTGGTGACCACGTTGTCAGCGCACGTCTATCATTGTGAGTTGTACACGAATGATATCGAGCATGCCGGTCTGCTGCTCCTCTCTCTTTGTCGGCGCTCTGCGCATGTGTCAGTAAACCCCCGCTAACGCTCCTTCCTTCGTTGAACCAGCCACGGGTGTGGATTATTATGACAATTGTTTGTGTACAATCTGCTTGTGCAAAGAAAATGACGAAACTTACTTTTCAGAACATTCCTAGTATTAGGGCCCCTAGTCTTTTTTTTTTCAATGCTTGATGAGACGTGCACACCAAAATTTCAATGTTATGCAGTTTCCATCTCTAAAATGTAGGCCTATATCATGTTCGATTATGTCAAAATGTAAATACGATGCACGTCCAGAAAGTAAGCTCCGTTTGGTAATTAAATTAAATTGTGTACAGATACAGAAAAAATATTTATTGCACAACATTCTACACCTCTTAAACTACCTTTTCACATAACTGCCGAACTTTTGCAGGCATTTGTCATAGCGTGGCACAAGTTTTTGGATACCTTCTTCATAGAAGTTTGCCGCCGACCCGTAAACGAGAGTGAAGACTCCCCTTAAGATGTCCTACTGTTTGGCCATCACTGTTAGGCAAATTGCGTATGTGGTCAGGAGAACTCCTAAACATACGCAGTTCTCCTGGTAAGCACGCAATTTGCCTAACAGTAGTGACCAAACAGTAGGATATCTTAAGGGGAGTCTTCACTCTCGTTTACGGGTCGGCGGCAAACTTCTATGAAGAGGTATCCAAAAACTTGTGCCACGCTATGACAAATGCCTGCAAAAGTTCGGCAGTTATGTGAAAAGGTAGTTTAAGAGGTGTAGAATGTTGTGCAATAAATATTTTTTCTGTAACTGTACACAATTTAATTTAATTTAATTACCAAACGGAGCTTACTTTCTGGACGTGCCTCGTATTATATGTCAGAAAACTGTACTAAAATGAGGGTCATTAAAGTACTAGATTTCATTATGATACAGTTTCTCCCACCAATCAGAGCTCATGATTTTCATTATGAAACAGTTGTGCGATCAATTATGTACTTGATAGCTTCGCACATGCAAACAATATCCAACATGTCGGACATGAATTACATGATTTGAAAGTTGTCAATGTAAAGGATATCCGATCAATGCATAAACAAACTGGGGAATATGACAAAGAAATAGCACTGTTCCTTAATATCCGCAACTACAATTTCTACACAGGACATTGCATTCGTATGATTTCGCCGACAATTTTAGTGAATGCTGTTGTTGATATAAACACACCAGAATGTCATGGAGGCAGCAAGCATATGACATTAGATCCATGGAAATCAATCAATAACCCAGCTCTGTTCAGTAAAGGGGTTTCTTATGCGAAACGTTTCCGCCAGATGTCATGACTGTTCTATTTGGGACTCCATTGATTTGCCTTCCGTTGACATTCTATACGCATCGAATTTGAAGAATAACTATTGATAATACGATATATTTTATTTTTAAAGCGTTTGTAACAGCCTATTTTGTGTTATTTGACCAAAATAACAAAATGATCCCACATAGTACCTGTGCGTGCTCTGTTGGTGCTAGTTCAGGATGAACAATGTTTCAAAGCTTTAGAATTTGTTATTGGGTAGAGAGCAAATGCTGAACCCACACAATTCCCAAGAAAAAGAAGAACAAAGCTTTGGAAGGACTTAGATCCTTAGTGTGAATCCAGCGCATGCGCTCATCACTAAAGTCAACTGACAGAATCTCGACAGATATTTATGAATAGTTTTATGATAGAACATACAACAAAATTATAATTATCGTCGAACATAAACAGTCGTGTGCATTTCGCTTATAATGGTAATTAAGACACTCGTATGGAAATTATGAAACTCGTTTCGCTCGTTTTTTTTAAACATAGTCGTGTCTTAATTATTGCCATTATGGGCTCGTTGCATAATGTAGTATTAACGAACACTGCAATCCTTTCGAAACATTAATAGAAATAGTGAATAAATAACGAAACCTCTAATATTTGTGTATTACCTGCTTTTAGAACGACCACACTTTGGATTCTAATCTCGCACACTGCAAATACACCTGTGGCAGTTATATTTGTTCCATCATCACAATGCTGTGCATATATATTTCGATCAATGGCATTTTATCCGTGACAATCTCAGCGGAAACTCTCTTCGTCATTAACTTAGCTCCTGAGGGTTCTCAATGAGGTTCAGGTCCGGAGAGCTGCCAGGCCAAACCAAACTTTCATTTTGTTTGCCACAAAGGAACTTTGTCGCTTTTTCTTTTAGCCTTGTAACAAAGTGCAGAGTCGTGCATGGATAGACATTTGCCGTCTGAAAACATTACTAACTTGCGAAAACAGGCATATCTTAAGACCATTGATGTGCAGATATTGGTTCATGGTTCCTTTCAAAACATAAAGATGGTCAGTTCCAGTACAGCTGATGAAAGAACATAATGTCACTTATCTTTATCACTTCACTGCAGCACATAATTTACAGAAAAAGAAGGAACGAAGAACAAATCGTCGATAAATCACAAGTAACACTGCTATAGAAGGAACGAGGAATGGCATAATTGGTGTATTTTCCATTGTTGAGCTAAGTTATTAGGTATTATTGTTTTAAGGGGCTGAACAGCGAACTATTGAGTTTCTTAAAGGAATTCTGAATGTTCATGATGCTTACAGAAATGTGTATAATAAAAACCAACCCTTTTTTTGTTGTTGTTGTCGTCAATGTTGTTGTTGTTGTTGTTGTTGTTTAGGGGCTAAGAACATATTTGAGCACGTACGTACTACTTTCAATTCCATCGCATGATTACGACACTAGATATAAGAACGTAATTTTAAAATTTCGCACAGCCGCCATCTTAATGTCATGTATACAATTCAACTAAATAGATACCAGTGCATTACAATATGTATAAACTTTTAATGTACCATATTTCACTCCACTCAGATGGTTAAATCGCGAGAAAGTCTATAAAAATATTTCAACTTCGCTTGGCCGCCATGTTCGTTTTGTACTTTACAGGTTTATGAAAGTTACATAAATAAACTTGTATCAGTGCCCTTTATCACCGTACAAAATTTCAGGGAGATATCTGTAATAGTTTCGGAAATGTAGAATGTCAGTGAAATATTTCGCACAGCCGCTATTTTGAGGTTATGTAAACAATTGAACTAAATTAGATGTGAGTGCATTACAATGTGTATAAACATTTGCTGTACAACGTTTCATTGCGTATGGATGGTTAAATCGAGAGAAAAGTCTATTTAAAAGTTTCAACTTCGCCTGGCCGCCATGTTGGTTTTGTAGTTACCAGGTTTTTGAAAGTCTCATAGGTAAATTTGTAGTAGTGCCCTTTATCATCGTACAAAATTTCCTGGTGATATCAGTAATAGTTTCGTAGATATTGAATGCTGGTGAAATATTTTGCACATCCGCCATGTTGGATTGGTGAGACGTAATAAAATTTGAAGCCCACGGTGGTGGCGGCCAAAAAGGATGCCATGACCATACCGAGTTTCATTGAAATCGCCCCAGTCGTTTAAATGTTATTAGGGGACATACACACACTGACACACACACATACGCACACACTCACGCACGGACAAAAGGTGATCTCATAAGCCTATTTTTTTTTCATAAAATGAAAATAGGCTAATTAGAAGAATATTATCATAATCAAAATGGTCTCTGGTTTGAAGGAGATATGTAGGAAAATACGAAATTGTTGGCCTAACATCGAGTACAGCACATCAAGTATTAATGCAGGCGTAGATATTCTCGTTACTGAGCGTAACATTGATAAAATATTTATTTTTGCGGAAGTATAATACTACTACTACTACTAATAATAATAATAATAATAATAACAATATTAGTAATATCCTGGAATTATAATATTTGTTAGTAAGAGCCTGGACCGTAGTCATCACGCCTACGAGAAAGGCACGTCCAAAAACAGATCTTGAATGTATGTGACGACACCTGCAATGCTATCTCTTCCAACGTGTAGGATAAACAGGAGGTTTCTTCTATAAAGCTGGAAGGTTAATCATGTGGAATGATGATAAAGTTTTTGGTAGACTGACCCTGTCACAGTCAGCGCATCGCTATTCAAATTAAGGTGAAGCCCTATTAATCATGGGAGACATTTCTTTCAGCCTGCAATCACTGCGGCTGCCCCGTGCATGGAAGAGGCTGGGAGATTGATTACTGGCTGGGCACTGCAGGTACAGCAACAGCTGTTGTGGAGAGCGGGAAATACTGATGCTCACTCCAGAGAGGAAGGAAGGGAAGGGCGAAAAGAAGGAAGGATGTAAGGAAGGAAAGATGGAAGGGAAGGAACGGAAGAGCGGAAAGAAGGAAGGAAGGAAGGAAGGAAGGAAGGAAGGAAGGGAAGGGCGGATGGAAGGAAAGGTTGTAAAGAAGGAAGGAATGAAGGAAGGAAGGAAGGAAGGAAGGAAGGAAGGGCGGAAGGAAGATGGGAAAGAAGGAAGGGAAGGGTATGTCGAAAGGAAGGAAGGCAGGAAATATGGAAGGGAAGGAAGGGAAGAGCGGAAGGAAGTAAGGAAGGAAAAAAGGAAGGAAGGTAAGGGCCGAAGGAAAGAAAGGTTGTAAAGGAGGGAATGAAGGAAGGAAAAGGGAAGTGTAGAGCGAAATGAAGGAAGGAAAGAAAGAAAGAAAGAAGGCAGGAAATATGGAATGAAAGAAGGAAGGAGGAAAGGGAAGGGTGGAAGGAAGAAAGGAAAGAATGAAGGGAAGGGCGAATGGAAGGAAAGAAGGAAGGAGGAAAGGGAAGGGCGGAAGGAAGAAAAGAAGGAAGGAGGAAAGGGAAGGGCGGAAGGAAGAAAAGAAAGAAGGAGGAAAGGGAAGGGTGGGAGGAAGAAAGGAAAGAAGGAATGGCGGACGGAAGGAAGGCAGGACGGGATGGAAGGGAAGGGCAAAAGGAAGGAAGGAAGAGGATAGCTCAAGGAATTCAGCATAGAAGAGAGATAGAAGAGAGAAGGGAGTATGTAGGTGAAAAAAAAAGAGCTAAGAGGGATGAAAGAAATGTTATTTAAGTGTTCTCACACATTATTAACACACACATGATACGGAACTGAGGCGGTATCGAACCCGTTATCCTCAGAGCTAATGGCCAACATTTTCCCGACTACACCACTCAGCCCAATAAAAGAAAGGAAAGGTGGATTATATAAATTTACAGTCATCCAAACAAAGAAAGAGCGCGCTGTTAGTAACTATTCTGGCCAAGTCAGAGTTTTACAGGGGTGTCAGGGTTACTCTTTTCATTCCTTTGAGCTTTGGCTCTCGGCTGAAGAACTAAGCAAGAACGGAAGGTAAAAGAAAGGGTTCGCTTATTCTGTGCACTCCTCAGTCGGACGAGGATGTGGAGCAGGCAGTTACGGACTTCTTCACACAGCTGGACACGGTGTTTTACCACACAGAGATCTTCATTCTCGTACATCGGTGGGATGAGTGCTTCAATGCTAACAGTGATTTTGTCTGATTGTGTTACAAATTCTAGACTGTACGGCCGTTAAACGGAAACAGTTTGAACACGCCTTATATTTCACGAAATGATAAGATGTCTGACTGTCAGAACTTGTAATGAAGACACTATTATTCTGGTTCGTGCAATGGAATCTGAATTTAAGAAAGGACCACAGATGAGCGTGTGCTCTTATGGCTCGTATTTCAATTAAAGAGGACCAGATTGAGAACGCCTGCTCTAGATCCTTGAATGGCAGCGAGGGATACGCTTTTAATGAAACTGGTGGGTGTATGCAACCTCTGAATGGTGCTTTTGAAGTGAGATATTATAATACCTTGTGTACTAACCATTCGACCAATAACTCCAATCCTTTCGAGCTCATATTTTTGAAAGTAGTAAGGAATTGTCGGATAATTGTCTGGTTAGTTGTTTTGACCATATACCTGGTGAATCAGCTGCCCCTAATACTGTTGTAGTATGCAGCCCAACTAGCGCTCTTATCAGGAAGGTCGAAATTCTCTGCTTGCATTCCGTATGGTACTAATGTACAGCAAGCATATCCTGCAAACGATACTGAACCCTATTAAAAATTATAGTGTTCAGTATCGTTTGCGGGACATGGTTGCAGTGCATTTGTACCATACGGAATGCAAGCAGAGAATATCGACCTTCCTGCCAACACGCGTTAGTTGGGCTGCATAAAACAATATTATTAGGGGCAGCTGATTCATCCGGTATAACATATATTGGCTAACCAACAGTACGTTCTGTAGTCCATACATGCCCCGTAAGTTGGGTTTTGTACCAATCATTCAGTGGTGATTACATGTTCTTATTCGTTTCATTAACCATCATGATTATCATCATGTCAAGGTCCTTGTAGTGAACCTTGTCGCTAGAAGCTGACTAGACTAGAAAATAAAATGTTTACTCAGTGGTTTCATCTAGTTCATAAAATATGAGCTCTCTTAGGTCTGCTGTATCTCTCATCTAGCGCTAAGACGCTGTAGTGTACTTGAGGTTAAAGCTAGGTCAGGTTTTTATTCTAAAGTATCTCCTTGAACCTGAAAGGAATGCAATTCGCGTGGACTTAGAATTGCCACTCGACGTCACTCTAGTGTTGTTAAAGCGTGGTGATATTACATTTAGGTAATCCATGACAGTGAAAGCTAAATGACATTGCTTAACATTCAACGCGCTGTGCATTCACAATCACGACAGCTGATGTAACAAAGCGTAACCTGGCATCTCCCAGACACAATTTGCATTAGACATGATAACATTTACTCTTTCGCGAATTAAGTTAATCCTGACATACACTAACTCCCACCCCTTAATTTTGTCTTCGACGATTTCCATTTGGCTCGGAGGCACTTAGTTCTAAGGGAATCGTATTTCTGAATCTATTATAGTTAAAGGCACGTGTCTCAACATTGAATAATATGGCAGAGTTTTCTGGCAATTATCAGTTTATGAGGAAATATTCTTCGTCTCACTAGTACCGTATTATTGTTATAATTGTTATTATTGTTATTATTGTTATCACTGTCTAAAGCATGGGTCAACTAACGGTTTATCAATAGCTCACTGTGCTGTTTCTGGCAACTCCTTTGACATTTAACTAAGACATTAACATTAGTGAAATCAATTTTATCCATTACTCTCATAACACTGATGCGGTCTTATTTAGTATTTTATATTTTGTATTTTTCACCTTCCACACGAGGGAAGATAAATTACTCACACGAATGTTTTCTAGACTTGCTTGGAGCAGGCATCGACAAATTAGTCTGTATGTATGACAATACCGGCCACGGAGGCCAAGAGTGCTAACGCGCTACCTCGTGCCTCGCTGGTATCGTGAGAGCGTGGGATTGAACCCCACCTTGCCCGTCCTCAAAATGGTTTTCCGTGGGTTCCCATTTTCACTCCCAGGCAAATTCCGGGAAGGTTCCATTCAACAGGTCCACATCCGACTTCTTTCCCACTCCCTTTCATGATCTTTCCTTAATTAGACCCAAGTTAGCGGTGACCTGGGCGATCGACCTGTCTTCATCCCCAGTGGTATCTGCTGATTAAGTGTGTCCAGCTCCAAGACAACGTCCTTGTGGTGGTAGAGGATTCATCCCTCGCGGAGTACTTAGTGAATCAGAGATAGGAGGATAAGAAATAAAAAAATAACTTATACGACAAGTTATATTCTGACACATTATTGAAGCTGATCCCATTTCTCGCTCGGGAGAAATAGTTCTTTTGTGGAAACTATACGCTTTGGTGTATGAATTTGTAAAGTTTTATAATGATCACCGAAAAAACGAAAACGCTCCAAGGCAATTTAGGATATAAAGAGAAGTGTTTCTTTATGGAAAACACCGCTGCGTATCCGTGCGCGTTAAATAGTGCACCACGACCGTGAAGGCAGCTATCAAGAGCTCTGTATTTTATGGTTTTGTGGTGATAAAATGCCGTACTGTAAGTTTGACGCTAAGCACTACTTGAATAGAAAAGTAGCAACTGACCATCCTGTAGGGTGTAGAAAGTAACCTATCAGACATCACCTTGGTCTTGAAAGAGTAAAAACCAATCTTCCTCATTGATGTTGCTATTCCTATGCCACTTAACCTTGAAAAGGAACAAAGAGAGAAGCTCTAAAAATATTCATCACTAGCTGAGGAGCAAGACTATGGAAGCAGGGTCTATAGTCCCGGTGATAATTGCAGTACAAAAGCAAATTTCCACGGAAGATCCACAACTCTCTCGCTGAGCTTGGCTTCCCAAAGAGACTGTTCCTACAACGACAGAGGGCAACGAAGGAAACGTGCCGTACTGTGCAGAAAGTGTTAGCCTTGAATGAAGTGGTGTAGTGAATAGACCAACCATAGTAATTATATAAACGCACAGACAGTTGAAATTAAACCCTGTTCTCTTTGCTATTTGTAGCCGGTCATTGGCAGATTAATAGGGAAAACCTATGAGAAATAAATAGTAAATAATAAATAATAAATCATAAATAATGAATAATAAATAACAAATAATAAATTATAAATAATACATAATACATAAGAAATAAGAAATAAGAAATAAGAAATAAGAAATAAGAAATAAGAAATAAGAAATAAGAAATAAGAAATAAGAAATAAGAAATAAGAAATAAGAAATAATAATTAATAACTAATAATTAATAATTAATAATTAATAATTAATAATTAATAATTAATAATTAATAATTAATAATTAATAATTAATAATAAATAATACATAATACATAAGAAATAACAAACAAGAAGTTCCGTGACGAACTAAAGAGCCTACTTTTCTTAAAATTTTAGATTCATGGCAATGATTAATCTAAATGGATCTATCTAGAATAATGACGAAATTAAATTGGTAATATCGAAATTTATAATTAGTTCGAAATACTGTATACCTGGCATAATGTAGCCTAATAGAGAACTACAGTTGGCAGCCCTGGTGACTGAGTATATTCTTAGTTCCATCTTTTAAGGTACAGAATACAAAATTTGGTTGAAGTCCAATGGATAGCATGGAAGTTCCATGCAGTTAAACATTGCATCTAACAGCGCGCGTAAAATCATGTTGGCATCAATGACATACATGTATTGGTCAGAAATATTCTGAAATAATATGATCTATTGTTGTGTCAATTTAGAATGAAATCCATTAGTTAGTAGAGAAGTTACATGCATTTTAAAATTGGAACTATCAGCAGGCTTAGAATCATGTTGGCAGCACTGGCGTAGGCCTATATTAGTTACTCCAAATTAATCTAGAATGCCAGGTACTAGACGTGCGCAAAGTTTAGAGCTATTGGCTTGCATACTTTCTGATATATTGATATTAGGGTAACAAAAATACAGACAGTATTTATTAACAGTTGGCAGCCCTGGTTGCTCCTAAATATACGCATAGTCATATCTGTTATGGTACACATAACACACACGAAATTTGGTTAAATCCAAATGATAGTATAGAAGTTACGTGTATTTAAAGTTGGACCTCTCAGCAGGCTTAGAATCATGTTGGTAGCACTGACGTATATAGGTTACTCCAAACTAATATAGAATGTCAGGTACTATGCGTGTGCAAAGTTTAAAGCTGCCTGCTTGCATACTTTCTGATATATTTGTATTTGTATAAAAACTATAGGGAGTGCATTTATTAACAGTTGGCAGCCCTGGTGGCTCTTAGGAATATGCTCATTCATATCTGTGTATTTACACATAGTACATACGAAATTTGGTTGAATTTCAATTGATAGCGTAGAAGTTATATGCATTTAAAAATTGGACCTATCAGCAATCTTATAATCATTTTGGCAACAGTACCATGTATGGCCTCCTGTAAATTAAACTGCAATATTATTATCTATTCGTGTGCCAATTTTGAAATAGCTCCCATTCATACTTTCCAAGATATCCAACATGGAGCTCAAATTTCAATTGCGATTTTTCATCAGTTGGTAGCACTGACAGCATTTTCAAATATGGCCTTGAGATATTCAGGTATAGATCTTTACTTCTACCAAATTTTGTTTCGATTGCTCCAGCCGTTTAGGAGTTGATTGGGGGACACACACACACAGCCAGACAAACAGACAGACACACACACATTTGCCCGATCTCATAAGTCTACTTTTTCCTCATTTTTGCAAAATGTGAAAAGTAGGCTAAAAATAATACACTAAATAATAAATAAATAAATAAATAAACAAATAAATAAATACTCGTGGCACTGAATTGTGAAGCCGTCATTCACTGCACGTGCAGTATAGTAGTCAAAAAGCCATTAACACATAAATATGTTAAGAACTCGGCGTTGATGCTACTAACAATGCTGACATTATAACTTGGTTCACAGTCACTAGACAATACTGAGCTAATTGTGCACATTGTTATGAACCTGTCAACAACAGATCTTTCAGCTATTATTGAATAAAAGGCTGAGTTTGTGGATACTAAAAGTCTTGGACTATCACTGAGAAGTCCTTCCATAGCTAATATACTTCCCATAGCATCAATGCCCATGTCTGTCCGTATGAATACTATAACAATGGACTCTTTTTGCTCATATTGGTAGTGTACACAATGGACAGGGCGAACAATGCCGTCGAGAGAGGATATCTTACTGCCCCACTGTAAAAAGCCACGTTGAAATAGCTGATGGTGCAAAGAAAGAGCTGCTCAGCTTTGCTCCTTTTGTGAGCGCGTCTTTAGTAAGTCACTTCGCTGTGTGCCTTATCCCTGGATATAAGCCCTGCCCCTAGTCCTTCCATTTCATAGGTCACTGACCGCATCGGCTTTCTCTTGACTGATGTCTTACCAATATATTTTTTAAATTTATTTTTTATTTTTTCTGTTTGTTGTTCATTATTTATTTATTATATTACTTACCTATTTATTTGTTCATTTGATGTTCATTAATTAATTAATTAATGCATTTATTTATTTATCTATTTATTTCTTCATTTTTGTTCATTAATTTATTTATTGATTTATTGATATATTGATTGATCGATTTATTTATTTATTTATTTATATGTATTTGTTTATTTTGTTTCTTTGTTTGTTTGTTTGTTACAATGCTCATTGATAGGAAAACTAAATAATAATATTAGACATCTTATAAAACAATGTTGAAATAATATAGAACAGAAAATACTAAAGATAAAGTAGTACTCCATGGAAAGGAAGAAATTCATATCTGTAAGAAACAATCGGCTGAATATAATCTGTACTCGAAGTTTCAATTCTCTTTTGAAGTAAGCTTCAATCATAAGGCTAGGGTGGATGTAGGACTATCCGGTGTTCCTTTCGCAAATAATTTAATAGTACTCTCAGAAATGTTCATGAATATAAAAAAAATCCTCAATTTCATGCTCTTTGTCAATTGAATATGTATCATAAATGTTCATTATTTGGAGAAATATTTAATGCATAAGTGGCATTTCGCTTCATTCAGTTTCACCTCATTAGATTAAAATTATTATTTTTAAACATGCATAATACAGTATTTTAAGCTTTCTCTCTCAAAGAGTAATAGTTAAATATGAACGTCCAGTAGTCCACGAAGATGACTTTATCACTTCCAATAGAACTGTCCACGGTCAGGTGAAGCTTACAGTATTTCTAGACGTAGGAGTTCCATGCTTTTGAATGCCTGTATGTAATTTGTATTGTATACTTCATATTTTGTGGAGTTCGAACGGTATTTTACATCCCTTTGTCCAGTACAAATCAACAATTTCTTGGGTTCTGGTCTGGGGACTGGAACGGGCTTCACCCAGCCTCGTGAAGCAAAGGTGGGTTCGATTCCCACCTCAGCTGTTCTAAATGTGGATTTCCACTTCTACTGATGACACACGTTATCAGACAGATTCCACCCACACCCAAGTACATGGAGCAACGTGACCACAATGTCGTAAAGCCCCTAATTGAATCAACAATAAGTGGTACTATTGCTTGCTAAAATTGAAAAGAGAATGTCCTATACCTTCAATGGCTCAGGAGATAATTGCGGTGAACCCTCCGTATGCCTGTCTTGGATGCGTGGCAACGTCTATAAGCAAAGCTTAGCCATGTGCGTTAATGCATGTACCACGACTGCAATGGACTACTGAAGCAAGTTTGGACATCAAATGTTTTTAATCTCGGCGCTGAAAGTGACCATCCAGAGTGTGTTTCTCATCCAGAGTGTGTTTCTCCCAAGGCTTTTACAAATTTCCTCCATTGAAATCCTGGGATAGTACGTTATCACAAGTACCGAAGCATCTACCCAATCTTTGATCCTAATAATGACAGTGTGGGACGCTAATACAGTCACTATAACAACACAAGTTATCAGGCAAATCCAACACACGTCCAAATTCATGGGTCAGGTGGCCAAGACGTCACATATCAATTAAATTAATTCACAACATCAACAATAACAAACATTATTATCCCTCCGTTGGTTGCGTGGATTACTATTGTAGTCCAGGTACAGTTTTATTTCTGCGAACATAATACACTAGATACTGTTCAGTACCATTCCTAGAAGATCTCCCCAATACAATCACCATGAAATATTACATCAATGACCAATAGCGTGTCAGTGGCGTACCAAATAAATAACTTGGACTACAACTGTACTCCACGCGATTATTTACGGAACGACACTAGAACTTTGTAGGTTGCTGTTATAGATACTGCATTGTATAGAATTGGGAAACTGAATAAAATTATGAACACAATTTGTAAAAAAAAGTAGTTCCGTGAAGAACTATACAGCCTATTTTCATATATCCTACTCATGTTAATTGCCTCTATCAACATACAAAATTTCAGTTTGAAGGTTGTGATAGATTCGTAGATATTGAGAACCGTCTAAATATTTCAGATGGTCGCCAGGTTGGATTTTTATTTTTGGTACTGTTACATTAAGATTATTGTGTACGTGTGGTATTCAAACTTCAATCGCATAATTAGAACACAAGAAGTTAAAACCAGATTTTAAATTATCGCACAGCTGCCATCTTGTGATTGTGCGAACAATTGAAATAAATTAGATGCCAGTGGATTAACATTTGTATAAACATTTAACGTGCAACGTATCACTGCAGTCGGATAGTTAATTCTCGAGAAACGTCCATTTAAATATCTATACTTTGCGTCGCCACCATGTTGGATTTGTGCTCACCAGGTTACTGAAAGTCCTATAGGTGAACATATGTTCATAGCCTCTATGAACATGAAAAATTCAGTTTGATTGCAGAAAAAGATTCATAGATATTGAGAACCGTCTAAATATTTCGGATGCTCGCCATTTTGGTTTGTTATATGTATAGGTCATAGAGTTATGTACCATTCAAGGCCAATTATTGCCTAGGTTCATTATTCAATCTTTCACTTCGTTCGCATGATTACGACACAAGAAATAAAAACTTAATTTTAAAATTTCGCACAGCCGCCATCTTGAGGTTATATAAACAATTCAACTAAATTAGATGCCATTGCATTACAATATGTAAAATCATTTACTGTACCACATTTCACTGCGCTCAGTGAGTTAAAATACGAGAAAAGTCTATTAAAATATTTCAAATTTGCTTGGCCGCCATGTTCGTTTTGTACTTTACAGGTTTATGAAAGTTACATAAATAAACTTGTATCAGTGCCCTTTATCACCGTACAAAATTTCAGGGAGATATCTGTAATAGTTTCGGAAATGTAGAATGTCAGTGAAATATTTCGCACAGCCGCTATTTTGAGGTTATGTAAACAAATGAACTAAATTAGACTCCAGTGCATTACAATGTGTATAAGCATTTGCTGTACCAGGTTTCATTAAGTTTGGATAGTTAAATCGCGAGAAAAGTTTATTTAAATGTCTCAACTTTGCTTGGCCGCCATGTTGGTTTTGTAGTCACCAAGTTTTTGAAAGTCTCATAGGTGAACTTCTAGTAGTGCCCTTTATCACCGTACACAATTTCAGGGCGATATCGGTAATAGTTTCGGAGATGCTGAATGCTGGTGAAATATTTCGCACAGCCGCCATATTGGATTGGTCAGACATAACGAAATTTGAAGGGCACGGTCGGGGTCGGCAAGAATAGTGCTATGATCTTACCGAGTTTCATTGTAATCGCTCCAGCCGTTTAGAAGTTATTAGGGACACACACACACACACACACACACACACACACACACACACACACGGACAAAAGGTGATCTCATAAGCCTATTTTTTCATAAAATGAAAATAGGCTAAAAACGCATCTGTTTGCAAATATTTCATGTTTTTAATCAATACTGGAAATATTAATAAATTTATTTCAAATGTTCAAATTAATGCTGTGTCAAAATTATTATGGTGTTTAGAGCCATTTCCAGTGTTGCCTTAGTCATCGAAATTTGATGATTTTCAGTCGGTGAACACAATTATACCCAATTTTATTATTATCATCATCAGATCCATTACACTTAGTCTATTACATACAGGCCTATGCCTAAAAGTGTGAGTGAAAGTATTTACAATACGCACACTTATTTAGTTGCAGTAATAGTAGAAATAATGCAACTAGTCAATATTAGCTTGTTAGTTATAGTCTATGTGAAGTTTTGTCGATATATTAATAGCGGAGATTGACCTCCAAATTTGCTTGCTTAGTGTGATTATTGTTAAATGGTCAATTCAGATTGTATTGTACAGGCTACTTATCTGGTTGAGTCGTATGCGGTACCGGATGAGAGCAGTTAACTTCGTCACTGTCTGCTCTCAACGGGGGGCAGTTTCCTGTGTGTGAGGATCTCTTATCTTCTTGGGCTTTCCTACTGTCACATTCCTAAGTGTCTGTCTTCGTCATGGGAATAACCCATCACAATTGGGTATAATCGTGTTGACCGACTGAAAATCGTGTCAAAATAATTGGTATTTCATGTATTTGTCTATGATTAGTATGTTTATCAAACTCCACCCTTCTTGTAAATTCCAATCAAGATAAAAATAGGTAATTAAATGCCCATTATCCGGTAATAATTGGCCTACGATTGAAATTCACGCGACTACTCGCGTTATATTTTCGAGCGCGACCACCGGAGGGTTTGTCACTGTGCACCAGGGGTGTACAGTCTGTTGAAAGGAATACAATCCGCTGGATCCTTTGAGCTAAAGCTGCTTCCCCCATTCTGTAGGTCTAAACTGGGGTGCAAAGTTAAAATATGTGCAGTATTTGGCACGAACAATATAATTTTTGGGACATAAATCTGTCTTACGTGGGAAGGCAGGTAAAGTTAGTGTAAAGCTGTGTCCCAGAGGGGATTGTGCTATGCAAACTGAGCAGCGAATAGCGGAATTGCTTTCCGAACGTGCTGCAGTATAATTGAAGTTGGTGGCTGCCTGCATAAAACATGGCGTGTGTGAAGTTTACAGGCTGTGATTGCTTCTTCTCTTGTGTCTCATCCTATTGTCATTCTAGCCACTTGAAACTTCTTTAAGTTCTTCAAGTTGCCACTCTTTCATCCAGTTTAAGGCAGATCTCCATGCTTCCCGTTTGAATGTTCTTTCATTTAATATAGGCTAACAAGTCTATTCCATTCTGATCTGACGACTATCTGCTTCTAATACAACCAGCCATATTATTTACAAAGGTACCAGATAGTGCCTAACCAGGTGATGGGTGTTATGATCGGTGCCACCGAGATAAACCTAAACCCAAAAATGGTGATGAAAACCATGATGGTCTGCGGGGTCAGGACTGACGATCTTATAGACTGGAGGTTGGTTGGTTCCTCAGTTTAGGGGCTGCGACAACGCGATCATGTAGCCCCGTGAACTTTGGGTGTGTGTAGAATCTCCCTAATCTTAATTGTGATGGCTGTATTAGTGTGTGTTATCTGTAATTTAGATAATAATAATAATATCGTATGGCCTCGAGTGCCCGGTGCAAGCTTTGTAATTTGACACCCAGAGGGTAGCTTGTATGTCGAATTTCGTTGTTCCTTGAATCACTGTGAAAGTCAAGGAGGTTAGATTATCTAAGCTCCTTGAACAAAATAGCGCTTTCTAGTAGAGAAATGAGGAACTTTTGTGTTGGCGGAAACTCCCGAGATTAATTTTGCCATTATGAACACGACCTACTGAATTCAAATCGGTTCTTTGACATGCCAACATCGTATGACATGCGTGTCGTATTTTTGCCACCTTTCAAAAATCACTTACCACGGCCAGGAGCGAACCTGCAATATTGGGGTTAGTAGACCGACACGCTATCCAGTGGCAAGCTTGTAATTCAGGTAAGGACTGCAGACGAACAATTTTAAGAACAGTAGTTCCTACTTTTGCTACCAAATCCTACCGTCAACGATACCTAGCTGCGAACTTGGCTACTAGATGCCACCGCATCCGGCAATTGGCGGTGAACGTTGGTACTTTTAATAGACTGAAAATCAAATCTAACCTACAAATTTAGCTTCACATAATTGTAGTTAGTGGAAGGTTCTTTTACATGCCATAAATCTGGGACATGGGCCCGCTGGCTTTACTTCTCCTTCGAAAGAAGGCATACTGAGGAACTTTTGACTTCGGCCGCGTTTGAACCCGCAATCTTGGGCATAGAAGCTCAGCATACTACCAACTACGCCACCGAAGCCGCCTATCGACTGGAGGTTCAAAGCTCTTAGAGGCACTATCTTAATCTGAGACCACCTCGTGGTGTAGCAACTAGCATTCTTGGCTGTCACACCGGGGTCCGATTTCTATTCCCGGCTCTAGCAGGGCATTTAATTCTGATCTCAGGACTGGAACGGGGCACAATTAATTAACCTCGTGAGGCAAAACTGAGAAGAGGTGGGTTCGATTCCTAGCTCAGCCTAGAAGTGTTTTTCCCGTGGTTTATCACTTCTACTCCAGGTAAATGCCGAGATGGTTCTTAAGTTAAGGCCTCGGCAGCATCCTACCCAAATCCTGCCAAAATTACAAATATACACACTAGTACAGACTTCACAGTGGCACAGGTTATCAGATGAATTCTACACACCCAAGTACACGGGGCTATAAGGCCACGACGTCGCAACCCTAGCAAAAGAATCAACAACAACAACAACAACAACAAGGCATAGCCTATTGCTGTAATGCACGCCCCTCATCTCGGTGATCAAGGACATCACCACGTAAACTGACAGAATAGCGCCTCTACATCTAAGAAGCGGTCGGAGGATGGCCGCATTGGTAAAAGTGACTAAATGCACCTGCCTGGACAGCAGAAAATTTGGGTTCGAATTCCCATTTGGGTCACATTTTCAAATCTTACTAAAAAAGAAACCTGCACATTCATTTTATCATGACTAAAAAGATTACGTAAATTACAATATGAGGTACACACGAAGGGAGTTAGTTAGTTAGTTCGTGTGTTATTTATTTATGTGCCGTATTTCTCTATTTGAATGTTCTCGGCGTTGACTCAGGATCGACATTTACATTATATTGCGCATAATAGTACCGAAATAATGCCCAAAGTGTAGCCCTGTGTATTATTTGATCAGCTGATCTACATCAACAATAGAAACTTAGCACCACGGCTCAGCTGTTCCCAGCTCCCGCATTTCCTCCACGTTCATTCTTTTGAAATACAGAGTACTATCGGACCCGTGCGAGAAATCTCGCATGTTCATAAGCCACACTTTCCCCAATAGGTTTATAATGAGACACTTAAGGAGAAAGATTGTTATGTTTTTATTTGAACCAAATGATTATAGAACACTATTTACGTTTCAGGCGTCCCTACGGTCAAAATGCGAACTGAACAGCAATGATGTCGCGTATTTTCCTACAGCAACAGTATTTGCAAATCGCACACTTCTTACAAAAATTGATATTTATGAAATTAAAATGAAATTCGTCACTGCTAATGCCATTTGTGTGCTAAGTCCATTGATTGACAACTTAGCCGTAACACTCACCGGTTATTCGATATTTAAAAAAATTACGATTTGAGTACGATACTCATTCCTTTAAATTACTGTTTCTGAAATCCATGCAAAATGATAAAGGAAAGACCTCAGAATGTTAAAATGACATGAAACAGGCGTCACAGAGGCCAAAATGTGAAGTGGACAGCAATTATGGAGCGTATCTTCCTGCAGCAACAGAATTTGCAAATCGCACACTTCGTACAGTTTTTTAAAAGTCAATTTTTAAAGAAAGTTTAGATATTTATGAAATTAGAGTGCTATGTATCACTGGTAATGTATATTCTCTTTCGTTTGAATGCTCATTTTTCATGATCGGTCGCTTGAGAGCGCCGCAGGAGGGATCTATACTACTGAAATAATATATATGATAGTTATTGTAGTTTTATGGGGCGGAACTACGATTTCATTTGCCCCCAAGCACACGAAGGAAACTAAGAAAAAGTCTGTGAAAGTAAACTAAAGGTGATAGGTAGCCTATTAGCCGTTAGAGATATGACTGCCGTTGAGCACGACTTCGTTGCAGAATGTTCAACCTAGCACAGGGGAGGGGGGGGGGGGGGATCATTTCACCACCCAATGCAAGCTGAGCACCGGCTGTAGACAACGCTTAGTTCCTAACTTGGCCGTGTGAAATAGTGTCTGAAACTGGTAATATGGAAATAGGGAATACCAGTTCACATAAAGAACATGTGGCCGTTCTTTTCAACTGATGATGATGACTTGCTGCGTGGCTCAGCGGTAATGTTCTCGCCTACTGTGTCCAAGGTTTCAGGATCAAATACTAGCGCAGTCAGCTGGCATTTGAGATAGCGCAAATGCGAGGGAGCAGTGTTAGTAGATTTACTGGCACGTTAAAGATCCTCTTCGGGGCGAAATTGCGGCACCCCGGCATCTCTAAAGGCAGCAGTAGTTAAGAGAGACGTAAAACAGACAACATTATCATTTTTATTTTCATCTGATGGTTTCTTTAATTATTATTTTTGTTTATTTGTTAATTCATATTAGGGGCTTGGAACATGGGATCAAACTCACCTTCTCTCAGTTCTTCCTCACGTGGCTGAGTGAACCCCGTTCCAGTCCTCAAACCAGAATTAAATATCTTGGCAGAGCCAGGAATCACACCCGGGCCTCCGCAGTTATAACCAAGAATGCTAACCACTACGATCAACACCGGCATATGCACTGAGTAGCCAAAAGTCACGGGAAGGGTAGTCCTATGAGAAAATGTGCCGTGTATGACTACTGAGCGTTGTGGCTAGCTTCGGCGGAGCAGAGCGGTCTGTCACAGACACGAGTGTAGTGAGAATGGCAACACGTCCCGAGTTAACCGACTTTGAACGTGGGACGATCATCGGCGCATGGGTCATAACATAACGGGAGATTACATGTGAATTTGGGTTTCCGAGGTCAACAGTGTCGAAGGTGGATCTTCTATATCGCAGAGATAAAGTTAGGTCTCCCATCCGCGATGGGACGACAGGTGTTTACGACCAGACATCACGTCGTCTCAGCAGAACCATTATAGAAGGGCCAATGGGAGTCAGGAACTCAATTCTAGTCGAGTTGATGCCTCGCCGTATTGCTGCCGTTTCGAGGGTTATTAACAACGTATTCCGTGCCTTCCCATGACTTTTGGTCCCTAATTGTATAGTGCAACCGTATGTTATGCGTCACGGCAGATTTCAGATTCTTCCTGTCATTAATGTACAATTGGGGCGACACCCATTTGCTCCCGAATTGTGTCGTTTCTGACATGGTCAATAAGGGAGATGCCCATTGTCCAACGGAGCATTCTCATTTCCATGGCGTGCAGGCGACGTTCTGAAATTTTGTCGGATGGTCGACATTCAACTCCATACAGCGCAACTGGCCGATATATCTTAGATTTGAGACGAAGTGGCATTTTCTTGTCGCAAAGCACACCCGTGACCTCCTTCCACTGCAACCAGGTTGCGTTAACCCTGGCTCTTACTTCATCATTGAAGTTGCCATCACTCTGAAGACGAGATCCAAGGTACCTGAAGCATTCTGTCTTGACTAGATTTTGTCCAGCGACTTGAATGGTACCGTCGCTTAGGTTTAACTCCCGATACTCCGTCTTTATCACATTCAGACATAGGCCATACTGGGAGAGGCGGTTATTCCAGTCTTCAACTTGACATTGGAGTTTTTCTCGGGTGTCATCTGCAACCATTATATCATCTGCATACAGAAGGGTCCAAGGAACATTCCGTTGCAGGTCACGAGTGATGGTGTCCATCACAAGAACAAAAAGGGACGGTGATAGTGCTGAGCCTAGGTGGACGCCAACATTTACAGGAAATTCTTCGAGGTGCCAACAGCACAACTTACTCTGGGTACTGCTGGTGTTCGTGTATAACATCTTGACCACATTTACAAATGACTCTGGCACAACATGGTTGCGGAGCGCATTCCAAATCAACTCATGAGGAACACATGTAGCATCTAATACGCTTTAAATATATTTTTCTCATATGGAAAACATATCAAGATTCTATTTTTTTAAATATTGGTAGAAGATAATTTTATCAAAAACTTGAAATTTTACTAAACCTGGCTTGGCACTTTTAACACAATCACACATAATAACTTGTCATCAAATGGGTTAATATATACCAGGCGAAGCTGTTGCACCTAATAATAATGTTTTATGCATCCCAACTAGCGTTGTTATCATGAAGGTCGATATTTCTCTGCTTGCATTCCGTATGGTGCTAACGCACAGCAAGTACATCCTGCAATCGATACTGAACACTACTAGTTTTCCCTCGATGTGACTACAGACTGATGCGAGGAAAAAATACGAGTAATAATGTTAAGTATTGTTCCAGGATATGCTTGCAGTGCATTAATAACATACGGGATGCAAGCAGAGAAATATCAACCATCCTGATAACACGCGTTAGTTGGGATGCATAAAACAATATAATTAGAAGCACCTGATTTACCCAGTTTAGTGTTGATCGCTGACATGAGGACCAAGGAAATCATGATTTTCTGCTTGATTATAATTTTATATTGCAAAATGAATACTGAATAATATGTAAAATTATTTAAAATATTGTTGATTTTCTTCGTCAACGGGTTCTCAACATGTCTTAACGCAAAACTGCATAGCTCCTTATAGAAAGTTGGTAGCATGCTGAGCTTCTATGCCCAAGATCGCGGGTTCAAATCCGGCCGAAGTCGTCGGATTTTTAAGAGCGTTAAAAATCCCTCAGTCTGCCTTCCTTCGGAGGGAAAGTAAAGCCGGCAGTCCCATGTCATAGATTTATAGTATGTTAAAGAACCTTCCTCTAATTACACCTGTGTGAAGCTAAATTGTATAAGTTAAGAATGTAAACAACGCTCTTAGATTCCTACGTTCGTTGCCAAGAGCTGACTGCGGTGGCATCTGGTAGCTAAGTTCTGAACTAGTAGTCGTTGATGTTGGCGTTTGGCAACAAAATTAGGAACTATTTGAAAAATGCAAAAGTCTGCAGCCCTTACTTGAATTAAAAAACAGATAACACACAATAATACAGTCATCACAATTAACACCGGTTATCAGACAGATTCTACACACACCCAAAGTAAACGGGGCTACATGACCGCGTTGTCGCAGCCCCTAAACCTAAGAACCAACCAACCATCCTTATAGAAATAGGGTGTTGCAGTGCACAAGCTGTCCTTTAGGACGTCTTGTGACGTGAGTATGTATCATGTGTTCATCAGAAAAAGAAACTGATGGTGACAACAATAATAATAATTATTTGGGTGTGTAAAAAGAAAAAATATATATAAATAGCTTTGAAGCGATTTCAGTGTTTCTTTATTGACAATTGATATTACAACTTTTCAGTGGGCCAACACAATATAATCCCAATTACTGAGGCATGCGGGAAAATAACCTGAAAAATAAATACAGTACATGTGATTCGCTTGACGAGCTATACATGTTACTCCATAGTATTCCCCTCCCCCATTCTGTAGTCCATAACAAATATATAATGTTTAATTTTGAAAATATATCTTAGCAAAAAAGTACGGGTTCCTATCTCAGCTAAATCGTAAAAATAAGCAACTTCCTCAGTTGTCCCAAACGTTGAAAAATTAAAATCCACAGCCTGCTTCCAGTCTCCGACCGGGTCAGGAATGGAATGAATGAAGCCCCCCATCTAGCGGCGAGGATATGAAGTGTGCCGGCTGCTGAGGCCTGACGCACTCATCTGGGGCAATGATTAAATGAATGACAGATGAAATGAAATGATAGTGGAGAGTGTTGCTGGAATGAAATATTGACAGGGGAAACCGGAGTACCCGGAGAAAAACCTGTCTACCTCCGTTTTGTCCTGCACATATCTCACATGGAGTGACCGGGATTTGAACCACGGACACAGCGGTGAGAGGCCGGCGTGCTGCCGCCTAAGCCACGGAGGCTTCGTCCCAAACGTTGAAGGACTTTTTTTTTAGGCGTATGGCTTTTAGTCCCGGGAGTGTCCGAGGACATGTTCGGCTCGCCAGTTTTTTAGCTGCTTCGAGGCAGACACCCAAAGGGTGAGCTACACGTACCGTCGCGTGTGGAGTGTTGTCTGGGGAGGAAAGTTTGAATGCAAGGGCAAGGAGTTGGAAGGTAGCGGCTGTGGCATATACACACATCAAAAAAAGTTTTGCATCACCTCGGTTCCCAGATCTCCGGCATATAGACGTTGACTGTGTATATTGTATCCAAGATACAGTCCCTTTGACTGTTCATAGATGTCACTAAAACTGCTCAAAGATGTAAACAACCATGCATGAGCAGGGCCTATTATACGGAGGGGGTACGACAGCCGATCAGTTCCAGTCATTCCACCAGGACGAAGGTACGCTGCTCATGTTGTCTGTAGTTCCACCATGCCTAGAAGGTCAATACCGCAGTTCGATCGCGTCCGCATTGTTACTTTGTGTCAAGAAGGGCTCTCAACCAGGGAAGTTTCCAGGCGTCTCAGAGTGAACCAAAGCGATGTTGTTCGGACATGGAGGAGGTACAGAGATACAGGAACTGTCGATGACAGGCCTCGCTCAGGCCACCCAAGGGCTACTACTGTAGTGGATGACCGCTACTTACGGATTGCCGCTCGGAGGAACCCTGACAGCAATGCCACCATGTTGAATAATGCGTTTCGTTCAGCCACAGGACGTCGTGTTTCAACTCAAACTGTGCGCAATAGGCTGCATGATGCGCAACTTCACTCCCGACGTCCATGGCGAGGTCCAGCTTTGCAACCCCGACACCATGCAGCGCGGTACAGATGGGCCCAACAACATGCTGAATGGACCCCACGGAATTGGCATCACGTTCTCTTCACCGATGAGTGTCGCATATGCCTTCAACCAGACAATCGTCGGAGACGTGTTTGGAGGCACCGTGGTCAGGCTGAACGTCTTAGACACACTGTCCAGCGAGTGCAGCAAGGTGGTGGTTCCCTGATGTTTTGGGGTGGCATTATGTGGGGCCGACGTACGCCACTGGTGGTCATGGAAGGCTCCGAAACGGCTTTACGATACCTGAATGACATCCTCCGACCCATAGTGCAACCATATCGGCAGAATATTGGAGAGGCATTTGTCTTCATGGACGACAATTCTCGACCTCATCGTGCACATCTTGTGAATGCGTTCCTTCAAGATAACGACATCGCTCGACTACAGTGGCCCGCATGTTCGCCAGACATGAACCCTATCGAACATGCCTGGGATATGTTGAAAAGGGCTGTTTATGGACGTCTTGACCCACCAACCACTCTGAGAGATTTACGCCGAATTGTCGTTGAGGAGTGGGACAATTTGGACCAACAGTGTCTTGATGAACTTGTGGATAGTATGCCACGACGAATTCAGGCATGCATCAATGCAAGAGGACGTGCTACTGGGTATTAGAGGTAGTGGTGTGTACTGCAATCTGGACCACAAATGCTGAAAGTCTAGCTGTATGATGGTACAACATGCAATGTGTGGGTCTCATGAGCAATAAAACGAGCTGAAATGTTGTTTGTGTTGATCTCTATTCCCTTTGTATTTAAAGGTTCCGGAACTCTTGGAACCGAGGTGATGCAAAACTTTTTTTGATGTGTGTAGTTAGGGACCAACCCCGGTATTTGCCTGGAAGGAAGATGGGAAACCACAGAAGACCATCTTCAAGGTTGCCGGCGGGGGGATTCGAACCTCCCCACCTCCCGGATATGAGCGACTGCCAGCAGTCATGCCGTAACGACCACGGCTAACTCACCCGGTGTTGAAGGACTATAGGGCCCGGAAAGGTTTCAAATTGTAAGTCCTAGAAAGTTCTATCAAACTCAAAAACTAAATTTCGGAAATCACATCCGGCCTACGTGAAGTTCCGAAAAAAAAAACAGCCTAATATTGCTCGGTCCTTTACTCGTTTTATTTTTGATCCAAATCCTAGCCAAATTAACTTATTTACATAATTCTTTTTAATGTGTTGTTTGGTTCAATACTCTCAGACTTGATTTCATTTCTCGAAGAATCTTCACATCGGAAATACAGTAGTTATAATGACTTAAGTGAAACTCTGAATTGACTTACACCAGTGCTCGTAGAGGTACAACAAAATGCAAACTGCTAATCTAATCGACCGGTATTATAAGGTGCGTTCAAAAAGTAACGAGCCGGAGGCATAATTACAGAAACCAGTACCTGTATGTTAGAACTATTGGCCCTGGCTGTTGAGGCACTTGTCCCGCTGTGACCCGAGGCGGTGAATGGCTGTCTCATAAAATTCCCTGGGCTGCGATGTCAACCAGTTCCGCACGTACAGCTGGACGTCGACGTCCGAGGTGAATCGTTGGCCCCGCAGAGCCCTTTTCAGGGGACCAAACATGGCGTAATCACAGGGAGAGAGGTCTGGACTGTGTGGAGGGTGGCCGACAAGCTCCCATTTGAATTTCAGCAAGAGTGCCGCGACTGTGTTGGCCGTATGAGGTCGTGCATTGTCGTGGAACAGAATGACCCCACGGGTGAGATTGCCTGGTCGTTTTGTTTTGATCGCTTGGCGAAGGGTTAAGGTTTGCGAGTAACGCTGGGTATTCACTGTTGTCCCGTGCGGCATGAAGTGTATGAGAAGGGAGCCATCTTGGTCAAAGAAGGACGTCAGCATTACCTTTCCTGCACTCTTGTGGATGGCCTTGCCTTTTTGGGTGGTGATGACCCTGGATGCTTCCACTGGAGGCTTTGTCGTTTGGATTCTGGTTCGAAGTGATGACACCATGGCTCATCACCAGCTACCACTCGTGCCAGGAATCCATTCCCTTCCCTCGCATAGCGCTGCAGACAGTGGGCCCTTCGACATGCTTCCTGGTGTCGTTGAAGACTGTGGGACACCCATTGGGCACACACTTTGCGCAAGTGCAGTCGTTCCTTCATGATGGTGTGCACACTTCCGACGCTCAATCCGACCACGGTGGCGATTGCATTCACGGCCACTCGGCGGTCCTGGGTAATGAGTGCATCAACCAGCTGGACGTTGTCATCGGTAATGCAGGGGGGTGCCCCAGACCGGACATCATCGGCTAACGACACCCGTCTTTCCCTGAAGCGCTGGTGACACGCCTTGACTTGCAAGGGACATGCAGTGTTCGCCGTACACTTGTGACATTCGGCGATGAATGTCCGTTCCCCCTACTCCTTCCGCTGTCAGGAACCGAACAACACCTCTTTGCTCTTCGGTTGACACCTCCATGTCACTGTTTGCAATACGACTGGCAGCATTGGACGATTGATGCATGCTGCTGCTGGCTTTGTATCGTCACGTGACGTGCACGCGTGCCCTCTAGCGACGAGCTGTGAGTTTCGTTGACTCACACTGGTGATCGTAGGGGTAGAGAATACAAACTGCTAATTTAATCGACCGGAGATGGTTGAGTTTTCGGTGAACTTTCATCTCCTAAAGGTAGCGGCTTCGGTGGCGTAGTTGGTAGCATGCTGAGCTGCTGTTCCCAAGGTAGCGGGTTCAAATCCGGCCAAAGTCGTCGGATTTTTTAAGAGCGTTAAAAATCCTTTACTATGCCTTCCTTCGTAGGGGAAGTAAAACGGGTGGTCCCATGTCATAGATTTATGGCATGTAAAATATCCTTTCACATACTAAACTTGTGTAAAGCTAAATTGTTAGGTTAGATTTCGTCGGAACGCTCTATGAAAGTTCCAACGTTCACCACTAGGTATCATTGATACCTGGTAGCGAAAGTTGTCACTACTTGAAATTGAACGGAACTTGTAGCTCACCCTATTAAGTGTGTCCGCTGGATGCAACTACAGACTTAGGCGAGTCGAACATGTGCTCGGACACTCCCGGCACTAAAAGCCTTACGATAAATAAAATAAATTATAACTAGCGGTCCCGTGCGAGAAATCTCGCATGTTCATAAACCACACTTTCCCCAATAGGTTTTGCAACTCGAACACTTCCCACAAAAATTGGATTTTTAATAAATTACAATGCAATTTGTCACTGATAATGTCATTTGTGTGCCGAGTGTGCTGTAACACTCACCGGTTATTCGATATTTATGAAATTATAGAGGAAAAGTACCAAACATGGAATACGTTCCTAATATGGAATACCCCAATATCTGTTACCAAATATGGAATACGTTCCTAATATGGAATACCCCAATATCTGTTAAGTTTAACTTGGCAGCACTGCATGGAGCAGGTAGAAAGAGGCACAAGGAAGATATCTCTGGTGGTGGGTTGAGGGGATTCACTTGACCTGCGTTCTTAGTCCGTGACAGTCAACTGAGTGTTTTACAACCTTCAAGAAGTTTTGGGAAGGTAAGAATTGCAGTCGTTTACATATTAAGGCTTTATCTAAATTCCAAAACGTTTGCTAGCTTTACGTAGAGTGTAAACTAACCTTTAAAACGATGCAGTGGACAAATACATTTGATGAGCTGGGATACATATTTTGTAAGATGCAAATTAAAAGCTGCTGGGAACCTAATATGGAATACCGTGGTGTTCCTATTGTGGAATAGTATTCCATATTTGGAGCCAAACTTTTGCAGTAGGTACAGGCTGTTCTTTTTTCCTTTAGAACCATGGCCGATCGGAAGGACAATTCGGAGGGAAAGATGCGGAAGAAATGGAAGGAAGTAGACATGCAACACGCTATCACTTCAGTAAGGACAGGGAAAATGGGGTACAAAATTGCAGCAAGTGCATATGGTGTACCAAGAACAACTTTGTTTCGTTTGACAACAAAGAAAAATACAACAGCAGAGGAAGTAGCTAAAACTAAGTTAGGTAGACCAAGTGTTTTTCCACTTGTATTGGAAAACAAGTTAGTGGATTATTTACTGCTGATGGAGAAGACATTTTATGGATTGACTAGGTGAGATATACGGAGACTGGCATATCAGATGGCATTTGCAAACAATATTGTGAACACCTTTTCAAAACATAGGCAATATGCTGGGCGCAAGTGGCTTAAGTTATTTCTTCTGCGTCAAAAAGATGTTATCTCCATCAGAAAAACAACGGGCACGTCTTTCCACAGAGCTAGGGGATTCAACAAGGAAAGTGTGTTTGCGATTTTCGATTTACTGGTGTCAAAATTTGAGAAATATAAGTACGCACCAGACAGAGTATTCAACGTGGACGAGACAGGCCTGTCTGTAGTCCAATTCAAAATCCAGTCTGTTCTTTCACAGAAGGGCACAAAACAGGTGGGTTCGCTGACTTCGGCAGAAAGAGATTCCCTGGTCACTGTAGTGACCTGCATGAGTGCTGGAGGAAATTTCGTTCCTCCGTTACTAATTTTTCCAAGGAAGAATATGAGTAACTTGCTAGAAAAAGGGGCTCCACCTGGCAGCACTGTTACTTGCCATCCGAGTGGCTGGATTCAGTCCAATATATTTACGCAGTGGTTCCGTCATTTTATTGACAAAGTGAAACCTACCTCAGGCGACCCTGTGTTGCCAATCATGGATGGTCACTACACGCATTCTCGCAACCGGGAACTGATCGAATTGGCACGAGAGAACTCTGTACAAATTCTGTGTTTACCCCCCTCATTCTACCCACCGGATGCAGCCTGTGGACAAAACCTTCATGGGGCATTTAAAAACACACTATAGTGAAGAGGTTCGTGTTTTATTACAACAATTGGGAGACCTCTTGCACACTACGATAGAGCTGGAATATTTGGAATGGCCTACCTGAAAGTGCAGACTGGATCAATCGCTGTAAAAGGGGTTCAGAACAACGTGAATCTACCCTGTGAACCGGCATGTCTTTGAAGACAGTGATTTTATTGCTTCTGAGCAAGAAGCAGAGGAAGAAGAAGTGGATGTTTCTAACTCTGCCGCAGAAAGTCCCAAACGCTCTGTGGAATCTCAACGGAACTTAATCGGACCAGAAGACATTTCTCCTGTTCCAAGAACAGCTAGGCGAAAGGGTTCGCAACGAGGAAGGGCTCCAGGGAAAGCTGAGATTCTAACATCATCACCTTACAAAGATAAACTGCTAAACTCTCAGATTCTTTCCTCAAAGAAAGCTAGACCTGCAACTGTGGTACGAGTAGACATTCAAGAGCTAAGTCAACCTTCGTGCAGTGGTTTGAGAGCACCCAAGTCTACGCGGAAAGGAAAGAAGTGAACAAGATATGACAGTTCCTATTTGGATGAGGGATCACTCAGCATTAGTGATAAATCTTCTGATCTTGACATAGAGGAATATGGTAAAAAGAACCCGAGTGATGAAGATGCTACCTGCTTCTATTGTGAGGGAAAATATTCCCTAGATACGAAGGGCGAGATATGGATTCAGTGCTAGGAGTGCATGCAGTGGTGCCATACCGTGTGTTCAAGTGCCGAAGGTGACATATTTGTGTGTGAATATTGCAAATAATTATTTATTATTTTACATTATGTTCATGTGTTTCTTTTTTTAGGCATATAGACTATGAACGTTTATTAAAACAAAATACCTAAGGGACAGATAATAGTATTCCATATTAGAAATACTTTTTTTTACAACAAAAAATGCAGTTTTTATTATATTGTAATTTACAAAAATATTAAGTGTTAATCAGAATGAAAATAAATTGCTGAAAAAGTAGACAGATTGTAGCAACGTAACATGTATTTAGAATTTTAAAATGTCAAAACGGAGGTCGTCATTTTGCTTAAAATAAAAAGGTATTCCATATTTGGCGCTCTTCCTCTACGATTTGGTACCGTACTCATTCCTTTGATTTACTGTTTCTGAAAGCCATGCAAAATGCTTAAGGACAGACCTCACAATGTTAAAATGACATGAAACAGGCGTCACAGCGACCAAAATGTAAAATGGACAGCAATTATACATCACCAGTCTCTGCAAATCGTACACTTCGTACATTTTTTAAAATTATTTTTTTAAAGAAATTATTGATGTTTATGGAATTAGAGTGCAATTCGTCACTGCTAATGTCTATTCTCTTTCATTTGAATGCTCATTTTCACGATCGGTCGCTTGTGAGTGACGCAGGAGGGATCTATACTACTGAAATAATATGTATGATTTACGTAAATTCCCAAGTCCATATCCCCTAAAGGAATAGTGTTCAAGGAAGGTATAGTCCATGACATTAAAGGATATTGAGTTGCTTGCCTGAAGGAATTTCGTTCATCTGCTACTTTAAAGTTCTTCTTATAATTGGAATCTGTGTTCTGCAAGTGTTTAACCTGTAACTGTTAATACCTCTACACATTTTTAACGTCTTGCTACATTGATCTTCAGATTTCCTGCCTTGAATTCCATCTCCGATACCTTGGTAAAAGTTTGCCGTGTTGTTATAAAGCCAGGAGACGTGATTGGAGCTCGCACGCCAGGTAAACCGAGCGGCGGCTGCTTAATGGGATTGAGTACAGCCTGATTGATGGAACTTGCTAGGACTGGAGGGGATTAGTTGTGTCCTGTATGTCAACCGTCATTAATGAGTTTGGCGAACGTACATAAGGTGCTTCTTCACAGTATTTTGGATATATGAGTTAGTATAACTAACTATTCGTCTTCTTAATGATGAATGCTGTGAATTTTTTGTAAAGAAGGGGTAGAGCTTTCGTATTCCTCTGGCGCACGCAATGCAGTGTCCTCCTTTTCATCCTGCAGAGACTTTCTAATTTCCGGTTAAATCGAATAACCACGCCAGTGTTTCAAATTACTTTTACCTTCAAGAACCCTACGGCGTAGCCGCGCACGTTAAATCGCTCACCACACCGCGATGCGAAGCTGCAGCAAATCTGGGGATCAGAGGTTTAAATTCCATTGCTGACAGCAGCTATTCTGAGTGTGGTTTTCCCTTTTTTCATTGACCATTCAGGAAAATTCCGGGATATTGCCTTATTTCAAGTCCTGGGGCACCCATCCCATCCTGACCTAAACTACAGTTACATATACTACTACAGGCACCACTGAAACACAGGTTATCAGACACATTTAACACACATCCAAGTAATGGGGGCTGATATCTAAATGAGTCCGAAGCCCATAATATGAATTAACCCTTCATGGGTTGGAGGTGTTCATAATTACCACCTACTATAAGGGCAGATGGTTGAATCTTTCACCGATATTAATTACAACGAATTTTCTTTTGAAAATGTTAATATTTCTGTGAACCAAATATTATTTCTTTATCTACTTGACCTAAGGTGTTTGATAAAACACTTTTAGCCTATTTTCATTTATGAAAAAGTAGGCTTATGAGATCACCTTTTGTCCGTGTGTCTGTGTGTGTGTATTCGTGTGTGTGTATGTGTGTGTGTGTGTCCCTAATAAAATCTAAACGGCTGGAGCGATTTCAATAAAACTCGGTAAGTTCATAGCACTATTCCAGAAGACCCCGACCGTGCCCTTAATTTTTTTATGGTCGTACCAATCCAACATGGCGGCTGTGCGAAATATTTCACCAGCATTCAATATCTCCGAAACTGTTACCGATATCACCCTGGAATCTTGTACAGTGATAAAAGGAACTACTAGAAGTTCACCTATGTGACCTTTGAAAACCTGGTAACTACAAAACCAACATGGCGGCCAAGCGAAGTTGTGACTTATAAATACACGTGTCTCGCGATTTAACCAACCAAACGCAATGAAACTTGGTAGAGTATATGTTTACACAAATTGTAATGCACCGACATCTAATTTCGTTTAATTGTCTTCATAAACTCAAGATGGCGGCTGTGCGAAATATTTCGCCGGCATTCTATAACTCTGAAACTATTAGCGTTATTACCCTTAAATTTTGTACGGAGATAAAAGGTACTACTGGAAGTTCATCTATAAGACTTTCAAAAACCGATTAACTACAAAACGAACAAAGCGGCCAAGCGAAGTTGAAAGTTTTAAATAGACCTTTCTCGCGATTTAATGATCCAAACGCAATGAAACTTGGTACAGCAAATGTTTATAAACATTGTAATGCACTGGTATTTAATTTAGTTCAATTAGTTACATAATCTCAAGATGGGGGCTGTGCGAATTTTAAAATTAAGTTTCTATTTCTTGTGTCGTAATCATGCGATCGAAGTGAATGTTTGAATTGATCCTACGCAATAATTTTCCTTTAATGGTACATGACTCAATGTGTTATACATATAACAATCCAGCATGGCGACCATCCGAAATATTTAGACGGTTCTCAATATCTACGAATCTATTACACCAATCAAACTGATTTTTTTTAATGTTCATAGGGGCTATGGACATAAGTTCACCTATAGGACTTTCAATAACCTGGTGATCACAAATCCAACATGGCGGCGACGCGAAGTATAAATATTCACATGGACGTTTCTCGCAATTCAACCATCCGAGTGCAGTGAAACTTTGTACAGTAAATCCTTATACAAATGTTAATCCACTAGCATCTAATTTATTTCAATTGTTTCCAAAATCAAAAGAAAGCAGCTGCGCGAAATTTCAAAATCTCGTTTTTACTTCTTGTGTCCCAATCATGCGATTGAAGTTTGAATACTACACGTACACAATAATCTCCATGTGACAGTACATAACTCTGAGACCTACATTTATGAAAATCCAACATGGCGACCATCCGCAATATTTAGTCGGTTCTCATTATCTACGAATCTATTACAGCAATCAAACTCAAATTTTGTATGTTGATAGTGGCAATTAACATAGGTAGGACATATGAAAATAGGCTTTAGTTCTTCACGGAACTACTTGTTTAAATTTAAAACAGTTAAGATTAAAATGTTCAACCTAAAATATGATTATCAGTAGAGTTAAAAATAAATTTGCTAATAAAAATTAAATAAATAAGCTTATCCCTAGAAGTCTATACTTGTTACACATATTACAAACACTAGTCATGCACCGGGGCACTCAGTGCCCTAAGAATAATACGCCTGAATTCCATATTACAAACCAATATTTGTTGAATTTAGTGTAACAACTGGTTAGTTTGGTTTGATTAGACTTACAGAAAAGTTATTTATATTACACTTTAATATTCTATACTAAAAATAAAATAATATTAATAAACTTACACATTTTTACATAATTTAGCAACTCCTCATATTTTAGAGTGCTTTACTGAATGTCATCTCTACAATTGACACAAACATCTTACACTCTACACACTTCATAGTGGTTTTGGTGTCCTTAGTTCACGGAAAGTACACAACAAGAAACGTAATACTAATCCTACACTGGGGTGCTGAGTGTTCCAAAACCAATCCATAGCAGAGGCGATGCGTTACAACTGTGATTAAGACGGCAACTGATAGACTTTCAAGGACAAAGAAAAGTCACGCTGGCTGCAGGCTGTAAGAGTTGCCAACATGAACCCAGTGCGAAACGAAAATTCTCGGGTGCACGCAGTGCCCCAGTGTAGGATTCCAGGGTTAAAAATTAATTTTTAATTATTTTATAATCGTAATTTTATAATTATAAAAATAATATGAACATTAAAATGTTAAAGTAAACGTGAACATTAAAATGTTAAAGTTAACAAAAATAAAAAGGCTAAATAAATAAACTAACATTAATGCAAATGAATATCTCTAATAATATTCTGCCCTATGAAGAGTTAAACACAACAACAACTACAACCGTTCTTCCTCTTCTGATAGATGTTTTATGAAGGACGAGGCTTAATATCTATCTGCATGTATTGTTTCATTTGGAACAAATTCTGTGTGAAAATAAGGGGCCTAATTTTCTTAAAATTCAAGACTTTTGGACACCGACTCTTCAGAACATTATCGGTATATGCACCGTTCTGTAGTGTTGATGAACTATGAAAAGCTTTGAAGCTTTTTTTAGTGTTGCCGAATTGGCTTTTAGTCGGTCAAAACGTAACCTGTTTACGTCCAATTAATATTAGGAGGGAAATACATGACTCTATATGAAAGAGAGGGGAAATTCCTCCGCTACACTGAGGAATATTCAATCTTGGATATGCTTTTCACATCTAGATGGTGAATACCTTGTTGATGATAATTGCTGCTTAATGGGGCCTAACATCTACGTTATCGGGCCAATGGAAGGAAGGAGGAAAGGAAGGTAAAAAAGGAGTAAGTTTGGGATGGAGGGAGGGAGTAAGGCATAAGGGAGATAGAAAAGGAGAGAGGAAGGGAGGGAGTAAGTAACGTACTGATTGGAGAAGGGAGGGAGGTAGGGATGAAGGGATGGAGGACGGAAGGAATATTGGTATGGAGGAAGGAAGGGAGAAAAGAAGGAAGAGGTGTGGTAGGGAGGATGGAAGGAAGGAGGGAAGTAGTTTTTACGTGATACTTAATCTCACGAATATAAGTCATGGGAACTCACTCTTACGTGGGATCCAAACCACCAGACGTGATATTTAACATCGATAATCCTGCATGTGGAATGTGTTGAAGGAGCAATGGTTGTTTATAATGTTTCCAAGGACAGTCAACGAAAATAATCAGAGATTCATGTGGACTACCCTCTACTTTCACCTGAGGGCAATAAAAGCTCTCTCCGATTAACTACAACGTTTTTACTCCAAGCGATTTAAATGCTATTGTAATAAGAGACATAAATATTTGTGTTTTATCTAAAACTTACTTGCAAGAAAGCCAGGAAACTTGCTACCTTATTTTTCACGTGCCTTTATTTTTGACGTGTGTTTATTTAGTACGAAGTGGAACATATCTGGTGCCATTTTCTTCCGATTGGCTTGTTCGTACACTTGCCAGACTGAGTTGCGCAGTCAGTTTAAGCGTTGGTCTTCAGTTATCGTGTTCAATCCTGGCAGAGTCCTAGGACATTTAAGGGTGTCATGTGATTAACTGGAGCGTTAAATTAACCCCTTCTAGCCATATGAACAATAAACAGATAACATTATTATTATAATAATTATTATTATTTTCCTTCGTCGTTTCGCAAACGAATGTTTGTCATCTGTGACGTCTCTGTGATTAGTGATGACTGTTCAATAAGGAATCCGAATTTGGCTATTTCTAGAAAAGAAGGTACAGTCGACTTTCTTCTCAAAGAACTATGAGGCAAATGCTGTCATTATCGAGATCTGCTGGAAGTGAGATGGTGAGTGCGTGGCGCGGCACAGCATCCCAGGTGCTTGGCAGGGGCAGCGAGTGTCCTGCCACTCCGTCCACTCATCCCACGCGCTTGCCGGCGCCACTCGACGCCAATCGATGTGGTGGCGCAGTCGCTGGGCGCCGTGTGGGTTCCCATTGGCTGGCGATGACGTCACTCCAGCAGCCATCACAGCCTCCCTGCACCAGAAGACTTCTGCCAGTGTTTTATTGGGTGCGATGTCTACAGCTTCCCTCAGCAAGCACCTCGTGACTCCTGTCTTGAACTAGGTGAGTGCTACCCTTCTATCTACAACATGTCACACAGGTAGAGACTTATAAACAGCTCAAGACTCTCGACATCTTATGTTTCAAACCCTTAAAACTGACGTCACTTGTGGCTTACATCACCATGTGACTGAGAGAATGATTCATCATTTGTTGACAGGTGGCCACATTGTGGAAAATACAGTAGTATTATTGTCGTACTCTTCTTGGTAGTATTGCTACTGATATTATAATTGTACTAACTCATTTGGAACGCATGAACTTGGCCGATATTCAGTTGGACCATTCATCATATAATGTTACCACATACGGTGCATACCTGTGTTTAATCCGCACGAACTACCTGCAAGCTGGCTAGAGTGCCATGCGCTACTACACGTAGTAATGTTATGGTTGTTGAGAATGGAATCGCATTGCAGTACCGAAGTACTGTGAGTTGTGTCACGATTGTAGCTAGTTGTCACATTTCCAGTAGGCCCAGTACACTTCGTATTCTCCTATATTTTTAAATGTTTATTAAAAAAAAGCCAATGACAATTCAAATGAAATACAGAGAACATTTAAGAAATGCGAACATTAGTATATTATTCACAACACTTAGTAGGATATTCTTTTAATGTTTTTGACAGTAATTTTTGTGATTCATATTTGATGTTATGTCTTCTGTTATGGAGAGAGAGCATGGTTATCAGCTCCGTGTACTTGTGTGTGCATGTTTGAACATTTATTAATTATTTGTGTTGGTGTAATGACTGAAGTTTTATGTCTAGTTTAAATCATTTAGGCTAAAATTATGAAAGATTCCCTAGTGTTTCAATTATTTTTCACTAGAATTTGCTTGGAGTGTGCGTACAGAAACCTGAGGGGAAACCATTCTCAGAATGACCCTAAGTCGTCATGGTCTGAGAACAAATCCCTTAACTTGATTTCCCTGCCAGTCATCTAATGGCTGTCAACTGATCCCGTGATTGCATTCAATTAAATAAAATCGAATTTATTACAATGTTTGAAGCGTTTGATTTATGCAAATTCAAGAAGTAAGCACAGATTTACGTTTGTACTATTGTTGAATCATATAGGCTCTCAGGGATATCGTAATTTAGCCCTGTGTTCTTGGGCATTTGCAGGATTTGTATGAAAACCGGTATTATTGTGATATATGTAATAGTGTCTGTGTTTGTAATTGAGGCTAGGATTGGGTATGGGGTGACCGTGTCTAAAATTTAGCTACAATCTTGGCATTCGCCTAGAGTATTAGTAGCGAATCCAAAGTAAAGTACTTCAAGAATAGCTGAGGTAGAATCAGAACCCAACCCTTCTCAGTTCTGCCTCACGAGGCTGAGTGTTTCGCTAACACATTTGCTAACAGCGAAATTCTATTTGCCAAATATTATTATATCTGTTCCAAATTATTACCGTCAAGAATTATTTCAGAAGAACATTCGTTATGTTGACGAATTGTGCTTATTTATCTTGTTTTGTATTTTTAACTTTAACCCCACGCATTTGTTTAATCATTCACACGTATAATGCAATATTCTTCGACTCGGTGTATATGTGAATGAAGTGAATAGGGCTCTTTTTAATGACGGGAGTGAGAAAGCCTTGCTATCGACGTTTGATCCAGGCGGTCGGCTCACGGACGCCCCCGGCTGGTTTATTTGTTTTCATGCTATGAGTCACCCTCTGAGCGCGCAGTGACTGTGCGTCGCGCTTCGCGGCGAGGGAATTCCGTTACCGTCAAGGACATGTGCTTGGAATACATGGCTTCTTCTCCCGGGACTGCTTGGTGGTTTGAAACCAAACAGCACGTATATCTTTAAGCCTCAGTAATTCGTACGTGTTTGGTTTGAGGGTGCTACTTAAAAACGGAATTTATTATTCTTGGCGAGTGTAGACTGCAGGAGAATACGCGATGGTTAAACGTCTCAATAAATGAATAATACTACTAATAATAATAATATTAATATTTTTTATATGAGGGAAGTGGAAAAATCTTGCATAAGACCTTGAGAATGGTCCGCACTCCTCAAGAGTGTGGGATTCTTACCCACTAGAAAACCACACCCTGTCCTCTTGACAAAACCCATCCCAGGACCACTTTCGTTTTACTTCAGGATGGAGCCATTTTCTTTGCTTCACAAGCACCATCTTACTTCTCCATTCATAGTCCGCGGATCGCAGACTTAATCAACTCAATCGAGCAAGTCCCCATCCGACTTCTTCTGACGAAGGACCACCTCAACAAAGAAAGCGACCGTATCCCAGCTGAGCTCGTTCCTCAGCATAATTCCAACTATATTGTCCGGTGTTATTGGACCAACCTCAGCTTCAAGTCGTTGTTTTTCCGCTGACCAACGATCGCAGACGAATAATAATAATAATAATAATAATAATAATCTGTATGTTAGCCAGTCAGCTCAGAGGCTGGTCGGATCCTCAAAAAGTACTGGCATAGGTTAGGTCGGCAGATACCCACAAAACCTCACAGCAGCGTACTATAATTAGGCGTACAAGGCAAGATGAAAAATGAGGTAGTTTGCCATTGCTTTCCTCGCTGAGTCAGAACAATAGTACAGACCCCATGAGTTGAACCTTTCACAATGCACACAGGCACTAGTTGTGCCCTTAAGGTCCTACTTAGCAACACTCATACCTTAGTAGCTTCTATATAATCACAGTCATGAATTAGGCTGAGACATCGGTGGAAAAACACATTGTTCTCTAGCCTGTGCCAACAGACAAAATGAAATGGTATTAAATAATAATAATAATTATTATTATGATAATAATAAAAATATTAATGATAATAATAATAAAGGCTTCCAATTATTAGACCTATTACAATTTGAATTACTTCCAATAACACCTATAATTGATTAGTAAGACCACCGATGAACAAAATCATAAGTCGCGGGTTCAATTCCCATGGGGGTCATACAATGGAATTCTCTTTCATCTCCATGTCTTGTTTGGGCAGATAACCTCACTGTTCCTCTCTTTAAAGCAACAATAATTACCCATAACATGTCTTGTACTATTCATGCTTTACACGACCTAATAGCTTAAGCGCAGGCGTTCCTAACCTGGTGCTCTTGAAATTAAATTTGACTGGCTGCGTGGCTCAGCAGTAACGTTCTGGCTTGCTGGGCCCAAGGGTGCAGGTTCATATCCTGGCGCAGTCATCTGGCATTTGAGAGTGCACAAATGCGAGAGAACCGTGTAAGTAGATTTACTGGCACGTTAAAGATCCCCTTCGGGGCTAAATTCCAGCACTCCAGCGTCTCTAAAAGCCGCAATATTTAAAAGTAGTTAAATAACATTATTATTATTAAATGAAATTTGGTGTTCCCGTTATACAAGCTAAGAAGTGTTTGTGAGCACAAGGTCCCCAGAGATCCATTCTTTAATTCAAATTCTCTTGCACGAACTGAAACAGTGTTTTCATTGCAAGTTTTGACGATCAGAAATTTTATCAGTTTTTAAAATAGTATTTTTAATCTGCAGTAAAAATAAAGACATTCTGTTTTCTAAGTAACACGAAAGATGCTTATTCGACTCGTTTTACTTCCATACGTAACTGTATCTTATCTGCATGTGTCATACAAGCAAATGCAGCATGCCTGGTGAGCGGTGAATCCCTAGCTATTTCAGCACTCCTGAGGGAAAGAGTTAGTTATTGTTGTTTTAAGGGGTGGAACTACGAAGTCATCTGCCCCTTGAGGGAAAGATATTTAGGGAAAGCAAAGAGAAGCGCATGCTTGTTGCTTTATTATTATTATTATTATTGTTATTATTTTCCAATAATGATGCTTGGGTACTTGGTATAGCATGAAGGTGGTGTTCACAGTCTCAAAAAGTTTGAGAACGTCAAGCCTAAAGCCTTCTATTTGTATCATTGCAGTCGTAGAAAACCTAATTCATGGAATAATAATAATAAACAATGATCTTCAGAGCGGCTTTTCTGTCTGAATCTTTGATTTGTTGGAAATCTTTTAAAATACCAGCCGCATGTGGTAGTTAAGCATCAGATACTGTAGCAAGAAACGTTCTGGACGACCTAATAACCCAAAAAGCCGTTCTGAAATGTACTCAACCTGAAGTGTCCGGCTCCATAGCTAAATGGTTAGCGCGCTAGGCTTTGGCCCGAAGTGTCCCGGGTTCGATTCCCGACCGAGCCGTCAGGGATTTTAATATACTGGAGTTAATTCCCGTGGCTCGGGGACTGGGTGTATGTGACGTCTTCATAATCACTTCATCCTCATTACGATGCGCAGGTCGCCCATGGGCGTCAACTAGAAAGACCTGCACTCGGCCTCTCCGGAGGCCATACGAACATTTCATTAGCCTACACTAGGTTAATAATAATAATAATAGTTATTAAGAGCTAAAAGCCTCCGTGGCTAAGGCGGCAGCACGCCGGCCTCTCACCGCTGGGTCCGTGGTTCAAATCCCGGTCACTCCATGTGAGATCTGTGCTGGACAAAACGGAGGCAGACAGGTTTTTCTCCGGGTACTCCGGTTTTCCCTGTCAAAATTTCATTCCAGCAACACTCTCCACTATCATTTCATTTCACCTGTCATTCATTTAATCATTGCCCCAGAGGAGTGCGTCAGGCCTCGGCAGCCGGCACAGTCCATATCCTCGCCGCTAGATGGGGGCTTCATTCATTCCATTCCTGACCCGGTCGGAGACTGGAAGCAGGCTGTGGATTTTCATTCATTAAGAGCTAAAAGTTAGAATCCAAAGAAAGGAAAATCGTTAGGAAGATCCTTGGACCAATCAGAGAAAATGACGAGTACAGGAGCCGGCATAACAACGAACTCTACCCGCACATTGAGAGGATAACAGACACCATTCCGAAAATCTTATGGCCACATAACACGCATGAGCTCGCACATACAGACCAACAATATATTTTCCTACTTTGTTAAAAGAAAACCAAGGGTTTATCGAAGTTGAAAAAGATCTTCAAGAAGTTAGAATCACACTTGAAGACATCCAGGAACGTGCACCTCTCCAGAGAAAACTTCGAGCATACAAGAGCTTCCAAGAAAAGCCCAAATTGAAAACCGGCAACAGGTGGACTGATGAAAAAAGGAAGTTCATAGAACGCGATTGCGAGAATATTGGGGAAGAGTTAAAGCTCTAGGGTGCAAACGGTTGAAGTGACGTAGTCCACAGCAGGCCGAAACGAAGAAAGAAATGAAAGAAAGAAAGAAAGAAAGAAAGAAAGAAAGAAAGATATACAGAAAGATAGACGGAAATAAATAAAGGAAGATAGACAGGAAGATAGACGGAAAGAAATAAAGAAAGATAGACAGAAAAATAGACCGAATGAAAGATAGACAGAAAGATAGACAGAAATAAATAAAGAAAGATAGACAGAAAGATAGACAGAAAGAAATAAAGAAAGATAGACAGATAGACAGAAAGAAATCAAGAAAGATAGACAGAAGGAAAGATAGACAGAAAGATAGACAAAAAGAAAGAAATAAAGAAAGGAAGGAAGAATAATAAGTATAGTAATCCTCAGCTACACGATGTCGATGTCTGCAATTTTGACACTCCTTTCACAGTGCAAAGTGGCTGAAAATCCAGAACTACTTTTGGTGATCTATGGCGGAAATTTAATTAACTTTGTCTTGCAGCCACCAAATGTGATATCAGAGTTCTTTGGAAGCGGATATCGTACATATTAGAGCGTTGTGGATGCCTCCCGCTGTTCAAAAGTTCAATGTCCTTGGTGGGGAATTGAACCCGGGATCATGTGATTATGAGTCCGACTTCTGGTTCAATGAGGTTCTCAATTGAAAATTATTATGATCAGTTTTCTTCTGTGTAGAATTCTTGGGGGATAAGTTACACACTATAATGCATTTTACATCTTCTTCAAAATCGTGAATCTTAATGATAAAATTAGAGAAAACGTTTCAAAGCTACGGAACAACGCTTGGACATTACTGACTTTCATTTGAATATGGCTTATTACTGACTGTTGAAAAAGAAGTTAATTCTTTCCATCCCCACTCAGCACAAGGCCATACAGGGGTGTATAAATGCGATTACCTCGTGATGGCAGATTTTCTATCCCATATAAGTAGTAATTCGGGGGAAGTTTGGACAATCAAGCATCTCTAAAACAAAATAATAATAATAATAATAAGAGGGTTTTAGGTTTTACATACCTTTTAAACTACTGGTTCATTCAGAAACGTTGGGTTGCCCTAATTGTGCCCCAGAAGGGAGCGTTAATATGTCTGTAAATCTACTGAAGCGGTTCCTTCGCATTTATGCACTTAAAATACAACTTACTGTGCCGGTATTCGATGCCACAACCTTGGGCATAGGAGGCGAGAACGTTACCGCTGCGTTACGCAGTCATCTCCTAAACCATTATTATCGAATTAGATGCTTATGCATTTCTTTCATAGTTGATAGTAAAGTTTCCTTAATCCTTGTCTACATACAGGAAATATAGAAATCCTTTTACATTTAGCCGCTCCGATGAAGGATTTTCTGCTTATCAAAAGTAAAGGGGTAGATGATTACTATTTCCTCCTGGTGAGAACCACATTGAAAGCTGCTTTATTCACTTAAGTGGTGATTATCTTTGAAAGCTTTCGCTTTTGGCTGATGTCACTGAAAGCGACAGTTTTGTTCGAGAACAAGTCTCAGATTTACCTCAAGGACAGCGGGTCCCAGATGATCTATTATTCAATATATATATATATATAGTAACTGGGGAGTTGCATGTCTTTATTCTGAATTGTTATCGTCCTTCATGTGTCTTCAGAAGCCAACAGTTGCTCGTAGTTGTTCTTAAAGTGCTCTTATATGACGTATACTTTGACCATGCTAAGGATTAAAATAATTAAAATAAGAATCTACTCGTTCCGAATCACTGTCTCAGTGGTACAGTATCCACTTCTTTGTTCAAAGATTTCACGTCGTTCAACTCGATGCCCAATTGGGATATTTTTGGGATTAAATCATTCACGGCACTGCATTTCATATACGTCAGCTGGCAAAATATATATTGTATTACATTTGGTGTTAATGTGTAAATAGCCAAAGATCACGTCAACAAAAGAATAGTTTTCTCTAATACATGGTTGAAAAAAAAAGTCGAACTTGGTGAGAGAGTCACTTGGAAAGCGTCTCCCTAAAATTCTACACCAGGTAGTGGAGACTAAACGATTAGGTATTTATTTTAAGGTACGTGGATCGCGTGAGAAAGTAGAGATCCATAGTTCGTGCTTTGTAGCTATAAGCAAACAGCCTCACAAAATAACAGTCACAATCTAAAGTGCTCCATTGAAACATAAGGAAGATACAATCGATTGTTGAAATCGTGAAGGCAGTGGGAGTTAATAATAGAGCCACGGGGAAAGTTACACTTTCTTAGCATAATGATAATAATACTAATAATAATAATATCCTCGTTTAAATGCAATGGAGAAATAATTCTACCGTCAGGATTGAACTGTTTGGCCAACGCATAAAGAACCTCAAGACTCCAAAGGGCATTCATACTAACATGGAATCTCTACAATAAAAGAGAGATGTCACGTAATGCAAAATTGAAACATTACAAAACCGTTGTATTCCCAGAAGCTCTATATGTATCAGAAACCCGGCCACTCAAAAATTTCCAACATTGAAAAGCAAGAACCCAAGTTTCTTAGAAAAATGTTTGGCCTTACATAATGGTGTGACGAACTGAAGATCTCTATAGTCTCACATACAGTTTCTAAAACACTGTAACTTACGCCGGTGAAAATTGAAAAATTTTGGGCACATATTTACGATGGACAACAATAGACTAACAAAAATATTATTCAATATAAACAACACAAAACATTCGAGAATAAATTGGCTGGAGGGAACAAGGGACTACCTGGATTAGATGAACATTGGAGTGAACATAATGAAAATCCGAGAAATTTCAGAAGCTCAGTAGATATGCACACATTTACCGTGAAATCTATCAGCAGGACTGGTACAACACAGCGAGTTCATGAAGAGATTTTGGTAGAAGAAGAGGCAACAGTCCTCAAGCAACTAACAAGTTCTAACATGCTCTATGAATGGGCATAACGAAGAAAGAATAATAATCAACATATCATATTAAAAGGGATGAAGAAATAATTATAATCAACATATCATATCAAAAGGGTGCCTTCCTACTACTGTAGTAATTTATCGAATCCTAAAGATGTATTATTTTGGAAATTGTGTGTGCTTTTAATAACCAAGGCTATCACATCTGTGTGAGCTGGAAATCCGAAGGTCCCAGGTTATGTCCTGGTAGTGTATGGCAGTTCAATATTTTAATATTCTCTTTAGGTTCTTGATAGCTTACACATCATGTACCCAGCACGACCTAACGCCTACAAAACCTCACTTGCTATTCTAACGTCCGTGAAACATACAAATTTCCCGTTTAGGGTAGTTCAGTTGGGAATCAAACCCATATCTTTACAGTTCTTCCTCAGGAGGCTGAGTATACAATGTTCAAGTCCTCAGATTAGAATTACATTTATTGACAGAGCCGGGTATCGAGCCCGGACATTCACGGTTACAGCCAAGACTGCAACCACTTAGTAGTGGACTATTGAGGAATTAATACAGTATATAGGGCCTAGACCTTTATTTTTTCAATAAAAAATAAAAAATAAAAAAAATAAAAAAAAATAATAATAATAATAATATCGTATGGTCTCGGGTGTCAGGTGCAGGCTTGCAAGTTGGATTTTGTTGTTCCTTGAAGCACTATGCAAGGAGGTTAGATACCTAAGCTCCTTAACACTATAGCGCTTTCTAGTAGAGAAATGAGGAACTTTGTGTTGGCGGAAAATCCCGAGATTAATTTTGCCATTATGAACACGACCTACTGAATTCAAATGGGTTCTTTGACATGCCAACATCGTATGACATGCGTGTCGTGATTTTTGCCGCGTTTCAAAAATTACCTGCAAGCTTAGGGTTAGTAATCCGACACGATAACCACTCACCCACGGTGGCAAGCTATTTCTTAAGTGATAAGTTTCTAAAAGAAAATGATTCGTACCAGTGCATTCAAAACTTGGAAGACTGAAACCTTTGTGTGTCTGACATGATTTTCTCCTGGCCACGATACACCCTTACAAGTATCGATATTATTATTTGAAAGTTCCTGGAATCATAATGTAAGACCCGGATCGCTGCGGTCATGAACCTCGGGTGATGTTAAACGCCTGAACAAAGATGCTAAATCATCTGAAAGGATTCGGTTACATTGCACTTACGTGATCTCAGTGAATCCAATCCTACAGTTTGATACGTTATAGCTTCAGCGCAGTGCACCCATAATTCGAATTTTTGAACTGAGATAGTATTTTATGATGTTACACAAACATTAGAAGTAATATTGCCAAAGTATATGCCCATGTGAAAATTACAAGTTTATAGGCAATTGAGCTAAATTTCCAATGATGGACGAAGCAAAAAGAATATAAAAAGTAGGTTCGCTCAAGCAAGGAAAGCATTTCTACAGAAAATAAATCTGTTGGCATCAAATATATATTTAGGTATTAGCAAGTAATTTCTTAAAGAAAAACACATTACTAGTAAACAAACAATATTTTATGTTGTAGTTATAGCTTTTAATCATCACAACAGAGCTCTTGTAGTTCTTTTCAGCATATTAGTTTATAATTCTACTGTATTTATTTATTTATCGTATGGCTTTTAGTGCCGTGAGTGTCCAAGGACATGTTCGGCTTGCCAAAGTCTGTAGCTGCTTCAAGCGGACACCCTTAGGGTGAGCTACACGTTCCGTTCAATTTGAAGTTATTCCAACTTTCCTTACCAGATGTCACTGACATCTAGAGGTGAACGTTGGAACTATGATAGAGCGTTTCAACGAAATCTAACCTAGAAATTTAGCTTCACACAAGTTTAATTAGTGGAAGGATCTTTCACATGCCATAAATGTATGGCATGGGACAGCCGGCTTTACTTCCCCGCTGATGGAAGGCATACTGAAGGATTTTAACGCTCTTAAAAGATCACACGACTTCGGTTGGGTTTGAACTCACTTTCTTGGGCACAGCAGTTCAGCATGCTACCAACTACGCCACCGAAGCCGCTACAGTAGTTTAGTGTTTACTGCGTAAGTGTATCACAGCAATAGTAGAAACATCTTCATAGATTAGATTAGTTTTGCAACATTAAAGTAAATAATTCTTTCTTCGGGTGCTCAGTAATTACCACACTTACTAAGTTTTTTGACGGGTTTTCTTGTTTTTTTTTCTTTCTGGAGGGCAGAGACTGTCTGTGGGTGTCACTGTAGGTATCGTAGTGGTTTGTACAGCTATTTGTATTGCATATTTGGATCTGATGATGCTCGCTTGACGAGTGAAACATGTCATCCCTTAGTTTTCTTCTTCTCCTTCAATAGTCCGTAACAATATACTCTGAGTTATATACATTTTAATCATGTGTAATTTATTTCAGATTTTATCATTTCAAATGATCTTGTCGACTTTATCGTCATGCTTTGGTCTACCGTTATGCGTTACGGTTACAGCGTGTATGACGTCATCATGTTGTTCAGTGCGTATGCACCGAGTCTGAGTTTACTCCTGGGATCTGGCGATATGCGATACGGAGACGGCGAATGCATGACGTCATGCAGCAGAGTGCACCTCCCGCTCTCCGTTCCCCGCGCGGGAAGCCTAAGTTAAAGGGTAATGGCGTCTGATGAGTATGAGTTTACTCCTGGAGTCTGGCGTTATGTGATACTGAGACGGCGAGTGCGTGATGTCATGCAGCAGAGTGCACCTCCCGCTCTCCGTTCCCCGCGCGGGAAGCCTAAGTTAATGGGTAATCGAGGCTGTGGAAAGAGTCCTGGGGCTTCGAGCGAAGCGAGAAGCCCTCCTAAGCCTTTCTAACATGTGTAGCATGCGTCATTTGAAATGATATAAAGTCTAGTCTCTCAGACTAACTCTTTTTTTTTACATATTCCAGTAATTGCAATTAGTTTGTATTGGCTGAGCTACAATATTAAACATTTTTGAAAGCTTTTGTCTGGAGCATGGCGCTCTATGGAAGTGAAACTTGCAGCAAGTCACCGGAAACCTACAAGGTCGCGACTGCAGTGTTACAGTAGCAATAGTTTGCAAACGTCGTACCTTATACCTTTCACGCTTAATAGAGATACTTAGTGAGGATTTTGATTTACATTTTGCATTGTTTGCTTGTCAAACATCAGTTTTGCTCCATGCTAATGCATTTGAATGGAAAGAAATCAATATTATTCCTAGTTATCACGGCCCGTGTGTTTCACATTTAATTTCTCCAGTACTAATTACAACTTGTCGTTAAAATCTGTTGTAATTGATGGAAGTTACGAATCCGGATTAACATTTCGCTGTTGTCCAAACATTGGCCCGCATTTGCATGGATTACATTTTGCTGTGAGCGCAGAACAAGCATATGAGTTCTCGTATTAACAGAGCCACCAATATGTCATGCTTCCCTGCGATGGTTAATTTCACGTATTTTAATCCCTTATTGTGTTTCCAATTATATCCGCTGAGTATCGTTATCAGTAAATTATATCACTGTGTAATTTATGTTATCAAATATTCTCCTTTTGAACGAAATATTTATGAATTTTACTAAGAAACCATGTATTCAGATTATAAATCGAATGGATATTAGTCAATAATACTATTTAAATGTATCTACTGTATATCATTGATGACTTAGACGATTACTTTTTAATCGTTATAGTTCCATGAATTTACATACAATGATCGATATTATTGGTTCCGCTACCATTGGGGCTCATGACACATCCGTTACTCGAGTTCTGTCTTCTCATACTCAGCCACCGTCTTTTCTATATTAATGTGTGTGGTTGACATGGTTTGGAAGTAAGTAGGTTTTTATTTTCATACATAAAATTTATTTACACTAAAAAAATTCTTTGTTGGTACAACGTTATGTGTTTTACGTCCCTTTTAACTACTGCCTCGTTTAGAGATGCCGGGTTGCCGGAATTATGCCCCGAAGGGGATCTTTAACGTGCCAATAGATCTACTGACACGGCTCTCTCACATTATAATAACCCCTGGCACTACAGCCCATGAAGGGTGTAGGCCTACCAAGCAACCACTGCCCAGCCATTTGGCCAGCAGATATTGGGGTGACGCCGGTTCCCCACGGCCGTTAATCTTAGTTTTCGGGACCAGGGCGTGCTGCCTCACTGTCAGACAGCTACTCAAATTTCCTCACGAGGCTGAGTGCACCCCGTTCAAGCCCACACGTCAGTTTATAAAATCTCTGACGGAGCCGGGAATCGAACCAGGGGCCTTTGGGTGAGCGGCAGGCGCGCTACCCCAACACCACGGGGCCGGCTTTCTCACATTCAAGTAACTTCAAATCCCAAATGCGCCAGGATTCAATCTTGGGATCAGCAGGCGCTGAGCCACGCAACCAGTCGAAAGCATATTTTGCATTTAAGTTTCAATGAGAATACATGCACACATACAAAATGTTACAAATGTTTGAGAACATTGTATTGGATGGTTTTCAAAGCTCATTCAAGGACATCAGGTGTCTGTATAACGATTAAAATGCTAGATCCAGGGGAGTATTCCCATCCTTACAGGTGGTGATTTCGTAAGGTTCCCCGGAATTTGGAACACTGTATCACTCGCAGCATTTTTCAGGATAGAATGTTGAAAAAAAAGCGGGAAACCTACACTTTGTTAACCCCTGTCGAACGTTTGTGCTCATACAGTTCAGCTCCCCATGTTCGACTAAAAGAAAGATTTTAATAGCAGTCTAAAGAACAACATAACCTACTTATGTTACCACAACCCTTCGCTTAGCCGTGCGCGTTAATTCCGTCACAACTACCACGATGGATAGCTGCATGCCAGGAGGAGGCTAGCGTGCACTTAAATTAGGAATAATCACAGCATTTGCCAGGAGAAAAGTTGGAAAATATTCTATAACACTTCTTCGATGGCTGGAGGCTGGGTGTACCCCATTCCAACCCTCAGATCAGAATTAAATATCTTGGCAGAGCCAGGAATCGAATCCACGTCCTTTGAGATCGTAGTCTCAATACGTACTCCGAGACCACAGAAAGTGACCCCACTAATTTACTATTTCGGGAATGGCGTAGGTATAGTCATATATAACCCTGGATAATAAACTTTCACCGTATTACGGATGTATTGGATGCTCAAAGTTTATGTACTGCTGTTTTATGGTTTCAATAATGAAAGTAATAACAATTCCTCGTTAACGAACCAATATAAATATCTCTGAAATACAACTGCAGATAAAAATGAGTTTTCATTTGGAAGAGAATCAATACATTGTTTTAAATGACAAGCAATCCCGATTGGTGGGGAAAGGTAGGAGAGGGGCTAAAGAGAGCGGTCAGAGGAAGAGATCAAATGTAGATGCAGGATGTTTCACGATTATGTACAATAATTTCACAGATACAATCTACGTATTTGTTATGAATGTATGAGAGTGCATATGCATCATCTGTGATATTGTGGTATCTAAAAGGGTTAGAAATAATTTGGGAGTTTTTATCACGTAGCCAGATAATACACCTGGAAAACATGAAGCCAAGATACCGTGAGGTGAGAACCAGAGAGTTCTATCTGACTTTAGGTTAATTTTTCAGGAGAGGTGTTTGAAGTTTGGAATTGCATAAAGTATGTAGTATTAAAGCTAGCTCTTTGCGAAGTATTTCAAAATGATGATACAAAGCTCTACTTTAATGAATGAACACCATATTTAACAATTACATAGAGAACATAGGTATTTTAATGACTTATTTGAAAGTGTGCATGCAGATAGAACCTTTTGGCTCTAAAATTTGCATAAGATGTTGGAGTCATAAGGTTCTTCATTTCAAAATTGCTTTGTAGAACTCTACATCTAATGAGTGCATCCATTTCATCATGGAATGGATACCTGTAGTCTTCTCCTTGGAAATTTTCCTCCACGATATAGAAACTCTTGCTTCTGGAAGTCGGACTGGTACTATGTTCTGTTGCTGATTGTTATCAGTACCATTGGTTCTACTCTTCGGTATCTTGACTTTATTCCACTCCTGAGTACCGTGACTTGTCTGAAAGTACACACTGAAGAGGTCTGCACAAACTTTCGGCTGCGATACCTGCAGATACGGTAATTTACTATACTGAAACAGTTTCGTTTGAATCTGGTAGTCACGGAAATCGGATGCTCTCATCTAAAGTACATGGTATGCTGACCTGTTGCAAGAAAGAAGAGTTCTTATTAGTGAAACTGGAGACCATACCTCTGATAACCACAAAGACTTCTCTATGTTTGAATGGATGTTGTCAACCTCCTGAATGGGATTTCCCTTATGTGGATATTTTCTTGAAGAAAGCTAGCCAAATCAAAAGAAATGAGTGAGTTCCTATTCTGAGGAACACAGCTATCACTCCAAAGAATCATATATTCCTTAACTTCCTGTTGAAATATCTTTTAATACTTAAATTACAGCACTTGCAATGCCATTTTCAGATCTGCCGCACAGTGCTTCATGCCAAACAGTACAATAGCCATGTTTATTCATAGATACATGATCAGTAAGATTGCAAGCGATCAGCTTTCTTTTATAAAAGAAGCAACTAACATTTGCATGAGGTAAAGCTATCACATTTTGTAGATCAAAGCAAATCACCATAGCAACACTTCGTCTGTCATGTTCCCTTTTCCGTAGCATGAAGATTTCTCTTCTAAATGGTCAGCAAACTTCGTTGACAAACCTTCCCTTTTCGCCATGATAAACTCCTCACAAAGGTCACACCAATCGGATTTTGGTGCTAAGAAGTCCAGATTATATTCAGTGTTAAATACTGACAAGTACTTTGACAGTGTTACCGCTTTATAGCAATTCTGTAAGGAAACTTTTTATACATGTCATACATTCTAGTTACATTTAAATCAGGACTTAGCCCTGCAGTAATGCAACTCTGCCCTTGGAAATGATTCAATGTGCTTCCTAACAAAATATTTACAATTTTTGGAAATCCTCTCTTTTCTTTCCTCTCTCATTGGATTTTGGAGTCCCGGATGTTTTATCTTTGCTAAAGTGCACATTGTATATTACTTTTTGACTGATCAACTAGGTATCTTGCATACTCTTACCTGCGTGCCAGTCACTTGTAAAAACTAAGAGAAAGACTTGCGTTTCCAAGGGTCAACTTTCATGGTCCTCGGAGACGATTTACACTCGAGTTTTGTAAAATATAATGTTCCTCTCAAATCTTGCAGTGAATAAAATTAAATCATTATGGAATTCCGGTCATCTTTAAAAATCTTATGATAACACTTAAATTTGCACTTACTGTCTTCGTGTTTTGCTTCTTTAGCAGCCACCAGTTTGTCGCAGTTTCTTTTGAATATTCTTTTCCATTGTTGAGGGTTATGCTTTCTCTTCCTTCACTTCTTACGAGTTATAGCCAAACAGATGAGATGAGATAGAAGTGAGCAACTACAAACAGCTGATCCAGTGTGTACTGTCTATGAACATTCTGCAGATAGAACCATCTGGTTCTCAGCCTTGCAAACTTTTGCAGATAGAACCAAATTTACCTGCTTATTGACTGGGAATGGTAAATGTTACGGATGTTACCGTCATGGATAACGATAGTACATATCTCGGAGTACCATTTACAACGAAAAAATCAAAATCCTCAAAAAGTGTAGATAGAACCCTCTGGTTCTCACCTCACGATACATCAAAAGGGCTCCAGAGGTATCACAATAAGCCATATCTCGATATGTATATGTCCCAGCCAAAGAATCCTTCTGATTGAGGACTTAAGAATGCAAATGCAACTGCAGTATACTTGGGCTTGCGAGGAACTGCAGTATTACGAGAACTAGAGGTGAAAAGGGACTTGATCGAGGCAAGTTTATAAACAACCGATGCAATTGGTATATAACGAGTGGATGAATGAGTAGTACGAGTTGAGACACTCGATAACAAGGTTTTCATCATCGCATTTGTGCCAGGAAATTGTTTCGCCTAGCCAGTCATGACTGTATATGTGTTCTATGCAATTCGAATTACTTTTCGTCGAATAGTGCAGCTCTCCAGTTTAAACCATTATTTTGGAAAGAGTCCTAAACAACGGCATACATTATTCGTATTGCACTAGCACACATTCCATATTTACCTATGTCACGTTTCTGAACTTCTATCACTTCTATACAGAACTCATTCTTCAATGTACTAACAGTGGATTATGATGGTGTTGATGAAGATGATGATGTAGTTGATGACGACGACGATGATGATGATGATGTCGATCATGATGATGATGGTGTTGATGAATATGATGTTATTCATGATGAAGATGGTGTTGTTGATGATAATGATTTTGTTGATGACGATTATGGTATTGATGACAATGGCGATGATGATGAAGATGGTGTTGTTGTTGATGATGATGAAGATGGTGTTGTTGTTGTTGTTGATGATGAAGATGATGATGATGATGATGAATATGGTGTTGATGATGATGTTGATGTTAACTATGATGATGGTGATGGTGTTGATGATGATGACGATGATGATTACGATGTTGATACTAACGATGATGATGATGGTGACATTGATGATGATGACGATGGCAATGATGATGATATTGTTCCTGTGCTTGTCACTGTAATTTCATTATCTTGGATTTTAAGTAAAGTAACGAACGTCCTATAACTTGCCTGGAATGAGTGCTAGTAAAAATACAATTGGAAAAAAATGTTTAGCTTATCACCCAAAAATGGCTGTGATCTTAGTTCAAACTAATGAAAAAAGTATTATTTGACTGTTTATAATATAGTAGTTACATCCCACGGTTAATACGGTCAACACATATTTTTACTCGACTACATTCCTGTAGCTAGCTTTATTTGAAGTAACTGCTCATGCTGAGCAAAACAGGTAAGCGTATAAAGCAAAATGTATTGTTAATAGTTGGCCTCTTGTAAATCTCATAGAAGACAGCTGTTTGCAGAATGCATCTACAGTTTAAAGTTGGTGTCGATTCATACAAGAACTTTTTGACGTGGTGGTCATACAGCCCCGCGCACTTGGGTGTGTGTGGAAACTGTTTGATAACCTGTATAATTGTGATGGCTGCACTAGACTTTATAACTGTAATTGGGATTTGAATTTGCATAGGAGGAAGCCGCCATGGCCTTAATTTAGGTGTCATCCCGGTACTTGCATGGAATAGAAACGTAGTACCACGGAAAACTACTTCTAAGATGACTGAGGTAAGAATCGAACCCACTTCTTCTCAGTCCTGCCACTTGAGGCTGAGTGTCTTCAAACCATCAATTTTTTGGAAGAGCCGGTAATCGACAGCGAAGAATGCTGGTCACTACGCCATGAGTTGTACTCTACAATTAAGGAAAATATTCACGAGTGCACGTATAAACATATTCTAGAATTCCGGGTGTATATTTTAATCTCTTTCATCGTAACAAGCTCCGCATGAAAGAAGCATTTGCATGAAACAGTTTCGACCTTAGACGCTACAGACAGTGCACTAAGTATAGAACTTTTGCGGAAAGTGTATGGAAAAAGCCGTAAGAATTTTAATGAGTAACATTTGCTAAGATTGTGTGGGGTAGAAGAACGAAATCATGTGCGGTATTTCTGATCCCACGATGAGGGAAGCTTTCCACTTAATGCCCCAAACGAGCTCTAGCAGCGTTTTGAAAACGTCATCATAAGACGTGAACGTATAGCAAATCTTGATGGCACTGAGTTTCCATCCAGAAGATTCATACATCTCTCTTCAAGAGACTGATCACAAGAACGCAGGAACGTCTTTAGTTATATTTTTAGGAACGCTTTCTGTGGTCTCAGGGTACGTACTGAGACTCCAGTCACAAGGGTTCTGTATTTGATTCCCGGCTCTGGCAGGAAATGTAATTATGGTCTATGGGGTGCACTCAGTCTCGTGAGGCAAAACTGAGAAGAAATTAGTTCGATCCTTACCTCAGTCGTCCTAGGAGTGGTTTTCCATGATTCCCTTCCAGTCATGGTAAGTGGAGGGATAGTCCTTAATACAATACAGTCTCAATTACAGAAACACACCCTACTACAGACACCACAATAACACTGGTAATCAAGAAGTACCCAGGGATGAAACGACTACGATGTTGAAGCCCCTAAATAAAACATCACTTCAAGAACACTTTTATTTATTTATTTTAATTAATTTGTTCAAATATTTTATATTATACATGATGAAGTTGGAACACGATTAATAAGACATAGAATAGGGAAGATGACCTTGAAGTTCTGCCACTTAAAGCTACAATCAGTAAGTTACGTCTACCACCAGACATAGAAATGAGAACACAAACACCCAGGTTGGACACAAACCAGCAGCAGACGTATTCTACAGTCCCATGAGTTGCTTACGTGCCAGCAGATTGATTGACATGAGACTGTTCTTGTTGATTCTTCGAAGGGCTTTGCGACATCGTGATCATGGATCCCAGTGTACTTGGGTGAGTGAAGAGTTCGTCTGATAACCTGTGTCACTGTGAATTGTGTGTATTTGTAATTGAGGTAGGATTTGGTTAGGAAGGGCTTTAAGTTAGGTTACTATCGAGGCATTTTCTGGAGTAGAAGTGGGAAACCACGGAAAACTACTTCGAGAATGGCTGAGGTAGGAATCTAACCTATCTCTTCTCAGTTAAGCTGAGTGAACCACTTTCCAGCTCTCAGAATGGAAGCCTAACAATAACGAATTCAGTGAATCGAGTCTAAAAAATACCTACTGTCCGTGTGCCTTTTATGCTTACGCTGGGTAAACCGTTAAAAATATATATATTCTGTGTAAGAATTGTTCAGCATGAAAATCAAAATCCACAGCCTGCTTCTAGTCGACAGACCGGGCCAGGGAATGGAATGAATGAAGTCCCCATCTAGCGGCGAGAATATGAACTGTGCCGGCTGCCAAAGCCTGTCGCACTCCCATGGGGCAATGATTAAATGAATGACAGATGAAATTAAATGATAGGGGAGAGTGTTGCTGGAATGAAATTGTGACAGGGAAAACCGGAGTATCCGGAGAAAACCCTGTCTGCCTCCGCTTTGTCCAGCACATGGAGTGACCGGGATTTGAACCACGGGCCCAGCGGTGAGTGAACGGCATGCTGCCACCTAAGCCACGGAGGCTCCTTTTTCAGCATGAAAAGTTCTTCAAAACAGTCTGGGACAGCATCTCTCTCTACCTCAATACATCACCCTTAAGTGTTGTATTTTATTTTAATTTCTTCCAACAATCTCAATTCAATTACTAGCTTCGGAGACAGTTTACGAGCTATCTAGCGAGCGAGCCAATCACCCCAGTTTCAGCCTTCGTTCCGCAGAATACACAGTCAAAATTAGATTGGACGGAAGGGGGATTTGTGTTTCATGCACCTCGCCATTCTTAAATTACGTCTAACAACAATTCGTTGCAGATGATATTTATTTATTTATTTATTTATTTGCGCACAACAGGATTTTCATCCCAATTACAGTGGCATAAAGATTACACAGTATGTTATCTTAAAACTTATACTAACTTAAACTAAACAGTAATAATAATTTTAAAAAACTAATTAAAATTACACAGTATGTTATCTTGCAACTTATACTAACTTAAACTAAACAGTAACTAAATAAAAGTAATTAAAATAACTAGGTGTACAATTAAAACAGTATGGTACAAATAATACATGTGTAATACAATGTTGGCAGGGTAGAATGACACAGTGGTACGAATTCATGATTTACAATTTGCAAGGTTTGAGTCATTATTTCTGGAGAGTAGTTAGGAATTCCATCAAAAATACTGTCAAGGAAGTACTAAAATCTATGGCATTATTTCTTTGAGCAACAGTGTTGAAAATATAACATAGTCTGTTCAGCGGTGAATTTTTGTGGCCAGATGTCCTGGTTCTTTTAATTTCAAATGTGATATTGTTCCTAGAATTGATGCGTGGTACATGGAAATTTAAGAGAGAGAGGAATTCGGAATCATCAATTGAATTGTTTATAATTTTGAAAAGGAATTTCATAGCATCTATTTTTCTTCGTATTTCTAAACTGTCCACATCAAAATTTATTAGCAGTTCCTGGTATGGTATCAAGTGAGGATAGTTGGCTGTTCTTTTAAAATGTAGATATTTTAGGAATTTCTTTTGTGTGTTTTCAATCATTGAGGTATATGTCTTGCATCTAGGACTCCATATAATGCTAGCATATTCTAGTTTCGGTCTGACTAGTGTGTTGTACAGGTGGATACACGTACTTATGTTTTTGAATGGTTTTGTGTTCCTGATAACAAATCCAAGTGTCTTGTTTGAGTCAGCTATCATTTTCCGTATATGGGGGGTAAACGTTAGCTCTCTATCTAGCAACACACCGAGATCTTTGTTTTCATGAACTGATTTCAGGACACTGCAACCTAACTTGTAATTAAAAACGATAGGGTTTATATTCCGGGTGAACGACATTGAGATACATTTTTCTACGTTTAATCCTAATAAATTTTCTGTAGTCCATTCCATAATATTGTGCAGGTCATTTTGAAGCAAGTCGCAGTCGGTAGATACAGATATTTTTCTATACACCTTGAAGTCATCAGCATACAATAGACATTTAGAATGCTTTATTCTTTGAGGTAGATCGTTTATGAAAATCAGAAAAACTAGAGGTCCAAGGTTCGATCCCTGAACTATTCCCGAATTAGCTTCAAATTCTTGAGAATTCTTTCTATGAAATGACACATATTGCTTCCTGTCATTAAGGTAAGAGCTGAAGAGGCATATAAGTAAATCAGAAAATCCTAAGATTTTGAGTTTTTTCAGGAGAATATCGTGGTTAATTTTGTCGAATGCCTTCTGAAAGTCTGTGAATACAACATCCATTTGTCCTCCTGCGTCTAATGTTCTGGACACTGATTCAGTAAAGTTGACCATATTTGTGATAGTCGAACGCCGGGCGAGGAAACCATGCTGTTTTTCTGATATTAATGGTCTGACAAAAATAGAAATTCTTTGGTACAAAATGAATTCAAAAATCTTTGCTACCGCAGACAATATACATATCGGACGATAGTTACTAATTAGCATTGGATTTCCAGATTTTAAGATTGGACATACTCGGCTTTTTTTCCAATTAGATGGAAATGTGGCGGTTTTAATAATTAAGTTATATATGAAAAGGAGAGGGTGCTTAAGAACATCTGCACAGCCCTTAATTACATATGGCGGGATATGATCTGGTCCAGCTGAGGATTTAGGCTTCAGTTTTCTTATAGCTACTTCCACCTCACGTAAGGTGACTTTGTCAATGTGCAGAGTGTCGGTAGTGATAGATGTATCGCTAGGCATGCAGTATTGGGCTTTATTAGGTGAGTAAACCGATTTGAAATACGACGCAAAAACTTCAGCTATGTCTTGATCATTACCGTATGTTTTACTGTCGTGGCGAAATGTATCACAACTATTATTATTCTTCCTTTTATTTTTGACATACGCCCAGAAGGATTTTGTATTTTCAGTGATATTCTGTTCAATAGATTCAATGTGCCTTTGATATGCTGATTTAATTGCTGTTTTTATTTCGGATCGTATTGTTTTAAACTGACTGTTGAAGTACCTACTTGGAGAGTTATAATATAAGGTACGTTCAAAAAGTAACGAGCTAGAGGCATAATTACAGAAAACAGCACCTGTATGTTAGAAGTATTGGCCCTGGCTATTGAGGCATTTGTCCCACAGTGACACGAGGCGGTGAATGGCTGTCTCATAAAATTCACTGGGCTGCAATGTGAACCAGTTCCGCACGTACAGCTGGACGTCAGCATCAGAGGTGAATCGTTGGCCCCGCAGAGCCCTTTTCAGGGGACCAAACATGGCGTAATCACAGGGAGAGAGGTCTGGACTGTATGGAGGGTGGCCGAGAACCTCCCATTTGAATTTCTGCAGGAGTGCCGCGACTGTGTTGGCCGTATTAGGTCGTGCATTGTCGTGGAGCGACCACGGTGGTTATGGCGTTCACTGTCACTCGGCGGTCCTGGGTAATGAGTGCATCAACCAGCTGGACGTTGACATCGGTAATGCTGGGGGGTGCCCCAGACCGGGCATCCTCGGCTAACGACACCCGCCCTTCCCTGAAGCGCTTGTGCCACACCTTGACCCTTGCATGGGACATGTACTGTTTGCCGTATACTTGTGACATTCGGCGATGAATGTCCGTTCCCCCTACTCCTTCCGCTGTCAGAAACCGAACGACACCTCTTTGCTCTTCGTCTGACGCCTCCATGTCACTGTTTGCAATGCGACTGGCAGCGTTGGACGATTGATGCATGCTGCTGCTCGCTTTGTATCGTCACGTGACATGCACGCGTGCCCTCTAGCGACGGGCTGTGACCTTCCACGCTCTGGTCGGAACCACACCTCGTTACACACGCCACGATTAGCTGATGTAGTCACCGTTTCGCGCATTCCAGCCTCCGGCTCGTTACTTTTTGAACGCACCTTATACATGATAAATATATTACACCATGTATTACAATCTTTTATGATGAAGTGATGCTAAGCAGTAATGTGTTCTTATCAGATGTTTGCAGCACGTTAATGGCTTGGAGCCAGCGGCTAATGACTATACGAGTGGGCGAGTAAATACTGTCTGAACAATTAAGACTGGGATCTTTTAGTCGTAACGCAATTGTTTAGCCATTGAGTTAAAATGCAGAGACATTCGCTTTCACAGTGGTATAATAAATGCAATTGTGTTGCCATATACGTCATTAAAAAATTGACGACTGTCGCAAAGAACAGCACAAAACGGTAAATCTCTAAATTCTTGTGTCACGATGTGATAACTTTCGATTTTAGTAACATTGATCATGTAGTCTATTTCTTGTAGAGTGCCCGCAAGTTCACGACTGAGGAAGTCGAATTTTAGGAGGACGGCAAAAGTCAACGGCACTCACAGTCGTACGAATTTGCCTCATAAAAACCTCTTGTGTCACATTTGGTGATTACAAGACAGTATAATCAGTGATGGACGAAGCAAAGAGGTTATAACAAGTAGGTTTACTTATGTTTGTCTACGACTTTGATCATAGTTATTGTATTTGGCCCGTATTGAGTCTATAATTACTAAATACCAGTGGGAGCTGTAATTATTAACTAGCAGGTACCCGCGGCTTCGCTCGCGATCAAGACAATGGGGACGATGCATTATTGCTGATAATTGGTCTATTCTATTACAGCAATCGCAGCTACAGGTGGGTCCATTCTAATTCTGACAATTCTGATACATACAGTATATTGATATGAGCAGCAAAATGGGAATTTTATAGAGTTGTGAAAGTCTGCAGGGTACGATGTTACATTATGTCAACAAATTTTAAAATTACGTTTTTGGTTTTGCCATCTTCTGCTGAGACATAACGATTTTGTTGTTCGGATACTCGCGAGCACGCCACATACAGTTGCCCATGGGAAAAAATGGTTTTGTCTAAATGTACACCTGCTGCAGTTAAGTGAGTGTCATTGCGCTTTGTTAATAGAAATTGCGAATATTGTTTGAAGAGGGAACTGCACTCTTGCACAATGGAATGGCAAATCTATTGGAATATGGGGAATTAAAAGTATTTTTCCTTAAGCTATTCTGGATGTAATTTTGCCACACTTATTGATGATTTGACGTCAACATGTCGCTATTAATAGACCTATAGTAAAATATCTCTCACCTTGGCCGCTGATGTACATTATGCAGTCTCCTCCAGTGTTACATACCAGGGATTGAAATTCTCCAACAACCCTTTTGCCTCATAATGAAAAATAGTGTTATAATGACCCTCATTATGATACAGTTTTCTGACATATAATATCTACATTTCCACATCGTCGAACATAATAGTACATTATGCAACGAGCCTATAATGGCAATAATTAAGACACGAGTAAGTTTATAAAACGAGCGTATGCGAGTTTTATAATTTCCATACGAGTGTCTTAATTACCATTATAGGCGAGTTGCATACGACTGTTTATGTTCGACGATAATTATTATAACTATTTTATGTTCGAACATAAATATTCATAAATATCTGTCGAGATTTCGCCAGTTTTAGGTAATGATCAGAGCACATGTGACGCAGAGAATGCCTTGTATTAATCCATGTCCTCCTCGATTACACCACTATGACACTGGGCAACGTAGTGAAATTTTAATAAGAAGGCCTTGGAACTTAGCGCAGGTGCGATGCTATCATTATCTAATTGGTCAAACAACTGTTTCTTGAGCTCTGATTGGTGGGAGAAAATGTTTCATAATGAAAAATAGTGTTATAATGAGCCTCATTATGATACAGTTTTCTGACACATAATAGTCAGGGTCGAACATAAACACTATTATATTGTATATTGGCTAGAAGAATTGCTGAGTTTTAACTATTATATTTGTTCGTGAAACATATTTTCTATTGAACAACGGACCTCAGGGAAGCTTCTTGGCTCGTACGACGAGAGCACCAAATGTCATTTAAAAAGAATACTGTGGTGCTCGCGAGCTCCAGGTTGAGAATGTCTGTGCTAGACAATACAAATGACCATATACTATTGATCTTAATTTCCCTATTTGCTGTTCTAATCATTACAGTATGAATTTCATGTAAATACTTCGGCTGGTAGAAATTTCTAATATAAAATATTTAACAACTTACTTAGCTAAGCTATTAGTGAAGTAAGTAATTTACTTTCCCCTTCTTTCCATATTAAAAGCTATCTTGACTTCATTATTTTTTCGAAGCACGCGTAAATCAAGCTATGTGGAAGCAATTAATTTCAGGATGTCATTTCTTTGAAAGGGAGTGTTTTCACAAATTACTAGCAAGTTTTAAGTTGTGAGACAGTGCGCTCAGGCGTCGCTGTGACGTGCTTTGAAGTGGCGTTTTCTCTGTTCTTGGCAGATTTATTTTTGGTAAATTAGATTTCTTTGACGGAATTTCTTATGCTCACGCCAATTCGCCTATCGCTAACTACCTAACTTCAATAAAACTTGTTTGAGTCTGGTTTCTGGTTTCCGTAACGAGGCTCCTTTTGTATTTATTTAATTATTTATTTATTTAGTTATTTAGTTGTTTAGTTGTTGGCCTCACGGTGTTGGGGTAGTGCGTCTGCTTCTCGCCCGGAGGCCCCGGGTTCGATTCCCGGCTCCGTCAGGGATTTTAGAAACTGATGTGAAGGCTGGAACGGGGAGCACTCAGCCTCGTGAGGACAATTGCGTAGTTGTCTGACGGTGAGGCAGCGCCCCGATCACGAAAACCAAGATTAACGGCCGAGGGGACCCGATGCGCTGATCACGTGTCCCCCCCAATATCTGCAGGCCAATTGGCTGGGCAGCGGTCGCTTGGTAGGCCTAGGCCCTTAATGGGCTGTCGTGCCAGGGGTTATTATAGGTGTTTAGTTGTTTATTTATGTATTTATCTATCTATCTATCTATCTATCTATCTATCTATCTATCTATCTATCTATCTATTTGCCTCCATGGCTTAGGTGGCAGCTCGCCGGCCTCTCACCACTGGGTCCGTGGTTCAAATCACGGTCACTCCAAGTAAGATTTGTGCTGGACAAAGCGGAGGCAGACAGGTTCTTCTCCGGGTAATCCGGTTTTCCGTGTCACAAATTTCATTACAACCACACTCTCCACTATCATTTCATTTCATCTGTCATTCATTTAATCATTGCCCCAGGGTAGTGCGGCTGGTTTTTGGCAGCCGACACAGTTCATATCCTCGCCACTAGATGGCGGCTTCATTCATTCCATTCCCCGACCGGGTCGGTCGACTGGAAGCAGGCTGTGGATTTATTTATTTATTTATTTTGAAGGGAAGTTTCGTATAATGAATCAGCATAATTATCTTTATCTAATGGCGCTTGATTGTCTGGATTACTTTTCGTAAATTATAGAAGCCGTACATAATTCATCTCTTAAAATTACCTCCCGTGGCTCATCACAGAAAGATGCCATCTTGACGAATTACCTGATTATGAACTTATATACCGGTACTGTAGACTATCACGAAATCTTGTATTGTAGTAGTAGTATTAGTGATTGTTTTAAGGTGTGGAACATTAAGGTCAACTTCCCCTATTTTCTAGTGTATGGATAGTAATTTACAGGTCATATACATGTTAAGTTAAAAAAAATGTCATACCGACGTTCTATTGAACCAGTCTGTCGGAAAGTTGATAAACCAGCATCATGAACTAAATATTCTGGTACACAATTCTGTTATGTTATATTGATGTACTGTAGATGAAGACTGATCGTGTGAATTTGCACTCATATTTTCCAGTGCTAGACGTGTATTGAGCAACGATGAAAGCTTTAGTTTAAGACAGGGCAAGACCATACATACCAATACATTATTATTTTGTATTTATTATCCAAAATGACACTAATTGAGTTTCGAGTTTGAAGTTGTTGCTCTATATTTTATCACAATGTAGGTCGCGCACCAACAACCATTTAGTCCAACACCTAGTATATCTTCGTAATTGGCGAGGGAGTTTTGAAATGGAAATGGCCAGTATAATATATAAAAATAGAGTATGTAGTTCTTCACGGAACTACTTGTCTAAAACTCCTTTATGCTTATAGGTGGTAAAGTGAAAATCCATCTTGTTCAAAGATCATCCATATGGTTTTTTACCGCTTATCTTCTGTTCGTTGACTAGGCCTACTACCAGGTCATTGCAAACTTTAATTAAAATGTCGAGTTTGATTTTATGACCCCAATAAAGTGAATATTGTGTTGTTTATTAGGAATAACTGGTCAGTTGAAACAATACGATGACTATGTATATGTTGTATATGTATTTTCATTACCGATGACTTTGATCGCTCAATTAATATTATAACTTTCAGTCGATGATCACAAAATAATTCCAATCACTGCAATATGTGAAAAATATTCTGAAATACACATTCATAGATTACTTTGGGGGAGGAAGACTGTTTTTGTTGATGGGATAGTTTTGCAACATTAAAATATTTAGTTATTTTTGGTGCGCTTAATGCTTTAACATGTATCAGTAATAATTACCACACTTAGGCCTACTAAGTTTTCTGAAGAGTTTTCTTGTATTTAGTTTTTGGAGGGCAGATACTGTCTATGGTTTTGGTAATGTATTAGCTTGCCACGGTGGGTGAGTGGTTAACGTGTCCGTATACTAACCACAAGCTTGCAGGTTCGCTCCTGGCCGTGGTAAGTGATTTTTGAATGGCGGCAAAAATACGATACGCATGTCCTACGATGTTGACATGTTAAAGAACCTTTTGAATTCAGTAGGCCGTGTTCATAATGGCAAAATTAATCTCGGGAGTTTCCGCCAACACAAAGTTCCTCATTTCTCTACTAGAAAGCGCTATAGTGTTCTATGAGCTTAGATATCTAACCTCCTTGACTTTCATAGTACTTCAAGGAACAACGAAATTCGACATGCACGCTACCCTCTGGGTGCAAATAACAAAGTTTGCACCCGGCACCCGAGGCCATATGATATTATTATTGTAATGTATAGTAGAGCAATTTGTCTTGCATGATCTGATGATGCTCTTTTGAAGAGCGAAACATGTTATTCCTGAGTTTTCTTCTTATTATTATTATTATTATTATTATTATTATTATTATTATTATTATTATTAGATATTCCGTAACAATACACTGGAAGTTATATAAATTTTAATCGTGTAATTTATTTCATGTGATTTTTTACATATTCCAGTATTGGAATGATCTTGTATTGACCGACTGAAAGTTACAATATCAATTTATTTTTAACTAGCTCGTAAACTGTCACCTCAGTAGTTGAATGGACATGGTTGGAAGAAATTAAAATCGTAAACACACTTATAGTGGGCGATGTATTGAAGATAGACATATGCTCCCGTGGACTTTTTTGTAGAACTTATCATGCTGAACAATTCTTACTCATAATATTTAGATATTTTTAACGGTTTGCCCTGCGTAATCTTACAAAGCGCTCGAGCGCCAGGTTTTTATTCGACTTTTCTACTAAAATCGTTACTGCTCGGCTTTCTTTGTCCATAAATAAATTATTTTCTACAGAAATTATCCTCGAGATATCCTTTACAGAATGGTGAAAACCGCATCAAAATCTATCCAGTGGTTCTCGAGTTTACCCGTAACATCCAAGAATCGGGGACTTTATTTATACTAAGTAGAGATGGCTTCAAAGCTGACTTTTGTCATCGTTCAGTCTAGTCTGCAAGAATCTGTGAGTATTCTGAGAAAGGAAATGGAAGATACGCGTGCACTGCCAGGATGTAGTCTATAGAACGGAAGCATCTTGGTGGTCGTTGGGAAGACCTCACACACAGCCAGTTATCACGAGCAAGACGTGCTGAGTGCTCACCCGATCGACCGGATCACCTCCCTGGAGACCTCCTTTATTAAACGACGTCGCGTCGTGCCGTGCGTCCAGGCACGTCCCCTGTGGTCCACCGATTGCGGCCCGAGTACATCTCACTGCGGCATGAGGACAGGGTTGAGATTCTGTGTACTGGAGTAACATAGCTCCAATTCTCGGTCGTCATAACATTACAAAACATTATCGCCTGCTCTATTCTGGAAGTGTTCACAAATCTGAGTGATATCCAACACTACAGCATTTCCTACGCCACTGTCTCCGGACAACTATAGTCTAGTGGTTAACATAAGGTCTAACACCTTACCTGATTATTATTTATTATCATCATCTTGACTAATAAAACGCTAAGGTGTACTGTATGTTTCACAAAACTCATGTTCTCAAATCAAAAGGAAATAGAAGGTGCTGTTTGTGCCAAAATCGTGTCAATAGTACTGAAAAATTTCGCATTCCTTGAAAAGTATAGGCTTATTAATTTGTTAAAAAGTGGGTTTAAACAAATAAACAAGACGATAGCCCCTGACATAACTGCGTGCGTCCAGCCTGCATAAGAATAGAGCTGAGTGGGTGGTCTATACACATGTAACCGATTGTGCATTCAAAAGGAGACAGAATTACCCGCAACAGTGAGGAATTGCACTCAGACTCCATAAATATCGACGATTTGTTTAAATAGTGCGTTTAAACAAGAAGCCCGCATTACAGTAAAGCCCAGGCCCCTTAGTTATTATTATTATTTCATTCATAACGCCGGACTATCGAGCACGAGTAAACTTATTTAGCACACAGTTTTTGTTGTGTAACATCTTCCCACTCGGTTGCTGAATATTTTTGTGGGAGTGATTTTGTAAAATGGGATGGAAGTGGATCGCACGGTGGTAACGATCCAACTGGCAGTGGCGGATTGGACGGAAGTGTGTAAGACGCACTGCCAGCTGGATCGATCGCATCCCTCCTAAAGCAGCCAGGAGAGATGCGATCGATCGATCCAGCTGGCAGTGGTAAGAGCAGCCAGGAGGGATGCGATCGATCCAGCTGGCAGTGGTAAGATCCAGCTGGCAGTGGTTAGAGGAAACAATGAGCGCGCGGTGTCGGAAATTGATACCATGACGTACTCTCGGCCATGTGGAATGTATATGACATACGGATTACTTCAAGGTTTGGAGGAGGAATTACAAATATTCATACAATAAATCATCTTCAAGTTGTCGTTCTTTGGTGTAAAATATTCATTATATCATATTTGGTGAAAACATTTATGATTTATTAAGAGTCTGTTTTTCAATCTCTGGATAAAAGTGATGGGCATCCACTCCCCGAGTAACTTTGCTCATACTGAACGGGAAACGTCATGCGAACTCTGGTATCAACTGATTGACACAGATAGAGACCTGTTTATTTTATTTGTCTAGCTAGGAAAGGATTCCCGAGAGCAGAGAACAGTACATTACCGGTACACAGATGACGGACTAGCTCCACAAAGGCTAATTTATTTATACATTTAGAATAGGCTATACAAATATGCAATTGAAGCGATGCTTTTGGCACACTATTCTTTCACTTATAATGCGATACGGAGCGTAAATTAACATTTTAAGAATGTTAAAATGTCAGATGACTTCACATATATTTCATCTCAATTTCATAGTAGGATAGCATGTCAGATTTTACACATGATATGCGACTACTGTAAGGCTCGTATATTATTTCTTCTTATTCCCTACATGTGTCTTAATCCTGACCGCCTCATTATGTATTGACTAACATTCTTCGCTGCCCCTCCTGATGTTTGGATTCGATTTCCAGCTCTTCCAAAACATATAATTGCGTAGCAATGTGCCTACTGTAATTCAATCAACACGACCATGACGGGGGACTGCAGCAAGTACGGAGGTCAGGGGTTTGAATCCCGGAGCTGACGGCGGCTATCCTGGTGTAGTTCCTCCACACTCCCTCTAGGCGAATGTCGGGGTAGTTCCTTATTTCAAGTTCCGGGGCATCTACCGCATCCCTGTCTATAATACAGCTACACACACTACAAACACACGGATTATTAGATAAATTCAACACACACTCTACCACTCGAGGATGGTCACCAAAGATGTACCAATACGAATAAACAACAACAACAAACACATTCAGTTCTGGTTTGTGGCCTGGAATGTGGTGCATTCTGTCTCCTGTGGCAGAACTGAGAAGAGGTGGGATGGAATCCCACCTCAGTCATCCTGGATGTGATTTTCCGTGGTTTCCCCACTTCTACTCCAGGAAAATGATGGGATGGTTCCTAACTTAAGATCACGACCGCCCCCTTCCCATTTATAGTATAAGTTACAAATATACACACTACTACAGAATCACAAAATCACGATTTATCATAAAATCCTACATGAGGATAAATTGCCATGCTGCTTCCTTTACAGGAGACAGCCTTGCGACTTTGTTTTAGTCTATTTGAGTTATGAAGTTTATTGTATCTTAAATGGCTTCTTCGCTATTGACAATTTCTTCTAAGCCATTTATGATTATTATTATTATTTCACAGGAACACCACTACGAATTTGGAGAGGATCTGCTGATGGCCTTCCTGGACATCGAAAAGGCCTATGATAGTGTGTGTAGGGAGAAGGTTTGGAAAGCAATGGAAAACATGGGAGTGGAAAAAGAGACTGTAGGCAGAGTGAAGGAGATGTATTGTGGAAGTGTGAGTTGTGTGAAAGTTGGAGGAGAAAGAACAGACTGGTTCAGACAAATGAGTGGCCTGAAACAGGGTAGTGCGCTGTCACCCCTTCTCTTTATTGTGGTTATGGACGAGGTAATGACACGGGTAGCAGGAAGGATAGGTGAAGATAAGATGAAAGCAATGGTGTTTGCAGATGATCTCATGGTCTGGGGAAACAAGGAGGAGGAAATTCAGGAGCAACTGAAGGCTTGGGAAGAAACAGTGGGAGAGTACGGATGGAAGTTCAACATCAGTAAATGTGAGATCCTGTTAACGACCAGGAAAAAGGACAGACCAATGAGTGGGATAACACTTGGAGGTGGACAGCTGAAGAAGGTGGAAAGTCTCAAGTACTTGGGAAGTATAGTGGAGGAAAATGGGAGAAATGACAAAGAGATTACGGAACGTGGCAGACAGGCAGAAGCATTTCTGAGAAGCATTAGGAGCTTAGTGTGGAATAAAGATGTCCCGCAAAAAAGCAAGGAAATGTTATACAGAAGCTACTGTATCCCGATACTGACCTATGCTTCAGAAACGTGGACAATGAAGAAAAGAGACATAAGCAGAATACAGGCAGGTGAAATGAAGTTCCTGCGAAGTAGGATCGGAGTAACAAGAAGAGACAGGGTGAGGAATGAAAAGGTCAGGGAAATGGTGAAAGAGGAGCCCTTGCAAGGTAGGATTGAGACATCAAGACTGAGATGGTATGGACACTTAAAGAGAATGGATGAGAAGAAGATTCCCAAGAGGATACATGAGATCCAGATGCAGAAGAAACGACCAAGGGGAAGACCAAGAGATAGATGGCTGAAAGGAGTGGAGGAATGTGTCAAGAAGAGAGGCGAGGACTGGACCAGAGTGACAGCGGAGAGGTGGTGGGAAGAAAGAACTAAGTGGCGAGGCTTATGTTCCAAACAGACCCAGCCTGGGGCTGGAAACTGTACAAGATGATGATGATGATTATTATTTCATAGGCAATTATTATTATTATTATTATTATTATTTTTATTACTATTATTATTATAATTATTATACTTAACGACTTAAATATGCGGCTGGCAAAGACCATGGCCCTACCAGGCAAACCTGTTTTGAGACCATATTAAGTCGGTTTTAAACTAACATTGAAGTTTGAAATTGATAAATTGGGCCCTTCCAATGAATGTTGATTTTTGCAATTTTTTTGCAGTTTTCGTAATATATGTCCTTAAGAAGTTAAATATACGCCAATCAATACATAACTAAAACATATCTACTGATATAATCAAACGTACATGTTTCAACTGCGCTATGATGTATTCTTCAGCCAACATCAATTTTAAAATTATTGTTATATCTAACTGATGTTGGATAAGTGAGACATTCTATATTAAATGTTATGTTGTTGTCTGAGTCTTCAGTCTTTCGACTGGTTTGATGCGGCCCTCCATACTTCCCTGTCCTGAGTATTGGGAAGGAGGCGGTTGTGGCCTTAATTTAGGAAACTATCTATGATAAACGTGCATGTTTCTACATATTTTTTAATCACTTCGGGTGATACCGATCCCCCATATGACTGACTGTGTGACAGTACGTGCTCCCTCCAGGTATAAAAAGATTCCTAAAGTCGAACTCGGATTATTATCTGTATAGTTATATGGTATATAGTATATAGTTATATAGTTATATGTATGGTTATTCGCAGACGCGTAAAGCAAATTTGAGGAGAGATGAAATGAAGAGTATGTCTTGTTTGAACACGGTATCTTGGGACGAGAATGTCAGAGAGTAGAATATTATTTTCTCGATATTAAATCTGTGTCCAGCTCGTGAAATCAACTTTTCCGCTTGGAGCGAGCAAGTAAAATATAACTGAATCTCTGTGCTTCACTGCAGCATCACCCTGCTACTCGGTGGATGCGATAGCAGCAATGAAGTGGATGGAGAATGTCCCAAGCTTGCAACCAATAAGGGTCGTAGAAACAAGCAAGTGTCAGAGTCGGGTGGGATGACGTCATATTGTCAACCACTTACGTTGTATTATACTTTCTTATTTCATTTTTCAGTAGGATTAGAATCAAATTTATCATCATATAAATATACACAAGTGTCTGGGAAAAAGTTTCCAATATTTACAGGTGAGTAAGTATGGAATAAATAAGAACAAATATTTAATTACGACCAATTTGCTCTTCGTGCAATGTTTTCTCATTTTTTCGTGCCAAGTGTAGAATATGTTCCTAGTAGAATGTTTTCACGTTTGTTTCGTGCCATAGTGTTCAAAGTGTACGATATGCTCCTCGTAGAATGTTTTCTAATTTGTATGGTGCCAAAGTGTTCAAAGTGTACGATATGCTCCTCGTAGAATGTTTTCCCAATTTATTGTTTTGCGCCAAAGTGTTCAAAGTGTACGTACGATATGCTCCTCGTAGAATGTTTTCCCAATTTATTGTTTTGCGCCAAAGTATTCAAAGTGTACGATATACTCCTCGTAGAATGTTTTCCCAATTTTTTGTTTTGCGCCAAAGTGTTCAAAGTGTACGATATGCTCCTCGTAGAATGTTAGTAGTGGGGTAGTGGGGGAGCTGCACCACTTCTTTTTGAACCCTCCTCGTATCGGCCCCGAACTTGATATCTCGCTAACCAAACATGGGATTAGAACATACAGGGTGTCCTAGCACTCGTAGTGACGTCCCCTACTTTCCTATAGCCTCTTAATTTAATGAAAAGACCAAAACTAAAAGGTCATTCGCGAGTAGTGGGGTAGTGTTGGTTTCCTGAAGTCGCGCTCGTGCTTGAATATGTATGCCTATGTTGGCAAAGGGTTAGGTGGTGGGGGAGGAGTAGGGTCGAGTGAGGGGTCGTTTAGATGGTATTTTTTCCGCTCTAGGTGATGGTGAGGTTATTTTTTAAAAATGGATGGAATTGGGAAAGGCCATTTGGGGTAAACATGTTGTTTTTTAACATTTTGGCGATGAATGTTTTTTATACGCATGCGCACTTGAGGAGTTTTGTAAGAGGGCGGGCTTTTTAAATGATGATTTACCAATGAGTGTTTTTTTAATATGTATTGAAATAAACCAAAAAAACTAATAGGTCATCGGCTTTTTACTATCTCGCTAACCAATAATCGGACTTAAACGTATGAGGTGTCGTAGGACTCGTGGTGAACTCCCCTTTTCTATGGATGGGGTATATTCACCCCAAAATAAAAACTACCCTTACCCGGGGGTTGAAATAGTAATATTTTTTGTATGTGCGCGCACGGTCGGCCTTTGTCAAAAGGACCTAACTATACGTTTGTTAATATTTTCTGAACCCCTCATGGGATTTTGCCATAGGCAGTATCCTAACCCTCGGGGTGACACCCCGTTTTTGAATGTAGGATTCATTTTTGTCGAAAGGGCCTAACGACACTTTTGTTCATATCTCGCGAACCAATCATGCTAGGGACTTGTATGAGGGGTCCTAGCACTTGGGGGCAACATTCCCTGTTTGGGGATGAAACTACCCCCCAAAATTGAAAAATCCATATCTTGGAAACGAAGAAGCCTAAAATTAGGTGTGATAGCTCAAAAAATAGGGGATGATATAGGCGTTTACCTCGATGGATCATTTCACCCCTAAAACAGTAAATAGTCATGTTATGGGAGAAAAACGTGTTAAACACCTAAAAATGATAAATGAACCTAAGATCTTTTGTTTTTGATGAAAAATAGCAGGGGGGTGAAACTACCCCCCAAAATTGAAAAATCCATATCTAGGAAACGAAGAAGCCTAAAATTACGTGTGATAGCTTAAAAAATAGGGGATGATATGGGCTTTTACCTCGATGAATCATTTCACCCCTAAAACAGTAAATAGTCATGCTATGGGGAAAAAACGTGTTAAACACCTAAAAATGATAAATGAACCTAAGATCTTTTGTTTTTGATGAAAAATAGCAGGGGGGTGAAACTACCCCCCAAAATTGAAAAATCCATATCTCGGAAACGAAGAAGCCTAAAATTAGGTGTGATAGCTTAAAAAATAGGGGATGATATGGGCTTTTACCTCGATGGATCATTTCACCCCTAAAACAGTAAATAGTCATGTTATGGGGAAAAACGTGTTAAACACTTAAAAATGATAAATGAACCTAAGATCTTTTGTTTTTGATGAAAAATAGCAGGGGGGTGAAACTACCCCCCAAAATTGAAAAAACCCTATCTCGGAAACGAAGAAGCCTAAAATTACGTGTGATAGCTTAAAAAATAGGGGATGATATGGGCTTTTACCTCGATGGATCAATTCACCCCTAAAACAGTAAATAGTCATGCTATGGGGAAAAACGTGTTAAACGCCTAAAAATGATAAATGAACCTAAGATCTTTTGTTTTTGATGAAAAATAGCAGGGGGGTGAAACTACCCCCCAAAATTGAAAAATCCATATCTCGGAAACGAATAATCCTAAAATTAGGTGTGATAGCTTAAAAAATAGGGGATGATATGGGCTTTTACCTCGATGGATCATTTCACCCCTAAAACAGTAAATAGTCATGTTATGGGAAAAAACGTGTTAAACACTTAAAAATGATAAATGAACCTAAGATCTTTTGTTTTTGATGAAAAATAGAAGGGGGGTGAAACTACCCCCCAAAATTGAAAAATCCCTATCTCGGAAACGAAGAATCATAAAATTAGGTGTGATAGCTTAAAAAATAGGGGATGATTAGGGCTTTTACCTCGATGGATCATTTCACCCCTAAAACAGTAAATAGTCATGTTATGGGGAAAAAATGTGTTATACACCTAAAAGCATAAGCATCTTTGTGAAACCATGCATTAATGGACATGTGTATGGAGGATGGTTGTTATTATTATTATTAGGTAATTATGGATTAATGTGTGTATAGATAACTAACCTGTGGGGAGCGTGATGGCGCAGGTGCTTAGCAGCTCGTCTTTACCCGGACGGCTGGGGTTCAAATCCCGGTGACAGCGGGGGGTTGGAATTTTCACCTGAAAAAATCACGTGGCATTCGGCCTTAAATCCCAGGCCAAAACCAAAATGAGCCTGGTTGGCTCCGGCGACTCAAACTAATAGGGAAAAGCCGAAGAAAGAAAGGTAACTCACCAGTAATAGTAAACATTGGTTGGAGGTGTTGAAGAAGTCAGGATGGGCAACCCTTTGCCATGGTTCACGAATGCACCCCAAAAAGTTTTACCTGTCAAGACACAGTCTACCCTGTTGCAGCCTTTAGAAAAAAAATCGAACCGGGGCCTCTGTGGTGACAGTGGACTTATTTTCATGATGATTTTTAAACAAACCTAGGCTTGCCTACTACCGCTGTGTTGAATCTGCACAGAGACTCTGGCTTTGGTTTGCGTAGTGTGCCTTGCTGATAACAGCACAGCGACCTTGTCAGTAAGTTTCATATTACTCATTTGCTTGATAGCGGACATGCTATGCACATGACTAGATCGTTGTTAGGTTTGACAAAGGCTTAGTGAAGCTTATGGCAAGCTTGAAATGAATGTCATGGTATAGTCGGGCTTGGAAGCCAAGACCTTAGGGTTGACAACCAAGTAGGTTAACCACTACACGGTGAGATGGTGAAATAATAATGTAACAGAACATATAGAAACGTTTTCTATAGTTTAACGAATTGGCATACCATGAGAGGTGTAGGTAATGGAAATTGAATCCTTAGCTGATGATTATACTACTTTCCATGCCCACGTATAAGCTATCATGTTAGAAAAAGAATGGTATGGCTTGTTTTAAACGGAGAATAATCATTGTGTTTACTGTGAAACACAAATCTGAATTTAAAATAATTAATTTAAAATTAACTAATTTAAAATTAGTTTAGTACGCTGAAGTTAAAATGAATAATGATCACGTTACAGACAGCCAGTTTCAAAGCCATGAGAACTAAGTGAACAAAGTATAAAATTCATGAGCCAGTGAGGAATTCAACATGCTGTCCTTTGGACAAGAGAGAAGCGTTCTACAGCGACCCTCAATGGTTTGGGTCATCGTAAAGATGAAAATTAATTCTAAGCTACTACACGCTTATATACTAGAAGAAGAAATGGAAAACAATAGGTCAAATAAAGAACAGAAGGAATAAAAAATGGCCCTCAACCCTCAAGCATGTGGATTGAGGGAGTTGGAAGGAAGGAGAGCCATGAAAGGCAGATAAAAAAGTATACTAGGAGAGGCTTTGCCCCAGAGGTAATGGAGGTAAACTGGACTCAGCTCAGAAATCCCTTGGGGTTGCCAACTTCCAAACTGATCAGCCCTTGAGGGTGTAGCCATAGGCAGAGTGCACTGCAAGTAGTGGGGCTAAATACACCCTACCTTCTTGAGGGGGGCATGAGCAAAAGACAGGAAATAACATGAAAATAAAAACAAGGCTGCCTCCTCAGGATATCAGAAAAAATAAATAAACCAGGGCCAATGAAGTTGCAAAAGGAAGAGACTCCCTAGGGCTCGGATACCCTAATCATGTTGGGGTCGGTAGAGAACAAGAGTTGAGCAAGTGTGGTCGACAGGAAATAAGACAGAGAAGAGCCTAGCACAAGTTAGTGGAAGCAATGACGGTCTCAGCTGGGACTCCGTGATCGTCAACCTACATGACACTAGATATGACGTCCAGGGGTGGAATTAAAGACCTCTTTTGTTTTTTATCACTGGCTTTTAAGAACGCTAACACATGGCATGCCTTATAATGCAATACTGGTCCTAGGGTATGCAAAATTGTATTAGAAACTCAGCTAATAATAGTGTGCTTGCCCATGATTTACCTTAAATTTTCCTAAAATCCACTACATTTTCCGCAAATTGACCAAATGACACAACATTCCAGCAAAATTCAACAAATGACTACCAGATTTATTGAAATTCCATTGATTTACCTAAGCATGGTTTAAACTACCTCAAATTCATATAAAATTAGACGAATATAGATGAAAATTCACTAAAATTTACCGAATTTAGCCAAGTGGTGTACAAACCATGAAATTTATCCAATTTTTTTAAATTAAAATTGACTACATGTACTCGAAAATTTCATAATATTCCATTTATATGTATGCTTTTTGTTGTTGTTGTTGTTTCGTTTACCATACTCTCTGCAGACAAATACCTCAACATGACTTTCTCCTAGACTAGGAGCTTCACATTCGACATGATAGCTGAGTTTCATTTCCCATAAACTTGTCTCTGAGGTGGGTGTCAGGAAAAGGCATCCAGCTGTAAAAACCACACTCTCACGTAGACTTTCATAACCTCTTACGTTGAGGTTCCTTACACTAACGACATTAAATGATTGAACGGTTTCCTTTTCACAATTCCTGTCTATACTTTCCTCTTTAAGGTTGCAAGATGTTTGCAAGATTCCTAAAATGCAATTAAATGTAATAAATACCTTAAGATGGTTTCATTTGTTTAATGATATGGTGTTGATGATGGATATATACGTTAAGACTAATTTTTGTTAGGTCTTGACTGGCCTTGCAATTAGAAATTGACAAACCAAACATGGGTTATCTACCAGGGGAACACTTTGACCTCTATGTTGGTTATTGACCAGTAAGTACAGTTCTAGTAATGAGACAGAAATCCAACTCAAACAATGAGCGCGCAATGCGGCGGAGATTGGTACCACGATGTACTGTTGGTTATGTAGCTATGTGGAATGTACATCACATATGGTTTACTTAAAGGTTTGGATATTCCATTAAAGATATATCTACAATAAACCATTTTCAAATGGTCATTCGTTGGTGTGAAAATATTTATTAATTGGTATTTTATGAAAACAATTATGATTTATAAAAAAATTATACTTTTACTGTATTCTTATTTAATGTAAGCACTGGAGGCACTATCGACCAAAATACAGCACTATCTGGAATGTATATTGCATACTTGAAGGTTTGGTGATCCCATTAAAGATATTCCTACAATAAATGATTTTCAAGTTGTCGTTCTATGGCGTGAAAATATTTAATATATGATATTTGCTAAAAGGATTTACCACTGGAATTATTTTACAAGTAGTTATTTTAATGACCAACAGAGTTCACTGTTAAGAAGGTAGAGCCCTATGTGGAATGTAGGATAACATGATATACATGATACGTGACAACTGTAAGGCTTGTGATTTTTAAGATGCCTTTATCCCTATATTAATCACCCAGTTTGCAATACTGATAACTGCAATGTTACTGAAAAAAAAATTGAAACAAAACAAAAATCAGCATTGAAAAACCAAAAAGTGGTTGAGCATATATATAGTGGGGAAAAGAAAAGTTTTGTAAACACTAATGTCCAACAATATTAATTAAATCAGTAACTGTCAGGGTGGCCGAGTGGTTAAGGCGTTTGACTTAAGATCAAATTTCCAAATATATAAGGAAGCAAGGGTTCGAATCCCTTCCCTGACATAACTATTGCTTGAGCATGCAAGAAAACAAGAAATGTACACAAACTATGTTTATCAATTTAATCATTTTTTTTTACAAGAGATAGACACACAGAATACAGGTCTTTTGGTTTATCAGTTCTTTTAAACATAACACTTGTTGAAAATTATTTTTTAGGGGATGGGGGGTGTTGCTACGTTGACCCATTACACAATAATAGCAGCTTTACGAAGTTCATTTTCTATATTTAATAGCTCTTTCTCATAACCAATATGACCAAGCTGTTTACAGGCATGCAAGAGCTGTAGACGTTCGACTAATATATTAGGATCGTTCCATTTACTATTTTTTATGAATGGTTTCAGAATCTCGGGAAGCAGTTCATCATTATCACCATCATTATGATTATCATCCTCATTATTATAATCATTTTCATAATGATGATCATTATCATCGTTATCATTACCATCATAATTTCCACTTTTGTCCACAGACTGTTCAATGGATTGAGTTGCCTTTGATAGTGTTGAAAGCTTCTTTTTAGATGTGCTAGAATGCTTTAACATTGTTATGTTATTATTACCACTATTACCTTTCCCCACTAACTTCTTGATGGGGTATATTGTCTCTGATAGGGTTGAGGGCTTTTGAGATGTGGGTGCATGTCTGAACATGGGTTTCACAGGAGGTGTCGAAGGTTTCTCATTAAACAACTCGCTAACAGTATGAGTGCGTTGTAGTGTATTAAACTTGAGGTTAATATTATCTTGAGCAGTACTATTTTTCTCTTGGACTTGGTTTCTTGCTTTGGTTTGGGTTTTCCTTACATTTAGACTAGCGTGATTATTAAGTTTACATTCATGATTGTTTGAAGAAAGTACGTCGAATTCTTTTGTTTTAAGCATTCCTCGACACTGTTTCGATCGTTGCTTTGAACAGCGCCAAATAATAGTTCCATTTTTATTGCTTCGTTTCACAATATATGAATATCCTTTATAGTATGCATAAGGCTTACCATACCTAGTCACTGATACTTCCATATCAACTGTCAAGCACAAACTAATCTCTAGTAAAGACAACTCGGTAATAACAACAATAGTTTAATGTGGGAGCATATATACATGCAAAAAGTGGGAGCAAAGGTGGGGGGTAAAAAGTGGGAGCAAAAGTGGTAGCAAATGTGGGAGAAAAAAATAACTGTGAGCAAAAAGTGGGAGCAAATATGGGATCAAATGTGGGAGCAAAGCAAATATAAAAAGTGGGAGCAAATATGCTAAGAAATATGTCAACAAATATACCAGCAAAAGTAAATACACAAGTCAAGATAGATTAAAGTGCAAAGAAAATATGGAAGCAAATATGAGAGCAAAAATTGTGTTTTTCTAAAACAACTAGACATAACAAACTTAGTCATAACCTAACCTAACCTAACCCAACCTAACCAAACCTAACCTCACCTAACCTAACCTAACCTCACCTAACCTAACCTCACCTCACCTAACCTCACCTCACCTAACCTAACCTAACCTAACTTTACCTAACCTAACTTGACTGAACTTTACCTAACCTAACCCATCATAACTTCACCTAACCTAACTTTACCTAATCTAACTTCACCTAACCTAACGTTCAACTCTCAGATCAAAATTAAATTCTAGGCATAGTTGAGTTGGAACCCAAGACTTCAGGGATAACACACAAGTATACTAGCCACTACACCGCAAAATGGGCAAATTATCATGCAACACAACATAAAGTAAAAGTTTCCTGTAGTGTAACTCATTGGCTGTCAACCATAGTTTGGGAATTCAAACCCAAGACCTCAAGACTTTTGTTTTGAACATTATCAGAAATATTATTCCATTTACATTTTGCTGCTGCTTATAGTTATAAGAGTTGGCATTAATATGGGAAGCAAAAAAAAAAGTGGGAGCAAATGTGGGAGCCAATATGGGAGCAAATATAGGAGCCAAGATGGGGGCAAAAGTGGGAGCAAATGTGGGAGCCAATATGGGAGTCAATATGGAGGCAAATATGGGAGCAAATGTGTGAACTAATCATCTCACCTCGGATATCGCCAGTGAGTACTCATATCCACCGCAAGGTAGCGGAAACATACTTTGTGTGTTGTATGTATCTATCTTACAAAGTTTGACTGCATGCAAAACGTCCTTGTATAAGCTGTGCATATAATTTTCATATACAATTAAGACCAAGTGTTCAGTACTAACATGTATAGCCTTGTCTAGGGTATATAGAGGATCGTTAGCAAGAAAGACTGACTAACCCAGGAGTGTAAAGCCTTGCCATATGCAGTAAGCATCTGTTGGCAGAAATGGTTCCTAATAATAACGGACTTAATGAATATGAAACGTGTTTTGAGTGTCGTCTTAAATCCTATTTTATACGTTGTGATACGTGTAAGGATTTAAGACGACACACAAAAGACAACACCCAAAATACGTTTGTGTCGTCTTAAATCCTTACACGTATCACAACGTATAAAATAGGATTTAAGACGACACTCAAAACACGTTTCATATTCATTAAGTCCGTTATTATTAGGAACCATTTCTGCCAACAGATGCTTACTGCATATGGCAAGGCTTTACACTCCTGGGTTAGTCAGTCTTTCTTGCTAACGATCCTCTATATACCCTAGACAAGGCTATACATGTTAGTACTGAACACTTGGTCTTAATTGTATATGAAAATTATATGCACAGCTTATACAAGGACGTTTTGCATGCAGTCAAACTTTGTAAGATAGATACATACAACACACAAAGTATGTTTCCGCTACCTTGCGGTGGATATGAGTACTCACTGGCGATATCCGAGGTGAGATGATTAGTTCACACATTTGCTCCCATATTTGCCTCCATATTGACTCCCATATTGGCTCCCACATTTGCTCCCACTTTTGCCCCCATCTTGGCTCCTATATTTGCTCCCATATTGGCTCCCACATTTGCTCCCACTTTTTTTTTTGCTTCCCATATTAATGCCAACTCTTATAACTATAAGCAGCAGCAAAATGTAAATGGAATAATATTTCTGATAATGTTCAAAACAAAAGTCTTGAGGTCTTGGGTTTGAATTCCCAAACTATGGTTGACAGCCAATGAGTTACACTACAGGAAACTTTTACTTTATGTTGTGTTGCATGATAATTTGCCCATTTTGCGGTGTAGTGGCTAGTATACTTGTGTGTTATCCCTGAAGTCTTGGGTTCCAACTCAACTATGCCTAGAATTTAATTTTGATCTGAGAGTTGAACGTTAGGTTAGGTGAAGTTAGATTAGGTAAAGTTAGGTTAGGTGAAGTTATGATGGGTTAGGTTAGGTAAAGTTCAGTCAAGTTAGGTTAGGTAAAGTTAGGTTAGGTTAGGTTAGGTGAGGTGAGGTTAGGTGAGGTGAGGTTAGGTTAGGTGAGGTTAGGTTAGGTTAGGTGAGGTTAGGTTTGGTTAGGTTGGGTTAGGTTAGGTTAGGTTATGACTAAGTTTGTTATGTCTAGTTGTTTTAGAAAAACACAATTTTTGCTCTCATATTTGCTTCCATATTTTCTTTGCACTTTAATCTATCTTGACTTGTGTATTTACTTTTGCTGGTATATTTGTTGACATATTTCTTAGCATATTTGCTCCCACTTTTTATATTTGCTTTGCTCCCACATTTGATCCCATATTTGCTCCCACTTTTTGCTCACAGTTATTTTTTTCTCCCACATTTGCTACCACTTTTGCTCCCACTTTTTACCCCCCACCTTTGCTCCCACTTTTTGCATGTATATATGCTCCCACATTAAACTATTGTTGTTATTACCGAGTTGTCTTTACTAGAGATTAGTTTGTGCTTGACAGTTGATATGGAAGTATCAGTGACTAGGTATGGTAAGCCTTATGCATACTATAAAGGATATTCATATATTGTGAAACGAAGCAATAAAAATGGAACTATTATTTGGCGCTGTTCAAAGCAACGATCGAAACAGTGTCGAGGAATGCTTAAAACAAAAGAATTCGACGTACTTTCTTCAAACAATCATGAATGTAAACTTAATAATCACGCTAGTCTAAATGTAAGGAAAACCCAAACCAAAGCAAGAAACCAAGTCCAAGAGAAAAATAGTACTGCTCAAGATAATATTAACCTCAAGTTTAATACACTACAACGCACTCATACTGTTAGCGAGTTGTTTAATGAGAAACCTTCGACACCTCCTGTGAAACCCATGTTCAGACATGCACCCACATCTCAAAAGCCCTCAACCCTATCAGAGACAATATACCCCATCAAGAAGTTAGTGGGGAAAGGTAATAGTGGTAATAATAACATAACAATGTTAAAGCATTCTAGCACATCTAAAAAGAAGCTTTCAACACTATCAAAGGCAACTCAATCCATTGAACAGTCTGTGGACAAAAGTGGAAATTATGATGGTAATGATAACGATGATAATGATCATCATTATGAAAATGATTATAATAATGAGGATGATAATCATAATGATGGTGATAATGATGAACTGCTTCCCGAGATTCTGAAACCATTCATAAAAAATAGTAAATGGAACGATCCTAATATATTAGTCGAACGTCTACAGCTCTTGCATGCCTGTAAACAGCTTGGTCATATTGGTTATGAGAAAGAGCTATTAAATATAGAAAATGAACTTCGTAAAGCTGCTATTATTGTGTAATGGGTCAACGTAGCAACACCCCCCATCCCCTAAAAAATAATTTTCAACAAGTGTTATGTTTAAAAGAACTGATAAACCAAAAGACCTGTATTCTGTGTGTCTATCTCTTGTAAAAAAAAATGATTAAATTGATAAACATAGTTTGTGTACATTTCTTGTTTTCTTGCATGCTCAAGCAATAGTTATGTCAGGGAAGGGATTCGAACCCTTGCTTCCTTATATATTTGGAAATTTGATCTTAAGTCAAACGCCTTAACCACTCGGCCACCCTGACAGTTACTGATTTAATTAATATTGTTGGACATTAGTGTTTACAAAACTTTTCTTTTCCCCACTATATATATGCTCAACCACTTTTTGGTTTTTCAATGCTGATTTTTGTTTTGTTTCAATTTTTTTTTCAGTAACATTGCAGTTATCAGTATTGCAAACTGGGTGATTAATATAGGGATAAAGGCATCTTAAAAATCACAAGCCTTACAGTTGTCACGTATCATGTATATCATGTTATCCTACATTCCACATAGGGCTCTACCTTCTTAACAGTGAACTCTGTTGGTCATTAAAATAACTACTTGTAAAATAATTCCAGTGGTAAATCCTTTTAGCAAATATCATATATTAAATATTTTCACGCCATAGAACGACAACTTGAAAATCATTTATTGTAGGAATATCTTTAATGGGATCACCAAACCTTCAAGTATGCAATATACATTCCAGATAGTGCTGTATTTTGGTCGATAGTGCCTCCAGTGCTTACATTAAATAAGAATACAGTAAAAGTATAATTTTTTTATAAATCATAATTGTTTTCATAAAATACCAATTAATAAATATTTTCACACCAACGAATGACCATTTGAAAATGGTTTATTGTAGATATATCTTTAATGGAATATCCAAACCTTTAAGTAAACCATATGTGATGTACATTCCACATAGCTACATAACCAACAGTACATCGTGGTACCAATCTCCGCCGCATTGCGCGCTCATTGTTTGAGTTGGATTTCTGTCTCATTACTAGAACTGTACTTACTGGTCAATAACCAACATAGAGGTCAAAGTGTTCCCCTGGTAGATAACCCATGTTTGGTTTGTCAATTTCTAATTGCAAGGCCAGTCAAGACCTAACAAAAATTAGTCTTAACGTATATATCCATCATCAACACCATATCATTAAACAAATGAAACCATCTTAAGGTATTTATTACATTTAATTGCATTTTAGGAATCTTGCAAACATCTTGCAACCTTAAAGAGGAAAGTATAGACAGGAATTGTGAAAAGGAAACCGTTCAATCATTTAATGTCGTTAGTGTAAGGAACCTCAACGTAAGAGGTTATGAAAGTCTACGTGAGAGTGTGGTTTTTACAGCTGGATGCCTTTTCCTGACACCCACCTCAGAGACAAGTTTATGGGAAATGAAACTCAGCTATCATGTCGAATGTGAAGCTCCTAGTCTAGGAGAAAGTCATGTTGAGGTATTTGTCTGCAGAGAGTATGGTAAACGAAACAACAACAACAACAAAAAGCATACATATAAATGGAATATTATGAAATTTTCGAGTACATGTAGTCAATTTTAATTTAAAAAAATTGGATAAATTTCATGGTTTGTACACCACTTGGCTAAATTCGGTAAATTTTAGTGAATTTTCATCTATATTCGTCTAATTTTATATGAATTTGAGGTAGTTTAAACCATGCTTAGGTAAATCAATGGAATTTCAATAAATCTGGTAGTCATTTGTTGAATTTTGCTGGAATGTTGTGTCATTTGGTCAATTTGCGGAAAATGTAGTGGATTTTAGGAAAATTTAAGGTAAATCATGGGCAAGCACACTATTATTAGCTGAGTTTCTAATACAATTTTGCATACCCTAGGACCAGTATTGCATTATAAGGCATGCCATGTGTTAGCGTTCTTAAAAGCCAGTGATAAAAAACAAAAGAGGTCTTTAATTCCACCCCTGGACGTCATATCTAGTGTCATGTAGGTTGACGATCACGGAGTCCCAGCTGAGACCGTCATTGCTTCCACTAACTTGTGCTAGGCTCTTCTCTGTCTTATTTCCTGTCGACCACACTTGCTCAACTCTTGTTCTCTACCGACCCCAACATGATTAGGGTATCCGAGCCCTAGGGAGTCTCTTCCTTTTGCAACTTCATTGGCCCTGGTTTATTTATTTTTTCTGATATCCTGAGGAGGCAGCCTTGTTTTTATTTTCATGTTATTTCCTGTCTTTTGCTCATGCCCCCCTCAAGAAGGTAGGGTGTATTTAGCCCCACTACTTGCAGTGCACTCTGCCTATGGCTACACCCTCAAGGGCTGATCAGTTTGGAAGTTGGCAACCCCAAGGGATTTCTGAGCTGAGTCCAGTTTACCTCCATTACCTCTGGGGCAAAGCCTCTCCTAGTATACTTTTTTATCTGCCTTTCATGGCTCTCCTTCCTTCCAACTCCCTCAATCCACATGCTTGAGGGTTGAGGGCCATTTTTTATTCCTTCTGTTCTTTATTTGACCTATTGTTTTCCATTTCTTCTTCTAGTATATAAGCGTGTAGTAGCTTAGAATTAATTTTCATCTTTACGATGACCCAAACCATTGAGGGTCGCTGTAGAACGCTTCTCTCTTGTCCAAAGGACAGCATGTTGAATTCCTCACTGGCTCATGAATTTTATACTTTGTTCACTTAGTTCTCATGGCTTTGAAACTGGCTGTCTGTAACGTGATCATTATTCATTTTAACTTCAGCGTACTAAACTAATTTTAAATTAGTTAATTTTAAATTAATTATTTTAAATTCAGATTTGTGTTTCACAGTAAACACAATGATTATTCTCCGTTTAAAACAAGCCATACCATTCTTTTTCTAACATGATAGCTTATACGTGGGCATGGAAAGTAGTATAATCATCAGCTAAGGATTCAATTTCCATTACCTACACCTCTCATGGTATGCCAATTCGTTAAACTATAGAAAACGTTTCTATATGTTCTGTTACATTATTATTTCACCATCTCACCGTGTAGTGGTTAACCTACTTGGTTGTCAACCCTAAGGTCTTGGCTTCCAAGCCCGACTATACCATGACATTCATTTCAAGCTTGCCATAAGCTTCACTAAGCCTTTGTCAAACCTAACAACGATCTAGTCATGTGCATAGCATGTCCGCTATCAAGCAAATGAGTAATATGAAACTTACTGACAAGGTCGCTGTGCTGTTATCAGCAAGGCACACTACGCAAACCAAAGCCAGAGTCTCTGTGCAGATTCAACACAGCGGTAGTAGGCAAGCCTAGGTTTGTTTAAAAATCATCATGAAAATAAGTCCACTGTCACCACAGAGGCCCCGGTTCGATTTTTTTTCTAAAGGCTGCAACAGGGTAGACTGTGTCTTGACAGGTAAAACTTTTTGGGGTGCATTCGTGAACCATGGCAAAGGGTTGCCCATCCTGACTTCTTCAACACCTCCAACCAATGTTTACTATTACTGGTGAGTTACCTTTCTTTCTTCGGCTTTTCCCTATTAGTTTGAGTCGCCGGAGCCAACCAGGCTCATTTTGGTTTTGGCCTGGGATTTAAGGCCGAATGCCACGTGATTTTTTCAGGTGAAAATTCCAACCCCCCGCTGTCACCGGGATTTGAACCCCAGCCGTCCGGGTAAAGACGAGCTGCTAAGCACCTGCGCCATCACGCTCCCCACAGGTTAGTTATCTATACACACATTAATCCATAATTACCTAATAATAATAATAACAACCATCCTCCATACACATGTCCATTAATGCATGGTTTCACAAAGATGCTTATGCTTTTAGGTGTATAACACATTTTTTCCCCATAACATGACTATTTACTGTTTTAGGGGTGAAATGATCCATCGAGGTAAAAGCCCTAATCATCCCCTATTTTTTAAGCTATCACACCTAATTTTATGATTCTTCGTTTCCGAGATAGGGATTTTTCAATTTTGGGGGGTAGTTTCACCCCCCTTCTATTTTTCATCAAAAACAAAAGATCTTAGGTTCATTTATCATTTTTAAGTGTTTAACACGTTTTTCCCCATAACATGACTATTTACTGTTTTAGGGGTGAAATGATCCATCGAGGTAAAAGCCCATATCATCCCCTATTTTTTAAGCTATCACACCTAATTTTAGGATTATTCGTTTCCGAGATATGGATTTTTCAATTTTGGGGGGTAGTTTCACCCCCCTGCTATTTTTCATCAAAAACAAAAGATCTTAGGTTCATTTATCATTTTTAGGCGTTTAACACGTTTTTCCCCATAGCATGACTATTTACTGTTTTAGGGGTGAATTGATCCATCGAGGTAAAAGCCCATATCATCCCCTATTTTTTAAGCTATCACACGTAATTTTAGGCTTCTTCGTTTCCGAGATAGGGTTTTTTCAATTTTGGGGGGTAGTTTCACCCCCCTGCTATTTTTCATCAAAAACAAAAGATCTTAGGTTCATTTATCATTTTTAAGTGTTTAACACGTTTTTCCCCATAACATGACTATTTACTGTTTTAGGGGTGAAATGATCCATCGAGGTAAAAGCCCATATCATCCCCTATTTTTTAAGCTATCACACCTAATTTTAGGCTTCTTCGTTTCCGAGATATGGATTTTTCAATTTTGGGGGGTAGTTTCACCCCCCTGCTATTTTTCATCAAAAACAAAAGATCTTAGGTTCATTTATCATTTTTAGGTGTTTAACACGTTTTTTCCCCATAGCATGACTATTTACTGTTTTAGGGGTGAAATGATTCATCGAGGTAAAAGCCCATATCATCCCCTATTTTTTAAGCTATCACACGTAATTTTAGGCTTCTTCGTTTCCTAGATATGGATTTTTCAATTTTGGGGGGTAGTTTCACCCCCCTGCTATTTTTCATCAAAAACAAAAGATCTTAGGTTCATTTATCATTTTTAGGTGTTTAACACGTTTTTCTCCCATAACATGACTATTTACTGTTTTAGGGGTGAAATGATCCATCGAGGTAAACGCCTATATCATCCCCTATTTTTTGAGCTATCACACCTAATTTTAGGCTTCTTCGTTTCCAAGATATGGATTTTTCAATTTTGGGGGGTAGTTTCATCCCCAAACAGGGAATGTTGCCCCCAAGTGCTAGGACCCCTCATACAAGTCCCTAGCATGATTGGTTCGCGAGATATGAACAAAAGTGTCGTTAGGCCCTTTCGACAAAAATGAATCCTACATTCAAAAACGGGGTGTCACCCCGAGGGTTAGGATACTGCCTATGGCAAAATCCCATGAGGGGTTCAGAAAATATTAACAAACGTATAGTTAGGTCCTTTTGACAAAGGCCGACCGTGCGCGCACATACAAAAAATATTACTATTTCAACCCCCGGGTAAGGGTAGTTTTTATTTTGGGGTGAATATACCCCATCCATAGAAAAGGGGAGTTCACCACGAGTCCTACGACACCTCATACGTTTAAGTCCGATTATTGGTTAGCGAGATAGTAAAAAGCCGATGACCTATTAGTTTTTTTGGTTTATTTCAATACATATTAAAAAAACACTCATTGGTAAATCATCATTTAAAAAGCCCGCCCTCTTACAAAACTCCTCAAGTGCGCATGCGTATAAAAAACATTCATCGCCAAAATGTTAAAAAACAACATGTTTACCCCAAATGGCCTTTCCCAATTCCATCCATTTTTAAAAAATAACCTCACCATCACCTAGAGCGGAAAAAATACCATCTAAACGACCCCTCACTCGACCCTACTCCTCCCCCACCACCTAACCCTTTGCCAACATAGGCATACATATTCAAGCACGAGCGCGACTTCAGGAAACCAACACTACCCCACTACTCGCGAATGACCTTTTAGTTTTGGTCTTTTCATTAAATTAAGAGGCTATAGGAAAGTAGGGGACGTCACTACGAGTGCTAGGACACCCTGTATGTTCTAATCCCATGTTTGGTTAGCGAGATATCAAGTTCGGGGCCGATACGAGGAGGGTTCAAAAAGAAGTGGTGCAGCTCCCCCACTACCACACTACTAATGTTTTCTCACTTTGCTTTGAGTGCAATATATGCCATTCGTACAAAATAACACCATAACTCAGACGATATTAAGTTTACGACGAATGTTTTTAGAAACTTTGTTTTCTTGCTTTGTTACATACTAACTCTTCTGTAAATATTGTAACGATCCTGACGATTGTGACATCCTACATACACCAAGTTATACTGTAGTGATGATCGGGGTTCGCTCTGCCTTTTCAAAATATTTCCTGAAATGTACAGTGTGGTATCCCATCTGCCTGAGCACGTTGGAGTGTAAATAGAACCTTACGGCTTTTGAGGAGGCTTGGTACGCTGTAGCCAAGCATTAAATCTTCAGCTACTGCATGAATATTTGAATCTAACATTCTGACGACACAGCGCACAACTACCGGCTATTAACTGTATGAAATGATCTGGTGATTGCTGATTTTAGGATAAACCTCAAAGTTTTAAACCCATCATTAAATAACCTTTCAATGATTAACTGTCAAACTCCGGGGCTTATGGATGTGTACAGTCTGTACTGGCATGAAACACACAAAAATATCAATAATAAAATAAGCAAACATTATACAACAAAATGGTTTTATTTATCTTAGTAAATATGCCACATAATGCTCTTTGTAACATGGAGGAAATATACATTCGGGGAATATCCGCCCTAAATTGAGTACAATCTTGAATTTAACACGCAGTTGTTGTATCTACTGTATGTTTGTGTCTGTCTTCTTCTGATCTATGTACTCTGTTTGTTACAGGTGAGTGAAGCTGCCCTTGCAGTCATCTACTGCACCAGGTATTGTTCTGTTTACAGTTACGATATTTTAAATATTTGACAATCATTGGTGCACTTGTTCTGTAAGTATGAGTGGTGTTCAAATGAATAGGTAGGAAACGATACTGTGGGTACAATTTATTCGTTATTCAAAAGTAATCACCACAGGCCTGTGCACAGGTGTTCCATTGCTTCACTAGCCTCAGGATTCCCTGTTCCCAGAAGTCTTGTGTTTGTGACAGGAGCCAATCCTGAACGGTGTCCTTTAGTTCGTCGTCCGATTGGAAACCACGGACGAACCATTAACAGTGAAGAGTATTGTGCGACACTCCGTAGCCTACGCAAGTCCATCAAGAACAAGCAGCCTGGACTGCTCACTAAGGGAGTAATTCTGCTCCATGATAACGCTCGCCCACACGTCTCTAACGTCACACAAGGTGTATTGGCCACGTTGAAGTGGGAGCAACTTGATAATCCGCCCTACTACCCGGACCTGTCACCCTGCGACTTAAATCTGTTTGGTCCGTTAAAAAAACATCTCAAGGAAAATGTTTCCAATCGGACGACGAGCTTAAGGACACCGTACAGGATCGGCTCCTGTCACAACCACAAGACTTCTGGGAACAGGGAATCCTGCGGCTAGTGAAGCAATGGGACACCTGTGCACAGGCCTGTGGTGATTTCTTTTGAATAACGAATAAATTGCACCCACAATATCGTTTCGTACCTTGTCATTTGAACACCCCTCACAATCTGTTTGAAGGTTTGAAGTAATCTCTTTTCTTATATAGGTTACTAGCAACCCGGCCCGGCTTCGCCCGGGAGAATGCATTACGTGATAAGCGCTTTTTTTTCTCCAGTGTCAATGAACAACGACCAATATCCGTTTTACGTCTCGGCATGATGGCTTAAAATCACTGACTGGACTATTATCATGGAGATGCATGTGCAACAAATTCTTGTCAGACGTAATTTAAGAATGGCGACGTGCATGAAACACAAATCCCCCTTCCGTCCAATCTTAACTTGACTGTGAATTTTGCGGAAGGAAAGGTTCACAGGCGAAATGAAGAAAACCTGAGTTACACTTCCAGGGAAACTCCAAACACAACCACTCTTCTCAGAAGTCTTACTCAACACGACTCAACTGTTTGCTGCTGGCTGTATCTGGGGCAATAGGTTCGCCCACTAGGTAGGCTGTAACAGGGATGATAGATTCGCCCTTAGATAGCTCGTAAACTGTTGCCTCAGTATTTGAATGCACATGGTTGGAAGAAATTAAAACGTAAAAAAAACTCATAGTGGGTGATGTATTGAAGATACACAAATTCTCTCGTGGACATTTTTGTAGAAATTTTCATGCTGAACAATTCTTACACTCATAGTATTTAGATATTTTTAACAGTTTGCCCACAGTAAGCTTACAAAGCGCTCGGACGCCAGTTTTTTTTTTTTTACTTTTCCACCGAAATCGTTACTGCTCGGCTTCCTTTGGAAATGGAAATCCACAGCCTGCTTCCAGTCTCCGACCGGGTCAGGAATGGAATGAATGAAGCCCCCATCTAGCGGCGAGGATATGAACTGTGCCGGCTGCCGAGGCCTGACGCACTCCTCTGGGGCAATGATTAAATGAATGACAGATGAAATGAAATGATAGTGGAGAGTGTTGCTGGAATGAAAGTTTGACAGGGAAAACCGGAGTACCCGGAGAAAAACCTGTCTGCCTCCGTTTTGTCCAGCACAAATCTCACATGGAGTGACCGGGATTTGAACCACGGACCCAGCGGTGAGAGGCTGGCGTGCTGCCGCCTAAGCCACGGAGGCGATCATAAATAAATTATTTTCTACAGAAATCATCCTCGAGACATCCTTTACAGAATGGTGAAAACCGCATGAAAATCCATCCAGTGGTTCTCGAGTTTACCCGTAACAATCACAAATCGGGGACTTTGTTTTATACTAAGTAGAGATGTAGTGTTGTGTAGTACTAGTAAACGATATACGGATGTACTCATAGGCTCGCCTTTCACTATAATGTTCCATTGTCTAAGTCATCTGATATGGAAATATTATGAGCCATTTGCATTGTTGCGTAAATAATCTTAGAAGCTCTTCAGTCGGTCAACACGAGTGTGGGCGGGGAGTTACAATTAATTTCCTAGTGCCTGAAGTAAATTACATGAATGATTTATACATTTAATAAAACACTTCTCATCACAGGATACTCAGGCTCATATGACAGAACTGAGAAGAGGTGGGTTCGATTACTACCTTATCCATCCTAGAAGTGGTTTTTCGTGGTTTTCCACTCCAACTTCAGGAAAATGGTGGGGTAGGACCTAAGTTAACACCTCGCCACCTCTCACCCAAACCCTAGTCCTTATTACAAATACATACTTGTCATACGTTGTTGGCATGTTAAAGAAACCATTTGAATTCAGTAGGCCGTGTTCATAATGGCAAAATTCATCTCGGGATTTTCCGTCAACACAAAGTTGCTCCTTTCTCTAATAGAAAGCGTTATAGTGTCCAGGAGCTTACATATCTAACCTTCTTGACTTTCATAGCGCTTCAAGGAACGACAAAATTCGACGTGCAAGCTACCCTCTGGGCGTCAAATAGCAAATCTTGCACCCAGCACCCAAGGCAATACGATAGTATTATTATTATTATTATTATTATTATTAGTCTACAAATACACACATTAATACAGTCATTGAATTGACGCTGGTTATCAGACAGATTCCACACGCACCCAAGTAAACGAGGGGTACAGATTGACGTTGCAAAAACATCTTGGTGTATGAACAACAACATAGTGAAGCATTGTTCTGAACTATGAGTGAAGACACGCGAACGGAGCTTAAGAACTTTCGTGTAGAAACGTATCCCAAGTGGTCGTTCCTGGAGCAAGAGGCAGAAGGAATGCTTAGCAGAGATAGCCAGTCCCCAGGGTCAACATGCAGACCTCAGGAGAGCCATTAGTTCAGCTTCTTCCGTCGAGAAGTCCGCTGTTTATACGGTGTTTCCTCGGAGTCAGATTTATGTGATGCATGGAGTACTCCCAAGATGGAAGTCATACTCTGTGATAACCCACAACGAGCGCCTTCAAGAGATCGACTAGGACCACTTATTCCCACTGCCCTGCATAACAAAATACGTTGTTAATTCATAGTAGCGATTGGGGCATCTTGGTCATCATTTCCATGTACTTGGTTTTGGGTTAATTTTAACTTGTGTTGCTGTGGTGTTTTTTTTTTTTTTTTTTTTTTTTTTTTTGCGTGTGGCCTCCTGAGAGGCCGAGTGCAGGTATTTCTAGTTTACGCCCGTGGGTGACCTGCGCGTCGGAATGAGAGATGAGATCAAGGATGAAAGTGAAGAAGGATGTGGAATGAAGTGGCCGTGGCCTGTCAGAAGGTACCGTCCCAGCATTTGCTTGGTGATGAAAATGGGGAAACCAAAGAAACCTATTTCAAGAACAGCCTCCGGTGGGGCTAGAACCCACGCGTCTGCCGAGTCAGCAGAAGCTTGGCCGCAAGACATAATGCTGCGCTTTAGCGAGTGTTACCATCGCTGTCGGTGATTCTAATAGTTTCTGTAGGATCTAGAATTTGGATAGATGTCCCGAAACTTGAAATAAGGTCCATCTCGGCATTTGCTTCGAGAAGCTGTGGAGGAAATGGAAACATTTGCTGTTATCGCCGAGATGATTCAAATGTTCGATGTCCCGACTTCTTGCACCCCTTTAGTAGTCGTGGTGTGCCTTTATCGCACCTGGCTACGCCCTGAGGGAGTAGTGGTATCGTTAATTATTTTAAAAACTTAAGAATTCCTGAACATTTATCCCCGTGTTCTTGAGTTAGTTTGAAATCTGTCTGATAATCTGTCATTGTGATGACTGTACTAGTGTGTATATTTTTTATTTTGGTAAAAATCCTGTCGTTGCTTGTTCAACCACGTTGTCGTGAAGTGTTTGACCTCCTCGTGTGAAGCGAATCGTCGACTTCCTAGGTGCTCCTTCAAGCGAGGAAACAGGTGAAAGTTGCTTGGAGCGAGTTTGGGCTGTATGAGGTCGCGCGTTGTCATGAAGGAAGATGACGCCCCCGGTGAAAGTCCAGGCCGCGGTTACATGTTTCATCCATAGAAATGCTATAACTTAGTAGTTCTCTTCGCAAAACTAGTTTTCCAAACGAGTCACCATTAGTTGCTTAACTACAACTAGCGCTGTAGGTGGTGGGTGGCCGAAACTCTGCATAGTTACCAACCGTATGTTTTCGAATTACCCCAGACAAACTCCAGGAATATCGACCTTGTAACCTTAGTTCCTGATCACCCCTCGTAGTTTCCATTATAGTAGTTCAATTAATAGTCGTCTACCAACGGACGGCGGAGGGATTCTAAAGACGGAATATTTCGCTATTGCGACTTCAGTTAGATGTTTCACGTAAATTCTGCATTCCTTTATTTTACTCCCAGCTCCTCGAGTACCTTAAATAATCCTAAAATTAATCTATGTGGCTCTCTGGGAAATGTTATTGAGAAGGCTTGTCTTAGACCTCTTATAATTTAGTGATGTGATTAATTCTTTGGACTCTTCCACCTAAACCTCGGAAAGCAACCTCTCCAAAGACAAAGGAACAATTGTTCAAGAAATATTGGAAACAAAGGAAGCATCTAAGAAGAAGTAGTCATGAGCACCTCTAGTGGGCTTAAATCAGCAACCGACAACAAGGACAATCACCAGTGAACAGCTGAATGTGGGCAACGGTACTTCCTGCGGTGGCTCTAGAACAGACATTCTCAACCCGGTGCTCTTAACATACAATTAGGTATTCTCGTCATACCAGACGAAATGTGCTCGCGAGCATAAGAACTCCCCTGAGGCCCTTTCTTAAATTCAAATTCTGTTGCACGAGCCAGAATAAGTGTTTCCGTTACAAGTTTTGATAGTCAGAAATTTGATCATTTTGTGAAATAGTATTTTTAATGTAGAGTAAAAGTAACTGGACATCCATGTTTTATGAAAACTGAAGGATGCTGATTCGACTCGACTGTCCACACGTAAATGTATCTTGTCTGCACGCCTGGTGAGCGGTGAATCCCTAGCTACTTCAGCACTTCAGAGGGGGAGAGAGATTGGAAAAAGAAAGAGAGACACATGATTGTTGCGTTATTATTTGAATTATAATATCGATTGTTGTCCTTTGGGAGAGCGATTGAACTTGAATTCACGATTTCATCTTCAGAGGGTTTTCCCCTTTCTTCCCAAAATCTCTTCATCCTTCCAGAATGCTCCTTCTTCGGCTCAGCTGTCCATTTCTTTGCAAGTTGCCGTAAGGTTCTTTGCTCAAACTTAACATTTGTGCTTTTATTCCATCACTCGGTGCCATCCTCGAGATTTTCTATATTGATCTGTTGTAGGTCACTCGGGTACTCTTTCAGCCATTCCGTGCCGCATTTATTCTTTGTTATGATGTTGAGTAGTTTCTTTGCCGTTCTAGAGTTTTCCAACCTGTAGATACGTGACATTATTATTATTATATTGGATTTAATGATGCTCTGGTACTTGGTGTATGACCCGAGGGTGGTGTTCACAGTCTCAAAAGGGTTGAAAACGCCTGATCTAGAACCTGGTAGCTTTCAAAGGAATCATTCCGATTAAACTCCACCAGTAAACCTGATTAATATTCTAATGATGTTACAGTGTAATTAAATGAGTATTTTTCAATTGTATTAATTGACTGACCTGGGTTAAAATATATTTAATTGTAATTAATAAACAAAACAAAAAAGATAATGGTAAAATAAACAATTTTATTTTATTTTCATTCCGGACACACAGATAATGTTTCTTGTTTTGTTTTTGTTCCACACAAACTGCGCTTGTGTATGTAAATCAGGTCAACCGTATGAAGCAAAACAATTTCGTTTGAAAATAATATTGAAGCCTGCTCGTCCATGTCACCAGATATGGATTTTTTTTCTTTATTATACACGGTCACTAGACTTCCAGCTACTGTACTGCATGTATGTCTGCCCCTTATTGTTCCCGTTTTCCAACGGGATCTTGGATGAGATGCGAGGAAAGTCTTTGTGGCGGATGGTTCTTTTTACGGCCCGATCCCCTTCCTGACGCCAACCTCATGAGAGGAGTTACATAAGAGATGAAATGAATGATAGTGAATGAAATTGGGCAAAGTTGTGGAAGGAAGCGGCCGTGGCCTGTCAGAAGACCGTCACAGCATTTGCCTGGAGTTGAAAAGGGGGAAACCAAGGAAAACCATTTCAAGGACGGCTGATGGTGAGGATCGAACCCACGTCCCCCAAGAGCTTGGCTCCATTGTCTAGCGCTGCGCGTTAGCAAGCGTAGCTACCGTTGTCGGTAGCTACTATGCTGTATATGATGTTGGAATCACTGCTCTCTCTCTCTCTCCCTCTCTTAGTAACTTGCGAGTCCCAGTAACATATAAGGGAACTTGGCAAACGAGAACAACTTGATGTATGGTAGAAGAAAACCACACTGAAAATTGTTGTTGATTCATTTAGAGGCTTTACAACACCGTGTTCATGTTGCCCCGTGTGCTTGGATATGTGTGTGTGGAAATTGTCTGATGACCTCTGTTATCCTGATGGCTGAATTAGTGTGCGCATTTGTAATCGAACGCCTCCGTGGCTTAGGCGGCAGCACTCCGTCCTCGCACCGCTGGGTCCGTGGTTCATATCCCGGTCACTCCATGTGAGATTTGTGCTGGACAAAGCGGACGCAGACAGGTTTTTCTACGGGTACTCCGGTTTTCCCTGTCACCATTTCATTCCAGCAACACTCTCCACTATCATTTCATTTCATCTGTCGTTCATTTAATCATTGCCCCAGGGGAGTGCGACAGGCCTCGGAAGCCGGCAGAGTTCATATCCTCGCCGCTAGATGGGGGCTTCATTCATTCCATCCCCTGACCCGGTCGGTCGACTGGAAGCAGGCTATGGATTTTCATTTGTAATCGAGACTAGGATTGGGAAGAGGCGATCGTGGCTTTAAGTTAGGTACTGTCCCCGTTTACCTGGATAGTAGGCTGTCAGATATCCGCCCCCTCAATCGGATTGCCAATTAACAATCGCACCGGCACAGTTACATCAATGAAAATGGCACTGACAGACACTATCGAGATAAGAGCACAGAAATTCACTGGAAATCATTGTGGAACACACCAAAATAGACGGGGGTTTATACTTACCGTTGCTTACCTCTTAATTATCTCGGGGTTTGAGTTGACAACAGGATCACTAAAAGTCTGTTCACACAATAATCTCCGCCATGACATTTAAAAATGAACCAGAAACGAAGACGAGAACTTTGAACTGTACAAAAGCTTTATTCCTAATAAAGGGTATGATTTTCCTAACACAACAAAATATACGTGGCTATCAGTAGCCCAAGTCAATCTGACTACGTCCTCCAGTAGGACTTGCAAAATTATTATACAACATGATATATAAAACATTTTAGCTCTCAAGAGCTCCAAATACCGTAATATTCATAACACTATTGGATTGGAAAAGGACGTCAGGGTGTGACATATATATGAGCATTTGTTTCCTTTTAATAAACAAGAGAATGATATTTATAGTCGCAAGGCCGGAGTGTACGACCTCACTCTCTGAAAACCATATGTTGACACAGCTGCGGGCTACCTTCCAGCCTGACGCATACTGGTCAAATGCACTCCCTTCTCACACGCTATGTTACGTAAGAATCCAGCCTGCACTCTCAAGCTTTTAAATGTCTTACAAGACAACTCACATTATATTTACGCAAATCTTTCAAGTACTTTGATCACATCCTAATGGATCATTACATAAATTTCTTAAACTTGTTAACTTCAATCCAAATGTTAAATTAGCTCTTAAATGTTTATAACAAAATCAGATAAATTATTTATAACAATTCGAAATTGTTTATAATATTTGTCAAAGACAATAAAAATATTATAAGCACGCCTTTAACATCACTCTCGTTTCATATTATTTTTGAAAATATTTACAACAATTATTTACAATATTAATATTTAAATTGTTTAAATTATTAATTTAATAAATACATTAGCCACATGTTCATTCGGTTGGTAATTTTATAATCCTGTTTAATATAATCGACCAATGAAGGTTAGTTATACATTTCAATGTCACAATTCGGTTTAATAAAGTTTTTAATAATGATTTGTGACGGCAACCTTCATTCATAATCTTGTCTCAAATTCTTTCAAAACTCGTGTTAATTATAACAGTAAATCACTTGATTAATTTTCAACGAACTATAACAATCTTACTCCAGCGGAAAATCCTTCGCTAACAAGTTAATGCACAATCTGCATTAAAAATATGCCCAAAATCATCATATATTAATCTATATGGCATTTACAACTTTCACATCACTTACAAAACTTCCACAAATAATCCTTTAACATTTATTCCTGTGGGAACTTCCTTCATATTCAAGGGCATTATATTTCAGCGACTTTCAACACGCGCTGCACTAGCGATTATACATTCATAGTTCCACTTAAAAATTTTATAATCATTTATTGTTTCAAAACTGTTTTTCTATTTAACCTTCGTAGATTTCATTCATGAACTGAAATGAAGTCAAAACTTGCCAATCACAAACAAATTTAATAGTGAATACGCTTATATACGCCTATCTGGTCTATCGAAATTTAAGATTAACATCTTAAAAGAAAAATTGTAGTATGAAAATACTATCTTTAAATAAAGTGCGACTAAACTGCAAAGTAGTCGAATAGAATCCAATTAGACTGGGGAATGCAAACATCGTTATATAATTCTCTAATTGAGAAAAACTCCTAACAAAAGTACTTGACTTTAATGCATTCAATAATTCATTATTAACATTACTCTTTCACAAAATTGTCTATGATGCAATGTTCATTCATAACTGACGATAAATGTCTGTGTTGCAATCAATACAAATAACGACTAGTATTTCCAAGATCGTCGATAACGTGAGATTTTAACGCTCTAAAATCATTTAAATGTTCTTCCTTCTTGATGATGACAGAAAATTGTTCAAAGTAATTAAACTGGGGTAGAATTACTTTAATAAAAATGACACGCTGTCTGAATTTAAATCTGCCATAAAAATCATTAACTTACAGTCAAATCGTGACTACAAAAATATTAATTACTGAAAAATCTAAATATCAGTCTCAACTGATTCAAAATCGTTAACTATGCCCATGACATAACAATGTCTTAATAAATCGTCGAAAAATGCAAAATTCAACAAGGTGTACTGAGAATAAGAATCTCAACAAGAAAATAAGGCAAAATACATGAGGGTAAAAATATGGGAAAATGGTTGCTCAAACATTACTAGGTTACTCAAATACAATAAACGTTCACGACTACCTTATCTGCCGATTGACGTTCCAGAGGAAAATTCCCCAAAGAAGACTGCTGATGGATCCATTTCACCACGTTAAAGCTGAGCTCCATCCTCGAAATAGGAAATAGCACCATCGGAGAATCGAACTGCTTCCTTCTCCGTGAATCGCTCTGCTCCTCGAATACGAATAGACATCCTTCCGGCAATAATCTTCTTTGTGAGTCGGGACTACCCTGACCTCTCTTGAAAAATTCCCTGAAGTTCCAGTAGACAGTCATCATGACGTTTTGTAGAAATTTCCGAAGAAATTATTCATATACAGAGTATGAAATTGTTTCTATGGCTGTTCGATGGTATTCAGCCTTTACTTACGAAACATGGGTGTAGATGGTATTCACCGCATGTTCGCTTATGTGGAATAGCAATTAGCGAAGTTCCATGTCGCTATCTTACTCCAATGAAGTATGTCCCAATTGCAATAAGCCTCTTAGCCTTCCATCTGCACTTCAGTTGTAGTGTCAGAAGAACAAACTGCCGTATTCAAATGCTCCATTATACTGTATCGTTCTGTAAGCAAGCGATCTGAAGTCTTTCTACTCCACTCACAGCGTTAGCCTTGCGTTGCTTCTGGCTTATACAAACGTGTTTCTCTAGTGGCGAGATAATCACTTTTGTCAGTCATATAAAACAGCTAATATCTTTTGAAGTACTCGGTCGAAATTGTTCAGCTTTTCTCTATAATTGCATGTATTACTGCACAATACAATTATGTTATCGTAGACCGCTAACTGTTTGAAGCTAAACTTATATAAGCTTTCTAAGGTCCGTTTCAACTTCACCTAGTTTGACCTGGTTCTCGTTAACAAAGTGGCCTCGCCACGCGTTATAAAAACGATTCTTTTCACTTGCTGTTCACTTTGATGTCTCACTATATTGAATATATAAGAAAATGACTTTCACAAATACTTCGATGATCTGAGCATTAGATCTCAGAATGATCAGCGAACGAAAGAGAAGAGAAGAGAAGAGGCTCCTCTCTGCTGCGCAAGCCCTTTTATTACCTTCTCGAGGGGCGTTACCATCCCTTCCAAAGCGTGATACTACGTCATCGCTAAAACTTCCAACTTCGTTAATACATGACGGATTTTCAAAATTCAAAAACTGAAAATAAATTTCACCAAAATTCCAAATCAATGCTTTTACTGCAAATGGATTTCCACAATTCTGCATTCAAAAAGTCATAAAAATACCATAGTTTCAGCAATCTCCGTCTTCCTTTAAACTATCGTTCATTGGTTCATGCCTCTCCTCCAATAGCATAGTTTCTTCCTCAGCAGAATTCCTCGTTTCCTGCGACTGCGTCGTACATCTTGGAACATTCTGGACTAAAATGCTGACGTCACTGAGAATCTCAGCTCAAGTAGCTTGCTGGCATAACATATACGTCATCCGTGCTTACGTCATGACTACCCACGTCATAACTATGACAGCCATAACTCTAATCATAGTTTCAAATATAGCCACCGTGGTCTCTACATAATTCAATTACGGGGGCAGTACTATCCCGCCATTTGCCTGCAGTAGAAGTGGAGAAACCACAGAAATTTACTTCTAGGATGCCAGACATGAGAATCGAACCCACCTTTTCTCAGTTCTGCCTAATGTGGCAGAGTGTACCCCGTTCCAACCCTCGACTAGAATCACGTCTCTTGGCAGAGCCAGGAGTTAAATCTGGACCTCAGTATAGACAGCCAAGAATGCTAGCCAATGCTATACGAGGTGTTCTAGCTGTAAACTGTCCCATCTTGCCTCAAGACACCTTTCCGAAGTGAAATGCCATGTCCTGTGGTTCAGATTCCACGTAAAAAAAGAGGTCTCGTGGCTCATGATCGCGAGATTAACGGTCACGTTAAACTACAAGCTTCCTTTCCTCGAGGCACCTTTGAGCCTAGGTCAGTATGTTCCCATAAAACTTCTTTCCATGGGCTCAAAATTAGTGCGACGTAGGTTGTCAACTATGGGACCTCGGATGAGTCCAATTTTGCTTCATCATACTTGTTCTGAGACCCTTCCTTTTATCTCGGTCAACCTCCCTTGGTCAACACTTGTTCTCCTCCGACCCCGACGGTATTAGAGTATCTGCAGCCTAGGGTATTTTCTATTTTCCTACTTAAAATTCCCCTTGCCATTCCTTTACTGATCCGTCAATCTTCGAGGGGACAGATCTCCTCTTTATTTCCTTATGGTATCTTCGTCTGCTGTGAGAGACCTCACTGGAGGCAGGGTGCATGAGGTAGTCCAGATCTGGGACATGGTTTCTTTTTTCTATTCATTTTCAGGTGACTCCTCTCCTCTTTATTCATTTCCTGTCTTCTGTGCTTCATCAATACTGGCTTCATGGCCTCTTCCTTTTTTTTTTAGGGTTGAGGGCATTTATTTTCCCTGGCTGTGATTTCCCTTCATTTTTGGAGGGGAAATGTGTCTTCTAAATTTCTACTCAAGCAACTGCCTATTGATGGCTGCACCATCTCTTGGGCCGAAAGGGAAATATGTATGTCGATGGACATAGCTTTGAGGATGGGGAAAAGGTCAAAACTTTTAAAGGCTGTAGGGAAAAAGCTTCTCACGGATGGCAGTTGTTTAGGAGATGTTATTATTGCGTTGTTGGTTGGTGTTTGGAATGTATACAGATGATGGGGGGGGGGGGGGGGGTAGTATTTTGTTCAACATCGTATGACATGGTGTCGTAATTTTTTGCCGCCTTTCAAAAATCAATTACCACGGCCAGGAGCGAACCTGCAAGCTTGGGGTTAGTAGACCGACACGTTAACCACTCACCCTCCGTGGCAAGCCATTTATTTCATGTCTTTAGTAGTGTCGAAGTTAGGGCTCAAGGCCCTCGCTTACACTTAACCACGCAATATGGTACCAATACATATGACCCAATTTTTGAAATACAATAAATATCTTGCAAGTTCATTATGATGATCAATAAAAAGCAAGTTAATTATGCTAATACTAATATTAATGAATGAGGCTTATGAATAATAATAATAATAATAATAATAATAATAATAATAATAATAATAATAATAATAATAATGAAAATGAAAATCCACAACCTGCTTCCAGTCTCCGACTGGGTCAGGAATGGAACGAATGAAGCCCCCATCTAGCGGCGAGGATATGAACTGTGCCGGCTGCCGAGGCCTGACGCACTCCTCTGGGGCAATGATTAAATGAATGACAGATGAAATGAAATGATAGTGGAGAGTGTTGCTGGAATGAAATGTTGACAGGGAAAACCGGAGTACCCGGAGAAAAACCTGTCTGCCTCCGTTTTGTCCAGCACAGATCTCACATGGAGTGGCCGGGATTTGATCCACGGACCCAGCGGTGAGAGGCCGGCGTGCTGCCGCCTAAGCCACGGAGGCTTCAATAATAATAATAATAATAATAATAATAATAATAATAATAATAATAATAATCACAATGTCACAAACCTTTCTATAATATCGTAAATATTATCCTAGGTTGGTTGGTGGTTGGTTCCTGAGTTTAGGGGCTGCGACAACGCGATCATGTAGCCCCGTGTACTTTGGGTGTGTGTAGAATCTGTCTGATAACCGGTGTAAATTGTGATGGCTGTATTAGTGTATCTATTTTTTAAATCAAGTAAGGACTGCAACTTTGAATTTTTCAATTAGTTCCTACTTTTGCCACCAAACGCCACCGTCAACGACTACTAGGCCTAGTTCAGGACTTAGCTACTAGACGCCACCGCAGTCGGCTCCTGGCAACGAACGTAGGAACCTAAGAGCGTTGATAACATTCTTAACCTATACAATTTAGCTTCACACATGTGTTATTAGTGGAAGGTTCTTTAACATGCCATAAATCTATGACATGGGACCGCCGGCTTTACTTCCCCTCCGAAGAAAGGCATACTGAGGGATTTTTAACGCTCTTAAAAAATTCGACGGCTTCGGCCGGGTTTGAACCCGCGACCTTGGGCATAGAAGCTCAGCATGCTACTAACTACGCCACCGAAGCCGCGCAAAAATAAAAATATTATCCTAGCTCTGTCTTATTTGCAAATGTTTCAGGAAAACGCCATATTGATTTTAATAAATAGTCTATTAATCACTTGAAGGTATTTTATGAGGGGTAGGTTCCACTGGTATGGGAATGGACGTTTTTGTTCAGGAGGGGGTAGGGGGGGGGGGGAGGACGAAGATAATACTGTATATAATAACATAGGACTGGAAAAAGGATAGGAGATCAGAGCAATTATGCGGACCATCACAGGTGAAAGAATCAAATTTTCGTTCCTTCTTCTAGGTGTAGATGTTAGGTGAAGGTCAGAAGTAGTAAATTTTCGCTATCGTTAAGGGTAGATGATCTAGATGTTACGCCCCTTAAAGCAACAATCACCATCACACCTGGTAAACCTTGTGTAGTACTGGACCATGGAACACTCTTCTCTTCCTGAAGAGTGTTCGAGTTCGTCCCACAACCTGTCCTTTTCAGGTAGTTCAGATAGATACTTAGAAGTGAACTTTATGGAAGTTTAGTTTTAATCACACTTGACATTCATTCATTTACTGACGTGTCTCCCAGTATTGTGCAAGACCTTTTCCAGGTGGATTATGTGTCAATTAATAAACTGATGGCAAGAATAGGCCTACCTAAAATAAATGTCCATATTGTTGTGTCACCACCTGATGGCACGGACTTAAGCCATAGGCCAATCAGGGGTTCTCCAAGATTATGTACCAGGATCGTTATCGTGTCCTAACCGATAGCTTCTGATGGGAGTTACAGTACAACCGCTACTACACAAGGAAATGGGAGTGGGAGGAGATATGCTCCACAATGAAAGACATTCAAACCCTAACTCCCACGTTATTCATTCAGGAGGGGACTAGAGGAATCTGCCACCATGGGTACAAGGATTGAATTGATTATAAATCAATTCTGAAATGAAATAGAGATATTGGTCCTCACATGTTTCCTCAGCTTCGCTAGCTATTGTGCTCCCAAGTACCGCCTCAGCTCCGTGCCCCTTGATTAACGAGCGTTTGATGACCCAACTTGCTCGATCGGCAGGCAATCCACCTCTGTCACTGCAATTAGACTTCCGTCTCTGCAGTGCCTGACTGACCTCTCCCACCCAAGTCCGCAGCTTCTTATAATAAGGCAGCATGGTTCTTGCTGACCAGGTTGAACCGGGGTTGAATGTCCGATACGGTTTCGTCTTGAACCTACACTGGAACATAACAATATCAATAACTGCCATGAAAGTCCAAACATTATCACATGCTGACCGTTTCTCAGCTTCTTTAAGTCTTTTAGGGCCAATAACCTAGTTGTTAGGCTCCTTAAATCAAAAATTACCATCATCATCTTTAAGTTTACATAAATACGAAATACCTTGTATTCTTATTCCTAATTCTTTAAAGTTCACAAACATCATTCTTCACAATCATGTTTTACTATACGGTATTATATGACATATAAGTTTTACCTGCTTACTAGGATATTTTCCGGGCCTGACCACTAGGACTTCGGTCAATCCTCTCCCGGATATCGCGCACTGGAATAAGGATGAATGGGTCTATTACTGGTTGCGTCTGCTACCACAACTTAACGCCAATATCCACTACGTATAGGCACCGTGCGTGTCACTCTAGCGGAGCGCAGTGACACTAAAGCTGTGAGACGAGGCGGGGGTACGGCATATAGCAGTGCTTAAACGCAGGAAAGTATAACCGTATATTCGGGACTAAATAAAAATGCGAGATTTAACAAGCGTGTCATTTCAAAGTTTTAACTTGTAGTTTAAAATAATATCTCGCAAAAAGGGGTGAAGTATGTCATGAAAATCGCCTGTTGATATTTTGAATGAAGATGAAGACAGGACTGTCTCCTCCTGCTCTGAAAGCTTTGTTCGGAGTCCATCGTAGAACTGTATCACTTATTTTTACCACCACTGCAATGATTCTGGCTTGCGCAATGTCACATTTTGTGTTCTGGCACAGTAATGAAAGTGTAGATGAGACTATGCAGTGTTCAAAATTAAATTCCTGAAATGCAGGTTGATTATTGATTGTATGGAAATTAAAGTTTCACAACCTCCTACGGTAGATCGTTGAGTGTTTCTCTAATCCCATTACAAGGGAACATACACTGTGAAATGTTTAGTTAATATAACACCCAGTGGTATGATTAGTTTTACGTCCAAATGCTACGCCGGGAGATTGAGTGACGCATTTACGAGTATATCTGGAGTCCTTCTCTAAGGTTACACACGATGATTCTTTTAGTGATATAAACAGGCCACATAAACTGAGTCCTGTTAAGTGCGTTAGTAGTTATCTGGTACTGAGTTAAGTACATACTGGTGTGAGTTTTTAGCCTACTTTCGATTTTTGCAAAAAATGAAATTAGACTTATGAGATCTACACAGGACAAAAATTGTGTGTCTGTCTGTGCGAGTGTGTGAGTGTGTGTGTGTGTGTGTGTGTGTGTGAGTACTCTGAATGTCTAACCCCCCCCCCCCCCCTATCAATTCGAACACGGTGAAACCAAATTGAAGGAAAATTGGTACAGAGATAGAACTAGCAAAGGGCACCTCAGTATCATGTTTTATATCGCCGCCATCTTGACGGAAACGTAATGGCGGTCACCCAAATGTTCAAAGCTTAAATCAAATTCCGACTAACCTAATCATCCGATATCTACCAAATTTTGCAACAACATATATGAATATGGCGAACGTCTTTTGATTAAACTACAAGGTCATCAGCCCAACAGTTTGCAGATAGCGGACATATGTCAAGATGGCAAAACAGGATGTTATGCATTGATGAATTGATTAATAATGCTATTATTATCATTATTAAAATTATTAATAATATTATATTATGTTTCTAAAACTGATTGCCCCAAGCCTGAGCAAAACCCAGTTCAGTAAGTGCTGCGAAAGAAAAATGGTTGTCCCCACGAGGAACTACATAAAGTTCATTATCAAGGATGCATCTGTGCAAGATGACCATTGCAGATACGGTTGCCCAACTTCGGAGACGGTTCAGCATATTATTTCAGGTTGTCGCCATTTTGCAGGGACATAATATAGGAAGAGACATGATTTTCTTGCCAAGATAGTACATCAAGAACTGGCTATACAATATCAACTGTTGAGCCAAGAGAAAGTGCTGTGCTATAAATAAACCCCTGAAAGTGTACTGAAAAATGACAGCTTTACGTTGTACTGGGATCGTACTGTGTTGACAGACCAGTCAGCTGTGAACAACATACCTGATTTGGTTCTTGTTGACAAATGCATGAGGCACACCACCTTCATAGATGTGGCAATCCCTAACAGTGGCAACATGCTAAGAAAGCATGTTGAAAAGCTGTCAAAATACACATAGCTTTCTGAATTCATAAGGAAGCAATGGCACATGGCACAAGTCAGGACAGTTCCTATTATCATCTCCAGCACTGTCGTGATTCACAACAACTGAAAGGAATCTCTCATAGAGTTGAAATTAGACCCAGACTTTATCAAACTGATGCAGAAAACAGTCATACTTTCGACGTGTTGCGTAGTGAGGCTGTTCTTGGGCAATCAGGCCTGAAGGAATGAGGGAAAGAGTAAAGCTACTACTGAATGCAGTCACCAGGAATTTACTCCTTAAAATATGTACGGTATCCGGGACTGTAAATGTTTTCTTTCCAACAAATGTTAAGAATGCGTAAGCGCTTGCGCAAAAATAAGTAATAATAATAATAATAATAATAATAATAATAATAATAATAATAATAATAATAATAAACATTTGTGAAAAAGAAGCTTTCGTGTCAAGAATCAACAAAATGGAAATGGCTAATTAAAGTCACCTGCAATAAACGATCAGTTTCCTTCAAGGTCACACTCAGGCACTACTGTACGGTGCCGTTATTCGATCGGAGGCGCTATATACGTCAGAATGCATTGCGACGAACAGGAAAGGTCTGGCAAAACAACTGGAAGCCAAAGAGAGTAAGATTTTGAGAAAGATCTTGGGCCCGGTCAAAGAAGGAGAGTGCCGAAGAGACCACAACGATGAACTTCGAAGGCTGTTTTTTAAGTAAGGGCCTTTTTTTAATTAACCGAACATTTTATTTTGAAACCACATTTATTTTTAGGTTTTACATACCTTCCTCTATTTTTCTACATAGTTGCCTTGTTTATTTAGGCTCTTGTCAAACCTTAAAACTAAGTTCTGAAATCCCTGTGCCTAAAAGTTTGCCGCCTGCTCTGACAACCAAGAATTCACACTTGAGGAAAATTCATTGATAGAGTGGTTATCATGAATCTTCGGTCCTCGTGAATTTTCGTGTCAATTGCAGTCACCAAGTCATCTGTGATCACAGACCTGAGCGTTCATCGTCATGAACATTTTCACGGCCACTTTTGAACTCGCGCACCCATTTTCGCACTTTACCTTCCGTCATTGCATTATCACCATTCACCTCACAAAGCTGACGATGAATGTCTACAGCCGACATGTTTCTTGCACTCAAAAAACGTATCACACCCGGCGGGCGAATCAATAATCTTGAACATTGTAAAGATGCACAGTTCAGCGTACAGGTTAGCTACACAGCTGCAACTGACGCCTGCTTGTTCGCAAAGGATGCCGGGAGGTAGCGCGCATGCTTGTTGCGGCGTGCGCACTAACTATGGGCTTAAAAACGGCCCTTACTTACACAACAGCCCTCGTATATCTTCACGTGGAGAAGATAGCGGACATCATACGCAAAAGGAGAATCTCTTTCTATGGCCACTTAACACGATTGAGCTCTGGAAGATTGTCCAATCGAATCCGTGCCTAGTTTGTGAGAAAGAAAACCAAAAGGAGGTGGGAAAAGATCTACAAGAACTGGGGATATCACATGAGGACATCTCGGAACGTGGCCCTTTGAAGAAGAAACTTGGGAAAATAAAGAATTTTCAGACAAAACCCAAATGAATACGGGCAAGATGTGGGCCGAAGAAGGGAAGGAAGCTCACCGAAGAAGAATGCGGGAATACTGGGCAAATGTGAGGGATCGAGGGAGAAAGTCCAGCGTGGTCCATAGATGACCGAAACCTAAGTAATACATTAAAAATGTTGTTTTTAATTATTGATTTAAGGAGCGAAACATTGATGTCATCTGACTTCAACCTGGACCAATTATAAGTTCACACAACACTACAGATACCACAATAACACAAGTTATCAGACTTATTCTACTATTCTGATGACCGATATGCCCAACAAGACCTAAATATGTCCCGATAAATGGGTCACTATAACCAGCCTACAGGTCGTAGCCAACACTTACACACTGTACTGAGCTGTGTGTTCCTTTCTGCAATCGATCTGCGTCCCGCGTGCTGCCGGCGCATGACGCACCGGGCTCAACCTTGCTCCTGGCTTCGTTTGTTTGTTTGTTTGTTTGTTTGTTTGCTCTGGCTAAGCGGATTTTAAATATAAATGCTTATTACCCCAGAGTTTGCACATCTGTGTTTGCGATACAAAGCATCCCGAAGCAGCCTCCCTAGTTTCATACCAAATTTACGGTGATAATCCCCCAACATTAAAAGAGAATGAAGTCTTTTGGGGATTATAAAGTCGTTATGTGTGTTTTTCGTGTAAAGGCGAGGTCGCATGAAAGAATCCTATGCCACGGTGTATCTTAATAAGTCTAATACGAATGTGCAGGGAATTTCCACCTGTTAAATGGCCTGCATTACCGAAAAGTTCATATTTACGATGAGAAGGCGAGACCTCGTAAGCCACCATTCCTGCTCCTTTCTAGTCTCTTCCTATAACACCTAGTTATGAGTGGAGATACACTCCCATCGAACTTTATATTAAAGGTCCAATGTTCTCTGCGCTTGGCCATAGAAAACTCAACTTTAAATACAATGTTCGACGGAAATGTATATCCACATACAGGGTCTTTGATATAAAATAAGAACGGCAAGCGGCAGATTTGTTATCCCCTGCTGCGGTGGCCTTGGCCAAGCTTGTGGCGCGCCGTGGCCCTCTGCTTCAGCGTGTGTACAATCCTATGTGAAATATTACTTTATAAGAGATGCTGGATGTGTCATCCTTCCTGAGTTATACAGGCATTGTATCTGGTAACCACATTCTGGCTGACGCGAGTGAGTTCTGCCACTGTAATGTTTCTGATCTTTTATTTTGTGTATTTTATTGAGCACTGAGCAAGCAGTGTCAAAACGTATTTTCAAATACGATATATGTGCTCATGGAGGTGGTACTTCATCAGGAAATTGCTGAACAAATGCATCACGTACCCACCTAGCCGAATCGTACTTAAAATAAGATTCACATACACAAATACGATTTTGTAATGATAACTGTCTCACCATGTTAGCATCTGAGGTTCAGACTGGCGACTGAACACCTGCACGCTTATTGCAAGGTCAGGTATGTACTCTGCGCGCGCTTTCAATACTACAGCAAGGGGCCGTGGCGCGCCACAAGCTCTGCCAAGGCCACTGCAGTGAGAATAACAAAGCTGCCGCTCGCCGTTCTCACTTTATATGAAAGGCCGAGTAACCACCGCAAGGATATTCTTACTTGCTTATGGGGTCGAAGCTGTGGGGCACATTCAGCTTCATTATGTAGAACTGAGATTAGATGGGTTTGATTTCCACCTCAGTCATGGTTATCCATGGTTTTCTCACTTCTACTTGAGGTGGATGACGGGCTGGTATCAAACCTTTGGGTCACTGCCACCTCCTGCCCAAATCCCAAACCCAGGCACAGTAGTGCAGCCAGCACAATTCTTCTTCTTCTACTCAGGGTGCCGGTACGCTTCCAACGTTGGCGATCATCCTGGCTGCGTTGTCTTTATTGGTCGCTATCCGCAATCCTCTATGGACATCAAATTCGCAGGTGAAAAATTAAAGGAAGTAGGAGACTTTTGTTACTTAGGAAACAAAATAACCAGTGATGGATGAAGCAAAGAGGATATAAAAAGTAGGTTAGCGCAGGCAAGCAAAGCATTTCTACAGAAAAGGAATCTGTTGACATCGAATATAGATTTAGGTGTTAGGAAGTCACTTTTGAAGGCCTTTGTCTGGAGCGTGGCGCTCTATGGAAGTGAAACTTGGACTATTGGTGCAACGGAAAAGAGGAGAATAGAAGCGTTTGAAATGTGGTGTTACAGGAGAATGATGAAGATCAGATGGGTAAATAGGGTTACAAACGAAGAGGTATTAAGACTAGTGGGGGAGGAGAGATGTTTCTGGCGAATGCTAATGAAGAGAAGAGATAGGTTTGTAGGAAACATACTAAGACACCCGGGAATGGAAGGAAGGGTCGAGGACAAGAACTGTAGGGGTAGACCAAGGTTAGAATATGTTAAACAGATTGCCTCGGACGTAGGGTGTGGTAGCTATGTAGAGATGAAACGATTAGCTCAGGACAGGGAGGCGTGGAGTGCTGCATCAAACCAGTCAAAAGACTGAAGACTCAAATAACAACAACATCCGAAACAGTTGGGTGGATGGTTTTCCGAACCCTACTCTGTGGTTGGCAAGTCAGGAAATTCTTCTTCGTCCTGTGGCTCGTTTTCCTTGTATTTTTCCTTGCAAAATTCATTGCAGTAGTTCGTACCTGCCTCTGTTCCTCATTATGTGACCCAGGTATTGAAGCTTACGGCATTTAACATTATCGACTCTTTCTTGGGTTGTATTCATCTTTCATAATACTTCTTGGTCGGTAATCAGCACAATGACCAGTGGCGTAGCGTGAACTTTTGAGCTGGGGACGCCAAAGTTTATAACGACAAACTAAGGAAAAACTCAAACAGCTAATATGAAAGATACAGTCACATACCTCACACAGTCTTGTACATCAGCTCCATTCGTCTTTTCTTCTTTTCTGCGAAAATGTCAATGATGTGTTCAAGAAATGCCGGCTCTGATGATAGCTCACCTAATAACTGTTTTTCAATGGCCAGTGAATTTAAACACGACAAGTGACTATTGCTCATAGAATTTCTAAGGTATGCTTTAATTCTTTTCAGCGTGCTCATGCTACGTTCACTACTAGCTGTAGTAGTTGGAATAGTCAGTACTAAGCGTAGTAGTTTAGTTACTTCCTGATAGACGGAGTCGAGACCGTTGGCAACAAAATATTTTAAAAGCTCTTTTGGAGCTAAATGCTTTGTCTGATCTCCATAAACAATGTGAAGTTCATTTAGTAATTGGTTAACATTAAAGAATGGATACTGTTTTACCAAAATATCTAATTTTCCCTGGGGGAATGTTTCAGTGTATTCATTAAACTTCTTTTCTTGTACTAACTCAATGAAATTTAGATGATTAAGATCTTCAAATCTACTTTTCATTTGAGCTGTTAGTGCATCTACTATTTCAAAAGTTAGCACTCTCAAAGTGTTCTTTTTATTGCCATCATACATTACGTTTTCATTCAACTGGATGCTTTTTTGAACGCATCTGTCAGTGAAATCTTCATTTCTTAAGTTTTCTATTCTTTCGACGACAGCCTCTATCTCATTATGGCAAGTTACAATACTCACTGTCGATGGTTGTAACAATTTGAAAAGATGATCAGTGTAAATGAAACAAGCTTCGAATTCACCCAGAAAATATACAAAGGTAGGGTCATCCATATGTCTATTGAGACCAATGACACAGTTCCCAGAGTCGTCGTCCCATTCACTATTTTCATCATCAATAATTTCATCAAAAGTACTATACAATTCTTGGAAATGTTTCATAATGGTGAAAACTGTCCTCGAATGAAAATTCCATCTCGTATTGCTAGCTTGTGGAAGCTTAAATCCTCTTTCAGTCAACAAAACCGACCTTTTAGAAGACTTGCTGAAAAAACTATGAAAAGCAGTCAAGGCACAGACAAACAAACGAACCTGTTTTATTGATTTTGAGCCATACAGAAGTACCAAATTTAATTGGTGGGCGTAACAATGGACGAAAAGAGCATATGGGCAAAACTGTTTCACTAGCTTTTGAACTCCTCCTTGTCTGCCTGCCATTACAGCTGCGCCATCGTATGTCTGGCTGACAACTTTTTCTCCATTTACTTCCCAGTCAAGTAAAACTTTGTGCACGATTTCTGATAATCCCGCAGCTGTTTTATTCTTGGAAAAGTCATAAAAGCCGACGAATCTCTCCTCTATTCTATCATCCACACAATATCTAAATATTATGCTCATCTGGCTCTTACACGATACGTCTAATGTCTCATCCGCTTGTATGGAGAGAAAGGGGGCTTCATTTATTTCTGATTTGATTTTTTCATTTAATGCAATTGTTGTAACTTCTATCAAGTCATTTTGAATGTCTGGAGATGTTCCTTTTAATAATGATGATGACTGTAAATGGTCTCTAACTAGAGATTCATTTTGAGCGAGCAGGTTCAACAATTGCAAATAATTCCCCTTGTTAATAGAACTTTCATCTTCTCTATGGCCACGGAAGGCTAGTTCTTGTGTACAGAGAAATACTACTGATTGAATGAGTCTTCGCACATACTGCCTGTTCGAAGACACGATCTCATTATGTTTTACTGCTTGTAGTCGAGCAGCTTCAGATAATGCATGCTCAAAGCGAGTTTTACCTAGCAGATGAAATGCTTCACAATGTAACAAGCGGTGTTTTGAAGACTGGTGTTTTACAGCCTTTTTAATTAAATTACTCAGGTCCGAAATTCCTTCCGTGCACCATTCAGTATCTTTCGCTCCAAACATAAGGCAAACGTAACAAAACTTTTTTTTTTCAACACACCCAGTTAGCCAGGAAAACCTGTCATACCAAGAAAGCTGAAAACTCCGTGTGCGATTTTTACCGACTTCTTTAATTGATAAATTTGGCTTTGGTATTTTTGTTTTTAATTCACATCGCTGTTCATATGATAAAGTGCTCAAAGGAGTTGCCTTTAAAAAATTAATAACATTAGAGTCAGGTGAACTTACTTCAGTCATATTGGCAGCATTAAACATACACACGCACAATTAAAAGAAACTACACTTCTACAGTTCGAACTATAGCACTAGCGCAGCGATTGGGCTATTGAGTTAACAGAACAGTGATCATACAATTCAAACGCCAGCAAACGCCAGCGTATGGTAGCGCTTCCCTTCCGAGAAACAAGTATGAACTGGCGCATGCGCTGCAGCGTGGCCTGGCCAGGGTGGTACATAGCTCTTGACGCCAAGAAGGTCTGGCGTACAGACAAGAAGAGCAACGCACAGCAGTAGCCCGCGGCCGGGCTAATAAGACTAGTTATATGGGGGGTACGGATATAAAATAACTAAGCGCCATGTAATATGCTAACGCCGCATTTATATCAAATAAAAACAATGTTATATTTTACTCTCTGATGAATACACATTTTAAATCAGGGAACGCCCGGCGTATCGGCGTATTATAGCGCTACGCCTCTGACAATGACGCAGGTTATTATATACATTGCACACACACACCCAAGTGTGTCACAAAGCCCCTAAATGAACCATCAACAAAGGAATGCGCTCATGAGTCAGAACAGTGTGGCTACTCTCGAAGCGACATATTGCTCGCGTCACAATAATTCATTTGAAATGTCACCAAGGTATTCCAGATCCTACTATAAGACTTCCGGGATTTAACCTGAAGAGAAACCAGTGGGTCAAGTTGAATCGCCTAAGATCAGGCCACGCCAGATGTAACGCCATGCTACATAAAAGGGGACTTCATGATTCTCCTGCCTGTGACTGCCGAGCTCCACTTCAAACCGTAGAGCATATTGTTCAAGAATGTCCGCTGAGGAAGTATGCTGGATCACCACAAGATGTTGTTTCTGCTGCACCTCCCTTTCTGGACTGGCTTCAACAATTGGATATCTCGTTGTGAATTCGAACGCAACCAATGTTCTAGTGATGTATATATTGTACATATGATTTACTTATTTATATATACATTTATTATATTGTAATTCAGCTAGTTGCTAGCCATACGATAAATAAATAAATAAATTTGAAATGTGTATATCCAGAAGGCTTGTATCAGACGGATAGCCCTCACATTGAATAATAATATTAATATTAAGGCGAAGATAGTACCAACAATAACGTATGGGATTGAATATGGGATCTCCTTACGATAAAACAGATCAAGGACATAGAAAACCTGAAGGTGAGATATCTGAAGAGGGTTGGGCATATCAAAGTTTATGCCTTCTAGACTAGTGTAACTTATGTCCTAGCAAGGGAGACATATTTTATAGAGGGCGTAAGAATGAAACTGCAGCTGCCATCTACTGACAATTGGCATAGAATCATTGTAGAAAGGGAGGACAAGAGGAAACAAATCTGGCAAGAGTTTTATACAACTGACGCCATATTGACAAAACAATGGACCCGTACCAACTAAGAGAAAATATACTTAGTGATTGAACTAGCTGTTGCCTACATGGCTTCCACTTTAAACTGTGTTCCACAAAAAATTCACGACCCAAAAGAGACACATATCTGTGCTTTATGTGGAAGGGAGTGTGGTAGATATAACCTATTAGAATGTGATACAAGGAAGATTGCCATTATTGAATTCCTTAAATGCATCTAATTAATGAAAAGCCTCCGTGGCTTAGGCGGCAGCACACCGGCCTCTCATCGCTGGGTCCGTGGTTCGAATCCCGGCTACTCCATGTAAGATCTGTGCTGGACAAAACGGAGGCAGACAGGTTTTTCTCCGGGTACTCCGGTTTTTCCCTGTCAAAAATTTCATTCCAGCAACACTCTCCACTATTATTTCATTTCATCTGTCATTCATTTAATCATTGCCCCAGACGAGTGCGTCAGGCTTCGGCAGCCTGCACAGTTCATATCCTCGCCGCTAGATGGGGGGCTTCATTCATTCCCTTCCTGACCCAGTCGGAGACTGGAAGCATGCTGTGGATATTCATTCATCTAATTAATTGCACAATGTGCGCATTTATTAAATTATTATTATTATCAATAAGTTTTAACTTTTATGGGCATATTCTCAGAACGAGTGATCACAGATTGACTAAATGAATTCAAAATCTTACTCTCTCGAGGAAAACAAAGAAATTCAGGCTGCTTGAAGTTGAAAAAGACCTCCAGGAAATTGACATCTCAAGTGATATGGTACTGGACAGATCTAAATTCAGAGAACTAGTTGACAATCATCAATTTTCAGACCTGAAGTCGCCTAGATGAACTTGGGGGGGGGGATAGAATTTTAATTCATATTCTTCTTATCAAAGATTATTAAAGGATAAAGTATAAGATCACACAAAGTGTTTACTTGTTCGAAGTGTGTCAGACATTTGGTTGTGTTATTAAGACATTAAAATAATGTGACACAAGAGGTTTTTAGTGTGCCATTGATTAGTTTTCCACTCTTGGTGTAGAATGAAGCTCGCGATCTTAAGAAGATAGGTGAACACGATCATTTGGGCACCATAGCCCTTTAAAACAACAATCATCACGGGCAGATGACCTTGCTGTTCCGCCCCTTTAAACTATAATCAACATCAACAACATTGTTGCCACCAAGTTCTGACACAGAATGACTGTCGTCAGTTCGTGAGATTTACCTCCACCAATCACAGTCAGTAAATACTCGATACATCTGTGAACCCCTACGAGTCGTACTGTTTTAAAAGTACTCGCAGCCAGCCTGGTGGCTGTGACCATTCGGTACTTATGAGACCCAATAGGTCCATCAAACCTCTCTCTGTATTGGGCATTCAGCACGTTGACCGCCTGTACGTAGCACCGGCTCACTACCCAACCTTGGCGTGCGCCATTGATAACACCATAAGATTAGCGCAGATGACCTCACTGTTCCGCCCCTTCATCATCATATTCGTCACCACCATCAACCTCCACATGAGGGGTTATGTGGGTCATCGCTCCAACCCATTGTTTCCAACTTTCTTCGCTAGATCTGGGACATATAAATAATTCTCAGTTACTGGACTTGCTATCGTGTAAACAGATGAGGCGTAACATTTAGTTCATCTGTCCCTATTTTCTTGGCAGAGGCAGAAATCGAACTTGGATATCCAAGGTGACATCCAAGAATGCTAGCCACTACGCCACGAGGTTTACAGGCGATCCACAGTGGTCTCAGTTAAAGGATATGTATCCTTTATGTGCACTTTAACTTGTGAAGTTAAATCTCCGCTTGGGTAGAGAACTTGTGACTTATTTCATGAATCGTGCGAATTAATTAGGACTCTGCAGTTTTAGAGTCCTTTCTTCAGTGAGTCTCCAGAACTTGGAAGACACTTTCTAAAGTTTATGAAATGGTGTGTAAGATGGAATGGCTTAAAAAACTGGTTATGAACTCATAGCCTTAGAACTTGGTCTTGATCCCATACAAAGAATAGTTTCACTCCCGCATCAATTCATCCGCTGAGGTTGATTCAACCTCATTCAAAATGAGTGAATACAGCAGTCTTTTAAATTCCCTTCTCAGTTTTGTGCGATACCGTGCATTTGAACTCGAAGAACTGTAATATGCTGAAATTCATTTGACTTGACCGTTTGAATTACTGCTCATAAGTCAGGAAAATTGCAATTTACTGAAAGTCAAATTATAAAGCAGAAATATTCCTACCCTGCGACGTAGCACTACTGACAAATGCCGGGATAGAACCTTATTTCAAGTGTCGGAGCACCTATCTCACCCCTGTCCCTAATACAGTTACACACACTACTACAGTCACACAGAAATACTGGTTGGCAAACAAATTCAACACACACGGTTTTTTTTAACCAAAGATGTCCCAAGCCTCTAATGTGAATTAGCAACAACAAAGAATGTTTTCTGATATACGCACATAGTCCACGACAATTCTCAACGTTTTGCCTCAGTTTTCCCTATCGGAAAGAATTTCGAATTAATGAATACTAGCGGGCCCGTGCGAGAATTCTCGCATAATAGAGTTGTGTGTGCCCCATGTGTACAGACTACCCACTCGGCTCTGGTGCTATGCGGGCTGTACGCTAAACAGTTCTGCCAGGGACTATCGTCTTGTTTATTTGTTTAAAAGCACGTTATAAACAAATAAATACATTTCCGTTGACTTTTAAAGAAATGAAAGATTTTTCCTGTACTATTACGACGGTTTGGAAGATTTTGGTGCAAACCACATCTTCTAACTCCCTCTGGTTTAGGAGCTTGAGTTTTGTGAAACATACACCTTAGCGTATTATATAATAAGATAATCGAAAATACACCTCCATACTCCTATGCATGTGGTTCATCAAACTGTATCACATAATATGTTTAAGAGAAGCCTGTATGAGGACAAGTCCAACTATGCCAGTGACAAATTAACTATTTAGTCGCAATGATACGACCATCAAATAATAACAAAGCCGCTGCAGTACAATACTGCTCATGAAAACAGCAACAGGAACCCAGTTCTAACAGTCACTGACCTCCAAAACAAGAACAAGGGCAGTGACTGTTAGTGGGGTGCAATTGTAGGTTGGTATTGTTTTGTAGAGCTATCCTGTCTTGTATGTACAGTATTTGGATCTGACGATGCTCGCTTGACAAGCGAAACATGACATCCCTTAGTTTTCTCCCTCTTCTACAGTAAAAAAAATACATATTTTAATCACATGTATTTTTTCAGGTTATTTCTCGCACGTGCCAGTAAATTGAGATTACATTGTGTTGACTGACTGAAAAATGTACATGAGCTATATTGGCTAGACAGTAAGTCTCGTTCTCGTAGTCACATGACAACTACTGCCATTTGGAAGACGTCGAATGAGATTTGTTCATTAATTTTATTGAACGCTGCTAAAGCCTCTTGTACACAATCAAAGTTTCTACTTGATCTTTCTAGAATTTTCAATGCTTCAAAAAAGATTTCATGCCAAATTATTTAAGTGCCTTGAAATAGAATCATAACTTGTCCTCAACTATGAAACTTTTGAGAAGTCTTTGAAGGAATATAGCACTGTGATGCGAGGTTATTGTACAAAACAAACAAACAAACAAATAGGTTATGTGAGTTGAAGTGATACCTCTGGCTCTATGTCGCTATTATATCGATTACCTACGGGAAGATAGCAACCGATATCTCAGCAAAGAACCAATTCATGCATTTTCTAATGATAGCTAATTTGTACAACTGCACGGAATGATAGTTCAGTGTTCTGTTAGTTGCAGCTTTTCAGTCGGTCGACACTAATTTGCCCAATGACTGGGCAGGATTTAATGTATACAACACTCCTGGAAAAATAACATGTATTAGCTTATGATCACTATTAACTTATAATGGGGAAATCTTAGGATTATAAACTAATACATGTTATTTTTCCAGGATTGTTATTCAAATATTATATACATTGTACCCGCCCAGTCATTGGGCAAATTAGTGTTACCGACTGAAGAGTTACAACTGACATTGTGTGTAGACAACACTGAAAGAATGCCTTCAAAACTTAACAGTTCAGTGTTCTACCATGTTACATATTAGAGCAGCACCATCTGACACAGAATCAGCTTTTGACGTCTTGCCAAGTCATTTTCTACGTTGACTAAGACGGCTTCGGTGGCGTAGTTGGTAGCATGCTGCGCTTCTAGGCCCAAGATCGCGGGTTCAAACCCGAAGTCATTGGACTTTTTTAGAGCGTTAAAAATCATCAGTATGCCTTCCTTTGGAGATGAAGTAAAGCCGACGGACCCATGTCATAGATTTATGGCATGAAAAAGAACATTCCACTAAACATAATTGTGTGAAGCTAAATGTGTAGGGATTTGATTAATGCTCTATTAAGTTACAACTATCGCCACCACGTGCCGGTTGTGGTAGCATCTAGTAGCCAAGTTCCCAGCTAGGAGTCGTTGACGATAGCTTTTGATAGCAAAGGTAGGAACTACTTGAAATTGATCGTCTGCAGTCCATACTTGAATTACAGATAACACACACTAATACAGTCATCACAATTAACACCGGTTATCAGACAGATGTACACACACCAAAAGTACACGGAACTACATGACCGCGTTGTCGCAGCCTCTAAACTAACAAACCAACCAGCCAACGTTTACCAACCTTTGACAACATTTCTTGCACAGTGATCAATGGAGAAATAAAATCTTTGGATCCTGCACAAACCCCTTAACTTAGTTTTTGAAACTTCAGCAAGTAGACCTTATGAAACGCTTTAAAACAGTGAGCCATTTCTAATAGGTCTCAAATATATTATATCACACGAAAGGGACAAAGACCTCGATATTACACCCGAAAAATAGCAACCATCACCACCTTCAGAATCACTCAAAAACTGTGCACTGGCATAACTTAAATATTTTACCTCAAACTAGGATAGGGGGGACCGGAAGTCTTAGCTATTTGTGCTTGCTGGCATGTTTGGTACGAGGAGGACAGCATTGTATTATAAGGATATTTCTCTCAGATATAATCTATTCTCTCTGTATCACCGCGGTGTGAGCATTTTGATATTCTAAAATAGCAACCTTTTTCAGCTGGCGACCCACCTTTCCTTATCGGAATACCTCCACGGTCCATGGTGGATTAAAAAACCTTATTTGTATCGCATCCCTTCCTTATGTATATATAATTTACCATCAAATACTGCAAATATACAGTATATGGATGTTTGAAGATACAGATTGATTATTGGCAAACAATTTGTGTTCTGATTTGAAAATGGTTGACAAAATATAAGCACTTTGTAGCAAAACAGTTATTTATTTAACAATACAATTATAAAAGTACATAGACAATTTTAATTCTTCAGGCAAAAAAATCATACAGCTTTGATATGATTACAGATAAAAAAAAATTGCTATCGCAATCAATATGTAAAGTTGCTGTTTTAAGTAAGAATACTATATTAATAAGATATTTGGGACGGCTTCGATTGTTGTCTGTTCCAGATGCGAAAAATCAAGAACAAAGAAAACAATCAAAGCACAATCGATTTGTTTCGATATTTGTTATCTTTTCTGATGGTTTATTATTCGATAGTGTTTTAGGATCGAGTCGCGACTCACCGGTTGGGAATCGCTGTTCTAAAACATTCCTTATTTATAACTGTGTTGGCATGTTATTAATATATTATACGGTACTCTGCTGTTACCAGACACTGCGTGGGGGTTACTGGATCCATTCTTATCTTGTAAGTTACATTGGAGTTGAAATTGATTCACTCTAAGCTAATATTTCAGTTCATATCGTTGAGTGAGTGGACGGACCTGCCAGCCATATCCGATAATCCTTTGTTTCATTCAACACTGTTATCATCGGGTTGCACTGCTCGTATTGTGAGTCCGCCCATTATTGAGTCCTACTGAGCTCCAATGCCAGCTGCCGTCCGCTGCCAGCTATCATTATCCATTTCCATTAAATAGAATTAACGGATAAGTTTAACCATTGTGTACTGTATAACTTAATATAAAGTAGGTAGAATTGCATGTTATATACAATAACGTAGTCGTATGCTAGTTAACTCGCTGAAGTCTCTTCTACAACATTTTGCAATATAATTATGGCGGTACGTAAGCTGTTTCTTAGCGCACGAACAACTATAAACGGCTCCTGTTATTAAAAACTGGCTCAGTATATTTCACGGAACTTTGATTTAATCTTGTATTTGTGTGTGTGTGGTTTTTTTTAGAATCATACTTTTGTTGTAAATTTTGTAGATATTGGTTTGGAATTTTTCACATTCTGTACACATTTATTTCACAACTGTACGTTATGCAACAAGCCTATAATGGCAATAATTAAGACACGAGTATAATTTCCATACGAATGTCTTAATTACCATTGTAGGTGAGTTGCATACGACTGTTTATATTCGACGATAATATAGCTTTATTTTATGTTCGAACATAAGTATTCATAAATATCTGTCGATATTCCATCAGTTCCGTGAACAGAGTGTATGGGACGCAAATAATACCTTGTATTCCACCTCGGCCTCCTCGAATACCCGATCTGACACTAGCCACGCAGTGAAGTTTAAAATAGGAGGCCGTGGAAGTTAGCTCACGTGTGATGCTTTCCTTACCTAATTGGTCAAAAAGCTGTATCGTAATGAGAATCTTAGCTCTGATTGGTGGAGGATCTGTATCATAATGAACTTTGAACTATAATGAGCCTCTTTAAGATGCAGTTATCTTGCATATAATATTTATATTTTGGCATGGTCGAACATAAATTACTTTTATTTGTATAAACATTTTTAGCTTGAATTTAAAAATTGTTTTTAGTGTTTTAAACTACTTCACAACTACTTATTATCACAACTTATTTACATCGCTACATATTGGTGACGCCAGCGTGATAAATTTCAATTCGATACATCATGGAGTATGGTAACTATTTATTTAATAATTCTTCAAGCGTTGAATGTTTTGGATGCATTATAGAACTGAAAGGTGTCTTTGCCGAATCCGACATAATTTGTGATGTATCACAGTTTAATATGTTGCGATACAAATAAGATGTGAGTACATTAAATAAGTTTTAATGATTGAAAACTCAAGGTTCAATGAATCTTAACATGTTTTACCGATCAAGGAGATTCAACCTTCTCCATGGCCCTATGAAGAGATTACACATTGCCGTAACTTCTGCCACATGGGAAGAAATGTTGAAGGAAACAGGATGCATGTGGGACAGAATCTCAAGTTGGCTTTGCTCAGAAAATCTTTGTCACCCCATCTCCGAATAAGAATTATTTTTATGTAGTGATTTATAATTTGTGGTTCGTTGAGCTTCTTTCAAGATTAGGTACAAACAACACAAAACTTAACAGTGATGAATGAGCAGGAATGATCTACTGCTGAATTCTCCCGAAAATGACTGTGTCCAACTGGCGTAAGAGTTCTCCAATTAGTGATCAGAATATTCAGGTCTCAGTCCGGGTTAGAGTCCAATGAGCTCCATGCAAGACAGGTGATACTGCTGCGCTCTTAGCGACTTTGTATAGGTCTCCGCGGAGACCAGAAGGCTTAGGTTCGTATTTAAAGCACTTTACTTTGGGCATGAATAAGAGAGAATCTGCTTGCTTCCATCTCCTCAACAAGCTGGCTAGTACCAAACTCCAAGTATGCCTCAACGGCCCAGTACTAAAGCACAATCCTAATCCAAAGTACCTCGGGATAACGCTTGACCGAAATATCTTACAGAAAGCATCTTGAAAACCTGGGATCTAAGCTGAGATCGCGAAATAATATTCTATTTAAATTGGTTGGAACGTCATGGGGTGCTTCAGCGGACATACTACGACGTACTGCGCTTGGCCTCGTGTACTCTGCAGCTGAATACCGCTCATCAGCATGGCTTAAGAGTTGCCACGTAAAGAAAGTCGATGTACAACTTAACACCACCATGCGTATCATCTCCGGTACTCTGAAGCCTACTGCAACACACTGGCTGCCAGTCCTGTCTCACATTGCTCCACCAAGCCTGCGATCATGAAGAGCCCTTGTTCAAGAATATGATAAGATCATGTCCAATCCAACTCTACCCATCCACAGGGATGTTGCAGATGTCTGGAGACAAAGGCTGAAATCTCGTAAGCCACCAATGAAAATAGCTAAGCATCTAATGGATGCTGGTTTCAATTTAAAAGAGGAATGGAAAGAGCAATGGTTTCGTACAGCTCCGGAGTGGCCTAGCGTCTTTAATCCAAACCATGCCCCAACTGGTTTCAGTTTGCCAAGAAGAACGTGGTCATCACTAAACAGGTTTCGCACTAATTGTGGAAGATCTGCAACCTCCCTTCACCAGTGGGGCTTCAGGGACTCTCCAGCATGTGATTGTGGTCCATTGGTCCAGACCATGCATCACATAATGGACGAATGCCCTCTGCGTGCTTATGATGGAGACCAGAAAGTCTTTGCTGATGTCTCAGTATCCCTAGTGCAATGGATAAATAATTTAGATATCAAAAATGAAGCTTGTAGTTTAACGTGACCGTTAATCGCGAGATCATGAGCCACGGGACCTCCTTTTTACGTGGAATCCGAACCACAGGACATGGCATTTCACTTCGAAAATCTCACATGCATTGACCGGGAATCAATTTAGATATCAATATGTAATTGTTCACTACCTAGTATCACGTATTCTTTGCAGGTTTTGTTGTATAATATTGTATATACTTGTCCATTATGTAAAATTCCATACGCTTAATAAAGTTTGACCACTACCATTCTGCGCCACACAGCGGGCCAAAAGATTTAGAGTAATATCTTTGGGAATATATTTTCAAACATAGCCTATCAACTCTAAAGAAATATATAACTCATCTGCAACGTACTTTTGATACTAATTCATACAAGACAAAATGATTAGAGTAAAACATAGTTTTCAAAATTTATTGCCACACTAGTAAAGACACCACAATAGCACAGGTTATCAGACACATCAATCAATCAATCAATCAATCATTCATTCTCACATATATTTAGATATGGTATCAACTGCACGGGGCTAAATTACCCCGATATTGCAAAGTCCCTAGTTCGGGGGTGGGAAAACAATTTTGAACTTGGGCCAGAAAATTGATGTTAAAAAATTGAAGGGCCATCTAACTAAATTTATATTAATAACTATTTTGAATATAAACTATATACAATGATTTATGAATATTAGTAAAGTATTCAGGTAAGTGTAGCTCTGTAGGCTGATGTATAAAGCATAATATTTTAAAAGCAATTCAGTTATTCACATAAAGATATATATATATATTTTATACATTTTTAAAAAATCTCATAATAAAAGGAAACGTATTGATTTATCATAGAAATACTTGTTAAACTAGTCTTACAGACTTGATGTTCGAAGACCTGTAATGTTAATTGGATGGCATTTTTGAACTTGCTTGGTCAGGTTAGCTGCTGCCAGTGATGGTATCAGCTGCACGAGAACAGACCCCCCCCCCCCCCAGGGGCTCACATCTAGTGGGACGTGGGTTGGCAACCTCGGGCCCCGGCTGTATCCGGCATTGCTTCCATTTACTTGTGCCGAGCTCCTCTCTGTCTTCTTTCCTGTCGACCTCACTTGGTCAAATCTTGTTCTCTTCCGACCCCGACGGTATTAGGGTATCCGAGGCCTAGGAAGTCTCTTCCTTTTCAGCCTTAATTGGCCTTTGTCTCATCTCTTCTGGTACCTTCCTTCTGCGAGAGGTCAGACTTCTTTTTCTTTTCATGTTATCTCCTGCCTTCTGCCCACCACTTCTGGTGCACCCTGGATATTCCTACACCCTCAGGGGCTCACGGCTGGTAAGTTCGGGAGTTGGCGACTCCGAGGGATTCCTGAGCTGGGTCCAGTTTTCTCCCTTTTATCCATTACCTCTGGGGCGGACCCTCTCCTCTTTCACTTTCCTATCTGCCTTTCATGGCTCTCCTTCCCTCCATGTCCCTCAACCCGTATTCTTCGTGAGTTGAGGGCATTTCTTTTCCTCCTGTCCGTTATTTGACTTATTCTCCTTTTGTTTTCCATTTCTTCTTCTAGTGTATAAGTTAATAGTTAGTTTTAGTTATAGTTTACAATTCATTATCATCTTCACGATCATCCAAACCATCAGGGGCCGATAACCTAGATGTGAGGCCCCTTAAAACAACAATTATCATCATCATCATCATCATCATCATCAACAACAGACCACACATAGCTCAAACAATCAGCTAAGTTCACAATCCACTCTATCCTGACCATTTGATAACAAGCAAGAAACCCTGAAGATCAATCACCGCTAACAATATCTAACAAAAACAATCACAAATAACTAAAGAATCTTGGAAAGTGGAGCTTGTTTAACTGAATCTCTGCTTAGTATAAAACAAAGTCCCTCATTCTTGGATGTTACGGGTAAACTCGAGAACCACAGGATGGATTTTGATGCGGTTTTCACAATTCTGTAAAGGATATCTCGAGGATGATTTCTGTAGAAAATAATTTATTTTTGATCAAAGGAAGCTGAGCAGTAACGATTTCAGTGGAAAACTCGAAAAGAATCCTGGCGTCCGAGCGCTTTGTAAGCTTACGCTGGGCAAACTGTTAAAAATATCCAAATACTATGCGTGTAAGAATTGTTCAGCATGAAAAGTTCTACAAAAAAAGTCCGCGAGAGCATATGTCTATCTTCAATACATCACCCACTATAAGTGTTTTTACGTTTTAATTTCTTCCAACGATGTCCATTCAACTACTGAGGCGACAGTTTACAACCTAGCTAAGGGCGAGTCTATCATCCTTGTTACAGCCTAGCTGGCGGGAGAACCTATTACCCCAGATACAGCCAGCAGCAAATCGTCGAGTCGTGTTGAGTTAAGACATCTGAGAAGGGTGGTTGTGTTTGGAGTTTCCCTGGAAGTGCAACTCCGGTTTTCTTCATTTCGCCTGTGAAACACAGTCAAGTTAAGATTGGACGGAAGGGGGATTTGAGTTTCATTCACCTTGCCATTCCCTGGAAGTGCAACTCTTATTTCGCCTGTGAACTTTTCGTTCCGCAAAATGTACAGTCAATTTAAGATTGGATGGAAGGGGGATTATATTATATTAAATTATACTGATTGGCGAATAATCTCTACTTAATTTAAACAAAGTCCCTGATTCTTGGATGTCACGGGTATTCTCGAGAACCACTGCATGGATTTTGATGTGGTTTTCACCATTCTGTAAAGGATACCTCGAGGAAGGTTTCTGTAGAAAATAATTTATTTATGATCTAAGGAAGCCAAGCAGTATCTATTTCAGAGAATACGTCAAAAAAAATCCTGGCGTCCGTCCTCTTTTTAAGCTTACACTGGGCAAACCGTTAAAAATATCAATATACAATGAGTGTAAGAATTGTTCAGCATGAAAAGTTCTACAAAAACGTACGCGAGAGCACATCTCTATATTCAATATATCGTCCACTATAAGTGTTTTTAGATTTGACGGAAGGGGGATTTGTGTTTCATGCACCTCGCCATTCTTAAATTACGTCTGACAAGAATTTGTTGCACATGCATCTCCGTGATAATATAGTTAATAGTCCAGTCAGTGATTTTAACCCATCATGCCGAGACGTAAAACGGATATAGATCGTAGTTTATTGACATCGTAAAGAAGCGCTTATCAAGAAATGCATTCACAACTGTTACCGGGTGAAGCCGGGCCGGGTTGCTAGTAAGTGTATATTGTAGACATAGATTTAACAGCCTAAGTGAAAAGGATCTAATGATGGTCACTTGACGATCGAAATTGGCCATCCTAGTACATTACAAAACAATACTATTAAACAGAATTACCATTCAAGAACTTGTGTACATAAAAAACAAGAATTGATTACAAATGAAACTTACTTCACCAGGATTAATCTCATGTAACTTTTTCTCAGAATTGGAGAAACGCCCATAAAAATTAGGTACAATCATGTTGACCGACTGAAAAATATGACATTTCTATTACTAAGGGAACACTGAAAAAGGGCTTCTAACACGATAATTAAGATTTGGAATCAATGATGCAGAAATATATAGAAACCGCTGTAACATCTCATGCAACAGAACATTTAAAACAATCTTACTCACTGTTATAAAAGCGCTACTGGCAGAATGATATGATCAAGTACAAGCAAACCTTTGTGTGGGCACTCAGGCGTAAAACAAAATGCTCCTACTTTCCATGCCTGTGATGTACCACATCAAAGTGATAATACCATCGCATCATTCCTCGGGGTTCGCCCGTACACTCAAATTTAATACCTATTTTTAATTATTATTTATCTTTGCAGTAATTTCTTATTTACCACCTTACCCGAGGGGATACAGACACTGCTGGAGGTGCCGGCGAACCATAGTTAGTGGCTCGGAGTAAAGACGTTTTTAATCATCCCTCTCTTCCCCCAAGCAAGCACTTGAGGGCGACAAACGAGGTGGAAACGTCTTTCTCAGTTTTGTTATTAATTTCTTAGTCAATAATAATGAGCATGTGATTACGCCTTTGTAACACTGGAGCAATTCAATTATAATCTGCTTTGCGAACAACGGCAACACCGCTTTGACATATGTGCAAGATTTTACGTCACGGACTTATAATAATATAATAATGTATGGGTTTTACGGCCCTCTTAACTACAGCGGCTTTTAGAAACGCCGGGGTGCCATAATTTTGCCCAGAAGGGGATCTTTAATGTGCCAGTAAATCTACTGACATGGCTCCCTCACATTTAAGCACCCTCAAATGCCCACTGACTGCGCCGGGATTTGACCCCGCTATCCTGCGATAAAGTTCAAAAATGTTGCGGAGAATCTGTAATGATCTCGATATCCCAGCCACTTAACAAAATTAAAATAGCTCTAATTCCCCACCATTTTTTTTTGTTACTTATGTCCGTGTTGTTTATGTACGTGTTTGAGACATCGTATTACATCATCTCCGTTAACTGTGGTGAGATAAATCTGTCTCTTAACTTGTGTTTGTCGGTACATTGCTACAATTAGCCTACCAAGAAGGAATACATAGCCGTGAGTTTTGTACTAGTTTAGAACATGATTGGAGTGGAATTGGGACATCACCTTTTATTAGTTGTCTTCACATGGTTCAGTGCACCAGGACCAAGACAGCAAGTCGGCCTATTTACAAAAAGAATAGAATAGTAGATCGCACGGAGAATCTTTATTTTACAGGCAAATATAAGGACAGACAGTAGTAGGGCATGAACCCTTTTTATGCCAAGCTATTGTGAATGAGTATGTTAATAATCCCAAGCCAAGTTTAGAGAAATTACAATTCTTTTTATAAAATAGAATGTTGATTTTTTCCCATATCAGGTATATTTTAAACGTATTATGTTCTAAATAATTAATACAATCATCCATTTGTTTAATTTAAAAAAAATATTATGAAACATAAATTGGATTTTTTTCATACAATTTTGAAAGCCTACACAAACTTAATAGTAACCTTTTTTAAACCCATATTTGTTTCCTCTTCGTTCAAAGAGGACCTATATTAATCAGCTGAGAGCAAGAACGTAAATAACGACTTCACTAGATAACAAGCGCGGGATGTCAGCTGATTACAGCATGTTCAAAGAATACTAATTATGAATCCAATTATTCATGGAATATCGATATATTCAGAGAAAGAATAATTCCCACGTTGTCCTGGATTCAACACTGATAGCACTACCCAGCTGAGAATTTTAATAACAATTTTATAAATAACCTGGCCGACAGGTTGGCTCGTGGTATTTCTTAGCAGAAGCACCGTCGAACGATATATCGGTCCCTGGCACTATAAGGGTTAATGTACATTACTGTTCAACGTAGTCACCATTCTCGTCCAAGCCACCTTCTCTGGTCTCGGGCTATGTATTGAGACTCTGGATTCCTGGCTCTGCTAAGAAATTTACACTGTCGGAAAATTAAATCCCAACACCAAGATGAAGGTGTGCTAAATAAACGAAATGTAGTAGGAGTGGTTTCATATCTGAACTAGTTGTGCGTTAGTGGACGAACAATGACGGTGTCTCCATGACCTTGCAAAGCATACTTGCTTCAAATATGCGCAGAACACTTCGGGACCGCTAATCATCGACCATTGTTCAAGATAGGAGATAGGTCTGAGTCAAATATACCTTTAAGGAGACGAAGAAGACAGTATCAGCAGCTTACTGAATTTGAACGGGGCGGTGTAATAGGGCTCTGAGTAAGTGTATGTTCTTTCTTCTATATTATAACAAGAAGTTCCGTGAAGAACTATACAGCCTATTTTTCATGCCAATGACTATTCTACAGTATATGAACCTATCTAGAATAATGACGAAATTAAGTTGGTAATATCGAAATATCTAATTAGTTCAAAATATACCTGGTATAATGTAGCCTAATAGAGCACTACAGTTGGCAGCCCTTGTGACTGATTATATTCTTAGTTCCATCTCTTAAGGTACAGAATACAAAATTTGGTTGAAGTCCAATGGAAGTTACATGCAGTTAGACACTGGATCTATCCGCACGCGTAAAAGCATGTTGCCAATAATGACATGCGTGTGATGGTCAGAAATAATCTGAAATATTATGATATCTTGTTGTGCCAATTTTGGATGAAATCTATTTGTTAGTATAGAAGTTACATGTATTTTAAAATTGGGCATAACAGCAGGCATTGAATCATGTTGGCAGCACTGCCTTGTATTAATTACTCCAAATTAATCTAGAATGTCAGGTGTTATACGTGTGCAACGTATAGAGCTGTTGGCTTGCATACTTTCTGATATAATCATATAAGGGTTAAAAAAATATAGACAGCATTTATTAACAGTTGGCAGCCATGATTGCTCTTAACAATACTTATAGTCATATCTGTTATGGTACATATAGCACATACGAAATTTGGTTGAAATCCAACTGATAGTATAGAAGTTACATGTATTTAAAAATTGGTACTATCAGCAGGCTAATAATCATGTTGGTAGAACTGACGTATATAAGTTACTCCAAATTAATCTAAAATGTCTGAATATACGTGTGCATAGTTTAAAGCTGTTGGCTGATATATTGGTATTTGGATAAAAAAAAATAATAGATAGAGAGCAATTATTAACAGTTGGCAGCCCTGGTGGCTCTTAAGAATACGCTCAGTCATATCTTTTTATGTACAGATATTACATACAAAATTTGGTTGAAATCCAATTGATAGTGTAGAAGTTATATGCATTTAAACATTGGACCTATCAGAAGGCTTAAAATTATTTTGGAAACACTGTCATGGTTGGCCTCCTGGAAATTAAACTGAAATAGTATTATCTACATGTGTACCAATTTTGGAATAGCTCCCATGCATATCTTGCAAGATATCAAATATGGAGCTCAAATTTCTAGTGCGTTTTTTCAGCAGTTGGTAGCACTGACATCATTTTCAAATATGGACGTGAGATATTCTGGTGCACATCTATACTCATACTAAATTTGGTTTTGATTGCTGCACCCGTTTAGGAGTTGATAGGGGGGGGGACACACACACAGCCAGCCAGCCAGACAGACAGACAGACAGACAGACAGACAGACAGAAGGACAGACAGACAGACACTTATTTTCCCGGATCGATCTCATAAGTCTACTTTTCCCTCATTTTTGCAAAATGTGAAAAGTAGGCTAAAAATACATGTTAGTTATGTATCCACAGTGCATCGGTGTTTGCAACGATGGTCACGGGAAAGCCGTCACGGGGTCTGGCCGCACATGGGCCACTATGGAGAGGAAAGACCACCATATCCACCGCATAGCTGAGGTGGATCGTATTGCATCTGCAGCAGCCAATTGGGCTTCAGTTGGCACCAGAGTGACACAGCGAACTATAAAAAATTGACTACTTGAGGGACAAATCTGAACCAGATGTTCTGGAGCGTTTATGTCACTAACTCCGAATCACTGCCATCTGTGACTTCAGTGGTGGAATTCATTGGAGGGTGGAGTGGAGATCTGTTGTGTTCTTCTATTAGAGGCGTTTCTGTATTGGTGTTAGTAAGCAGGAGAGGTGAGTGTTTGGATCCAAGCTTCCTTTCGGCATCGACACATTGGCCTTACTCCTGGAGTTATGGTCTGGCGAGCGATTTCTTATGGCATCAGGAGCATTGTCGTTGTTATACCAAGATCTTTGACAGCACAATTGTACGTCAGTCTGGTGATTGAATTGGTTGTGTTGAAAATCAGTCACAGTATTATAGGGGGTGTTTTCCAACAGGATAACTCGTCCTTATACTGCTATTGTCACCCAACGTGCTGTACATAGTGTTGGTCACTTGCCTCGGCTTACAAGATCACTAGACCTTTCGCCCATTGAGCATGTATGGGATATTATCTGGACGACACATCCAGCGTCATCCAATACCAAAATTAACTGTTGCTTATTTGACTGACCAAGTGCAACTCCATCCTACTAAATGACATATATCATCTGTACGACACAACGGATGCACGTTGGCATGCTTGAATTCAAAATCTTGGTGACTACAGCGGTAATTGATGTACCACACGTGACCTGTCTTCTCGAGGTTACTTGAACGTGAGACCTGATAGCTTAAATCATATAAATACGTTAACTAGGCAATTGCTTATCCTAAAATGCATTTCTCTAAACTTATATCTTCTGGGTGTTGGGATTTCATTTTCCGCCAGTGTTTTCCCACTCATACTCCAGGCAAATCCTGGAATGGTTCTCAACTTGATGCCATGGCCGCCTCATTCCTAACCCTAGTCGCAATTTAAAAATGTACACAATGTTACAGTCATCACCAAGACACAGGTTATCAGACACATTCCACACACATTCAAGTACATGAGGCTACATGAACTCGATGTTGCAAGTACCTAAATGAAGCAACAAAGTTGTGTATGCATCACTGATCTCTTCCCTTGACATATCTCACTCGTTGAAAATAGCTCCAATTTTCTTAAAAGAAGCAAGTTAATCTGAATTTCTCATTACAATAATTCAGAGTTCCCTAACAGTTGGGATCACAGTAGGTTGAAACTTGAGTGATCAGCATTCAGCGGCGCAGGTTGCTTGTACGTGCCCGCACTTTACTCCAGCACGTTTGTTCCTCATGACTTTTGACGACTTTGATGTCCCAAGCCTTTAAACCCTTGTCCTTTACCTGCCGTATTACAGGACGTGCACGGCATACGGGTTCATCTGCTGTGACAGCTGACGGCCTTATGTGGCATGACTTCCAACTAACAATTTAATGAGAATATCTTCATTTAGCTGAGAATACGCCTCAAGATGGTCTTCCATAAGACAAAATACAGAATGAAACTTGATTCTTGTATCGGAAGCAACCACACGATTATTCGTTTAAAGAAATCGAAAATGAAATTAAGCTCTAAGTTAGATCTGGACGTACCTCTGGAAAGTTCCAATGAGCAGTGTTACCAGAGTAGTCTCAGAGCTTTACAAGGACAGATGACCTCGCTATTCCGCCTCTTAAAACAACCACAAATACGGCTGGTGTTCCGCACATTACACAAATAACTACTGCAAGTTAGCCTGCCGATTGTGAGTCACAACAACACCGGAAGTATTCGTTTCTTGAGGAGAACGAATACTGGGCCTCTTTTTTTTTATAATACCGTTATTTATCGCAAAATTCTAAACGGTATGGTATTCAACAAGCCACGCCCATTTCTGCCCTCAAGGCTAGTGTATCTCTATCTCCCAACTTATGAAATTAAGACTGTAATCAAACGTTTACTCCAAAGACAAAAGTGATTGAGTGAGTGAATCTTAAATCAGCAACATACAAAATTAAAACTGTAGTGAAACGTTTACTCCAAAGACAAAAGTGATTGAGTGAGTGAATCTTAAATCAGCAACATACAAAATTAAAACTGTAGTGAAACGTTTACTCCAACGACAAAAGTGATTGAGTGAGTGAATCTTAAATCAGCAACATACAAAATTAAAACTGTAGTGAAACGTTTACTCCAAAGACAAAAGTGATTGAGTGAGTGAATCTTAAATCAGCAACATACAACATTAAAACTGTAGTGAAACGTTTACTCCAAAGACAAAAGTGATTGAGTGAGTGAATCTTAAATCAGCAACATACAACATTAAAACTGTAGTGAAACGTTTACTCCAAAGACAAAAGTGATTGAGTGAGTGAATCTTAAATGAGCAACATACAAAATTAATAATAATAATAATAATAATAACGTTTTATTGCGCACAAGTTGTGCAAAATTACAAATAACATGCAAGGAAAGATGCACTTCAGCCTATGCAGTAATCTATGATGGGTTTCCCTCTATTCCTGCAATGAAGAACGTGATAACGTTCACAGATTCCGTCACACAGCTCACAGACACAGGCCGGGTCCGGATCATGGAATGTCTTTGTCTTGCACATTCTATGGTGGAAACCGTGCACAGCCAAAGAGGTCACAAAGTGCCGCAAGTCCTGGTTCGGTTCCATCCATGCTCTGTTGATCATAGCCTCGGTCGAGTAGAATTCTTCCCAGATTTCACTTCTTTTCAACGTTCTTTCTGCTAGAACCCTCTTCCAGCAGGTCGTAGTAGGTAAAGCGAACTTGAATCTAAAATCCTCCATCAAGAAGGGTTCCCGAGAGAGCACATACACTAATCTCGATCGCGTGTATGTGGATACTCCAAGGACAGCCTTCAAGTATCTAGCCTTTACCTGTTCCAATGTTCGGAGGTCTCCTATACTTAACTTGTCCCAAATTATCTCTATGCCATACGTGAGGATTGGGACAATTTTTGCATCGAAGAGTGCAATGGCGGATCTCAAGGAAAGTCTTGTAATGGCTTTGACGTCAAATATAGCCTTGGTAGCTGCTGTCGCTCTTTGTTTTACGTGGATTTTGAACGAGTTCATTGTCGTTTGTAACGTTACACCCAGATATTTAAAGCTATTTACAGTCTTCAGTGGTTTACTTTTGAAAAATATTCTCTGTTCTTGGGAAACACGTCCACCCTTCCTGAAAATCATATGCTCGGTCTTCTCTGCATTAACTTGCAATTCATTCTTATCTGCCCATTTCTCCAGAGCATGGGTTGCAATTTGGAGGTCCCTGATGTTCTGCGACCCCAAAACCATGTCGTCGGCGTAAAGGTATATCTTCGTTTCCTTTGAAACTTCTCTGACTGCATAAACAATATCGTGCGTGGCGACATTGAACAGCAGGGGACTGAGGGGATCTCCCTGAAGTACGCCGTTCGTTTGTATGATCTGTCTGGAAATGGTTACGTTGTCGGAGATTTTTATATTATTGCTCCTTAACATGTTATGAACCAGAATTGTGAGTGCATACAAAATTAAAACTGTAGTGAAACGTTTACTCCAAAGACAAAAGTGATTGAGTGAGTGAATCTTAAATCAGCAACATACAAAATTAAAACTGTAGTGAAACATTTACTCCAAAGACAAAAGTGATTGAGTGAGTGAATCTTAAATCAACAACATACAAAATTAAAACTGTAGTGAAACGTTTACTCCAAAGACAAAAGTGATTGAGTGAGTGAATCTTAAATCAGCAACATACAAAATTAAAACTGTAGTGAAACGTTTACTCCAAAGACAAAAGTGATTGAGTGAGTGAATCTTAAATCAGCAACATACAAAATTAAAACTGTAGTGAAACATTTACTCCAAAGACAAAAGTGATTGAGTGAGTGAATCTTAAATCAACAACATACAAAATTAAAACTGTAGTGAAATGTTTACTCCAAAGACAAAAGTGATTGAGTGAGTGAATCTTCAAACACCAACATACAAAATTAAAACTGTAGTGAAACGTTTACTCCAAAGATAAAAGTGATTGAGTGAGTGAATCTTCAAACACCAACATACAAAATTAAAACTGTAGTGAAACGTTTACTCCAAAGACAAAAGTGATTGAGTGAGTGAATCTTCAAACACCAACATACAAAATTAAAACTGTAGTGAAACGTTTACTCCAAAGACAAAAGTGATTGAGTGAGTGAATCTTAAATCACCAACATACAAAATTAAAACTGTAGTGAAACGTTTACTCCAAAGATAAAAGTGATTGAGTGAGTGAATCTTCAAACACCAACATACGAAATTATGACTGTAGTGAAACGTTTACTCCAAAGACAAAAGTGATTGAGTGAGTGCATCTTCAAACACCAACATACGAAATTATGACTGTAGTCAAATTAATGAATCAACGAAGAGTTTTCTTCCGAATTTTCCTCTATCCTGATAAATGTCGGGATATTTCTTCTTTTATCCAGTCCTAGAACATCAACCCACACCAGAGCCTAATGAGCACAGCTACGCTGCTTAAGGCATCACTGAAACATAGGTTGTCATACGTATTCAATTGTACGTTGACCGAAGTCCCTACAAGGAATTAGCAACAACAATATGATGATGATGATGATTATTATTGTGGTTTTAATGGGCAGAACATTAAGGTCATCTACCCATAATTATCAATCGACTCTACCTTAGGTTGCACATTCATATATCCCCACATCTTGTGAACGTAAAACCATGTCCACGTGTTGAAATTTACGAATTTACAATTCATCGCAAGTTTAGTATTCTTGGCCCATAAACATTTACTTTGTGTGCCATGCGTGCTTTGTTGCTGTGTTTAGAGCCCCACTGTAATTATCTATCGACCGAAATCTCTTTGGGTGGCTTCGGTGGCGTAGTTGGTAGAATGCTGATCTTCTATGCCCAAGATCGCGGGCTCAAACCCGGTGAAGTCGTCGGATTTTTTAAGAGCGTTAAAAATCCCTCAGCATGCCTTTCTTCGGCGGCGAAGTGAAGCTGGCGGCCCATGTCATAGACTTATGCCATGTAAAAGAACCTTCCTCTAACTAAAATTGTGTGAAGCTAAATTTGTAGGTTATATTTGATTACTGCTCTAACAAATTCCAACGTTTGCCACCAGGTGCTGGTTACGGTTGCATCTATTAGCCAAGTTCACATATACCGTAGGTGTCGTTGACGGCAGCATTTGGTGGCAAAAGTAGGAACTACTTGAAATTGACCGTCTGCTGTAGCCATCACAATTAACACCGGTTATCAGACAGATTCTACACACACCCAAAGTACTCAGGTCTACATGAACACGTTGTCGCTGCCCCTAAACTGAGAAACCAACCAACCGACCGAAATCTCTTTGATACCTTTGGAACAAAAAGTGATGAATAGCATGCATTGAATGCAATTTAATTTCATCGTGCGTACTTTTGCGACCAACACACCCATAGATGTATCAATTTCATTGCGCACACATGAATTTGTGCTGAATGCGAAATACAACGTAAATTTTTAGCCTACTTTTCACTTTTTGTAAAAATGAGGAAAAAGTAGACTTATGAGATCGATCCGGGCAAATGTGTGTGTGTGTGTGTCTGTCTCTGTGTGTGTGTTCCCCCTATCAACTCCTAAATGGCTGCAGCAATCCAAACAAAACTTGGTAGGAGTAAAGAGCTATACCTGAATATCTCAATGCCGTCTTTGAAAATGATGTCAGTGCTACCAACTGCTGATAAATCGCAATTGAAATTTGAGCTCCATGTTGGATATCTTGGAAAATATGATTGGGAGCTATTTCAAAATTGGCACACGTATAGGTAATATTATTTCAATTTAATTTCTAGGAGGCCATGCATGGCAGTGTTGCCAAAATGATTATAATCCTGCTTATACAGTAGGTCCAATTTTTAAATGCATATAACTTCCACACTATCAATTGGAATTAAACCAAATTTCGTATGTGCTGTGTGTACATAAACATATATGACTGAGCGTATTCTTAAGAGCCACGAGGGCTGCCAACTGTTAATACACGCTGTCTGTATTTTTGTTACCCTAATATCAATAAATCAGAAAGTATGCAAGCCAATAGCTCTAAACTTTGCACACGTATTGTACCTGGCATTCTAGATTAATTTGGAGTAACTAATATACGTCAGTGCTGCCAACATGCTTCTAAGCCTGCTGATAGGTCCAATTTTAAAATGCATGTAACTTCTATACTAACTAATGGATTTCATTCAAAATTGGCACTACTATGCATGCCATTGTTGCCAACATGATTTTATGCGTGCTGTTAGATCCAATGTTTAACTGCATGTAACGTCCATGCTATCCATTGGACTTCAACCAAATTTGGTATTCTGTACCTTAAGAGATGGAACTAAGAATATATTCGGTCACTAGGGCTGCCAACTGTAGTGCTCTATTAGGCTATATTATGCCAGGTATACAGTATTTCGAACTAATTATAAATTTCGATATTACCAACTTTATTTCGTCATTATTCTAGATGGATCCATATAGATTAATCATTGGCGTGAATCTTACATTTTAAGAAAAGTAGGCTCCTTAGTTCGTCACGGAACTTTTTATTACTAATGTGAATGCGGCTTTAAGCAATAAAATACCAAATAGATATTTCCTCAGGGTGCTTTTGTTTTTTCAGATCGGCGTTGTTTATGAACATCAAGCCAAACTTGTCTTAACACTAATTAGTCCACTGCTCTCCAATTAGTTATCTTGTTCGTAGCCCTTTTTCTTGATTAATATTGACGGGTACAGATGCTCCCTGACCTAGAAGAGACCTCATGAGATTGATGGAGCGAACAGTTGGGGTTACAAAAGCACTTTTCACATCGGCATATGGAAGACGGATGGACTTGTCTCCTGCCACGCGTGTTTACTTGCTCCATTGAGTTCACAGATAAGAGCAGAGCGAGCTGCTGTATATCGCTCTAGTGCTTCATGCCAGCCTTCATCGCCGCATAGTGCAACTTCTCGCTTGTACCATCCATAGTTCCAGAACTGGTCTTGGGGAAACTGATGCATCTATGGCAGAAACTTTGAAGTGACTGCACCTTAAAGTGGTGAAGTGGTAGGATACTAGCGGAGAATGTAAGCGCGCCTGGCTCCGAGATCTAAGTTCAGACACCACGTGAGAAAAGGCACATTTTTAGCCTACTTTCGATTTTTGCAAAAAATGAAAGTAGACTTACGAGATCTACACAGAGCCAAAAATTGTGTGTCTGGCTGTGTGTGTGTGAGTGTGAGTGTGTGTACTCTGAATGTCTGCCCCCCCCCCTTATCAATTCAAACACGGTGAAACCGAATTGATCGAAATTTGGTACAGAGGTAGCACTAGCAAAGGGCACCTCAGTGTCATACTTTATATCGCCGCCTTCTTTACCAAAACTGAATGGCGGCCACTCAAACGTTCAAAACGTAAAATCAAATTACGGCTAAACTAATCATCTGATCTCTACCAAATTTTTTAACAACATGCCTTTATATAGGACGCGTCTTTCACCCAAACTGCAAGGTCATCAGCCATGCCATTTCAGGATGGCAGCCGTGTGAATTATGCAACCATTATAATCAATAGCTTAAGACCCGCCAATTCCGATTATCGAGCCTAGGGTGGTTTAAGCTATCCTGAAGGTCGTAATCCGTTATTTGTTATAATTTAATATTATAATATTATACTGTATGAGTGGCTTAAAAAAGCTGAGCCGTCTCCGTCACACGACAAGATGGCAGCTGTCCTCATTTGCCTGTCTTATATTTCAGTAGTTGTAGTATGTTGTATGTGATATACCCTACTGATACAATAATATAAACGTTGTATGAAATGATTTATAATGAAGATGTACTGCAGTCAAGAAATCGTTTATTTCAAGACATTATTTGCTTACTGGTTGTATCTAAGTCAGTTAATAGCACTCCAATTTTAAGGACATGAGGGCTAGCGTGTTAGACTCTCACGCGGCTGGCTGGGGATCGAATACTACTACAGCTAACTTGTTTTCTCGAATTCTTTTACAAATGATGTGCACGAGATATTTACACAGGTACTGAATAAAATGCAATTTAGCTCAAAGGAGAGGCTAATGTATACACAGCCCCAGCATCGCACATAAACAGAAGACATCAGGAAAAGGAGAATAGAAGAACTAGATACACGTTGTCATCAACCACAGCCTTCTCAATGCCTCTGTACGGTGCTGTCCTCTTGTGGGTTACGTGGGTAATATTGTTCCAAACATTCCGCTGTGTAAATACCTGGCCTCCTGAAGTATGACAATTTTGTAATTCCGGTAGTTCAACTATTAACCACGACCGCGCTCCGATTACCTTTAAACACTGCCAGTTGGATCGCCTCCCTCCTGGATACTTTAAACTCCTGCTCATTGAACACCCAGAGGCGTACAAGATAAATATTAATTCACTGTTAAGTCGCAGCACCAACCTATTGTGATCGGCGCGGATTTTTAAAGGGGAAGATACCCAAAACGAAGGATTCTTAAGTTTGGAGGCGTAATATCGACATTAGCGGACGTGAATGCATTACAATAAGTTAGTAGTTTTGTTATTCAATCATCATAAAGTATATAATATTGATTTTGACACTTACCGGCTAATTATCAATATGAAAGAAAACAAAAAATACATGGTGGTAGAGGTGATTGTTTTAGGGATGAGGACAAGGAGTTATAAATATACCGATACATTTAGGAGAAGTAGGCTATATGTTCTTTGCTGAACATCTTGTTTATCATTTAAGTTGTAAACTCTCGGTATTCATGTAAGTTTCATTGTGTGTAGTTAAGTGTAAGAGTGGGCCTAGAGCCCTAACTTTGCCACAATAAAGGCACCAATAAATAAATAAATAAATAAACATATGTTGTCGTTATTTGTTATTACTATAACTTTTGTCATTTAGAATACAAATTAGTGATACTTGTTATGAGAAAGCCAAACGTGGCACCACACTCCCATGCGCTGTCTGTGTTGCAGTTTGCTTTACCTTCCTGTACTAGTCACAGTGCTGTGTCCTTTGTCCTTGGTGTGGATACTTTACTTTGTTGCGCATAATTCACTTTGCAGTGCTTCTAATCCCCTACGGCACATTTTGTATGAACAACATAACGGTGGCAAACGTGTTCTTCTTGTACAGCACAGAATTAATTGTCGTTGCTAGGCTTGTAGAATAATTATATGATTGTAGATGTTGTTACTATATTAAGGGACTTGAAATACCTTGGTTATCAGCTGAGTGAACTTGACTGTGTATTGAATTTGTCGAATGACGTGTATTTCTCTGGTCACTGTAGTAACATATGTAGCAATGATATTGAGGGGCTTAGGAAAATAAGGGCTTATCCCAACTCCAATAAGATAGTGTTGAGATAAATGAAATTGCAGTAAAATAAGCTATCTAGGTGCAATTGAACACTAGGTTACATGAATTATGTCCAATGATCACTGGTTGGGGTGAGCCCTTATTTGACAGATTATCTCTCAATTAGAGTTCAAGAATTGAGAATGCAGAATAATTGGTTTCGGGTCTTCCACAGCTGATGTGACCAATTTATAAGGATCTATTTTCCATAGTAATAATAATAATAATAATAATAATAATAATAGGCTATGAAGATCTATGGGGGAGCGTGATGGCGCTGTGGCTTAGCTTCACATTTTTCACCCAGTCGGGCAGGATTCGAATCCCGGGGACAGCGGGGTGGAATATTCACCTGAAAAATTACGTGGCGTCAGGAAGGGCATCCGGCCTTAAATCCCCGGCTAAAACCAAAATGAGCCTGGTTGACTCCGGTAACCCCAATTAATTGGGAAAAGCCGAGGAAAGTTAGAGATCTATATTTGAAAATTGAAAAACTAACTGACGTAATGTGGGAGAGAAGACTGCAGTTTTTTGGGCACATTTACAGAATGGACAACACTAGACTAACTAAACAGATTTTCAACTTACTAAATAGTTACAAATCCAAACCCATATGGTTCGTCGAAATAGAAGAATATTTGAAAAACGCTGGCATTAACACAGACAATATAGAAAACAGAACACTCCTTCGGAAAGTTACTCAAATGGCAGGATTTCAGGGGAGAAAGACATTAACAACTAGACGAAAGTGGACTGAAGAAGAGAAGGAACGACACTCGGAAGGATGAAGAAAATTTGGAAGCAAAAGAAATCGAATACAATGAAAAATAGCCGAAGTTGATTCATCATACTCTCCAAATGGGTCATTCAAAAAATGAAGAAGGAGAAGAAGAAGAAGAGGCTAATTACAATGAAAATAATATTATAATATATTATATTAATGTTTTACTATTACCGTATTGTTATCAATATTATTATTTCAGTAAATATTTTTAAATTAAATTAAGTTAATCACGATGTTGACAATGTGCTGAAGTAGTTCAGACGATAAGAGCAGCAAATTACAGAGCTTCCACATTTAGATATCCCAGTTCAAATTCCAGTGCTTACATAATCCTGAGTGTACTTTTCTTATATAGGTCGCAAACCCGATACAGTTTCTAGCCTGTTTTTATTTATGAAACATGAAAAAATAGGCTTATGAGATCACATTTCTTCCGTGTGTGTGTACAAATGTGTGTGTGTGTGTGTGTGCGTGTGTGTGTCCCCCACTTCCCCTAATAAAACCCCAATGGATTGAGTGATTTCAATGAAACTCGGTAAGGTCATAGTACTATTGTGTCCGACCCCAACCGTGCCCTTCAAATTTAATTACGTGCCACAAATCCAACATGGCGGCTGTGCGAAATATATCAGCAGCATTCTATATCTCCGAAACTATTGCCGATATCACCCTGAAACTTTGCATGCTGATAAACGGCACTACTAGAAGTTCACCTATATAACACTCGAAACCCTGTTAAGTACAAAACGAACATGGAGGCCCAGCGAAGTTGAAATATTTATATGGACTTTTGCCGCGATTTAACCACCCGAGCGCAGTAAAACATAGTACAGCAAATGTTTATACACATTGTAATGCACTGATATCTAATTTAATTCAATTATTTACATAAGATCATGATGGCGGCTGTGCAAAATATTAAAATTAAGTTTTTTATTGTCTCCTAATAATGCGATCAAATTCAAAGTTTGAATATAAAATCCAATATGGCGACCATCCGAAATACTTAGACGGTTCTTAATATCTACAAATCTATGACAGCAATCAAACTGAAATATTGCATGTTGATGAAGGATATTATTATAAGTTCGCCTATGGGACTTTCAATAACCTGGTGGGCACAAATCTAAGATGGCAGCGACTCAAAATTCAAATATTTAAATGGACGTTTCTCGTGATTTAATCATCCGAGCGCAGTGAAACTAGGTAGGGTAAATGCTTATTCAAATATTAATCCACTGACATCTTATTTATTTCAATTGTTTTCATAACCTCAAGATGGCGGCTGTGCGAAATTTTAAATCTCGTTTTTATTTCTTGTGTCCTAATCATGCGATTGACGATTGAATAATACACCTATGCAATGATCTTCATGTAATGGCGCATCACTTGGTTTACATATATAAAAATCTAACATGGCCACCAACCAAATTATTTAGACGGTTCTCAATATCTACACAGCTATTACAGCAATCAAACTGACAATTTGTATATTGATGGAGGCAATTGACATAAGTAGGATAACTTATATGAAAATGGGCTGTATAGTTATTCACGGAACTACTTGTTTTGAATCTGGTAAAAAATATATTGAAAAAGTATTCAAAACGCACTATTTAATTTTGTAACGTTAGGGAGTGGACATTGTTTTATGACCTTTATTCCTATTGTATTTGTGATTGGCGAAAGGCTCACTTATCGGATTCAAAGCTTTGTGTAGCTTTCTCTTGTTACAAATGCTTTGTTGCGTATCGGAATGTCGAGTATATTTGTCATTTGTTGGACCTTTGCGAATCATTCAATCATTCCTTCACATATAATGCTATATATTTTACGTGCTTCATTGTTGTTAAATGTGAATTGAAGCAGATACTGCCAGTCTTATCATCAGGTGTGATGGATCGTTGTTACACAGTTCTCTTGGAATTCTGTTGCACGATACATCACCCAGAATGACATGTCTCTGTGCGCGATACAAGTTTGCGACAACTTAGTAAGGAATCGCTACTTTGGACTTGAGTAATTTGTTAATGTCGCCCATTTATCGCAAACTACGGCAAGAATCACGAGAGAAACTGTTCCACACAGGCTTGATGAGTGACAGAGGGTCAGTTCATCGCTATTAAAAGGAACAGTGCTAGACTCTACATTGATAATGTTTATTTATCCATAGGCCTATTCAGAGATTCTTTCTTCCTAATCCATTAGAGATCTAGTACTGGGACATTTACTGGTGGTTTAGATTGTGTTGTTAATTCTTGTAGGGGCTTTGCGACATCGTTTTCATGCAGCCTAGTGCAGTTGGGTGTGTGTAGAATTTGTCTAATAACCTGAGTCACTGTAATGTCTGTACTACTGTGTATATTTTTAATTGAGGTAGAATTTGGGTGGGAAGCGACCGTGATCTTGGGTTGGGTATCATCCCGATATTTCCCTGGAGTAGAAGTGGGAAACCACAGAAAACCACTTCCAAGATTGCTGAAGTAGCAATCGAGCCCGCCTCTTTATCGGTTTTGCCTCACGGGACTGTGTGTACCCGTTCCAGCTCTCACTAAATTTGCCAATTATTGTTTACCTACAAACGTTCTACATGTTTAGCCGGGAATCTAACCCGGGCATCCGCGATGACAGCCAAGAATTCTAGCCACTACGCAACGAGACAACGGTTTACATTAACTCAATCTCTTAACATATAATGTTGGTTGAGAGAATTAAACTCTACAACTTCCTTAAAGAGAGCAGCTTCGGTGGCGTAGTCGGTAGCATGCTGAGCTTCTATGCCCATGATAGCGGGTTCAAACCCGACCGAAGTCGTCGGATTTTTTAAGAGCGTTAAAAATCCTTCAGTATGCCTTCCTTCGGAGGGGAAGTAAAGCCGGCGGTCTCATGTCATAGATTTATGGCATGTTAAAGAACCTCCCACTAATTACACCTGTGTGAAGCTAAATTGTATAGGTTAAGAATGTAAACAACGCTCTCAGGTTCCTACGTTCGTTGCCAAGAGCCGACTGCGGTGGCGTCTAGTAGCTAAGTTCTGAACTAGTAGTTGTTGACGGTGGCGTTTGGCGGCAAAAGTAGGAACTATTTGAAAAATTCAAAAGTCGGCAGTCCTTACTTGAATTAAAAAGAGCAGATAACACACACTAATACAGTCATCACAATTAACACCAGTTATCAGAGAGAATCTACACACACCCAAAGCATACGGGGCTACATGACCGCGTTGTCACAGCCCCTAAACTGAGGAACCAAACAACCAACCAACCTTTCTTAAAGAGGTTGAATGTGTTAGAAAAATATTGCGATACACTTTTATCAATTCTTCAGACTTGTAATAGTTTGATGAGTATACTGGTTCCGTTTATAAATTTATGCATTGTTGTAATATTTTCATAATCTTGGGTGGTAAGGTTCTAGAGATTTTAAAATTATCCCTCTCGGCACGCCGGGAGGCGGAGGTAGATATCATCGGGCAAAGAAATATATTTCGAAATCACTAAATTTGCCAATTGTATTCCTACAAACGTTCTACATGTTTAGCATAATCCCCAAAACATTTTGTTCATCCGTTGGCATAAGTGTGGGTCATATCAACAGTTCTTTTAGGTAATTTATAGAGGAGTATAAGCATTTGAAACGGTTTTGATATTGTGCCTATCAAGGAAGGTATGATTTTTATTCTCTTAAAACTCAATTTTCCCCACCCCTTTCTTCAACGGATGGTGCTATCAAACATCTACACTGAGATCCATTCTAACTTCTGAACTTTGCAGAGATCTGGGCTCAAATTCCAAATTTTAATGGTCTTCCAAGGGCTTCCATTTCAACTTCACTAAGATGATAGCCTAGTGCCTTTTCAAGGCCACGGCCGCTATTTATGTCCAGAATGCTAATATACCAGGTGGCTCATTTGCTCCGTTCAATCTACCTACATACAAGAGTCTATCATACGCCACTGCTGAATGGGATGTCTAATAACTGATTTCCCAGCGGTACACTGCATACTGGCAGATAACGTCAGAATACGAAGGAATAACAACCGAACTTCCACTCACTACATGTTCCTCAGCACTACCCGCCTAATGCACCCCATTGCGTTATGAAACCTCGCATTTGAAAGCGTAATAAGCTCATGTGTGGTACAACAACACGACAGTTGCTGGCAACATATCGACAATGGCTGGTGTATTCAACTACAGCGAGTACACGGACATCATACTAATCTATGGAGAAGGTGGTCGTAATGCTGTCGAAGCATTATCAAGCATCACCAAATTCGGGAATTCACGTTCGCTAGGTTTCTTGGTTGGGCAGAGTTTTTACTGAATTTTCTCCTGCTTGAATGTTGGTCAGGAATATCACACTAGTTCGAAGAACAAGAAAGTCCCAGATTTTTGTTGATTTATTTAGATAATTGGGACATCAAGATCATCAGCCTAATGTACTCCATTCGGGATGATAAACTGCATTATATAGTCTAGGAAATGAGTAGGTGCCCGGGAACTTGAATTAATGCCATCCTGGTGAGTGTGAAACCCCAGTAGTAAAACCACACTCCAGGTGCTCACTATAAGCGGCTAGATTCGAACCGCAAATTTGGGAGTCGAGTTGTGGAAAGTGTCTTACACCTCTCGGCTATGCTAGTGGGTCCTGAAAAAGACTCTTCAATTATATAAATAACACTCAGATATCGGCTTCGGTGGCGTAGTTGGTGCCCAAGATCGCGGGTTCAAACCCGACCGAAGTCATCGGATTTTTAAGAGCGTTATAATCCTTCAGTATGCCTTCCTTCGGAGGAGAAGCCGACGGTCCCATGTCATAGATTTATGGCATGTAAAAGATCCTTACACTAACTAAACTTGTGTGAAGCAAAAATTTCTAGGTTATATTTCGTTGAAACGCTCTATCAAAGTTCCAACATATACCACAACGTGTCACGGACATCTGGTGGCGAAAGTTGGAACTGCTTGAAATTGAACGGAACTTGTAGCTCACCCCAAGGGTGTCCGTTTGAAGCAGCTACAGCCTCTGGCGAGCCGAACATGTCCTCGGACACTCCCAGCACTAAAAGCCATACGCTAAATAAATAAATAAATAAATAAATAAATAAATAAATAAATAACCTCAGATATTCAGTAAATATTCCTCTTGTGCAGAAGAATACATCTGAAGGAGGTAAAGAACTGCAAAGTCATACTAGGGGAAGACGTGACTCCACAGCACAGAGTGCTGGTGCTGGACTATGAATGCACAGGCATGAAGAAAAGAGCAGTACGGAAAATGACTCCAAGAATCAAATGGTGGAGATTAAAAGATCCAATTTTGGGAAGTGAATTCAAGGACAAGGTGCTCCAAGAAACACATTTAGTGGAGGGAGTTCAGAAATGGTGGACAGTAAATGCTGAGGCTATCAGGAAAGTTTGTGTGGAAGTTCTGGGTAAGACGTCTGGGAAAGGCGCTCCACTTGATAAAGAAACATGGTGGTGGAATGATGAGGTCCAGGATACGATCAAGGCGAAAACACAAGCCAAGAAGGCCTGGGAAGAATCTGGAATGACCTAAGACAGAGAACACTACAGACAAGCAAACAAAGCTGCGAAAAGAGCAGTTGGAAGAGCAAAGGCAATGGCATGGAATGAAGTCTACGAAAATCTAGAGACCAAAGAAGGCGAGGCAAAGCTCTTCAGAATTGCTAAGGCACGGGACAGAGCATCAAAAGATCTTACCCACATCAAGCAAATAAAGAATGAACAAGGAATGGTAATTCGAGATGAGAACCAAATTAAGAAGAGATGGGAGGAGTACTTTGAAAAGCTGCTTAATGAGGAGAATTAAAGGCTTGTGTTTGAAGATGGTATTCAAAATTATAATTCAGGGGCCGATAACCTAGATGTTAGGCCCCTTAAAACAACAATTATCATCATCATCATCAAAATTATAATTTAACAACTAACATTCGCAGGGTAGAGATTGTAACTGCTATGAAGAAAATGAAAAGTGGAAAAGCAACGGGCCCCGATGAAATCCCCGTAGAGGCCTGGAAATGCCTGGGAGAAGAGGGAATAGATATGTTGCTGAGCCTATTCAACAAATATTTCAAGAGGAAATAATGCCCAACGAATGGCGGAAGAGTACCATAATTCCCATCTATAAAGAAGAGGGGGACATTCAGGATTGTGCAAATTACAGAGGAATAAAACTCATGTCGCACACTATGAAGATCTGGGAAAAAGTCATTGAAGGTAGGCTTAGGCAAGAGACAACAATAGCAGAAGAACAGTTTGGATTTATGCCAGGGAAAGGAACCACAGATGCCATTTTTTCTCTGAGACAGCTCATGGAAAAACACAGGGAAAAGAAGAAAGAATTGCATATGGTGTTCATAGATCTAGAGAAGGCTTATGATCGTGTCCCCCGTCAAGAAGTATGGAGATGCATGAGATTCAAGGGAGCACCAGAGAAGTATGTGCGCATTATCCAGGACATGTACCATGGGGCAAAGACGCAAGTTAGAAGCAGTGTAGGGCTAACGGGAACCATACCAGTGGAAGTTGGTCTCCATCAAGGATCTGCACTGAGTCCCTATATCTTTGATCTGATAATGGATGTTATCTCTGAAAGCCTTAGAGAACCTGCTCCTTGGTGCATGCTATTTGCAGATGACATTGTACTATGTAGCACTAATCAAGAACAACTCGAACTTAAACTAGAACACTGGAGAAAAGCATTAGAGGACAGGGGTCTTAAAATCAGCCGGAATAAGACTGAATACATGTGCCTCGGTGGAAAGGGAAATGACAGTGTGAAGATGGACGGAAATCAGCTCCAAGCAAGTAATAGTTTCAAGTACCTTGGATCAACGGTATCTGACGATGGCAATCTAGACCTGGAAATTACCCACCGAATTCAGGCTGCCTGGTTAAACTGGAAAAGGTTGTCTGGTGTCCTCTGTGACAGGAGACTAAATGTCCAAGTAAAGGGGAGAGCCTATAAAAGTGTGGTGAGACCTGCCATGCTATATGGAGCAGAAACTTGGCCAATAGTACAGTCGCAAAATAAACGGCTGGATGTAGCCGAAATGAAAATGCTGAGATGGATGTGTGGTGTTACTAGGAAAGACCACATCAAGAACAGCTTCATACGAGGAAGTGTCAAGGTAACCCAAGCATCAAGGAAAGTTCAAGAAAGGCGGTTGCTCTGCTATGGTCACATTAAGCGCAGGGATGAGACCTATGTGGGAAGAAGAGTGCTGGATCTTGAGCTGGAGGGCAGGAGGGAGAGAGGCAGACCTAGAAGAAGATGGATGGACTGCTTGCGGGAAGACTTCGCAGAAAAGCAGTTAACCGAAAACACCATTTGGGACCGAGGGAAATGGAAAAGACTTGCCAAAAACGTCGACCCCGCATGAGTGGGAAAAGATGAAGAAGAAGAAGAAGAATTCAGTAAATATTTAATCGTTCTCTAGATTGAAATTGAGAACTTGGAGTGTGCACTGGCAGCCGATAGATTCATTAGAAGCTGCGTTTAATTTTTCAGTAAATCCTGCTTGTAATCTTCGCGTGTTGGAAAGAAGTTTGGAAGTATCGCCTGTGTTTAGTGCCCAGGGAGGCAGGCCTTAAGGGAGCGCCTCGGGCTAAGTGCAGGTAATAATCTACAGGGCCGAGTTACGAGCCTTGTGGTGCCCTAGCACTCCTGTTAAAGCTCTCCGCACTTCCGATCCAATGTTACACTGCTGCTTGATGGTCAGCACTTGTGGTTTATATGGTCTATAAGGCCTTTGACCGATCTGTTACAGTACACACAATGTCAAGGATAACAGTGCAGTATTACCCAACATAAAGTTTAGTGTCGATGAGTCAATTTATATCATTGGTGTTGATTTATTTAGGAGTTTAGCAACACTGTAGTCATATAGTCTCGTTTACATGGGTATGTGTGGACTCTGATTGACTGTAATAATGTGTGTATTTATAATTGAGGTCAGGTTTTCTGGAAGGAGTGGGCCGTGGCATTAGCTTAGGAACCACTTTAACATTAGACTGGTGTAGCAATATGAAGTCCAGAGAAAATCGAAAAATCAATTCTAAGGTGTTTGAGGTGGAAACTGAACGCATCTATTTTCAGGTTAACCTCACGAGGCTAAGAGTACCATGTTCCAGCCCACAGAACAGAATAAAATGTCTTGGCAGAGCCGGGACTATGACTTCTGGACTTTGAGTCTCAATGTGTAGCCCAATACCAGAGAAGGTGGATACTTAAAATCATTGAACTGTGCAGGTGCGTCCATCTTCTTCAGGTACTTCCACCGATTTGCTATGTATAGAATGCGGCTTCGGTGGCGTAGTCGGTAGCATGCTGAACTGCTATGCCCAAGATCGCTGGTTCAAACACGTCTGAAGTCGTGGAATTTTTTAAGAGAGTTAAAATCCTTCAGTATGCCTTCCTTTGGAGGGAAAGTAAAGCCGGGATGCCCATGTCATGGATTTATTTCTCGCGAGGCAGAACTGGAAAGTGGTGGGCTTGATTCCCATCGTAGCCACCGTAAAAATGGTTTTTCATAGTTTCACACCTCTACTCCAGGCAAATGCCAGGATGGTCCGTAACAATATATATAAATTTTTATCACATGCAATTATATTTCAAGTCATTTTTCCCATATTCCAGTAATTGTAATGATTTTGTGTTTACCAACTGAAGAAATTGTGCCTTCAATTAGATTGTAGCTTGTCATATATATTACCATTCCTTACATCATCCAAGAGAGATGAAGCCCTAGCAATGAGCAATAACTGCTCTCACATGAGAAGTAATAACGCTCATATTTGCGATAAGCACAGAAGTTCTCATATCCTAAGGCCTGGGAATTAATGAGGTCTCTGCATGGCGTATAAGAGAGAATATTAAGCTGCCTGTGCGACAGAGAATCCTTAGTATTCAACTTCATCTGTATCCATATGTTAATGACTGCATGTGAACAGCTCAATATTCGCTGTGTCACGATGTTGTTCCTTTCATTTATTTCCCTGAATATCCGCCAGGCCTCCAAGAGGTATGCAGACATAACTATTGTATATTCTCTCGTTGCGTAGTGGTTGGCATTATTTTCTGCCACCACGGGGGCCCTGGTTCGATCCTCAGCACTTCCAGGAAATTTAATTCTGGTTTGTAGGATGGAACGTGGTACACTCAGCCTCGTGAGGTAATCCTGAGAAGAGGCGGGTTCAATTCCTACCTCAGCCATCCTGGAAGTGGTTTTCCGTGCTTTCCCACTTCTACTCCTGACAAATCCCTAGAAGGTAGCTAACTTAAGGTCATGGCTGCTTCCTACCCAAATCCTACCTCAATTACAAATACACACACTAATACAGACATCACAATGACACAGGTTATCAGACAAATTCTACACAAACCCAAGTACACGGGGCTACATGACCACCGAGTCGCAAAGCCCCTAAAATCAACAACAAAAACAACAAATTATTCTCACATTTTTTTTTAGCGTATGGCTTTTAGTGCCGGGAGTGTCCGAGGACATGTTCGGCTCGCCAGGTTTGTAGCTGCTTCGAGACGGACACCCAATGGGTGAGCTACAAGTACCGTTGGGGAGGAAATTTGGAAGGTGAGGACGAGGAGTTGGAAGGTAGCGACTGTGGCCTATAGTTAGGGACCAACCCCGGCATTTGCCTGGAAGGAAGATGGGAAACCACAGAAGACCATCTTCAAGGTTGCCGGCGGGGGGATTCGAACCTCCTCGCCTCCCGGATGTGAGCGACTGCCAGCAGTCATGCCGTAACCACCACGGCTAACTCACCTATTCTCACATGGTTGCTTCTCTATAAGAAATGACGCACAAATAGCTGGAGTAACGGAGGGATAATTTGATGGTTTTCTATGTTTTCACATTAGTATTCCCTTTTCTATAGGGTCTGGGGTGAGGTGAGATGCGTTATAATGTGGTAGTGGTTTTTACGGCCGGATACCACTTCTGACGTCAACCTCATAACAGGAGTTAATGAGAGATGAAATGAACGATAATGAATGGAACTGGGAAATTATTTGCAGAGGAGTGAGCATGGTCTATAAGAAGGTACTGTCTCAGCATTTACCTGAAGTTTAAAATAGGAAACCACGAAAATACATTTCAAGTATGGCCAAAGTTCACACTGAGTCCACTTGCTCACCAAGTCCCGAGTTCCATTGCGCTGCGCCTTATCGCTCGTAGCTACCACAGTCTGTTTGACGAAACGCTGTATTCTATTTACAATCACCTAAGTTGGCTACATTACTCTAGATGACATCAATAGCAAACTTAGGCTGTTAAAATTAACGCCTTATACAGTATCTTACTTGCTTGTTTTAGAAAGCTTTCCAGTGGGTCAAGCTTTAGGAATCTGACAATCTCGCGGTATTAACAATTAACAGTTCCAGTAAGGCGCAAAACGACAATTCCACCCTCTATAAAATCATTAATAGGTTATATTAATGTATGCATCCACCTACACAAGGCACAATATTGATGATAGTATATACAACGTGTTACCAACATAATTGCTCGCGCACGGTGTAAAGGAACGGATAAGATTAAAACCAGCGAAGAGTCAATGAAACCATTTTTTTAAATTCAGGTTTATTACGTACAAATAACATAACTAGACGACTGAAATTTTACGGGCACCTCATGCGGATGGCAAACGATAGAATCACCAAGAAGATTAATAGCTTGTGGCTTAATGAAGTGAAACAAGACTTCAATAACGCTGGGATTGCAGACTGTGATATCCTTGACCGTTCCAAATGTTGTGATAGTGTTAACTCTTGGTCCCCACCACCCAAAGTGATAAAGACCCGACCACCCCTCACACAGGAGAGGGAGGACAAGTTATTGGCTGGACTGAGGAGTTATTGGAGAACAAAGAAAGCATCGCAAAATCACTAGTCATAAGCGCACCTTAGTACGTTTAAATGACTAATAATAATAATAATAATAATAATAATATACCTAAATTATGAAAGAGAACACCTTTCATTGTCTTGAAATACTACCTCAATCATTCTCACAGTTATGGATGTGCTGTTGAGAAGATGTTTCATTAATTTCCACTCGATTTCGAAGGCACCATTTCTTTAATGTTTCACGTCCTGAACGGCCGTGGATGTTACAAAGTCGTAAAGAGAGTTGTAGCACGGTGATGATTGGCTGTTAGAGTCTACGGTGCTCATCCAGTATTAACACTGTGGGAGTTCGTAGTTGCTGTCGCAGTGTCGTTAATGTTTGAACAAGGACTTCCTACTGCAAGTCTCCGAACTGGGCATATCCCAACTTGTCTACTTTATTAGGGTCACTCACTAACTCCTGATTGCTTCGTGTTAGCTTGACAGTAAAGCTCCAAACGTGATACTTTATGGTAACCATGGGATCATGAAATGAGCCTTGACTTCACTTACGTTAGTTCAGTCAGGGTCCACTCTTTTATGTCACATTTGTGGCCGGCGTTACTGTTTCTCCTTTTGTAGACGACCACAATGAGGTGTAGCCTCTAGCATTCATGTCTGTCGTCCCGGAGATCCGGGTTTAATTCCCGGCTCTGCCAAGAAATGTAATTCTATTCTGAGGGCTGGAACGGGGTACACTCAGCTTCGTTAGAAACAAGTAGTTCCGTGAAGAACTATACAGCCTATTTTCATATAGCCCACTTATTGCAACTATCAACATACACAATTTCAGTTTGATTGCTGTAATAGATTCGTAGATATTGAGAACCGACTAATTAATTCGGATGGTCGCCTTGTTGGATTTTATATATGTAGGTCCTAGAGTTATGTACTGTTACATGCAGATTATTGTGTACGTGTAGTATTCAAACTTCAATCGCATAATTAGGACACTAGAAGTTACAAGGAGATTTTAAAATTTCGCACAGCTGCCATCTTTAGGTTATGGAAACAATTGAAATAAATAAGATGCTAGTGGATTACCATTCGTATAAGGATTTTCTGTACCAAATTTCACTGCTCTCGGATGGTTAAATTGCGATAAACGTCCATGTGATTATTTATACTTTACGTCGCCGCCATGTTGGATTTGTGATCACCAGGTTATTTAAAGTCCTATAAGTGAACTTGAGTTCATAGCCCCTATGAACAATAAAAAATTCAGTTTGATATTGAGAGCCGTCTAAATATTTCGGATGGTCGCCATGTTGGATTGTTAAATGTATAGGCCATAGAGTCATGTACCATTATAGGATAATAATTGGGTAGGTTTATTATTCAAACTTTCACTTCGATCGCATGACTACATCACAAGAAATAAAAACTTAATTTTAAAATTCGCACAGCCGCCATCTTGAGGTTATGTAAACAATTGAACTAAATTAGATACCAGTGCATTACAATGTGTATAAATATTTCCTGTACCAGATTTCAGTGCGTTTGGAGCATAAAATCGCGAGAAAGGTTTATTTCAAATTTTCTAATTCGCTTGGCCACCATGTTTGTTTTTTATATAACCGGTTTTTTAAAGTCGTATAAATGGACTTCCAGTAGTGCCCTTTATCTCCGTACAAAACTACAGGGAGATACCGCTAATAGTTTCAGAGATACAGAATGCCGGTGAAATATTTCGCACATCCGCCATCTTGTGGTTATGTAAACAAGTGAACGAAGTTAGTTGTCGGTGCATTACAATGTATATAAACATATACTGTACCAAGTTTCATTGCGTTTGGTTGGATAAATCGCGAGAAACGTCTATTTAAAAGTCGCAACTTCGCTTGGCCGCCATGTTGGTTTTGTAATTACCAGGTTTTCAAAGATCACATAAGTGAACTTATAGTAGTTCCCTTTATCACCATACATGATGTCAGGGTAATATCGGTAATCGTTTCGGAGATATTGAATGCTGGTGAAATATTTCGCACAGCCGCCATGTTGGATTGGTGAGTCGTAACAAAATTTGAAGGGCACGGTCGAGGTCGCCCGGAATAGTGCTATGAACTTACTGAGTTTCATTGAAATCGCTCCAGCCGTTTAGATTTTATTAGGGGGGGACACACACACGAATCACACACACACACACGCACACACACACACGGACAAAAGGTGATCTCATAAGCCTATTTTTTCAAAATTGAAAATAGGCTAAAAATGGAGAAGAAATGAGTTTGATTCCTACCTCAGCCATTTTGAAAGTAGTATTCCATATTTTCTCACTTCTGTTTTCCAGGAAATTGCCCTATGGTTCCTAAACATAAGGCCACGGTCGCCTCTTTCCCAATCTTCACTTGAATTATAAATATACATACTGATACAGCTATCTCAATAACACAGGTTATCACACAAAATTACACACACGCCCAAGTAATAACCACGATGTGGAAGGCCCTCAAATGAAGCAACGAAAACCTCAAACAACAAATCTTTCTAGGCTACTTTGACCCTCAGCCTGTGTCGTTGTACGCGTGAAGGGAATTTGATAGCGTTCATTTTTGACTGTCTTTAGAATCTGCCTACTTGCAAAAGTAATTGTGACAATGTTCTTTTCTATTCTTTTACTTGAGACTGATCACCAACACAAACCATGTAGCCTGACATTTCACTTGTAAGGATCATTCTTCTACATTGTACTTAGTCGCAGTCCTCTCAGCCCGCGTTAAATCGTGCACCATGACCGCTATGGGGAACTACAGAAAGTCCGGAGATCGGAGGTTCTAATCCCGGCAATGACAGTGGGTATCCTGAGTGTGGTTTATTCCCGGATTTTTCCACGCTCCTTCAATGAAATGGCTGGAATAATACGTTATTTTATGTCCCTGAACACCTACACCCTCCCTGTCCCTAATACAGCTCCACACACTACTACCGTCATCACAAAAACGCAGGTTATCAAACAAGTTCAACCAAAACACACCCAAGTACACGGGGATGATAGCCGAGATGTCCCAGGAGAACTTGGCTCGTATTGAAACTAAATGATTAAACTAAACAGTACATAGACTATTCATCGGGGTAATGATTTTGCAATTTTGTAATTTTGACGTCGGGTGCGATCATGACTGGTTGATTAGTACTTAGGTCTTCCCTATGGATAACCTCCTATAGTACTGCCAGCCGTTCTATCAGAGCTAAGCCAACTGTAATGATTCCAAAACGACGACAACAATGTGACTCCGGACGCGGCAAAACAACAAGGAACAAAATCAGTATTGTTGTATTTAAAACATAAAGGTTTACCGTCACCGCATAGAATAAGAACGCCACATGATAATGTTCTACGCTTCCTTACCATTAATAAAATTGACAACGTAATGTAGATATCGTAACAGATTAGACGATGTTTAAGGGGATTTTTTGGTGACTAACCTCGTAGAACCCTAGCTGCACCAGTGATTATGTTTGTATTATCTGAATATACTATGCTTTCACACGTGAGAGATCTTGTTATTTATAGCAACACTATTTCTTTAGAGCATGTGAACGGTGGCTGATAATTGTGTTTTCTATGCTAGTGTATGAAATTGTTATCAGTTAAGACCAAGACTGGGGAAGGAGCTCTGGGTTATAACTAAGGTACAATTCAGGCATTTTAATACTTTAATGAGTGTATCCAACGGCCAAAACAATTCTTCAGTATGCCTTCCTTAGGAGGGGAAGTAAAGCCGACGGTCCCATGTCATAGATTTATGGCATGTAAATGATCCTTCCACTAACTAAACTTGTGTGAAGTTAAATTTCTAGGTTAGATTTCATTGAAACGCTCTGTCAAAGTTCAAACGTTCACCACTAGGTGTCAGTGACATCTGGTAGCGAAAGTTGGAACTACTTGAAATTGAACGGAACTTGTAGCTCACCCCATGGATGTCCGCTTGAAGCAGCTACAGCCTCTGGTGAGCCGAACATGTCCTCGGACACTCCCGGCACTAAAAGCCATACGCTAAATAAATAAATAAATAAATAAATAAATAAATAAATAAATAAATAAATAAATAATGGCCAAAATGTACAGTAGGTAGGCCTATGTCAGTTAATATAAACTTATATAGATTTTCAGTTCTTCTCTATGACGTAATATAACGACATCATTAGTTATTCCTCTGTGCAGAACTTCTCAGAGATTTAACTCTTTTCACATTTGACACATGAGTCGTCCAGTTGCAAAACTCGTCTAATCCACTTGTGAATAAGAATCATTTTCATAAGAAACGTTTCTCTGGACTTTGCCTCGCGTATCTTTTGTGTTTGTTGTTTTCTACTTTTTTCTTTTTGCTTTGTGTTTTTGGGTTTTGGTTTTGTGTTTGCTTTGTGCTTTTGCTTTTGAATTTCACTTTTTGCTTTTCTCTCTTGGTTTTGATTTTGTGTTTTTTTCTGCTTTTGCTTTCTTTTGAATTTTGGTTTTTGCTTTGTGTTTCTTGTTTTTTGTTATCTGCCTTTGCTTTTGTTTTTTGATTTTTCTTTTTGCTTCGTGTTTTTTGTTTTCTGTTTTCTGGAAAATCAAAATAATACAAAATAAAACAAAAACAAAAACAAAAAATAAATTGAAACCATTTAAAACAAGAAATAGGCTAAATTAAAACAATTTAAAATGAAATAAACTAATTAAATACGGTACATAATTTTACGACATGATCCTTATTCACAAGTGGATTAAACGAGTTTTGCAACTGGACGACTCACATGGTAACTTTCAGAAAATATGTCACAGAGATAGCACGCACAATCTGGTCTGGGGCTATAGCACGTCTTCGTGCAAGATAACAGTGTGTTTCAGGGCGGGAACGAGGAAACAATCACGAGAATATCAGTCATGATGATGATGATAATTGTTGTTTTAAGGGGCCTAACATCGAGGTTATCGGCCCCAATATCAGTCAGGATGACTATAACAACTCAAGAATTAGGAAATTGCATTCTCTTGTCTGTCACTTTACCAAGTAGGGTGTGGCAGTACAAATAAACAATGGGGGGGGGGGGCGTGGGGCGTGGTGGCTCAGTGTCTAGCTGTATGCCTCTCACCAAGGCGGTCCGGGTTCGATTCCCGGTCATTGGATGTGAGATTTTCGAAGTGAAATGCCATGTCCTGTGGTTCGGATTCCACGTAAAAAAGGAGGTCCCGTGGCTCATGATCTCGAGATTAACGGTCACGTTAAACTACAAGCTTCCTTCCTTCCTTCCAAATAAGCAATGGGCATGCAGATTGGCGGGAATCACGTAGGTCTATGTTATTCAGCCAGTTGCTCGGCGCGCCGGAAAGATGGACGCTCCGTATGCAGCAGCATACTTCTCGTGCGAAGTAAAAGCTGTTTAAACTTTCAGGCCAGTGTGTTCGGTTACCTGAGCGCACGTTTTATGAATACTTAATTTATGAACACAATTCCAAGGTGTTTGAGCACAATACGATGTGCACGAGTCTTTCTCTTCTACTTCATTACTCTGTTATCTTGCGCTGGGCTATGTCTCCGCTGGCGTAGAGAGAATCTTCGCTTCAAGAGAACTGCACAAAGTCGGGCATCGAATCTTGAAACATTGTTGTCGTTAATTCATTAAGGGGTTTTGTTCTACCGTGGTAATTTAGCTCCGTGTACTTGGGTGTGTGGGATATATTTAAAACAAAGTTTTCTGATAACCTGTGTTATTGTTGTGTGTGGAGTTTGTAAATGAGGCTAGGATTGGAATGGTAGTGGCCGTGACCTTAGGTTAGGTACCATCATGGACTTTGACTGGAGTGGAAATGGGAAACAATAGAAAAACACTTCCAGATTGGCTGAGGTGGGAATCGAACACACCTCTGATCAGTTTTGCATCACGAGGCTGAGTGTACCTTGTTAGAACCTTCAGACCAGCATTAATTTCTTCGCACAGCCAGAAATCGAACAATAGTACAGCCATCGTAATAACACAGGTTATCAGACAGATTACACACACCAATGTTCACAGGTTTTCATGACCATGACGTAGCCAAGCCCCTAAACAAATCAACAACAACAACAACAATAACAGAAAACAACAGTATTGAAGTAAGTAGTTGATTGATACAGCATAGAATTATAAACAATTGTCGATATGAGATATCAAGATCAGCATCTTCTTCTTCTTAGCGTGCCTGTCCATTTTGGACGCTGGTGATCAGCATGGCTATTCTGTCTTTATCTGCGGCAATTCAGAACAATTCTTCAGAGCTTTTGTTGAACCAGGTTCTTAGGTTGTCGAATCAGGAAATCCTCCTTCAGTCGGGCGATCTCTTTCCTTTTATTTTTCCTTGTAGTATAAGTTGAAGCAGATCATACCTTTTTTGATTCCTCATAATGTGACCAAGGTACCGTAGTTTACGACACTTAATGACAGCATGAATAACACTAAAATGGATAACATTTAAAAGCACATTAGACGTCGAGCCCAATAATGAAATCAATCACGGAAAAGAAAAGAGGCAAAATAAAGTTATGGGTTTAACGCTTCTAGTAACTGGTCTGGCTTTGAAGTCAACCAAAAGCGAATAAGGGATGCTATCTGCAGTATGCAATATTTACATTGAGGATAAAAGGAGATAAAGTAAGCTGAAAATCCTGTTTGAACATCTTTTTGACTCGAAAGGGGCGAGACGCTTGAAATATCTGAGAATACGTTATCATACAGGTGCAGTGAACAAACCACAAATTAAAATACTAAATTTCAAGAGCAACTGTTGATAACAAAACATTCTATAGAACGCAATCACTTCGAAAGCTCTCTCTGATAGACGTTAAAGATTCAAAGTGTTTTCACATTACTGTAACAAGATGTTCAGGAAAGAGCATAGCCTACTTTCTCCTAAATGCATGAGTATAGTTATTACTCTTTTTCCTTATCACCTCATATTTTCTTCCTATTCGAAGTGAAAAATGGCACACAACAGTATGGCATACTGAATTTGAGCAGGAAACACTCCAAACAACGTAGGAAGTCAGTATATTAACACCGAATACTTACAATACTTGAAACTGAAACAAAACTTCGTTGGTCTAATGGTATCACTGGGAGAAACACATTTAATAAACCTACTGTACAGCTAATTTTCAATCGTGCCTATCCTTGGTGACGAGTGTGCTCTATCGGCAACAAAAAGAAATTTTTCACTTACACAGTATGCATGGGTTAACTAACTGGGAATGTCAAGGCCGGCATAGAGCGTAGCTCGCATCTAGTAGTTTTGGTAAAGATGGCGGCAATATAAAATATGACACTGAGGTGCCCTTTACAGCTACCTCTGTACCAAATTTCATTCAATTCGGTTTCGTCGTGTTCGAATTAATAGGAGAGGGGGGGGGGGGGGGAGAATACAGAATACATACACACAGACACACAATCTTTGGCCCTGTGTAGATGTCATAAGTCTACTTTTATTTCTTGTAAAAATCGAAAGTAGACTAAAAACTCCTAACAAAAGCTGCAACACTTACAGAAGTATTCTGAAAATAAGGCCTATTATGCAAGAAAGAAGTCAGTATTTAGATCGACCTTAATGTAGGGAGGTAAGAGCTGGGTAGATTTAGGGCATCTGATACATAAGCTAGAGGTAACTGATATGAGGGTAGCACGAATGATTACTGGGACAAATAGATGGTAGGAATGGCAGGAAGGTACACATAATGGAGATAAAGGCTAAGTTAGAAATGAACACGCTGAATGAGCCGACTCAGATGGCGTAGTCATGAGAAGAAAATGCGGGATTAGACATTACCTAAGAGGTTAATGCGTTCTGCTGTAAATGGTAAGAGAAGCAGAAGTAGGAGGCGATGGTTAAATTCAGTGGTAAACGATTTCGAAGTGAGATGTGTAAAATCTGAGAAGGCCGCAATGTTAACTGCAAATAGGGAATCATGGAGGCAACTTGTTTGCAAACAGAGGCTTGCAGAGTACATTGTACGTTGAAAGGCAAAACAGTCAGAAATGAAAATGTATGTATGTATGTATGTATGTATGTATGTATGTATGTTATAGAAGTGCAATAGACCAACGAAATAATTCATTAAAGTATCCAACGCGTTCCAAAGTTTAATTAAAAACATCTGTGGTGTAATGATAGTTACATACATGTTATATGCATCTCCACTGAAGCTACAGATCTGATGATGTTCGTTTGACGAACGAAACTAGTCATCGAAGGAAATTATTTGCAACTCACCGTTGACTGAAAGGCTTCTACTAAAGTAACACTAAACTGGTTTCTAATATATAAATCATGAAGGGATACAAACAAGCAATGTGTAGGTCATTAGAACACACAATTTTGACGAATGGTTAATCTTAAAAGACCTGTTGTGCACACTAAACTTTGTTCAGTTTAACTTCACCAATAGACCATTAGACTAAGGATTACATTGTGATTGTATTACAAAATCCATTCAGCCCACCATTCTCCGCGTGGGACCAAAATTACGGCTTGCATAGCATTAAGATGAGCTTTGTGGTCAGTGGTAAATCACAATGGAACACAAATCGTTTGCACAACATGATAGCAGTGAATAATGGATGTTCTGTATTAAGATTACATTGTGGGCTGGACATCATTTACAATGCATGCTTCATTATGTAACCATGTTTAACTCAAATACCGCGTAGGGACCCATAAGCCAATGTGACTTAGGGTTGCATTTCAAAAACGTAACAAAATCTTAATGACTGCTTTAGTTTCTGGTGGTAGACATTCGACTTGAAAGATATTTGTACTATGTTCGTTTGAATTAAAACACAAGTTGCGTGTAGAATATTTTATTCATGTTTGTACTTGAAACAATCGTTGTCAGGAACGAATCAAACCTAGTCGAGTCCAAATAGACTTATCTGTAATTAACAGTCTACTAGATAGAAATATAGTGTAAAATCGTTCAGCGCAAACAATTATAAAGTGATTTTCTATCCTTTATTATGTCCGTTTTCACCGGCTGGGGAATGAGGTGAAATTAGTTCATGTCAAAATTATTTTATGACCGAATACCCTTCCTCTTTAGGGGGCGTGGTGGCTCAGCGGTCTAGCTGTATGCTTCTCACCAAGGCGGTCCGGGTTCGATTCCCGGTCAATGCATGTGAGATTTTCGATGTGAAATGCCATGTCCTGTGGTTCGGATTCCACGTAAAAAGGAGGTCCCGTGGCTCATGATCTCAAGATTAACGGTCACGTTAAACTACAAGCTTCCTTCCTTCCTTTCCTTCCTCTTTAGAGAAGTGAATGAGAAATGGAATGAATGTATGAATGTGAATTAAAGAGGGTAAAGAGATGGAAAGAAGTAGCCATGGACTCGTAAAAATTCCATCCCGAGATTTGCTGGTGTTTGAAACCGTAACCACTTCCAAATCTTTCAGAAACTCACTGTTTAACAAAAGTTTGGACTAGCATAGATTTTACTACCATGACTTCTTACAATAAACCTATTGAGGTTTATACAACAACGTATTAACAAAATAAATATCAGGCCTTCTGAAAACAATAACAATCGTGGTTAGATAACAATAAAACGGTACAAAAACAAAGCGAACTCGCTTCTAAGAGTCCCTTTTGAAAACAAAGACATTGAAAATCTGTATCTCACGATGATCAGTATCAGTCTTTAATAGTTCTCTTCGCACACGGAGGAAGCTTACTCTGAATGAGACCATCAAGTTTATCTTGGGGTAAGAGGTCCCACTCCTCTATGACAGCGTCACCATACAATTGATGGAGGTAGTCCAAACTTTTGATGAGCAGTGTATCTCTAATCGGGTTCAATTATTGGGAATTGCCGGAACAACCCTGGTTCATTTTGGTTCAGACTAAATGCCCTCTCTTAGACCACGCAATTTTGTCTGGTAAAGTTCCAGTCACCAGGATTCGAATTCTGGTTATACGGGTGAAGGGAAAGTGTCTACGCCATATCGGTTCCTTACGCGCACACACATTCTAAAGTACTGGTAACTAAGAGAAGTATAGTATTCTTGCCCAAAAATACGTGATTTGTTATAAAGCTTGTCCGAACATGGCTTGTGCGTCCGATCACCTCGTTGAGTAGCGACTAGTTCTCTGGGCTGTCGCCCCGGAGATCCAGGTTCGGTTCCAGGTTCAGGCAAAAAAACATAATACTGGCCTCGGGGCTGAAACGTGCTATAATCAGCCTCGTGACAGAAGATAAGACCTCGATTCCCACCTCAGCCATCCTGGAAGTGTTTTCCATGGTTTCCCCAATTCTACTGCAGGCAAATGCTGGTGGGATGGTTCCTAACTTAAGGCCACGTCTTCCTCCTTCCAAATCCTCATCTCAGTTACAAGTCCACACACTAGTACAGACACAGGACAACTGCTACACACACATAAATACAAGATCACGATGTCTCAAACCCCTACATGAATTAATATCATCATTATCAACATCATCATCATCATCATTACATAATTATCATCATCATGACCATCATTATTATCATCACCATTATTTTCATCACATTATTATCATTATTATCAACATTACATCATCATCATCATTACATCATTATCATCGTTATCATCATCACCATAATCATCATTACATCATTATCATCTGAACATCATTATCGTCATTATTATCATCAGTATAATCATCATCTGAACCTGACTGGTATTATTACAATATATCGTATGCAGAAGCTGTGCAGTTATAAATGGTTGTCCATTATTTCAATAAAGATACAATTAAAAATAATTTGCTGTTGAAATCTGATTCTTTTAATTGTTGTCATGCTCTCGGATAGGCTCCACGTAACAAATATAAAGTTATTTTATGCTGATTAATGAACAATCTCGCTCCGAGCATGCGCATTTCACCATTGCTAATATGAGATATAATTGCATTCCAGTTCCGTAAATATTTTACATGCTCGTCATTTTTACTGCTAGATAACGAGCTGTACACTAGAGTAATCTCCGCGCCACTGGTTCCTGTGTGAACTCTATGGAGGAAGGGAAATTCATATCCTGCGCATGTTACTGCCTGTGTTAAATGACTAGTTACTGTTCTATGAATCTACCTTGCTCTTCACATATACCGAAATCAAAGCATCAAGTTTTGTTTGTTTTATTTTATTTCAAAGCTTGGTTTATCTTAATCATCATGCCATTATACTTTAGTATATTGAATTTGAATTTGTCTGATTACCTCATTTTTGTGTAATGACTATAGTAGTGTTTGTAATTGTAATTAATTTCTACGCAGCACCATTCCAATTTTCTTCTGGAGCGATTGCGGAAACATTTGTGGCTAAATAGCCTCCATTCAAGTGGAGGGATTCGAGCCTTGGAACAGTTACCTACTCAATCAAGCCATAGAGTATGCCCTACACCTGCCGAATACAGTGTTGGCTCAACATTTATTTTAATGATAAAGGTTGTATTTTAAAGGGGACAAGCATCTAGACCTGGGTTAGCCACTAAGTTTGGTCGCGTGTAGAGATCTTGCACGCGTGCATTGGTCTCCCATGATACTGCTCACTTTCCCTTCCAAATTAATAGTTTTCTACATCCTCATGAAAGTTTGCACAGTGTGGGCACCTGTGTTCTATGACGTGAGGGGCAACATGTTATTTTATTATTAATAATAACAGTAATATATGGCGTCAGATACGTGGTGTAGATCTATAGCTTTAGTTCCGATTAGAATGCATTGCAAAATTCTCTTTTCTACTACCAACCAGGAGAAAAGTTCGAACTCTATGTGAGTGATCTGTGGCTGGCATTTACCTTTGTCTTGGAATAGCTAATTGTGACATGAACGGTCTTAACAAATCAACACTTCCACTAAATTTAAGTATTATTAAATTAGGGTTTAAAACCGTATGCATAGAATCAGTCGTGTGCACTATCATTCTTTTAAGGTATTAATCCAGCAGCTCTGCCGACCGCATGCAGTCACTTTCGATTATTGTAAAGTGGAGGCATGGAGAGTTCAGCACTAATACAGGCCATCCTCAATGTATATTTCCCTGATATTTTCATCTCGCTTTTAAGCAAATCTGGCGATGGTTCCTTACTTCAAGTCTCCGGGCACCTACCTCAATTCCATATTGCCCAAGGTTGCAGGTTCGTATCCTGGCGCAGTCAGGTGGCATTTGAGGGTGCGCAAATGCGAGGGAGCCGTGTCAATAGATTTACTGGCACGATAAAGATCACCTTCGGAGCAAAATTCCGGCACCCCGGCGTCTCTAAAAACCAGAGTAGTTAAAAGGGACGTAAAACCAATAACATTATTATTATTCAATTCCATATTCAAATAATTGCAACTACACTCTCTACTACAGTTACCACAATACCACTGGTTACTGGACAAATGCATTTCACACCGAGATACTCGAAGCTAATTGCCAATTATATCTCAAGATGCTAGTAGACTTTAATTTTAAACTCACTCTGCATTTTAAAGTGGCAGTGTGTTTTTCCTTTAGCTGTGTGTTACGCCTCATTTAATTTAAACCAGTGAATATTTTGACAGCAACTCGGTTTTTATTTTGAAACTCTAAAATTACTGACAGTTCATAGATCAGACAAAACACACACAATGTGTGTGATTTTATGACTTACTGTTCAAGTACTCAATTTTCTAGTTGTGTTTAAACACTAGGAACAAAAACTCACAAATCTGTACGTGTTTGCTCGAGCGGAATTAAATCACAATCAGGGCGCAACATAAAACAATATTTACTGACACTAATGAGCAAGTGTTGTTCGTAGGAGATATTTACATCGTACGCAGCTGTTAAACTTGGACAAAACGCACTGTGGGCAGCAGTTTTAACCCACAGGGTAACATGTGTAATATGGAACATCTGTGGAATCTTGTAGAGTTGAAACAAAGAAACAAAACATTAATAAAATAGAACACTTAGCATGTTTAGATTGTCCGCGCGGAGCAGCTGCTGTATCCAAAGTTGCGCGATCGAACCTCGGCGCAGTCGGTTGGCATTTAAGGGTGATTAAATGCAAGAGGCTCTTGTAGGTGGATATATTGACACGTTCAAGATCCCCTTCAAGGAAATAATTTGACACACTGATGTCTCAAGAGCTCCAGTAATTAAAATGGAGACAAAATAATAGGACGTTGATCTGAAAGAAAGAATGCTGCCATAGTTACTGGTGGTGGATCTCATAAGGGTATTTATATTATCTTGAAAATTGTGTGTTGGCATTCCGACGTAATACTTCGCAAGTTGAGGTAAAAGAAAAACGAATGTGAGTTTCACAATGATCAGCTGAGTGCTGAATTTCAAACTCTCGTAACAAGTTGACAATATACAGTGAGTTCCTCCCATGACTCGTCCGGCCAGCGCACCGAGCTTATCTCCCGTTGACTCATGTCAGCACTCCCCGCTCGGCATGCATAGCAATAAGAACGGAACAGCACTTGGCTCACTTTATCCGTGCATGACATGAGATAAGAATTAAAATGAAGAAATAATTAATAATTAATAAACTAAGGTCGTACCTTATGACAGGAGATGTTGGAAATGATCTCCTACATCCACACATTTTCGAAGCCCGCCATGCTGAGGTCTTCGAAACCCCGGCTTCTTGTCCAAGTCGTCTTAGGGATTTTGTAGGCGTATGTTCTAATCTTTCTGAGATTTCATTTACGTTTTCCTAATTAAGTACACGTTCTTTAACACTTCGCTTCTTATCGAGTAAAGAACCAGGTCCTCTCAATTTGTTTACGAGATTCCGCACGGTAACTCTATGTGGAGAGTATACACCTGGAAAATGTGTTATGAAACGTCTAACGACTTCCCTGCAAGACTCTGTTTTCACATAATTATCGTACATAAATACCCTTTCCTCTACCGTGTAAACACGTGAAGGCATTATGAGAATTATACCCCAAGTAACACTTCGCAACTCGAGAACAGTTGGAGCGACAGATCAACACTAACTTAATACACGTAATAAGCACGGACCAGAACTGGGAAGTGCGCGCTGTGTAACAGGAAGTGATCAGTCAACGCGAGGCAGATAAGCTCGATGCACTGGCCGGACGAGTTATAAGAGGAACTCCCTGTAAAATATAACCTATGTACCACTTTTGACACAGACTGGCTGCATGGTGCTGAGGTAACATTCTCGCCTGCTATGACCACATTTGCAGGATCTAATACTGGTGCAGTCAGTTGGCATTTGTGGGTGCCTAAATGCGAGGGAGCTGTGTCAGTAGTTTTACTGGCACATTAAAGATCCCCTTCGGGACAAAATTCTGGCGGTCTCTAAGAGCCAGAGTTGTTAAAAGGGACGTAAATTCAATGACATTATTATTATTATTATTATTATTATTATTATTATTATCATTATTACTTTCGACAAAGAATTACTTGATCTGGTAAGTTAAGAGCTCCCTCGTTATTATCCTGTGTGTACATAACGAGAAGTACGTACATTACCAAGTTGACTACTGTCCGATACCTACTGTGATGCAGCCATTCCTGGGGCTTGATGAACTGGCCACACAGGCTCCATGTAGCGCCACTGATGAATAATTTTCCTTGTGGAATGCAAGGGCCACAATGCTCCAGCGGAGCAACAACGTATTATTGATAATGGCGCCTCCATTCAGCCGTGACAACTCCCATAATACACTGTCATCAGGGATTTGGTATAAGGGAATATTTTACCATTACCGCAAGGGACGCCAAAGAGCCATGTTTGTACGTCAAGCGTTGATCTTCAGATCTTGTTCACTCAGGCTTGATTAGTGTACGATGTTTACGATGTTATTGGTATTACGTCCCTTCTACTGCGGATTTTAGAGACGCGGGAGTGCCAAATTTTGCCCCGAAGGGGATTTTTAACGTGACACAGCCCCCTCGCATTTTCACACCCTCAAATGACTGTGCCAGGATTCGATCCTGCAACTTTGGTCACAGCAGGCGAGAACGTTATCGCTGAGCTACGCAACCAGTCAGTGAATTACACTTATGTTCAAATATATGTGTACAATATTTAGATTATATAGCCTATGTTTGTAAAAAAACTTCTGTAACGCGTCAAATTTATTTACATACAGTATATTTCACTTCTATGGCGTCCGACCCATGGCGAATTGTTTAGCGTGCTAGGCTTTCGCCCGAAGGGTCTCGGGTTCGATTCCCAGCATGGCCATTGGGGATTTTTATCTCCTGGAGTTGACTCCCCTGGCCCGGGGACTGGGTGTATGTGACGGCTTCATCATCACTTCACCCTCATTACGACGCGTCTGGCTGCGTGGCTCAGGGGTAACGTTCTCGCTTGCTGAGCCCAAGGTTGCAGGTTCGAAACCTGGCGCCGTCAGCTGACATTTGAGGGTGCGCAAATGCGAGGGAGCCGTGTCAGTAGATTTACTGGCACGTTAAAGATCCCCTTCGGGGCAAAATTCCGGCACCCCGGCGTCTCTAAAAGCCAGTGTAGTTAAAAGGGACGTAAAACCAATAACATTATTATTATCATTACGACGCGCAGGTCCCCCACGGGCGTTCACTAGAAAGACCTGCACTCGGCCTCCTAGGAGGCCACACTACAACAACAAAAAACTTCTATGGTTGTTGAGTTATTATTAATAATAATAATAATAATAATAATAATAATAATAATCTAGTTTTAGTATGTTGCCAGTGATCTATTAAATTATTATTGTGAATAACTTCAGGAGTGTTGTTGCCTACGCTATTTTGTTAATTATATTCTAAGTTAACATTCTTATTTGAAGGAAGGAAGCTTGTAGTTTAACGTGACCGTTAATCTCGCGATCATGAGCCACGGGACCTCCTTTTTACGTGGAATCCGAACCACAGGACATGGCATTTTACTTCGAAAATCTCACATGCAGTGACCGGGAATCGAACCCAATCCGCCTTGGTGACATTCATATTTGAACTGCTGGCCTGTTGTGTGTGGTTGTACACAAAATATACACTGCACTTTAATGAAATAAGGTTATTTTAAACTTGTATATTGTTCGAAACCCGAGTCCTACGGCGTCCGCTCCTGTTCACTGTTCAACTCGGACTAATGTAATTGGGCACAATTTGTGTTGACCGACTGATAAGCTTTCATTAATAGAACAAGGCAACACTGAAAAATGGCTTCTAGCAATTCAAACTGGTAGTACTCATTACGAGAAATGACGACAAGAAAACAGACTCTAAAGTCAGAAGCTGGACGACCACACGTCACAGGGATTACAGTACATTGATTGCGGTCCATTGTCATTCTCTAGCTTCTATTAGGAGCAAATTTAGGAGAATTGTTTCCCTAAAACCTCAAGCATTCACTCCCCTTTGATCGTAAGTCTTCCATAGAATGTCATGAGGGAGCAATCCGGCGCTTTTTTACTGGAATGTGCAACTTTAGGGAGTTATTTTTTGTGGCAAAGGGAGGAAGCCTGTGGGACATGTTCTGAGTGATGAGTCACGATCTTGCATATGTGAGAGCGAGTTATCTTCCGTCAATGGAATGCGGCCCAGGGGAACGCTCCAGCGCTCACCGCATCTCATGACGTACGAGCTGCTATGTGAACGCACTCGACCGTCAAGCTTGGCGCTTTCGTGTCTCCTCTTAGAACTAACTTAATAGCACTTTATGAAGCGGGAGAATAAAAAACCGAAAAATGGCTGATAATCTTGTCACCGAAAATGTGATGGTCTTCAGTCGGCCAACGCGATTGGATTCAACTGTAATGGGCGGTTCCCTAATCCTGAAAACACATTGACATCATAATAATAATAATTATGTCGTATGGCCTCGGTGCCGGGTACAAGATTTGTTAGTTGACATGAGATTAATATATACCTTGGATGACCAGTGGATCATCAGATCCACTGCACTTAGGGTCCGCCTCGTTGCGTAATTGCTCTTGACAGCCACTACGGAGGCCCAGGTTCGATTCCAAGCTCTGTCAATAAAACGTAATTCTGGTCTGAGGGCTGGAACGGGGTACACTCAGCCTTGTGAGCCAAAACTGTGAAGAGGCGGGTTAGATTCCCACCTTAGTAATCCTGGAAGGGGTTTTCTGTGGTTTGGCACTCTTACTCCAGGCGAATGCTGGGATGGATCTTATATAAAGGTCACGTCCACCTCCGTCCCAATCCTCATCTGAATAAAAAATACACACACTAATACAGCAATCACAATAACACTGGTCATCAGACAAACTCCACACACACGTGACTACATGACCATGATATCGCAAAGCCCTTAAATGAGTCAACAACTAGCCTATCTATGTGGTATTTTGTATATGACCTTAGACTATTCGTAAAGACGCGTGCATCATTACTCTATTATATTACAGTTTATTTTCATCGTGCTAGGGAGCTCAGTGACTTGATGCCACTGGTAGCTTCATTCTGTCCCATCTTCCCCGGATTGCACACTGACATCTTCCGGTGAAGATAGCTTTGAAGGCATTTTTCAGTGTAGCTTTATAGAACGATGATGATGACGATAATTCTTGTATTAAGGGCCTTACATCTAGGTTATGGGCCCCTAATGAAATGAAATGTTATGTAATTATGACAAAACAGCCCACTGCCAGAGATGAGAATGGAAATGGTTTGAATTCAGCAGACATGCCCCGACAACTAGCCTATGCCTTATTTGAATAAACGGAGTAAAAATATGATGGTAATAACACACTAAAGCAAATAATGCATATTCAACAATTAAAAAGGATATAAATCAATACTAATAATAATAATAATAATATGGTATCCGGATTGCATATCTCCTACGAAAAGACCAAATGTATGGAGAGAAGGCCAGAAAATAAATCCCTTTAAACACCAAATACGGTAAAATCGCCCAATTCTGCAATTTTAAATACCTTGGTGAAATTATTCCTCCCTCAGGACTTAATAGAATCGCCAATGAAGACAGAATCACTAAACTCCAGAAGGCCTACGGGCTAACATGGGCCCATTACAACAAGAAATGCATTTCGACGAACGCCAAATTACAACATTATAAAACAGTTATCCTTCCAGAAGCAACATATGCCTCTGAAACAATAGTAATCGATGGTCATTCCAAGATTAGGGAACTGGAAAAACAGGAACGAAAAATTCTCCGGAAGAACTACGGAGCAATCAACAGAAACAGCATTTGGATGAAGAGACCGTGTACAGAACTCTATCAAAAGACCAATACGATAACAGACGAAATTAGAAAACGCAGAGACAAATTTTATACTCACATCCACAAGATGGCCATCTCGAGATTGCCAAAGAAACTACTTAGTAAATGTGGCACAGAATGGCTTAAAGAGGTACAGAGAGACTTACAAGTAATCGGTATAGAACATTTCGAAGACCGAACTGAGTGCCAGACGAAAATCGCGAATGTTAAGTTTGAGCCAAGATCATTACGACAACCTGGAAAAAATTGGACGGATGAGAGGAAGAGGGAGCATTCCGCGAGAATGAAGAGGTTTTGGGAGGAGCGGAGGAGACACACCTCCAATGACATCATATGATCCAAGTTTAATCGCTCTCCTGTAGGGGAATTTTCGCTTAAATAAATAATAAATAAATAATAATAATATCGTATGGCCTCGGATGCCGTGTGAAAGCTTTGTTATTTGACACCCAAAGGGTAGCTTGCATGTCGAATTTCGTTGTTCCTTGAATCACTATGAAAGTCAAGGAGGTTAGGTATCTATGCTCCTTGAACACTATAGCGCTTTCTAGTAGAGAAATAAGGAGCTTTGTGTTGGCGGAAACTACCGAGATTATTTTTTCCATTATTAATACGACCTACTGAATTCAAATAGGTTCTTTGACATGCTAACATCGTATGGCATGCGTGTCGTAATTCTTGCCGCCTTTCAAAAATCACTTACCACGGCCAGGAGCGAACCTGCAAGCTTGGGGTTAGTAGACCGACACGTTAACCACATGCCCACCGTGGCAAGCATGATCTCAATAACAACATAAAACAGACTAAAACTAAACTAAAAGTCTTAAACTATATTAACCTTATGGAATATTTCTAGCGGAACATACTGTTTTACCAGGATGGTTCATTAAATAAGGTACAAGTACCTTTATTGCCTACTTGTATTCAGCTCATTCATGCAAGTGTAATCCATGGTAAGGCTTTGGTACTTATTATTCTCCTCATATTGGCAGCTCTAGTCTAAATATTTGTTTCAATGGTACTTCATGGCATCACTGGGGAAATAAGTAAGAAGCGGTTATGCCAGGACTTGACAACTTGATCAATTTCAATATCGGTTGCGAACCCTCTTCCACCCAGGTACTTCTTCAGTGGTTCAAGAAGATGGCAGTCCCTCGGTTAAAGGAAAGAGCTGCTCATCATATCTCGTGATATCAATGGTAGGCTACTGCATAATATCATAGACTTTGATTTCTATACTTCGCAGATGCAGTATGACTAGGCAAGCAGGAAGGATTTCCCAGGTCTAGAAGCACCGAGAGACTTGATGTGACTACAGCCTAATGCAAGGGAAAATAATGGCATTCAGTATCGTTTGCAGGATATACTTGCGGTACATTAGTACCATACGGGATGCAAGCAGAGAAATATCGACCTTCCTGACAACACGCGTTAGTTGGGATGCATAAAACAATACTAATAGGGGCAGCTGATTCAAACAATTGTATATCGAAACTTAAACACAGAGGTCAGGTCTTTGAATGTTTGACCGTGTGTGCGACGAGTGGTCAAAGAATACAAAGCACACCTCACTGCGGTGGTTTAAACACATCTATTCACATTCGGCCCAAAATTCACGTGCCCCTTACTGCAAGTAACCATAAATCCTGAAATATGCAGAATCCTCTTTGAATATTATCTGGTTATGGTGGCGATGGTTATGGAAATTCATAATTCAGTTAGTGGGCAAGTCTTTCATTTCTTCTGGATGTTCTCCCTCCTGCCACAGTAGCCGCAACAGGATAGCTGTGTGGGAAGTCACCATCATGTTTTATGCAAGGCAAGACCTGGGGAGGGAACGTTGTGACGTCATATGCAAAGTGAATTGTCTGAGACGCGGGACAACGTAAACATCACACAATTTAATTCTGAGAGCGTATCCGGGCAATCGATCTGCCTGGTTCGTAGGTAGATAGGGATGTGCCGTCAGGCCAGGTCGTGTTTCCAAACTGAGAAGAATATTCCTCTACTTCAGTCCAGACAATCGAAAATGTGAAGGGGTCAGTCACCAAACCTTGTTGAGTAGACATCCTTTGTCTGAGTTTGTTTCTGTAAGTTCTTTAGATTTTAATCCAAAGATTGGCTTGCCGCGGTTTTCTCTTACACACACATTTTTATATTTTACCATTCGTTACAGATTGGTATCCTAGGTCTTCATTCATTTGAGCTTCTCTTCTTGCTCTGCCTTCAGCATTCTTATCCTGTGTACAATCGTCCAGTGAAGCGTATATCAGCGACGTTTCAGCGTCGTTGGGTGATGGTACTTCACAGAGAAGGCACTCCCTCCATCCGACGGGAAGCACCTCTTTGTTTGTTACTTTGGCTTGAGCATCCGCCGGTAGCACCACATCTCAAACGCATATTTCTCTTTCCTTCCACCGTAAGTGAGTGTATTTCACTTCCGTACAGGCATACACTTTAAACAAACGATTTAATGAGTTGTTTCCTGATATATCTATTGTGGTTAGATGAAGTAAAGTGCTTCCGCTTTCTGCCGAAGGCTGCCTTCACCTAATTTACCTTGCACACTAAGTCTTTGATACTACGTGAATATGATGAAATTTAACGGGCGCTATGTGTTTGATAAATCATGCGTGTATCTTTCTTATTTTGTCTACTCGTATGTATTTAGAGCTTTCGGATATCTTGTTCATCATCCTTAAGTGGTTTTGTCTAATGAAGTATCTGTTAAGCTTGTTATTGTGGTGGAGAGTATTTCTATACTTGATAGGGTCAAGAATTTGGAGAGATGCCCTGACTCTTAAAATATGTTGCCATCCTGGTATTTGCCTGGATGGATTGTGGGGGAATAACTGGAAAACTGTTCTGAGGATGACCAATATGTACGGAGAATCGAATGTTGGATGTCCAGACTTATAGTTCACTATTACCGATATGGATAGTAGCTCCACACTCCTATGTGATTGCCATGAGAATAGCAAGACTCGGGAATTAGATAACTTGGCTGGTGCGTGTGTGTAACTGGACCCCCCGTGCGGAGAACATAACAAGTACGTGGCGCGTATATTAATTAGAGGATTGGCGGACGGTAATCACTTGCGGCCTGCACTCTACAACATGATTTATCCTCGTGCACGCGCTCTCATTGAGATGAAATGTTACAGCGGTAATAAATAACGTTACATGGATCGTTATCCATCATACAAAGGTTTGCTTTTTGACATCGAGAAAATAGAAATTATGAATCTCGAGATTACAACCGAAAAAAAGTGCTTTTGTACACCATCCAATAAAAGTTAAATGAAAATCAGAAATTATAATGCCGTGATCAATAATGATCATTTTATAGTATACTGTATGTGAGATCTATTTCGCCCTTGCAATAGATAATTATTTGTTATTGTCTAAGAAAGTGTTTGATGTTACTTTTCATCTGATGGACTCTTCGCAAATACATTTTCAGAAACTAGATGCTCAGATATTTTAAAATATGTATATTTTGAACACTAACTTTACATAGCAACAAAAAAATCTGTAGGACTTACGTCAGGTTAAACACAGCATCTAATTACCAATTCCAAGACATATACAAGAACACCAGAATCTGAAATCAAGTAGGATAAAATATTCAATATGTATTCAAATTGGTATAATCTGACCTAATCCATTGGAAATTATACTACTCATGCACTAACTATAAAAGAAAATGGCATTATACATTCCCTTCGGAGCCTATCAACACATCTGGTTCATAATTTATCGAAAACCATTTTTGAAAAACAAGAATCGAAGTCCATGGGTCACAACGAAACCATATGAGGAAATATTTAATGCGCAATCCTTCTTCATTGATCATTGTTTTATACCCTTACTTGCAAAAAAAAAAACCTGCATGGACCTCTGAATATGACAACAATGCTATTTAAATGTTGTTTAACTTATTCGTTTCTTTTCTACCAGTAGACTTCAATAATAATACCGATGGCGTCAGAGTGTTCTACCATCAGATCTTAAGGTGCACGATGTGGGAAATAATCTACACAGGGTATGTTGGTAATTTATTTAAAGATTTGCGACACCGTGGTCTTGTAGCCTCGTGTACTTCGGTTGTGTGGAATCAGTCTCACAACCTATGTTATTGTGATACCTGTAATAGTGTTCATATTTGTAATTGAGACTAGGATTGGGGAAAGAGACGGCCGTGACTTTAAATTAAGTACCATCCCGTCCAGAGTAAAATGGTAAACCATCGATAACCACCTCTGGGATGGCTGATGTAAGAATCGAACCCACCTTCTCTCATTTCTGCCTCACAAGGCTGAATAAACCCCGTTTCTGTTCTCATAGCTGAAAGAAATTGCTTGGCAGAGTCGAGAATCGAACCCGAACCTCTGGGCTGACAACCATCGAAGCTAGTCACTACGTCACCAGGGGGACCACTTGCATTGTAGTATAAGGGATTGTGCACGAAACTACCCAATCAATATTGCACATATCTGTTAATGGCGGAAATTATCCACTAATTGTTGATGTGTTCTCAGCAATTACCTCACTGAGTGCTCTGCTCGCAGTCTTGAGGTCAAGTCAACAGGGCTGTATTCCCTCAGAACTTGGTCTCGAACCCCACTGAGTGCTATGCTCGTAGTCTTGAGGTCAGGTCAACATGTCAGCATTCCCTCAGCAGTTGGTCCCAAACCCAATAGAGTTCAAGCGTTTTGAGATTTTGAAAGGAAGGTCTATCTCGAAGTAACCGCACGGCCGATTCCCAGATGCAGAATAGATTAGTATGAATTTCTATGCTGGATAAGGATTAAAATGACAATGAAAGACGAAATACAGAATGCAATAATCAAAGCCAACACCCAAAATCGACAGTATAAATTACAAAGCTCCTAACACCTCGGAGAAACAGATGCCCTTGCTCAGCCAGGCAGATGAGACTTGACTCCAGACAAATAATAAATGACTACCTACCACCTTAGAATCACAAAGATACACCCACACAAAAGCAGGAATGTAACCGAAACAATTGACTCACTACTGTTGTCCACATTTCTATATCAATTCCTAATGTATCAATTTGATTGGATTCTCGGAGAGATGATGTGTGGTCCACCACTGAAAATTTGCGTTTCGTAAATCATAAAAGCCGTGCATTTGACTTTTCTGAAAATTAATTCCCGTGGTTCATTGCGGAAAGATGCCATCTCGCGGGAGGAGTCTTAATCATCGAAAGCTATATATTCTAGCACATAATTTCTCATCGTAATGGTATTGGTGAAGACATAGGTCGTCTACTAAAACCTATGTATAATAGTATATCGCACATGGAAAATCCTTGTAATGGGCAAGAGAATATTAATGAAGAGATGATGATGATAATTGTTGTTTTAAGGGGCCTAACATCTAGGTTATCGGCCCATAATGGTTTGGGTGATCGTGAAAGATGATGAGAATGAAAACTATAACTAATACTAACTACAGACTTACACACGAAGGCGCTGCAGCAGCGCGCTGTGTGTCGCAAACGTGGGCACAGCGGAGAAAGGGACAGACACTGCCCACACATCTGTTAGGCAGGACGCTGTGGTGTCTCGTCTTGTATGGTGCGAATAGCGGCCAAATGCTACGTCGACTGGACGTTCACTCCAAATAATAGGTGCGTGCGACAAACCGATTCCTATGGGCCAAAAGGAAGAATTGCACGGACATTCATCGTGTAATTAGTGCTGTGTATGGGGAGCGGGCCATTTGCCGGCAAGGGATCGTAAAGTGGTGTCAGCAATTCGAAGTCGAACGCACGGATATCGCGGACGAATATCGCGAGGGTAGGCCCGCAACGTCCAGGACCCGTGAAAATGTCAACAGTGTGAATGCGATCATTAGATAGAACGGTGGTCGACGTTTCCAGACCGATGAAGAGGTGAAGACTGCTGTCTCCGTGTGGTTGCAGAAAGCTGGAGGAACTTTCTATGTATCCGGCATCGACAAGTTGGTTGTACGTTCGCAGAAATGTTTGGAGTCTCTTGGAAACTATGTGGAAAAGTGACGTTACATTGTATGTCGTTATAGGCGTGTTGCTGTTGCATAGGTGGTGTAATAAATGGCCATAACTGGGAACTGCAACTTAATTTTTGATCTGCCCTCGTACTAGAAGAGGAAATGGTAAACAAATAAAGGATAAGGCATATAAAGGACAGGAAGAAAAGAACGAGGATTGCGGGACTTGGAAGGAAAGAGCGACATGAAAGGCAGAAAAGAAAGGGAAAGAGTACAGGGCCAGCCACAAAGACAGTGGAATAGGGGAAAAAAAGACCCAGCTCAGGAATCTCCCGGTATCGCCAACTCCCGAACTCACCAGCCTTGAGCCCTTGAGGGTGTAGCACTATCCATGGTGCATCAGAAGGTCTTTGATGAGATAACATGAAAAGGTAAAGAGGTAATGAGTGTATTAAGAAAGATGAGACAAGGGCCAATTAAGGCGGCAAACTGAACGACTCCGTTGGGGTCAGAAGAGAACAAGAGTTGACCAAGAGAGGTCGAAAGAAGACGAAGAGGAGCCCGGCACAAGTAAGTGGAAGCAATGCCGGACTCAGCTGGGATCCCGTGGTCGCCAACCCACGTCCCACTAGATGTGAGCCCTTGGGGATATTGAAGAAGATCAGTGGGATTTATGAAAATATATATTTAATTGTTTGTTTTCCGTATAATGTCCGTATAATTGTCTTAATTATTATGAAATGAAAATCCACAGCCTGCTCCAGTCTCCGACCGGGTCAGGAATGGAATGAATGAAGCCCCCATCTAGCGGCGAGGATATGAACTGTGCCGGCTGCCGAGGCCCGACGCACTCCTCTGGGGCAATGAGCCAATGAATGACAGATGAAATTAAATGATAGTGGAGAGTGTTGCTGGAATGAAATTTTGACAGGGAAAACCGGAGTTCCCGGAGAAAAACCTGTCCGACTCCGTTTTGTCCAGCACAGATCGCACATGGAGTGACCGGGATTTGAACCACGGACCCAGCGGTGAGAGGCCGGCGTGCTGCCGCCTAAGCTACGGTGGCGATTCTTAATTATTACACTTATTAGTTTTATTTATTTTTTGTTTTATTGGTTTAAGCCTTTTTCGTGTTCAGAATATCACTTTTAAATTTGAATTTATTCTAAATTGTGTAATCTAATCTGTCTTATGAGGGGCAGATTATCTCGCTATTCCGCCCCTTAAGAGAACAATTACTAACTAAGAAATAGGCTATATGAACGCAACAGCCGATGACTTAGATGTTTGTCTCCTTAAAAAACAATTATCATCATATTATCTATTATGTACTTACGCAAGAAGCTGGCACTCATGCTGAAGGGAATGGAACGGACAATATTCGCACAGGAAGTTTTATTTTGGCAACGACGATTTACATTGGGGCACTAAAAGTTGGAACAGACGTATGATTCGTGTGATTACCGTGGTCAAGGCTGAAACACTTTCCTGGACATGAGCGAGCAGCCGACTCTTCTCCCGCGAGTAATTTGGAGAACCGCCAAGGCCAGGGTTACACTTTTCAATCAGCTCCAACAGTTCCGGGGAACCTGCGAGTCTTGTGGCCGCACTGAGTTAGTTACTTGTCTAAGCTGCAATGAGCACCATGATACACAATAACATAATTCTTAAAAATACTACAACAATCAATACAAATTAAGAAACAATAATTAAATTGTTGAACAACTATTCAATTGTTCAATTGTTGTGCATGTTTCGGCTTGACAATGAAGTCTTCTTCAGCTAAAAGTTCAATTAATAATATTAATTAAGATATCGTTTTGTCAAAACTATAAATTACTCATTACAGAGAATAATATTTATTTATTTATCGTATGGCTGTTAGTGCCGAGAGTGTGCGAGGACAAGTTAGGCTCTCCTGAGTCTGTAGCTACTTCCAGTGGACACCCTTAGGGTGAGCTACAAGTTCCTTTTAATTTCAAGTAGTTCCAACTTTCGCTACCAGATATCAATGATACCTAGTGGTGAACGTTGGAACTTTGATAGAGCGTTCCGACGAAATCTAACCTAACAGTTTAGCTTCACACAAGTTTAGTCTGTGGAAGGATCTTTTACATGCCATACATCTATGACATGGGACCGCCGGCTTTACTTCCCTCCTAAGGAAGGCGTACTGAAGGATTGTAACGCTCGTAAGAATTCTAACGACCTCGGCCGGGTTTGAACCCACTATCTTCGGCACTGCAGTTCAGCATGCTACCAACTACGCCACCGAAGCCGCTACAAAGAATAATAATTTCCTATCACTAAACCTCATAATTGTTAAACAAGAGGTTTAGTGAAGAACTTTAGACTACTTTCTCCTAAATGCATGAGTATAGTTATAACTCCGTGTCCTTTTCAAGGAGTATAATTGAATGTTGGTTGTAGTAGCTTGTTGAAATACAACGTGCTATACGGATATTATACGTTGATTGATTGAATACTCACGTGAATTATATATACACACACACTGATTCAGCCATCACAATAACACAGGTTATCAGCCAAAATTCAACACTCACCCAAGTACATGGGGCTAATTACATTGATGTCCATGCATTTTAAATAAAGCAACAACAGCTTCCTACCCAAATCCTTCCTCGTAAAAAAGTACACGCACTATTAAGCCTTCAGACATCACAGTGACACAGGTTATCTGAAAAATTCTACACACACTCAAGTAAACGGGGCTACAAGACCCCTAATAAATCAACAACAAAAACAACAACAACAACAATAGACTCTACCTCGGATCAAGGACAACGAATTTTAAACGCTGTAGTCGAGTGTTGAAATATGTGATGTAAGTATATTTATATAATACAAGCTGTACCCGGCATGCGTTGCAATGCCAATCAAAGAAAGTGTTGGCGTTGAAATTCTGTTTCTTGAAGTGCTTTTGGATACACAACCTGTTAACTGCCTCTAAGCTATCGTAAAATGGATTTTCTAATTTAGAACCATTCGTGGAAGCGTGCACAACAACTTTCAAAAGTTTCATCGCTGTCACTCATTTGTTGAATCTACTCGTACGCTACCTGTTGTGAAATGGATTTACTAAGTCGAAACCCTTCCCTGGCGTGTACAGAATAACTCATCAATGATTCATCGCAATCGGATGAATTGTATATGCACGTATACGGGGTTTTGTTTAAACGATTCGTGCGCTGTCACTCATTTGTTGAATCTACTCGTGCGCTACCTATTGAGAAATGTATTACTAAGTCGAAGCCCTTCCCTGGCGTGTACACAATAACTCATCAAGGTTTCATCGCAATCGAAGAATGTTATATGAACGCAATAGGGGATTTTGTTGAAACGCTTCGCGCGTCGTCACCCATTTGTTGCATCTACTCTTGCGCTACTTATTGTGAAATGGATTTACTAAGTCCCCTTCCCTGGCGGGTAAACAATAACTGATCAATGTTTCATCGCAATTGGATGAATAGTATATGAACGCATACCTGATTTTGTTTAAACGATTCGCGCTCCGTCACTCATTTGTTGAATCTACTCGTGCGCTACCTACTGTAAAATGTATTTACTAAGTTAGAAACCGTCACGTAAGTGTCCACAACATCTCACCCAAGTTTCATCGCTATCGGACTAATGGGATATGAAGACATAGGGGACTGTATTGAAACGCTCCGCATGTCGTCGTTCATTTGTCGAATCTACTCGTGTGCTACCTACTGTGAAATGTATTTACTAAGCCAGAAACCTTCTTTGTAGTGTCCACCATATTTCACCCAAGTTTCACCGCTAACGGCAGAATGGTATATGACATTATACGGGACTTTGTTGAAACGGTTCGCGCGTCGTCCCTCATTTGTTGAATCAACTTGTGCGCTGCATATTGTATAGTGGATTTACTAAGCCAGAAAGTTTCCATGACGTGTACACAACATCTCACCCAAGTTTCATAGCTACGGACGAATGGTACATGAATGCATACGGGACTTTGTTGAAATGCTTCGCGCATCGTCGCTCATTTGTTGAATCTACGCGTGCGCTACCTATTGTAAAATGGATTTACTAAGTCAGAAACCTTCCTTGGAGTGTACTCAACATCTCACCCAAGTTTCATCGCAATCGGACGAATGGTATATGAACGCATAGGAGACATACATACCCACCCACAGACAAACTATCACGTTACATTGATTTTTATATATATAGATTTTCGATTGCAAATACACACTATAAAATGCTTAACATTATAACGTGTGATTAGTTAAAAATCAATAAATACAAAGAAAATCAATGAAAGAAATTTGAAACTGCTTGGATTCGATCCACGAACCTTTATGCCATGAGTCTCAGACGCTACCACTACGCTACACACGCCCAATGGTAACACCGCGTTAACAGCAGCTTTAGTATATCTGCCTAGAAAATTTGTCTTGCAATCAACGATTTCATTAGCGTTTTCTGCCGTTTCTATAAACCATTTGATACTAAATAAGTTATGTATTATTTTGTTCAGTACATTCCTAAGAGGATATCAATCTACTGAATATCAATCTACTGAAATAGGAACTAGCAAGGAAACAATAGCCTCCATTTTGACCCCAGGGAGTGGCACGATCAGCCTGAATTATTAGTCACTACTCTTCTTCTCTCTCTCTTCTCTTAGTCGTTTACCCTCCAGGTTGGTGGAACCCACGGACTCAGCGAGGGAACTCACCACTACCGCCTCTACGGGCAGTGTCCTAGAGCTGGGAACATCTAATCGGAGTGGATACAACTGGTGAGGTGTGTTTGGCACCCCGCCCAGGCGGCCTCACATGCAAAGCGAACAGGAGCCCCATGTGGGAAGGTAATGGATGGTCAGGATGGATAGGCAAGGAGGAGGGAAGGAGGCGGCCGTGGCCTTGAAGAAGGTACTGCCCCCGTAATTGAATTATATAGAGACCAAGGTGGCTATATTGGAAATTATAAAGAAAGTTATGGCTGTCATAGTTATGACGTGGGTAGTCATGACGTAAGCACGGATGACGCAGACGATATGCCAGCAGGCTACTTGAGCTGAGATTCTCAGTGACGTCAGCATTTATTCGAGAAAGATCCGAGATCTACGACGCAGTCGCAGGAAACGTGGAATTCTGCTGAGGAAGAAATTATGCTATTGGAGGGGAGGCTTGAACCAATGAACGATAGTTTGAAGGAAGACGGAGATTGCTGAAACTATGGTAGTTTTATTACTTTTTGGAATGCAGAATTGTAGAAATCCATTTGCAGTAGAGGCATTGTTCTGGAATTTTGGTGAAATTTATTTTCAGTTTTTGAATTTTGAAAATCCGTCATGTATTGACGAAGTTGGAACTTCTAGCGATGACGCAGTAACACGCGATGGAAGGGATAGATACGCCCCTCATGAAGTTCATAAAAGGCCTTGCGCAGAAGAGAGGAGTCTCAATCATTCCTCATTCTCAGATCATCAATCGTCTGATAGCTCAATCGTCAGATTTCAAATAGTCATTTCGGTGAAACGTCGAGTGAGATTAGTAGTGAAAGAGTCGTCTGTATAACGCGTGGTGAACCCACTGCATTAAAACGAGAGTCGAACATACAAGCAGTGCAAGTTTACTGTGAGTAAATCTAGGTGAAGTTGAAACGCACATTATAACGCTTCTACAAGATTAGCTGTGAACAGTTAGCGGTCGCCTATAAGCTAATTCTATTGTGCATTGCTATAGTAAGGACTGTAGAAAAGCTGAACAATTTCGAGTAATTATTTTGGAAGATATTAGCAGTTTTAGACGACTGACAAAAGTGATTTTCTCGCTAGTAGTATAATTCGCTAGACTTTGAATATTGCGTAATCCTGATGACGTCATGGGATGACGTCATGGGTCCTTAGAGCGAGCACGTGGTCCAGGAGCGAGCATGTGCAGTGCACGTGTTAGCGTGGGAAGAGGTTGACCTTTTGGCTTGTTTATGTGATGGTGATAAAAAGTTAATGGGTGTTGACGTCATGTGGTTGTTTATTAGGATGTTAACCGTCATCTGACACTCATGCGAGTGTGAGCATGTGTGCCACTATCAACAATCCACACATGTGGTGTGCAGCTGTTATTGTTTTTGCTTAGGATGCTAACCGTCATTTGACACCCGTGCAAGTTTGACCATGTGCAGCAGTGTGATTGATCTCGTCTGCTGTGTTCGCGTGAGACAGAGTTGACCTTTAACGTCATTGGCTAAGAATGTAATCTTTGACTTCTTTAAGCAATAGTGGAAAAAAAGAAATGTTTGCAGCATATGGTTTCTGGAGTGTGGGTGGGGGTGAAGGATATATAAATGGACGAGTGCATGGAAGAGTTTAACTTCTACTTTTGCGCGAAGAGTGTGTGTGTGAAAGAAATAAAGAAAGTCAACGACGAGGAACAAATTGTGTGATGGAAGCTCTAACGAAGTTCAATAACTTATCATCTTGTACTGAGTATTCTAATAAGAAACTAGCAGAACTAGTCATTGATTTACCATATGTGGTGCAAATTATTCGCCCCGTACAGACGAGGTTTGGAAGAAAAATAGTGGTGGACATTAACATTGAAGATGAAGTAACAAGTGTATTTCTACCAGCAGTATTTTCGAAATTAAGCGCATCAGAGATCGATGAACTAAACTCAATGGGAGGCACACTGATGCTGGTGTATTTGGGGGTGAAGAACCGCTCACATCAAGTCATTTTGAAACAGTACTCGAGGGCAAACTGATGACGGTGTATTTTGGGTTGAAGAACCGCTCACATCGACATGTTTTGGTGAGTATTGGATTATATATTATGTATTGATTGATATAACGATTGATATATTTAGTTGCTAATTATTTCTTAATTTGTTTAATTTTTCAGATTATCTAAATAAACTAATAAAACAACCAGCATAATGAAGTGGAAAACTGTTAATTTCCTGAGTGGAACTGAACATCGATCGCACCCGCTAATAGAGTATCATCGTGTATGCTTTCAACAACCGGAAGAAGAGGAAGAAGATGATAACGAGGTGAGTCGTAATGAGAAAGAAGCTTGTTTTAACAAATGGACATCTTCGAGTGGAATTTCAACATTTTCAGTCTACGTTACCAATGTTAGCAAATCAGAGGATAGTCAGCGAGAGGTGACAGAAACAGTTCTAAGATATCTATTGAAAGAATTATGTGAAGATGAACATTTTATTTGTTTCTTCGGATACAATACATTTGATGAAGTTTTCAAAATAGAATTTTCCATGACGTGTTACGATGTAACAAAATTGAATGTGTATAGAAACAATTTGCTTGGTAAACTTCAGGATGAATTTCCTTTTGAGGCTGTTCATTGTTCATTGGAGATTACAGGCAGTAATTTATCACAATGGCTTGAATATACTTTAAAAGATTATAGGTTTATGGTAAACCGATGTTACAGCAACTGCTGGTGGTGTATTAACAATAGTGCAAATTGGACGTATGCTTAGACATCAGTGATGGTACACCAACTGTTGGTGGTGTATTAACTTTAGTGCAAATTGGACATTTGCTTAGACAACAGCAACAATGACCTCGCCTCCTAGCAAACGTAGAAAGGTTGATATTGTATTACATAATAACAGTGAAAATATAAGAAACCAATTGGACAATGCATTTGAAAGTGTTTCTAATTTTCGAAGTGAACTAAACGGTGCTATTTCAGTATCATACCAAATCGGGGAAAACACTCAAACCGAGTTGATTGAGAACAGTGATGAGTTGATTGAATGTTGGAGAGTTATTAGTGAGCACATATTGCAACAAGCTGTGAATTTCAAAGAAATTACAATTCAAATAAAGGATGAATCTTTCTTGAGCTGTGAGTTAATTGAAACGGCATTCAATTCTAGAGTGTACACACTTGCATTATCAAATGTTAAGAATGAGTTTTTGGATCCTCGCGAATTTTTAGCGAATGCTAATATTTGGTTTACAAAGTATGTTAAGAAAGCGTTAACTGTACAAGCTTTAAAGGTGAATTCAGTTTTGTGTGCACAATACGTGCTTCGCGACATATCAGAAACAAAATATTTTGCTATCAAAAATGAGGTAGTTTTCGAGTATACTGATTTAAATGAATTTTATAATAAGAATATCATTGAAGGTACATTGACAAAAATGAGCGAATTTGAAGTAAATGGTTCCGGGTGGGCTTTAGAAAAAATTCATAGTTTGAGAATTAATATAAATAAATATGTTGGATTTCGAGTAGGAATGTCCAATACTAGTAGATTGCCTGATGTAATAGTCAATAAACATGCAGTGCTAAATTTGTATGATACAAAGGAAGCTTGTTTTGCGTGGAGTGTGGTTGCTGGTTTGTATCCAAAAACTCGAAACGTGAATCATCTTTCTTCCTATCCTAATTACAGAGATGTTTTAAATTTAGATGGAATTCCAATTCCGATGGAAATGAAATATTTAAACAAGTTTGAAAACCAAAACAATATTTCTGTAAATGTGTATGGAGCACAATATGATGAAAACAATTGGGTATGTATGGGAACAAACGAAGTAAAAGGAAAAAAAACTTTTACTATTGTACCTTTGTATGTATCAGATAAAGTATATGAAAGGAGTGTAGACTTATTGATGTTGCAGATTGGAAACAGTGAAAGTTATCACTTTTGTTTAATTAGAAATCTTGCTCGCCTTGTGCGTTCAAGCGTCACTAGCACTCAGAGAAGGATTTATATATGCAGACGTTGTTTGTCATATTATTTTCTTGAGGATGAGTTAAATGTTCACTTTGCAGACTGTAAACAGTTTCCTGTTGCAAAAAGCATAATGCCGACTGATGAACAAAGATTTGTTAATTTTACAGAATTCCGAGTTAAAGATACAGTTCCATTTATAATATATGCAGACACTGAATGCGTCTTGTCTCCAATTTCCTCCTGTTTTCCAAATAGTGACATTCCTAACTCTACTTTAACACATAAACATATTCCTTACAGCATTTCTTTATACCTTCATTGTAATTTCGATAGTGAATTGTGCAGTTTCAAACTCTTTAGGGGAAATAATTGCATTGAATTGTTTGTAAAGGAACTTTATAGTATTGTGGATAAACTTCAAACATATTACTTATCGGTTAAGCCAATGTTAAAGATGACCGAAAATGAAGAAAGATTATTTTTGTCAAGTAAAATGTGTCACATTTGCGAGAAACCGATTGCAGTTAATGAACTCAAAGTACGCGATCATTGTCACTTAACTGGAAAATATAGAGGAAGCGCACACAATAGTTGTAATTTAAATTACAAAGTAACAAAGGTTTTGCCTATAGCATTTCATAATCTAACGGCCTATGATGGACATTTTATAATTAAAGAAATTTGTGAGAAACGTGATGGAGAGGTGTTACATAATCCTGGTAATATAAGTTTGTTGGCGGTGAATATGGAACGTTATAAAGGGTTTACAAAGTATGTACGGGTTAAGAATGGATTCATTCAGTTAAGATTTTTCGATACATATAATTTCTTGTCCTGTTCACTAGATCAATGTTCATCTTCGTTAAGTGAAGATTCAAAGCAAATAACTCGACGTTATTTTAATGATGATGATGCACAGTTTCGACTTACTGCGAGAAAAGGCGTGTTTCCCTATGAATACGTCACGAGTATGGATGTACTTAACGAAACTAAATTACCTGAAATATCCAAGTTTTATAGCAGTCTTAATGATCAAACAATATCGAATGAAGAGTATGAGTTTGCTCAATCGGTGTGGGAAACGTTTTCATGTCAAACATTAGGAGAATACGCCGATTTGTATTTAAAAGTTGACACACTTCTTTTGGCGGATGTCTTTGAAAATTTTAGATCGAATGGCATGGAAACTTATGGCATTGATGCAGCTCATTTTTACACTGCTCCATCTATGTCTTGGTGTGCTATGAAAAAGATAACCAACGTTCAACTTGAATTGCTTCAAGATATTGATATGTTACACTTTTTTGAACGATCTATTCGAGGAGGAAATGTTCAGTGTATAACACGACATGCGATTGCTAATAATAAGTATATGAAAACTTATGATGAGAAAAAGCAAGAGTCCTACATAATGTACTTTGACGTTAATAATTTATATGGATATGCGATGATGGAATATCTTCCAACGGGCGGGTTTAAATGGGTTGCAAATGTTGAAGGCTTTGATGTTTTAACTATTGATGATACTTCAGAAATTGGATATATTTTGGAAGTAGATTTGACTTATCCTCAAGAGTTACATGACAAACATTCAGATTACCCTCTATGTCCCGAAAAGTTGACAAAGCTAATGGCTACCCTAGATAATAAAGAACGTTATGTTTTGCATTATAGATTGTTAAAGCAATGTATTCAACTAGGAATGAAATTAGATCGTATTCACAGAATAATTGAATTCAATCAGAGCCAATGGCTAAAACCATATATTGATGTGAACACCGAGAAACGAAAACATGCCAAAAATGATTTTGAAAAGAATTTTTATAAATTGATGAATAATGCAATTTTTGGTCGTTCACTGATGAATGTGAGGAAGTTAAGGGACATCAAATGGGTCACCAAATGGCATGGAGCTTGTGGTGCTAGGTCTTTAATAGCTAAGGCTAATTTTAAACATAGAATTATATTCGATGAACAATGTATGGTCATCGAGATGAGTAGACTAAAGATTTTTCACAATCAACCAGTATATGTTGGTGCATCTATATTAGATTTGTCTAAATGTAAAATGAATGACTTTCATTACAATGTTATTTTAGCAAATCCTGAATCAAATGTGAGGTTGTTATACACAGACACCGATAGTTTTATGTATATATTCTATGATGATATTTATGAGTTCATGAAACAGCATTCAAATTTGTTTGATACTGGAAACTATGAAACAAACAATCCTTTTGGCATTGTGAGACAAAATAAAGGTGAAATTGGTTTAATGAAAGATGAAAATGCTGGAAGGATTGTTGAAGAATTTGTGGGGTTACGACCCAAAATGTATGCAATAAAATTGTGTGATTAAATGAATAGCTTGTGTAAGGCTAAAGGCATTAAGAAGAGTGTGAGTAAAAGTATGAATATTGATGAGTATCGAAAGTGTCTTTATAACAGAGAAAAAGTCAACAAAGTTCAAGTTTGTATAATTTCAAAATCTCATTCTGTATTTACTGTTCGGCAAAATAAGTTGGCAATTTCATCAAACGAAGATAAAAGACACATAACTGAAAACGGAATTGATACTTTACCGTTTGGTCATTTTTCTCTGAAAAAATGATTAGAAACAAATTTGAGATTAAAGCACTTCATCTCACTTACTTTATTTCTTTCACACACACACTTTTATGCTGTTAATAATAATACTAATTTTTTGTGTGTTCCTTTGCTTATGAAAAAAAAGAATAAATAATAACCCCAAATTTTGTGTGTATTATTTAAAAAAAAAACACCTCCCCCCACCATTCCCATTTTCCAGAAATATATATGTATAATTACTTTATATTACATATCATTTAGTAATGGTGCGTTGTAAGAGGAGCAACTCTACCACTCAATATAAACGAACAGGAAGTGGATCATTAATCAGTCGTGTACTTAATAAAACTATTGATAATTTACCCGTGGAATTACACATCCCGGGATATGAATATTGCGGACCAGGAACAAAATTAGAAAAGCGATTGAGCCGTGGTGATCCAGGAATAAATATATTAGATAAAGCGTGCAAAGAGCACGACATTGCTTACGCAAAGCATAAAGATTCAAACAAAAGAAGAGAGGCTGATGAAATTTTAGCTTCAAAAGCTTGGTCTCGTGTAAAATCCCGTGACGCATCATTTGGAGAGAGAGCGGCTGCACTAACAGTGGGTGGCATCATGAAAGCTAAGTCTAAGATTGGAGGAGGTAAGCGAAACTTAAGTAATAAAAAAAAAAACAAGAAAAGATTAAAAAAAAGAAGAAGAAGAACATCCAAAAAGCAAGGTGGTATTTTACCCCTACTTCCGATATTTGCAGCCTTGTCGGGCTTGGGGGGTCTAGCAGGCGGAGCAGCAGGGGTGGCGTCTGCTATAAACAAGGCGAAAGCTGCTCAAGAAGAACTAAAAGAAATGAAAAGACACAATCGAATGATAGAAGCAATGCGAGGAAAAGGAGGTCAAGGCATTTATTTAAATCCTCCTGCATACAAAAGATAATTAACCAAATACCAAATAAAGCATTAAGTAATTTCGATTTAGCTAAATACGCACATCAATTAAAGATTCCAAATTTTAGAGGAGTCTTTATGCGAGATACGTTACCAAGATATCCTCGAAAAAATGAAAACTGTATTGTCAACCTTGAACCGATGGATAAATCCGGTTCACATTGGGTAGCTTTCAGTAAACATGGTAAATATGTGCATTATTTTGATAGTATTGGTAATTTAAGACCACCATTTGAAATTTTAACATATCTTAAAAATTGCTATCTACAATATAATTTTCATTCATATCAATCGATTACTTCTTCGATTTGTGGACATTTATGTTTAGTCTTCTTGTATTGTATAAATAAGGGAAACACAGACCGTCTTTAAACATTTCAAAGATGGCTTTCGAAAGACGGATAACTCTTGAAGGTAAAGGCTCGAAGATTGATGTTACATTGGAGAACCCGATTCATCTTGTAGGAGCAGAGTTTTTTGAAATAGGACTTGCAGGATTGTATACATCTAATTCTATTCGAAATGTTACCAACAGAAATAATAAATTTCGCATTCATTTTACTAATTTTTTATCAATTGATTTAGTGGTACCACCGGGTATTTATGAATTTGAAGATCTAGCCTCGGCTTTTGATGATTTACTTAGTTATCACTCATTGTCGAAACTTATACCAGAACATTTAGAAAAAACAAAATTGTATGTGGAAGAGGATATAGATGGAAAAAGAGACAACCGTCTCGTTTTGTCTTCCCCGTTTAATATTGATTTCACTGTAGCCAACAGTGTAGCAGGGCCTTTAGGTATTGAAAAGAAAGTTTACCCTAAAGAGAATAAAAGAGAAATTGAAATTCATCGAAAAATAGAATCGATAATGAAGTTTGCAATTAACGAGAATAATAACATTTTGGCTATAAAGTTGAACGAAGCGGATAGAGCGATTTTAATAATACCCAATGCTAGCTATACGTTAAAACAATTAAGTGAAAAGATTGATGATTTATTAGTTGAACATTTATTAGGCGACAAAGACAAATTCCCATCATTTTATATTAATTATGATAAAATCTTTTATCATTGTAAACTACATTCGAAAGTGTTTGCTATAGATTTTGGTGTTGCAGATTCTATTGCAGATTTGTTAGGCTTTTCTCATAGAAAGTTCAAGGCAAACACAACTCATCATTCTGAATATATGATTAAAATTAACACTGTTAATAGTATTCGAGTATGTTGCAACCTTGTGCTTGGTACGAGTTCTTATTTGAACCATAAACCAACACACTCTTTATATAATTTTAAAGCTCATGTTCCTGCTGGTTACCCGATTGTTGTACAACCAACAACGATTAATTTTTTGCCCATGAACACCAAGCTTATTCAACATGTATCTGTGCAACTTGAAGATCATCTTCAACAGCTCATTGATTTGCAAGATGAAGATTTAACTGTAGAATTAATTATTCGTCCAGCACGATATCTTGCTATATAAAGTAATGAAATACTGTTATGTTTTCATTCTACTTGAGTAAGCATACTAGAAAACAATCACAAATATGGCTATACTATATAATACTCAAAGTTTGAAAAAAAAGAAGTCGACTCTGATTCGAAAAAATAATATAAATCAATCAGCTAAAATTTGTAAAAAAAAAAAAACAAACAACGACATCGCACCTTGAAATCTAAGAAACAGTTATCGAGTAACAACAAACAATTCTTACAGTCTTTAGGCTATCGCGTACTTTAATTTCAATATAAATATATATGCAATTGTTAATCTTATTTAGTTTCTATCTATAGTTGAAGCTGTTAACATGTTTAACATAACAGATAAAAGAGAGGTTGACAACAGAGTTGTGCGACGAGAAGAAAGAGTTTATCAACCTTATTCAGCTAATAAATTCGAAAATAATGATGAAATTCGAATACCGATTCAAAATGAAGAAAACATAGTTTTATTATCAGAAGGTGTTCTTCACTTAGAAGGTCAAATTATTACTTCTAACATAAATCCAGCTGCTTCTACTACAGCGCATCCTGACCAAAATTTTGGGGCTAATCTTTTTAGCGAAATTCGCATCACGTTAAATGGTAAAGAAATTGATCGTACACGCCATCTAGGTATAACAAGTTCTATAAAAACCTTTGCATCATATTCAAAAAACGAATATACAGCTTTACAAAATGCCGGTTATTTTCCCTCTTTAACAACGCCAGCAAGTGAAGCAAATATTGTTGATAGTAACACAAAACGTTTTCATATAATACTTCCTTTAAGCAACCTGTTAGGAATAGCAGAGGATTACAGAAAGCCGATTTTAAACTGCAAGCATGAGGTAATACTTCTCCGATCGTCAAGTGACGCACGTGCGTTGCAATCGACAACCGAAAACGATCTTTCTAAGGTCAGGTTATTTAAAGTTTATCTAAAAATTCCCGTTTTATTATTATCGGACGAAGAACAAATTAAAAGATTAAAACTAATGCAGAAAAATATTCCCATTCAGGTTGGTTATCGATCGTGGGATGTTCACGTCTTGCCTTCTCTTCCTAGAACAACTAAATATAGTTGGACTGTAATGACAACTTCTGAAACTCAAAAACCACGTCAATTTTTATTAGGTTTTCAAACTAGAAGAAATTTACTAAACACATGCTCTTCCTATTTCGACCATTGTAACATTAAATCTATAAGAGTTTTTTTAAATTCAATTTTTTATCCCTATGAAATGCCAACTTCTGAAATTGCCATAAATGACTACAGCGAGTTGTATGACATGTTTGTTAAATTTCGTAATGTATATTATCAGATCGATGATGTTCGTTCAGAGACTCTGGTTTCACGAGATGAATTTAAGTCTCTTTGTCCGATTATTGTAATTAATTGTCTCGAACAAGTGGAAGCAGTGAAGACATCTTCAGTCGATGTGCGAATTGAAATCGAGACAAGTGAGAATATACCTGAAGATACAACTCTTTATTGTGTTCTTATTCATGATCGTCAAATATCTTACAGACCATTAACGAATGAAGTAATTATCTAAACCAATATTTGCTAAGTTATAAGCAAGCAAGTAAACAAGTATTCTCACTTTAGTTGCAATCATGGAATTGACAACAACAAACTCTCCTTCTACTGATGCTGGCACGTGGAATAAGAAGCAACCAATAGTTGCAGACATTCGCAAGCTACCAAACGACAGTTTGGAACTTGCTTACTGTATGTTAAATAACGGCAATATACCTTCATTCAGCCCCGTGATCACATGGGTTGCAGCATATTGTGAAAAAACTCTTTCTTCTTTTTTTGAGTCTATTAAGAATAAATATGATTATTTAGTTGTATATAATTTGCCACAGGAATTTTCTTTGTTTGCACTAAAAGCACTTTCCCCAGACTCATTATTCGATCTTAATACGATTGATGGAATGTCAGACCTAATGTTGAGGCATAGCCATCGTTTACCTACAGATTGTCCAAAACATTTACCATCTCTAGCAATGGGAAGCAATAGTTGTGCTAAATTCAACGTCAATGCTGTTCAACATTGGTTAAATTCTTCTGATGGCATCATGAAAATCGTGTGTTCGATAATAAACAAGTTTCGAAACAGTGGACTTCGAGGTTTTAATAAGTTTGATTGGAACTACTTTCCTATAAACGTGCTGACTATATATGAACCACAACGAATTCGTCTAGAGTGGGAACATCTACCAGATCATCTAAAGAGGAAATTTCAACTGTTTCATCTTCGCTGCAAATGTGACAACTGTAATCGCTATCTATAAAAGGTGAATAATTTAGATCTACTACTGTAGTTGACAGCTATACATATTTTGTTTTTAGTTCGCTTTTTAACACAGTGTATCTTTTTTTTTTTTGTCTACAGAAAATAATCATCTGGACAAGTAAAAAGAAGAAGATCATCTCAACACAGCCACACTCATCTGGACAACTAAAAAAAGAATGAGATTACTTCAAGAGAAATAAAATTGTATTAATTGTAATTCTAAATGAATAAAGAAGAAAAAAAAAATGTCTTTTGTACCATTTCATATGAAAGTTCTTATTAATGATCAATTACCTCCTCACTCTACATGTAAATAAAATAATAATAATAATAATAATAATAATAATAATAATAATAATATTGTCAGGTGAGGGATTCGAACCCTCGCTTTCAATTTCTGAAAATTAGATCTTAAGTCTAACGCCTTAGACCGCTCGGCCAACCCAACACGTGCATATTAGCCAACGTGTTTTGTTGATTCATGTCAGTTCGCATTTAGCTTTGTGTGGTGAACATCTTTTCTTTGTGAAGTAAACCAGCATCATGAAGTATTTTAATTGTGTAAAGTATTCCAAAAAACAGTTAATGCAAATGATATTGAGTCAAAAAGAAATGAATTTAAAATCTGAAAGAGATCGGCTAAAAACATTTAAGACCTGGTCTTCAGACAGTTTTACGAACACTGCATGGTTAGCAGCTGCAGGATTTTTCTATTTTGGATATAAGGATATGGTTAGGTGTGCTTTCTGTAATCTGCAACTTAGTTATTGGGAAGAAGATGATGATCCGTTTGAAGAACATAAGAAATGGGCTTTTTCTTGCCCCTACGTAAACAATATTTCTCCTAGCATAGAATTGAAATGCGAATATGAAAGACTTAAAACTTTTCAAAATTGGCCTCTTCCCTGTCCAAACGAATTTTGTTTAGCACCAGCAGGGTTTTATTATACTGGACATGGTGATAAGGTGAAATGTATATTCTGTAAGATTGAAATTGAAAATTGGAGGGAAAACGATAATCCTTTAAATGATCATGAAAAATGGGCGCCATATTGTCCATATATAAGAGGGTTTTACGTCGGCAACGTTGATTTAAATCCTGAAAATCCTACTATTATTCCACATAATACAAGTTATGATACATGTGGAAGCAATATATGTTGATGTGATGTGATTTTTTGTGCAGTGTGCATTCTCAGACGTAAACGTAGACATGTTGAAGTTTGTTAAGCAGTCAAACACTCTACCAGTAATTTCATTTACTAATGCTGAAAACCAGAGTAAAAGTGAAAAAAGAAAGCATGGTGTTTTACTACCGAACACAATTCGATGTATCATTTGCGGTCCATCGAACTGCGGTAAAACAAACGTAATGCTAAATTTATTATGCCACAAAAATGGAGTTCGTTTTGAAAACGTTTATATTTATTCTAAATCACTTGCTCAAAGTAAATATGTTGAATTAAAAAAGTTTTTGGACTCCATAAAAGAAATAAAAAGTGATTTTTTTTCCGATAATGATGAAGTAATGCCTCCAGAAATGGCTAGAAAAAACTCTATATTTGTTTTTGATGATGTAGCCAGCAATAAACAACAACACACGAAAGATTATTTCAGTAGAGGTCGTCATCACGACGTTGACGTATTTTATCTTTGTCAAACATATTCTTGTATACCTAAACATCTAATTAGAGATAACGCTAATTTTTTAATTCTTTTTAAACAAGACGGAACAAACTTGCGTCACGTATATAACGATCATGTAAATACAGATATGAGCTATGAACAGTTCTTTGATATTTGTTCGTATTGTTGGCAAAACTCTAAGTTTGGTTTTTTGGTTATCGATAAAGATAGCGATTTACAAAATGGTCGATATCGCAATGGTTTTGATGTTTATTTTCAGTTATAAATATGACTTCAAAAAGAGGTAAATGGCCATTCGTGTTATAGCTTTTGCGTGGTTAACAACTTAACTATGACATCGTTTAACAAAACCAATAATGTGTCTATCGGACGACCGACTTCACGACATGATATTGCAACTAAATCATATGTTGATGATAAGCTAGTGCAATATGAAAATCAACTAACAACAACAACAAGCGACGGACATCTAAGTATTAACGGCAAACGGTTAAAAAATGTCGGAATGCCAATACATGTTGAAGATGCATGCAACAAAGGTTATGTAGTGAAGTTATTAAATGAGCTAAATAAAATCGAGTCTAAAGAAGACATACAACGAAACTTTAACGAGCTTAAAGGTTTAATTTTTTCAATTTGTAAAATAGAGAAAAAAGAACTTGACTTTCAAAACAAACGTCTCGCGGGCTTAGCTTTACCATCATCTGCAAATGATGCAGTAAACCTTATTGCAATGCAGCAACATACATCGAATATAAAAAAATATCTTGAGACCCGAATAACCGAAGTGTTACAACGAGTAGAATTCATTCATGGTTTAGTGCGAGAATTTTCAGAAGATCACTTTCCGTATGATCAAGATACTCTCGACTTGGGTAACAAAAGAATAAGAAATGTTAAAGATCCAATTCAAAATCAAGATGCGGTAACGTATTCTTTTCTTAAAACTCATGTAACAAATGAACTCGATGAAATTAAAAAATCTCTTTTGAATATAAACAGAGATGATGAAACTGTAGATATGTTAAATAGAAGAATAACAAACATATCTCAACCAATCGATTCGTTAGATGCAATAAACAAATATTACTTAGAAAACTTTGCTGCCTCTCGAAAAGATCTAGAAGACTTAATCGCTAAATTTAATAAACAAAACGTTTTAAACGTAGACGATGGTGGAACTTTAAATATGATGAGTGGACGAATTACTCACGTAAACAACCCCATATACGATAACGATGTTGCAAATAAGACGTTTGTTGAGCAATATGCCGCTTCCCAACGTGAATTTGATCAATTGAAACAAACTGTAACCAATCTACAACATCAAAAACAAACAAATGTTGAGTTCCCTGTTAACGACCAAGACGTGACAAATAAACGGTTTGTAGAACACTATGCTGCGTCACGAACTGAAGTTAATCAACTAAAAGAAATTTTAAGCAATTTACAAACTCGTATTGAGGGTGTTGCTAACAATCTCAATATTGTTAAAAAAGAAGATCTTGAAAGTTATGCTGCTGAATCCAAAGAAGAATATAACAAGTTAAAAACTGAACTGGGAAAAATTGAGCAAATGGTTAACAAAGAACCACTCGAAAGTTTTACTGCATCCAAAGAAGAATATGGTATATTAAAAGATGAAGTAAAGAAAAAGAACTTATCGAAATTTATTCTGAAATTCTCCAACACACCATCAATCCATTCACCAGTATACACGCTTCATAATCATAACATACAGTACCAACTTCCCTACAAAGGTGTATTAAAACCAATTTTTGTTTCACCAAGATCTCCAATTGTGTATGCAATTTTAAATATACGTCAAGAGATTGAACTGGATGGTAGTGATATTGTCGTTGAAGAGCAAGATGAAATTCAGTTTCGACTTAGAGACCCGAAAAAACATAAAACTGATGATCTTCCTCTTCAAATCGATTTTGAATATACTATAAATAAGTAAAACAACCACAATTTCCGTTTAGTCATGGAGAAGAGGTCAAAGATTAAAGCTGAAAGTCGTGTAAAGGATAAACTTTCTCGCTTAAAAAAAGATGTTAAAGACAAGTATCTTTCACTTCAAGATGATGTTAGACGAAAAGAATTAGATATAGAGACTAACTTTAAACCAGTAACAAGTTCATTAAATCAACTTGTAGCTATTGCTAATACGTCGACTCAAAATAACGAAAATCGAAAAAGAAAAGGAAAATATAACGATTCTGAATCCACTGCTACTTCAGACGAAGAAGATGGAGATAGCATCAAAATAATTTCACTACTTAACCGCTACTTTGATCCATTCATTAAACAAAACGTGGATAGAACATTTGGTATAACGATAAGAAATGATAAACAATACTTGGGACGCGAACGAGTTTTCTTCGATAAAAAGTGGATAAAAGTTGGCGGTGAAAAATTTCCTATTACAGAAGGTCTACTTGAATTGATTCAAAGGAAAGTACCAGACCCCACTCTAATAGATAGGAGTGATTTAAGTTCATATTTGAAATTATTAAATGTTTCAAACGTGCACAAAAGAAATTATACAAGCAATGCAGCTCCAAGAGGAAGGCAATCTTATAAGTATAGACATATAATTGAACCCCTTCTCACTGAAGACATAGATGGAATTATAAAAACAGCAGATGAAAATGAAGAAGCAAATACTACAATGCATACTGGATATGGTCAAAAAAAACACATCGCGCCACAAGCCATTTGGAAATTTGAAGGCGGAAACAATATTGAATTCGTTCACTGGAATGAACCAAACAAATTGGTATCAAGACTTAAAACATTAATTGCATCGAAAGCTGCAGGTCACACAGGACTAGACAGCGAAATCTTTGCAATAGAAGAAGAACTAAGAAATGCTGGATATATTGAATAAAAATTCCAACGTTTGTAAAACAATGCACAGTATGTTATAAAACATTGTTTGGAAAATAACTATGAACGAAATCAGACGAGAAATTGCAAAAGAACTTCACGCACCGCTTAGAAAAAAGTTTAAAAGACGACGTGTTATTAGCAAAGGAATCGATGACCTCCATGAAGCTGACCTTGTGGACATGTGCAAACTTGCAAAATGGAATAATGGATTTAAATATTTATTAACCATTATTGACGTTTACTCGAAATATGCATGGGCAATTCCTCTTAAAACCAAAAAAGGAAGTGAGATTGTGAACAGCTTAAAATTTGTTTATTCTCAAAGTAAAAGATTGCCCAATTATTTTCACACCGATCGAGGAACGGAATTTTATAGCAGTGAATTCAAAACATGGTCTCAGAAACAAAATCTAAAGCATTATTCCACTGGCAGCTCCATTAAAGCGAGTGTGATAGAAAGATTCAATCGAACTCTTAAGGAATCGATGTGGAAAGAATTCACAACACGAGGTTCTTACCGATGGGTACATATTTTGCCTGAGTTACTAGTAAAGTATAATCACAAAATACATCGCAGCATTGGCATGAAACCTAATGATGTGAAAAGAAACAATCCACCCCGCTTGCCAACACAATATAATGAAACTTTAAGAAAACCAAAATATAAAATCGGCGATATTGTAAGGATATCAAAAATCAAGAAACACTTCAGTAAAGGGTACGAAGGTAATTGGACAACAGAATTATTTACAATTTATAAAGTTCAAAATACTAATCCACGAACATATCTTTTAAAAGATAATAAAAATACTCCAATATTTGGTGCGTTCTACGAAGCAGAGTTACAACGAACAAAACATCCTAATATTTACTTAGTCAACAAAGTACTACGTAGAAAAGGAACCCGAGCCTTCGTATCTTGGCTTGGATTCGATTCAACTCACAACTCTTGGATCCCCAACAAAAATATCTTATAATTAGAACAGTGTAAGTTTTTTTTTTATTTTTATTTTTTATTCCTCACAAAGATATTATTATTATTATTATTATTATTAATATTATTATTATTATTATTATTATTATTATTATTATTATTATTATTATTATTATTATTATTATTATTATTATTATTATTATTATTATTATTAATGTGTCTCTATATATATATTTTTCAGCTCGCTAAAACCAACACACGCAAGAAAGAAAAGAATGATTCTACTTACCCCGTGCACAAGACCAGCATATTCCACTCTGCAAACAACACAGCATCTTCAATTCTCTCTGCAGCTTGTTGGAAAAGGAACTACTTACCACTTTAAGAACGAAGATCATATCATTTTTCACTAATTCATATTATATAATTAATGTAAACCACAAATGATCAAATAAATATATTTAAAAAATAAAATTTACACTGCACAATATTAATCCACTGTCCACTGTCCATTGAATTTAATTTAAGATTTGAACATCATCATCATCATCATCATCATCATCATCATCATCATCTTCTTCTTCTTCTTCTTCTTGTCGGTCTTCTTCTTCTTCTCCTTCCGCTCGATGTTCTTCTTCTTCTTCTTCCATTCGATGGTCTTCTTCTTCTTCTTCTTCTGCTTCTTCTTGCACTTCTTCCATATGCTCTTCCATATGCTGTTCCTCTAATGGCCGTTCAAACACGGCCATTAGCTCTTCCGCCAATGTAGGTTCAAACACGTTGAAATTCATCGAGCCGATGGATCTCAACTTGTCAATAATAATATTGACAATGTGAAATGTCATGCCGTTGAAAATAATTTCACGGCAGTGGTGTTGATCCCTCATCAGCTCGAATATTTCGGCGCTTAAAACCTCCTTTTCTCCCGGTGTTAAGGTGTTATACCACACCTCCTCCTCTATTTTCGTTGCACTGACGATGAAATGCAACCCTTGATTCAGGGCACTTTCCGCAAACATCATAATGCGTTGCAATTTTACTAACTTTTCTATCAACCCCTCGCACAGACTCATGATATTGCAGATAAAGATAGCTAACTACTGCTCCATAGCAATCTCCTCTTATATATATATTAAGAAGTTAGAGCGCCAAAAAACCTCTTTAAAACATTTCACATGAAGCTCTGGGAACCGACATCCAATCTCGTTCTCGCATTAAAAATTGCAGACTTGACTAATGACATCTGTGAATCTAAAAACAAACAGATCGAAATTCATTTCACACACTCAAAGTTATACATGGCATATAAAACACTTTAACCAGATTGAGATCATGAAGCAAGCCAGAACACAAAAAATGTTAACATCATTTAAATTAAACAGACATATCATAGCGAGAAGGAGTAACACCACTCCACTCCCACGCTGTGGTAATATATGTCGTACTTAAACAGAGTGTCGCATTACAACATATGATTACTTATTTAGCTTGCGCGAGCAAAAACTTTAACGACAACCATGCACTACATACGCTAAGTGCTCTCATTGCTTGCCGCACGGCGCGAGCAAAAACGGAACAGCCGCACACCACATGTCTGGTAGCGATCCGGCTATGTCGAGTGCCTCACCGTACACTCTCATTCAAAAGTTATGACACCCAAGACTCTCTACACTTCCTTGGGAAATTACCAAAATATAATTCAATAATCAATCAATATTTAATAACCATGATACACAAGACTGCCCCCCCCACGGGAATTAAATAACAAAACACGGAATCGAACCAAGAAACTCCCCTGTAGGAGTGGAAGAGGAGTCTGAATTTCGAGTTACCATCCTAATAAACAACGCCCATGCCGTCAACACCCATTAACTTTTTATCACAATCACATAAACAAGCCAAAAGGTCAACCCCTTCCCACGCTAACACATGCAGTGCTAACTTTTTATCACAATCACATAAACAAGCCACAAGGTCAACCCCTTCCCACGCTAACACGTGCAGTGCACATGCCCCGCTCCTGGACCACGTGGTCAGGATTACGCAATATTCAAAGTCTAGCGAATTATACTACTCTCGCTACATGAGAAGCACTTTGTATAGCCAGAATCTACGCTACGGCTGACACGGCTAGTGAAATAGGGAGACTTCAGATTGCTCTTGTGACACAACGCTACAGTATTATGGAACAGTTTAATATGGCAGTTTGTTCTTCTAATACCATAACCGAAGAGAAGATGGAAGGCTAAAGGACTTTAATGCAATTGGGACATATTTCAACGGAGTAAGATAGCAGCATGGAACTTCGCTAATTGCTATTCCATACAAGCGAACATGTGGTAAATAAACATCTACACCCATGTTTCGTGATTAAAGGCTGAATACTATCAAACAGCAATGGAAATGATTTCATACTTTCTGAATATGAATATTTCTTCGGAAATTTCTACAAAAACTTCATGGCGATTTTCTACTGGAACTTCAGGGATTTTTGAAGAGAGGTCAGGGTTGTCCCGACTCACAAAGAAGATTATTGCCGGAAGGATGTCGTTCGTCTTCACGAAGCAGTGCAATTTCCGGAGAAGGAAGCAGTTCGATTCTCCGAGGGTGCTGTTTCTTGTTTCGAGGATGGAGCTCAGCTTTAACTTGGTGAAATGGATCCATCAACAGTCTTCTTTGGGGAATTTTCCTCTGGAACGTCAATCGGCAGATAAGGTAGTCGTGAACGTTTATTGTATTTGAGTTTCTTAGCAATATTTGAGCAACCATTTTCCCATATTTTTGTCCTCATGTATTTTGCCCGATATTCTTGTTTGAGATTCATATTCTCAGTACACCTTGATGAGTTATGCCTTTTTCGACGTTTTATTAAGACATTGTTATGTCATGGGCATAGTTAAATGATTTTGGATCAGTTGAGACTGATATTTAGATTTTTCAGTAATTTGCTTTTTTTTTTGTAGTCTCGATTTGACTGTAAGTTAATGATTTTTATGGCAGATTTAAATTCAGACAGCGTGTCACTTTATTAAAGTAATTCTACCCCAGTTTAATTACTTTGACCAATTTTCTGTCATCATCAAGAAGGAAGAACATTTAAATGATTTTAGAGCGTTAAAATCCATTACGTTGTCGACGATCTTGGAAATACTAGTCGTTATTTGAATTGATTGCAACACAGACATTTATCGTCAGTTAAGAACGATCATTGCATCATAGACATTTTGTGAAAGATGAACTTTAATTATGAATTATTGAATGCATTAAAGTCGTGAAATTTTGTTAGGGGTTTTTTCTCATTTAGAGATTTATATAATGATGTTTGCATTCCCCAGTCTAATTGGATTCTATTCGACTATTTTGCAATTTTAGTCGCATTTTTTTTTGATGGTAGTATTTTTATACTACAATTCTTTGAAGATGTTAATCTTAAATTTTGATAGACCAGACAGGCGTATATAAGCGTATTCACTATTAAATTTGTTTGTGATTGGCAAATTTTTACTTCAATTCGATTCATGAATGAAATCCACGAAGGTTAAATGACAACAGTTTTGAAACAATTAATGATTATAAGAATTTTTAAGTGGAACTATGAATGTATAATCGATAGTGCAGCGGACATGTTGAAAGTCGCTGATGTATAATGCCCTAAAATAAATGAAGGAGATTCCCACAGTAATTAATGATGATAAAGATTGTGTTAGTGGAGGTTTTTGTAAAGTCTGTGGAAGATTTTGATGCCGTATATTTTAATATATGATGAATTTTGGGCCTAATTTTTAATGCAGTTTTGTGCATTATTTTGTAAGCGAAGTATTTTCCGCTAGAGTGTATTGTCATAGTTCGTTGAAAATTAATCAAGTGAATTTACTGTTATAATTAACAAGAGTTTTGAAAGAATTTGAGATAAGATTTTGAATGAAGATTACCGTCACAAATAATTATAATTATTACAACCTTTATTAAACCAGATTGTGACATTAAAATGTATAACTAACCTTCATTGGTCGATTATATAAACACGATTATGAATTTACCAACCGGATGAACATGTGGTTCAATGTATTTCTTAAATTAATAATTTAAATAATTTAAATGTTAATATTGTAAATAATAAATGTAAATATCTTTGACAATAATGTGGAACGAAAGTAATGTTAAAGGCGTGTTTAAAATTTTTGTAATTATCTTCGACAATATTATAAACAATTTCTAATTGTTATAAATAATTTATATGATTTTGTTATAAACATTTAAGAGTGTGTTTGATACTCTAAACTATACTGATTAAACATTTGGATGATAACTTAACAAGTTTAGGGATTGTCAGAATAATCCAGTGGTATGTGAGTTAAGCATTTGAAAGATTTGCGTCAATATATATGAGTTGTCTTGTAGACATTTAAAGCTTTGAAAGGAGCTGAATTCTTACGCAGTGTGGCGTGACGAGTGAACCCCATTTGACAGGTGTACGCCAGGTTTAAGAGTAGACCAGCCGGCCAGACATCTGGTTATCAGCGGGCGAGGTCGATACTCTGGCCTTGCGCCTATTAATACAAGTGTGATGTTTATTAAAAGAAACCAAATGCTCTATATGTGTCGCATCCTGACTTCCTCATCCAATCCAAATGTGTTTTGAATGTTACGTTATTTTGAGCTCGTGGGAGCTAACATATTGTTTGATAACTTTGCAAGTCCTTTAGGAGGACATAGTCAGATTGACATGGGCTACTGATAGCCACATTTATTTTGTTGAGTTGTTAAAATCATACTCTTTATTTGAAATAAAAGCTTTTGTACAGTTCAAAGTTCTTGCCGTCGTTCTGGTTCATTTTTAAATGTCATAGTGAAGGTTATTGTGAGAGCATACTTTAGAGATCCTGTTGTCAACCCAATCCCCGAGATTATTTTTAAGAGGTAAGTAAAAGTAAGTATGAACCCCCGTCTATTTTGGTGTGTTCCACAATAATTTTCTTGGTAACTTCTGTGTTCAAACCTCGGTAGTATCTGTCAGTGCCATTTTCATTGATGTAGCTGAGCCGGTGCGATTGATTGTTGGCAATCCGATTGAGGGGGCGGATATCTGACAGCCTACTATCCGGGTAAACGGGGACAGAAGGATTGGCGACCCAAGAACGTGGGGCATGTTCAACAACACTGGTTTACCAGGTTGAACAATAGAAGGATTGGCGAACCTATAACGTGGGGCTGAGTCAACAGTAGGATTGGCAAACCTAAAACGTAGGGCTCGATTAGACTCAAATAAAGAGGTTGATTCTTTGTTAGATGTCTAGGCCAATTGTAGAATTTAAGAGTGTGATTATATAGGAATTAAATGTTGTATTGTAGTAGGAAAATTACACTCAGAAAAGATCAGATCTTATACAACTTGAGAAAGATTAAATAGGCTGGAAACTTAGGAAAATCGCCTATGATCTGGAATCTTATTTTATTTGACCGGCTTATGACATTTTAGTCATATTAAAGATAAAATTAAATTATTTGGATTGTAAATGTAAATTAGTTGTGTTAGGATATTTTAAAATGAGCCAGGGAAATTTGAACATGTGCTTGAGTTTGTTTCAACATGAAGTGTCTTCGAAGGTTAATTATAAGGTAGTTTTAAGTTAGATTTAAGACAGAAAATTGATCAAATTTATATATGGTGAAAAGTGTTGCTCAAATGTTGTTATTTTGCTCTTTTGATGTATGTCCCTACAGCAGTCTAATTTTGAATAATATTGTAATGGCAGATGAAAGTTTGAAGATGATGTTAGCGGAGATGTCTGCTAACATGAATAGTAATATGAAGCAGATGATGGAGGAGAATGCTAGTAATTTGTCTGCTAACTTGAAAGCAAGCATGAATAGTAATATGAAGCAGATGCTGAATGAAAGTATGAAGGAGATGGAAGCTAGGAATACTAGTCGAATGGAGGAGAATGCTAGTAATTTGTCTGCTAATTTGAAAGCTAGCATGGATGAAAGTTTGAAGGGTCTTCAGACTAGTTCTGTTAACTTAGAGGATAATATGTCGCGTTTACAGATTAATACCCAAGGAATTGAGAATGCTGTAACTGACATGCGCTCAGACGTGTCCAATGTTAAAATAGATGTGTCTAATATGCATAAAAATGTTGCTGATGTTAAAATTGATGTTGCTAATGTGCATAATGATCTTACAATGTTGAATCTAGATGTAGCTAATGTCCGAAGTGATATTTCTTGTGCTAGGGCTGAGGTAGTTGTTGTTAAAAATGACGTTGCGACTGTCCAAGACAAGGTTGAGGAAGTCCAAAGAGGAATCCAAAATGTTAGAACTGATGTATCCAATGTTCAGGTTGATATTAATAACATTCATTCGGATGTAAACGAGATGCAAAGTGACATAAATAAAATTCAAGTAGAGGTCAACACAGTTTTCGTAGATGTTGCTAAAGTCCAAACTGATGTAAATAAAGTTAGGGAAGAGATAGAAAATTCGAAAACCCTTTGTACACGTAATATAAGTGCATTAACGACTAGGCTAGTTGATGAGTCAGTTAGAACGACAGCGTCTTTAGAAGGTTTAAAGTTTGATGTAGAGGTCATGAGAACCCAAGTATTAGACCATAATAAAGTATTGAAAGAGGATATCGAAATAGACATAGCAGAAATGTTAACGGCAAATGTAGCAATATGGAAAGGCGAGTGGAATAGGTCAAGTGGGGAACATGTAACCCAAATTCAGGAACGTATTGAAAGAAAACTTGCCAGTACTCAAATTGATATTAACAATGAAGTAGTACAGATTAGGAAAGATTTAAGCGTCAGGATGGATTCGCTATCCGAAAGACAAGTTGAAGATAGAACACAACTAGGTCGGGATGTGCAAACATTAAAATCTGCATTAGAGGAACAGATTCATAAAGTTGTCTCTGATGTGAATGAAACGTCGAGTAAACTGCAAAATTTGAAGCTAGGAGAAGCTAGTTTGATGGAGACCTACAATGAAGAGTTAATCAAGAAAGTCTTAACGGAGATTACTGACAAGGATACAGTAGGCTTGGCTTGCGAAACCAATAGGAATTATGCCAGAAGATATAACCTAGATCCAGAAGAGAGAGACGTGACTCCTGAAGAACGTATATCCAGATTCAGGGAGGAAGATGATGAGAGGAATATGGAACCTGAGTGGAACTATCGAGATAGTGGTAAAAACTACCCGGATTCATATCCGAGGAACGTAACGGTCATCAGGAATTTTGAAGATAAACCGCAAAAATTCAGTAACACTGATAGTTTGACACCTATAGAATATGTAAGGAACCTCAAAGATTATTTCATCGAAGCTCACATTCCCAGAGAGAGAGAGATGAAGATAGTGGAGAGATATTTGATTGGAGGACCCCTCGAATGGTTTTGCGCATTTAGATACACATTCAGTAACTTTGACGAGTTTGCAGAGGCATTAATCAAACGATTTTGGTCCATAGAAGCGCAGAATTCGTTAAGAGCGGAGGTGTATTCAAGAAAATACTCAGGTACTCTTCCAACACGGTACGCTGATTTCTTTACGAGTCAATTATCCCGCTTGAGATTTTTGCAACCCCCATTGTCAACGGAACAACTTATTGATGCGATTTCTCGTATGCTACCTGTGGAGGTGAGGAGACTAATTATTTCATCAAACATCAGGGATTTAACCAGCATGGATGAATTACTGAGGAGGTTAGACTACACAAGTCCAATGCCTAACGTGGTACAGAAAGGTCAAAGGCATGACTTCAAAGAAATAAATACTGTATATATGGACCAAGTCCAACAAACTGACAAACCAGATGAGGAGAAAACTGACAACGTAGGTCCTCACAGGAATAATCAGTTTCGAAATAACAGATCGCCAGGTTACCGACCGTATCAACAGAGAAGAGGCTGGAACTATAGTCGAGGAAATTACAACAATGGAAGAGGCAGATATTACAACAATAATGGTTATAACAGAAATTATAATAGGAATAACCAGAGCCAAAACAGAAATCAGAATCCTCAAGGTCAGGTTATGACACCCGATCAGTATCAGGAAAGAGAGAAGGAAAGCCAGCAATACCTGAAAGAATTACGGGAAAAAGAAGCCGACAACCAAAAGAAAAGGCATGATGTTGTGATCGATCCTGGGCCTTCTACGAGCCAACAAAATTTTGAGGTCGGTAACACAAAAAAAAACGCCGATTTCTCAACGTCAGTGAGAACTTGTAAATACATTGCCACACCACACCTGATTACAATTAATGAGATATATGAAGTGACTGACGAAGATTTGCTAGAAGAGAGGGGTATCGTTAAAGAGGAAAGACCATGTGCCTTACCTATTATTTCTGTACGGATAGATGGCCAACAGTACAAAGCCCTGATGGATACTGGTGCAATTATCTCCATCATTTCAGAGGAATGTTACCAAAGTCTGCTAAGAGGAGAGAACATGACAGTTCTACCTGTTTCTACCGTCAAAGTGAGAGGGATATTCCAAGATAAGGCAGTGAAGTGCAAGATTCAAGTGTTATTGAACTTTGAGATCAATGGAAGGAATTATGAACAGATCTTCATTGTGGTGAGCAAGATCAATTTTGATATGGTGCTTGGAATCGATTTTATATCGAAGGTCGGAGCTATTATTGACATGAAGAACAGAAGTATTAGCTTTAATGATGGGTACATGATCACAGAAGAGATAGAAAAACAGGACGTGAAAAACAGTCTGGAAATAGACCTTAGGGAAGAAATTTTAAATACCATAATTAATGAAGTGGAAAATTTAGCAGAAATACCCAGTAGAAAAACTGAAGGATTTGAAGAAATTCAGGGGGAATTTGAGGATCTGATAAAGGAATTCCAAGATATTTTTGATGAAAAGCCTGGATTGATTAAGGATTATAAATACAAGATAAGGCTGACAGATGAAACCCCTTACCAGAAGAGAATATACCCCATTCCTGAGAAATACTATCAAGAAGTACGAGGGTTAATCAGAAAAATGGAGGTAGACGGGATTATTAAAAAACAGGCGTCGTCTTATATAAACCCCATCACAGTAGTGAAGAAAAGTAATGGTCAGATACGTCTTTGTCTCGATGCCAGGACCATCAACTTGAAGATTCTTCCAGAAAATGACCGACCACCCAAGATTAGAGATCTGCTTCGAAAATTCAAAGGGAGAGCATGTTTCAGCGTTCTTGACTTGACGTCTTCATTTTATCAAGTTCAACTAGAAGAAGAGAGTATGCAGTACACTGGATTCTTATTTGACCAGACGTCATGGGTCTTTGTCCGAATGCCTTTTGGTATGGTTAACAGTGGACCAGCACTTATTCGAGCACTTGATAGTAAGCTCACTGACGAAGTGAAAGAAAATGTAATCTGCTACATTGACGATTTAATCGTATCTTCACCCAGCGCCGCAGAACATGTAGTGCACTTGAGAAAGTTGTTCGAGAATTTAAGGGAGGCCAATATCAAGGTCAATTTTGGAAAATGTCAATTCTTGAAGCAGGAGATAAATTACTTGGGGCATACTATTGATAAAGATGGATATCATCCAAACTTGAAAAAAGTAGATGCGATCACGAGATTTCCAAAGCCAACTAAGGTGAAACAAGTCAGAGAATTTGTAGGCGCATGCCAATTTATTAGCAGCCACTGTCCAAGATACTCTGAAATTATGGCTCCTCTGTATGACTTACTCAAGAAGAATAACAGATGGAAATGGAGTACCGCTGCAGACGAGGCTTTTGAGAAAGCAAAAGAGATGCTCAGAAATAATGTGAAACTGGAGTACCCAGACTTTGAGAAGGTGTTCTATATTGAGTCTGATGCATCAAGAGTAGGCATTAGTGCAGTCTTATACCAGAAAGACGAGGCAGGCAACAAGCACTACATTGCGTTCACTAGTCGGAAGTTGAAGAAACACGAGGAAAACTACTTCACGACAGAACTTGAAGCGTTAGCTTTTGTGACAGCATTGCAAGCCTGGAAGAAAATACTGCTGGGACATAAGGTCATCATTATTACTGACCATAAAGCACTACAGTTTATGCTGCAAACTGGCATGTCGAGTGATAGATTGACACGTTGGGCTTTGTTCACCCAACAGTTTAACGCCACTATCGTCCACCAGCCTGGGAAAGATAACTTACTGGCTGATGCTCTATCACGTAACCCTATTAAAAATGTGCAGATACACCATGTACAATTGGAGCAAGAAGATCAAGAAACCGTTAGGAGGTTAGCCCGAATCGGTGTGTCACAGAAGAGACACGCTCCAATAAGGAAAATGTACAGGTTCCTCAAGGGTTACATGGACAATACTGATGTTGACTATGCAGTTACACGGAGAAATTCACGACACTTTGTCTTGAGTGGAGACATCGTATGCAAGTATGCTGACTCTGCGCATACAAAACTCCGAATAGTCGTGCCACCTAAACTTGTTGTCAATTTAGTGTGGGTAGCTCATCACGCAACTGGACATGCCGGTTTAGATAAAACTCTTAATACTCTTAAAGAGAGATTTATCTGGACTAACATGCGTTCCAGCATTGCCAAGGTCATTCGATCATGTGACAAATGTCAAAGAACAAAGTATGCTTCTGCTTTATTAAAAGGAAAACCGAAGGCTATGATTCCTTCTAAGCCAAACGAACTAATGGCGACGGATATATTTGGCCCCTGTCCGAAGGGATATCAGGGTAACCAGTACCTGTTGGTTACCGTGGATGTTTTCTCAAAATTTGTTACAATGAGTCCCATGCAGAAAGCTAACACGAGGAACGTTGTAAGCAGACTGGAAAATGCTGTATTTCCTAAAGCTGGTATACCAGAATATCTACTGTCAGATCATGGAACGCAGTTTACATCCGTGGAATTTGCAGCGGATATGGAAAGGCTTGGCATTAAGCACTTATTTTCAAGCGTGCGTTACCCAGAATCGAATTCCTCAGAAAGATATATGGCTGAATTTTCGAAATTCTGTCGAATTTTCTGTCCAAATGATCATTCTGGTTGGGTGAGATTTGTACCCCTTATTGAGGAATGTCTGAACTCTACAGTGCAGGAGAGCACAGGAGAAGTGCCAATGCGACTTCATCTAGGAAGAAACCCAGAAAGGCCGTGGGATAATCTTTTCAACCACATTCCTAGAGATCCCGACCTAGGAAGGCAGCAGAGGATTGACAAGGCGAAGGAACAACTCCAGAAAGCAGCAGAGAAACGATTGAAAAGAGTAGCTGGAAAACGTTTTGGTGCACCCTTACAAGTTGGAAATCTTGTATTATTACGCAGACCTGTCAAGGCTGATATGAGCAAGAAAATCTACCCCAAATTTGGAAATGTATTCATAGGGCCGTTTAGGATTACGAACGCCTATGGAAACAACTGCTATGAACTCTACGATGATGAGAATAATGTCATTTACGGCAAGTTCAATGCTGGAAATTTGAAAAGATACTATCCTAGAGTAAGCCAGTAATAATTCAATTTCGTGTTCAAGAGAGTTGAGGTACTTGTAACACTGAGTTTAAAAACAATTTGCAACTGTTTTTAAAACGTGGTGAGGGGAGAATGCCCCCGTAATTGAATTATATAGAGACCAAGGTGGCTATATTGGAAATTATAAAGAAAGTTATGGCTGTCATAGTTATGACGTGGGTAGTCATGACGTAAGCACGGATGACGCAGACGATATGCCAGCAGGCTACTTGAGCTGAGATTCTCAGTGACGTCAGCATTCATTCGAGAAAGATCCGAGATCTACGACGCAGTCGCAGGAAACGTGGAATTCTGCTGAGGAAGGAATTATGCTATTGGAGGGGAGGCTTGAACCAATGAACGATAGTTTGAAGGAAGACGGAGATTGCTGAAACTATGGTAGTTTTATTACTTTTTGGAATGCAGAATTGTGGAAATCCATTTGCAGTAGAGGCATTGTTCTGGAATTTTGGTGAAATTTATTTTCAGTTTTTGAATTTTGAAAATCCGTCATGTATTGACGAAGTTGGAACTTCTAGCGATGACGCAGTAACACGCGATGGAAGGGATAGATACGCCCCTCATGAAGTTCATAAAAGGCTTTGCGCAGAAGAGAGGAGTCTCAATCATTCCTCATTCTCAGATCATCAATCGTCTGATAGCTCAATCGTCAGATTTCAAATAGTCATTTCGGTGAAACGTCGAGTGAGATTAGTAGTGAAAGAGTCGTCTGCATAACGCGTGGTGAACCCACTGCATTAAAACGAGAGTCGAACATACAAGCAGTGCAAGTTTACTGTGAGTAAATCTAGGTGAAGTTGAAACGCACATTATAACGCTTCTACAAGATTAGCTGTGAACAGTTAGCGGTCGCCTATAAGCTAATTCTATTGTGCATTGCTACAGTAAGGACTGTAGAAAAGCTGAACAATTTCGAGTAATTATTTTGGAAGATATTAGCAGTTTTAGACGACTGACAAAAGTGATTTTCTCGCTACATGAGAAGCACTTTGTATAGCCAGAATCTACGCTACGGCTGACACGGCTAGTGAAATAGGGAGACTTCAGATTGCTCTTGTGACACAACGCTACAGTATTATGGAACAGTTTAATATGGCAGTTTGTTCTTCTAATACCATAACCGAAGAGAAGATGGAAGGCTAAAGGACTTTAATGCAATTGGGACATATTTCAACGGAGTAAGATAGCAGCATGGAACTTCGCTAATTGCTATTCCATACAAGCGAACATGTGGTAAATAAACATCTACACCCATGTTTCGTGATTAAAGGCTGAATACTATCAAACAGCAATGGAAATGATTTCATACTTTCTGAATATGAATATTTCTTCGGAAATTTCTACAAAAACTTCATGGCGATTTTCTACTGGAACTTCAGGGATTTTTCAAGACAGGTCAGGGTTGTCCCGACTCACAAAGAAGATTATTGCCGGAAGGATGTCGTTCGTCTTCACGAAGCAGTGCAATTTCCGGAGAAGGAAGCAGTTCGATTCTCCGAGGGTGCTGTTTCTTGTTTCGAGGATGGAGCTCAGCTTTAACTTGGTGAAATGGATCCATCAACAGTCTTCTTTGGGGAATTTTCCTCTGGAACGTCAATCGGCAGATAAGGTAGTCGTGAACGTTTATTGTATTTGAGTTTCTTAGCAATATTTGAGCAACCATTTTCCCATATTTTTGTCCTCATGTATTTTGCCCGATATTCTTGTTTGAGATTCATATTCTCAGTACACCTTGATGAGTTATGCCTTTTTCGACGTTTTATTAAGACATTGTTATGTCATGGGCATAGTTAAATGATTTTGGATCAGTTGAGACTGATATTTAGATTTTTCAGTAATTTGCTTATTTTTTTTGTAGTCTCGATTTGACTGTAAGTTAATGATTTTTATGGCAGATTTAAATTCAGACAGCGTGTCACTTTATTAAAGTAATTCTACCCCAGTTTAATTACTTTGACCAATTTTCTGTCATCATCAAGAAGGAAGAACATTTAAATGATTTTAGAGCGTTAAAATCCATTACGTTGTCGACGACCTTGGAAATACTAGTCGTTATTTGAATTGATTGCAACACAGACATTTATCGTCAGTTAAGAACGATCATTGCATCATAGACATTTTGTGAAAGATGAACTTTAATTATGAATTATTGAATGCATTAAAGTCGTGAAATTTTGTTAGGGATTTTTTCTCATTTAGAGATTTATATAATGATGTTTGCATTCCCCAGTCTAATTGGATTCTATTCGACTATTTTGCAATTTTAGTCGCATTTTTTTTATGGTAGTATTTTTATACTACAATTCTTTGAAGATGTTAATCTTAAATTTTGATAGACCAGACAGGCGTATATAAGCGTATTCACTATTAAATTTGTTTGTGATTGGCAAATTTTTACTTCAATTCGATTCATGAATGAAATCCACGAAGGTTAAATGACAACAGTTTTGAAACAATTAATGATTATAAGAATTTTTAAGTGGAACTATGAATGTATAATCGATAGTGCAGCGGACATGTTGAAAGTCGCTGATGTATAATGCCCTAAAATAAATGAAGGAGATTCCCACAGTAATTAATGATGATAAAGATTGTGTTAGTGGAGGTTTTTGTAAAGTCTGTGGAAGATTTTGATGCCGTATATTTTAATATATGATGAATTTTGGGCCTAATTTTTAATGCAGTTTTGTGCATTATTTTGTAAGCGAAGTATTTTCCGCTAGAGTGTATTGTCATAGTTCGTTGAAAATTAATCAAGTGAATTTACTGTTGTAATTAACAAGAGTTTTGAAAGAATTTGAGATAAGATTTTGAATGAAGATTACCGTCACAAATAATTATAATTATTACAACCTTTATTAAACCAGATTGTGACATTAAAATGTATAACTAACCTTCATTGGTCGATTATATAAACACGATTATGAATTTACCAACCGGATGAACATGTGGTTCAATGTATTTCTTAAATTAATAATTTAAATAATTTAAATGTTAATATTGTAAATAATAAATGTAAATATCTTTGACAATAATGTGGAACGAAAGTAATGTTAAAGGCGTGTTTAAAATTTTTGTAATTATCTTCGACAATATTATAAACAATTTCTAATTGTTATAAATAATTTATATGATTTTGTTATAAACATTTAAGAGTGTGTTTGATACTCTAAACTATACTGATTAAACATTTGGATGATAACTTAACAAGTTTAGGGATTGTCAGAATAATCCAGTGGTATGTGAGTTAAGCATTTGAAAGATTTGCGTCAATATATATGAGTTGTCTTGTAGACATTTAAAGCTTTGAAAGGAGCTGAATTCTTACGCAGTGTGGCGTGACGAGTGAACCCCATTTGACAGGTGTACGCCAGGTTTAAGAGTAGACCAGCCGGCCAGACATCTGGTTATCAGCGGGCGAGGTCGATACTCTGGCCTTGCGCCTATTAATACAAGTGTGATGTTTATTAAAAGAAACCAAATGCTCTATATGTGTCGCATCCTGACTTCCTCATCCAATCCAAATGTGTTTTGAATGTTACGTTATTTTGAGCTCGTGGGAGCTAACATATTGTTTGATAACTTTGCAAGTCCTTTAGGAGGACATAGTCAGATTGACATGGGCTACTGATAGCCACATTTATTTTGTTGAGTTGTTAAAATCATACTCTTTATTTGAAATAAAAGCTTTTGTACAGTTCAAAGTTCTTGCCGTCGTTCTGGTTCATTTTTAAATGTCATAGTGAAGGTTATTGTGAGAGCATACTTTAGAGATCCTGTTGTCAACCCAATCCCCGAGATTATTTTTAAGAGGTAAGTAAAAGTAAGTATGAACCCCCGTCTATTTTGGTGTGTTCCACAATAATTTTCTTGGTAACTTCTGTGTTCAAACCTCGGTAGTATCTGTCAGTGCCATTTTCATTGATGTAGCTGAGCCGGTGCGATTGATTGTTGGCAATCCGATTGAGGGGGCGGATATCTGACAGCCTACTATCCGGGTAAACGGGGACAGTACCATCCCGGCATTTGCCCGAAGACGAAGTGGGAAACCACGGAAAACCACTTCGAGGATGGCTGAGGTGGGAATCGAACCCCGAGGAACACCCGAGGCTGAGTAGACCCCGTTCCAGTCCTCATACCACTTTTCAAATTTTGTTGCAGAGCCGGGAATCGAACCCAGGACCTCCGGGGCGGTAGCTAACTATGCTGACCGCTACGTTACGGAATAATATTCTGTTATAAAATATTAATATCCTACAGGTTTGACGACAGTTTAAACCACCCTCTGTACGATAAGCGGATTTAGTGAGGCAGGGCCTTGTTGAACCGTAAGTTACGCTTAGGCTATAATAATTACATGATACCAAGGAGTAATAAGGAGACGCCCTGCCAGCGCTACAGCATGCGGACAGTTGAAGCACTGACCACGCCCCCATACTTGCCCGGCTCGAGCGGTCAATTGAGCCTACGACCGTATACTTAATTATTAGTGGAATTAAAGTATGATTACTAGTAGAAGATTCGTGTGCAGGTATAGTTCGAAGTTGTAAGGTAGGCCTATATGACGGTGACAATCAGGAATATTTGTTGACCTTTGCTGGCTAGCGTGAAGTGTACGGCAGTCACAATACTAGGCGAATAATTACCGAGATACCAGTAGGTCTTCCATTATATTAATGAAAGTGTATTAAATAAATGTTAAATATTAAAGGCATGTGAACTAATTGGGTGGTGGCATTATTGTTTTTATTGGACGATGCTTTTAAAGAAATAGGCCAGTTCAGTTCCGGTAACAAACTAAACAAGGTCTAGGCTGAGGTTTGAGATTAACACGCTAAAATATGCAAATACTGGCATATCAATCTTCTAACACCCACGAGCAATAAATCTAGAGCTCGAGCCACGTTAAAAATAGGTTGGGGTACGGTAATTAGATTACAGTTATACCGTTCATTAATTGACAAGCAGAAACTATTCTCAGTAAGAAACGAAGGAAAATATCCGTAATTAATTCCTAGCAATCAAAATACTTATATTGGTGGACACATATGCCAATATTTGAAAATTTAACGAATGATACTAGAACAGTACCGTAAGGTGGCTACTCTAAGGATGAAAACTTAACACAATAAATGGCAAATAAAGTGCATTTACTTGTGAAATGACATTACTTTGGCAGGTGGGAGTTCTGTTTGTGCAAACATATCCCCCACACGTCGACATTTCGTCCCACACGCGAAATATCACCACTTTTAAGTACGTCCGTCACACCATTACATGCTTTTCTTATGGGACTACCGCAATGTGTTGAGCATATGTGAAGGAGTAACTTCTGGCTTCACTTCCTTGCCGTTAGGGCCTCTCCTTATTACTCCTTGCATGATACTCGTACATACATCAACCATCTTAAAACTATTTGGCTGATGACCTTGTAGTTTGGGCAAAGGACGCTTCCTGCATTAAGGTGTATTGTTACCACAGTTGGTAGAGATCGGATGATTATGGTGGTCGTAATTTGATATAAGCTCAGAACATTTGGGTGGGCGCCATATCTTTTTCGTTATGAAGAGGGTGATATACAACATGACACTGAGTTGTCCTTTGCTGGAGCTACCTATGTACCAAAGTTGGTTCGATTTGGTTTCGTCGTGTTTGAATTGATAAGGGCTATCGATTTGCACACATACACGGCCGCCATCTTCACACTATCTGGACGATGGCCTTGTATTTTGGGCAAAAGATGCTTTCTACATGAAGGTATATTGTTGCAAAATTTGGTAGAGATCAGATGATTAGGTTACCCGTAATTTGATTTAAGCTTTGAACATTTGGGTGGCCACCATTCAGTTTTCGTCAAGATGGCGGCGATATAAAACATGACACTGAGGGGTCCTTTGCTAGTGCTACCTTTGTACCAAATTTGGTTCAATTTGGTTTCGTCGTGTTTAAATTGATAGCGGTGACAGATATACACACACACACCGCAGGGACTGACAACGTTTGGCCCGTGTAGATCTCATAAGTCTACTTTCATTTTTAGCAAAAATCGAAAGTAGGCTAAAAATGAATATCTCCTTACCTAAAGCACTACAACATTCAAAATTACCACAAAACATTAGCAACGTGCTTTGTGAGATTCTTTGATGACCGCAACATCAAGTTTCTACATTTTAGAAAGTTATTTTAATTAACTACTCATAATTATACAAATAAATATGGTCAACTATATATATTTTAATTCATTCATCCTTTGTTATGATATTTACAAAAATATATTGTAAATAAATATCTCATGATATTTAGAACAAGAAGTTCCGTGAAGAACTAAATAGCCTACTTTTCTTAAAATTTAAGATTCATGCCAATAATTAATCAATATGGATCTATCTAGAATAATGACGAAATTAAGTTGGTAATATCGAAATTTCTAATTAGTTCGAAATACTGTATACCTGGCATAATGTAGCCTAATAGAGAACTACAGTTGGCAGCCCTGGTGACTGAATATATTCTTAGTTCCATTTCTTAAGGTACAGAATACAAAATTTGGTTGAAGTCCAATGGATAGCATGGACGTTACATGCAGTTAAACATTGGATCTAACAGCGCGCGTAAAATCATGTTGGCAACAGTGACATACATGTATTGGTCAGGAATAATCTGAAATAATATGATCAATTGTTGTGTCAATTTTGAATGAAATCCATTAGTTAGTATAGAAGTTATATGCATTTTAAAATTGGACCTATCAGCAGGCTTACTGTAGAATCATGTTGGCAGCATTGGCGTAGACCTATATTAGTTACTCCAAATTAATCTGGAATGCCAGGTACTATAAGTTTGCAAAGTTTAGAGCTAATGGCTTGCATACTTTCTGATATATTGATATTAGGGTAACAAAAATAGAGACAGTATTTATTAACAGTTGGCAGCCCTGGTTACTCTTGAGTATCGGCATAGTCATATCTGTTATGGTACACATAGCACATACGAAATTTGATTAAAATCCAAATGATAGTAAAGAAGTTACATGTATTTAAATTTGGACCTCTTATCAGGCTTAGAATCATGTTGGTAGCACTGACGTATATAAGTTACTCCAAATTAATATAAAATGGCAGGTACTATACGTGTGCATAGTTTAAAGCTGTCGGCTTGCATACTTTCTGATATATGGATATTTGGATTTAAAAAAATTTGAGAGCATTTATTAACAGTTGGCAGGTCTGGTGGCTATTAAGAATACGCTCAGTCATATCTGTTTATGTACACATAGCACATACGAAATTTGGTTGAAATCCAATTGATAGTGTAGAAGTCATATGTATTTAAAATTTGGACCTATCAGCAGGCGTATAATCATTTTGGCAACACTGCCATGTATGGCCTCCTGGAAATTAAACTGCAATATTATTTTCTATACGCGTGCCAATTTTGAAATAGCTCCCATTCATACCTTCCAAGATATCCAACATGGAGCTCAAATTTAAATTGCGATTTTTCAGCAGTGGGTAGCACTGACATCATTTTCAAATATAGCCGTGAGATATTCAGGTATAGATCTTTACTCCTACCAAATTTTGTTTCGATTGCTAAAGCCGTTTAGGAGTTGATAGGGGGACACACACACACACAGCCAGACAGACAGACAGACAGGCAGAAGTACAGACAGACAGACAGACAGACACACATTTGCCCGATCTCATAAGTCTACTTTTTCCTCATTTTTGCAAAATGTGAAAAGTAGGCTAAAAATATATTGTAGATGTATATTTTTGTTAATATCATAACCTCTTGCAGACATAGATTTAATAGCCTAAGTGTAAATGATCTCATGATGATCGCTTGACGATCGAAACTGGTCATCCAAGTGTATTTATCACTCGCATGTTGTTTTTTTTTTCTTCAGGATTAGGGAACCACCCATTAGAATTGGGTACAATCGTGTTGACTGACTGAAAATCATTAACTTTTGATTAGTAAGGCAACACTGAAAAAAATTGCTTCTAACACCATAATTAAAATGTCTTGCTCCATGCAGATATGTTCTGCTTGAACTACAGAAGATAATGATGATAATTGTTGTTTTAAGGGGCCTAACATCTAGGTTATCGGCCGAACTACAGAAGAGGTCAAGTAGGCTCTGTTGCTCGTTATCCGACCTGCTGACGAGGTGGACTTCTTCCCCCAAGAGTCATTCTCTTGAGACTCGTACACATCTGAACAATAGCCTCCTGATACTATCCTTGACACAGACACTCTTTGAAGTTATTCTCTACATTTTCAAGTTTTTGAGCCGGAGAAACTGTGGCGCCGCGCCGCGCCGTACCGACTCCATGAGAACTTGGCGAAAAAGAAACGAACTGAGCACAAAGTAAAAAAGAGTAAAACACCAGCGAAGTGAGAGAAAAGTTTCTTCTATTTGTGAAACGTGGGCATTTGACACGTGAAACTTTATTAAGGCAAAAGTTTCTGCTGGGAGACAGGCCGGCTAAAGGAATGTGCGTGTTCTGATCTCCAGAGCTAGGGCTACACAGGAGGGTTATTAACATTATTATAATGTTTATAATTATTAAATTGATTAGCTTGTTTATCAATCTAATGAACAATTCTACGAATAATAGTTTTCAACCTTCTACATTCTTATTAAGATAAATAACGAATAATATAGTAATTTTAAACAAGATGATCAGTAAAGAACATATAGCCCACTTTCTCCTAAATGCATGGGTATTGTTATTACTCTTTCTCCTTTTCAAGGAGTATAATTGAATGTTGGTTGTAGTAGCTTGTTGAAATACAACGTATTACGTTTATTAAACATGAATATGAGATTCCCTTTGCTAGTGCTACCTCTGTACAAAATTTCATTCATTTCGGTTTCACCGTGTTTGAATTGATCTAGTGAATCTATTTGCACACATACATGGCCGCTATCTGCAAACTATTGGGCTGATGACCTTGTAGTTCAGTCAAAAGATCATTCCCACAAAAAGGTATGTTGTTGCAACATTTGGTAGAGATAAAATGATTAGGTTGTTCGTAATTTGATTTAAGCTTTTAACATTTTGGTGGCCACCATTCCGTTTCCGTCAAGATGATGGCGATATAAAACATGACACTGAAGTGCCCCTTTGCTAGTGCTACCTCTGTACCAAATTTCGTTCAATTCGGTTGCACCGTTTTTGAATTGATAGGGGGAATCGATTTGCACACATACATGGCCGCCATATGCATACTATTGGACTGATGACCTTGTAGATTGGTCAAAGAACGCTTCTCACATAATGGTATGTTGTTACAAAATATGGTAGAGATCAGATGATTAGGTTGGTCGTAATTTGAGTTAAGCTTTTAAAATTTGGGTGACCGCCATTACGTTTCCATCAAGATGGCGACGATATAAAACATGACACTGAGTTGGCTTTTGCGAGTGCTACCTCTGCAGCAAGATTTGTTCAATTTCGTTTCACCGTGTTTGAATTGATAGAGGGAATCGATTTGCACACATACATTGCCGCAATCTGCAAACTATTCAGCGGATGACCTTGTAGTTTGGTCAAAAGACGCCTACCACATAAAGGTATGTTTTTCAAAATTTAGTAGAGATAAGATGATTAGGTTGATCGTAATTTGATTAAGCTTTTAACATTTGGGTGGCCGCCATTACGTTTCCTTCAAGATGGCGGCAATATAAAACATGACACTGAGGTGCCCTTTGCAAGTGCTACCTCTGTACCAAATTTCATTAAATTCGGTTTCAATGTGTTTGAATAGATAGGGGGATCGATTTGCACACATACTTGGCCGCCATCCGCAAGTTATTGGGCTGATGACCTTGTAGTTTGGTCAACAGATCCTTCATACAGAAAGGTATAATGTTGAAAAATTTGGTAGAGATTAGATGATTAGGTTGGTCGTAATTTGATTTAAGACTTTAACATTTGGGTGGCCGCCATTGCGTTTTCGTCAAGATGGCGGCAATATAAATGATGACACTGAGGTGTCCTTTGCTAGTGCTACCTTTGTAGAAAAGTTCGTTCAATTCGGTTTCACCCTGTTTGAATTGATAGGGGGAATCGATTTGCACACATACTTGGCCGCCGCCATCTGCAAACTATTGGGATGATGACCTTGTAGTTTGGTCAAAAGACGCCCGCCGTATAAATATATGTTGTTGCAAAATTTGGTAGAGACCGGATGATTAGGTTAGTCGTAATTCCATTTACATTTTGAACACTTAGGTTGCCGCCATTACGTTTCCGTCAAGATGGCGGTGATATAAAACATGACATTGAGGTGCCCTATGGTAGTGCTACCTCTGTACCAAATTTCGTTCAATTCGGTTTCACCGTGTTCGAATTGATAGGGAGGGGGGGGGCAGACATTCAGAGTACACACACTCACAGACACACAGACTCCCAGACACACACAGACAGACACACATTTTTAGCCTACTTTCGATTATCACAGGAAGCCTCCGTGGCTTAGGCGGCAGCACGCCGGCCTCTCACCGCTGGGTCCGTGGTTCAAATCCCGGTCACTCCATGTGAGATCTGTGCTGGACAAAACGGAGGCAGACAGGTTTTTCTCCGGGTACTCCGGTTTTCCCTGTCAAAATTTCATTCCAGCAACACTCTCCACTATCATTTCATTTCATCTGTCATTCATTTAATCATTGACCCAGAGGAGTGCGTCAGGCCTCGGCAGCCGGCACAGTTCATATCCTCGCCGCTAGTTGGGGGCTTCATTCATTCCATTCCTGACCCGGTCGGAGACTGGAAGCAGGCTGTGGATTTTTTTGTAGCACTAGCAAAGGGCACCTCAGTGTCATGTTTTATATCGCCGCCATCTTGACGGAAACGTAATGGCGGCCACACAAATATTCAAAGCTTAAATCAAATTACGATTAACCTAATCATCCGATCTCTACCAAATTTTGAATCAACATACCATTATGGAGGTAGCATCCTTTGACCAAACTAATAGGTCATTAGCCTAATATTTTGCGGATGGCGGCCATCTTTGTGTGAAAATCGTTTCCCCCTATTAATTCGAACACGGTGAAACCGAATGGAACGAAATTTGGTACAGAGGTAGCACTAGAAAAGGCCACCTCAGTGTCATGTTTTATATCACCGCCATCTTGACGGAAACGTAATCGCGGCCACCCAAATGTTAAAGGCTAAAATGTAATTACGACCAACCTAATAATCTAGTCTCTACCAAATTTTGCAACAGCAAATCTTTATGTGGGAAGCATATTCTGACCAAACTGCTAGATCATCAGCCCAATAGTTTGCAGATGGTGGCCAAGTATGTGTGCAAATCGATTCCCCCTATCAATTCAAACACGATGAAACCGAATTGAATGAAATTTGGTACAGATGTAGCACTAGCAAAAGGCACTTCAGTGTCATGTTTTATATCGCCGCCATCTTGACGGAAACGGAATGACGGCCACCCAAATGTTAAAAGCTTAAATCAAATTTCGACCATCCTAATAATTTGATCTCTACCGGATTTTGCAACAACATGCCTTTTTGTGGAAAGCATCTTATGACTGACTACAAGGTCATCAGCCCAATAGTTTGCAAATAGCGGCCATGTATGTGTGCAAATCCATTCCCCGGATCAATTCAAACACGGTGAAACCGAATTGAATGATTTTTTTTACAGAGGTAGCACTAGCAAAGGGCACCTCATATTCATGTTTAATATTCCTATAGCACGTTGTATTTCAACAAGCTACTACAACCAACATTCAATTATACTCCTTGTAAAGGACAAAGAGTTATAACAATACCCATGCATTTAGGAGAAAGTAGGCTATATGTTCTTTACTGAACATCTTGTTTCGCTCTGTGTTGATCTCATACGTCTACTTTCATTTTTTGAAAAAATCGAAAGTAGGCTATAATCAGAAGAAATTAAATTCGAACAATATCTCAGAACTTACCTATTCTTACTTTTTCATTGTGTTTTTCATTATGGTTTAGTGCATTTTTCTCTTCTTTAACAACAATTTGTAGTAGAAATATAGCACTCGAATATTTATCTAATGTATTGTAACCATGCACAAGTAATATAACATTATGTAGGCCTATATCACAGATAACCAGCATGGATTCTCTGGCGATTCGTGGGATATATTGCCAATGTACACATAGTCCATTTAGACAATAGTAAATTAAATTAAAATTGAAGTATTATTATTATTATCATTGTTATTAAATTTTTTTCAGTCGGTCAACACGATTTACTCATTTGTTCTGGGTGGTTCCCTAATCCTGAAAGAAAATTACATGAGATTAATAAATTCACTGGGATGACCAGTTTCGATCGTCAAGCAATCATCATCAGATCCCTTATACTTAGGCTATTAAATCTGCGTTTATATGTCTTGAGTTATGATATTTACAATAGGCATTTACAATACCTAGGTACAGTACTAGTGGGAGGAGGAGGGGGGGGGGCTGCGTGGTGCAGTCGGTTGAGGTGCTGAGCTTCTAACTGAAAGTGAGTGGGTTCGATCCCCACCCAGATTCTAGAAACACAATTACCACTTTCGGAAACGCAAATAGCCCTGGGGTTCACTCAGCCTACACCAGAAATGAGTACCAGGGCAATTTCTGGGAGCAAAGACGGCCGGGCGTGTGGAACTGACAACTCCATCCCATCTAGTGCCGATGTCACAACAAGTGGAAGGCTCTACCTTCAACTACTCCCACACTTCAAGTATGTTTGGTTAGTGTGATTGTTATTAATTGGTCAGCTTATTGAGGATTGTGCACTTAACTGTTTGAGTGATGTGTGGGTAGGTTTCGTGCAGCTGTCGCCTCCCGCTGCCTGTAATGAACTGTTATAGTTATTCATACACTTTGAATCGGCGATCTATAGGTAAAGCCCTGCGCGGATATCCGCAACATTTTTCTCCATGCGGATATAGTTTGCGTGGCGGTGCGGATAGCGGATAAGCTGTGGATAATATTAAGAGTAAATTTGCGGATATTGAACAGGATTTTTTTCTTAATAATTTTAGTTTTTTAAGATCTGCGTCTTTCGCGTTTATTATTATTTCCCTATTTGCTTTCGCTTGGATCGTATAAGAATAGTAGAGAAGTGAGAGAAGCCAAATAATGAAAATACCCTCAATTAGTGTTGACTTTTGCGAAAAAAATAGTCCTTGATACCTGCGTGGGTATATCCGACGACTAAGTAGCCACCTGGTGTTTCACATAGCGTTACTTAGAGGGACAAAACTCAGCCATTATTGTCTTGCGATTCACACATAGCCTAGGGGGACAAATTTCTCTTCAAATGTCTAAATGTTCTGCTTCAATAATTTATCTAATAAATGGAAAATATTATTGTAATGTCAGCGAATTTTAATAAACGTGCGGATACGGATAAAAGTTGTGCGGATGCGGGGCGGATGCGGATAAAAGTCGTGCGGATGCGGGGCGGATGCGGATAACAGTCGTGCGGATGCGGGGCGGATGCGGATAACAGTCGTGCGGATGCGGGGCGGATGCGGATAACAGTCGTGCGGATGCGGGGCGGATGCGGATAACGTTTTGTTCATCCGCGCAGGGCTCTAGCTATAGGGACTGCGTCATGCCAACTGTCTCACTCGCCGGGCTTTGATGTTTGCCCAGTACGCCCGCAATCATTCTCAGTGGGTTTCCTCCCTTAACTGCGTCCAAATCTTTACCATTATTATTATTATTATTATTATTATTATTATTATTATTATTGTGTTTTCTATCGTTAATGACTATTTTATATGAACGTAGTTTCAGCTGTTTAGTCATCTGGTGTAAATTGTGCTGACTTCACCCTCCGCTGATTGACAAAATGTAGGAATGAATCCTAAACCATGTAAAAGTCTGGCTGCGTGGCTCAGGGGTAACGTTCTCACTTGCTGAGCCCAAGGTTGCAGGTTCGAAACCTGGCGCAGTCAGCTGGCATTTGAGGGTGTGCAAATGCGAGGGAGCCGTGTCAGTAGATTTACTGGCACATTAAAGATCCCCTTCGGGGCAAAATTCCGGCACCCCGGCGTCTCTAAAAGCCAGTGTAGTTAAAAGGGACGTAAAACCAATAACATTATTATTATTAAACCATGTAAAGTCACAGCTGTCTCCTTCCCAATTCTAGTCTCATTTATAAATACAAACACCACAATAATATAGGTTATCAGACAAAATTATGCATACACCCAAGTAGACGAGTCTGATATGACGTCGAAGTCGCAAGCCCCAAAATATATCAACAATAACGACGTCAGATTAAAATTATTCTCGAGCGTTCTGGAAAGCGCGATTGGCTATGTTTAGTTTCTTAGGGCTGAATGCATTCGATTCAACAAGACTGTGAGAGGGTGTACAGTGCAATGCAATAGCTCTTGGTAATATTTCACACGGTCGAAGGACCGTGTTGTGCGCCGAACGGAGCCAGCGATTGGACGAAATAAATAGCTTACTTGATAACAACCCTGTTCGGAGCAAACGTGAATGTATCTCCATTTAAATGGAGTCCACCCCCGGAGCAATCACGAGTGTTTCGCTATAAACGTGCATTTCGTTTAGCTTTGCTCATAGGAAGAGTATAAACCATACAGTTACAATATCATATCTGGCGTTAAAGTGGGCTGTTAAAACTTTATTGTGGTTAGCGGTAAGCACCAAGATAAGGGCATGCCGTAAACTGTCGCCAGAAGGAAATTGAATGTGGGATTACTAGATAATATCGTGTTTCCACAAGCGATCAACGTCAACATCGAGTCTGCATTCACGAATTTGAGGGTGAGAAATAAAAGTATTTCGTGTAATTTCTTTAATCAAAAACAATAAGACTAACAGACATTAAAGGGAGTTCTTTAGCTGGAGTCTAACCGCCTAAAAACTAACGTTGCAAAACGCTCGCACGTGTATAAACCACCTACCCGACTTTATTGGTATGCGAGCTCAACGCGACACAGTTCTGGCAGGAGCTATCGTCTTTTTTAATTTGTTAAAAAGCACTTTATATACAAATTGTCGATATTTATCAAATCAGAGTGCAATTCGTCACTGCTGCGGGTAATTTTCTTTCTTTTGAATGCTGTTACGATGAGTTACTTGGAACACCCCATGTGTAAAGACTACCCTTACGGCTTTACTGTTAGGCGGACTCAACGTGACTCAGTTCTGGCAGGGACTATCGTCTTGTTCATTTGTTAAAACGCACTTTATAAGCAATTAATATATATTTCCGTTGGCTTTTCAAAAACTGCAAGAGTTTTCCGGCACTATTGAGACGATTTGGAAGATTTTGGTACATAGGCCTACCGCTTTTAGGAACTCCCTCTGGTTTATGGGCTTGAGTTTTGTGAATCATGCACCTTCTCGTTTTATAAATGATGTTTGTTGGTTGGTTCCTCAGTTTAGGAGCTGCGACAACGCAGTCATATAGCCCGTGTACTTTGGGAGTGTGTATAATCTGTCTGATAACCGGTATTAATTGTGATGGCTGTATTGGTGTGTGTTATATGTAATTCATTTAAGGACTTCAAACGATCAATTTCAAGTAGCTCCCACTTTTGCTACCAAATACTACCGTCAAAGATTTCTAGCTGTGGTCTTGGCTACTAGATGCCACCGCAACCGGCACCTGGCTGCGAATGTTGGACTTTAATAGAGCGTTAATCAAATGTACTCTACAAATTCAGCTTCGCACAATTGTAGTTAGTGGAAGGTTCTTTTACATACCATAAATCTATGACATGGGCCCGCCGGCTTTACTTCCCCGCCGAAGGAAGGCATACTGAGGGACTATTAACTCTCTTGAAAAATCTGACGACTTCGGCCGAGTGATCTTGGACTTAGATGCTCAGCATCCTACCAACTACACCACTGAAGCCGCCGTAAGTGATGTTCATTCCCCTTAAGAGTTTGCAACTAGTGTAACGTGGGTTGGTGACCATGGGAATTCAACTGAGCATGGCATTGCTTCCACTTAATTGTGCCGGGCTGTTCTCTGATTTGTCGAACTGTTGTTTTTTTGGCAATCTCGTGGTGAAGTGGCTAGCATTCTTGGCTGTCACCCTGGAGATCTGGGTTTAATACCCTGAACCACAATAACACAGATAATTATTGAAAAGGTGCACAATGTGCAAAATACAAAACTGAGTGACCTGCTGCACATTATTCCAATCCCAATTGTGTTATTGATGTATGTCTTTGTCGGCAATATTTTGCATGATATCGAGAACAACATTCACTGCATAGATCACACACACATTCTACACTTGGTTGGTAGAATCGCTTGTTTTGGCAGAACTTGTAGTGAAAGCCATGTGTAGCGTATCGTGTCATTACGTATCGGAGTTCATAGTTTTGCCTGTTTCCATTCGTCAGTCATTATGGCGTCAGTTGAGTAGAAATCATCCCAGATAGCGTTTTACTTTTCTTTGAGTATTTGAAGGGCACTCTCTTAGGCCTCGGTTAGCGGCAGTAGCATCTGCAGTCTTTTATGAAGAAAATTTCTTTTGTGAAGACTTAAGTAAGTCTTGACAGCGCTGTCTTCCCGATACCCAAGACTCTTTTCGTATAGCGGGCTTTGACTTTCTCTAATGTTAATAGTTCGTTTTCTTTTAGTTTGTCCCAAATTATGTGGATTCCATAACTCACTATTGATGCTATGGTCGTTTCAAATAATGTCATAGCCGTTTTTATTGAGAGTTTTTGAGGCTGTTGAATGTGGTAAATATGCTTTTATCGCTGCTGTTGCTCTTTCTTTCACATGAATGTCGAATGATGCCAGTGTTGTTTGGAGAGTAACTCCATGATATTTGAATTTTGAAACTACTTCTAGGTGATTATTTTGAAGGGTCAGTGTGTCCTTTGGGGAGAATTTTCCATCTCTTCTGAAAATCATTTGTTTAGGTTTGTCGTGATTTATTTTGAAGTAATTTTCCAGAGCCCATGAGGTGAGACTGTTTAGTATCGTTTGTAGCACTTCTTTATCTTCTGAGCCTATTGCCATATCATCTGCATAAAATATGAGTGTTGCTGAGTTGTCCATAATACTTTTTGTGATGTCAGCTGACATGATATTGTAGTACTTCGGAAGTTTGCGTTATTGTCTTTGATAGTATGATATCATGAAATATGTATATGTGATTGTATCTAAGGATGTCTGAGAGTGTGTTTGTGATTGGAGGTGTGTCAACAATCAACTGGCTGAGGTTTCGAAGGAGTGTTTACCTATTAATAGAGTCGACGGCTTTGCTGTAGTCTATGTAGACTACAAAAGACTTTTTTCCTGGGTGTCGTATCTTGAGCCTGCTCAAGTAAGCAGTTGCCTGCTTGAAGGGTACTTCTTACCTTTCAGAAACCAAGTTGGTAGTCTGGTATTTGTGTATCTACGTGAGAGGTAAGCCTGCTGGTCAATATTTCCATGAAAATTTTGAAAGATGTGTTTTCAAGGGCTATGCTTCGATAGGAATCTGGATTACTGGTCTATCTTTTCTCTTTGAAAAGAACTTTAATAGTTGAAATTCTCCATTGCTCTGGTATATTTCCTGTGCTCATGCATTTGTTGAATAGTTCTGTCCAGTAATCTTCCAGCATGAGCTAGGATTCCTTGAGGTGTACTGCATATATGCCGTCTGGCCCTGAAGCTTTTTTGTTTTCTGACTTCGATATCGTATTTCTTGGAGTGTTATAGGGGTGTGACTATCTATTTTTTCTGTTTCATAGTATTCGTAGGCTATGTCCGTTTGTTGGGGGTTTAGGATGGCGTCCAAATGGTTTTCCCACGTGTCCATAGAAATTTATCTTATTGCTAGAGGTCTTGGTTTTCTGCGCGCTATGAACGGGTCACTTTGAGCTAACTCTGCTCGTCATCTGCTATCTTCTTCTATGCGACGCCTTCCTCTTCTTCTTCTTTATGAGAGTTTTATATAACCTCATTTGTTGGGCGTATAGTGATAGATCATATTGTTGCAATGTGGAGCTCTGTGTAGGACTTACAGTGTCTTCTTTCGTTCATCATAACACTCTTTGTCGAACCAGGGTTGGTATTTCCTATCTTTTATTTGCGTTTGACAAAATTGCAGCGTCGCACAGTGTGTCGAATCCCATATCTAGGTGGAAAAAATTCCCTGTCGCAAATGAAAGCGAAAACTAGCTCATTCGATAGTGAACAAACCAGATGGTGACCTTCGGTCTTCCTTTCCGCTCTCTGGTGCATAGGAGGGAGGTTATAGGAGCTGAAACGTCTTCCTGGCATTTATCAGGTCATTTGATAGGAGGTGTTGGAGTGAACCAAACGTTGTGATTCTAGTGAGTTCAACGAGGTTTTGTCTTCTGCGGCTCATGGAATAGTGAAAAGAGGTATGTGTTCGCACTTTTATGCGTAATACAAGCTTTCTGCATTAGATAAATTATTTACTTTATGAGTGCCTCATAGTGCCACTTTACTTTAAACATCATTCGATAGGAAATTTAATGTAGATTCAGGATCTGTAGTGGTTTGGTTGCGCACGAATGTGCATGATGGTTTATTTTCTTATTTTCAGTGACTATGTGGGCATTACCGCGAGAAGAATTTTTCAACGCGTGGCGGTCGTGTCGTAAATAGGGGCGTACAGACGTCACATTTCAATATGTTATGAATAAATTTGGTCCTACAACTCTTACTGACACTCAGGTGCAGGAGCTAAGAAACAAAACTAAGTTGATATCCCATAATATTAACAAAAATGGGAGAGTGCAGGAAGAACAATGCCACGTACATAGGTATCTACCTATGGAAGCTATTGAGTTACTCAATGACCCCCAAGGAACTTTGACACAAATGATGAAGACCAGTATAGCAATGACTACGATGATCTGGACTCTACATAAGAATCAGGTGACGAATGAACATTAGACATTTTGTTATTATTAAGGGGAGTGAGATTAAAGAGAACATTACTTGACGAATGGACGTTTTCTTTTTATTGGCAATGGGAGAAATAGGCCTAATATTCAAAATATGTTGCCTTTATTTCCATGCTGTTCAGGAGAAATAATATTGTTTTCATGTGTTTACTAAAGCTACGTCATTAACAGGACTGTATAATGACATTTTGTTATAAACAAGAAGTTCCGTGACGAACTAAAGAGCCTACTTTTCTTAAAATGAAGTTTCATGCCAATGAGTAATCTACAGTATATCAACCTATCTAGAATAATGACGAAATTAAGATGGTAATATCGACATTTCTAATTAGTTCCAAATATACCTGGTATAATGTAGCCTAATAAAGCACTACAGTTGCCAGCCCTGGTGACTGAATATATTCTTAGTTCCAAATCTTAAGGTACAGAATATAAAATTTGGTTCAAGTCCAATGGACGTTTCGTGCAGTTAGACACTGGATCTATCAGCACGCGTAAAAGCATGTTGGCAACAATGTCATGCGTGTGCTGGTCGGAAATAATCTGAAATATTATGATATCTTGTTGTGCCAATTTTGGATGAAATCTATTTGTTAGTATAGAAGTTACATGTATTTTAAAATTGGACCTATCAGCAGGTATAGAATCCTGTTGGCAGCACTGACTTATATTAATTACTCCAAATTAATCTAGAATGTCAGGTGCTATACGTGTGCAAAGTATAGAGCTATTGGCTTGTATACTTTCTGATATATTGATATTAGGGTAAACAAATATAGACAGCATTTATTAACAGTTGGCAGCCCTGATTTCTCTTAACAATACTTATAGTCATATCTGTTATATTACACATAGCACATACGGAATTTGGTTGAAATCCAAAAGTTAGTATAGAAGTTACATGTATTTAAAAATTGGTACTATCAGCAAGCTTACAATCATGTTGGTAGAACTGACGTATATAAGTTACTCCAAATTAATCTAACATGTCAGGAACTATACGAGTGCAAAGCTGTCGTCTTGAATACTTTCTGATATATTGGTATTTGGATAAAAAAAAATAGAGAGAGCTATTATTAACAGTTAGCAGCCCTGGTGGCTCTTAAGAATACGCTCAGTCATATCCGTTTATGTCCACATATTACATACACAATTTGGTTGAAATCCAATTGATAGCGTAGAAGTTATATGCATTTAAAAATTTGACCTATCAGAAGGCTTAAGATTATTTTGGCAACACTGTCATGTATGGCCTCCTGGAAATTAAACTGAAATAGTATTATCTACATGTGTGCCAATTTTGGAATAGCTCCCATGCATACCTTCCAAGATATCCAACATGGAGCTCAAATTTCTAGTGCGTTTATTCATCAGTTGGTAGCACTGACATCATTTTCAAATATGGACGTGAGATATTCCGGTATACATTTTTACTCATACTAAATTTGGTTTCGATTGCTGCAGCCGTTTAGGAGTTGATAGGGGGGGACACACACACAGCCAGACAGACAGACAGAAGGACAGACAGACAGACACACATTTTCCCGGATCGATCTCATAAGTCTACTTTTTCCTCATTTTTGCAAAATGTGAAAAGTAGGCAAAAAATTTGTTTGTATGATTTTAACGAATATTTATTTTTTGGAAAATTAAAGTTATTTTTGTGCATATTTCGTTGTTCTATGTTTAATAACAATTTAATACACGATTTTATTCTGGATGATTTTACATACAGTGACTTCGTCTATTCCCTCAAATAAGGTGTAACAAGAATACTTGACTGAAAGTCTCATTGTTATTCATATTTTATCCAGTTTTAAATAGTATGTTTACCACTGTCATAAACTGTCACATACACATCCAAATCGTGATTTTTACTACAAAAAATGGATGATTCTTGTGTTGCTTTCGGTCATTTTTTACACCTCACCTTACCCCTCACCCCTATATATTTACCCCCGAAGATCGTACTCTTGAGACGATGCCAGAAATGAATTCTGCGACCTCGAAAACGGTATATTGCCAACTTTTAATAGAATCCCAGGACTATTAACGAAGTTATTAATTTTTTCCACCTAGAATTTGGATTCGACACACTGTGCGTCGTTGCGCATAAGTCCACTGCTTCAATCACCTGGTGTTGTTGTATGAAACGTGTTGCTGTTTCTATTTTACCCAGATTATCGGACTAATTCTACACAAAGTAAAATGGCCACGATTTCAAAGCCCTCAAATGGAACAACAGATATAATACCGGTATTTCAAATATGAGCATTATTGCCGTTCATAAGCAAAGCATTTATGTTGCTGGCTTTATCAACAAAAAACGTAAGCTTATAATGAAATCAATGAAAATGAGCATAAAACCACTGGTCCTTTGTTGTTGTGAATTAAACAACAAACTAAGGCCAAACGAAGGTGGTACAAATGCTCAGGTGGAGCTTTGTATCGAAATAGCGCATTATAATTGGCTGATTTTAATAAAGATCTAATGTTGAATATCGTAGTGCTGTTTCTACTTCTGGTATTATCCTTTGCTTTGGAATACTAAGCTGCGACTCTGGTGGTGTTTGACCTTAAGTTAGAGAAGACGTCTCTCTCACCAGGGAGTTGGCTGTTAGCACACTCAATTAACTTGATGCCACTCGTCTTGATTACATCACCAGACTAAGTAGAAATGTTTTTATCCACTTCCGCTACATTAATTGTTAATTACTCTCTCTTTGTTTTATGATTTGTTTCAATTTTAAAACTTTCTAAACGTATTTCGTGTTACTTGAAACTCAAACTCGTAATTAGTCGCATTAAACTCGGATTACTTTTGTTGGATTCTATGGGAAGGTGCCATTAAGTTGCTTCATTAACAATCGCGCCCTCTTTGATGATATCTAGAATATAGGATCTCTCTTTTGTTGCTGTTCTGATTGCTTCGTATAGGAGCTAAGGGTATTGCGGTCAGCAGCTACGTGTGCTGTTGTGTGTTTGAATCCTGCCTGATGACCCTTATAATATTGTAATTTCTATAATGATGTGCTTATTGAAGACATCGTGTCACATCACGGGTGTGTGTGGAATCCATATGATAATTTATGGTACTGTGAAGCGAAATATTTTTCCCCAACATGGATGAAGAGTGCTCACACAAGATTGTCTGACGTTCAACTCAGCCATACCATGCGCCTTATAACTGGTACACTCAGACCCACACTTATCACCTATACCACATACCACCACCTCCATCTCTGCGGCGGGAAAGTTCTCTGGTCTGGGAGTATAAAAACTACAGGACAATCCTCACCTCCGTGTTCATGCAGATATGCCAACCATCAAGAAAATAGGACTTCGTTCTCGCCATCCACCCCTGGAAACCCCCAAGATGTTTGTTGACAACAGTTTTACTATCCTATAATGTTGAAGACATATATGGCAGACCTATGCTACTTCGGAAAATCTCCGGATGCCATGTGTATCGTCCAAACCACCTGTGTTTGACTTGCCTCGTAAGGTCTGGTCAGTGCTTAATCGAAAAAGAACCAACACTGGCTGATGTGCCGATTCTCTGCACAAGTGGAATAGAGTAAGGTAGGCCTATCTTCTCCGGGCTGTGATTGTGGCACCGACATACAGACTGTTCACCATTGTTCAAGAGTGTCATGTGAGAGTTTTCTGGCGATCCAACGGAGTTCCCGGTGATAACGGAGATATCTATAGACTACATTAGTTTGTAAGCTAACTGTAATTATAATTCGTAATTATTGATGTAGCCATACGCTGAATAAATAATGTGAAGCTTGTACTAGACGTGCTCTCGTAATTTAGGACTGGAATTGGCAAGGAGACCACCGCACCGTGGTCACTATATTGTAGGTACCATATTAGTTTTTTAGAGTAAAAGTGAGAAATTCAGGAAAATCTCATCCTCTGAGGGAGGGATCAAGCCCACGATGCTCAGTGTCTTCTGTTCCAGTTCTCAGAACAGAATTAATTAGGCACGGCCGGACCTGCAATCGAACTCAGGTCCTTTGTGACTAGAGTCTCAATACGCAGTCCTATACGGCATAAGACGATGTTTTAGTATTTCAAACATTATCACTTACGTGTTGGCTTCCAATGAGGATTCGATCATGACTCAGAGCGCTTTCATTTTAGTGTGTTTAAATGAGACAACTACCTAGCGTAAAATATTGACACACTGACGTATCCACAGCTGCAGCTCTTAAGGTGGCGCTAACTTACGGTTTAGTGAAAAAAATCAATTTCGTCTTTTTTTGATATTTTGGATTGTCAGCATATTGAAATATCTTTGACAGCAATTTCTTGCAACTTTTATTTTAAGGATATAAGTTACATTATACTGCATCGATCCACTTGAAATTTTCACAGTATCTTTATACGCATTTAGAATAATGGCTGCAGTATTTATGAGTTTCTTCAAGAACAAAAATCTATTTTTAAACTTATCTAATAAATATTTACAAACAATAAGTTTGAAGAACTTGAACCATGATTCTAAAGATGGATTGCAAGCCTTGAAATCTTCGTCAAGTGTATTTAGTTTCAAATATATTTAACTTCAATAGTAAGGTCATAAATGTACCTTTTGCTTAATAGTTTGTTATGAAGAATTGATTTTAATGTTGGTAACAGTGAATGATATTGCCTTTTCGGTAAATTAACTACTGTGTTTTATCTTATCAAGGTATTTTTTCATAACAATTGATTCAGTCGTTTGTGTGGTAGGATCATATTGAGAAACGGAACTGTTTTGTTCAGCTATTTAGATAGCGCCACCTTAAAAGGAACGTTAAAGCAACAACAGTGTAAAATTAGGAGAGCTGATACTGGGCCCACAAAAAGACCATTCCAGTAGTTTCATCGTAATGAGTGTGAAGGGGATAGAATCTTTTGAAAACTGCATTCAGGATGGCCTCTGAAAGTTGCTGTGGCGTGTTATCTCACCACTTAATTTCAGCTTCCCATGATATGTTTCATTGCACGTGCCATCAGTGATCTAATTAAGTTCGAGTAATAAAATTTCTGTAACAACAGAATATTACAACAGCATTGTATGATGAATTGAATATATTTGTCTAGCAGGATATTCTCAGTGAAGGACTGCGTTCTTTCCAACACAGTAGTTTAATTCCTGTAACACCCAATGCATCCTTCCAAAATACTCTTGATATACTGTATTTGATAAGCAAAATCATGTTCTTTCTCTTTCCAGGTACGTACCAGTAATCGTAATATTCCACAATAACACGCTGTGAGTACTATATTCAAAGGCGAATTTTAATTTCATTGATCTCTGAATGTCTTGTGTTATATTCTACTGTAGATACAAAATCCTCTTTCGGTCTAATTACTTAGAACTCTTTGCAAATTCTTTTTTAGCCTATTTTCAATTTTGAAAAAATAGGCTTATGAGATCACCTTTCGTCCGTGTGTGTGTGTGTGTGTGTGTGTGTGCCCCCCCCCCCTAATAAAATCTAAACGGCTGGAGTGATTTCAATGAAACTCGGTAAGTTCATAGCACTATTCCCGGCGACCTCGACCGTGCCCTTCAAATTTTGTTACGTCTCACCAATCCAACATGGCGGCTGTGCGAAATATTTCACTAGCATTCAATATCTCCGAAACTATTACCGATATCGCCCTGAAATTGTGTACGGTGATAAAGGTCACTACTAGAAGTTCACCTATGAGACTTTCAAAAACCTGGTGACTACAAAACCAACATGGCGGCCAAGCGAAATTGAGACTTTTAAATAGACATTTCTCGCGATTTAACTATCCAAACGTAATGAAACTTGGTTCAGCAAATGTTTATATACATTGTATTGCACTGGAGTCAAATTTAGTTCAATTGTTTACACAACCTCAAAATGGCGGCTGTGCGAAATATTTCACTGACATTCTATATCTCCGAAACTGTTACAGATATCATCATGCAATTTTGTACTTTGATAAAGGGTACTGATACAAGTTTACCTGTGTATATTTCATAAACCTGTAAAGTACAAAACGAACATGGCGACCAAGCGAATTTGAAATATTTTAATAGACATTTCTCGTGATTTAACTCTCTGAGCGCAGTGAAATGTGGTACAGTAAATGATTTTGCAGATTGTAATGCACTGCCATCTAATTTAATTCAATTGTTTACATAACCTCAAGATGGCGGCTGTGCGAAATTTTAAAATTAAGTTTTTATTCTTGTGTCGTAATCATGCGATCGAAGTGAAAGTTTGAATAATGAAGCTAGGCAATAATTGTCCTTGAAAGGTACATAACTCTATGGCTTATACATATAACAATCCTAAATGGCGAGCTTCCGAAATATTTAGACGGTTCTCAATATCTATGAATCTTTTACAGCAACCAAACTGATTTTTTTATGTTCATAGAGACTATGAACATATGTTCACCTATAGGACTTTCAGTAACCTGGTGAGCACAAATCCAGCATGGCGGCGACGCGAATTATAAATATTTAAATGGACGTTTCTCGCGAATTAACTATCCGAGTGCCGTGAAACGTTGCACGTTAAATGCTTATACAAATGTTGATCCACTGGCATGTAATTTATTTCAATTGTTTGCATAATCACAAGATGGCTGGTGTGCGTACTTTTAAAATCTCGTTTTTACTTCTAGTGTTCTAATCATGCGATTGAAGTTTGAATACCACACGTACACAATAATCTTAATGTAATAGTACAAAAATAAAAATCCATCCTGGCGACCATATGAAATATTTAGACGGTTCTCAATATCTACGAATCTGTTACAGCAATTAAACTGAAATTTTGTATGTTGATAGAGACAATTAACATGAGCAGGATTTATGAAAATAGGCTGTATAGTTCTTCACGGAACTACTTGTTTTAAACCCGGACGAGGTGTATCAAATATATCTTCAGTTTAATTTGTACCTGTCTGTCCATTTGCTCGTTATAGGTTCCGCATTGAAGCAGCTACAAACTCTGGTGAGCCGAACATGTCCTTGGACACTCCCGGCAATAAAAAAGAAGGAAGGAAGATTGTAGTTTTACGTGACCGTGAATCTTGTGATTTGAGCCACGGGACCTCCTTTTTACGTGGAATCCGAACCACAGGACATGGCATTTCACTTCGAAAATCTCACATGCATTGACCGGGAATCGAACCCGGACTGCCTTGGTGAGAGGCATACAGCTAGACCACTGAGCCACCACGCCCCTTCCCGGCAATAAGAGTCATACGCTAAATAAATACATAAATAAATAAATAAATAAATAAATAAATAAATAAATAAATGTAAAAAAATATTAATAATTAATATGTATCACAATCTGTACTAGTTTTTGCCGTCAGATGCATGCGACATGTCACAAATGATATACAGTACTGTTTGTAGAAAGTGAAAGAACAAGAGTTGTGACCACATTGTACTTTATATCACAGATTAGGGACATGGCAATACATTACTGATTAGAAGGATAGTCCGGTACATGAACGTTGACGGTCGATTTTCAGTACGGCGTCGCACCACCACGAGCTGCACTCAGTCACTAAACGACGTGGCATGGAATCATACAGCACTTGAATACGCTGCTCGGGAATACCGTCCCACTCGGTTTGCAGACGCATCCACACAGCATCAACAGTGGCGGCAGGTGGACCTGAACGAACAAGTTGCCGACCGACCATATCCCAGGCATGTTCGATGGGTGACATGTCAGGCCAGGGAAGTAGAGGTATCCGTCGTTCTGCGAAGAAGGCTTGCACATTCCTCGCCACATGCGGGGGGGGATTGTCCTGCTGAAATATGGCCTGTGGAACGGCCTGCAAGAGGGGCAGTGCGGTCGTCTCGCGCTGTGGTCACATTGCGTCGTCCTGTACCCTGTCGTCGCTATGTACGGTCCTCCTCTCTCACTAGATCCAGATACGCCTTACTGTTGATGCAGCGTGCCCTGCACGATCCGCAATGTCCCGGAACGGCACACCCACCTCCCGGAGCCCAAGCATTCTGCCCCGTTCAACCGCACTCACATGCTGATAGTCACCCTGTGATTTCGGCGGGGCATTGTTGCACTTGCTTACACGTTTCCACTTGGTATGACGGCCCCACGCCGACAGAGCTGTGCGGAACACTGACCTGTCCGGTCCCACGACAGGGGGCACTGGTGGGCCAAAGTGCACGTCTTCTCTTTGCGATTTCAATCACTTAGCATGGTACGGCAGGCCTACACGACCCCTGTTCTGGGAGTGTCTCCGACCATTTCTTCTGGGTGTTTCATTTTCTACAAACAGTACTGTATCAATAGTAATTAATAAATAAACTCAATTTCAAATAAACATTCTTTATTTTATTAACACGTTACAGTTCGTAATAGTGTTCATATATTTTGTTTCACAAACTACAAGAAATGAAACTCAATCTTAATTTACATATTTCACATAGGCCTACATTTAAAATCTATACTGTGTGATAATTACAATAAGATCACCAATTTCAAAGTTTCTTCACTATTTCCTTCTCCTCAAGCTACATATACTCAATGTTCGTGTTGCACATCCAGGAATGATGTAAGTTGTAAGCCTTTGAAAATCACATCATTTTGTGACTCGCTCTGTGAGTGTAGATGGGGAGGCTTTCTGGAAATCGATTTTGGTGTAAGACCATTGGAAGGAAGAAGGAAAGGAAATTGTCACCCCCTTTTGTAACTGGACTCTTGCAATTTCCATTGCTAGTGGAGTATATTGCTACGGCAATGGTAATAATTAATAACCGTGTTGACTGATAGAATTATCTTGTTAAAACCACCTAGTCAAAATGTAAAGAATCGTTTAATTATATTAATAATCGTACATGTTTCAGTATTTCATTGATACCTTCCTCAGCGTGATTGATATTGAATCTTAAAACTAGTTAACAAAGCCAAAAAGAAATGGATATCCTTACAAAAATGGCTTTAAATCAAAAATGGAAAAGCTTGCAAAGAATTAAATGCCATGTATTAAAATGATAGTAAAATGATGCTATTAAAATAAGAGATCTACCTTATAAACTGCCTACGTCAATACTCCAATAATTTCGATCGAAAACTGTAGTGACAGAAGATGTCGCTGTCAGAAGAATGAAGAAGCGCAAAGGATTTAGGTCAAATTGTCGTCTCAAACGGAACAAAAAGTTTGTAATACAGTCCTCCAACCTTAAAAATTCAGTCGATTCCCAACTGGATTACAAAATTTTTGTTCCGTTTGAGACGACAATTTGACCTACATCCTTTGCGCTTCTTCATTCTTCTGACAGCGACATCTTCTGTCACTACAGTTTTCGATCGAAATTATTGGAGTATTGACGTAGGCAGTTTATAAGGTAGATCTCTTTTTTTAATAGCATCATTTTACTATCACTTTTTAATACATGGCATTTAATTATTTGCAAGCTTTTCCATTTTTGATTTAAAACAATTTTTGTAAGGATATCCATTTAGTTTTGGCTTTGTTAACTAGTTTTAAGATTTAATATCAATCACGCTGAGGAAGGTATCAATGAAATACCGAAACATGTACGATTATTAATATAATTAAACGTTTCTTTAGTGTTTGACTAGGCGGTTTTAACAAGATAATAGTATATTGCTACTACTACTACTCCTACTTCTACGATGGAAGTTTCGCCATGTTATTGCACGAGCAAATGGTACACAAACAATCGCCATAAGAATCCACACCCGTGGCTGCTTCAACGACGGAAGGAGTGTCAATGACGCATGCGCAGAGCGCCAAACCAAGATAGAGGGGCAGCAGACCGGCATGCCCGATATAATTCAAATACAACTCACGATGGCAGATGGCGTGTACTGATATCGTGGTCGCCAGTGCTGTTATCCGGTATGAATGGGCACGTGGGACTAGTGTGTCAGCCTACACACCGTGTATGGTGAAGCGGCCATGTCTCGTCAAATGGTCGGTTGCTGGTGTTGTGTGTTCAGTGAAGGACGGCAGAGTGTGGAGGATAAAGATCGAAGTAGGCGTTCCTCCACACCCACAAATGAAAACCGCATTGCTTGAGTACAGGGCATTGTGTTAGCGGACATGCACATAACTAGAGTGGTTTCTTCAAACTGATTGCACGCTACGACAAGTGTCTCAATGTCGGTTGTAACTATGTCTAGGAATAGTGCATGGTGTATATTTCACGATGCCATGCTGTATGTCATTTCGTCAGTAAAGTGACCCTGGGAAATAATTGACGAAACTTATTTTTGGAACTTTCCTTGTACTTAAAAAGAGAAAATGTTGAGAGTGAATCTTTGCTGAAAGGGTTGGAATATCCATTGTATTGTTTGCTTGGCTTGGCATAATGCAGGTAATAATAATAATAATATCGTATGGCCTCGGGTGCCGGGTGCAAGCTTTATTATTTCACACCCAGAGGGTAGCTTGCATGTCGAATGTCGTTGTTCCTTGAAGCACTATGAAAGTCAAGGAGGTTAGATATCTAAGCTCCTTGGACACTATAGCGCTTTCTAGTAGAGAAATAAGGAACTTTGTGTTGGCGGAAACTGCCGAGATTAATTTTGCCATTATGGACACGGCCTACTGAATTCAAATGGGTTCTCTAACATGCCAACATCGTATGACATGCGTATCGTATTCTTGCCGCCTTTCAAAAATCACTTACCACGGCCAGGAGCGAACCTGCAAGCTTGGGGGTTAGTAGTTCGACACGTTAACCACTCACCCACCGTGGCAAGCTACAATGCAGGTGATAAACGTGAATTCAATGTCTTTAAGGGAAGACTCGACTGAGTTTTTAATACAAAATGGTCCGAAAATCTAAATTGAGAGTTACTTTTACACAAAATGAGCTCTTTCTTAAATATTCATATCTTAGTATTCAAAATGTTGTTAATGCAACAGTTTATGCCTGATTGTCTTCATACTTAGTATGCCTACAGTTCCCTGGGAGATGCATAAAAGTTGGTATCCATTTTGAAAAATAATTATATATAGTATGACGGAGATATGTTGAGTCAAATATCGAAGTTTGAGAGTTTCTAAAAATAAATGGTAAGAGTGAGAAAAAAGATACTTTTATAACATCAATTTTCAAATTTTGAAATAATAATACCAATTATTATTCACGTAGGCCTAATAACTATCATAAAAAAGCTTCAAATTAAAAACTCTAAACCTGGTACCCAAGGGAAGTTTTGAAATGATGGCATTTTTTTTAATGTGTTATAAATCTGAAACCGTGTTACCAAATTGTTCCAAATTTGAGAATAATCTTAATTTTGCTAACATACATTAACTCGCAAAATAAGGTGAATATCAGAAGAAAATTGCAGGGTTTACAAAACTCAGTAACCCCGTAAAGGAAGTTGGCTTCTTGAAATAAAGCTCCGATATCTCTGTTTTTCTGCAGTGCATTTCTCTTTCCCGGAGAGACTGTATTTTATTTTATTTTTTGTGGTCTTGCACGTGCAGAATGAAAGTTTGTTTTTGAAAACCAATATCACGGGAAGGTAACCCTGACCGCACCTGCCATATAACACACCTGCCAATGTGCCCGACTGCGCATGCGTAATGGAGAACAATTGGAGTGCATTATTCAGAGGGCGCATTGCGGAGCTGAGCCGCATTGGGAATGTCAGAAGAATATGTGCTAGATAATGCACATTCTCACACCCCGAGGAGAATGAAAGTAATATAGTGAATGATCACAGGGCACACTCCTGTGTGGAATATAAAACTCATCCAGGTGAAATATCGGTTTAGTCATACGACACGCATGTCATACGATGTTGGCATGTCAAAGAACTCATTTGAATTCAGTAGGCCGTGTTCATAATGGCAAAATTAATCTCGGGATTTTTCGCCAACACAAAGTTCCTCATTTCTCTACTAGAAAGCGCTATAGTGTTCAAGGAGCTTAGATATCTAACCTCCTTGACTTTCATAGTGATTCAAGGAACAACGAAATTCGACATGCAAGCTACCCTCTGGGTGTCAAATTAAAAAGCTTGCACCCAGCACCCGAGGCCATACGATATTATTATTATCGGTTTAGTCCATGGAATATAGTAATTGTTGTAGGTTCTTTTAATGGCTGGCTAGTCATCCCCGTATACTTGTGTTGAATTTATCTCATAACCACGGTAATAAGTTATGGGGGTTGCCCAGGAATTGAAATAAGTTACCATCCCAGCATTATCCTGGAGATAGTGTGGAAAACCCCGCGTAAATAGCACACTAAGGATGGCCGCTCCAATCACTGAGATTCCAACTTTCGACCCCCTGGTTTTCTGTAGCTGCCAGCTGTCCATCGTAGCCATGGTTTAGAAATACACAAGTTTACTCTGTTTTCCTGCGTGTGCAAGATCTTGTGTTCCCTTGCTGGTGTAGCGGCTAGCATTTTTGGCTGTCATCCTGGAGGTCCGAGTTTCGATTCCCGGCTCTGCCAAGAAATTTAATTCTGGTGTGAGGGCTGGAACAGGGTACACTCAGCCTAGTGAGTCAAAACTGAGAAAAGGAGGGTTCGATTCCCACCTCAACTATCCTGGGAGTGGATATCCGTGGCTTCCAACTTCTACTCCAGGTAAATGCCGGGACGGTTCCTAACTTATGGTCACAGTCACTTCCTTGCCAATCCTTATCTGAAGTACAAATACACAGACTAATGTAGCTATCACAATAACACAGGTTATCAGACAAAAAATCCACACTCAACCAAGTACACGGGGCTGAATGATCACGATGTCCAATCCTTTCAAACGGAACAAACACAAAGCTGCGTTACGACCACTTTGTGATGTAGTACCTAGCACATTTCGTTGTCACCCCAGGGGTCCGAATTCGACCCTCAGTTCTGCCAAGAAAGGTGTCTCTCGTCTGAGGGTTGAAGAGGTGTTCAGTCAGCCTCTTGAAGCAAATCTAAGAGGAAGTGGCTTTGGTTCCAACCTCGGCCATCCTATGAGTATGATTCTATGGTTTCCCACGTCTACTCCATGCAAATGCCCATATGGTTCTAACTTAAGGCCACGGCTGCCTTCTTTCCAGGCACAACGATAACACATAATGTGAGACAACTTATACACACACCCAAGTACACAGGAACGAAATAAGCACATTACCCAATCTCCAACAACAGCATATAGCATTGCCGAATGTGTTGCTGCACGTTATTTGTACGGGTGCATGACATTTCAACATAATCGCCGATATTGTGGCACTAAGCACTCGTGGAATTACAGGCTTAGCATATAAAACAGGTGTGTGGACTCCCACTCAGTAAATTAAACAATATTATCGCCCCAACCGGGTATTTTTTTACATTACCTAATTGCTGTGGTAGTTGTTTTTTCAGTTGCAATTCTCACATTTAACTCGTTGGTGCAAGGGCTCCGTTAATATGAGGTTATACTTAACTACATTTAGTGCAGAGCCTGATTACTATTAGTTTCGTTTAATTGTTATTGATTGGTTTAGCTCAGCGCGTTAACTAACGAAGCCAGGCTAATCCAAACTTGGGATATGAGGAGGTCGCGTCGACTGAATAAAATTAGTTCCCTTCATTTCCCAATTTCAGCTAGAACGCAAATAATGTTATGATATATTGTCATAAGCCACGGACACTTCCTCCCAACTTCCTTCCCAGTTTCGTTCATATTAATCTTTCATTTCCTGATGATATTGATGTCTTAAAGGGCCGTAGGAACATTTGCTCTTAATACACTCTACTTTCCTGTTCCCCAGCCTTGAAGTGGAAACAATACGTAAAATGCAGTATTATATGATATTATATTTACGAATATATAAATATATATCTAAATATCCCTACGTTTTGAGTTTCGATCGTAAGTCAATCCATACGTCCACACAATATATTGAAAATAGTCCATAATTCCTACTCTTGGTAACACTCGTGAAATTTTTGAAAGCTTCAAAAGACATAGTTTAATAAATTGCTGTGATATCTGGATAATGGAGCTGATGCTCTCGATGTTTCATCTCCTCACAGTCAAATTATTCCAATAGAAGCATTTGTTTTTTAACACAGAATTTAAGAACTTGAAACAGTCTGTGACAACGTAATTTTAAAGGTTGTAAACTAGTAAATTTATTGGTGATGATTTATATGGTGTTCTTGTTTCTCTTTATTGGTATAATACTATTTACATGAACATTTGTCACAGAGATTGCTTGTCGTATAAATGACGTGACATCACATCACACATGAAGGAGCCTTGCTCTATATTCTGTGCAGCTTCATCACGTGTCGCTGTATAGCTCTATAGACGGAAGATAATCCAAGGATCATTATGTGGTATACATGTTGTGAGGTTACATGATATCATTCTGTCACGAATTGACTTTCACAATCACACTAGGCATTTTGTGTATGATATATTACTACGCATCAATCATTCCAAATCTGAAATCAGTTTTCTTATGTATGCTCTAGTTTTGATGCATTTCATATTTGTATGTTTAATGTTGCAAGTACAGTATGCCTTCCTTCGGAGGGGAAGTAAAGCCGGCGGTCCCATGTCATAGATTTATGGCATGATACAGATCCTTCTCCGGTTGAGTTAGCCGTGATCGTTACGGCATGGCTGCTGGCAGTCGCTCACATCCGGAAGGTGAGGAGGTTCGAATCCCCCCGCCGGCAACCTTGAAGATGGTCTTCTGTGGTTTCCCATCTTCCTTCCAGGCAAATGCCAGGGTTGGTCCCTAACTATAGGCCACAGCCGCTACCTTCCAATTCCTCGTCCTTACATTCAAACTTTCCTCCCCAGACAACACTCCACACGTGACGGTACTTGTAGCTCACTCATTGGGTGTCCGCCTCGAAGCAGCTACAAAAACTGGTGTGCCAAACATGTCCTCGGACACTCCCGGCGCTCAATGCCATACGCTAAAAAAAACAGAACCTTCCACTAATTACACTTGTGTGAAGCTAAATTATAGGTTATATTTGACTAACGCTCTTAGGCTCCAACGTTCGTCACCAGGAGCCGACTGCGGTGGCATCTAGTAACAAAGTTCAGAACTAGTTGGTCATTGACGGTGGCGTTTGGTAGCAAAAGTTGGAACTTACTTGAATTAAATACAGATAACACACACTAATACAGCCAGCAACATTAACACCGGTTATCAGACAGATTCTACACACACGCAAAGTACATGGGGCTACATGACTGCGTTGTCGCAGCCCCTAAACTGAGGAACCAACCAACCAATGTTGCAGGTAAAGACACCCAACCGATATCCATTATCTTACATCTATACTGTACCGGTATGTACTATTTTAAGAGAAAAGTACGTAGCCTTTATATTGAATTGTATTTTGTCCTCGAAATAAGTGCTTTCATTTTGTTTTATTTTAACACTGTAGATATATTGTGATGCAATTGAATGTTTTAGTGCATACATCTCCTGTATATAATTTCACTAAGAATTGCAGACGGTTCGGAACTTATATTAAGGATACTACATAACGGAATAACATAAATGAACACTCATTAGAAGAGTTAGGATCCAGGGCGTTCTGAAAAATTATAAAATCAATATTCCATGACTCCCAAGTATTAATTAAACTGACATAAATAATGCAAGTTAAGCAAAGTTTCTCTTTCATCCGCCAGGAGGTACCCAGCGCTTTAGTTATGAAATGGCTGGCTGTCTCCTTATACCAGCAAAATATTCATAAATGAAGATAAATGTGTGTCATCTTCATAGCAGCACAGTTACTAGGCAGGTTTTGCACGATATTACCAAAAGCTAGTGCTCAGTGACGTTACATGGCGTATCTGAAGGTTATACGTGCTATGAAGGTACGTTACGTAGGTCATGTAATGCCGAGTAATGGTGTTTTTATATTAGGATCCTTTTTGTAACAAATACAGGGCTTACAACAGGGTAATATTGGTTTAGTTACGGACTTGGATATTGGCATTTCAGCCTCGTAGAAGTTCTACATTTATCCGCCTACAGTGCTCCGGCTATCACATGGCCTTATTCATAATTTCCAAAGCAGAGGCTATACCCATCTTGGTTTGCGCGAGTAAATATAGTTATTACATCTATACAGGTAAGCACACTTTGGAGGTCAATTGATCAATTCGGGTTGCTATGTTTTGAATTATGCTCAGTTTCACTTAAATACGTTTCCTATGACAACTCACTCACTTTTTCTTTTTTTTTTGATTTCTTTTCGCATTTCATTGCTCTTACGGTAAAGGGTGAAAGCCTCACTCGGGCTCACTAGTAGATAACATTCTCAAGTGTGCAAAATTAATTTGTTGAACTAAATATTGTTTAATACTGACAAATTTACATTGAGATCAAAACTATAGCTTATAGAGAAGAGTTGAGATCAACACACTCGAGTAGCAAATGCTGTTATGAATATAGCAAATTACTGTTCCTTGGTGTTACTATTCATGGTGGGGAAATAAACAACGTTGAAACACTAATACTTTCCCCTTTTCACAATCAGGCAAATGCAAATTTCCTTCTACAATTCCTTCCATGACCCATCCTAAAAATAAAATAGATGGCCATTGGCTGCATTAATAAATAAACAAGTAGTTCCCGTGAAGAACTACACAGTCTATTTTCATATATCCTACTTATGTTAATTGCCACTATCAACATACAAATTGTCCGTTGGATTGCTGTAATAGATTCGTAGATATTGAGAACCGACTAAATATTTCGGATGGTCACCTTGTTGGATTTTATATATATAGGTCCTAGAGTTATGAACTGTTACATGAAGATTATTGGGTACGTGTAGCATTCAAACTTCAATCGCATGATTAGAACACACGAAGTTTCGCACAGCTGCCATCTTGTGGTTATGGAAACAATTGAAATAAATTAGATGCCAGTGGATTAACATTAGTGTAAGGATTTACTGTACCAAGTTACACAGCACTCGGTTAAATTGCGAGAAACGTCCATGTGAATATGTATACTTCGCGTCGCCGCCATGTTGGATTTGTTATCACCAGAGTATTGAAAGTCCTATAGGTGAACTTTTGTTCATAACCCCTATGAATATAAAAAATCAGTTTGATTGCTATAATAGATTCGTAGATATTCAGAGCCGTCTAAATATATTGGATTGTTAAATGTAAAGGCCATAGAGTCATGTACCATTAAAGGAAAATTATTGCGTAGGTTCATTATTCAAACTTTCACTTCGATCGCATGATTACGACACAAGAAATAAAAACTTGATTTTAAAATTCGCACAGCTGCCATCTTGAGGTTATGTAAACAATTGAACTAAATTAGATACCAGTGCATTACAATGTGTATAAACATTTTCTGTACCAAGTTTCATTGCGGTTGGAACATTAAATCGCGAGAAAGGTCTATTTAAAATTTCCAAATTCGCTTGGCCGCCATGTTCGTTTTGTAGTTAACCGGTTTTTGAAAGTCTTATAGATGAACTTCCAGTAGTGCCCTCTATCTCTGTACAAAATGTCAGGGTGATACCTCTAATAGTTTCAGAGATATAGAATGCCGGTGAAATATTTCGCACAGCCACCATCTTGTGGTTATGTAAACAATTGAACGAAGTTAGAAGTCGATGCATTATAATGTGTATAAACATGTACTGTACCAAGTTTTATTGCGTTTGGTTGGTAACTCGTGAGAAACGTCCATTTAAAAGTCGCAAATTCGCTTGGACGCCATGTTGGTTTTGTAGTTACCAGTTTTTCAAACGTCACATAGGTAAACTTCTAGTAGTTCCCTTTATCACCGTAAAAAAATCCAGAGTGATATCGGTAATAGTTTCGGAGATATTGAATGCTGGTGAAATATTTCGCAAAGCCACCATGTTGGATTGGTGAGACGTAACAAAATGTGGAAGGCACGGTCGGGGTCGTCCGGAATAGTGCTATGAACTTACCGAGTTTCATTGAAATTGCTCCAGCCATTTAGAAGTTATTAGGGACACACACACACGCACACGGACAAAAGGTGGTCTCATATGCCTATGTTTTCAAAATTGAAAATAGGCTATAAATATTAAAATGCATTTAAAACAAAAGTGCAGAACTTAGAGATTGGATCATGCGTTATGAACAGGGTTTAGACAGCACTGTTAACATGTTAACAGCACTATTGAGTGCTTGGTTAGAATGAAGACTGCCCGGACGTACTTTGCATGCAAAATAAAAATATCACTGAACAATTTTGCTGCATATAATTATGTACTTGAAACATAGCAATATCTTTAGAACATAGGTACCTATGGATCGGCTAAATCTGGCCGCACTGGCACGTTGGTGTATGTGGTTAAATGTACCTGCTCAAACAGCAGGAGATTTGGGTTTCAATCCTGACTGTGGTCATAGTTTTAAGTCTTACTCAACAGTTATGTATTTATTTTATAGTACACTTAATGTTTTCTTCAACTTGAAGAATAGTAATTCATAAACGAACTCCAGTGAATCGATTGAAACTATTTCATATCCATGTATTTGGCTGCGTATTGTCTTGAAAACTACCTGAATGGAAAAAAAACCATATACCATCATTTTGGAAGCCTTTATAGGGAAGTGAAAGGCTGCTTGAGCGTTTAGCTCTCACAGTAAAGGAACGCAGGTGCGCTTAATAAGAAGGGAGGTAGCGCGCAGTTTGCTACCCCTGTGGGGTCTTTGAGCATGGACACCAAGAGCCCACTGATGAGCCTATCTTGGTGTCCCTAGGTGAGTCCCCACACAAGACACGGCAATAAACCTAGAGAAATTGCTGAGTTAAAATTTACCATGTTAGGAATTGTTCGATATTTGCCTTATTTATTAATAGATAACTTTTAAAATATATCAATAGAAAATTAAGAATATCTAATCAAATTTTTGAATATATATTCAATCGTTGGTACATGAGGTCTTTACTGAGGTCTTCTTCATCAGCCAAATTGCTTAAATGTAATTCTTAAAACGTGTATGATCCCACGTGCATTAACCATAATGTTGAGATGACAGTCGTGTCATCAAGCCTCGCAATCTTCACGCACACAGTTTTAGATGCACCAACTTCATCGTTTCTGTTAGTGAAATACTTTGCGCTATGCCAGCACTCGAAGAATTTATGAATAAGGAACGTTGATGTAAATGAAAATTGTAAGGTTATGCATTTCGTTTTATGAATAACTGTTAAACTAATTTTAAGAATTAGATAGAAGCAATTTGATTGATGAAAACCTCAATGAAAGGATGAATCATTTACCAACGATTGAATCGATATTCAAACATTTGAATAGATGTTCTTAATTTTGTATTGACAGGCGTTATATTTTAAAATTTCCATCAATGGCAATTAGGTAAGCATTGTTGATATTGTAAATTCTTCGTTTTGACATGGGACTGATTAACCTATATACCGCACAGTAAATTGAATAGTAAAATGGTTGCATATAGGTTCTTTACAATGGGTCAGAGGTCTGACATCTGACAGCGTTATGTGAAGTCCACACGTCTAGTGTTTTATAGTCGCTCATTGCCTGCCACTAATACGGCACCTTTGTGATCACAAGGGAAATTTACTGGTTCAAGCTACTTCCAGACTAATAGGCTGTGGGAATTGAGCTTCGTTTCAGTGTCAAGGTTGCGCTTTGGCTTTCTATTGGATTACTTGTATCCCACGGTTTCATTGGACGTTACTACTGTAGTTCCAATACAATGTACACCGTATATTGCAACTGCACGAGAACATCACCCATTTTAAAAATATACTGTATGCCATATCAAAGAGTGTTGTTGATTCATCGTGGTCATTTAGTGCCGTGTACTTGGGTGTGTCTGGGGTTTCGTCTTATAACCTGTGTTACTGTGATGTCTGTAGTAGCTTGTGTATTTGTAAATGAGGCTAGGATTGGGTAAAGGGTAGCTGTGACCTTCAGTTAGGAACCATCCAAGCATTTGACTGCAGTACAGGTGGGAAACCATGGAAAACCACTTCTGGTATGCCTGAGCTGGGAATAGAACCCACCTCTTCTCAGTATCCCTCACGAGCTTGAATGTACCCTATTCTAGCTCTCAGACTAGAATTAAATTTATTTGCAATGCTAGGAATTGTGCCCGCACCTCAGGGATGACAGCCTCTGTGCCACAAGGTGCTCCATTTTAAAGAGAAGCGAGACATGTTAATATTGTGAATGATATACAGTTTTGGAAAAGACTGGAGAAAAACTATCAGCGCTTGGAATCGAACTTGGGATCACCAAGCTTTAGTTTGCTATTGCTGTGATTTAACACGATCGTCTACGCTGCTTAGCAAGAATGTAGTTAGGAGAGCACATTGAATTTATTTATCTAACACGGTAAACTGAAATAGGCTATTTGAACTGTAGAAGTAATCCCATCTTACCTATTAAGTATTTGAACTGTCACGTGTATGTGTGAAGGAGAAGACATCCAAGGGCGTGCTTTATAGGGATGACGGAGAACGTGCCACCGCGGGGAATTTCAGTGTCGTGCTGGGCTCGATGGTAATCCAGAGCTTCAAGTCAGGTTTAAAAATGTGTAGCCATAATCCAGTAATTAAGTTTGTATTTTAAATATAAAGTGCTCCTCTTGGACGTACAAGTTGAGTTCTTCTTTACCCCGTCCTCAAGAGAGTCAGCCTTATTCTTTAATCACGAGCTCTACTGTGTTATCCTCTCTCGCCACTTTCAGATGGAGTCGTGCTATCTCACTCCCTGCTTCGTGAGGACAATATCGGTCAAGCTGGATGCAGTGCCCTAACAATAAGATGTAGCATAGTTTGTTGATGTTAGTAAAAACCATCAATTAAAAGAAGTACTGTCCCGTAAAAGACACGAGTTCGAGAATAATTTATATTTTATAGGTAATTCATGTTAATAGTAAACAAACTTACAACAGCACAGTAGCAAGCTCGCACACTGATTGTAGACCCATACCGTCAAATCCAGTTGTGGTTCCAAACTCACTCAGTCAACATTCAACGCCGAGGTCAAGCAAACAAACAAGAAATCAAAAAGACTAACTAACAAGCCAGACAAGCAAACTAACTTAAAAGAATTAAAAAACTGACTAACAAACATGCAAAATTAACTAGCTAATAAACAAGTTAACTAATAAACAAGCAAGCGAGCAAACTAACAAACGAACAAACAAGCAAACTAACTGACAAACAAGTACACTAACAAACAAGCAAACAAACTCACAAACAAACGAGCAAACTAAGTAACAAACAAATAAGCAAACTAACTAACAAAACAGCAAACAAGCGAACTAACTAACAAACAAGCGAACAAACAAGCAAATTAACTAGCAAACTAAAATGACACAGCTTGGCATATCGGAAACCTTCTGTAGAAGGCAATACTGTGGCATTTGACATTATCTTTTCTTGATGCAAGCTGCTGTTTTGCTTGAGTGATGTTTATAATAATAATAATAATAATAATAATAATATCACCATGCAGAAGGCCGTCATCTTGGAGACCTGTTCCATTGTTCGCTCGTTTCTCAATGTGCCACCTTAAGAGAATTAGCCATACCGTCTTGCAAACAAGCCGATGATATGTTGATATGTCCCACTTATGTGGTGAAATGAATGTAGAAATAATAATAATAATAATCCTGTGGGGGTTTCAGCATGTTCCCCTATCGGGCGCGTCCCAGGTGGCGGATAGGGAGGCTCGCCGGACTTGTCCGGAGGGTTTGAGGGAAATAAAATACCTCTCGCGGACCAAAAACAGGCACATCTTGACAACATCTTCAACAACCTCTGAAGCTCACTACTTCAGTTGTAACCATGACACCGACATAGATCGATGTCCCCACTACTTTAAACTTGTTAGCATGATGGAAACAACCTACAATATAACTACCCCAGGCCCTAGTAGACATACTAATTATTTTTCTCGGTCATCGGATTCTGGGGGACCGAGAACATCATGCGGGAATGTATCGGAGCTTCCCAAATCTCTTCGCCCAAAATGCAAAACTTTCATTGGTAGCTTAAACATCAACACACTTCGGAAAACTGGCAAGTTAAAACAATTAACAGACATGTTGGATAACTTCAACATCCACATTTTAGCACTACATGAAACCAGATACACGGATGAAATTCATTTTGTATCAGGAAATTATAGAATTTATAAAGGCAAGACAGCAATCTCGCTCCATATGAAGCCACTACAATTTGGCACTGGATTCGCTGTCAGAAAAAACATTATAAACTCAGTGCTTAACTTTTCCTCGCCTTCTGAAAGAATTTCAACACTATCCGTTAAATCAGGAAACAAAGCTTATACGCTTATTAATGCGCATGGACCCACCAACAACTACAATCGTAAAGATCCACAAAAGGTAGAAGACTTCTGGGAACTGCTGGAAGAAACTACAGCCATCATTCCAAATCATCACATAAAAATCCTCTTGGGAGATTTTAATGCCCAAATTGGTAGAGAAAGGAAATTCAGGACCATTGTAGGACTATATAGAACTATAGAACTAATAAAAATGGAGAAAGATTACTTGATTTTTGCAACACTTTTGATCTCAAACTAATGTCAACACATTTCCTGACACTTCCACACAAGAAAAAGACGTGGAGATCCCCTAATTTTCACTTAGGAGAATTTCAAATAGATCATGTGGCTATTTCCAAAAAGAATCAAAAAGAAATTATGAATGTCAAAGTCAAGAAAGGAGTCATTGACTCTGACCACCATCTATCCTTAATCAAGGTAAAATTTCAATCAAACAGGTCCAAACCAAAAATAACAAAAAATCTGCGCGTCGATCCAGAATTTCTTAAACAGAACGCCAGTACTTTCCAAGAAAGTATCCCTACTCACGATTCTTCTGGCTGGTTAGAACTCAAAGATATACTTTTGAAAGCTTCTCAAAACATTGGCACACCGCCCAGGAAACGCAAGCATAGGTGGTGGAACGTAACCTGTGACAAGGCTATAAACTTCAGAATTAAAGCCTGGCAGAATTGGAATTCTCACAAAACGGAACAAAATTGGCACGAATTCACCAAAGTACAGAAACAAACCTCTAAAATCATCAGATCTGAAAAACGCAAGTACGATCACTACAGATTGGCTGAAATTGAACAAGATTTTACTAAAAACAATACACGAAACTTCTATAAAACATCCAGAGAAGAATTATCAAATTATCAGGCACCCAGTCTTTGCTTCAAACGCCCGGATGGGACATTGGAAACAAATAATCAAGAAAATTGCAAACTTCTAGCAGATTATTTCAAGGATCTTTTAAACTGTGAATCCCCTAAAGAACAACTCATCTTTAAAAAAAAAAAAGCATCCAACCAAGATTCAGAACCCCCCAACATTGGAAGAAATTAAAGAAATAATCCATGGACTCAAAAATAATAAAGCCCCAGGGGAAGATGGTATAATTGCCGAAATGCTGAAGATAGGTGGTGAGAACGTAGCCCGGAAAATCCACTCAATTCTTGAGAACATCTGGATCACCGAAGAAATACCTGAGGATTGGAAATGTGCGCTAATCCATCCACTGCACAAGAAAGGGGATAAAACCAACATCAATAATTATAGAGGAATTTCCTTGATACCAGTTATTTATAAAATTTTCTCCAAAGCCCTGCTCACTAGACTTGAGAAACAAACAGACCGTCTGATTGGAGAATACCAGGCAGGTTTCCGAAAAGGAAGATCATGTACGGAACAAATTCTTAATCTCAAAACTATCCTACAAATGCGCAAAACCAGACCGACAGTCATTATCTTTGTAGATTTCAGAAAAGCATATGACTCTATAGATCGTCAAACACTTTTCAATACTCTAGAAGAATTTCAAGTGGATAGAAAAACAAGAGAATTAATCAGACAAACACTAACTGGCACTACGTCAAAAGTTAAATTCCTCGGCGAAATATCTGAGCCTTTTGCAATTAACACTGGGGTCCGCCAAGGAGACAGATTATCTCCGTTACTGTTTAACCTCGTACTTGAGAAGATAATCAGGACCTGGGAAAAGGAAACTAAGGGAATAACCCTTAGCAGACTACTCAAAGATAGAATTCATGTACATTGTTTGGCCTTTGCTGATGACATAGCAATCCTTTCTAATAACAGGCAAGAAGCAATTCATTCCATTGAGAAATTACATGAAATTGCCATCAAAACGGGACTTCAAATTTCTTATGAGAAAACTCAGTACATGGAAGGAGCCTCACGATACTTAGACGGACAACCTATGAGAACTAAATTCGGCAAAATCTTTCAAGTGAACGAATTCAAATATCTGGGAGAAATTATTCAGCCCTCTGGTTTAAACCGTGAAGCAAATAAAGAGAGAATTTCCAAATTACAGAAAGCTTACAGAATCACTTGGAATAGGTATAACAAGAAATCAATATCTCGGAAAGCAAAACTTAGACATTATAATACAGTAATCAAACCGGAGGCGTTATATGCATCAGAAACCTTAATCATTGGTGGCAAATCTTTAACCAAAGAGATTGAAAAAAAAAAGAAAGGAAAATTTTACAAAAAAATTTTGGCCCAGTTTTTATAGAGGGAATCTGGAGGAAAAAGTCATCCCAGGAAATATATCGCCAATGTGAAAAAATGTCTCATACTTTTCGGAAAAGACGATTGAAATTTTACGGGCACATTATCAGAATGAACAATGGCAGATTGACTAAAAGAATTCTCAACTTGGCCCTCTCACTAAAAACCAAGAACAGCTGGCTACGTGAAATTGAAACAGATCTCCAGGAAATCAACATTTCAGACAATATTATACAGGACAGATGCAAATTCAGAACCCTAATCGACAATCACCAATTTGAAGACAAACCCAACACTAGGGCCACCATAACTTGGACAGAAGACCAAAGAAAGGCGCTCAGCGAGAGGATGAAGAGATTTTGGAAGAAAAAGAAGGCCAACACATCAGCTAAACCGGTTCAACCGTGCTCCTGAGTCGGGCATAACGATGCAAGAATAATAATAATAATAATACCACCAGATTTACATCCATTTTAACTACTGTGGCTTTTAGAGACCCCGGGGTACCGAAAATTTTTCTCCGAAGGGGATCCAGTGAATCTACTGACACGGCTCCCTCACATTTATGCACCCTCAAATGCCAACTGACAGCGCCAGGATTCCATGATGATAATAATAATAATGTTAATTGGTGTTTTTGTGGGCCTATTCGAGTGACATTTCCATGCTGACAGATCCCGACCTGCAGTAAGTTCCGCATTGTTCAATGGCACTCGTCACTTGCCGGAGATGTAAAGTACAGCACGACAAAAATCATCGCGATCTCCAGCTCTAGAAATTGATATCAACCTTATTAATTATTAAATGGGCTATTTTGTTTCGAGTAGGACTTCATAGCATGTTCATGATACAATATTCCCTTGCACTTGTACAATAAGCAGTCAAATGAAAACTGCTCAGTCGCAAACAAGTGCCATTGAATTACCTCAAATTAAACTCCATAACTGTTAATAGCCCACATGTATCCACCTGGGATTCTTCTAAAATTCTTTAGACCGTTAAGGCACGTACGGAATCCTAACCACACGCATTCACTCTCGTCCTTGCTACTTACTACAATAACACTAATTTTGGAGCACAAACATTGTCTAGAGGCCTAATGAATATCTAAGGCTTCAGGAACACAAATAGCGCTGAAACAGTTCATTCATCTATAAGACCGATCTTAATTTTCTAATTTCCTGACGGGCACAGCTGGCTCAGTAATCAAGCTTCATTCCTCTTACCAGGGCGACCGGGTTAGATTTCCGACTAATGGATGTGATATTTTCTAAATAAAATGTCACGTTCTGCGGTTCGGATTCCACGTTAAAATAATGCCCCATGACTCATGATCGCGAGATTAATATTCACGTAAAACTCAAAGGCTACTTGCTTTTAATTGCATATTTTCAATCAAAGTGTTTACATAAGATAGAGCTCAATCAATGACAAGCTCTATAAAGACAGTCAGAGATAAAACAGATATCAAGTGCTTCCTCAGTGGGAGTGGTAGGATTATACTTCTATATACCCCCAAGATCTCGTATCATATTTGAGATTATAGGACAAAATGAATTCAACCTGTCCCACAGGTCACCCATTGGACTTCCGGTTTATCTACCACATGTCAGCAAAACGGGACGCCAGAATTGGAAAGGTGATATATTAAATAGCTACAACTCAAATGATCTACACCAGTTAGATAAGGTCATACAATTCTCATTATTGTTATTATTATTGTGATCACATTCAATTCACCACATAAGTGGGACAAATCAACATATAGTCTGCTTGTTTGCAAGACGGTATGACAACTTATTTTAGGGTGGCACATTGAGAAAAAATTCCTGATGATAATTAATAAATGTAAAACAAAAATATTGGAATGCAGTCGCAATAAATCAGAAACCTCTATGGACATCAAATTGGCAGGGGAAAAACTAGAGGAAGTAGGAGACTTCTGTTACTTAGGAAGCAAAATAACCAGTGATGGAAAAAGCAAAGAGGATATAAGAAGTAGGTTGGTTCAGGCAAGGAAAGCATTTCTACAGAAAAGGAATCTGTTGACATCGAATATAGATTTAGGTACTAGGAAGATATTTTTGAAAACCTTTGTCTGGAGTGTCGCACTCTATGGAAGTGGTGCAGCAGAAAAGAGGAGAATTGAAGCGTTTGAAATGTGGTGTTACAGGAGAATGATGATCAGATGGGTAGATAGGGTTACAAACGAAGAGGTATTAAGACGAGTGGTATAAGACAGATGTTTCTGGCGACTGCTAATGAAGAGAAGAGATAGGTTGGTAGGACACATACTAAGACACCCAGGAATAGCAAGCTTAGTTATGGAAGGAAGGGTCGAGGACAAGAACTGTAGGGGTAGACCAAGGTTAGAGTATGTTAAACAGATTGCCTCGGATGTAGGGTGTGGTAGCTATGTAGAGATGAAACGATTAGCTCAGGACAGGGAGGCATGGAGCGCTGCATCAAACCAGTCAAAACAGTGAAGACTCAAACAACAACAACATTGAGAAACTAGCGAACAATAGAACAGGTCTCCAAACTGACGGCCATCTGCATGGCGATATGTAGACCAGGATGTATTCCCAAAATTTCAAGATTTCGAGCCAATGATTTAGGGATGATGCCGGTAGAAGAAATGACTATGGGCAGAACCACTACACTTTCCTGTCTCCACATTTGCCGAATTTCCTCAGTCAAGGGCAGATATTGTGCGAGCTTCCCACAGCAGGTTTGTTGCAGATTATGGGAATTGGACACTGTGATATCAATTAGAAAGGTTATCTTCCGCACTTTGTCCACAAGAATGATATCTGGCAGGTTTGCTGGTATGGTTTTGTCAGTAATAACTGATCGGTCCCATAACAACTTGTGACTAGGATTTTCCAAAACGGCGTCAGAAACATACTGATAGTAAGGCAAAGTATTTTCAGATAATATAATAAGTGTTTTTGAGCAAGGTGCAGGTGCATTATTTTGGCCACTTGGTTGTGCCTTTTCATGTAATCAGTACAGGAGATTGCTTGGCAGCCATCCTCCTGTGATATATTGAATTGTTTCCGGTTCTAGTTGGCATCTTTGGCCTTTCACATCCTGAATATTTGCCTTAACTATATATTTAAGATATACTAGCATTACCTGTCGCGGCTTCGCCCGCGAATACACTAGTTGTAAAGAGTACACTTAGCAAAATCTCGATCATGAATGCTATGACTGATTTATCCTTGGTATGAATAATTAGACTTTATCAATTCAGCTACTGGTGCAGTGGTTAGGGGTTTGTCATTCCTTCATAGGTATATCAGAGCGAAGTTAGTTTTCTGGGAATATCACAGACACTGTTAATTTAAGGGCCTTTAAATGTGGTTTTCGGAGACCCTTTATAGTCGGGTGAAAAAGACCTTTCGTACCACACTCATTTGTTATTCCTTCATAGGTATATCAGAGCAAAGTTAGTTTTCTGGGAATATCACAGACACGTTAATTTAAGGGCCTTTAAATGTGGTTTTCGGAGACCCTTTATAGTCGGGTGAAAAAGACCTTTCGTACCACACTCACTCGTGAAAATTGCGTGAAAAAATTCTAGAGTGCCCCTTGACCCCCTTAAGCGCATTATACTGTATGTATTGATGAATTTTACAGCTTAATTTGGTTCAGTGATAACCTTATAACCGTCTGGAAACTTTGACAGTAATGTAATAATTGGAATTGCATTGAATAGATGGACCTGTGAGATTCTGTTACCATGGTTACCGTGTTGCATTCTTTCATTATTGCATTGTAAATATACATGTTTTAAGGTATTTATTTAATTGTGAGGCATTTAAAGAGTAAGTGAGTGCGTTTTGCTTACGCATTGGGTTATGCTGAACCTGTAGGTACCCCATATGTGTAGGTTGGTGTTAATGGTACCTTATTTTCGGTACATAACTGAATAATATGGGGAGGGATTTAAGATAGTGTTTTGTAGCCACAACTTGATGCTGGATTGCAACCATGAATCCTTCGGTCGCAGTGAATAGGTCCGCATAGGTAAACCAGCTGTTCGACGCATCAATGTCGACATGTTTCTGGCTTAGATCATACGGATGACGACCGTGCAGAGCTTTCTGCGTCCACTGTTGAAGCTTGATGGCTGAACATTCTTCATCAGTGGCTAACTATATATCCCTTACGTGAAGATCCAGCGGTGTGCACTTGTCATATGCCTTCACAGCAGCTTGATGTATGGGAGAGTCATGTCTGCCCAGAAAGTATCTCTGAAGGTTCCTCACTTGCCTTGCATGTAATTGGGTAATGTCCGTGAGCCCTCGTCCACCTCTTTGACGCGGGATTGTCAATCACTCAATAGCTGACTTAGGGTGGAGACATCTGTGTTTTGTTAAGATTGTATGTGTCCTAATTAGAATGTTCTGCAAGTCAGTCTGCGTCCATTTGATAATACCGAATGTGTATGTCAGAGCAGGAATGGCATAGGTGTTAATAGCCTTAAAGGTGTTCTTTCCATCCAACTTTGATTTTAAAATCTTGTTAATGCGTTGATTGTACATAGCCACAGTTGTATCTTTATTATTATTATTATTATTATTATTATCTTTAATTTCTCATAATTATGGTACAACTCGGTTTACAAGGTACGGATTTGATAATCAAATACCCTGTAAACCTATTACTGAGATAAAAATAACCTAACAATATGGCACGTATCCAGCAGCACTGCCTTCTGTATTCTGGAAATCAGGTGTTTTATTTTCAGTTCCTCCAAAGCCATTGCAACGTCTTTGGAACAACTCCCGTTTAAGAGATCACCACTGGCAAAATCCTTACGCATTTTAGTCCCCATAGTTTTCGCATTTCTTCCTCCAACGGTGCGTACTTGTTTGTCTTTTTAGCATGGGTAGTTTGCATATTTTGGCTAAGTGGGACAGCAACGTCTATCAAGTAGGCCTTTTGCTTTCTTTTATTGGGATAGACAATATCAGGTCGATTGACCAAGATTTTCTGGTCGGTTAAAATAGGTCTATCCCAATACATCTTATAATGCTCATTTTCAAGCACGTTGGCAGGCAGCTAAGTGTAGTACATGATGCTCGTATCCAGAAGTCCAGATTTTATAGCTAGCTCTTGATATAAGATCTTAGCAACATCATTGTGCCTCTTGGTATACTCTATGCCAGCTAGCGTAGAGCAGCCACCGATGATATGATCGATGGCTTCCAGCGCCGAGGTGCATCTACGACATCGATCATCTGCTATATTCTCTTTAAGGATGTGCTTTCTATAATTTTTTGTTGCAATGACACGATCCTGTATCGCAATTACAAAGACCTCAGTCCCACTGAAGAGCGAACTATGCTTCAACCATAAGTTCGACAATGATCGGTCCACATGATGTTGGCTGAGCATGTGAGGGTGTATACCATGCAGTTCTTTTCGTAACCATGCCACCTGGCGCTGTTCAAACGAAGTAACGTGCTCTTTTGTGTCATATTGCATGTCTGCAAGTCGTAGTGGTGTGAATCTCTTTATCATTTTCAACAATGACCTCATACAGAGGAGTACTTCTTGCCCCAAATAAGTACTGTCGCAGACGTTCCAGTTGCCTACTTTGGGCGATTGTGAGATCAATGACCCCTCGACCGCCTTCGCTCCGTGGTAGTGTGATACGCTCGATGGCTGAGTGTCATTGGCACTCGTACTCTCCGTTCTATCTGCTCTAAATCTGTCTTGACCACTTAACGATCTCGAACGAATACGTAAGTACAGGTACTGCCCAGGTATTAAGGGCTTTGACCGTCTTGCCTGCATCCAAGTATGATTTCAAAACAATATCCACTCGATTAAAGATCTTCTTCTGTACATTGGCTTTAATTTGTGTGTGTCGGATCCCTCGAAGCTGATGAAAGCCCAAGTGTTTGTAGGTCTCACCCTCATCCAAACACTCAATTAGCTCATCTAGACCAACATCGAAGCCCTCTGCTCTATCAAGTTTCCCTCTTGCCAGTATGATCGCCATGCATTTTTGAAGTCCGAATTCCATCGCTATATCGTCGCTAAACGGCTGCGTAATATCTAAGAGCCCTTGCAGTTGTCGCCGTGTGCTTGCATATATTTTCAAGTCATCCATGTACAGTCTATGCGAAACCTTCTGCTTCACCTCACCAGCTCGCATCTTAAATCCCAATCCACTCCTATTTAACTGCCCACTGAGCGGGTTTAAGCACAGACAGAACCATAGAGGACTGAACGAAGCTCCCTGAAATATTACACGGTTAATTCGATTTGCACGGGACGGAGTGACATGGCATCGGTCTTTTAGATGAAGTTTCACATTCCATCTGGACATGATAGATTGTAGGCATTTGACAATGATGGGATCGCACTTGTAGAGTTTTAATATTTCGATCAAATATGAATGAGGTACAGAGTCATAGGCTTTCTTGTAAACAATGTAGGCCATACACAAGTTTCCTTTCATAGCCAGATTTACGATAACTGAATCTATTATAACTCGATCCGTGCAGGCTTGCGTTTTCCGTCGGCACCCTTTCTGCTCTTCGGCGAGTATCCCATTCGCCTCGCAATACCTATACACTGCTCCGCAATTATAGCCATCAATAGCTTGTAAAGCACCGACAGGCAAGTGATGGGCCTATAGTTCGACGGATCGCTTGATTCTGCACCTTTTGGAATCAAGAAGATATCTCTCATAAACAGAATTTCCGGAGCTCCCTCAGGAAATCGTAAAAATTCGCGTGAAGGCTTTGGCTATTGCTTCATGGGCACATGTGAACTTCTTATACCAATAGTTGTGTACCAAATCTGGCCCAGGCGCTTTTCCAGTTCTGTGTACGTAGAGTCGCTGCCTTCACCTCATGCTCCACGATGTCAGGGCTATTCATTTCATTAATCGCACCAGAAAACTTCGCCTCTTCTATCATCCAGTTGGCACGAAAATTGTGGTCTTTGGACTGTTCCCAAATATTAGCCAGAAATTGGTGGCCTCTTCGATAGAAGGAGTATTATTCTGACGTTCTGGATGAGTGTTTTGCAAGCTGTTGTAGAATTGCTTCTGGTTCAATGCAAATGCTCTATTCTGATCCTTCCTCTTTTGAATTTCTTTGTACCTGCGTAGCCGCTTACTATAGACAGCAAATCTCTGAGTGCGCGTGTCTAATATGTCCGACAACTTGTCTTGATCCAGCTCATCTAAACGACTTGGCTGTATTATGCTCACTACATTCCTGATTTGTCTAAGGGACCGATTTCCTCTTTTGAATTGTGTCAGTTGACCAAGTTCTCTACGAAGCTCCCCAATCCTCTTCTCCAGGCGCTTCTGCCATGGGGGAGGCATCACTGAGCTTCCACGGACCCCTGCATATTGTGGTACAATTTTAATACCAATCGCTTGGACGGCAGCTAACGAACCACAATAAATCACCAGTTGGACGTACTCTCATCCACACCATCTAGAGCTTTAGAGACCACTGTGTTGTTAAGATGGCTCACGATTACGCTAAACTTTACAGAGGTGTTTACCTTCGGGATCTTGAGACGACGACATGGGTTAGTTCCATTGTACTTCTCCATTGCTTGTTGGAAATAGAGGACTGCTTGTTCACACAACGCCGCGTATTGTATATCTTGATGCAGACGAGCTTGAGACTAAGGTTCTCTTTCCAACCGAAATTCATCTTTATCTTCCAAAGCAACCTGTTCTTCCCGTAATTGCAGTATGAGATTTTCGGAGTCTCTGATTTGGAGTTGTTCTACGACTTCGCATTTTATTTCAGTTATTTCCAAACTTGACAACAACTTTTTTCCGACAATAGCTCTTCTTCTATCCGCTAAATTTTGTTCTGTGAGGCGCTGCGACAAGCCAGAGTATTTCTCAATAATTTTTTGCCACAGAAGGTGCCTGTACATAGTCATATCAGTTTCTAGTTTCGTAACGGAATAATAGAGACGCATAACTTCCTTGTTCATATCATTTGCCCATTGAATGCGTCTTCTCGGTAGTCATGCAGCATTGGTTGACGTCTCAGATGACAGCAAAACATCTACTGAGGACGCAGCTTGGAGATCTTGGGTGCTTCTTATAGTTATTAACGGTGAACTGTTTTCAGTATGAGCTCGACCGATCGGCGGTATATCCGTTCTCGGCCGCTCGCGGTTCGATGGGAACCTCATCCCAAGTCCAGGTCCAGAGTCCTCCTCTTGCACATTCCTCCTCCTACTCATTTTACGTTAAATGTGCTCTTCAGTCTACTCACCGAAAAGAAATGAAACAAACGGCCCCTAGCCATCATTATTAGATATATGAATTGTCAGAGGAAAATTATGAAGAACTTCGTGCTATGATCGACGTCACTCGAATAGTTCACCAAAGTTGGACATTGCATAAGCATGCACTAAATGAAATCATAAATATGGTACTCGCAGTGACAGGAGATGTGGAAACAGATGGATACACTATTGTAACTGAAGGACGGACACAATTCAAGAATCAGTAGCTCCGTTTAGTTGATATCTTTCCACATAACCCTAACCTGCGTGTCGTATGAATCAGAACAGCGTTTCACAATAATTTGTCGGACAGATGATGCAATTCTACAGTTAACAATTAGCGGGGTATAAATACACAACACAAAGTCTCAATTTAACTATTCAAAGAAATATTACCATATATGAAGATGTATAACCTAACCTGGTTCATATTATTCCTAAGCAACAGAGTAAACAAAGATCACGCGTAACAAATTTATCAAATATCGCTATAAAAGCTCTCACAACACCATAAAACACTAAATACCAACAGTAAATCACCCAAAAGCAACGAATAAATCATAAAACAACCAGTTAAACGTGAAGGAACTAAATAAACTATACAAAAAGTATTATTATTATTATTATTATTATTATTATTATTATTATTATTATTATTATTACTGTATTACTGTATTACTGAAACCCCGGAAAAAATGCGAACTACACACATTGGTCTGTAATACCATTTACTTCAATAATGTCATATCGTCTTAAAAACCTGATATCGTTATTTTAATTTTTAATTGCAGTTTTTAGATTTTTCACATTTTGAATGCAGCTTTCACATGGGCTGCTCCCTGTTTGGCTCTCCGCTTTCTAAGTCCCTTATTCTTGGAGGATTAAGGATATGCTTTGAACATTTTTATTTTTTAATATTTATCTTCTAGAAAATGTTGTAAATGTTGTCAATTCAAATTACAGTACAGTAAGTATGTAGTTAGTTTTAATTGTAAGTATGAAGTTGATTTGTTTATTAGATATATGTCATTGTTCTATTAGACTGTGGTGTGTGAGTGTGTCTGGTGAGGGTGCATGTGAGTGGGCCTGGTGACAGACTGTTTTAGTGGTAGTATTTGTTTGTTGGTGAAACTTTAGTATTTTTTTTTCGTTAGTAGAATTTTGGTATTTAATTGTTAGTAGAAGGTTAGTATTTTGTAGTAGAATTGCTCTTTACTTATTCTGAAAGGGAGTAGCAGCCTTTCAGAATAAATCAATTCTTTACTAGTCTAATAGACGGTTAAGATATTGATAATATAAGCCAACTAATGGCTACACTGCGTTCTGCTGCACGGCTGAAAGCAACGGGAAACTACAGCCGTAATGCTATTCCCGAGGATATGCACCTCTCTATGCATAATTACATGTGATGATGGCCTCCTCCCTTGTAAAATTTCTATCCGGAGGTAAACTAGTCCCCCGTTTGGATCTCCGGGTGGGGACTACTCGAGAGGGGGTTAACATCACAGAAGTGACAAAAAGGAAATCTGACATTCTACGGATCGGAGCGTGGAATGTTAGAAGTCTGCTAGGAAGTGGAAAGTTAGAAAACTTAGAAAGGGAAATGGATAGGTTGAGGTTGGATTTGGTTGGGATTAGTGAAATGCGCTGGCAGGAAGAACAGGACTTTTGGTCAGGAGACTATAGGGTCATTAGCACTAAATCAAACAATGGCCAAGCAGGGGTTGGTCTCATATTGAGTAGGAAACTTGGACAGCGGGTGGAATATTATGAGCAATACAGTGAACGGATTATTGTAGCAAAAATCAATACTAAACCTACGTGCACCACAGTGGTACAAGTCTATATGCCTACCAGTCAAGCTGATGATGAGGATGTTGAAAAGGTCTACGAAGAAATAGATGACATTCTGAGGTATATCAAAGGTGATGAAAATGTTATAGTAATGGGAGATTGGAATGCTGTGGTAGGAAAAGGGAGAGAAGGGAAGATAGTAGGAGATTTTGGATTAGGTGAAAGGAATGATCGAGGAAACAGGCTGATGGAATTCTGCACCGAACATGAGTTGGTCATAGCTAACACCTTATTCGATAACCACAATAGAAGAATATACACATGGATGAGACCAGGAGATACAGGGCGTTACCAAATCGACTTCATTATGGTCAAGCAGAGGTTTCGAAACCAGATTTTGGATTGTAAAACATATCCTGGTGCTGACATAAACTCCGACCACAATCTGGTTGTAATGAAATGCAGATTAAAGTTGAAGAAACTGAAGAAAAGTCAAAAGCCAAAAAGGTGGGCAATAGACAGACTGAAAGTGAAGGATGTAAACGAAAGATTCAAGAAAAGTATAAAGGAAGGACTAATCAAAACCCCTAAACAAACTTCAATTGCAGACGAATGGGCACTTTTGAAGAATGAAATAACAAAATCCGCAGAAGAAAACATTGGTAGGAAAGAAAGAATAGGTAGAAAACCGTGGATCACTCAGGATATACTAGAATTGATGGATGAAAGGCGGAAACACAAGAATCTAAGAGATGAAAAGGGGAAAGCAGAATACAGACGTTTGAGAAATGAGGTTAACAAGAAGTGCAGGGAAGCGAAAGAAGAATGGTTGAAAGAGAAATGTGCAGGTATAGAAAATTGTCTGAAATTAGGAAAAGTAGACACAGCTTATCGGAGGATTAAGAATACTTATGGGGAAAAGAAGACTAAGTGCTGTAATATTAAGGACACAAATGGAAAGCCTCTAACAGATAGGGAAGAAAAGATCGAGAGATGGAAAGCTTACATAGAGTGCTTGTATAAGGGAAAGGAGATTGAGAATCATGTAATGGAAAGGGAGGAGGAAATTGATGAGGATGCAAAAGGAGATTTAATATTGAGATCAGAATTTGACAGAGCATTAGAGGACTTAGGCCGGAACAAAGCACCAGGCATAGATGATATACCGATTGAGTTGCTACGCTGCATAGGAGATAAAGGTCTGATCAGGTTATTTCACTTCGTGTGTAGGATTTATGAGACAGGTGAGGTACCCCCTGATTTCAAGAAGAATGTTATCATCCCTATACCAAAGAAAGTGGGAGCTGACAGATGTGAAGATTACCGTACAATCAGCTTGATTACTCATGCTTCAAAGATCCTGTCTAGAATAATTTACAAGAGGATTGAAAGCCAGATAGAAACGGAGTTGGGTGAAGACCAATTTGGTTTCAGGAGAAATGTAGGAACAAGGGAAGCTGTACTAAGTCTTAGGCTGATTTTGGAAGGTAGAATAAGGAAAGATAAGAGAACGTTCATGGCTTTTGTAGACTTAGAAAAGGCTTTCGATAACGTTGATTGGATTAAATTGTTTGACATTTTGAAATCTATTGGACTAAAGTACAGGGATAGGAGGGTGATATACAATCTATACAGAAACCAGACAGCAGTCATTCGAGCTGAAGGACATGAGAGAGAAGCTGGTATTCAGAAAGGTGTAAGGCAAGGCTGCAACTTATCACCCATACTTTTCAATCTTTACATTGAACAAGCAATGAAGGAAATTGGAGAAAAATTTAAAGTGGGAGTGAAGATTCAAGGAGAAATAATTTCAACTCTGAGATTTGCTGATGACATCGTCATCTTGGCCGACAAGCCTGAGGATTTGAATGAGTTTTTGAATGGTATGGATTCCGTCTTACGGAAGGAATTCATGATGAAAATTAATAAATGTAAAACAAAAATACTGGAATGCAGCCGAAATAAATCAGAAACCTCTATAGAGATCAAATTGGCAGGTGAAAAGCTGAAGGAAGTAGGAAACTTCTGTTACTTAGGAAGCAGAATAACCAGTGATGGACGAAGCAAAGAGGATATAAAAAGTAGGTTGGCTCAGGCAAGGAAAGCCTTTCTACAAAAAAGTAATCTGTTGACATCGAATATAGATTTAGGTATTAGGAAGTCACTTTTGAAAGCCTTTGTCTGGAGCGTGGCGCTCTATGGAAGTGAAACTTGGACTATTGGTGCAGCAGAAAAGAGGAGAATTGAAGCATTTGAAATGTGGTGTTACAGGAGAATGATGAAGATCAGATGGGTAGATAGGGTTACAAACGAAGAGGTATTAAGGCGAGTGGGAGAGGAGAGATGTTTCTGGCGACTGCTAATGAAGAGAAGAGATAGGTTGGTAGGACACATACTAAGACACCCAGGAATAGCAAGCTTAGTTATGGAAGGAAGGGTCGAGGACAAGAACTGTAGGGGTAGACCAAGGTTAGAATATGTTAAACAGATAGCCTCTGATGTAGGATGTGGTAGCTATGTAGAGATGAAACGATTGGCTCAGGACAGGGAGGCATGGAGAGCTGCATCAAACCAGTCAAAAGACTGAAGACTCAAACAACAACTGTATATCTATTTTTATTAGCGTATTGTTTTTTTAATTCGCAAATTTCAGCACCAAAGATCAGTAGAGAATCCTTCTCCATAGTGTTTATTTCAGAAAAAGCATTCATAGAGATGGAATGAAGTAAATACACTGTTATATGGAAGCCTACGGTTATTTTCCGCCCTCAGTTTCTTCACCATGTGCTCCCTTCCTTTTAGAAGATCATAAAATGATCTTCGTTATTTTAAATGTATTTCTTCGTCTATAGTAAATATTTAAAAACAATAGAAATAATGTGAGTAGTAAAAAGAAGAAAAAACATAAGCCTATTCACTAAGTGAAGTCCTCTGAGAACTTCGTGGAAATTTTTGAGTTTTAAGACTGAATTCCTTACCCCTTTTGTTGCAGTGAAAGAGATTTGCCTGTTATCAATGCCGTACTTAATATTGGTAATTCAAGTGGAAGTTACTTGATTTGTGTATATCAATAGATAATTCCATCACTAACAGTAGTTTAAAATTCACTTAACATCTACCGGCATGTAAAAAAAATAGATATTTCTCTGTTGAAATATACTTTAAATCATTGTGTCTTGCGACAAATCTCGCAAAATTGGCGATACTGGCCCTAGTAGAGCCCGCCAATGGCCTTGAATAACATGTTAATTTGTGTAAGAGATGGGAGGGGAAAATGTCCCCGGTCACCTTGATAGAAGCAACACCCACCGGACTGGTAACAACGCAGAGAACGTAGTGCTAATGAATTGCGTTCAGTGCTCAGTGGTGGGCTAGCGTACAGCGACAAAGATAGAGGGTACGTTTGAAATACTGAATCGAGTTAAGTTACATCGATAGAAGAGGACCAACTCAATTCCCATATTTCCAACGAGTCTCAATTTTTCCCCCAACTTGTCAAAATAAAACGAGTGTTACATTATATGTAAAATGGAATCAAATTAACGCGTCATATATGGTGAAAATTGCAAGCCCTAATGACGGCCGGCGGTCAGCTACGGTCTCATTACCGAGTAATTACCCCCACCCTTGCTAGCAATCAACACCGCCTAGGGCGCGACACATGCTGTCAGGGCTGCCTCCTTCTTGAAACTCACTGCGGGGAATAACACTACCTGCCAGGATAGATGGCAAACACTGTTCCTTCCACATAGCTCCCAATGAGGGTTGTTTGGGTAAGTAAAGTACAAGCCATCGAGAAGAGCCGGAATGTCCTAGGCTGACCATATTATTTTTCAAATCTGTATTTACCATTTTCTCAGCAACTAATCACATTTTATCTGGAACTAGCTGAAGTACCCGTGCTTCGCTACGCGTCATAAATAAATTAAAATATGAAGGTGACAGTTAAAACAGGGGATAGGCGAGGTGCTGCGCAGAGGGAGATTAAGGATGGAACATTTTGTCCAACTACACCGCTCGGCGTTGGCCGTGTTTTATAGCACAAATTTAGGTTTTACTCGCTAACGGTTGGAGATACCTTTCGGATAGAAAATGTAATTTTTAACCTCGTATATACCATCAAAAGTTTGCTATTTCTTAGCGTTCTCTTTGTATTTGAAATGGAAATATGAAAGTTTTAAACCAAAGGGTGTAGTGAAGTCACTAAAATAGTCGCCATCTTTAAATAGTACAAAGTATTGAAATCAAAAGTAACCTATATGTTAACCAGGTAAATCAGCTACTTCCATGTAAAATTCATGTAAATCGGACCAGTGGTACTTGCGTGATTGAGTAATACATAGACGCACATCATCTCATTTTTAGCCTCGCTTCGCTCGCGTCATAGTCGTGTCATATTGTTATTCAATGAAATGCAGGTTTAACCCCATTAACACCCCTTTTGAACCTGAATATCCAAAAATCCCTCCTTGGTAGACGTTTTCGACACACAACAAACATATCCCCAAAATATCATTCTTCTAACTTTAATCGTTTGGGTTGGTCGATGAGAGTGAACAGCCAAAAATCCTTCCTTAGGGGACGTTTTTCTTCCAGAATTTCACCCCTCCCCATAGGCCCCTTAAATTGGATTTATGAAAAAACGGTCGAACACATATTTATTTATTTATTTATTTATTTATTTATTTATTTATTTATTTATTTATTTATTTATTTATTTATTTATTTATTTATTTATTTATTTATTTATTTATTTATTTATTTATTTATTTATTTATTTATTTATTTATTTATTTATTTATTTATTTATTTTTAAGCTGATTGATTTCCTCCGAGTTTCAAACTCCTCGCCAATGTCGTTTAAGAGATACACGGTCCGTTAGGAATCTTTCAACCCCCACTTTTCATCCCTTTCACCTCATAATATACACTACATCGAAAAACCATTAGACATGTGTCAGCTTATTTTTAATGATTAGCATATATGCCAAGTATCACATTCCCAAATGAAACCACTCGTGAGATATTGTTATTCAATGAAATGCACGTTTACCCCCCCTTAACACCTATTTAGAACCTGAATATTCAAAACTCTTTCCTTAGTGGACGTTTTCGACATACAACGAACATATCCCCAAAATTTCGTGTTTCTAACTTTAATAATTTTGGCTGGGCTATGATGAGTGCGTGAGTCAGTCAGGACATTTCCTTTCATTTATTTTTGATAATTTCACCCCTCCCCATGAACCCCTTAAATTGGATTTATGAAACAAACGGTCGAACACCTATTTACTTATTTAAAGCTGTTTTCCCCCTGAGTTTGATGAGTGAGTAAGTGAGTCAATCAGTTAGGACACTTTCTTTCCTGTTTTTTTTTTCCCAGAATTTAACCTCTCTCCAAGGGCCCCTTAAATTGGATTTATGAAAACAACAGTCGAACACCTATTTACTTGTATTTTAAGCTGTTCTTTTTCCGCCGAATTTCAAACTTCTCGCCTATGTCCTTTAAGAGATACACGCTCCGTCAAGAATCCCTCAACCCCCAATTTTCACACCTATCACCTCATAATATACACCACATCGATAAACCCTTAGACATATGTCTGATTATTTTAATGATTTTTATATACCGAATATCACATCCCCTAAGAAACAACTCATGACATATCGTTATTCAATGAAATGCACGTTTACCCCCTTAACATCTCTTTAAAACCCGAATAAACAAAAATAATTCCTTAGTTGACGTTTTCGACATACAGCGAACATATTCCCAAAATTTCATTTTTCCAACTTTAATAGTTTTCGCTGGGCGTGATGAGTGAGTGAGTCAGACAGGACATTTTCTTTCAATTATTTTTACCAGAATTTCACCCCTCCCCATGGGCCCCTTAAATTGGATTGATGAAAAAACGCTTGAACACCTATTAACTTATTTTTAAAGCTGTCTTTTTCCCCTGAGTTTGGTGAGTGAGTGAGTTAGTCAGTTAGGACACTTTCTCTCCCCTTTTCCCCCAGAATTTCACCCCACTCCATTGGCCCCTTAAATTAATTTATGAAAAAACGGTCGAACACCGATTTACTTATCTTTTTAGCTGATGTTTTTTCGCTGCGTTTCAAATTTCTCGCCTATGTCGTTTAAGAGATAGGCCTACACGCTCCGTTAGGAATCCTTCAACCCCCACTTTTCACCCCTTTCACCTCATAATAATACACCACATCGAAAAACCCTTAGACACATGTCTGCTTATTTTTTATGATTAGTTTATATGCCGAGTATCACATCCACAATCATTAAAATTGAAACCACTCGTGAGATATTGTTATTCAATGAAATTCAGTTTTAACCCCCTTAAGACCCCTTTAGAGCCTGAATTGAAACCACTCGTGAGATATTGTTATTCAATGAAATTCAGTTTTAACCCCCTTAAGACCCCTTTAGAGCCTGAATATCCAAAAATCCTCCCTTAGTGTACTGTTTTGACATACAACGAACATATCCCCAAAATGCCATGTTTCCAACTTCAATATTTTTGGCTGGGCGATGATGATTGAGTGAATGAGTCGGACATTTTCTTTCATTTTTTTCCTTCAGAATTTCACCCCTCCCGATGAACCCCTTCAATTTGATTGATAAAAAAACTGTCGAACAGCTATTTACTTACTTTAAAGCAGTTTTCCCCCTGAGTTTGATGAGCGAGTCAGTCAGTCAATCAGTTAGGACATTTTCTTTCCTGTTACCCCCCCCCCCCCCCACAGAATTTCACCCCTCCCCATGAGCCTCTTAAATTGGATTTATGAAAAAACGGTCAAACACATATTTACTTATTTTTATGATGATTTTTTCCGCTGAGTTTCAAACTCCTCGCCTATATCGTTTAAGACATACACGCTCCGTTAGGAATCTTTCAATCCCTACTTTTCACCCCTTTCACCTCATAATATACACCACATCGAAAAACCCTCAGACACGTGTCTTACTTTTTAATGATGAGTTTATATGCCGTGTATCACATCTCCCAATGAAACCAATCGGGAGATATTGTTATTCAATGAAATGCAGGTTTAACCCCATTAAGACCCCTTTAGAACCTGAATATCCGAAAATCCTCCCTTAGTAGACTGTTTTGAAATACAATGAACATATCCCCAAACTGTCATATTTCTAACTTCAATAATTTTGGCTGGGCGATGATGAGTGAGTGAGTGAGTGAGTGAGTGAGTCAGGACATTTTCTTTCAATTTTCTTTTTTCAGAATTTCACCCCTCCCCATGAACCCATTAAATTTGATTTATGAAAAAAAAAACTGTCGAACAGCTATTTACTTACTTTAAAGCAGTTTTTCCCCCTGAGTTTGATGAGTGAGTCAGTCAGTCAATCAGTTAGGACACTTTCTTTCCTGTTTCTCCCCCCTCCCCTCCAGAATTTAACCCCTCCCCATGGGCCCCTTAAATTGAATTTATGATAAAACGGTCAAACACATATTTACTTATTTTTATGCTGATTTTTTCCCGCTGAGTTTCAAACTCCTCGCCTATGTCGTTTAAGAGATACACGCTCCGTTAGGAATCTATCAATCCCCACTTTTCACCCCTTTCACCTCATAATATACACCACATCGAAAAACCCTCCGACTCGTGTCTTCTTACTTTTAATGATGAGTTTATGTGCCGAGTATCACATCCCCCATTGAAACCAATCGGGAAATATTTCTGTTCAAAGAAATGCAGGTCTACCCCCTTAACACCCCTTTAGAACCAGAATATCCAAAAATCCTCTCTTAGTGGGCATTTGCGGCCCTTGGGGAAGCTGCATACCAAATTTCATTCCAATCCGTTTGATACTTTCTGAGATTTCGTGATGAATGAATGAGTGAGTGAGTGAGTGGGTGAGTGGTATTTGACAAATATATGGTAGAAGATGGTGTCAAGTCTTTGTTATGCTAAACTCGGTTGACAGTGCTGTGTGAGAAGTTGAGTAACTAACGTGATTTCAAGTAAAGATCCTCATTTTCTATACCGGTAGTGCAGAGCGCAAATGGCATCCAGTCGGCCGTGTCTCGACTTGAGCTATGTTGCCATGGAAACTATCCGCCTTGCCATTCCTTCATGAGTATATTTTATGATTTGATTAGCATGTGCTGGAGTGCAAAAGGGTCGAAATCAGAAGAATGAGAAAGACTATCGAAAATTCATGTAGCCAGCGGTTCCTTCTGGGTCCTAAACTATGTGTATGCAAAATTCGGTTGAGATTGGTGGAACGGTGTAGATTTGTATACGGAACAGATCCACATATCCACATACATACAGACTTTCACTTTTATATATAAGATGTTCATTGATGCCTTTGTCTTACTTTGTCTTACTTTTTGAAAATAGTTTAACTTTTGCTTTTTCGTGGCTTTCATTTGACTGGGCTAAATGATCACGATGACTACGCCACTCAAATGAAACAACAATAACAACAACTCTAAAGGTCCTAAAAGTCGTTCAAAATTTCTATTTTTTCTAACGTACTCGAATGTCAATTAAATTATAAAACAAGAAGTTCCGTGAAGAACTATACAGCCTACTTTTCATGCCAATGATTATTCTACAGTATATGAACTTATCTAGAATAATGACAAAATTAAGTTGGCGATATCGAAATATCAAATTAGTTCAAAATATACCTGGTATAATTTAGCCTAATAGAGCACTACAGTTGTCAGCCCTGGTGACTGAATATATTCCTAGTTCCATCTCTTAAGGTACAGAATACAAAATTAGGTTGAAGTCCAATGGACATTACATGCAGTTAGACACTGGATCTATCAGCACGCGTAAAAGCATGTTGCCAACAATACCATGCGTGTGCTGGTCAGAAATAATCTGAAATATTATGATATCTTGTTGTGCCAATTTTGGATGAAATCCATTTGTTAGTATTGTGCCCAACTCTAGGAATGGGTATTCCGAGTTTCAGACACCTAGATATCAAGGGAAAGGCTGTAGCCGCTTTTGAAAGTTCAGATATTTGAATATCGCGCTACATTGCTTCTCGAAGCATTTCGAAGGATTTTACCGATAGTTGGATGTCAAGTGACGTAGCGAGTAACAGCAGAGGTGGAGGCTATTTATTGATTAAATAGTTAACTATGGAGTAGAGACTTGAGACTGGGATCAGATTACTGGCACTGCCAAATGAAAGAGAATGCAATTAGTATCAAGTAAATCGGACCAGGGATTCAAGAGATATGAGGATTTCTAGATATCAGGCGATGACGCGTGACCCTGACAGTTTTGAATAAAAGCCAGCTGGAGGAGGCACTGTCAGCTCACTCCAACACAAGCACTTGGCAAGCAAGTTGCGTCTACGCTGAGCCAAGGCACATGGTTGCCGTATCTACGCAGAAGTTCTTTTCAAATCGTGATAGTCACGAGAAGTGCTGCGCAAACGAGTTGGAACTTAGTAAGTTTCTGGTGAGGAGAATCACTGAGGTGATTGTTTTTCTACAGACATTGGTGGAAATATTTATATTTCTAAAAGGACATATGCTAGACTCTGTCTAGAAAATAGTATTTTGTCACAGTCCAGTAGTAACTTAATACTTGGATGTTTAAATCCATTTCAAGTCAGTTTTCATTTTTGTAACTAGTTGACCACTTCGATCTGTCAGTACATTGAAGACTAGTCTATAACGGTGGCGTTCATTAGTCTACGCAAGGGAAACTGCAAGTTGTCTAGCGCATGGCAGATGGTGATATTAATAAACCATGCCCAGGGAACGATCTTCAGAACAGCCGTTAATTGCTTAGACTGTCAATGTTTTTCTTGTACTGATGAGATTACAGTGAGTTATGTTACAACTGACATATCTAAGAAGAGATCACTTAGATCTGACCCTATTCAAACAAACTGTTATGGCTTTGATAGAAGCTCATATTAAAATGGAACAACAGTTTATTCAAACGTCGAAAGATACTACCACTATGTCTGACTAGACGAATTGTGGGTCTACAATGGCGGCCGATACAAGGATTATACGTGCTTGTCCGATAGGGCATGTTTATGGATAAATCTGGTACAGACCAGGTTTACTACACTTCAAGACCATCAAGAAATGTAAGCCACATTTGAATTATATTATGCCTAGCTAATTGGAGCCGGCCCCGTGGTGTAGGGGTAGCACGCCTGCCTCTCACCCGGAGGCCCCGGGTTCGATCCCCGGCTCCGTCAGGGATTTTAAAACTGACGTGAGGGTTGGAACGGGGTGCACTCAGCCTCGTGAGGACAATTGAGTAGCTGTCTGACAGTGAGACAGCGCCCCGATCACGAATACCAAGATTAACGGCCGAGGGGACCCGACGCGCTGATCACGCGTCACCCCAATATCTGCAGGCCAAATGGCTGGGCAGCGGTCGCTTGGTCGGCCTTAGCCCGTCATGGGCTGGATAGTGCCAGGGGTTGACTTTTTTTTTTTTTTGACTAGCTAATTGGAACAAACTATTTTTCTGCAGATGACCAACACATTTTTTTCGTCGTATTTAAAGCTTGCAATGATTTACGCAAGACTTGTTAGAGTTATTCTGAGCATTTTCAGCACTCAGAACAGTTTAGGATCGATGACCGAGCTTTTCGAGCATTTATTTGAATTTTTCATATTTTTGGGAAACCACGGTAATCAGCCGATGTAACTGTAAAAGTTAAATTTATTTTTGTTGAGGAATGGATATTTTTTCCATATTCGAAGGTTCGAACATGTGGATTCTCACATAATGAGATGATAATTAAACACATTTAAAATGATATAACAAATAATAATAATAATAATAATAATCCACTAATAATAATAATAATAATTTTTATAATTTTTCTAAATAATTCTTGGATATTATATTTTCTAATAATCATATGTATTGAGAAAGAGCCTATGAAGTAGTTTAAACATTTCTAGTCTGGAACAGGAGATTTTCCGAAGGAGAGTGGTTAGCGCAAGCCCGCATTCAACCAACATTTCAGTTCTGGTTGAACAGTTGATATTTGCATTGAGCAAAGTATATTTTTCATATAACACGGAGAGGCATGAAACGGGAAGCAAATGATATTTGTATCAAATAGGATATTTTTGTATTTATATAAAATCATGACGTAAATACACCTCGAAAGTGAAATAAAGCTTTTCATAAGTATGGTAAATTCACGGGTTAAACTGAATGGTAAAATAAAATAAACTTGTCAGTTTATTAATCTTCCAGTGTTGATAACAAGCAGAGGCTTGATTTATTGTATAAATTTTGGGAAGATAATTTATGTGTGTGGAGTAGTTGAATGCCATTCCCAGGTGCGCATGTTAAGTCGCAGGAATGAAGGTTTTTTCGAGCATCAATCAAATAGCAGGTTCGATGGCTCAGGTTTATAGTAGGAGTATTGGAGCCACACATTTCGTCGTATGAATAACCCGAAGGTTATTTCTTTGAAACCATCAGTTCTTATTTCAACCTTGTTTACGAATTCCATTTAGACTTTGATTTTGCTAGAACCCGGATTTGTCATGATAGTAGTTTATTCTTCTTCAGAGGAAGACCTTTGCCGTTGTTGTTGTTGTTATAATATTGTGTTCTTACACAAATAATAGAATGGGCCACTGCCAATTAAAAATAATTCTTTAACCACTAACAATTTGAAGGATATTTTCAGTCCTAGTGCCATGAACTAAATGAATTTATTATGAAACTACAATTTGAATTTCCGCATTCTGTCGAAGAATTGCAAGTTGTGAAAGTTACTAGAAATGGCCATAAATATAAATATTTTTTTCATAATGATTCCAAGTGGAAAATCTAATAGTTGAATGGTTCAACCATTTATTGATCAAGCTGATGATTCAGAAATCATATATTTTGTTTGGAACTTGGAATTCATAATCGAGTCACTTCTCGAATGTTTAATGTCAGAAGAACAAATAATTGTTGTTGTGCTTCGATGCTATGCTCAAAGGTCAAATACTTTTCAGATGTTATTAATATGTATAAATAATTTGTGTTGCTTCTATGATAATATTTTTCAACGATATATTTTTGAAAACTGGAAAACAAATGAAAGTCTAAGAAATTCTATAAACATTTATTCTACGAGTGTTAATATCATGTAAATAGTCAAACAGTGATCAACGTTATTTCCAGTATGGACAATTAATTTTGAACTGGAATTAAATATTAATAATTTTGGAACACAGTCCACAGGACTATTAATCGGACTTGTGTTTCCAGAAAGATTGTCAAATGTGTTTGGAAAATTTCTGTATATTGTGTGTAAATAAGGGTGTGGATCGCCACACGTGGAGTGATGCTGCTTTGAGCATCTTTGCAGTCAGATTTTAACTTTAAAATAAAGTGAGATAATTTTACCAGATGTGTTACTCCCAATTAAATCTCCTTCTATCCTTATTGTTGCATTGAGCCAAAAATCAGCAAAGCATTTTTTTAATTTGATGTCGTTTTTGCGATTTGCTTTAACCCATCTGGCGCTCCTGGATATTTTGACTCTCGTGCTGACTGATTATTGGTAAAGTGCATATGTGGTCGTGCGGACTCCGGTCTAAACGGGCACAGTATAGGAGTTACATGTAATTTAAAATTGGACATATCAGCAGGCATAGAATCATGTTGGCAGCACTGCCTTGTATTAATTACTCCAAATTAATCTTCAATGCCAGGTGCTATACGTGTGCAAAGTATAGAGCTGTTGGCTTGCATACTTTCTGATATATTGATATTAGGGTAAAAAAAATATAGACAGCATTTATTAACAGTTGGCAGCCCTGATTGCTCTTAACAATACTTACAGATATTCCGTTATGGTACACATAGCACATACGAAATTTGGTTGTAATCCAACTGATAGTATAGAAGTTACATGTATTTAAAAATTGGTACTATCAGCAGGCTTATAATCATGTTGGTAGCACTGACGTATATAAGTTACTCAAAATTAATCTAAAATGTCAGAGTATACGTGTGCATAGTTTAAAGCTGTTGGCTTGCATACTTTCTGATATATTGGTATTTGGATAAAAAATAGAGAGAGCAATTATTAACAGTTGGCAGCCCTGGTGGCTCTTAAGGATACGCTCAATCATATCTGTTTATGTACAGATATTACATACAAAATTTGGTTGAAATACAATTGATAGTGTAGATGTTATATGCATTTAAACATTGGACCTATCAGAAGGCTTAAAATTATTTTGGCAACACTGTCATTGTTGGCCTCCTGAAAATTAAACTGAAATAGTATTATCTGCATGTGTACCAATTTTGGAATAGTCCCCGTGCATACCTTGCGAGATATCCAACATGGAGCTCAAATTTCTAGTGCGTTTTTTCAGCAGTTGGTAGCACTGACATAATTTTCAAATATGGACGTGAGATATTCCGGTGCACATCTTTACTCATACTAAATTTGGTTTTGATTGCTGCAGCCGTTTGGGAGTTGATAGGGGGGGGGGGACACACACACAGCCAGACAGACAGACAGACAGACAGACACACATTTTCACGGATCGATCTCATAAGTCAACTTTTTCCTCATTTTTGGAAAATGTGAAAAGTAGGCTAATAAGTGCTACAAGCATACAATTTTAGTGTCAACAGTAAATCCCTAAACAGTTGCAGAATTCTAATTCCTTCGAACGTGTTGTTAAGTACGCAAGTATCTAAGCTTATATGGTTATCAAGGCAACAAAGCTCTGAAAGCGCTTAAATTACTATAAATTAAATCAAAATAATGTTTCCTCAGATAGGCTTCATTTGAACAACCCATATATTTTTAAAAGATGCTGTGATTATCTCATGGCACTTGTCTGATGACCAGTGAAACTGTTTGTAATTGAAATTTGGGTTAGGTGCCTCGGGACTTAAAATAAAGTTCTTACGTATTCCATAATTACCCGGAGTGTGTGCTGATGAACCGAGGGAAAATTCCGCAAACACGATGGCCACTTTCAAGACAGGGGAAACGAACCTCGGATCTTCGAACTGCAGGTTCCCATTGCAAAAAATTCCTCTCGGCACGCCGGAAGGCGGAGGTAGATTTCACCGGGCAAACTAGGGGATAGGCTATAATAGGCAAAATATGCAGGTTTTCGTAGGAGGATCAGACCTCATTTATTGCGAGAAAGTATTTTAAAATTGGAGGTTAGTTAACATTTTTTCGTCTTTCTATGCATACTTTTAACATTTTACTCTCTTATGGGGATGGTAACCTTCTTGTCATTTGGGGTTAATTTTTATACTTGTGATCACACTGTCCTTATGCAAGGTTTGGAACTAATGTGTAACTATCTAACAGTCTGTTACTTCTTCACGCAAAATTTTATCTCCCGCAGAGATGTTGGTTGGTTCCTCAGTTTAGGGGCTGCGACAAGGTGGTCATGTAACCCCGTGTACATTGGGTGTGTGTAGAATCTGTCTGATAAACGGTGTTATTTGTGATGACTGTATTAGTCTGTAATTCAGGAAAGGTCTGCAGACGGTCAATTTTAAGTAGTAGTACCTAATTTAGCACCAAATACTAACGTCAACGACACCTAGCTGTGAACTTGGCTCCTAGATGCCACCGCAACCAGCAACTTGAAACGAACGTTGTAACTTCCCCTCCGAAGGAAAGCATGCTGACGGATTTTTAGTGCTCTTAGAAAATCCGGCGACTTTGTCCGGCTTTGAACCAGCACATTGGGCATAGAAGTTCAGCATGCTACCAGTTAGCCGCTTCCCTCATAGTCATATGGAACAAGAAGTTCCGTGACGAACTATACAGCCTACTTTTCTTAAAATTAAGATTCATGCCATAGATTAATCTACAGTATATGAACCTATCTAAAATAATGACGAAATTAAGTGGGTAATATCGAAATGTCTTAATTAGTTCGAAATAAGGTATACTAGGCATAATGTAGCCTAATAGAGCAATACAGTTGGCAGCTTTGGTGACTGAATATATTCTTACTTCCATCTCCTAAGGTACATAATACAAAATGTGGTTGAAGTCCAAAGGACGTTACATGGATTTAGACATTGGATCTATTAGTACACGTAAAAGCATGTTGGCAACAATATCATGCGAGTGCTGGTCAGAAATAATCTGAAATATTATATATTTTTGTGCCAATTTTGGATGAAATCCATTTGTTGGTATAGAAGTTACATGTATTTAAAAATTGGTCCTATCAGCAGGCTTAGAATCATGTTGGTAGAACTGACGTATATCAGTCACTCCAAATTAATGTAAAATGTCGGGTAAATTACGTGTGCATAGTTTAAAGCTGTCGGCTTGCATACTTTCTGATATATTTGGATACAAAATAGAGAGCAATTATTAACAGTTGGCAGCCCTGGTGGCTCTTAAGAATACACTCAGTCATATATGTTTATGTACACATATTACATACAAAATTAGGTTGAAATCCAATTGATAGTGTAGAAGTTATATGCATTTAAAAATTGGACTTATCAGAAGGCTTAAAATTATTTTGGCAACGCTGTCATGTATGGCCACCTGGAAATTAAACTGAAATAGTATTATCTACATGTGTGCCAATTTTAGAATAGCTTCCAAGATATCCAATATGGAGCTCAAATTTCTAGTGCGTTTTTTTAGCAGTTGGTAGCACTGGCATCTTTTTCAAATATGGGCCTGAGATATTCCGGTATACATCTTTACTCATACTAAATTTGGTTTCGATTGCTGCAGCCGTTTAGGAGTTGATAGGGGGGGGGGGGGGGGACACACACAGCTAGACAGACAGAAGGACAGACAGACAGACAGACAGAAGGACAGACACATTTTCCCGGATATATCTTATAAGTCTACTTTTTCCTCATTTTTAGCCTATTTTCAATTTTGAAAAAATAGGCTTATGAGATCACCTTTTATCCGTGTGTGTGTGCGTGTGCGTGTGTGTGTGTGTGTGTGTGTGATTCGTGTGTGTGTGTCCCCCTAATAAAATCTAAACGGCTGGAGCGATTTCAATGAAACTCGGTATGTTCATAGCACTATTCCCGGCGACCTCGACCGTGCCCTTCAAATTTTGTTACGTCTCACCAATGCAAAATGGCGGCTGTGCGAAATATTTCACTAGCATTCAATATCTCCGAAACTATTACCGATATCGCCCTGAAATTGTGTACGGTGATAAAGGTCACTACTAGAAGTGCACCTATGAGAGTTTCAAAAACCTGGTGACTACAAAACCAACATGGCGGTCAAGCGAAGTTGAGACTTTTAAATAGACTTTTCTCGCGATTTAACTATTCACACGTAATGAAACTTGGTACAGCAAATGTTTATACACATTGTAATGCACTGGAGTCTAATTTAGTTCAATTGTTTACATAACTTCAAAATGGCGGCTGTGCGAAATATTTCACTGACATTCTATATCTCCGAAACTATTACAGATATCACCCTGAAATTTAGTACGGTGATAAAGGGTACTGATACAAGTTTATCTATGTATATTTCATAAACTTGTAAAGTAGAAAACGAACATGGCGACCAAGCGAAGTTGAGACTTTTAAATAGACTTTTCTCACGATTTAACCATCCAAACGTAATGAAACTAGGTACAGCAAGTGTTTATACACATAGTAATGCACTGGAGTCTAATTTAGTTCAATTGTTTACATAACCTCAAAATGGCGGCTGTGCGAAATATTTCACTGACATTCTATATCTCCGAAACTATTACAGATATTACCCTGCAATTTTGTACGGTGATAAAGGGTACTGGTACAAGTTTATCTATGTATACTTCATAAACTTGTAAAGTAAAAAACGAACATGGCGACCAAGCGAATTTGAAATATTTTAATAGACTTTTCTCGTGATTTAACTGTCTGAGCGCAGTGAAATGTGGTACAGTAAATGATTTTGCAGATTGTAATGCACTGCCATCTAATTTAAATCAATTGTTTACATAACCTCAATATGGCGGCTGTGCGAAATTTTAAATTAAGTTTTTATTTCTTGTGTCGTAATCATGCGATCGAAGTGAAAGTTTGAATAATGAACCTAGGCAATAATTGTCCTTGAATGGTACATAATTCTATGGCCTATACATATATCAATCCTAAATGGCGAGCTTCCGAAATATTTAGACGGTTCTCAATATCTATGAATCTTTTACAGCAACCAAACTGAATTTTTTTATGTTCATAGAGACTATGAACATATGTTCACCTATAGGACTTTCATTAACCTGGTGAGCACAAATCCAACATGGCGGCGACGCGAAGTATAAATATTTAAATGGACGATTCTCGCGAATTAACTATCCGAGTGCTGTGAAACGTTGCACGTTAAATGCTTATACAAATGTTGATCCACTGGCATCTAATTTATTTCAATTGTTTGCATAATCACAAGATGGCTGCTGTGCGTAATTTTAAAACCTCGTTTTTACTTCTTGTGTTCTAATCATGCGATTGAAGTTTGAATACCACACGTACACAATAATCTTAATGTAATAGTACAAAAATACAAATCCAACCTGGCGACAATCTGAAATATTTAGACGGTTCTCAATATCTACGAATCTGTTACAGCAATTAAACTGAAATTTTGTATGTTGTTAGAAGAAATTAACATGAACAGGATATATGAAAATAGGCTGTATAGTTCTTTACGGAACTACTTGTTGAAAAGTGTGAAAAGTAGGCTAAAAATGAATGTGATCTCGTCAATGGCGTTGTCTTGGCAACCTCTGATAGATCATCCCTTATCAATTTAAAAGCGTTGTTATGGTAACCTCTGATGGCACTTGGCATTTTTTAAAATTCCGAAATCATTTTTCTCATCCCTTGGCGTAATGGTGGGTCATATCAAAAATTCTTTCAGACAAAAGTTTTAGGTAATTATTAGGGTAATATTTTTCCATTTTGTACGGTTTTGATATTGTGCCTATTAAGAGAGATATGATTAATGTTTCCCGAAAAAACCACTTTTTTCCACCCCTTTGGTCAATGGTTGGTGCTATCAAAAAACTTATTTGACATAAATTTTTGGCACTTATCCGACACATATTATGAACTTTGAATGGATTCGATATTTCACGTATTAAGAGAGTTATAGCGAAATTTCACTTTTTCGAAAAAAGCCCCCCATTTTCACCCCCTTCGACCGATTTTGCCCATTAACGAACTCGACCGAGATGTTATAGGGATACATATTATGTAAAAAATTCAAAGTGATTGGTGCACAATTACGGCAGTTATCGTGTCCACAAGAAACATATATATATATATATATATATATATATATATATATAGATACATATATACATAAATTATATATAAACTTTTGAACTGACGGTGGTTTTGGGGTCTGAGGGATGTGAAACGCGAAGATATGTCGAAATTTTCCGGAAGTCGAAACATGGTACCCATTGCAATAGTTAGCTTTCTAATGAAATCTACCTAACACGGTGTGTGAATAAACTTTTTTATTGGTAATATTGATTAATATTTGTTACAAACAGCGGTAACTACGCTTGCTAACACGCAGCTCTAGGCGATGAGGCCAAGCTCTCCATGGACTCGGTAGACGAGGGTTCGAGCCCCACTGTCGGCCGTCCTTGAAATGGTTTTCCATGGTTTCCCATTTTCAACTCCATGCATGTGCTGGGACGGTACCTTCTAACAGGCCACGACCGCTTCCTTCCACGTCCTTGCCCAGTTTCATTCACCATCATTCGTTTCATCTCTCATTAACTCCTCTCATGAGGTTGGCATCAGGAAGGACATCCGGCCGTAAAAAGCATCTGCCACAAAGTCTTTCATCGCATCTCATCCCCGACCCCGGTGGAAAACGAGAATAATAAGGGGCAGACTTATATACAATACATTGATTTGTTCTCGTTTGTAACGTTGGCTAACCTGAGCACTCGCTCAACTGTCATCTTATTATCTTTTACGAAGGTGGATAAAAGTTAGTTGCACTAACGCGCTGCAGCAACGTGGGCACAGCGGAGAAAGGGACAGACATTGCCCACACATCTGTTAGGCAGGTCGCTGTGGTGTCTTGTCTTGTATGGTGTGAATAGCGGCCAAATGCAATGGCGCGTCGACTGGACGTTCACTCCAAATATGAGGTACGTGCGACAATCCGATTCCTGTGAGCCAAAAGGAAGAATTTCACGGACATTCATCGTGAAATTAGTGCTGTGTATGGGGAGCGGGTCATTTCCCAGCAAGGGATCGTAAGGTGGTGTCAGCTATTCGAAGCCGGACGCACGGATATCACGGACGAATATCGCGAGGGCAGGCCCGCAATATCCAGGACCCGTGCAAATGTCAAGAGTATGAATGCAATTATTAGACAGAACGGTGATCAACATTGCCAGACCGATGAGGAGGTGAAGGCCGCTGTCTCCATGTGGTTGCAGAACGCTGGAGGAACTTTCTATGCATCCGGCATCGACAAGTTGGTTGTGCGTTCGCAGAAATGTTTGGAGTCTCTTGGAAACTATGTGGAAAAGTGACGTTACATTGTATGTCGTTATAGTCGTGTTGCTGTAGTATAGGTGGTGTAATAAATGGCCATAACTGGGAAGTGTAACTTATTTCTTGATCTGCCCTCGTACATCGCAATGCCCATCTGTGTAACGCGATAGAACTTATTTTGTTATCCCAAAATCTCTTCACGTGGGCACTGAATATCATCCTCCGTTCTCCTGTCTATACTTTCTTGATCCTGGTAGTAAATTTCTCAGAGAAATGATTGATGTTGATTAATGCTCTGTACTCTAGTCGATCTTGTAACATTTCCTCTGTACTGCCAATTTATTGAAGGTCCCTTTCTATCTCACTAGACTGTCATCTTATTATTATTTGAATTCCATAATTATTTTTCTTAATAGTGTTGTTATCCATGTGTGCACAGTTCAGTACTAACAGTATTTTAGTTACATGTGCTTTGCTCAGTAATGCATTTCATTTACTAAGCAGTACAGTATATAATATCCTATGTATCCATCAATATCGGAACTAACATTCAGCATCCAACACTTTTAAATGAGGCGTCATATTTAGTTCAAACACTGCTGTGTCATCCTAGACTTGAACATCATTACCTGAGTTCTGTGTAGAAACTCATTAAGGTCTTCCTCCATTACCCAGCCACTCAGGTCCCAATAGAGTGGCAAGCAGAGGCAAATGCAGTGAACTTCTTGCTGTCTCGTAACTTACAGCCAGCTTTTTGGAGACTAGAAACAATTGGGCGCCTACTTGAGCTTCAGCGAATTGCTTTTCCACATATTTTATCGAGAGGATTCACCACCAGATTAAGCTAAATTTATGGTAGACTTGTCAAAACAAAGCCCGAGGCTAGAGCCGAAAAAGGATGAAATTTATTGATGTCTGTAGCTTGCGGACTAAGCCGACGATAACAAACCAAGACACGGTTCTCTCTTAAGACTGACAGAAATAGGCTACTATCATCTGACCTCATTACATAGAATGTATTCAAGTTTTCTCTCTCAGTGCATATATTTCATGTTTTCATTTAAATAAATTAATAAATAATAAATCCGTTAATAAATGTTATGTTTAATAATGCCTCCTCACTAAAAGTCTAGAATAGTTGGATAATCTAAATTGAAAATTACCTTCAAAAATCAACGTAACATATGAAATTTGGTAAACAAACAAAAACAAACATATCGTCAAAATTAAGTACAAGATTTTCGGGCTTGTAGGCCGTGGTCCAGACAGGATATCTCCCGACGATTCACCGGAAACTGCGTCCGGCATTATCAAGGGTGCCGCTCCCTTCCTTGGTCAGTAGTGGAATGAGGAAGAGGCTTGAAATAATGGGTAACGGTTTGTAGTGAGGTATTGTTGCTTGAATATGACTGTTGGTTGGGTGGATCTTGGCGATGAATTAACGGCTGGAAGGCAGTTTGGATCATCAAATTAGCCTGGTGAGCCGAGCGTTCTCTTCGCATTCCGGCAGGATCGTCTGGTCTCGCGTACATGTTGCGGGGTGAGATGCGTGCTCCGGCTTCGGCGGCCGAGCTTGTGAGGGTCAGGTGTTCCCTGGGCGACTGCCGGGCTGTAGCGAGAAGGTTCTTCACAAGCTCAGTCGCCGAAGCCGGAGCACGCATCGCATCCCGCAACATGTACGAGAGATCAGACGATCCAGCCGGAATGCGAAGAGAACGCTCGGCTCACCATGCTAATTTGAAGATCCATATTCTACCTTCCAGCCGTTAGTTCATCGCCAAGATCCACCCAACCAACAGTCATATTCAAGCAACAATACCCCACTACAAACCGTTACCCATTATTTCAAGTCTCTTCCTCATTCCACTGCTGACCAAGGAATGGAGCTGAACCCTTGATAAGGCCGGACGCAGTTTCCGGTGAAACGTCGGGAGATATCCTGTCTGGACCACGGCCTACAAGCCCGAAAAACATGTACTTAATTATGAACGCCGGCCGTGAAAGCCTAACCTGTTATATCATATCGTCAAAAACTTAGAAATAAATTGAAAATTACCTTAAAAAATTCAACGTAACAGACAAAATTGGTAAACAAACAAAAACAAACTCGTCAAAATCTTAGAAAGTGTGGGAACTATTTTGTGTGAGAGCAGAGGCAGTTTGTAGCTGTCACTGTAGGTTTGATGGTGTTTTGTAGAGCTATTTTGTCTGGTATATATTTTGATCTGATGATGCTCGCTTGATGACCGAATCATGTCATCCCTTAGTTTCCTCCCTCTTCCGTAGTCCAAAATCACATGTATTTATTCAGGTTATTTTTCGCATGTCCCAGTAATTGGGATTTCATTGTGCTCACCGACTGAAAATGTGTAGCCTATCCAATGTTATCAAAATGGCAACACTGAACAAATTGCTTCAAAGCTATATATATACAGGGTGTATCTTAATCATTCCGACAAAAAATCAGGGACGCTCTGCGTGTTATGTAAAAGACGATGCTGCAATCGGATTGGCGGAGAAAATTTTTCTCGTCGAGAAAATGAGGTTACTTTGTTACTTCCGGGCGCGCGATTCAAATTGACGGGCTCGCCGTATTTGCTGAGCCAGAGTGCAAGCCGAAGTGAACGAGGAAACTGCGCATACCCGCCAGCATATCTCTGTCTCCTTCTATCACACTCCCTTCCCTTGCTTGAAGCACAGCAGTGGCCAGCGGCTTGCTCTGTGGCTCAGAAAATATCCGATTTCATAGATTTGAATCGCGCGCCCGGAAGTAACAAAGTAACTTCATTTTCTAGAAGGGAAAAGTTTTCTCCGCGAATCCGATTGCGGTATCGTCTTTTACATAACACGCAGAGCGATCCTGATTTTTTTTGTCGGTATAATTAAGATACACCCTGTATACTTGCATGACAGTTAATTATGCAAATAATTATTTTTTCTATGGAAGTATTGACCAGCTGATTAAATAAACGCAGGGGGGGGCAGATGACATCGTACTTCTGCCCCTTAAAACCTCAATAACTAACTAACTAACTAATAATAATATCGTATGGCCTCGGGTGCCGGGTGCAAGCTTTGTAATTTGACACCCAGAGGGTAGCTTGCATGTTGAATTTCGTTGTTCCTTGAATCACTATGAAAGTCAAGGAGGTTAGATATCTAAGCTCCTTGAACAATATAACGATTTCTAGTAGAGAAATAAGGAACTTTGTGTTGGCGGAAACTCCCGAGATTAATTTTGTCATTATGAACACGGCCTACTGAATTCAAATGGGTTCTTTGACATGCCAACATCGTATGGCATGCGTGTCGTATTTTTGCCACTAACTAAATAAATAAATATATAAATAAACGCATGAAATGCCTTAAATGGCGCTGTCAACTTGGGTAATATTTTATTCATTCCTGGCACCTTTCCCCGTGAGAGGGGTGTCGAAATTTTGAAATGCAAGTCAGCAATGTTTGGTAGATCAATCATTAGTCAAGACACTTTCGAATGCTATCTAGAGTGTGCCTTATTCCTGGGTTCATTGCGTTCTCTACAGGTACTAGTATTGCCACTTTTTTAACGTTTGGGAACACCTGTCTTAATATATGTCTACCCCTTATTATTCCCGTAATCCAACGGGGTCGTGGATGAGATGCGATGAATGCTTTTGGTGCGGATGACTTTTACGGCCGGATGCTCTTCCTGACGCCAACCTTATGAGAGGAGTTAATGAGAGATGAAATGAATGATGGTGAATGAAACTGGGAAGAAAGCGGCCGTGGTCTGTCGGAAGGTACCGTCCCAGCATTTGCCTGGAGTTGAAAATGGGGAAACCATGGAAATTCATTTCAAGGACGGCCGACGGTGGGGTTCAAACCCATGACTCTACCGAGTCACCAGATAGCTTGGCCCCATGACCTAACGCTGCGCTCTAGCGAGCGTAACACCTGTCTTAATCCTAGCGCGAAATAATTAAGTTGAGCACGCTGAAATACTCACATTAGTAACATACATTATCAGATGATACAGTTCACACACGCTTATGCGCATAGGCTACATCAAAGTACATGGTATGGACAATGTCCCAGGCCGTTAATTCCAAACACAAGGTTTTGGTTTATGAGATTTCATATGCTAAGGTTAAAATTCACATGAAATGCTGTCAGCTTATTCATGCTCAATTTAATCCTGGATGCATTTTGCTTATCCTGTTGTACCGACTGTATGGATTAAAAGAGCTGATGAGGATCAGTTGTGCTCTACGGCTTGCGTTGTGTTGTTGCGGATTTACATTCATGTATTTCACTGCCCTCTTGGTTTTTTACTGGATCACTACATTTCCCACAGCTGGGCTTCTCAATACATGGACAGCTTTGGGCTTCCGTGGGTGTTGTACGAAGGTCGATCAAAAAGTTAGTTGCACTAACGTGCTGCAGCAGCGCGCTGTGTGTCGCAAACGTGGGCACAGCGGAGAAAGGGACATACACTGCTCACACGTCTGTTAGGCAGGTCGCTGTGGTGTCTCGTCTTGTATGGTGTGAATAGCGGCCAAATGCAATGGCGCGTCGACTGGACGTTCACTCCAAAGATGGGTCCCACTTCTTCTCACCGATGATCACAAGGGACAACGTTTCCAATCCTTCCAGGCATTTTTGCATACGGCAACGGGTTTCTGCGGCGAATCGCCACAGGCAATGAAACGTGGGTCCACCACTTCACCTCCGAAACGAAGAGAACATCAATGGAATGGGTGCACCCCTCATCACCACAACGAAAGAAGGCCAAGGTTCAATCTTCAGTTGGTAAGGTTATGGCGACAGTGTTCTTTAACATGGAGGGTTTGCTGCACGCGGAAAGTAACGCCGATCAACGCGGCGTTGTATTGTCAAACGTTGCACCGGTTGCGTAAAGAGTAGCGCCGGGGGAAATTGAGCGCCAGTGTGATTTTGTTGCACGATAATACAACACCTCGCAAGGCCCGCCAAACGAGCGAACTGCTGCATCGTTTCAAGTGGGACGTCTGGCAAATGCCACCCTACAGTCCCGACCTAGCGCCATGTGACTTTCATTTGTTCGGTAAGTTCAAAACGGAGCTCGGTGGTCGACGTTTCCTGACCGATGAGGAGGTGAAGGCCGCTGTCTCCGTGTGGTTGCAGAACGCTGGAGGAATTTTCCTATGCATCCGGCATCGACAAGTTGTTGTGCGTTCGCAGAAATGTTTGGAGTCTCTTGAAAACTATGTGGTAAAGTGACGTTACATTGTATGTCGTTATAAGCGTGTTGCTGTTGTATAGGTGGTGTAATAAATGGCCATAACTGGAAAGTGCAACTTATTTTTTGATCTGCCCTCGTATGTTGGAAAATCAATTTTATAGCGTAAAAGAATTCCTTGGATATATAGTTTTAATATTGATTTTTAATAACTGTATATGGAAGATATTAGTAATAATACTATACCATGAATGATATAATAATTAATAATAATATCGTATGGCTCGGCTGTAAGCTTTGTTATTTGACGCTCAGAGGACAGCCTGAATGTCGGATTGTGTTGTTCCTTGGAACGCTACGAAATTCAAGGAGGTTGGATATCTATGCTCCTTGACATTAGAGCGCTTTCTAGTAGAGAAAAGAGGAACTTCTGTGTCGGTGGAAAATCCTAAGATTAATTTTGTTATTATGAACACGGCCTACTGAATTCAAATGGGCTCTTTAACATGCCAACAACGTATGACATGCGTACTGTAATTTTTGTCGCCTTTCAAAAATCACTTACCACGGCCAGCTTGGGGTTGCTAGTCCGACACGATAACCACCCACCGTGGCAAGCTACCATGAATGATGAAACCTATTTCTTGTAAATGATGAATGGTGAAGAAAGTATTGTTATTCCCAATCTTCGTCTAGATAAGGTTTTTTTTAAGAAATTCAAATCAATTAATATTGCAGATTTCAGTTGTTCAACATAAAGAATTCCAATCACTGGAATATGTGAAAAGTACTGAACAAATTGCATGTGATTAAGAAGAATGTAATTTATTTCAGGTTCTTTACATATTCCAGTGATTGGAATTATTTTGTGTTGACCGACTGAAAGTTACAATATTAATATTGTTAATAAGGCAACACTGGAATTTTGCTTCAAAGCTATGTTTTGAAACTCAAATCTCCATACCCCCACAGTAATCACAGAAATGTAAGAACGGTTATATTTGAGTCGTCCAGTTGCAAAACCCGACTAATCCACTTGTGAATAAGAATCATTTTCATGAGAAACGTTTCTCTAGACTTTGCCTCACGTATCTTTTGTGTTTGTTGTTTTCTACTTTTTTATTTTCGCTTTGTGTTTTTGGTTTTTGGTTTTGTGTTTGCTTTGTGCTTTTGCTTTTGAATTTTACTTTTTGCTTTTCTTTTTGGTTTTGATTTTGTGTTTGTTTTCTGCTTTTGCTTTTTGAATTTTGATTTTTGCTTTGTGTTTCTTGTTTTTTTGTTTCCTGCTTTTGCTTTTGAATTTTGCTTTTTGTTTCGTGTCTTTTGTTTCTGGTTTTGTGTTTGTTTTCTGGAAAATGAAAATAGAACAAAACAAAATAAAATAAATCAAAATAAACAAAACAAAATCAAAATAAAACAAAGCAAAATTAAATTAAAAATTAAAAACTAAAAATAAAACAAACCAAAAATTAAACAAAAAATTAACAAAACAATTTAAAACAAAAGCAAACGAAATAAAATAAAATAAAACAAAACAAAATAAACCAAACAAAATTAAAATAAAGTTAAGTAAAGTAAAGTAATTGAATAGTTAATTTTATGTTCGACGATGTCGAAATGTAAACATTATGTGTCAGAAAACTGTACCATAATGAGGTTCATTATTACACTATTTTTCATTATGAAACAGTTTCTCCCACCAATCAGAGCTCAAGAAACAGTTGTGTGACCAATTAGGTGAGGATACCTTCGCGCATGCGCTCAAAATCCGCTGTAAACAATAGGTGTTCTGTGTTGGCAAGCTAAGTGAATGGTCTCTGCTTTCGGAGTGCCTTGGTCCACACATGCGCTCTGTTCAGTCAGCAAAGCCAGTGCGCCCTGTTCACTAACTGAATTAACTGAACCCCACAGATATTTGTGAATATTTATGTTAATACATATAATAAAGTTATAATTATCGTCGAACATAAACAGTCGTATGCAACTCGCCTATAATGGTAATTAAGACACTCATATGGAAATTATAAAACTCGCATACGCTCGTTTTATAAACATACTCGTGTCTTAATTATTGCCATTATAGGCTCGTTGCATTATGTACTATTACGACATGATCCTTATTCACAAGTGGATTCAACGAGTTTTGCAAATGGACGACTTATTTCTATTCCATGTAGCCTACCCTGAAAGGAGACATTTTATAGCTCAAGAGATTTCACTAGTTCAAAGTAGATCATCGAAAAACTCTGTTCTTGTTTTTACTTAACATTACTGAACATGAACTCCCGCTATTAATCAACACTTATCTTATAAACTCCCTTCAATTAGGCCCCCACTACAAGGACAAATCCTGATTATTAAAAAGTTGATTACTCATAGACTAACTTATATCCCTGAGCGAAATTTTAACCCCTGCCACTACAGTCCATGAAGAGCCTAGGCCTCCCAAGTGACCGCTGCCCAGCCATTTGGCCTTCAGATATTGTGGTGACGCGTGGTCAGCGCATCGGGTCCTCTCGGCCGTTAATCTTGGTTTTCGTGACCAGGGCGCTGACTCACTGTCAGACAGCTATTCAATTGTCCTCACGACGCTGAGTGTACCCCGTTCCAGCCCTCCCGTCAGTTTCTAAAATCCCTGAAGGAGCCGGGAATTGAACCCGGGGCCTCCGGGTGAGAGGCAGGCACTCTACCCCAACACCACGTGGCTAGTGTACTAGTGTGTGTACTTGTAATCGAGGTGGGATTTGCGTAGGAAGCGGCCTTGGCCTTAAGTTAGGTATCATCCCGGCATTTACCTGGAGTAGAAGTGGGGAAACCACGGAAAACCAATTGCAGGATCGCTGAGGTAGAAACGAACCCACCTTTTCTCTGTTTCGCCTCACGAGGCTTAGTGTACCCCGTTCCAGCCCTCAGACGAGAATAAAATTTATTGGCAGAGCCGAGAATCGAACCGAGGCTTTACGGTGACAGCGGTCAACGACAACAAAAATACCTAGCAACTTGTCGGAGCGGCCGGAGATACGAGGGTCAAATCCTACTGCTGACAGTGGCCATACTAAGTCCTCATAGCTTTATACATTCAGTGCCGACACATTCAGGAATAGTACCTCACTTCAAATCCCGTCCGAACCCTAGACCCAAATGATTAACAGTTGCTGCAGTTGCAGGTTATAGATATTTTTGAAACCAGTTTTAATGATTCCTTACTGACAGTTGGTATTGCAACTTTTCATATTCCCAATTAAAAGGAAATGCGAAAAAGCAACCGGAAAAATATTAGATGCGATTAAGAAAAGTATTTTATGTTCGACCCTGACTATTATGTCAGAAAACTGTAATATAACGAGGCTTATTATAACACTATTTTTCATTGTGAAACAGTTTCTCCCACCAATCAGAGCTCAAGAAACAGTTGTTTGACAAATTAGATAATTAGATGCGCCGAGTTCAACGGCCTTCTAATTTAAATTTCACTACCTGGCCTAGTGTCATAGTGGGTAATCGAGGAGGCCATGGTCAAATACAAGGCATTCTCTGCTTCTCATACGCTCTGTTCAGTACATAAAACTGGCGAAATCTCGACAGATATTAATGTTCGAACATAAAATAGATATAATAATTATTGTCGAACATAAACAGTCGTATGCAACTCGCCTATAATGGTAATTAAGACACTCGTATGGAAATTATAAAACTCGCATACGCTCGTTTTATAAACATACTCGTGTCTTAATTATTGCCATTATAGGCTCGTTGCATAATATACTATCAGGCAATCCGTAACAAATACTTTTTAATCACATGTAATGTTTTTCAGGTTGCTCTTTCGCATATTCAAATAATTAGGAATATATTGTGTTGACCGACTGAAAACTTGAAATATCAATAGTCACAGGTTATTAGACAAATGTTGTCCACAGCCTCAAATTCATGGCTCTGATGACCAAGATTTCCCTAGCACTTAAATGAAGCAACACTCATTGTACTCAAAATCACATGGCTCATTTAAAAGTAGAATCGTCCGCATCTTTGCGTAGTGGCTAGCAGTCTTGGCTGTCGCCACGGAGGCCCGGTTTCGATTCCCGGTTCTACCAAGAAAATTAATTTTGGTCTGAGGGTTCGAACACGGTACACTCAGCCTCGTGTGTCAAAACTGAGGCGTTATGGATTCCGACCTCAGCCATCCTGGAGGTGGGTTTCCGTGGTTGATTCCTAAATTAAGGCCACGGCCGCCTCCTTCCCAATCCTCGTCTGAATTAAAACTACACACACTAATACAGCCATCACAGTAACATACAGTAGGTTCTCAGACACGGGGCTAGGTGACAACGATGTCGCAAAGCTCCAAAATGCATCAACAACAAAACATTATAAGTAGAATCATTGACGACGTGCTTTGAGAGAAAGCACAGAGACACAGTACGTGTGTTTGAATATTAACCCTCCACGGCTTGAAGCGTCTCGTTACTTATTTGAAATGAAACTCAGCTGCTGTGAGAGCACCTCTCGACACTCTTTTGCTTGGCAGTTTTCATTAGAGAAAGTGTTTCCTGGATCTTGAAGCGAGCTCACAAAGAAACTGTGCACAGCTGCAAATAACAGAGCCAGTCTCTGAATATGAGAGTACAAGAGGCAGGTCAGTGATGCACCTTTCAGAACGTAGAGATCGTACAATGATACGGCGGTGTCTCTGCCAATCCTTCTGGAAGGTATGAATTACTCTTTACAGCAACGTTTCTCAAACTCTGGCACTGTGGAACTCTAATTATATATTAAATAGCGTATGGATAAAGAGGAGGCAGTCCTCTACAATCTGACAGAAAATATAATTAATACCATACGCAAGAGACATTTGAAATTTTACGGACATATCTACAGACCAGGCAACAACAGATTTTACAAAATAAATAAATAAATAAATAAATAAATAAATAAATATTTGAATAAATAAATAAATAAATAAGTAAATAAATTAATGAATAAATAAATAAATAAATGAAAAGTCAGACCTTCAGTCCCCTATGCAGCAGAGTGCCCATATCTAACTAAGAATACCCCATTAAGAGCCCTTGAGGTGCAAGAAAGAAAGTTCCTAAGAAGGATAGTAGGACCAAGGATTCTACCAGATGGAAGACGATGGTATAAACCAAATCGTGAGCTCTACCAGCATCAAGAAAACCTCATAGATGCTATCAGAAGAAGGTGACTGACTTTCTACGGCCACCTCTCCAGAATGAACTCTTAACAAGTTATCCCATAGGATCTTCAAGGTTTCTACCAAGGGCAAAACCACTGGATTCTTGTGGATGAAACAAGTAGAGAAAGATCTAGCGGAACTCCATATTAATCAAAATGGCATAGATGACCGGAGTAACTGTCAAAACTATACCCTTCGTAACGTCCCTCACAGAAGCTACCCACAGACCAAAGGACGAGACCAGGAAATGGTCTGAGGAGCGCAAGATTGAATTTAGCAGGAAAATGAAAGACTACTGGGCCATCAGGAAAGCTCAAGGCACCTACAAGAAAGCAGCTGCCAATCTCATCACTCAGAACCCCAATCGTGGCAAACAACGACGATGACAGCAAGAAACATACAGCTAAAACACAAGCATCGTGGTCCATAGATGACCCTAACGAACGGAAATAAAAATGAAAAGTACTTTTTCCATATAATTCAATCCTATCTGAGCGTGAATTATTTGGATAGAAAATAAATTATTTAGAAAAGTGAAGTGCTGTGGAGTAATATGGTACCTGGTCGAGAATATAGATATGCGGGAAGTTATTACTGACAATTTCTCATAAAGGCAATGAAAAGTTGAGATCTCAATTTATAGACTCTTATCTTTGGGATTTTATTCTGCTGTAAATTTTGAAATGATACACATTCAGTGTTAAATCCGGTTTGAGGAAGTATCGTGAAGAGATTGGAAGCATCTCACTCGCCATTTGGAAAAAATTATTTACGTAGGTTTCTCGAACAAACAAATACGCTAGGCTTTGAGAAATAACCTTATAAGTGTTGTTTCCATACGAAATCAGGAGATTTGAAACTTACTGCAGGTTTCACAAGAACCGCACCACAGTTCAATAGATGAAAATGGTGGCAGTTTATTTTCAATTAGAAAAAGTCAGATATTGACTGGTGAAATATACTGGACTCAAGGTAGGAGATACGAAGACGGCCATTATTTTCCCATAAATTGCCCATTATAAGTGATTGTAACTAATGCATGTAATTTCTTCAAGGGTGTTTATTTATGTATACGTCCACATGCTGGAAACATTTTTGCGACCGGAACAGCGGAGATGCCGAATAGACATTCGCAATGTTTACTTCCAACAGGATGGAGCCACAGCGCATACCGACAACGCATCGATGACAGTTGTGAGGAACATGTTCCCTGGTCGCCTCATTTCGCGGTTCAGTGACGTTCCGTGGCCGCCAAGATCCCCCAACTTATCCTGTTGTGATTTTTTCCTGTGGCGGTGCCTAAAGGAACGTGTCTATGCCCCCAAACCCCGTACAATAAAGGCGCTGAAAGATGCCATTACAGAAGAGATGCGTGCGATTGACCAAGCGGTGTTAGGCAGAGTTATGAATGCTTTCTCGCGACGACTTGAAACCTGTATTCAAACGGATGGCCGCCACTTGAGTGACATTATCTTTCACACCAAACAATCGTAAATGGTAAATGAAATAGTAGAACGTATTCTTAAATGTGGTAACAATAAAATTAGTTTCCCTCGCAAACCAACCGAGTACTGTTCATTTCAAAAACATCCGGTTCTTATGTGTCACCCTGTATGTACGAGATATATATTTATGCATGCATTGTTCCCCGCCAAGCCATATTGGGTGAATTTATGTTGACCGACTGAAGAGTTACAACTGAGAGATACAAGATCAAACTTATGAATAAGTGCTACGCTTGCGCGAGACGCCTTGTCGTCTGTTCAGGTGGTTCTCGCGCGGATATATGGGCTCATCGGCGCGTAAAACTCATCTCGTTTCTCGCAGCTGAGACCCCCTACATTACGAGTTGGTGTAACGAGCAATTACTCTGTAGCGGAGACATCCCTACACCCTTATTACCGCCATCAGGGCCACCCCAGCAGACACAAGGTGCTCCAAATTGATCTCACTCCTGCAATATACATCATTAACTTGATACTTTCATTCTTATTTGACATTACAGACCACAGGCCATTACTGGGTGAGGGGAACACAAGTTTGCAAATCCATAGTAGAATGGCTCTGCGTACATATTTCCTCTCTTTCACAATTCTTTTTCTGCATTGCTCTTCTTTCTTGTACTTGACGAGACCTTAGGAGTCTTTCTTTTCCACTAGCCTACTTCTGTGTCCCTTTTCTTGTATATCATTTTCTAGGGTTCGAAATTCTTCCTTGATCATATCAAGATTTTAGAAACCATTTCTTTCTGATGAATTCGTAATCTAGGAAATGAATTTATTTTCAGTCGGTAAACACAATATGTGCTCAATTAATTTTGGCGGGGAATAACTCTCAATTACGCATGGATTTAAATGGATTATTTAGCCCTACACTTTTTATACTCTTGATACATACGTAGTGATATGAACTTAATCATATCTATTACCTTTCGTTATTGACGATTTAATATAAATGAACTAGCAGGAGTGCCCGGCTTCGCCCGGTGGATTTATTTCTTTGTTTTATGGATGATAATGATTACTACTACTGAACTGACACATGCAACTTACAAACTAACAGAAAGAAATATGTTAATAATATAACATTTGGTGGTGGTGATAAGTGATATAATAGACGTAATATCCATGACATTTTCCCCTAATGATAATGAAAATAATGAACAGGGAAACAGCTATCTACAGTACTGTCACATGTAATTTACTATAAATTTTAAAAAAATACTGGAAAGAGAGGAGTACAATAAGTGAAATAAAGGACGCTGCGTCTGTATATAATTGGCTATTATAAAAGTAAGACAGCAATAGTGTCGTCTTTTGCCGTATAGCGCTGTAGGAAAATAATCAGAGCACTTCCAAAACCTTCGGCTGTCCTGAGCTCCTCACGGAGCGATGTTGTCATTTTTTGCCACATAGCGTTGTAGTATAACGATTGGAGTAGGTTGCATGAAAGAAAATTTGAAAGAACGAACACTTATGCCATCTGATACAGGCGCGGATTCAAGGGGGGGGGGGGGGTCACGGGGGTCATGACCCCCCCCCCCCCGCAAAAAACTAAGGCCAAATTTTTTTGCAAACTCAAAAAACGAAAACACAATAACCAGACAAATAAAACTTAACGAATTTTAACAGAAAAACAGTATTTTTCATTTTATTCAATACTGAAAATATCTTTATAGCAATTATTATGTTCTGTTACAACTGTACATATTTACAACTTCATGCCTACAGTATTTTATAAAAACGATTATTTGTATAACAAAATCAACTCGTCTATTTTGTTTAGCAAACCTTGTGATTACCGAATCGATGTTTATAGTGATGTCACGATGAATGTGCAGCAACGCATGGATAGGAATTTGGGGCTTTTTCCGCACCAAACAATATTGCCGACGTCCAAACTGCAAGCTTGGTTTGCAATTTAAGCTGTGACTTTCTCCCTTTGTCGGTACCAACTCGACTTGCCGAAACTGTAACGTACCTTGATACTTTTCTCGAAGCTCGATGTAAAAGTCGCAAAACACGCCGTTGCAATTTGTAAGAATATTTTGGTGCGCTAAACGCATCAAATTTCTATCTATGTATCTTGCAAAAAAATTGGACTGGTTTTGTACGTTTGGTTATTTTGTGATTGCGTTTTTAGTGATACAATTTTTCTTAACAATTTCGATTCTCTGACCCCCCCCCCAAGCCAAACTCTAGATCCGCGCCTGATCTGATAACCTCAATGTACTGCGCCAACACCATCGCACTTAAACGCAGGCCTAACAATTTCATGATGATCATTTTGCACAAAATCACCCCCTGTGTCGGCAATTTGTAAGCAAGGTAAGGTGTGACGATGTTCGCAATTCTGCACCAGAACACGGTTAGGGACGGTGTGATTCAGCCCGCATTGCCAGCCAACAATAAACTCATTTAAATATTTTTACAGTTGCGCAATTACTATAACACCGAAATATTTCTGACACGGTTGGTTCTGGGGTCGTGAAACGTGGTTTTCGGGTCCATTTGCCTGTCTGTTATTTATATAAATCTACACCGTTTCAGTAAACTGGCCAAGTTTAACATCCAGTATTTTGTTTTTTGCATTGCGAGGCTTAATTTGAGCCTTGTTTAGACAAAACTACACCATTTCACCGAACTGAACCAAATTTTTAGTTGCGAGTTTTGTTTCACACATTGCAAGGCTTAGTTAGTTATTGTTGTTTTAAGGGGCAGAACTACGAGATCATCTGCAAGGCTTAAAATGAGTCTATATTGCTCCTTCAACAAATTCGATAGTTCGTCCAAGTGGCCTAAATGCAGGGAATGGAGACGTCTGTCCGAAATTTCAAGTGAACAGTGTTACTCGCAGGGTTTCTAAGAGTCGGTATATTCAATTTGGTTCTGATCGGTTGAACGGTGTAGATTTGTGCCAAAGGGCCTAAATGCAGGGAATGGAGTGGTCTGTCCGAAATTTCAAGTGGACAGTGTTACAGGGTTCCAAAGGGTAAGTATACAAAATTTGTTTCTGATCGGTGAAACGGTGTAGATTTGTGTCAAATGGCCTAAAGGCAGGGAATGGAGAGGTCTGTCCGAAATTTCAAGTGAACAGTGTTACTTGCAGGGTTCCAAAGGGAAAGTATATGAAATTTGTTTCTGATCGGTGAAATGGTGTCGATTTGTGCCAAATGGCCTAAATGCAGGGAATGGAGAGGTCTGTTCGATTCCCGGCTCCGTCAGGGATTTTAGAAACTGACGTGAGGGCAGAAAGGGGTGCACTCAGCCTCGTGACGACAATTGAGTAGCTGTCTAGCAGTGAGGCAGCGCCTTAGTCATGAAAACCAAGATTAACGGCAGAGGGGACCCGATGCGCTGAACACGCGTCACCTCAATATTTGCAGGCTAAATGGCTGGGCAGCGGTCGCTTGGTAGGTTGTAGTGGGCTGTAGTGCCAGGTTTTATTATTATTATAGTGTTACCCGCTGGGATCCAAAGGGTAAATATATAAAATTTGGTTCTGATCGGTGAAACTGTGTAGATTTGTATGAATGAGACACAAACATTGATCTTTATATAAGCTTTGTATTAATATTTACTTGGGTTTGTTGTGAAAAATGTTATAAAAATAGTTAAAAACCGTATGTAACAAACGTGGGCTTTATAAAATGTATACATTTTTAAAATCCATTTTCATAGAAAACGCAAGTAAGTTATTAATAACAAAGCTTTGACCATAATCACATTAGTTTCTTTTCTTTTTAACAACATCGCTGAAGAAGGCCATAATATGGCTGAAACTGGCACTTTTCATTAATTAATATAAATTAATGTTGTTATTGACTAAGGTGTAATACATTTGTTAAATATTCATTGCTACTCTTTATACATTTCAAGAATGTGTAAAAATTTTAAATTAAAACCATGTATTTTTTTCTAGTTTATCAGGAGTGAATAGACACGTTTTATTCCACCCAACGTAATTAGTCACAATAACGTGGTGACCGATCAAAAGCAAGTCCTTTGTGCTTCCTTATTCAGACATGGGGCTGATGACTTAGCTGTGAATACCTCTGAAAATGGAACTTTCATTATCATACGTGTCAAGTAATAAATAACTCTGTTGATACCCCGAATCCTAAATCAGTCAACGTGGAACATGGTCATCATTTGGATGATTGATGGACGGAGAGCAACCAACGTGCCATTCTACCCTAAAGAAGGTGCTGGCCCTGGCCAAGAGAGTGAGGTGAAGTAATGGAGGTTTCCAGAGGAAAGTAGTGGTAACATGACATAGTTTCCTCAGTATACTTTGATTTCAATTAGTCCACGCTGACTATTTCAGTGATCGCAATCGTTCTTAATTCGCTAGGAATTTTACGGTCTGTTTGAGGCTACACTGCACACTGGCTCCTAGCCTAAAATACATTGTATGTGACAGTCGTCCTTAGGATTTGGACTTGTGCCATTCCCATGTTTATATTTTAACAAGCCTGTGTGTCAGCAATGGTTTATACCTTACTTTCTGGCTTCCGGCCCGACATTTTTATTCCAAGGAAAAAATTACAGGCGCATTATTTGTTATTTTTTAAATTAAATAGACCACTTGAGCTGTCTATCAGTAGGGTTTCTGAATATGCAAGTTCGATTTCTAAACACAGTGTCGAATGAAGGCTAGCGTATTTATTTTGATTCCTGGGAAACTGTTGAACTTCTTCGTATCTCCTACCTTGAGTCCACGATATTATGAGTATATTCCACCCGTCAACATCTGATTATTTCAAATTGAAAATAAACTGCCACCATTTTCATCTATTGAGCTGTGATGCGGTTGTTATGAAACCTGCAATAAGTTTCAAATCTCCTGATTTTTTATAGATACAATACTCATAAGGTTATTTCCCAAGCCTAACGTATTTATTTGTTCGAGAAACCTTCGCAAGTGGTTCTTTCGAAACGGCGACCGAGATGCCTCCAATTATTACACGATACTTCCCCAAACCCGGCATACCATTGGATGCATATCATTTCAAAATTGACAGCAGAATAAAACCCCAAATATAAGAATCTATAAACTGAGATATCAACTTTTCCATGAATTTATGAGAAATATGTAAAACAAATGCTAATTTGTGATTGTCAGTAATAACTTCCCACATACCTATATTCTCGGTCAGGTACCATATTACTCTACACCACACCACGTTTCTAAATAATTTGTTTTCTATCCAAATAATTCACGCTCTGATAGGATTGATGTATATGGAAAATGTATTTTTTCATTTAGTTATTAATTATTTTATTTATTTATTTAAATATTAATTAATTAATTTATTTATTTATTTATTTATTTTGTAAAATATGTTGTTGTATAGTTTTTACGTTTATAACTAAATAATTTGCTTTCTATCCAAATAACGTACGTACGTCGAAAGAGTTGCTTTGTCAGCTTAAGATACAAATTAAGAACATGGGCAGACACTGGCATCTCTTCTAATACGTGTACAGTTGATAAACTCTTAAGCATATGTTGGAGACTTTTAACTTCTTGTTTATGTGAATAAGCTTTTGTAGAATGCGTTTCTATGCAATAGCCAGGAGATTTGTAAGTTGTCTGGCTGTCAGTAGTACTGTATATAGCTTGCTTAGCCACATACATGGTCAGGTGTAGGACACAGTTATTTAAGGTTAAACTTACAATCGTGAACAACGTTCCATCACGTCTTTCTGATAATCACTTATATTACAGATGTCGAATGTTGGAAATTTTCTCCTGATGTATTATCTATCATCTGTGTGATGCAGTCAGGAGTTCATTCATCGTACATGGCATATCGAACAGTGTTGACTAAAAAGATCTGGTAAGCTAAGAAACATTGTGAGTGATTAATGTCTGGATGGATGAACGTGTGTTGTTGGCTGGTGGAATGGAAAGTCGGCAACGAACTGCAAATAAACACCCACACAGCTCATTAGCATCGAATAGGCCCAACCAACCCAACCCAGATGACTGATTATAAACGTGGTGATTGTTAAGTGGTCAACTGTCTTCATAGAGTATCGGTAGAGCAGCTGCCTTATTATCCCAAGTTCATGGGTTTGGTCTTAGCAGAATTAGCTGGATATTTTGAATAATGAGAGATAGCGATACGATAAAGAGCTCTCGTGTCACAGTTAGTGAATATCTGACAAAATTAAATTTCAGTTTGAAGTCACCATTGCAGATGGCAATCAAAACAGAAAGAAAAAAGTTGCATACAGGTCCCATAAATTAGACACCTGAAAAGCATGTAATTGGGATCATATCATCATCATCAATGCAGAGAAGTGAAGTAGTTATATCTGGCGGGTTCAGTCTGGCAGACAGTTTTAGTGCCCAGACCCTCCGCATTGACCTATGATAGTCTACAAGTGTAGCGCTGTAAAGCTGCTTCTTTAGTGGACGTCGTAAACTTGCTGCTCGTCTGAGTCAACAAGAGGGTCTGCAAGTCGCGTGACTCGTATCTTTGTTTTATACCCAGGGATTCTCGTGACTGAGGATATAATCCCAATCAGCGAGGCTATCAACCACTAAAATAAGAGTGCACTTATTCCAGCATAATGTTTCGTACAACGAAGTTAGCGCAGTGAAAATCGTCGCTAAGAGCTTCGATTCCAAATGGCGGAAACGATGTTTCCACCACACAATATATATACTATATATATACTATAGACCAAATTTGGTTTCTGAATCAAAATCTTCTATGTGAATCTCTAAATAGAGGATTTACCGCAATGACATGATGCTGAAAGTACTGACCTGATTTAACTAATAGAATGTATTTACAGTCAAACATAGGTTAACTTCAAGAAAATTAATAATTACTTTGTACTTCCTTCCTTTACGTTAAAAGCGTGTCATCAAATATGATATGAATAAATTGCTACCTTAATCTTAGTCTTGCGGGACATTGTGCAGCATAATTTTAAATGTAATTCCATGACGGTGATTCACCTGATTTTCCTGTAAGAAGGACAGTTGAAAATTTTTTCTTGCGTCTACCGAGTAATATTTACCAAACGGAATATGGATAGAACATGTTAAGGGAACGCATTTCCATTCTTTCTTCATTTTAGGAGACTGGTCGTGCGAAAAACATCTAGGTCAACTTTTCTCCGAAGTGTTGCGTTTTGATAAAACTGCTCGGTGCGCGTTGTCTTTATCGGCTTCTAGGGGACATCCTAGGATCCATACTCTCTTACGAGGACTATTATAATGATACTCTATGATAGCCCGTTATCTCACTCAAACTGTAAAGTATCGTTTTCGATATGAGTCATCAAGAATTGATTGTTGATTCAAAAGAAAACTGGCCATAGTGAGATATGTCCATAGTTGGTGCTGTGATATGATATTTTAATCAACCTACATGAACGTTGGGATACATAATAACCACCCACGTAATTTTAATTTTAACTTTTTATTGTAATTATTTTTATATAAATTTATATGGAAGGAGAGGGTATTTTATTATGTTTATATTCAATTGGAGCTAATGGAAGATTGTCGATATACGAATACTATAAATTTAACGCGAGGGCAAAATTGAGCAGGAACGGAAATTTTAAGTAATTTAGCGAGGCAGAGTAGATGTTGCAACTCAAGTTATTCTCGACGATATGAACAGTGGGGCGCTTTCCCAGAATTGGAGCAGACAGGAACTGACGCCTCTCTGAGGCGCTTTTCCACGAACTTGGTTCATGTGAGGTCAAGCTTACTGAGGACAAGGGAAACAAGGCTTTCGACGTACAGCATATCCTTATTTGGCTATAAGACCTGCAATTCCTAGAATCGGATCCACGCTACCCCTGAGCAAATCAGAACGTTGACGACAACCCAATTTGATGGAGTGGGAGACTTGGGGTCGGCATCGCAAGAAGAGATTGGCCTACGACCACGTGTGATGGGTGCTGGAGAGAGGGATATCTAGAAGTTTTAAAAGACTCAACCCGGGGACGGAGAGTCACTCCATTTGATTCTTTTTCTTTAATCAGACTCGATTATTATGTTGATGGTCAGTCTAGTCTACTTTTGAGCATCCCTGAGCTCATAACCTATTACAGTTGCAGTATGCTGGGGACATATCTCGTTCACACATATTGATGATAACAGTTGTGTCTTTGGCTGTTGTCATAAATAGGATTCTTGAAGCAAGTACAAAATCTCACGCAACGCTATAATTTTACATATCAAGAATTTTCAAGAAGATGATGGCGATCTCCTACAGAAGACAACAGATTTGCTCGAGGTTGAGCATAACCTACCATGAAGTCAGCACTGGTGAGCGTAGATGACATTATGACATATCTGTTTTTCTTTCCAAATTAATCAATCTTTCTTTGGGCAAAGTAACTGTAAATTCATTTTAATTCTGCAATAAGTTAAAGTAATACGTCTCCGCTTCGTCTTGATTTAGCCCCCACGTTAATAGTAAACTCTACGTCTTCCATTAGCATGTGTTTAAAAGTGATCTTTTTATTATAATTAAATTCAATTTCATTAAATTCAGTTTCCGTGTTCAATTCATATAGATAGAATTAGCTATAATAACGAACCTGTCCTCTCTTAGTACATATCATTTTGGTTGGAAGCTGGATGTTTCCCCACGAGCTCAGTTAAAAGAGTCTATATAGGTGAGGTAAATAATGTTAAGTCTGATTATAGGTATATTTCGATGTCCTAATGGTAATTGAACACGATGGCGCTCATCAGGTATAAATATCTATAGTGGTTTCACCACAGTACTTAAGGTGAATGACCATTACTTATACACACATCAAAAAAAGTTTTGCATCACCTCGGTTCCCAGATCTCCGGCATATAGACGTTGACTGTGTATATTGTATCAAAGATACAGTCCCTTTGACTGTTCATAGATGTCACTAAAACTGCTCAAAGATGTAAACAACCATGCATGAGCAGGGCCTATTAGACGGAGGGGGTACGACAGCCGATCAGTTCCAGTCATTCCACAAGGACGAAGGTACGCTGCTCATGTTGTCTGTAGTTCTACCATGCCTAGAAGGTCAATACCGCAGTTCGATCGCGTCCGCATTGTTACTTTGTGTCAAGAAGGGCTCTCAACAAGGGAAGTTTCCAGGCGTCTCAGAGTGAACCAAAGCGATGTTGTTCAGACATGGAGGAGGTACAGAGATACAGGAACTGTCGATGACAGGCCTCGCTCAGGCCGCCCAAGGGCTACTACTGTAGTGGATGACCGCTACTTACGGATTGCCGCTCGGAGGAACCCTGACAGCAATGCCACCATGTTGAATAATGCGTTTCGTTCAGCCACAGGACGTCGTGTTTCAACTCAAACTGTGCGCAATAGGCTGCATGATGCGCAACTTCACTCCCGACGTCCATGGCGAGGTCCAGCTTTGCAACCCCGACACCATGCAGCGCGGTACAGATGGGCCCAACAACATGCTGAATGGACCCCACAGAATTGGCATCACGTTCTCTTCACCGATGAGTGTCGCATATGCCTTCAAGCAGACAATCGTCGGAGACGTGTTTGGAGGCACCCTGGTCAGGCTGAACGTCTTAGACACACTGTCCAGCGAGTGCAGCAAGGTGGTGGTTCCCTGATGTTTTGGGGTGGCATTATGTGGGGCCGACGTACGCCACTGGTGGTCATGGAAGGCTCCGAAACGGCTTTACGATACCTGAATGACATCCTCCGACCCATAGTGCACCCATATCGGCAGAATATTGGAGAGGCATTTGTCTTCATGGACGACAATTCTCGACCTCATCGTGCACATCTTGTGAATGCGTTCCTTCAAGATAACGACATCGCTCGACTACAGTGGCCAGCATGTTCGCCAGACATGAACCCTATCGAACATGCCTGGGATATGTTGAAAAGGGCTGTTTATGGACGTCTTGACCCACCAACCACTCTGAGAGATTTACGCCGAATTGTCGTTGAGGAGTGGGACAATTTGGACCAACAGTGTCTTGATGAACTTGTGGATAGTATGCCACGACGAATACAGGCATGCATCAATGCAAGAGGACGTGCTACTGGGTATTAGAGGTAGTGGTGTGTACTGCAATCTGGACCACAAATGCTGAAAGTCTAGCTGTATGATGGTACAACATGCAATGTGTGGGTCTCATGAGCAATAAAACGAGCTGAAATGTTGTTTGTGTTGATCTCTATTCCCTTTGTATTTAAAGGTTCCGGAACTCTTTGAACCGAGGTGATGCAAAACTTTTTTTGATGTGTGTAGTTGTCCAACTGTGGAACTTGTTGTGGTGCTGATTCACTCCCATCAGGAGATAATAACCATCACAATAGGCAGCTGTACTATGAAGGCATCGCTTATGTCGATGACCTATGTCTATAGAATGTATTTAATGCACCCTCTGACGAAATGGCGATGGTGAAGATGGATTGATTATACGAAGGTGGATAAAAAAGTGAGTTGCACTAACGCGCTGCAGCAGCGCGCTGTGTGTCGCAAACGTGGGCACAGCGAAGAAAGGGACAGACACTGCCCACACGTCTGTTAGGCAGGTGGTGTCTCGTCTTGTATGGTGTGAATAGTGGCCAAATGCAATTACGCGTCGACTGGACGTTCACTCCAAGTATGAGGTGAGTGCGACAATCCGATTCCTATGGGCCGAAAGGATGAATTGCACGGAAAATCGTCGTGAAATTAGTGCGTGTATAGGGAGCGGGCCATTTCCCGGCAAGGGATCGTAAAGTGATGTCAGCAATTCGAAGCCGGACGCACGGATATCACGGACGAATATCGCGAGGGCAGGCCCGTCCAGGACCCGTGCAAATGTCAACAGTGTGAATGCGATATTTAAACAGAACCGGCGCTTTCACCTGAGAGAAATCGCGACGCTGCATGTGGAATTCATGCCGAAAGGAACGACGATCAACGCGGCGTCGTATTATCAAACGTTGCACCGGGTGCGTAAAGCGATTAAAGAGAAGCGCCGAGGGAAATTGAGCGCCGGTGTGATTTTGTTGCACGATAACGTAACACCTCACAAGGCCCGCCAAACGAGCGAACTGCTGCAGCGTTTCAAGTGGGAGGTCTGGCAACATCCACCCTATAGTCCCGACCTAGCGCCATGTGACTTTAATCTGTTCAGTAAGCTCAAAACGGAGCACGGTGGTCGACGTTTACAGACCGATGAGGGGGTGAAGGCCACTATCTCCGTGTGGTTGCAGAACGCTGGAGGAACTTTCTATGCATCCGGCACCGACAAGTTGGTTGTGCGTTCGCAGAAATGTATGGAGTCTCTTGGAAATTATGTGGAAAAGTGAAGTTAGTTTGTTTGTCGTTATAGACGTGTTGCTGTTGTATATAGGTGGTGTAATAAATGGCCATAACTGGGAAGTGCAACTCGCATATTACTTAGAACTTACGAGATCCTCTACAGTAACACCCTACATATAATAGGACAAGGGCTTAATTACACAAGAAATAGAAAAATACAATACAATTTATTCAATATAAATATATATATAATGTCATAACATAGCATAGCATAAGTAAACAGTATTGGTTTAATATAGTATGATAAAATACGTTGAATTTAGCACTCACCATATACCTATAATAATATTAATAATAATAATATCATTATAATATAAAACATATATGCAAGAGGATGCACACAGATCCAGAATCAGACTGAAGAGCACAACCAGCTGATACAAACGATATAGTATAGTATTAATATGCCAAGTTCTCGCCTACAAGCTTTATGTTTTAATTGAATCTAATGCCGTAAAAATAATCCCTTAACATAATGCTGTTCATCAGATGTGAGAGGTATAGGCCTACTCCTCCAAGAAGCGGGATGAAAGACGTCATTTGAGTTCAGTGTTTGTAGTAATAATGAACTTACTTAAATCGAATGTGAAGAGGCGTGAAGTAGTGCAAATAAATTATTTTCTGAAATTCGTGGTTCGGTGAGACATACAGACAGAGAGAATAAGAACAGTACATTTACATGTAGGTGCACATTCATACAGTAAATATATAAGAAGGGGACCAAGTACTCCCTATACGAACAATGTTAATTTAGTAAAACTTGGGGGAGCTCATCTTCCAAAGTATTGCAGATAGAGCAGTGAAATTTGATATTGTTGTAACAGTTGCCTTTATCTCTGTGTTAAATGCATTTTAAACAAAATTAGTTCATCCATTTTATTTTATATTTTACTTTTTTCATGTAAGTAAAAAAAACTAATTTTTTTCTTGCACATGAATTTTTTAAGAGCAAAGTATGAATTAGTTTATAATGAATTTGTGTTTAACATGGAGATCAGTGTTAGTTTCAAAAGTGGTATTAGTTTTACCCTTGTACCTTTCGTAGTTTCCAAGATGAGCACCCCACACCAAAAAAAAAAAAATGTTTCCAGATATTTAACTTCAAAGTTAAGTTAGAAAAGAACATGTGCTTTTTGTGGTTTAGAACTTTCCAGCTCCATACTCTCGATCATCCATATCTTCCTTCCTCCGTTTGGCTCCTCTCCTTTTCTTTCTTGCTAATTTGCTCATCTGTTGTGCCTGTCGATCAGCATTTTTCACACGCACGTCATCCATTTTCTGAAGCTGATGTATGGTGTTTAGGCCTGGTTCAATCCCTAGGTGGGCAAGCACTTGTGCTTTTCCAATGTTTCCCATGTCGAAGCACAGAACACTTTCCAGCACCCCAATTTTAAGGGTATCATACCCAACAAACATATTCTTGGGTATTATAGTCCATATAATGTTGTTAAACGACTCATTCGGGTTCTGGGCTTTGCCATGTAAGCATTTTCTTAGCAGGTCTGGTTGAGCCAAATCCCGATATATGGGTTTTATGGCATGTAAAATAGGTTCAGGAAGGCCATGGTGCTTGTAGTTTGCCCTTTCAGAAGAATTATACTTACACCATGAATCTGTTGGGCAGAGTCCATGTTGAGGTTGATTGTCTGTCGAGAGCTTATGAAAATATGTGCACCACACTGCTTTTCTCATCTTTTCCAAGTCATGCACATTTTCTCTTATTGATACTCCCTTTCACAATAATCACATTTTATACATATGACACTAGCAAGGCCCATTCGTTTGTCAGTGTCTTCATGCACAGATATGCAATCCACATGATTACAATACTTACACTCTACAAATTGTCTCAAAGCTTTAGACAGCAGTTCAATATCTACAAACTGAAAACCTGTGGTCACTTTATTTACATCTGTATTAATGTTGCCAAATTTATTAAACATAGATCTTGAAGAAGAAACTTTCCTCCTTGATGCACTTGTAGGACTATCTGTACAGTCAGAGTGGACCCACTGTTGCTTGTAGGCCTAACCTCACTTTCAATATTATTTCCTTCACTGTTTCTTACACTTCCACTACCTGCACCACTACATTTATTACTTCTTAAAGATGTATTCTTGTTCTTATACTGATTTCCATGAGTTTTTCTTCGGCCAAATTTCTTAACATTACCCATTTTTCTCCGGCAAACAAGATAATATGGTTTGTATCAAAACAAATAACTCCCTGTGTTATGGATCAAAATAAACCAACTCCCTGTGTAAAAACAAAAGAAGGTGACATAAAGACAGTAGGACCAACTTCAGCTACGTTAATTCCTCTTTAAAACGAGGGTACGCACATCAATCTGACACAAAAAGTAACGGAATAGAAGTTGATAAAGTGAACTTCATATGAAAAGGGGCGTCACCAAGGTTACAAGCATGCACTAATTGTTAAAAATGAGACATTTCCAGATGGATTTAGGATATGAAACTCTAGAATTACATTTATTAGACATCCCTCAGCATGAAAGTGAAAAAAAATAAAAATAAAAAATTCATCCCATTTAAGGGCACTTGGTTCCCTTATCGAATGTGAAGAGGCGTGAAGTAGTGCAAATAAATTATTTTCTGAAATTCGTGGTTCGGTGAGACATACAGACAGAGAGAATAAGAACAGTACATTTACATGTAGGTGCACATTCATACAGTAAATATATAAGAAGTTTGCTTTCCTTTACGTTTCAACCTAGGCAAAATCAACCTACCCACGTAGTTCCCTGAAGAACTATATAGCCTATTTTCATATATCCTACTTATGTTTATAGCCTCTATCAACATGCCAATTTTCAGTTGGATTGCTGTAATAGATACCTAGATATTGAGAACCATCTAAATATTTCGGATGGTCACCATGTTGGATTTGTATATATAGGCCTTAGAGTTATGTACTATTACATGAGGATCAATGTGTAGGTGATTATTCAAACTTCAATCCCATGATTAAGACACAAGAAATGAAAACGAGAGTTTAAAATTTCGCACAGCCGCCATCTTGTGGTTATGTAAACAATTGAACTAAATTATATGTCATTGCATTGCAATTTGTATAGCCATTTACTGTATCAAGTTTCACTACGTTCGGATGATTAAATCGCGAGAAAATTCTATTTAAATGTTTCAACTTCGCTTGGCCGCCATGTTCGTTTTGTAAATAACAGCGTTTTGAATGTTACACCGGTGAACTTCTTGTAGTACCCTTTATCACCATACAAAATTTCAGGGTGATATGAGTAATCGTTTCGGAGATATGGAATGCCGGTGAAATATTTCGCACAGCCGCCATGTTGGTTTGGTGAGACATAATAAAATTTGAAGGGCATAGTCGGGGTCGGCCGAAATAGTACTATGACCTTACCGAGTTTCATTGAAATTTCTCTAGCCGTTCTGAAGTTATTAGGGGCATAAACACACACGGACGCACACACATTCACACTCACACATACATACACATACACATATGGACTAAAGGTGATCTCACAAGCCTATTTTTTTTTTCATGAATAAAAATAGGATAAAAGTGATTATGAGCTGTATATTCACATATGGTTGAGGTGTGACCAGTCTTAAGTAAAGGAATGGTAAGGATTGTTATGTATGCAGTATTGCCGTCTGGGCGATGATGTGTTATAGAAGCGAGCACATGAGCAGCGAAGTACCGCAGCACCCGGGAATAGCGGGTAATGACGATGATTTGTATGCGTGCGAGGAATGTTCATCATAAGAGGGATCATGCTGAGTGTGTCGCCCCAGGCTCATCTCGTGGAGGGGAGGATCTAATTTGCTCGTCTTAAGAATGACGCGAGGATGTTTACGGATATTTTGGTAGCAATTATCTCTCCTCTGGGAGCGTTGCGGGGAGTTGGGCCCAGCTGTGCTACACACCAACATCCTAATTATATTACATGTCTTAAATGGAAATGGAAATCCTCTGGTTCGCGGGTTACACACTCTTATTTCTTTAATTGCATTTTGTGTCGTCAGTGCTGATCCTCGAGGGACCTCAACACTGCCTCAATTCCAGTCATTTTGTAAATAAATAGCGTAAAATACTCATACAGATGAATGTTGTTACTGTGCATGAAATGATAGGCGCTTAGCTACACAAAAACATTGTTAGTACCCTACAAATGAGCTGGTTGTGTGGAGCTCCGCCTGCTGTTCCCACGGTTCGAGATCGAATCCCGACGCAATCAGCTGGCATTTGGTTGTTCTTAAAAGAACAGTATTTAAATTTACTTTGCCGTTTAAAACTAATGAAGATAATCCTCTTGATTTCCATCATATTCATGGGATCCATAGAACTCTTGTCAACATGGAGAACACCGAACTCAACGTGGCTGTGGATGTTGTGCGCAGACATATTCAGAAAAACTAGAGTCCAAACGTCCCAGTCACCATCTCCTCACGTGTTCTTTATGCCGGCTCTTAAAATTACGCCCTGTTTGTCCTAAATAAGCATATTGACTAACAGAGCAACGAGGCTTGTGGATCCCATAGTTTTACATTGACCCGATTCTGTGTTTGTCATTTTCAGATAAACTTCCTAAATTCGTTTCCCAATCAAGTTCGGTTCCCTTCCGAAATCCTGACCCTGTTCTTTATGCTATCTGCTGTTCACGTTTATTTTGCGTAAGTGATCTACTGCCTTAGTTACTCAAACATGCTCAGTTCTCCTCCCTCTTGTCTAAGTCCTCTAAGGCCGTACTATATTATGTATCATTTCATCTTATTATAGAAAGCTTTCCAGTCGGTCAACACAAATTGTGCCCAATTACATTAGGCGGGAAAATAAGTAATTATATACCCCAATCTGAAGAAATATTACATAAATGGGGGGTACTCAATTCGATGACATGTTTCCATAGTCAAGGGATCATCATCATCAGATCTTGCTCACTTAGGCTTAATTAGTGTACGACGTTTATGAATTACAGTTATACACATATATATTATTATTATTATTATTATTATTATTATTATTATTATTATTTCTGATTATCCCCTTCAGGAGAGCGTGTGAACTTGAGCCAATCACACGTATGTAATCTAATAACTGAACATAATTAGACAAGTGTTTAGCCAACAATCTGCACACCGGGATGGAGAGTCTAGTACAGTAGTATCAGTTCTGCTGCCATGAACCCCCTTAATGAGCTTTGTTTATATTCCTGAATTTATTACACTTGAACAGTCCACACTCTGTCCTTCAAAATTCAAAGATGTATCACTATTCTGATCAGTGGCGAATATCTACTTTACGATTTGCCTTGGTCATGTCGGCTATTCTCAGTAGAGGCTCCCGGGAGAGCCTCAGTTTGGATGGTCGAAGCTTCGAGCAGCGAAAGCGTCCCAGATAGGCATCTCCGATCTAGTAGATCGTTTCATGGTGCCGTACAAACATGGGAATATCAAATAAAATGGAGCACAATGATAATAAGGAAAGTGAAACGATGGTTTAACACCTCATGTTTTTATTTTAATAGGTATGTGAAATTGAAATCCGCCTTGTCAATACTGGGAAATGATGTTAAATCCCTCCCTATAATATTCTTCTAAGATCCCATTCCAGTTTTGTACCGAAAATAAGGTCACATTAACATCAACCTACACATATGGGGTACCTACAGGTTCAGCATAACCCAATGCGTAAGGGAAACGCACTAACTTACTCTTTAAATGCCTCACAATTAAATAAATACCTTAAAACATGTATATTTACAATGAAATAATGAAAGAATGCAAACGGTAACCATGGTAACAGAATCTCACAGGTCCATCTATTTCTGTAAGACGCAATGCAATTCCAATTATTGCATTACTGTGAAAGTTTCCAGACGGTTATAAGGTTATCACTGAACCAAATTAAGCTGTAAAATTCATCAATACATACAGTATAATGCACTTAAGGGGGTCAAGGGGCACTCTAGAATGTTTTCACGCAATTTTCACGTGTGAGTGTGGTACGAAAGGTCTTTTTCACCCGACAATAAAGGGTCTCCGAAAAACACATTTAAAGGCCCTTAAATTAACAGTGTCTGTGATATTCCCAGAAAACTAACTTCGCTCTGATATACCATGGAGGAATGACAAACCCCTAACCACTGCACCAGTAGCTGAATTCATAAAATCTGATTATTCATACCAAGGATAAATCAGTCATAGGATTCATGATTAAGATTTTGCTAAGTGTACTCTTTACAACTAGAATATTCGCGGGCGAAGTCGCGACGGGTAATGCTAGTAAATGATTAAACGTACATGTTTCCGTATTTCTATGATACCTTCTTGAGCGTGAATGATATTTCTTCTTAAAACAAATTAACAAGGTCAAAAAGAAATAGATATCCTTACATCTTCTTTAATTAATACAAGTAGTTCCATGAAGAACTATACAGCCTATTTTCATCTATCCTACTTATGTTTATTGCCTCTATCAACATACAAAATTTCAGTTTGGTAACTGTAATACATCCGTAGATATTGAGAACCGTCTAAATATTTCGGATAGTCGCCATATTGGATTTTTAAATACCGTATGTAGGTCTATGTAGGTTATGTACTATTACATGAAGATTATTGTGTAGGTGTAGTATTCAAACATCAATCGCATAATTAGGACACGAGAAATGAAAATCAGATTTTAAAATTTCGCAGAGCTGCCAATTTGTGGTTATGAAAGCAATTGAAATAAATTAGATGCCAGTGAATTGAAATTTGTATACGCATTTACCATACCATGTTTTACTGCACTCGGATGGCTAAATCACGAGAAACGTCCATTTAAATATTTATATTTCGCGTCACCGCCATGCTGTATTTGTGCTCACCAGGTTATTGAAAGTCCTATAGGTGAACTTATGTTCATAGCCTTTATCGACATTCAAAATTCAGTTTTATTGCTATCATAGATTAGTAGATATTGAGAACCGTCTAAATATTTCGGTTGGTCGCCATTTTGGACTTTTATATATGTAGGGCATAGAGTTATGTACTATTAGATGACGATTTTTGGGTAGGTTCATTATTCAAACGTTCACTTCGATCGCATGATTAATACACGAGAAATAAAAACTTAATTTTAAAAATGCGCACTGCCGCCATCTTGAGGTTATGTGAACAATTGAACTAAATTAGATTCCAGTATATTGCAATGTGTATAAACATTTATTGTACCATAGTTCAGTGCGCTCAGATGGTTAAATCGCGAGGAAAGTCTATTAAAATGTCTCATCTTCGCTTGGTCGCCATGTTCGTTTTGTATTTTACAGATTTTTGAAGATCTCATAGCTGAACTTCTAGTAGTACTCTTTATCATCGTACAATATTTCAGGGTGATATCAGTAATAGTTTCGGAGATATAGAATGCCAATGAAATATTTCGCACAGCCGCCATCTTGAGTTTATGTAGACAATTGAACTAAATTAGATACCAGTGCATTACAATGTGTTTAAACATTTTCTGACCCAAGTTTCATTGCGTTTGGATCGTTAAATCGCGAGAAAAGTCTATTTAACTTTTTTTCTAATTCGCTTGGCCGCCATGTCCGTTTTGTAGTTTACAGGTTTTACAAAATCCCATAGGTGACCTTCTAGTAGTGTCCTTTATCACAATACAAAATTTCAGGGTGATATCGGTAATAGTTTCGGAGATATGGAATGCCGGTGAAATATTTCGCACAGCCGTCATGTTGGATTGAGATGTAATAAAATTTGAAGGGCACGGTCGGGGTCGGCCGGAATACACTATGACCTTACAGAGTTTCATTGAAATCACTCCAGACGTTTAGAAGTTATTAGTGGGGACACACACACACACAGTCAGACACAGACAGACACACACGGACAAAAGGTGATCTCATAAGCCTATTTTTTTTCTTTCATAAAATGAAAATAGGCTAAAAATGGAAAACTTGCAAATATATTATGTCATGTATTTGAAAAAATATAATAGTAAGATATGATGTTAATAAAATAAAATAAACCAAATCTACCTTGAATGTTGCCAAACTTCGATACTCCATTAATGTTGTTCGATACAGTAGTGACAGAAGAGGTCGCTGGCAGTGACAAACTTAATGGAGTATTGATGTTTGGAAATTTTTAAGGTAGATATTAACATCATTTTTACTCTCGTCTCTTTGTAATACTGTACATGATATATAATATATTTGCAAGCTTTCCATATTTTAAATTTAAACAATTTTTGTAAGGATATCCATTTCTTTTTGGCCTTGTTAACTAGTTTTAAGATTTAATATAATTCACGCTGAAGAGGGTATCATGGAAATAAGGAAACATGTACGTTTAATCATTTATTAAACACCATTTCCCAGTATTGATCAGGCGGATTTCAATTTCACATAATTATCAATATAATAATAATGTTTACGCATTCTTTTAATTGTTATGTTAAAGGTTACTCCAATCAGCGAGAATCAGTTCCACCTGTTTGGACATGTAATAAGGCGAAATGGCTATTATCTAGTAAAACGATCCTTAAGCATGGAGAAGAGGAGGAGAGGTAGACGAAGGCCATAGGTGAATGGAACAGATCTATAGAATCCGCCTTACAGTGAGAGGAGTTACCATAACATCTGGTTCTCGACAGAAAAATATACGGCCTCCTGACTAGACGTGCTGATCCCAAGGATACTTTGAGAGCTCCTTGATGAAGGTGCATTTACAGCATTTACACCTGGCTATGTTTGAATGTGCGCATTTCTGTGGTAATTTATTTCCAGTTCGACTACTGTTGAACCACGTTATCTGGTCCACTGGATTGAAAACGAAAAGAACTATTACTATCATTGAACTCCAGTATACTGTAGTTGCGAATTAATGTACTAGAACGTCTATGAAGTGACATTCCTGCCCCACTCAGAGACTGTCCTTGCTGGCTGATGGCTGTCAGACGCTTGAATGGTTCCTATTCGAGCTGCTGTCACTCCCACATCTCCATTAGGAAACGTGTGTAACGAGATGTAAGCAGTTGTCTACATGCCAGCAAGACGCAACTAGAATGTGACATGTTCATTACACCATAAGTTGTTAATAAATTTATCTGTAAATTGCTACGCAAATTGGAAGTATACCATCTAATATATAAAAGTGAAAGTCTGTATGTATGTATATATGTTGGTTCCGTATACAAATCTACACCGTTCCACCAATCTCAACCATATTTTGCATACACATAGTTTAGGACCGAGAAGGAACCGCTGGCTACATGAATTTTCGATAGTCTTTCTCATTCTTCTGATTTCGGCCCTTTTTCACTCAAAAAACAGGCTAATCAAATCATAAAATATACTCATGAAGGAATGGCAAGGCAGATAGTTTCCATGGCAACATAGCTCAAGTCCAGACACGGCCGACTTGATGCCAATTGCGCTCAGCACTACCGGTATAGAAAATGAGGATCTTTACTTGAAATCCCGTTAGTTACTCAACTGCTCACACAGCACTGTCAACCGAGTTTAGCATAACAAAGACTTGACACTATCTTCTTTCTACTATATATTTTTCAAATACCACTCACTCACTCACTCACTCATTCATTTATTCATCACGAAATCTCAGAAACCACCGAACGGATTGGAATGAAATCTGGTATGCAGCTTCCTCAAGGGCCGCAAATGCCCACTAAGAGAGACATTTTGGCTATTCAGGTTCTAAAGGGGTGTTAAGGGGGTAGACCTGCATTTAATTGAATAGCAATATCTCCCGATTGGTTTCATGGGGGGATGTGATACTCGGCATATAAACTCATCATTAAAAATAAGAAGACATGTGTCTGAGGATTTTTCGATGTGGTGTTTATAATGAGGTGAAAGGGGTGAAAAGTGTGGATTAAAAGATTCTTAACGGAGCGTGTGTCTCTTAAACGACATAGGCGAGGAGTTTGAAACACAGCGAAAAAAAAATCAACATAAAAAAGAAGTAAATATGTGTTTGACAGTTTTTTCATAAATCCAATTTAAGGGGCCCATGGGGAGAGATGAAATTCTGGGGGGGGGGGGGACAGAAAGAAAGTGTCCTAACTGATTGACTGACAGGCTCACTCATCAAACTCAGGGGGAAAAACTGCTTTAAAGTAAGTAAATAGCTGTTCGACAGTTTTTTTTTTCATAAATCAAATTTAAGGGGTTCATGGGGAGGGGTGATATTCTGAAAAAAGAAAATTGAAAGAAAATGTCCAGACTCACTCACTTACTCACTCACTAATCATCGCCTAGCCAAAATTATTGAAGTTAGAAACATGACAGTTTGGGGATATGTTCATTGTATGTCAAAACCGTCTACTAAGGGAGGATTTTCGGATATTCAGGTTCTAAAAGGGTCTTAAGGGGATTAAACCTGCATTTCATTGAATAACAATATCTCCCGATTGGTTTCATTGGGGGATGTGATACACGGCATATAAACTTATCATTAAAAAGTAACAAGACACGTATCTGAGGGTTTTTCGATGTGTTTATGAGGTTAAAGGGGTGAAAAGTGGGGATTGAAAGATTCCTAACGGAGCGTGTATATCTTAAACGACATAGGCGAGGAGTTTGAAACTCAGCGGGAAAAAAATCAGCATAAAAATAAGTAAATATGTGTTTGACCGCTTTTCCATAAATCCAATTTAAGGGGCCCATGGGGAGGGGTGAAATTCGGGGGGGGGGGGGGGACAGGAAAGAAAGTGTCCTAACTGATTGACTGACTGACTCACTCATCAAACTCAGGGGGAAAAACTGCTTTAAAGTAAGTAAATAGCTTTTCGACAGTTTGTTTTTCAATCAAATTGAAGGGGTTCATCGGGAGGGGTGAAATTCTGAAGAAAAAAAAATGAAAGGAAATGTCCTGACTCATTCACTCACTCATCATCGCCCATCCAAAAATATTGAAGTTGGAAACATGACATTTCGGGGATATGTTCGTTGTATGTCAAAACCGTACACTAAGGGAGGTTTTTTGGATATTCGGGTTCTAAAGGGGTCTTAAGGGGGTTAAACCTGCATTTCATTGAATATCAATATCTCACGAGTGGTTTCATTTGTGGATGTGATACTCGGCATATAAACTAATCATTAAAAATACGCAGACATGTGTCTAAGCGTTTTTCGATGTGGTGTATTATTATGAGGTGAAAGGGCTGAAAAGTGGGGGTTGAAGGATTCCTAATGGAGCGTGTAGGCCTATCTCTTAAACGACATAGGCGAGAAATTTGAAACTCAGCGAAAAAAAATCAGCTTAAAAAGTAAGTAAATGGGTTTTCGACTGTTTTTTTCAAAAATTAATTTAAGGGGCCAATGGGGTGGGGTGAAATTCTGGGGGGAAAAATGAGAGAAAGTGTCCTAACCGACTGACTCAGGGGAAAAAGACAGCTTAAGAAATAAGTTAATAGGTGTTCAAGCGTTTTTTAATCAATCCAATTTAAGGGGCCCATGGGGAGGGGTGAAATTCTGGTAAAATAAATGAAAGAAAATGACCTGTCTGACTCACTCATCACGCCCAGTGAAAACTATTAAAGTTGGAAACATGAAATTTTGGGAATATGTTCGCTGTATGTCGAAAACGTTAACTAAGGAATGATTTTTGTTTATTCGGGTTTTAGAGACGTGTCAAGGGGGTAAACGTGCATTTCATTGAATAACGATATCTCATGAGTTGTTTGTTTGGGGATGTGATATTCGGTATATAAACTAATCATTAAAAATAATCAGACATATGTCTAAGGGTTTATCGATGTGGTGTATATTACGAGGTGAAAGGGGTGAAAATTGGGGGTTGAGGGATTCTTGACGGAGCGTGTATCTCTGAAACGACATAGGCGTGAAGTTTGAAATTCGGTGGGAAAAAACAGCTTAAAATACAAGTAAATAGGTGTTCGAACGTTTTTTTTTCATAAATCCAATTTAAGGGGCCCTTGGAGAGGGGTGAATTTATGGGGAAAAAAAACAGGAAAGAAAGTGTCCTAACTGATTGACTCACTCACTCATCAAACTCAGGGGGAAAACAGCTTTAAATAAGTAAATAGGTGTTTGACAGTTTGTTTCATAAATCCAATTTAAGGGGTTCATGGGGACGGGTGAAATTATCAAAAATAAATGAAAGAAAATATCCTGACTGACTCACTCACTCATCATCGCCCAGCCAAAATTATTGAAGTTAGAAACATGAAATTTTGGGGATATTTTCGTTGTATGTTGAAAACGTCCACTAAGGAAAGAGTTTTGGATATTCAGGTTCTAAAGAGGTGTTAAGGGGGTAAACGTGCTTTCCATTGAATAACAATATCTCACGAGTGGTTTCATTTGGGGATGTGATACTTGGCACATATACTAATCATTAAAAATAAGCTGACACATGTCTAATGGTTTTTCGACGTAGTGTATATTATGAGGTGAAAGGGATGAAAAGTGGGGGTTGAAAGATTCCTAACTGAGCGTGTATCTCTTAAACGACATAGGGAGGAGTCTGAAACTCGGAGGAAATCAATCAACTTAAAAATAAATAAATAAATAAATAAATGAATAAATAAATAAAATAAATAGGTGTTCGACCGTGTTTTCATAAATGCAATTTAAGGGGCATATGGGGAGGGGTGAACTTCTGGAAGAAAAACGTCCACTAAGGAAGGATTTTTGTATGTTTGCTCTCATCGACCAACCAAAACTATTAAAGTTAGAAGAATGATATTTTGGGGATATGTTTGTTTGTTGTGTGTCGAAAACGTCTACTAAGGAGGGATTTTTGGGTATTCAGGTTCTAAAGGGGTGTTAACGGGGTTAAACCTGCATTTCATTGAAAAACAATATGATACGACTATGACGCGAGCGAAGCGAGGCTAAAATTGAGATGGTGTGTGTCTGTGTATTACTCAATCTCGCAAGTACCACTGGTCCGATTTACGTGAATTTTACATGGAAGTAGCTGATTTACCTGGTTAACATATAGGTTACCTTTGATTTCAATACTTTGCACTATTTAAAATGGCGACCATTTTAGTGACGTCACTACACCCTTTGGTTTCAAACTTTCATATTTCCATTTCAAATAAAATGAGAACGCTAAGAAATAGCAAACTTTTGATGGCATATGCGAGGTTTAAAATTACATTTTCTATCCGAAAGGTATCTGCAACTGTTAGCGAGTAAAACCTAAATTTGTGCTATAAAACACGGTCAACGCCGAGCGGTGTAGTTGGACAAAATGTTCCATCCTTAATCTCCCTCTGCGCAGCACCTCGCCTATCCCCTGTTTTAACTGACACCTTCACATTTTAATTTATTTATGACGCGTAGCGAAGCACGGGTACTTCAGCTAGTATATTAATAATGCACAGTATATTTACGCTTGTTATTCCCGTTTTACGAGTTTCGAGATGAGATGCGATGAATGTCTATGCGACGGATTTTTTTTATTTGTCCCCGGCAAGGCCGTGCTCGTTACATCGAGCATCACGGCCGCAAGGGCAGCTGCAGCAAGTCCGGAGATAGCAGGTTCTAATCCTGGCTCTGACAGTGCCTATTCCAAGTGTGGTTTTCCCCGTTTTGTTTCACACCTCCAGGAAAATGCCGGGATAGTACCTTACTTCAAGTCCCTGTCCCAAATACAGTTATACACACTATTACAGTCATCACAGAAATGCAGGTTATCAGACAAGTGCAACACACACCCAACTACATGGGGCTGATGATCCAGATGTCCCAAACCGCTGAATTGAATCAACAAATGTTTTTATGGCTAGATGCCCTTCCTGAGACCCACAACATGAGAGGAGTTAATGAGAATGAAATGAATGAAAATGAATGAAACTGGGCAAGGAGTAAGGAGTGTGCGGCCGTGGCCTATCAGAAGGTACCGTCCTGGTATTTGCTTGGAGTTGAAAATAGGAAACCACAGAAAACTCAATCTAGGATGACCGACGATGCAGTTCGAACCCACATCCATCGGTCTGCAGGGAGCTTGGTGTCATGACCTACAAGTTTGCCTTAACCTTCCGTAGGATGTAATAATAATAATAATAATATTAATAATATATCCTCAACTATGTGTTGTAGATCTTTTACGTTTTGGCAGCTACGGTGGCGTAGTTGGTAGCATGCTGAGCTTCTATTCCCAAGGTCGCGGGTTCAAACCCGGCCGAAGTCGTCGGATTTTTTAAGAGTGTAAAAAAAATGCCTCGGTATGCCTTCCTTCGGAGGGGAAGTAAAGCCGGCGGTCCCATATCATAGATTTATGACATGTTAAAGAACCTCCCACTAATCACACCTGTGTGAATCTAAATTGTATAGGTTAAGAATGTAAACAACGCTCTTAGGTTCCTACGTTCGTTGCCAAGAGCCGACTGCGGTGGCGTCTGGTAGCTAAGATCTGAACTAGTAGTCGTTGACGGTGGCGTTTGGCGGCACAAGTAGGAACTATTTGAAAAATTCAAAAGTCTGCAGCCCTTACTTGAATTTAAAAACAGATAACACACACTAATACAGTCATCACAATTAACACCGGTTATCAGACAGATTCTACACACACCCAAAGTACACGGGGCTACATGACCACGTTGTCGCAGCCCCTAAACTTAAGAACCAACCAACCATCTTTTTAAGTTGGTAACATCTACGTGATATGCTTATGTTTTTACTTTTCTTTGCCTACTGCCATCTAGCAGACAATCCGGAACTCTGTCTGCTTTCTAGTCACCGTTCGTTCCAAAATATCACCTAAAGACACAGTCTTAAATCTGACCAACGCCACGCGACGCCTAGATGGCACGTGCCCCTACAGTATTAGTGAAAGAACGGCATAAGGATTAAAAAGACAACCGCTTGACATGTCGATATTTATCTCGCGAAGTAGGCTAATCCCTCATAAACTTGTCACTGTAGTGGAAAGGTGTCATGGTAAAGGCATAGAGGCTAATATATGAGAGTTATTCAGCGAGTTGTCACCGAACCAAATAATAATTACAATGTGTTGGTTAATAAACAATAATCACAGGTGATAATCTCCAAATATTAAAAGAAAACAAGATGTTCGGGAAAGAACATATAGCCTACTTTCTCCTAAATGTATGGGTATAGTTATAACTCTCTGTCCTTATCATCTCCTAATTTCTTCCTATTTGAAGTGCAAATTGGCACACAGGATTTGAACAGTGGCGTTCAAACCATAGTTTATAATTTACCCCAGCATTTTGCAATTTCAACAGCAAACACTCCAAACACCGACTACTTACAATAATTGAAACTTCGTTGCTCTAATAAGGCCCATCTACAATGCGCAGTCGGCAGTCCGTAGTTGGTAGTCCTCGGTCGGCAGTCGCGATCGACTCCGTGTATACTATAGGCACCATACACAACATGAAGTTGCAGTTGGTAGCTGGCAGTTGGCAGTCGTGAATTTTATCCTTGACTGCCAACTACCCGACTGCAGCAATGTAATAGCCAATCAGAGCAGATCAGAAACTGACGTCACGTTGTTTTTCTGTGTCGTATACGAATGATATAGGACTAAGTGAAGTAACGTCGCAACCCGTTAATTTATAGGCTAATCTTAAATACACGGTATAACAAAATAATCCATCTCCAAATCATCCATATTGCAAGTTTTGAGGTTATCAACAACGCCTCTGTGCACAAGGAATAAACGAATGTTACTGTATTATTACTCCTAGCAGTCGTTAAGACTGGGTTCACTAACTGGCCGGTATAGAGCGCTGCTCGAATCTATAGTTTCTGCATAGTACAACTGAAGGCTGGTAGATGTCACTCCGGTGGAGAATGTCGTTTTTTTTAATATATAATTTCCATTGCAAAACGCACCATATAACGCTTTATTTTATATCGTCTCAGTACTCAAGAGGTAAGCCTCCGTGGCTTAGGCGGCAGCACGCCGGCCTCTCACCGCTGGGTCCGTGGTTCAAATCCCGGTCACTCCATGTGAGATCTGTGCTGGACAAAACGGAGGCAGACAGGTTTTTCTCCGGGTACTCCGGTTTTCCCTGTCAAAATTTCATTCCAGCAACACTCTCCACTATCATTTCATTTCATCTGTCATTCATTTAAGCATTGCCCCAGGGGGTGCGTCAGGCCTCGGCAGCCGGCACAGTCCATATCCTCGCCGCTAGATGGGGGCATCATTCATTCCATTCCTGACCCGGTCGGAGACTGGAAGCAGGCTGTGGATTTTCATTTTTCAGTACTCAAGAAACAATAAATATAAAAAAAATGAAGCAAAAAAGTTCTACTCTGATAGGATTTGAACCCCGGCCAGCCACATGAGAGACGGGAGCTCTAACCACACAGCCAATCGTACACTCATAACTTACGCGTTATCGATTAAATACATATAACGTACTGTATTAGCAAATAATCACTTGGACTGAAGATTTCTTCACTGGAGTATATTTCAAACCGAGGTCATTTCATATTAAGTTCATATAATTTTTTTCAGTAGGTTATATTGCATGCAACATACTGAAATTAGTAAAATATAGGTCAGAACGAGAGATCAGCTGCCATCTTGTCAATTAGCCGAGACGATTCAGATTTTTAAAGTCACTTCTAGATTATAATATTACAATATAAACTTTCAATTTCGAACGAACCACGTCACTTAGAACAGATTAAACGATTCTTGGTTCGATAATCGGAACTGGTGGGTCCCATGTTATGGATTATAAATTTTGCATAATTCACACGGCCACCAACCTGAAATGGTACGTTTGATGACCTTGTAGTTTGGGCACAAGACGCGTCCCATATGAAGGTAGGTTGTTACCAAATTTGGTAAAGATCCGATGATTAGTTTGGTCGTAATGCATTATTAAGTTTTGACCATTCGATTGGCCGCCATTACCTTTTGGTAAAGATGGCGGCAATATAAAACATGACACTGAGGTGCCCTTTGCCAGTGCTACCTTTGTACCAAATTTCGTTCAATTCGGTTTAACTGTGTTCGAATTGATAGGGTGGGGACAGACATTCAGAGTACACACACTCACACACACACACACACACACACATACACACACACACACACACAGACAGACACACAATTTTTGGCCCTGTGTTGATCTCATAAGTCTACTTTCATTTCTTGCAAAAATCGAAAGTAGGCTAAAAATGATTAAAATAATAAAATAAAACAACAATTATGGATGTACCTTAAAAACGTCGTACAGTAGTATATTATTATTATTATTATGCATGCCACGGTGGGTGAGTGGTTATCGTGTCGGACTACCAACTCCAAGCTTGCAGGTTCGCTCCTGGCCGTGGTAAGGGGTTTTTTTTTTTTTTTTGAAAAGCGACAAAAATCTTGGCATGCATGTTTTACGTTTTTTTTAGCGTATGGCTTTTAGTGCCGGGAGTGTCCGAGGACATGTTCGGCTCGCCAGTTTTTGTAGCTACTTCGAGACGGACACCCAATGGGTGAGCTACAAGTACCGTTGGGGAGGAAAGTTGGAAGGGAAGGGCGAGGAGTTGGAAGGTAGCGGCTGTGGCCTATAGTTAGGGACCAACCCCGGCATTTGCCTGGAAGGAAGATGGGAAACCACAGAAGACCATCTTCAATGTTTTACGTTGTTGGCATGTTAAAGAACCCATTTGTTTTCAGTAGGCCGTGTTCATAGTGGCAAAATTAATCTCGAGATTTCCCACCAACACAATATTCCTTCTTTCTCTACTTGAAAGCGCTATAGCATCAAGGAGCTCAGATATCTAACCTCCTTGAATTCCATAGCGCTCCAAGGAATGACACAAATTGACGTGCAAGCTGCTCTCTGGGAGTCAAATAACAAAGCTTGCACCCGGCCCCGAGGCCATACGATATATTATTATTGTTATTATTATTATTATTATTATTATTATTAGTGGTAGTAGTAGTAGTACACTATCTCCTAGTGTCAATTTTCGCTTAAGGGGCAGATGACCCTGTAGTTTCGCCCCTTAAAACAACAATAAATAAATAACTAACTCAATTTCGCTTGATACAGAATGTGCATGCCTTCCTTCTTGCCCTACAGTAGGCTCGACATGCCGATAGATATAAACAGAAGACAGTGCATGTACTTCAGAACAGCAAAGACTCGTGAGACTGGTTGTTTTATTATTATTATTATTATTATTATTATTATTATTATTATTGTTTATTTTTTGTCATCATTAACACGGCAGATACCGGTTACATTTTATATTACAGCCTGATTCGGCCTTAGCAAGGAACCATCTGTTCCTTGGCATATATATATAAATAAATAAATAAATAAATAAATAACTAACTCAATTTCGCTTGATACAGAATGTGCATGCCTTCCTTCTTGCCCTACAGTAGGCTCTACATGCCGATAGATATAAACAGAAGACAGCGCATGTACTTCAGAACAGCAAAGACTCGTGAGACTGGTTGTTTTATTATTATTATTATTATTATTATTATTATTATTATTGTTTATTTTTTGTCATCATTAACACGGCAGATACCGGTTACATTTTATATTACAGCCTGATTCGGCCTTAGCAAGGAACCATCTGTACTGAAATACAATGTATGTAAATTATAGGAACCTCACATTACATTAGTTTCGTGTCCGGACTCTTCAAGAGTCTCCCTCATTTATAGAATGAGCTAAATTTTCTTCTGAATCATCTTCGAGCCTTGCTGAGTGTTCGGCGAGGGTATTGTCACCAAGGAACTTCCTGGCAATATGGCAGGTGTTTAACAGAACTGCCTTCTGAAGTTCAATATATATCTGCGGGTGTAGATTCAATGTTGATAGACTACTGTGGAGAGTTTTGGGTATAACACCAGTACACGATACAATTATTGGGATGGTAGTCACCGACTCAAGTTTCCACATCTGCTTTATCTCAATTGCCAGCTCTGTGTACTTAGATATTTTAGTAGCAGCTGTTGTTTGGATGTTTTGAGTGTTGAGACATGCGATATCTATCAGTAATGCCTCTCTGTGTTCTTTATTGATGACAATGATATCTGGCCGGTTGTTACTGACTGCAACATCTGTCACAACTCCTCTGTCCCAGTAGAGCTTGAGTGTGGCATTTTCGAGTACTGCGGATGGTGTGTATTTCCAATAGGAGACGGAGCTTTGAAGAAGTTTGTACTTCAAGACCAGTTTCTAGTGGATAATGTTTGCAACTTGATCGTGTCGATGTTTGTAGTCAGTGTTGGCAAGGTGGGAACAACCTGATACTGTATCATGTGTTGAATGGTCTCACTACATTTTCCACAGCGGCGACACTTCTCATTCTCGGTTGTTGGATCTTTTATGATACATTTTCGATAATTTCGAGTAGCAACAACTTGGTCTTGAATAGCGACAACAAATCCCTCTGTTTCCTGAAAGAGAACCGAGTGGGTCAGCCATGCGTGCGACGCTAACCTGTCGATGTGAGGCTGGTCCAACTCATGTGCACTTCGTTTACTGGTGAATCTAAAGATGACAGATTATCATCAGCTGAAGATACAATGCGATGGAGAGGTGATGTTTCTCCTTTGTTGTGGAAAAATGCACGCAGAGTTGTCACTTGTTTTGTATGAAGGTTCATGATGTCTATCAGTCCTCTACCTCCTTCGGACCGCGGTATTATTATTATTATTATTATTATTATTATTATTATTATTATTATCATCATCATTTATTTTGCGCATGAGCTTACACATTCTCAGCATATCTGCTGGAAAAAACATTAAAAATCCCAGATATATATCATAAGGAACAAATTCTCGGTGACTGCATTCCGTAGTAGATGTCCACTTTTCCCTCACTCCTTGAGGCTTGATTGGCCAAGAACAGCCTTAATGTGCGACACGTCGAAAGTATGACTGTTTTCTACATCAGCTTAAAAAGCCTGGGTCTAATTTTAACTCGGTGAAGGATTCCTTTAAGTTGTTCGGAATCACGCCAGTGATCATTATTATTACATTACATTACATTATGCGAACGGCCAAAACTAAGGACCACACAAATATAATTTCATTTCCTTCTCATAGTTCTTTCATCCTTTCTCTTCCTCCACACTTCCTTCATTCTTTATCTCTGCTTTCCATCTTCCTGCCCCGCGTTCTCTCTTTTCTCCCACAAGAACCTTTACGTTCGAAAGTATTTCCCTGAATTGTCTCGACAGTCGTCATCTGTAATTCCTAGCCTCCGGAGTTCTTCCTTCATCTGCTTGGTGTAACCCCCTTGGCTCTTCAGATTATATATTTTATCAAAAATTTGTTCATTTATTCTTGTTGGATCCATTCTAACCATATGCCCATAGAAACGTAAACGTCTTTTCCTAATTGTTGTTTCCAGGTCTTCAACCCTTTCATATAACTTCTTGTATGATCTTAGTCTCTAGGTACCCTGTACCACTTTTGGGCCGTAAATTCTCCTCAATATCCTTCTTTCAATCTTCAGAAGCTTTTCCAGGTTCATCAAATTTGCCGTCTCCACACCATATAAGATCACCGGTTTTACCACAGCATTGTAGTCTTGTAGTTTGACATTAAGGGAGAGGTTCTTTTTGTTGTGTATATTTTTAGTGGAGAAGTTGAGTTTTTCTAGTTTAAGTCTTCTGTTTTCCATTGACTCTTTGTCCTGTCCATTGTTGCTAATGATGCCATTATTATTATTATTATTATTCATTTATAGATATACTGGTTTTAACCTTGAACTAGTAGGGGAAGGTACGGCTCCGCTCCCAATATTTGGTGAAAATTGAAATGCAGCTGAGCGTCTCCCCGTCATTACTCATGTAGATGTGTTGCGAAGGAGACCAGGGTGCGTGATGAGGGTGCAGGGTGGCTGAATTACGCATGAGATGGTGTGGCGCAGCTGCTGCCTGGACATGAGCAGTGGTCAAACCTTTTCAATCTAATCACCACTTGTTAGCAATCAAGGACTCTTTTATACTGGTAGGTAATAGCCGCATTTCCAACAAGTCTGTTATGCAAACCCCTTCTACGATATCTGAGCCATGCTCACAAATCAGTAGAAATATAGTCATGAATAAGAATTGTAACCACTTCAAATCGATGAATGGGTGAATATAGAGGCATGGAATATAGAGTGGGAGGGAGTCGCTGAGTCCTCTTGCAAGCATACCATTCAACAGTCATTAGTGCCAACTGCATGTTAAATAACCATTGTCATCCCGTGTTATTTTAATTATTGTTTTATTTATTTATTTATTTATTTATTTATTTATTTATTTATTTATCGTATGGCTTTTATGCCGGGAGTGTCCGAGGACATGTTCGGCTCGCCTGAGTCTGTAGCTGCTTCCAGCGGACACCCTAAAGGGCGAGCTACAAGTTCCGTTCAATTTCAAGTAGTTCCAACTTTCGCCACCAGATATCAATGATACCTAGTGGTGAACGTTGGAACTTTGATAGAGCGTTCTGACGAAATCTAACCTAACAAATTTTGCTTTACACAAGTTTAGTCTGTGAAAGGATCTTTTACATGCCATAAATCTATGACATGGGACTGCCGGCTTTACTTCCCCTCCGAAGGAAGGCATACTGAAGGATTTTAACGCTCTTAAAAAATCCGACGTCTTCGGCCGGGTTTGAACCCGCTATCTTGGGCACAGCAGTTCAGCATGCTACCGACTACGCCACCGACTACGCCACCGAAGCCGCTAATTATTGTTTTATTTTATCATTTCAAATGATCTTGTCGACTTCGTCGTTATTCTTGAGTCTAAAGTTATGCGGGACGGAGACGGTTGCGTTACGGAGACGGAAGTGACGTCATGCAGCTACGCGGGAAGCCTAAGTTAATGGGTAATGGAGTCTGTTGAAAGAGTCCTGGGCTTCAGCGAAGCGACAAGCCCTTCTGAGCCTTTCTAACATGTGTAGCATTTGTAGCATGCGTCATTTGAAATGATATAACGTCTAGTCTTTCAGAATTACTGTAATTTTTTAAATTAAGGGGCTTTGATATCGTGGATACCAGTTAAATGTACGCTAGAGCCCAAGCTCTATGATTTTGAGGGGTGAGGTGACGCTGGAGGCGGGAGGAGAAGGGCCTGTCAACAGCCCGCCATGTTATCTGGAATTCCTGTCTAATCCAATACTGCTAACATAGGGCCGTTGCCTAAATCTCTGTGCTGTTGCGAATGAGCGAGTGAGTCACCGATGAATGTATTTGGTTCTGTTAGTACGCACGGACCGGGAACCCCTTATATCACTCTTCATCGTCTGCGATCCACATTACTCTCAGGTTCACTGAGCTGGGGCTCGAGCAGTACTTTGGTATGTACAGAGTTCGTCTGATAGCCTGTTTTGTTGTGTTGTTTGAAGTAGTGTGTGTGTTTATGATCTGTAGTCATGACCTTAAGTTTAGAAGCATTTCAGCACTTACCTGGAGTAGAAGTTGTTCTTGTTAATTCATTTTATGGGCTTGGGAGACATCTTGGTCATCAGTCCCGAGAAGTGTAATCGAACCCAATGCCTCTTCGTTTTGCCTCACGAAGCTAAGTACACCACGATCAAATTATCAGACCAGATTTAAATGTCCTGTCTGATACAGGAACCCAACCCAGGATTTGTGAGGCTGGAGACTCAGATGGCGTATAGTTACATATACTGTGCCCAACTCTAGGAATGGGTATTCCAAGTTTCAGACACCTAGATATCAAGGGAAAGGCTGTAGCCGCTTTTGAAAGTTCAGATATTTGAATATCGCGCTACATTGCTTCGAGAAGCATTTAGAAGAATTTTACCGATAGTTGGATGTCAAGTGACGTAGCGAGTAATAGCAGAGGTGGAGGCTATTTATTGATTAAATAGTTAACTATGGAGTAGAGACTTGAGACTGGGATCAGATTACTGGCACGGCCAAATGAAAGAGAATGCAATTAGTATCAAGTAAATCGGACCAGGGATTCAAGAGATATGAGGATTTCTAGATATCAGGCGATGACGCGTGACCCTGACCGTTTTGAATAAAAGCCAGCTGGAGGAGGCATAGTTAGCTCATTCTAACACAAGCACTTGGCAAGCAAGTTGCGTCTACGCTGAGCCAAGGCACATGGTTGCCGTATCTACGCAGAAGTTCTTTTCAAATCGTGATAGTCACGAGAAGTGCTGCGCAAACGAGTTGGAACTTAGTAAGTTTCTGGTGAGGAGAATCACTGAGGCGATTGTTTTTCTACAGACATTGGTGGAAATATTTATATTTCCAAAAGGACATATGCTAGACTTTGTCTAGAAAATAGTATTTTGTCACAGTCCAGTAGTAACTTAATACTTGGATGTTTAAATCCAATTTCAAGTCAGTTTTCATATTTTGTAACTAGTTAACCACTTCGATCTGTCAGTACACTGAAGACTAGTCTATAACGGTGGCGTTCATTAGTCTACGCAAGGGAAACTGCAAGATGTCTAGCGCATGGCAGATGGTGATATACAAACCATGCCCAGGGAACGATCTTCAGAACAGCCGTTAATTGCTTAGACTGTCAATGTTTTTCTTGTACTGATGAGATTACAGTGAGTTATGTTACAACTGACATATTTAAGAAGAGATCACTTAGATCTGACCCTATTTCAACAAACTGTTATGGCTTTGATAGAAGCTCATATTAAAATGGAACCACAGTTTATTCAAACGTCGAAAGATACTACCACTATGTCTGACTAGACGATTTGTGGGTCTACAATGGCGGCCGATACAAGGATTATACGTGCTTGTCCGATAGGGCATGTCTACGGATAAATCTGGTACAGACCAGGTTTACTACACTTCAAGACCATCAAGAAATGTAAGCCACATTTGAATTATATTATGCCTAGCTAATTGGAACAAACTATTTTTTCTGCAGATGACCAACACATTTTTTTTGTCGTATTTAAAGCTTGCAATGATTTACGCAAGACTTGTTAGAGTTATTCTGAGCATTTTCAGCATTCAGAACAGTTTAGGATCGATGACCGAGCATTTCGAGCATTTATTTGAATTTTTCATATTTTAAGGAAACCACGGAAAACCCCGATGTAACTGTAAAAGTTAAATTTATTTTTGTTGAGGAATGGATATTTTTTTTCCATATTCGAAGGTTCGAACATGTGGATTCTCACATAATGAGATGATAATTAAACACATTTAAAATGATATAAATAATAATAATAATAATAATAATAATAATAATAATCCACTAATAATAATAATTTTCATAATTTTTCTAAATAATTCTTGGATATTATATTTTCTAATAATCATATGTATTGAGAAAGAGCCTATGAAGTAGTTTAATCATTTCTAGTTTGGAACAGGAGATTTTCCGAAGGAGAGTGGTTAGCGCAAGCCCGCATTCAACCAACATGTCAGTTCTGGTTGAACAGTTGATATTTGCATTGAGCAAAGTATATTTTTCATATAACACGGAGAGGCATGAAACGGGAAGCAAATGATATTTGTATCAAATAGGATATTGTTGTATTTATATAAAATCATGACGTAAATACACTCGAAAGTGAAATAAAGCTTTTCATAAGTATGGTAAATTCACGGGTTGAACTGAATGGTAAAATAAAATAAACTTGTAAGTTTATTAATCTTCCAGTGTTGATAACAAGCAGAGGCTTGATTTATTGTATAAATTTTGGGAAGATAATTTATGTGTGTGGAGTAGTTGAAATGCCATTCCCAGGTGCGCATGTTAAGTCGCAGGAATGAAGGTTTTTTCGAGCATCAATCAAATAGCAGGTTCGATGGCTCAGGTTTATAGTAGGAGTATTGGAGCCACACATTTCGTCGTATGAATAACCCGAAGGTTATTTCTTTGAAACCATCAGTTCTTATTTCAACCTTGTTTACGAATTCCATTTATACTTTGATTTTGCTAGAACCCGGATTTGTCATGATAGTAGTTTATTCTTCTTCAGAGGAAGACCTTTGCCGTTGTTGTCGTAATATTGTGTTCTTACACAAATAGTAGAATGGGCCACTGCCAATTAAAAATAATTCTTTTACCACGAATAATTTGAAGGATATTTTCAATCCTAGTGCCATGAACTAAATGAATTCATTATAAAACTACAATTCTAATTTCCGCATTCTGTCGAAGAATTGCAAGTTGTGAAAGTTACTAGAAATGGCCATAAATATAAATATTTTTATAATATTGTTCCCAAGTGGATAATCTAATAGTTGAATGGTTCAACCATTTATTGATCAAGTTGATGATTCAGAAATCATGTATTTTGTTTGGAACTTGAAGTTCATAATCGAGTCACTTCTCGAATGTTTAATGTCAGAAGAACAATTAATTGTTGTTGTGCTTCGCACAGTTCTTCGTTGCTATGCTCAATGGTCAAATACTTTTCAGATGTTGTTAATATGTATAAATAATTTGTGTTGCTTCGATGATGATAATATTTTCGACGATATATTTTTGAAAACTGGAAAACAAGTGGAAAGTTTAAAATTCTATAGACATTTATTCTACGAGTGTTAATATCATGTAAATAGTCAAACAGTGATCTACGTTATTTCCAGTATAGACAATTAATTTTGAACTGGAATTAAATATTAATAATTTTGGAACACAGTCCACAGGACTATTAATCGGACTTGTGTTTCCAAAAAGATTGTCAAATGTGTTTGGAAGATTTCTGTACATTGTGTGTAAATAAGAGTGTGGATCGCCACACGTGGATGATGCTGCTTTGAGCATCCTTGCAGTCAGATTTTAACTTTAAAATAAACTGAGATAATTTTACCAGATGTGTTTCACCCAATTAAATCTCCTTCTATCCTTATTGTTGCATTGGGCCAAAAATCAGTAAAGCATTTCTTTAATTTGATGTCGTTTTTGCGATTTGCTTTAACCCATCTGGCGCTCCGGGATATTTTGACTCTCGTGCTGACTGATTGTTGGTAAAATGCATATGTGGTCGTGCGGACTCCGGTCTAAACGGGCACATAAAATAATATAGAGAGAGAAATGGCTTCGAACGTGGGTCCCGATTTAGACATGGTCAATCGCATGCCGATTTGAAATTGTGATAATTTTTATAGAAATATTTTGGGAGTTGAGAGATGTCTGGTTTGGATGAATAAATTAGTAGGAAACCCAATTACTGGGGAAACTTAAAAATTTAACTTGGTTAATAATTAGAATGGGTTTGATAATTTTGATAATGGCTTAACCATTAGGGCGTCAAGTAAATTCAGTAGTAAACGTTCGATGACTGGATATACACATTATTAGAATCCAGGTGGAGGATATTTGAGAACTTGCATATTTTTCTTGTGATATTGTGGTAAATGTAATTCGTAAAAGTAGAGAATTTTGTTTTTCCATCACGTCGACATTAGGACAAATCTCATTTTATTATAGTGTTCCAATTAGCTATTCATATTTCTTGTTCTAGTTATAAGCTTGTGTTTGCCACTGTTGTATACCCCTAAGTTTTGAATAATAATTGAAAATTATGGAAGAAATGATGAGGAGTTTGGAGGAGAGTTCAAAAGAAGCTGGACTGCGTGTAGCAGCCATTATGAAAGAAAATACTGAGGCTTTGGAAAATAAACTTAAAGAAAATTCTGATAAACTTAAAGAAAGTTTAAACGATAAACTTAAAGAAAAATTCTGATTCTTTAGAAAGTAAACTTAAAGAAAATTCTGATTCGTTAGAAAATAAACTTAAAGAAAATTTGAATGATAAACTTAGAGAAAATTCTGATTCTTTGGAAAATAAACTTAGAGAAAATTCTGATTCTTTGGAAAATAAACTTAAAGAAAATTCTGATTCTTTGGAAAATAAACTTAAAGAAAGTTCTGATTCTTTAAACGGTAACTTGAAAGAAAATTTAAACAGTAAATTTAATTCAATGGAAAGTAAATTTAAAGATAATTCTGAAATTTTGAAAATGACACTTGAAAGTAAAATGAATAAATTATGCGAAAAAACACATGAGCTCGAAACTTCATTAGCTACTAACGCAAGTTTAATGGACGATAAATTTCGCGATGCCGATCTTCGATCCCAAAGCTTAGCTGATAGGATAGAACATGGTCTTAGGAAAGTTGGTGAAGACATGGTCAACCTGGAAGTCCGAGTGAAGAAGGAGAGTAACGAAATGGGAATTCTAGTTGTTCAACGTTTAACGGAACAATTCAAAGAACTTGTCATGGGAGAAATAAGAGAAGGTGTGATTAGTGAATTGCAAACTGAAATCAAGACCATAGTTGTCAATGAAATTAAAGACACACTCAAGCTGGAGAACCAAGAGGGAATCAAGGAGATTAGGGAATCTTTGTCATCCCATATTGAAGTAATTGCCAAAGATATCCAAGCAACTCAGAAGGACATATCAGATATGACAGGGTCATTGAAAAGTCATGAAGCTGTTATGAACCAGATATCCATTGATGTCAAGGAAAATTGTAAAGAGACTGAAGCAATTAAGAAGATGGCAAAAGAAAACCAGAAGGAACTTGAGGCTATGAAAACTCAAATCAAGGATGAGAAACAGTCTGAACATCTGTTGAAAATGCCAAATGTAAGGGGAAAGGAACAGATACAGATAAATCTAGGAGCAGCTAGAGAGACTGATAGACAGGATGAGGTCAGGACAGTATTTCAATCCAACCCCATAACTGTATTTAAGAATATAGAGGATAAGCCTTCTAAATTTTCAGGGCGAGATTCTGTGACACCCGTGGAATTTTTGAGAGAAGCAGGTGATTACCTGAAAGATTCTAAGATCCCTAAAGAAAGACAGATCCGAGTGATAGGGAAGTTCTTGGAAGGTCCTGCACTTTTGTGGTTTAGAGCATTTAGATCCACTCTAACCACTTTTGAGGAGTTTTCTCGTGGGCTATTGAAGAAGTTTTGGTCCCCGGAAACCCAACAGCAAGTCAGAGCAGAGTTATATTCGAAGAGATTCTCGACGTCACAACCTACTCGATACTCTACGTACTTTTCTGGACAGCTGTCTAAACTCCCACATTTAGATCCGCCGATGCCAGATAACGAGTTGATTACTGCATTGATACGTCAATTTCCAGCAGACGTCCAGAGGACTTTGATCGCTGCTGATATCTACAATATGGAACAATTTGATGAAGTATTACAGAAGCTGGATCATACAAACGCTCAATTCTTCCATCAGAAGGAAGGAAAGAGTAACAACGCTGTGTATGCTGTTATGGCTGATAGTTATTCTCAGACACCTCGAGAGATTCGAGAGGAGCGAGAAGAGAAATCGCCGAGGGAAGATCCAAATAAGAGAGGATGGAACCAGTACAGTAACAGATACAGTTACAAACCATATGCGAGACCGGATGGTGGTAATCGATACAATACTCGATGGAGAAGACCACGAGATACTCAAGGAAGGTACCAAGAAAGAAGATATTATGGTAGAAATAACTACAATAACAGAGGGAATGTAGATACTCGTCAGTCCAATGAAGAGTTTAACAAGGAGACGAGGAAAAATTTGGAAGCAAGACACCAAGATAACTTGCAATTTTTGGAGCAGAGGCCCAATGATCCAGGTCCATCGGGAACACAACAATCCCGGGGGAATGGTAATGAAAAAAAAAACTTCGAATTCACAGTAGAAGATAGAATTTTGAACACTTTCACTTCCAGAATTATTAAATGGCAAGCAGAGGATGATGATTTAATTCAACAGAATGACGAACGAAAAGAAATGGGTACCAGAATTAGAATGCCAATCATATCATGCGAAGTATTCGGTATGCCTGTCGATACTTTGATCGATACTGGGGCTATGCTTTGTCTGGTGAGTGAGAAGCTTTATATTCTGTGGAAGCTCAAAGAGAATTTAGAGGAGATTCCAGTATCAGGAATTAAGATCCAAGGAATAATACCCAATAAAATATCTCTGTGTAAAACACAATTATACTTATGTATTACGATTGGAGGACATGATTTCCGACATGTATTTGTTGTAATGAAGGACATGGCTTTTGACATGATATTGGGAGCAGATTTCATTCAGAAATATCAAGCAGTGATAGATATGAAGGCAGAGACGATTAGATTCAAGAATACCGAAGAGATTAACTTCGAGGGAAAGGAAGAAGAAGACATCGAGGGAGATGCTCAATGGTCTCTGATTTTTCATGAAGCTGAAGGAAGAGAAGTCTACACTGAGAAGGAGTCCCCAGAGCTAGGGAAGATTTTGGAAGAGTATCACGATATTTTTGATATTAAACCTGGTGAAATTAAAGATTTTGAATATCGTATTCGTGTAAATGATGATGCACCTTTTCATGCTAAATTGTATCCAGTAGCAGAAAAGCATCGAGAAAAAGTAAAAGTGCTTATCAAGGAGATGGAAAGCAACAATGTGATTGAAAAGTACACTACATCTTATGTCAATCCATTAGCAGTAGTGTCTAAGCAAGATGGAAGTCTGAGACTATGTTTAGACGCGCGAAATTTGAATTCAAGATTACTGCCAGAGTATGACAGACCACCAATCATTAGGGAACTGTTAAGGAAATTCCAAGGCAAGGTCTGGTTCTCTAATATTGATCTCACTTCGTCCTACCATCACATTAGGCTTAGTGAAGATTCTAAGAATTTACAGGATTTATGTTTGACCAGCAGACATATGTATTCCGCCGTTTACCATTTGGAGTTAAAACATCTGGATCCGTTTTGATCAGAGCCCTGGAACAAAATTTGAGTCCTGAAGTAAAAGAGATAGCAATTCGTTATTTTGATGATATCTTAATTGCATCCGAGACTAAGGAGGAACATTTGTTACATCTTCAGATGTTATTCGCAGATTTGAGAAAAGCGAACTTCAAAGTAAACCTTCGAAAATGTCAGTTCTTTCGAAAGCAAATAAAATTTTTGGGGCACATTTTGGATGGAGAAGGATACCGTCCCAATGAGACGAAGATACAAGCAATTGCAAATTTCCCTAGACCTACTAGAGTGAAGAATGTCCGCAGTTTTCTCGGGACATGCCAATTCTTTGCAGGGCATTGTCCGAACTTCACCAAGACAGTTGCGCCATTGCAGGAATTGTTAAAGAAAGGAAATAAATGGAAATGGGATAAAGATTGTGAACAATCATTTCAAGATGCCAAGAGGTTATTGGTGAACAGTGTGAAATTGGAGTATCCTGACTTTACCAAGAATTTCATCATAGAATCTGATGCATCCACCGTAGGGATTGGAGCCATTCTACTTCAAGAGGATGAAGACCACAAGAGACATTACCTGGCGTTCATTAGCAGGAAACTACGTCCATCAGAGAGAAATTATTACACCACAGAGTTAGAAGCACTTGCTGTAATATTCGCATTGGAGTCATGGAAGAAAATGTTAATTGGACATTCAGTCATTGTGAGGACTGATCACCACGCATTGGAGTTCATTTTGAGAACAACCTTTGCCAGCGATAGAATAACTAGATGGTCACTTTTTATTCAGCAATTCAACCTAGTTATTGAACACACTCCTGGAAAGTTGAATGTGGGAGCTGATTTGTTGAGTAGAGCAGTGGAGTCTACATCTAAGGTTTTTCAAGTTAACCTGACGCAGGAGGATGAAGATACCTTGAGAAGGTTAAGGTTATTGCATTTATCCCAGAGGAGAGACCGACGTCTTAGAAACATTTTTCGTTTTCTACAGGGAAACATGGATCCAAATGATGATGATTTTGTGGAAACTGAAAGAATTTCAAGAGATTTTATGATGTTAGATGGTTTAATCTACAAGTTTGCAGATCCCGACCATACGAAGCTGAGAGTAGTGATACCTCCACGATTGCAAAAACCCATTATTTGGATGGCACATCGAATCGCAGGTCATGCTGGAGTAGATAAGACAGTCAACATGATTCAAGAGAAATTTTCGTGGGAGCGAATGCGACAAACTGTCAGAAACACTATTCGAGAATGCGACTTATGCCAAAGGAGTAAACATAATTCTAGATTATTGAGAGAATTACCAAGGCCTATTATTCCTTCTAAGCCTTGCGAAATCTTCGCGACTGATTTATATGGTCCTCTCCCAAAGTCTAAAAGAGGTAACCGATATATTCTGGTGACTATGGATGTTTTTAGCAAATACACCATGTTACATCCAATTCAGAAGGCAAACGCAAAGTATTGTGCGAAGAGAATTAGAGACAGCGTAATTCCGGAAGCAGGCAAACCGGAATTCCTTTTATCAGATCGTGGACCTCAATTTACATCTTTGGAGTGTCGAACCATCATGAATAATCTTGGGATTAGACAATTGTTTTGTTCTATTAGACATCCAGAGAGCAATCCAGCGGAACGCGTGATGGCTGAGATAGCAAAATTTTGCCGCCTCTATTGTCCAAATGAGCATTGAAATGGATGGATGTTCTTTCTTTAGCATCCGAATCCATCAACTCTACTATTCATGAGAGTACTGGACAGATTCCTATGTTGCTACATCATGGAATTAAACCAACACGATTATGGGATCGAATCATCTCTATTCCACCTGAGATTGAACCAAGTCGTCAGATGAGGGAAACTCTAGCTTTAGACAAGTTAAGGAGTCAAGCTGAGAAGAGAGAGCGCAGAGTGAGAGGAAAGCGTTTTCGCAGACCCTTGCGCGTAGGAACTCTTGTTTTAGTGAAAAGACCTACACCCTCTGACGTGCAAAATCGAGTGTACTCGAAATTTGCAAGCCTTTACGCTGGACCCTATCGTATTGTGGAAGTAAACAATAATGGAAGCTATGAAGTAGCCAATACACGAACTGGTAACATCGTGGGAACTTATAATGCATCGAATTTGAAGATCTATTATTCAAGAACCAGATGATTTAATGTGTAGATAGGAAAAATAAAAATTTTTCAATTTTTATTTTTTGCTAGGTGTGGGGTGGATGTGCCCAACTCTAGGAATGGGTATTCCAAGTTTCAGACACCTAGATATCAAGGGAAAGGCTGTAGCCGCTTTTGAAAGTTCAGATATTTGAATATCGCGCTACATTGCTTCGAGAAGCATTTAGAAGAATTTTACCGATAGTTGGATGTCAAGTGACGTAGCGAGTAATAGCAGAGGTGGAGGCTATTTATTGATTAAATAGTTAACTATGGAGTAGAGACTTGAGACTGGGATCAGATTACTGGCACGGCCAAATGAAAGAGAATGCAATTAGTATCAAGTAAATCGGACCAGGGATTCAAGAGATATGAGGATTTCTAGATATCAGGCGATGACGCGTGACCCTGACCGTTTTGAATAAAAGCCAGCTGGAGGAGGCATAGTTAGCTCATTCTAACACAAGCACTTGGCAAGCAAGTTGCGTCTACGCTGAGCCAAGGCACATGGTTGCCGTATCTACGCAGAAGTTCTTTTCAAATCGTGATAGTCACGAGAAGTGCTGCGCAAACGAGTTGGAACTTAGTAAGTTTCTGGTGAGGAGAATCACTGAGGTGATTGTTTTTCTACAGACATTGGTGGAAATATTTATATTTCCAAAAGGACATATGCTAGACTTTGTCTAGAAAATAGTATTTTGTCACAGTCCAGTAGCAACTTAATACTTGGATGTTTAAATCCAATTTCAAGTCAGTTTTCATATTTTGTAACTAGTTAACCACTTCGATCTGTCAGTACACTGAAGACTAGTCTATAACGGTGGCGTTCATTAGTCTACGCAAGGGAAACTGCAAGTTGTCTAGCGCATGGCAGATGGTGATATACAAACCATGCCCAGGGAACGATCTTCAGAACAGCCGTTAATTGCTTAGACTGTCAATGTTTTTCTTGTACTGATGAGATTACAGTGAGTTATGTTACAACTGACATATTTAAGAAGAGATCACTTAGATCTGACCCTATTTCAACAAACTGTTATGGCTTTGATAGAAGCCCATATTAAAATGGAACCACAGTTTATTCAAACGTCGAAAGATACTACCACTATGTCTGACTAGACGATTTGTGGGTTTACAATGGCGGCCGATACAAGGATTATACGTGCTTGTCCGATAGGGCATGTCTACGGATAAATCTGGTACAGACCAGGTTTACTACACTTCAAGACCATCAAGAAATGTAAGCCACATTTGAATTATATTATGCCTAGCTAATTGGAACAAACTATTTTTTCTGCAGATGACCAACACATTTTTTTTGTCGTATTTAAAGCTTGCAATGATTTACGCAAGACTTGTTAGAGTTATTCTGAGCATTTTCAGCATTCAGAACAGTTTAGGATCGATGACCGAGCATTTCGAGCATTTATTTGAATTTTTCATATTTTAAGGAAACCACGGAAAACCCCGATGTAACTGTAAAAGTTAAATTTATTTTTGTTGAGGAATGGATATTTTTTTTCCATATTCGAAGGTTCGAACATGTGGATTCTCACATAATGAGATGATAATTAAACACATTTAAAATGATATAAATAATAATAATAATAATAATAATAATAATAATAATAATAATAATAATAATAATAATCCACTAATAATAATAATAATAATTTTCATAATTTTTCTAAATAATTCTTGGATATTATATTTTCTAATAATCATATGTATTAAGAAAGAGCCTATGAAGTAGTTTAATCATTTCTAGTTTGGAACAGGAGATTTTCCGAAGGAGAGTGGTTAGCGCAAGCCCGCATTCAACCAACATGTCAGTTCTGGTTGAACAGTTGATATTTGCATTGAGCAAAGTATATTTTTCATATAACACGGAGAGGCATGAAACGGGAAGCAAATGATATTTGTATCAAATAGGATATTGTTGTATTTATATAAAATCATGACGTAAATACACTCGAAAGTGAAATAAAGCTTTTCATAAGTATGGTAAATTCACGGGTTGAACTGAATGATAAAATAAAATAAACTTGTAAGTTTATTAATCTTCCAGTGTTGATAACAAGCAGAGGCTTGATTTATTGTATAAATTTTGGGAAGATAATTGATGTGTGTGGAGTAGTTGAAATGCCATTCCCAGGTGCGCATGTTAAGTCGCAGGAATGAAGGTTTTTTCGAGCATCAATCAAATAGCAGGTTCGATGGCTCAGGTTTATAGTAGGAGTATTGGAGCCACACATTTCGTCGTATGAATAACCCGAAGGTTATTTCTTTGAAACCATCAGTTCTTATTTCAACCTTGTTTACGAATTCCATTTATACTTTGATTTTGCTAGAACCCGGATTTGTCATGATAGTAGTTTATTCTTCTTCAGAGGAAGACCTTTGCCGTTGTTGTCGTAATATTGTGTTCTTACACAAATAGTAGAATGGGCCACTGCCAATTAAAAATAATTCTTTAACCACGAATAATTTGAAGGATATTTTCAATCCTAGTGCCATGAACTAAATGAATTCATTATAAAACTACAATTCTAATTTCCGCATTCTGTCGAAGAATTGCAAGTTGTGAAAGTTACTAGAAATGGCCATAAATATAAATATTTTTATAATATTGTTCCCAAGTGGATAATCTAATAGTTGAATGGTTCAACCATTTATTGATCAAGTTGATGATTCAGAAATCATGTATTTTGTTTGGAACTTGAAGTTCATAATCGAGTCACTTCTCGAATGTTTAATGTCAGAAGAACAATTAATTGTTGTTGTGCTTCGCACAGTTCTTCGATGCTATGCTCAATGGTCAAATACTTTTCAGATGTTGTTAATATGTATAAATAATTTGTGTTGCTTCGATGATGATAATATTTTCGACGATATATTTTTGAAAACTGGAAAACAAGTGGAAAGTTTAAAATTCTATAGACATTTATTCTACGAGTGTTAATATCATGTAAATAGTCAAACAGTGATCTACGTTATTTCCAGTATAGACAATTAATTTTGAACTGGAATTAAATATTAATAATTTTGGAACACAGTCCACAGGACTATTAATCGGACTTGTGTTTCCAAAAAGATTGTCAAATGTGTTTGGAAGATTTCTGTACATTGTGTGTAAATAAGAGTGTGGATCGCCACACGTGGATGATGCTGCTTTGAGCATCCTTGCAGTCAGATTTTAACTTTAAAATAAACTGAGATAATTTTACCAGATGTGTTTCACCCAATTAAATCTCCTTCTATCCTTATTGTTGCATTGAGCCAAAAATCAGTAAAGCATTTCTTTAATTTGATGTCGTTTTTGCGATTTGCTTTAACCCATCTGGCGCTCCGGGATATTTTGACTCTCGTGCTGACTGATTGTTGGTAAAATGCATATGTGGTCGTGCGGACTCCGGTCTAAACGGGCACAATACAGGGTGTCCCACCTAACTCTGCGACCTCAAATATTATCGAAATGAAACAAGATGTGAAAAATCTACTGTACTTGCACAGGAATGTAGCCACGTCAGGGGGTCACACAATGGGAGGATATGCACAATCCAGGAAATTATAGCAATACCACTCTTAACGCAAAGTTACCTTTTTAAATGGAACATACATGTTTTTTTCTAGCAAAATCAATAGTAAACATACAAGTATTGATAACAGAATTGGTTTCACTTCGCTAAACCTCGTACCTTCAGAAATAACTAAAGTTGCAGGTTACTAACCAACGACAGTGGAGTATCAATGTTTGGTGCGGTATCACTGGCAACCGTATTGTAGGTCCCTATTTTATCAGGGAACACTAAACGAACAGCGATATGCATAATTTCTTCAAGACACGTTACCCCTTCTCATGGAGGACGTGGGATTGGAAACTCGTGTATCAATGTGGTTCCAGCATGATGGGTGCCCCGCACATTTCGCACGTATTGCCAGAGATGTAATGGATGAGAAGTTTCCAAATCGGTGGATAGGACGTGGTGGTCCTGTGAGATGGCCAGCATGGTCCCTCGACTTGACGCCATTACACTACTTTCTCTGGAGCGCATTGCAAGATAGTCTATCAGGAAGTCCCAACTACAATAGCGAATATGCAACAGCGTATTACTTCGGCGTGTGCGGAAATATCTGTGGAAACACTGGGATCAGTACAACGCTCTGTTGTTCACCGTCTACAGAAGTGCATTGATGCAAACTGTGGTCACATTGAACGTCCACTGAAGTGACACAGTTTCATCAGTTAAGATGTTACTGCTTACTTGTGACTGTCTCTTCCATGCTGGATGTAATTTAAAAACATGACGTTTCTTTAAGCTATAGGCCACAAGTTTGTTTAGGAAATCGGTAATTGTACATTTTGAACTAGTGTACAGTTCTACACAATTGTTAAACTTGACAGTGTCTCCATTGCCATCCTCTACAACGTTAGTTATTTCATAATTTACGGGGTTTAGATATGTGAAACCAATTCTGTTATCATTAATTGTATGTTTACTCTTGATTTTGCTAAAAAAAACATGTATGTTCCATTTAAAAAAAGGTAACTTTGCGTTGAAAGTGATATTGTTATAATTTCCTGGATTGTGCATATCCTCCCATTGTGTGACCCCCTGAAGTGGCTACATTCCTGCGCAAGTAGATTTTTCACATCTTGTTTCATTTCGATAATATTTGAGGTCGCAAAGTTAGGTGAGACACCCTGTATAACGGATATGGTAAGCTTATGTAGCGGAACTACAAAGTGGGGATTGAGATAGTTTGCTTTCATAGAGGTATTTCAATGGAAACATGGACTCATATCTAGAAATGGACACAATAATCACTACATCACAATAGCATACACACGGTAGTTCAATGGTGTCTTTAGATATTTACCTCCACTGTTTAGCCATCTATCCCAACACTGAACAAGTTTCCCTATACCTTCCACAGTGGTGGACGGTCTTCCAGAGCTTCACAACCCACTTGATCAGTGGCAAGTAAAATCTTGCTCTGAATCAAAGTCGTGTATGGAGACGTTTGTATCAAGCGAAGCGCAGTGTTCAAATGATGTGCCAAGTTTTGAGGTGACTGGAAATGCACAGTGGACCTCCCACGACCTGGATGGATGTCTTCTATTACGCAGGAAAAGTTTATCACTGTGGACAGGATGTTGAAGGGTAATCACCGTGTACCAGTATGTCAGCTGTGAATGGGTAAATCTCATCGTAGGATACATTCTTCTTGTTCACCGCAGAAACAGGAAACTTTAGACTACCTATGTATGCTATCATTGTGATATACTGTAGTGTATATTGCCCAACGCATGCTGTGTTCCTAAATCAATTCATTTTAACAATTTATTCTTATATAAGATTTGTTCCACCATATGTAATAACATACCTTTTTTCGAACATTCCTGAAATCAGGGCCACCCATGAGAAGGATTTCAGGTGTAGTCATTACAGTCGATTGGTCTTGTAACGACCTGGATGGATGTCTGCTATTTCGAGGTCCTTAATAGGCAACTTAGGAAACACCTTTTTATAATACATTGAAGGTAGGAAGGACGTTTTTTGTCCTACGTAAACCTTATTATCGCAGTCATAAGCTGCAGAATTACTTTTTAGTGCAGTCCAAGTCACTGGACGTAATACTTCACTTCAAAAATCTCACATGTATTAACCGGGAATCGATGCCACTCCACCTTGGTGCGAGACCAGGAGCTAGACCACTGTGTCATTCCACCCAGTTTGTAATAAAATCCTTCTATTTAACACGTAACAGTTGCTCGTATAATGGACCAAATTATTATCAATTCTGAGACATTGTATCTTCACGTTATGTGGTGAACTAATGGGATATTATCTCTTTCCAGGTATGTTCCAGATCAATTCTTCTCTGTGACACAACTTGATGCATTGTGGTAAGCACTCTTAAATTACATCAACGTCACTCTTTTCACATCATTTATAACTCAGCGTATCATGTAACCTTTCTTATCTCAACAACGAACCATGAGAGTTTCCAAACCTTACCGTTGGAGGGACGTATTCTGAGTGCCATTTTTTGGAACTCTCCATACAGGGGCTAGAATGATTGCATCTTACCTGCACCTCGGACTATCTCCTCTCTTCATAACCCAAATAACGACAAATATACGCACTCATACGCGGCAATTAACAGAAAACCATCGAAGTATGAACTCGAGGGTTACAGGGAAACGGAGGATAAATTTTAAATTACATTAATTGTTTGTTTCCTAGAGATTGCTGCTTCAGACATTTTAGACTGTTGAAATTTATTTACACTGTATCTATTCATATACAGTCCTGGCTAGCAACTATGCACTTTATCTTGAGAGCTCAGCGGTAGGAGCGGGGCGTGGAGTGGTGCGAGGATCGTGCCAAATACATCCCTGGCTGATAACATTGACACGCGTGACAGTAGTATGTTCCCTCTGACATTACTAGTCTAAGCCAGTGCCACTTAGTGTGGCAAATGTTTTACGCTGCAGTAATATGCATGAGGTGGGGGGATGGGCAAGTGCCGAGCAGGCTGCCGGTAACTGTATTATTATGATGAACGTAAGATGTACGAACGGCATCCAGTAAGATAGTTACCCTATTTTAAAAACATTGAACACAATTATGTAGTCAAGTAATTTAATTAATATTCTGCAACACTTCTATTACTATTCTACATAGTCATCGTTTTTGTCCAAACATTTTTGATAACGTGACGCAAGTTTTACCAAGCCAATGTTGTACCAGATCGGGTCCTGGGTCCGTAGCCAGATGTTCACTTCTAATTTGACTTCATCCTAATGTGGCTAGCTCCTGGAATTGAAATCGGACGCTCGTCCGTCACAAAAATCCTGTCAGACCATCTTCTCTCCCACAAGGTCTGTGCAAGATGGATGCCGGGTTTGCTGAGTGATGTCCTCAAGCAGCAACGTATAGATTCGGCTAGAAAGTTTCTGGAAACGCTCCAAAGAGAGGGAGATCTCTCTTCAAACGGCTTGTTACAGGAGATGAGACCGATGATGAACTGAAAAGGGGTGGATTCGATTCACACTTCAGCCATCCTGGAAGTGGTTTTCCGTGGTTTCCCACTTCTACTTCCGACAAATAGCGGGATGGTTCCTATAGTAAGACCACCACCTCCTTCCGAAGCCTACTCTCAATCATAAACACACATACTACTACGGACAACACAATAACATAGATTAACATCCAAGTACAGGGGATACATGATCACAATGTCGCAAGTCCCCTAAATGAATCAATAAACAAGTTAAATGTTATATCTGGTATGCTCCCTTGTTCACATAACTCGATCTAGAGATAATTCGATTCCAATCCAATCCACACTTCAATCACAGCTACATATAGTTACCGTACTTTATACGTATAGGGTCTATTTTTAAAATCACTCCTTGGCTATATCACCTCCAATGGTTTATTGATAGCTTATCATAGAATGCAAATACATTTGCCAATGATAGCACAATGTTTGTAGATATCCGTAATGATAGATGGATTCAAAGTTAAAATAAATGCCAATCAATACTTATATATTGTACATGATTCGACCTATATTTTATTTTATTTACAATTAATATTACATTGTAAAGATATCCATTTGCATTATTTTATTTCATTCTTTTAATTACAATTTATCACATTTTTTCCATATCAAACAAACATTGGACTTAAGAACATCTTTAGTATTTTATTTTATTCTTAATTGATTTTATTCTTAATTGAGCTGAAGAAGACCTCAATGTCAGGTCGAAACATGTACAATATATAAGGTGCGTTCAAAAAGTAACGAGCCGGAGGCTGGAATGCGCAAACCGGTGAAGACATCGGCTAATCGTGGTGTGTGTAACGAGGTGTGGTTCCGACCAGAGCGTGGAAGGTCACAGCCCGTCGCTAGAGGGCACGCGTGCACGTCATGTGACGATACAAAGCGAGCAGCAGCAGGCATCAATCGTCCAACGCTGCCAGTAGCATTGCAAACAGGGGCATGGAGGCGTCAAACGAAGAGCAAAGAGGTGTTGTTCGGTTTCTGACAGCGAAAGGAGTAGGGGGAACGAACATTCATCGCTGAGTGTCACAAGTGTACGGTAAACACTGCATGTCCCTTGCAAGGATCAAGGAGTGGCACAAGCGCTTCAGGGAAGGGCGGGTGTCGTTAGCCGATGATGCCCGGTCCCTGCTTTACCGATGACAACGTCCAGCTGGTTGATGCACTCATTACCCAGGACCACCGAGTGACACTGAACGCCATAGCCACCGTGGTCGGATTGAGCGTCGGAAGTGTGCACACCATCATGAAGGAACGACTGCACTTGCGGAAAGTGTGTGCCCAATGGGTGCCCCACAGTCTTCAACCACACCAGGAAGCATGTCGAATGGCCTACTGTCTTGGTCTTGGTTGGACGATTGATGCATGCTGCTGCTCGCTTTGTATCGTCACGTGACGTGCACGCGTGTCCTCTAGTGACGGGCTGTGACCTTCCACGCTCTGGTCGGAACCACACCTCGTTACACACGCCACGATTAGCCGATGTCGTCATCGGTTTGCGCATTACAGCCTCCGGCTCGTTACTTTTTGAATGCACCTTATATAATAGACATATTTGTGTAAGTATTGATTGGCATATATTTTAAACTTTGATAGCTTATCCCCGTGTCTGGTTACTTTTCTTACAGTCCACTACTTCAGCCGGTGTTACCCATCTATAGTATGTATATTTTGACCTTTAAAGTTTTTCTAAGATTAACTGAGGAAATAATTAAGATTATGTTCCAAATTCAGTTATATCTGGAGAAATGTTTTTCAATGAGTGGATTCGCAAAAGAGCTTATAAAATGTAATCTGTATGTATGCTTTCTTTAGGTGTCGTTGGTGAAATAACTGCAGCTAATCAAAAATTATGCATTCATTTTAATAACGTCCAGTTCAATTGGAAAACATTTGGATGTTTGCCAATGAAAACAGAATAATAAGGTATTTAAAATTTGATTTTACTCGTATTTTATGATGAATGGCCTCAAAATTGCGATATCAACTGTAGGATATTTATCGACGCGGACCGTTTTATTTTGTAATAGTGGCAGAGTGCAGCTATTTGCTCGATTGCCCTGGTCTCACTGAGGTATATCACACTCTAGAAAGAAGGATACTTAGTCTGACACTGAATGTCGAAGAAAAAGACCACTTTTATGAATGTATTTTCAAATTAAAACAGGTTTGGGGGGATCTAGCGTTTTGATAGTCCATTTAAAGGGGTCATTCAATGACTCCAATATGGCGATCCATGTTCTGTTTAGAAGCCGATAGATGTCAGTGCTTGCAGCCAGTGGCTGTGCTTCCCCGCCTTACCTTTCGTAAGTGGGGTGGAGTGGGGTGGTAGGTCTCTGGTGAGTTCCCCTGGCTACGACATTGCAAGGAACATGTATACTTGAATTGACAGAAACATAACCACATCGTCAGATAGCAGATGACACGTGACCTGACCAGATAGTTCGGCAAACAGCTCGCCCATTTCTTCTCTGCAGCATTTTAAAAATGATAAGTAGTATGGCTTGAACAGAATAGTTTTGTGGTGAGAAAGAAGGAAGAGCCTTTCGATTTAAGATGTTTCTAAAATAACCAAACTATTGATTTTTATTTCCCGACTGTCTCTTTAATAAGGACTAGCCAAACATTAGAGCTCCCTCGCCCCCTCTCTCCCCCTAAACCTGTTTCAGCTCAAAATGACTTTCACGAATATGCTATTTTTCAAAATTCTTTGTTTGACTTCGTAGCGTTCCCTCGGTAGTGTAGCTGTTGGGCTGTGTTATAGATTCTCACATCACATTATACAAATATTTCCCTTCCTCGCAATTGATGAATAAATTACAAGCAGAGGTTTCTGTAATGGGTATAAGCAGTGCTTTTTCTCAGGGGGACGCGGGGGTACGCGTACCCCTTGAACATTTGAAAACTGTTTAAGAAAATATATTGGTACATTTGTATCTACTGGCACAGGCCAGGACGCACAAAACCTCCCATTAATATTACTCTTCATAAATTCGTCATCACACTGTACGTTTACAGTGGTCATAGTTTCCGATAATCACGAATGAGAGCTTCAAAATGAGACCAAGTTTCCTGCTGTACGTTTATCCTGGGCGGAGAAAACGTTAGGTCAGAAAAAGTATAAGAACTTTTATCGGGTGGTTGAAAAAAAATTGAAATTTGACATTTGCACTACCAATACTTGTTTGTGCCTATCACATATAAAAATGTCATTACCCTCAGCCAAGTAGTTTTCCATGTATATAGTTTTAAGTAAGCGGTTTCTGGAAAAGACGTCAAAAACACGGACAATTTTTCATACAACCACAAATAAATACATAATTAATAAACGTGAAAATAATTGGCTTATATAGTCTAACGCAGAATTATACAAGGAAAATATTGGTATAACTCGTTTTTCAATAGGTCTGTTGGTTTGGTTGTAATTAAGGCCTAAACTTGAGTACCCATAATACAAAAATCCGATAGTAGTCCGGAAAATATAACTTCCAACTTGAAAGTGTATCGATCAGCTTTGCGTCAACATGCTGTTCACAACAGCTGGAGGAGATTTCGAGTAATTCTCGATTTAAATCGATCTATCGAATCAGTTTCTTTTGGTCGGCAACTCGGCACTCCGTTCTTATAAGCACGCAGGCCAGTGTTTGGAGGAGGGGTAGGTTGTTATTTTGTGCGTGTGGTGAGTTTTGAAGGATGAAGAAAATAATGAACTACTTAACATTCACCCAGGCATCGAAAAAGCTGAAAGATAATGATTCCAACCCAAACAATGACAGGACTTTACAAATTGCCGAAAATTGCAAGATCGAGATGTTTTGTCGACTACAACTGAGAGAACCCTAAATTTCTTTTAGAAAAAAAAAAGCACTGGGTATAAGAGATATATCCCATACAAAAATATTAACTGCATTTGATCCGAGGCTGTCAGCAGTAACACCTGACAGAAGATATAAAAAGCATAACCGTGTATTCGTAATGGAGTTGATTATTAAAGTAACCCCCTGCAGCGGGAGATCTGCGAGCATACGTCAGCTGGGTGAAATGGACGGTACACTCTCGACTCTATTTCCAATTTATTTCAAGCATTCACTCCAGATATACCGGATGAGTTAGCCGTGGTCGTTACGGCATGACTGCTAGCAGTCGCTCACATCCGGGAGGCGAGGAGGTTCGAATCCCCCCGCCGGCAACCTTGAAGATGGTCTTCTGTGGTTTCCCATCGTCCTTCCAGGCAAATGCCGGGGTTGGTTCCTAACTATAGGCCACAGCCGCTACCTTCCAACTCCTCGACCTTCCATTCCAACTTTCCTCCCCAACGTTACTTGTAGCTCACCCATTGGGTGTCCGTCTCGAAGCAGCTACAAAAAACTGGCAAGCCGAACATGTCCTCGAACATTCCCGGCACTAAAAGCCATACGCTAAAAAAAACAGATATACTGTAGTTAGTTTTTGCATAGTGAACGATAAGGATAACTTATTAAACAACCAGTAATGACAATAAGCCGCTTGACAATGGGACCGCCACTTCCTTACAAGAATAGATCCAGCCAGGCCTTTGCAGTCAGCTTAATGACAATGAGTGAACAGGTGAATTCTAGTGCTTGTTCAGTGGAAGTGGTGTCCGGCTCCGTGGCTAAATGGTTAGCGCGCTAGGCTTTGGCCCGAAGTGCCCCGGGTTCGATTCCCGGCCGAGACATCAGGGGTTTTAATCTCCTGGGGTTAATTCCCGTGGCTAGGGGACTGGGTGTATGTGACGTCTTCATCATCACTTCATCCTCATTACGACGCGCAGGTCGCCCACGGGCGTCAACTAGAGAGACCTGCACTTGGCCTCTCCGGAGGCCACACGATCATTTAGTGAAAGTGGTTAGCTTGGTACAGGTAACGCCATTGATGATGATGATCAGGTGCCATCAAGTCGGCGTTGAATCCTAGCGACTGCATGGATATACTGTCTCCATATGATTCGGTCTTCAGCCATATACTTCAGATCCTACAGTGACATATTCATGTTGGATTTGATGGAGTCGATCCATCTCAATGCTGGCCGCCCTCGTCTCCGAGATCCTTCTACCATTCTAAGCATAATTGTCTTTTCCAACGAATCAGAACGCCTCATAATGTGTTCAAAATATGACAGCTGTAATCGTGTTATTAATGCTTCAAGAGACAGATCTGGTTTGATTTTTTGAATCACCCATACATCTTCTAGGCTGTCCAAGGAATACGCAGTATCCTTCTCCAACACCAGAGCTCAAAAGCATCAATATACTTCCTGGTAACGCCATTACCCATGGATAAGTGGCTTATTAGGAGTGGTAAAAAAGAGACCCCATGAAAGTGATAGTGCTTGCCCTCCTTCGGAAAGAAAAAAAAGGGGGGGGGGGGCAGTAGATATTTTATGTTTCAGGAGGGGGCGCGACAGAAAAAGTTTGAGAACCCCTGCAATAAGCCATGGAAGGCCTTGACCCACCAAGTGACCACCTCTCAGTTATATGGGCTTCATATTGAGGGGTGGACATACTCCCTCGGCTGTTATTGGCCTGGGTCACTGCCTCGTGGGTCTGACAGCTAGTCATTTGTCCTCATGAGACTTGAGTGTACCCAGTTCCAACCCTTACGTCAGTTATGAAATGTTTGAATGAGCCTGGAATACAAAACCTGCGGCGTCCTTGGTTAGAATGTATTCAATAAGTACTGTACATACTGTATGTGATGTTAGACTGGCTGTGTGGCTCAGCGATAACTTTCTCGCCTGCTGTACCCGACGTTGCAGGATCGAATCATGGCGCAGTCAGTCGGCATTTGAGGGTGCGGGAATGCGAGTGAGACGTGTCAGTAGATTTACTGGCACGTTAAAGATCCCCTTTGGGGCAAATTCTGGCACTCCGGCGTCTCCGAAAGCCTAAGTAGTTAAAAGGAACGTAAAACCATTGTCATTACTACATGTGAAATGTCTCTTACGAGCCGACATCGTAGGACTCAAAGTACCGTGGTTTTCTTCCTGTTCGATTAACAAACTGACGCCTTTGCCTGAAATTTGAACCAAATGGTCTTGGGATTATGAACCTGGGTACTCTACCAGTGACCCATTGAGGAATAATAATGGATACAAATGCATAGTATTATAAAAACCACAAAACTAGACGAAGGCAGGGATCCTTCCTTCTATTAAACAATGTGTTGTAAATGTTAATTTGATTTGAAGGTTGACTGAACGTGGTATTGGTTGGACCGCTGCCCTTGTTGTGATTCTACGTGTGCCGCAGTAACCAGTCGCTTCAGCCACTGATCTGTGACGAGCACAGGGCCACTCGTTCGATACCTGCCCGCATCACTGCCTGCAATTTAATGAGGCTATATCGTTGACCCTGTCTGTGGTATTCAGGCCATCAGTTTACTCTCTGCTAGAGCATTCAGTAAGTGCCTGCGCTCCACTTTAATGGTGTTGCATTGACAGTGTCCACCTCATGCTCCTAAGATTGTACAGTAGCTCTAATTCCCGGCCGAAATATCTGGGTTTCTGAAGAGCATTTCCAAATCCATAATTTAAATCAATATTTATATTTTGTAAATTCACCGCAATTAGCCCATTTCACGCCACCGCTCAATTAAGGACCTTTGCCACACGGCTGAAATTTGTATGCGAATAATAATAACTTAATAATAATAACAAGTGTTTAATATCCTTTGAATGCCATTGTTTTTTGAGTGCACTAAATTTGTAGTTTATGCCTGGGTGTTTATTTTACGTTACGATAATTATTATGGGTTACATATTCAGGAAGCTGGTAATTAGGTTGATGAGTAAGATGTTGTTAATTCAGTTTAGGACTTGGGATATGTTGGTCATCAACCTCGTATACTAGGGAGTATGTTGAACTTATGCGATAACCTGTGTTTATCTAATGGATGTAGTGGAGTGTGTAGCGTATTAGTGACAGGAATGGGATAAGTGCCCCGGGACTTGAAGTAAGCATGTGACGACGTACTCAACAAAATGCGGTTGAACACTTCTATCTTAAATCTACGTTGAAATGAAAATCCACAGCCTGCTTCCAGTCTCCGACCGGGTCAGGAATGGAATGAATGAATCCCCCCATCTAGCGGCTAGGATATGGACTGTGCCGGCTGCCTAGGCCTGACGCACTCCTCTGGGGCAATGATTAAATGAATGACAGATGAAAAGAAATGATAGTGGAGAGTGTTCCTGAAATGAAATTTTGACAGGGAAAACCGGAGTACCCGGAGAAAAACCTGTCTGCCTCCGTTTTTTCCAGCACAGATCTCACATGGAGTTGCCTCCGTTTTTTCCAGCACAGATCTCACATGGAGTGACCGGGATTTGAACCACGGACCCAGCGGTGAGAGGCCGGCGTGCTGCCGCCTAAGCCATGGAGGCTTCCCTCTTAAATCTACGTTAAGGATGATGAAGTACTCTACACAATAATAATATGATGGTAGTGTGATCTAATAAACTTTCAAACGAGTCAACGTAGATTTAAGATAAAAGTGGTCAACCACATTTTGTTAAGTAGCCTATGTCGTCACATGCTCGCAATCGATTTTTAATTTTTAAAATTACAAATATACAGTGAGAGCCCTACCTATAGAACGCGGATGGGCCGTGCCACTGTGGCTAACCGGCTGTCGAGAAAGGCTCTGCAACCTTAAACTAGTTTAACACATTTACAGTCTTTAACTTATTTAATAATCATTATTTCGTACATGAATTTCAGGGTAGTTGCTGGAAATGCTATCCTTCATTTATAAACACACATTGCACCAACGTACGAAGTTTTGGTACACTCATCCTCACTGATATTTCGTATCAGTGCAGTTATTATGTTCTCGAGAGCCTCCAGAGTGTGTGGATTGTATCTGTATTCATTTTGTTTGAGATTCCCTCGCATGTTAAAATCGCACGGCACTGAAACATACGAACTTATTTACTGTAAGACTTCTTCTTGAGACGATAAGTTTCCACTAGGAAAATCAATGTTTTGTTCCATGCCTAACCATGTTCACAGGATACGAGATAGCCTACAGTACTTCACCACAAGTCTTAATTATCTGAACTGAGGTATCTTAGCAGCTCTGAATGTAATAAATGCAATACTAGCATCCTGGGCTTCCCGACCCGCTATTGCAATCGGTACATACTAAAAATCTGGCGGTGACTCGTTGCGATCTGTCCACCGCACGGCCTCTGCGACGTTCCGTTCTATAGGGAGGTCTCTCACTGTTTATTCTCAGCTGACAAAGACCACAATGACTGGTTGAAATATGTACTAATAATAATCTTGCTTCCAATAAAGTATTAGCCAAGGTAGAATTCATATTAATCATACCCTTTTAAGGTACATACGATTTGCAAGTTAATATGGAGGCTAGGATTAATTTAGTATCCATGAGCAAGTTTCTTTGTTACACACTTCGGTATTACATACACAAAAAGTGTTTTGTATATTGCCATGGGGCACGGTGACGACGGACTAATTTATTAAGCAGTGTCCACGCCTGCTCTACACAATTGAGATCAGAAGCATAGGCAGGCCATTCCATTCTGTGTATACCATTCTCCTGAAGATAGGCATTGACAATGTCAGCTCTGCACGGGCGAGCATTATCGTCCACGAAAGAGAAAGTTGGGCCGAAATTGTCAGCTTAGACTTTCACTACAAGTGCCAGGATATTATCCCTCTAACATACGCCCTGGGTTGTACACAAGAGGGGTTCGGCGACCATACATGATGCCATCCCAAAACATTGTACCATCTCCTCCCTGTTGGTAACGGTCTCGGATGTATTGGCCGTGCATACGTTCACCGGGTTGTCTCCAACTCGCACAGATCTATCCTCATTGACACAGGCGAGTGTACACAGCCGATATACACGCACACAAGAACGGCTAATTGGTTTGAGACCACTATGTCTCTTGGCCAGCAATATACAAAACATTTTTAGCCTACTTTTCACATTTTGCAAAAATGAGGAAAAGGTAGACTTATGAGATCGATCCGGGAAAATGTGTGTCTGTCTGTCTGGCTGTGTGTGTGTGTGTGTCCCCCTATCAACTCCTAAACGGCTGCAGCAATCGGAACAAAATTTGGTAGGAGTAAAGATCTATACCTGAATATCTCAATGCCGTATTTGAAAATGAAGTCAGTGCTACCAACTGATGAAAAATCGCAATTGAAATTAAAGCTCCATGTTGGATATCTTGGAAGGTATGAATGGAAGCTATTTCAAAATTGGCACACGTATCAATAATAATATTTCAGTTTAATTTCCAGGAGGCCATACATGGCAGTGTTGCCAAAAGATAATAAGCCTGCTGATAGGTCTAATTTTAAAATGCATATAACTTCTACACTATCAATTGGAATTCAACCAAATTTTGTATGGGCTATGTGTACATAAGCAGATATGACAGCGTATTCTTAAGAGCCACCAGGGCTGCCAACTGTTAATAAATGCTCTCAATTTCTTTTATTCAATTACCAATATATCAGAAAGTAGGCAAGCCGACAGGTTTAAACTATGCACACGTATAGTACCTGACATTCTATATGAATTTGGAGTTACTTATGTGCGTCAGTGCTACCAACATGATTCTAAGCCTGCTGAGAGGTCCAACTTTAAATACATGTAACTTCTATACTATCATTTCGATTTCAACCAAATTTCGTATGTGCTATGTGTACCATAACAGATATGACTATGCGTATTCTTAAGAGCAACCAGGGATGCCAACTGTTAATAAATGCTGTCTGTATTTTTGTTACCCTAATATCAATATATCAGAAAGTATGCAAGCCAATAGCTCTAAACTTTGCAGACGTGTAGTACCTGGCATTCGAGATTAATTTGAAGTAACTAATATACGTCAGTGCTGCCAACATGATTCTAAGCCTGCTGATAAGTCCAATTTTAAAATGCATGTTAGTTCTATACCAACTAATGGATTTCATTCAAAATTGGCACAACAATAGATCGTATTATTTCAATTTATTTCTGCCAATACATGCATGACATTGTTGCCAACATGATTTTTCGCGCGCTGTTAGATCAAATGTCTAACTGCATGTAACGTCCATGCTATCCATTGGACTTCAACCAAATTTTGTATTCTATACCTTAAGAGATGGAACTAAGAATATATTCAGTCACCAGGGCTGCCAACTTTAGTGCTCTATTAGGCTACATTAGGCTACATTATGCCAGGTATACAATATTTTGAACTAATTTAAAATGTCTATATTACCAACTTAATTTCGCCATTATTCCAGATAGATCCATATAGATTAATCATTGGCATGAATCTTAAATTTTAAGAAAAGTAGGCTCATTAGTTCGTCACGGAACTTCTTGTTGATGTGTGTATTTGAATAATGACCATGTTTTTCAGCGGAAAGTTTTGAGGAAGATCTTTGGTCCCGTTCAAGATGAGGACACTGGTGAATGGCGTAGGCCTATACCAGGCTGTTCCAAATCCACGAGTTTGAGTATGCATACACGCGAGTACTCAGCAGTGATGCTCGGAGCACGGTTGGAGAGGGACTGGGGGTGATAGCCAATACGCCACTGGGCGAAGGTCATATCACAAGTCCACAAGTCTGTCTTGATATATTCACCGCGCAGCGACGGCAGCCCCCACAGCAGAGCTGTATTGCATGTAGCAGGTTTTCTCACGCAAGGCGGCGAGTACTCGGCTGCTCACTGGCGAACTGCTCGGCTGGAACAGTCTGGCCTATACGGTACAATCGAGAAATGGATGTCATGGATAAGACCCCAAACATCGTAGGACTAATGAGAAGCAATGGCAGGCCATGTCACTAGGATGGACACATGCCGATGGCATCTGAAACTGCTCAATGTTGTTCCTAATGGAAGAAGACCACAGAGTAGGCCAAGGAAAAGATGGAAGGACGGAATCCGTGAAAACCTGCGATAGATTGGAATAGAGCAAACAGAATCCAGTGGAGGAGAATCCTTGTAGAAGCGCGTGCCTGATCACGTCAAGTAAATTATGTAAGTATAAGTCCCTCGGAACAAATTGGCCCGTGAGTGAGAAACTGAAGCTGGCCACCGGCCCTATCTCAAGTTCAATGACAGCTTGCAATGCAGAAAAGGGTTGGGAAGGGACGAAAGGGGGCGAAGGAAGAAAGGCTGCTTCTTGTGACAGATTTATAACAGAGAGGTACAGTCAGCCAGTTGTTCCCAACGTGCTACTTATTTACCAGTCACATAAAAGAAGTGAGGGCTACCACAAAGATATGAACAGTGAATATTATATTTGTTGGTTAAAAGAAAAGTTGATCCCTAATTTGGAACGCAACTCAGTGCTTGTTATTGACAACGCATCGTACCACAACACACAGAAAGAATGGTTGATTATTAACGGTACAGTGCTGAACTATAAAGTCATATTTTCGTTACAATATTATTCCTTTACACGTATTAGTGTCATTTAATTATTCTAATCACCTAATACAGTTTGAAACGAGTGAAATAAATAATGGTTGTTATCGTGTGAGTGAGTGAGTGAGTGACAATTGCTGCGGGAACAGAGTGTACTTCTGACGACTGGCGGATGACTCAGCGGACAGCACCCAGCAGGCTGAGAAAAGCAGACACTCTCTTCAGCTTGCTACTTGGTTTTCACAAGGGTCAATTAGTTCTGAGGCAGTTATAAGTAGTAGTATTTCAATGCACAGTTCATATCCTCATTCATTGTTTTGCTTTACATTGTCTGAAACCAAATGGAGTAGCAAAGCAAACCCAATGTCATTAATTTTCGTTGGTATATTTTGTAGGAAATGCGAGGAATGTTTTGTTTGTTAACCCCCTCGCTTGTTCCTCGCTGTGTGTTTGTATCTGAGAAGACATTGTGAGAGTGGGCGTGCCGAGAGCATCATCCATCTTGGCCGACCCGTGTCTCTAATGAAATAGAATTAGCATAGAGGATTAACATAGTGGATTAAAGGCAAGGTGGCGAGTGATCATTACAGGCCCAGCTGCACCAGGCCCTTGTGGTTCGTAATCGCATTGCAAAGTAGTTAACACAGCCCTGCCAGCCAGCCTGTCACTTCACTTTTTTCCCTGTGATTATTGCCGACACTACACGACACGACACGACCCGACCAGTTTAATCAATGTTGGCACCAGTGTTTAGCGTTTTAAATGAGTCCGCTGACTGTGCTGCAGTGGTGGACAGTTATGTAGATACAGCTTCCGGTGGAACAGTCGTGCTTCAGTGCTCGACACAGCACTATACTCTGTGTTCAATACAAGAGAGCTACCAGATACAAACTCCTGTATATCATTCCTGCAAAGCTATGGTGCAATCGTAGTCATGTAGCTCCATGTGTGTGTGGAATCTGTCTGAAGGCCTGCGTATTGTGATGGCTTTATTAGTGTCTCTCTTTCTCTCTCTCTTTCAGTAAATCTGCCCACAGACAGGTTTCAACTGGACGTCCTCCATTTCTGTCAGTCCTGAGCATCTTCTGACATAATTAAATACAAGTTTTTCGGGCTTGTAGGCCGTGGTCCAGACAGGATATCTCCCGACGTTTCACCGGAAACTGCGTCCGGCATTATCAAGGGTTCCGCTCCTTGGTCAGCAGTGGAATGAGGAAGAGGCTTGAAATAATGGGTAACGGCTAGTAGTGGAGTATTGTTGTTTGAATATGACTGTTGGTTGGGTGGATCTTGGCGATGAACTAACGGCTGGAACGTCACAAGTTCGGTCGCCGAAGCCGGAGCACGCACCGCACTCCGCAACATGTACGTGAGATCAGACGATCCAGCCGGAATGCGAAGAGAACGCTCGGCTCACCATGCTAATTTGAAGATCCATATTTTACCTTCCAGCCGTTAGTTCATCGCCAAGATCCACCCAACCAACAGTCATATTCAAACAACAATTCTCCACTACTAGCCGTTACCCATTATTTCAAGCCTCTTCCTCATTCCACTGCTGACCAAGGAAAGGAGCGGAACCCTTGATAATGCCGGACGCAGTTTCCGGTGAAACATCGGGAGATATCCTGTCTGGACCACAGCCTACAAGCCCGAAAAAACTTGTATTTAATTATGAACGCCGGCCGTGAAAGCCTAAGCTGTTATATCATCTTCTGACATTTGCTTGTAACTTCTTCCTCTGTTTACATCTGTTAACATTCCAAACCTTCTTCTTCGTCTCCCTCTTTTTCCTTCTACTTTTACTTCCATGATTCTTTGTAGTAGACGACTCCTACGTAGTACAGGGTCTTTATTTTTGCTTGGCAAGGACATTCTCGCTCACACGCTCCGCCAGTGACAGCTCAGTTCCCGGCGACCGCGCTCGCCTACAGACGGCAGAATACGGTGCTGAAAATCAGTATCATGCATTTTTACTCACCATGTTTATAGTATATGCTGAAAATGTTCCCCATCTGCTGCCAAACATAACCGGCATCTCCTTATGAAGTTTCCGGTTACTCTGGTTAATTTAGCTTCAGTAAGGAAATAACGACATTTACGTCTATTTTTATTGTTTACTGAACCTGTACATTTGAATCTCTTAGCCAGTTGTCTTATTGTCCAATTTATAGGAATGGGTCCCCCTGGAAATCTCACTCGAAACTTTCGTCTTGTTCTATCGCACGATTTCCTGCACTATATGTACGTATTGTGCAGATATACACGTTCACGTAACGAATATTTTTCATAAGGCATTATGGGGAACATTTTCAGCATCTACTGTAAGCATGGTGAGTAAAAATGCATGATACTGATTTTTAGCAACGTATTCTGCCGTCTGTAGGCGCGCGCGGCAGCCGGGAACTGAGCTGTCACTGGCGGAGCGTGTGTGCGAGAATGTCCTTGCCAAGCAAAAATAAAGACATGTGACCCATCGAGGATTTTTTCCTCTTCCGTATCATCCTCATGAAACTCCTCTCCTACCCTTCTTAGCACCTCCTCATTTCTCATTCTATCGGTCCATTTCACATTCAGCAATCTTCTCCATAACCGCATTTCAAAACTTTCAAAATATTTTTGTTCTTTTTGTCGCACTGTCCATGTTTCCGAATCGGAAGCCATCACACTCCACACAAAAAAGTTTGCAAACCTCTTCCTAAGTTGATCGGCATGCTTCTGGCTGTTAATAAACCTTTCACTCTGCTCTGAAAGCTCTCTTCCCCATGGTGATTCTGCGTCTCACTTCCTTTGAACATTTTCCACTGGACGTTATCAAGCTTCCTAAATATTGATTGAGCCTGTATTAATTAGTGTGTGTATTTGTAATTGAAACTATGATTTGGAATCAGGCAACTGTGGCCTTAACTTAGGCACCCACAACCACTTCCAGGAAGGCTGAAGTGGGAACTCATCTCCTCGTTCTAACCCTCAGACCAGAATCGAACCCAGGACCTCTGTATCAGGAGTTTCAACACGTTTCCCGTGACCGCAGTGGGTTGCTTGTAAAAGTAAAGTGACTGGTTATGTTGTTCCATTGTGGTAATCATCGCCGTTTGTAGAAATTTCCTGATAATCTGTGCTTCTGTGGTGTCTGTAATAGAAGTATTGGAGTAACTTTCCCAAGGCTTGAAAATAATCAGACAACGTTATATATGAATTGCAGTCAATGGCCATAGCGGAGTATTTTAATTGAATGCCCGTAGGCTCCCATCAAGTTCAATTTTATGTAGTTCAAACTTTGGCTACCAGAGATACCACTGTCACTGATGACACCTAGCGGTGAACGTTGGAATTTGATAGAGCGTGTCTAACCAAATAACCTACAAATGTAGCTACGTACTACCAATTGTAGTTGGAGGTTCTTTTACATGCCTTGCCATGCATTCGCTCACCGGCTTAACTTCCCCTCCGAGGGAAGGCATACTGAAGGGTTTTAACGCTCTTAAAAATCCGACGACTTCAGCCGGGATGAACCCGCGATCTTGGGCAAAACAGTTCAGCATGCTACCGACTACGCCACAGAAGACATCATTCTGGCAAATGTCTGTAGGGAGTGTGGAAAACGGTGAGCGCCAGGATTTGAGAAATGAACGGGGAGCAGGAAGTGCAGTGATCCAAAGTTGGATTTCCGGCACTAATAGCAATTTTCCGCACTTATTCTAGGGAAATACCGGGATGGTGACTAGTTTTAAGTCCTGGGGTATCTACCTCAATCTTAGACATAAAAATTGTACTTAAATAAACTGTCAGTTGCAACCCTTCAGTCGGTCAACTTACATGTTTACTCCCGTGAGCGTAACAACTGCATGACCATCGGCTCCGCTGAGATAAGTAACCATATACATAATAGAATTCAAGTGCATGCTCTAATTTATATTCATTTTGTTATAATTTGTTGGTCAAATTCGTATACACGTGCATAATACTAATACGTAATTCACAAAACCTTAAAAAAACATACACACACAAACTAACCTTACATAACGATTCAAACTGCAAATTGCGATATGTATACTACATCAATTAAACGCACTACAAAGTTTTTTGTAGTTAAATAATAAATTATGAGTATATAAATTTTAACCTCAACTACAGTGATCATGATCCGACGATGTCCGCTTGAAGATCGAAAAGCATAATCCTAAAATTCCCTCTTTATAATAGAGATCATAACTAATACATGTATTTTTCCAGGAGTGTTGTTAACTTATTTTTCATATATGATATACTTTGTACCCCACCCAGTCATTGGGACAATTCATGTTGAGTATAGGCAACAATGAAAGAATGTCTTCAAAACTTTACATTTACACTACGGAACTACGGGCACAATAAAACACGCAGACTTTCATCACACGGCCAAGTACACGGGGTTGGAGACCAAGTAGTTCTTGAAATGGATTAACAACAACAATAGGATTCTAACCGTCAATTTCCGTACTTCCAACTTCCCCTGCATTTGTTGTTCGTGAGTCACGCTGTGATGTGCCTTGTATGTGTTCGCTCGGCAACACCTGAGTTAATTACGTGTTAATATTGGAAGTTGTCCGATAAATACTTATAGAACTACCATAAATTAGAAATGTGAAAAGAAGAAACAGCACCATGAAAACAACTATGATTTTTAGCCGAATTTTATCAGAATAAATTCTTTCTTTTTAGCAAATCTCAGCTGTCATTAGCCAAACCTTATGTTGAAAAGGATAATACTATAGGCCTACTAGAAAATGGGGATTGTGGTTGATGAACATGGGAATTTAAGTTAAAAATACAGCAATGCAGTTTTAGTCGATTTTTATTGATGTGTAACATCTTTCCGCTCGGTTACTGGATAGTTTTGTGGGAGTGATTTTGAAAATTGGGGACGGAAGTGGATCGGAACGATCGAGGTGGCAGTGGTGGATCAAACGGAAGTATGCACTGCCCGCTCGATCGATCAAACGGAAGTGTACTAGCTGGCAGTGGTGGACAACGGAAGTATGCACTGCCCACTCGATCGATCAAACGGAAGTGTACTAGCTGGCAGTGGTACCATGCAAAGGCAGTGTGATTTTTGTACAATTGAAAATGTGTGTATTGGAAACAAGGCAGTGTGTGCTCTGTAGCGCGAGAATGTTATGGCAATACAGTAGGCAGTGCATTTAGCAGGCACTGGTTTGACGAGCACAGTGGCAAATGTTTCACCGACTTTCATTTGTCATTGAGCAGTTTATGAAGCTTCACGTTCAAGGTTGAATATCACATGGGGTAGGAAGTGAAAACTTGAGACTAATGTTGTTGAGTGTGTGATAAAATAAAGACGACAAATGACATTTAAGTAAGTTGCATTATTCTCAAACTGTGGGTGAATAATCAAATATTAAATGCATAACAGAATGTTGTTATATGAGTGGAAAAAAGCTGTATTTTCATCATTCGTGAGACTAGGTCATTTCATGATTGTAGGAAGCCATGTTTTGATTGTTTACGACGAATTGTATGAGAGCCTTGAGAATATTGAATGTTATAGTTACTGAGGAGTGTGCACATAGTATTTCAGAGTAGAGTCGACGTTGTGTGTCACTTTGTTATTATGAATTATTCATGTAAAAGGAAGGAAGGAAGGAAGGAAGCTTGTGGTTTTGTGTGACCGTTAATCTCTCGATCATGATCCACGGTACCTCCCTTTTACGTGGAATGTGAACCACAGGACATGGCATTTCAATTCGAAAATCTCACATGTATTTACCGGGAATCGAACGCGGTCTACCTTGCTGAGAGACTAACAGCTTGACCGCTGCACCACAATGGTGACAGTAGCATATCTCCAATTCAATCTATGCATTCATCATAGTACCAGTATGAAAACGGAGCGTAAATTAACATCTTAAGAATGTCCAAGCTGTGTAGTATACGTGTAGGATAACATGTCAGATGTTACACATCATATGCGACTACTGTAAGGCTCGTATCTTTTTTGTATTTGTATTAAGCAAACTCTTAAATGATCCACAATATGTATTAACAAAATATGGCAACAAGATCGAAACCTTCCTTAAATTATTTTTTTCAAATATTTTAGAAAGGAAACGAATGTTTGGCAGCAGATTAGACCGAAGAACTTCTCAACTAGGTTGCTGCTAACTCATTGAGTGTTTGTGATTGCGTTTTAGAAGTGAAACCCCTTTCATGTTAGGTAACAATGGCAAAGCCGACAGCACAAACTTGGGACCCTCTCTAGTTTACTCCACAGACCTGACCGCACTACACATACCCTTGCTGTTCTAGACCTTGTCCGTCCTGTACAAACAGACTTCCCACATTCCGTAATTACACACTGGAGCCCCAACCTTCCCAGTTGCCAAGAAATCTCATAAACTGGCGGCGCGGTGTGACGAGTGTTTGTCGGGAGCGCCTCCAGGGAGGGTGCTGATCCCCATCTCTCTTGGGGACACACACTTGGCTGTGGTCATTCAATCAACAATATTGTGCGCCATCACTCTCTGTCTGCAGAGGAGCCATTCAGCATTTGAACATAAGGATGCTTACAAAACCTATCGCTTAGCTTACGAGCCATTGAAATCCATCCTATTTCATGTAATATTTTTCAAGGTCCACTTCGCCCTAAAAACTAATGAATAAACCTATCCGCAACTTTCACCCTTCATTTCAAATTGCCAATAGAGCTTTAGTTGATCTACCCGCTCACACAGTTGTCAAAATCATGTTGAAGTCATAATAAATGTAACGCTTCTCCTTGTTCCTCAGTACTCAAATGGAACGTTTTGATAAGGAGCCATTCATATGCTTCCTCAAGGACAGTGATGTCATTCATAAACCTAAGGAGGGAATATTCTCTATTAAAGAAATTTTTCCAGTCGATAAACACACACACATTGTGCCCCATTACATTAGGCGGGAAAACAAGTATTTATACACCCTAACATGAAAGAAATATTACATAAGATATTTATAACAAAATGTCTGTACAAAAATGTGAGAGGGGGGGGGGGGGTACTTAAATTGGATGACTGTTTCGATCGCCTAGCGATCATCATCAGTTCCTGTTCACTGAGGCTTAGTTAATGTACGATAGTTTATGTATTACACTTAGGCACAAATAGCCCTACACTGAAGAAAATGGAAATTGCAACACCATGAAGGCATTGGTCGTTTGTGTTGATTTTCAAGATATGGAACGATGCCATGTAGGTATGTAAACGATCAAAGTTTCAGACCCATTGGATTGTTGCTACAGGTCTCCCCACGTGATTGGTCGCGGAGGAATCAACTCCAGTATACGGACTCTGGTATAGCGTAGTTGACTTGCAGTCTGTGCAGTGAAGTGTTCCCCGTCAAACATGCCTCGACGACAGAGAAGAGCACGCTATCAACAACTGTCGCCGTTTGAGAGGGCTCAGATAATTGGGCTGTGTGAGGCTGGATTATCGCTAAGCACTGTCGCTGCACGTGTTGGCCGACAGGCATCTACGGTACAACATGTATGGCAGCAGTGGTCAAATGAAGGTACCCCACTCGTAGACCTGGCATAGGCCCAGCGCGACAGTCGAATGTGAGAGAGGATCGCCGCGTCATTCGGATGGCCCGGATGGAACCACATGCAACAGCTGCGCAATTCAAGCAGCTGTGGCACCGCACGTTACACAACAAACAGTTGGTAATCGCCTGCGTGCAGCTGGCTTACGATCCCGTGTCCCTGCAGAAGGTGTTCCATTGACTCCTCAACAGTGACGTGTAAGGCTGGCCTGGTGTCGAGAACGATCGACGTGGGTCGACGAATGGCATAGGGTCGTCTTAAGTGATGAATCGCGCTTCTGTCTTGCTCGCAGTGATCGCCGGAATCGTGTGCGCCGACGTATCGGGGAGAGGGGCAGCCCAGACCTTATTGTCGAGAGGCACACAGGGCCAACACCAAGCATTATGGTTTGGGGAGCTATTGGCTTTAATGTGAAATCATAATTAGTGCTTGTTGAGGGCACTATGACTGCTCGACAGTACGTTTATAGGGTACTCAATCCAGTGGTTGTCCCTATGATGGTGAACATTGCTAATGGGATGTTTCAGCAGGACAATGCCCGGGTTCACACTGCACGCATCTCCAGAGAAGCTCTCCACGACATCACAACCTTAGAATGGCCCGCCAGATCCCCGGACCGCAGTCCTATTGAGCATGTGTGTGGCATGATGGTTCGACAACTGGCCAACCGTCCTCAGCCACCCACAACTCTGGAACAACTGACCCGTGCAGTGCAGCAAGCATGGGCCACAATTCCTCAGGAAGCGATCCAGGGCCTTATTGACTCTATGCCTCACCGAATTCATCAATGTATTGCAGCTCGTGGTGGGCACATCCTGTATTGATTGTTGTCCAAACTTGCGGTCAGAGGGACCTGAAAGTGTAATCATTGAATCACAACCAAACACTCGTCCTGCATGTTTAATTGCAGCAATGTAGCCCCACTCCTTCTGTGTGTTGCAATTTCCATTTTCTTCAGTGTATTATATACACTATTTAGATTACAAAAGTTTGTAAAAACTTGTTGACGTGTCAATCTTATTTACTGATCATTCGCTTATTATTAGATACAGCCACCTATGGACTACCAATACACAACAACCGTTAAGGTTTACTTCTTTAAGGTGTTTCTTCGTTGTCGTTTAGCTTCCTGCCAAAGATCTTTCAGCCTTTGGCTCCTTCTCAATCGTTCTTCGGCTAAAAGCGTGGGTCGTTCTTTGTGGGGATCCTTCACACCTGCAATTTTGGTTCTGAATCCTGTCTTGTCCCAGACTTCGGCTGGTCCGATGTTTGCCCTTTTTAAGTCTTGATTTACTTCCTGAAGCCATGGAGGTTGCATCATCCATTTCTCCTGAAGGTTGAGAATTTTGTTAGTCAATCTCTCGGTCCCCAATCGTTTAATATGTCCATAGAACATCAACCTCCTCTTTCTCATGCTGACAGAAACCCCTTCAAACTTGTCATAGAGTTCTAGGTTTGACCTCAATTTAAATTTGAATCCATCTCTAGGTAGGTTCTTGGGACCAAAAATTTTCCGGAAGATCTTCCTTTCCTTTTGAGTATTTATTGTTATTATTATTATTATTGCGACGAATAATGTCTTTCACGGCCATGTTTCATTTTAAATGCAATGTGCACGATGTGCAAGAAGGGTGATTTATTGTTATTTGTCCTCTTTTCATTCTTGGGCATAATGTCTTTCACAGTGTTTGTTGTTGTTATTTCATTCAGGAGTTTTGCTACATCGAGGTTATTTAGCCCCGTGTACTAGGGTGTGTGAAGAATTTGTCTGATGACCTGAGTTATTGTGTTGTCTGTAGTAGTGTGTGTCTTTGTAAGCAGGAGAGGATTTGGAAGGAGGCGGCCGGCCCTTAAATTAGGAAACCTCCCGGCATTTGCTTGGAGTAAAAGTGCTAAACCACAGTAAACCTCGTCCAGGTTGGCTAAGATTAGAATCAAACCCAACCTCTTCTCAGTTTTCCCCACGAGTCTGTGTTGACCACTTTTCAGCCCTCAGACCAGAATTGAATTTCTTGACAGTGCCGGGAATCAAACCCGGGTCCCAAGACCAGCAGCCTAGAATGCTAGCCGCTACACCACAAAGTGGTCCCTCTTAAGAGAGGCTCAACTCAAAAACAAATTCTAACATTACGATTGTGTCGTTCATGTGACCCTTGACCTTCCTGACCTACAGCAGCCGCTTCGCTCTCTGGTTATCACATCTTGCCTGAAATTAGTCCAGTCTCTGGGGGATATGCATCACAAAACTTATCAGGCTATTTATTTTTGTGGATGAAACAAACGACTTAAAGTGCGGTAACAAGGAGTTATTGTTGCGTTGTGGAGAAGTTTAATGAGTTAGAATATTACAGACCGCCCACACTCAGTTCCCAACTGGGAGCATTACGCTCATCTTCTACCCGTCACTGGTACATACGTGCTTTGCCGTTCCTATGAACATAAAATATATGTCTAGTCAATTAAATAACCATGGCAGTATTTTATTGATGCAAGGTGATATTATATATCATGTATTTATTTATCCATCTATTTCAGCGTTCCGTCTAGTCTGCTAGCCTCTATTTGAATAGGTTATGAATATTCTCGAATGAGAATATGATGTTATTTACGTTTGAGCAGATTAATTATCAATTAATATGATATAATTGGTCTGGTCAAATCAAACGTAAAATGCCAGCGTTTTGCCCCAGTGTGCCGTTGGGCTCGTCAGTTGGTACAGACACACCTCACTTCCATAGCGCATTGGCATCGCTCGTGACGTCAGTACTACTTGTATTTTGTGCCTTGCGATGGCCTTCTCAGTATGTGCTAGCCACGCGTATTGGTGAGGTGTGTCTGTACCAACTGGCGAGTCAAACGGCACACTGGGGCGAAACGCTGGCAGTTTACGTTTGAGATGACCGGACCAATTTTATCATATTAATTGATAACCTCTATTTGTTCAAACTAGGATGATATACAATTATGTTCGACCATGCTGAAATATAAATATAATATGCCAGAAAATTGCATCATTAAGAGGCTCATTATTGCTCAAGTTTCATTATGATACAGGTTCTCCACCAATCAAAGCTCAATATTTTCATTACGATGCATCTGTTTGATCAATTAGGTAAGGATAGCATCGCACCTGTGCTCAAAATCAAACATCCTGGACATGAATTGAAAGTTAACAGTGTAAAGGATATCGGATCAACCATTGTAGTTGCAATCCCAAACACGAAGACAAAATCACCACGAACATTTACGGTAACAGGAAAATACACTATGAAATATGCAAGAAATTTATGAATCTACGTCCAGAAGTTTGCAACACTCTATCCTTCTTTATAAATTACCGACATGGAAAGTGCACCGTCCAAAATGTTGTCATAAATGAAGTGGGGAATATTGGAAAAAAATTAGCACTCTTTCTCAATCACCCCCATTCCAATTTGCACACAGGGCATTGCTTTCGTAGAAGTTTGGCGACAATTTTAGTGAATCCTGATGGTGATATTACGACACTAAAACGTCACGGAGGCCGGAAATCCACTACTGTGGCCGAAGGATACATTGAAGGATCAATCCAAACTAAAATTGAAGTCTCCAACACAATTTTAAACTTAGCAGAAAAACAAAACCCTCATATTAACATTAATCCACCTTCTACTTCCAATATTCCACAACCACATGGCACATTCCCGCAAATTCACTTCACCAATAGGGTTATCTTAAGCGAAACGTTTCCGCTAGAAGTCATGACTGTTCTGTGTGCGACTCAATTGATTTGCCTACCGTTGGCATTTTATACGCATCGTATTTGAAGAATGACAAGTTGATAATACGGTAAATTATATTTCTAAGGCGTTTGAAACAGCCTTTTGTTTCTTATTTGCGAATGTTATTTGAAATACAGAACAAAATGATTCTACATAGGATATTCCTATTGTACAATACACAATGCTTCAAAGCTTTGGAAACGTGACATTGTCAAGGTCTTTGATCATCAACTGGGAACCGAGTGCACGCGCTCTGTTCAGTAAACGCAACTGACAAAATCGCAACAGATATTTATCTTATACATTAAAATAGTCAGTTAGAAATGTAACCTTTCACAAAAACTGAAATATCTTGGGAAATATTTGCGCTAAGACAACTTTTGTTGTTTTAGAATATAATACACGTGACGCTTTATTGATTGAGTCCCAACTTACTTGCTTATGTCATCCGTGTATTAAAATAATTGCGAATATTCATTTCATCAAGGTCACATTTCACGTTTTACTAAAACTGAAATATCTATATAAGTAATTGCGCTACGACAACGTATGTTATTTTAAAATGCAATGCACGTGACGCACTATCGATTAAGTCCCAAATTACTTGATTCTGTCGTCCGTGTATTGAAATAATTGCGAATATTACTTTAACGTCAAGCCGAGATAGAAGTTCCACTTTTAACCAGCAGATGGTGCACAGTGCCTTAATGATTAAGGTAGGAAGGGAAAAAAAGGAAGATTGTAGTTTAACGTGACCGTTAATCTCGCGATAATGAGCCACGGGACCTCCGTTTTACATGGAATCTGAACCACAGGACATGGCATTTCACTTCAAAAATCTCACGTGTATTTACCGGGAATCGAACCCGGTCCACCTTGGTGAGAGGCAAAGAGCTTGACCGCTGCGCCACCAAGCCCCTTTTGCCTCATTGATGTGGAGAGCCACTGTATAGTGATATAATGGCTGACTATACTTTCTGATTTCTAGCTAAATACTTACAAATAAGCCACGGAATGTATAATTATAATAGCAGTAACACTACCCCTATTTACAGACATATTTCGTACGAAAATATCAAAGGCTAATACTTGGCAACAATAAGTACCGTATCGAATAAAAATCCATTACATAGCAATACTTTAAATATGTAATGGTGGTCTAGGGGTTAGCGTCCTTGACATATACAGTTGAAATGAAATTTTGGTGGTTTGAATCCCATCACAGTAGCCTTTTTTTGTGCCAATTTTTTTAAACTTAAATGCTTGGTATTTCATGACATGCTATTTAGTTGTAATATACAATTACCTGTACGCGTTTATGTATACAGTACGAAGTATTAGGAATCATTTGTGTCCTATATTCTTGGGTCCTGCCCACTGCGCTCCGGTTATCAAACGGCCTCTTCTTATCTGTATATTAATATAGGCCTATGATGTTGTTGGTTCATTTAGGAACTTTGCGAAATCGTGGTCATATAGCCCTGTGTACTTGGGTGTGTGTGGAATTTGTCTGATAACCTCGTTCTCACCAGCTGTGCCCAAGGTTGCAGGATCGAATCCTAGCGCAGTAAGCTGGCATTTGAGAGTGCGCAAATGCGAGGGACCCGTATCAGTACATTTACCGGCACGTTTAAGATCCCCTTCGGGGCAAAATTCCGGCATCCCGGCGTCTCTAAAATCCCGAGTAGTTAAAAGGGACGTAAAACTCATAACATTATTGTTGTAGTCTGATAACCTGTGTTGTTGTAATGGCTGTATTTGTGTGTGTATTTGTAATTCAGATGACGATTGAGAAGAAGGAGGCCGTGGCCTTAAGTTAGGAACCATCCTGGCATTCACCTGGAGTAGAAGTGGGAAACTACGGAAAACTACCTCCAAGATGGCTGAGGTAGGAATCAAACCCGCATCTTCTCACTTTTGCCTCACGAGGCTGAGTATACCCCGTTCTTGCCCTCGGACAAGAATTGAATTTCTTGTTAAAGACGGGAGTGCTAGCCACTACGCAACGGAGTGGTCTATATTAATATACTGTACTGTAATTCGATGAATTCCTGTATATTAGAATAACTAGCAATAGTGCTCGGCTTCGCCCGGTGGATTTGTTTGTTTTATGGATGATAATGAATACTACTACAGAACTGGCATGTAATACTTAAATTAACAGAAAAAAATTAAAAATATAACTTTTTGTGATGGTGGTGGGGGTGATAAGTAGTATAGTATAATAGACGTAACATTCAGGTCATTTTCCCGTAATGATAATGACAATAATGAATATGGAAACGGCTATTTACTAACTACAGTACTGACACATGTAATTTGCAAACGAATTGAAAAATATGATTAGAAAGAGGAGTATGTAACATAAAAGACACTGCCTAGGGCCTATATCTCATTGGCTGTTAGAAAAGTAGAGATCAATAGTGTCGTCTTTTGTCACATAGTGCCATAGGAAAATAATCAGAGCACTTTGGAAAACTTTGGCTGTCCCGAGCTCCTGAAGTAGCAATAGTGTCATTTATCGCCACATACCGCTCAAGGATAACGATCTGAATAAATGAAAGTAAATTTGAAAGCTCCAACGCTTATTGCAGCTGATTACCTCTAATTACTGCACCAACACCATCGCATTTATACAGAGGCATAATACGTATTATCATGATGATAACTGTTTTATGGGGCCTAAGAAATCTTCTTGCAATAATTACTCCCAGTGACTCCAATTTATAAGCAGCGCAAGTTGTAACTATTTTCGCAATTCTGGTAGGGGCGACGTGATGCAGCTCGCATTGCCAGACAATCAATTGACTTATTAAAATATTCTTACAGTTACACTATACGGACATGAATTGTTCTAGGACCTTAAAACGTAGTTTTCAAGTTCATTTTGTCTGTTGTTCTAAATGTAGGGAAAGGAGAGAGTTGTTCAAAATATCAAATGGATAGTGTTACCCGTAGGGTTTCGAAGGGTAAGTACATTAAGTGTGGTTAAGATCGGTGAAACGTTGTAGACTTTTGCCAAAGGGCCTAAATGCAGGGAATGGAGTGATCTGTCCGAAATTTGAGGCAGACAGTGTTACTCGCCGGTTTCCAAAGGGTAAGAATACTCATTTTGGTTCAGATCGGTGAAACGGTGTAGATTTGTGCCAAAGGGCCTAAATGCAGGGAATGGAGTGGTCTGTCCGAAATGTCATGTAAACAGTGTTACTCGCAGGGTTCCAAAGGGTACGTATACAAATGTTGGTTCAGATCGGTTAAACGGTGTAGATTTGTATAAATAAGAGACAAACCATCATTGAGCTTTATACCGTATTTACACATGCTAGTGCAACAATGGTGCGGCGTTGACTTGCATGATACAGTGTTAGTCGTTGTCGCCTAGCGACAATATGTCCGTCAAATTATTAGATCGGTGAAACGGTGTAGATTGGTGCAAAAGGGCCTAAATGCAGGGAATGGAGTGGTCTGTCCGTAATTTAACATAGCCTAAACTATTCCTCTTGAATCAGGCTATCATATACAAAAAGAATTTTTCGAATCGGACTGGTAGTTCCAGAGATTAGCGCGTTTAAACACACAAACACACAAACTCTTCAGCTTTATTATATTAGTACAGATAGATTGGGAGGGGATTTTAAGTACTGTGGTTTTCAGGGACACTGGGGTGTCGGAATTTCACCCTGAAGGGAATATTTGACATGGCAATGCATCTATTGACACGGCTCCTTGCATTTAAGCACCCTGAAATCCCAACTGACTGTGCCGGGATTCGTCTAGAATCAGGCCCGCAACAATCAGTAATCTTATCCACACACGACGGTACTTGTAGCTCACCCCATGGTTATCCGGTTTGAAGCAGCTACAAACTCAGGCGAGCCGAACATGTCCTCGGACACTCCCGGCACTAAAAGCCATACGCTATGTTACCTTTGTAATATATTGACTGAATTGGTTTACAGTCGTTCAACACAGGTACGCACAATTTTTAGATTACTGTCGACCAAAGTATTATGTGCACTCGAGTTTGAAGGTTGTTTGTGAAGTAACCAATAGACCTACATAAAATCCAATAGCATCATCATTATCGTCGTTCTATTTTACGTTAGTTCATGTAGGTTTGGAATTTTTAATTTATATTTTAATATTTTTTATCGCAGTTGGAACACAAAAAGGGCCCGTTTTAAGCGTGTTTCAACCAAGCGTCACATTTAAGAATTATTATCTCAAAAACCCGTCATCAGATCGAATCCAAATTTTAACACAATATACACTGGAATTTTGTATAACTGGTTTTATAATTTCAAAATTTTGTGTGTCCAAGAAAGAAAGTTGTTATCATTTTTGTAAGGTAACTTTTTCACGGCTCGGGGTGGTTGGAAAATGTAGTTCATGGACGCGTTGTAATCCATATACATCAAAAAGTTATGCTGTATGACTGTGAAATACGTAATTTAATTCACTTATTTTATATCGGTTTGTATTTGTGCGAGGAAATAAGACATGGTTCACCAGCTAGCCACTCCGAGGGAAGCTATACAGCGTTGCTGAGATGGAGCCCATCACTTCCGAGCGAGGCGCGCCATCATGCGAGATGGGCTCCATTTCGGCAACGCTGTACAGCTTTCCCCGGAGCGGCTAGCTGGTGAACCATGTCTTATTTCCCCGTAGAAATACTAACCGATATAAAATAAGTGAATTAATTTACGTATTTCACAGTCATACAGCATAACTTTTTGATGTGTAAGGATTACAACGCGTCCAATAACTAAATTTTCCAACCACCCCGTGCCGAGAAAAAGTTACCTTACAAAAATGATAACAACTTTCTTTTTTGGACAAACAAAATTTTGAAATTAATAAACCAGTTATACAACATTCCTGTTTATATTGTGTTAAAATTTGGATTCGATCTGATGACGGATTTTTGAGATAATAATTCTTAAATGTGACGCATGGTTGAAACACGCTTAAAAACGGGCACGTTTTTGTGTTCCAACTGCGATAAAAATATTAAAATATAAATAAAAATTCCAAACGTTCTTAAACTAACGTAAAATAGAACGACGAAAATGATGATGTTATTGGATTTTATGTAGGTCTATTGGTTACTTCACAAACAACCTCCAAACTCGAGTGCACATAATACTTTGGTCGACAGTAGGCTTCAAGTACACCCCGACACACGAGTCTACCGCGACGTAGTAACGCTTATTAGTTACTTCGCGTCTCGTGTGAAACATGTGACACGTCCTGCCTCCCTGAGTCCCAATGTAGCAACTTTGTTCATTCTTTGCCTGGACTTGAACGTGTGAACATAATGCTAACGTAATGGATAGAGTGCTTTACTCACCCGCCTCAACGTTGAGCAACGACTTGACAACAGTGCATTGCCTCGTGCATTCTGCATCAGCTAGGAACGAGCGATTAATGATCAAAGAGTAGTGTCCCCGTTCAAATAATTTTAAAATAACCCAAAATGTTATATTTTGGGCGTAGAATTGTGATTCATGTTTCTTAGGTATATTCAGAAAATGCTGCCTTTCATCCTATTCATGTGTAGAAACCGTATTCTGCCAAATTTGACCCGGCAGCGCACGTGAGATTTCGTTTCGGCTATAAAAGTGATGTGAGCGATCAGCCGAGCTAGGACACTGTTCGGTAGCCACGCCTCCCCGGTCATGTCGCGGAAGAGACTCGTGTGCCGGGATCTAACAATTAATTTATCACTCTGCTACCTGAAAGAAATGTTACATGAATTATTGATACACTTACTAACATACTTCTCTACCAAATAGTCTCAGTTCGTGTCCGGAGATCATGGTAGTGGCGTACTATGTGGCTGTGGTTATTTTATATCGCACTAGCAGTGGTAATGTGTAGTCCAAGGCGCTGCTGTCACCACGCGGTAAAGTAGGTCGAGAGGATACACTTTTGTCCTCCCAAGTAGTGCACAGTGTATTCAGAGGAGAGCTCCATTGTGCTCCACTCAGTGCAGTCTTCCAGGCATTAACTTGTAACGAACGGAGGATGTTGGCCTACCGTTTGATACCCCCTTCCCTGTGGCAGGTTAGGAAAGATAAAATGAACGTAGAAAGTGCTGAACCAAATTGCTAGCATACCCTAGGATAATTGAAGAGCCCGGTGCAAGAACCAGACAGGTCCAAATTATAAAAATTTTCAGGAGACACAAAAAACTGAATAAAAAATTCAAATTTCGAACATTTAAATTTTTTCTATGTACAATTGCTAGAAGGAATAGTAACACACATACGTAAGTGAAAATGATATGGTTTTTGTTGTTAGAATCATCTCAATTTATATATGAAATATATAAAATTGCTGGAGCTGTCTTGTTTCTTGGCCCGGTAAAGTATGCTTAAAACGGAGGATGCAATAACCATTAATAGTTACCTGAGTTATCAATGTACCGTACTTTATTATATAGCAGACTTGCTATGAAACTCAATATTTTTACATAGAGACAAGATTTACACACACCAAGGAAACTTAATCCACTGTAAGTTCATCATCATTCAGTAGCAACATCATTATCGATTGCATCTTCATTTTCAGTTGAAACTAGCTGGTTGTAGAACCACAAACAGTCCGGTGGAACATACTTTGAAGCAATGTCTTTAATATCCTTTACCTTATTTGGATTGAGTTTTAAGACTCTGCGATGTAAAAGACATGATGCGTCTGGTAAGGAAAGAGTAGCTCCTGCTTTTTCCAAAACAAAGAAATCTCTTACTATAGCACTCGCATTGACACTACACACCAGTCCGTCGCTGTTGTATTCAACATATCTGTATTTTGATACTGCCAACGTTGAACCTTCACGAGCACTAACCTTTGTTTTGAATAAGGTTTTGAAGTGACTTGTATAGTCCAAAAATGTATTTTGTGTAACATCATGAACAATGAACTTGCGACTCACATTCTGTACTAGCACACGATACTCTTGTGGCAAATATAGTCTTTCTCGCTTTCGTTTTTCTTTCTCGATGACACCAAAGGTCCGGTCGCAGGGAAGGAAGCTGTGCCCAGGCTCTGGATACCGATGTATTATTTTCTCAAACCGTCCAAGTCCTTTCACAAGTGTATACAGAAAATGAAAAAGACCAATGTTCTTATTCTGTGCCGAACAGTTGTCCGAGAAAAGATACAAGATTGTGATGTCTTGACTTATCTCGGTTTGTATGAAATGATTAAGCATGCTAATCACTTCATTTTGACCCTTCCTACCAACAGATTCATCGTACATAAAACAGAATGATTTTCCGGTCTTTCCAGAATGTATACAAAAGTTGTATACCCACAACTGCCTTTTATAAAATATGTCCCCACTCGGTACTAATGGTAATGGCAGATTTTGTTCAAAATCAAAAGACAACACCTCAATGTTTCCACTTTCCTTAGCCTCCTTTGTCGTTTTTTGGATATCTTTGTAAAATTCCTCACTTTTCCGCTTGTGCAGCTCTAGTTCAATCTTGAGTTTGTTGACAGTAACAGGATCCTGTTCTCCTTTCATCTGATTGTCCAAACGGTCACATGTCTGGCATGTGTCACTTCTTGGAACTCCAAAGGATAGGTTGTGGTAGTCAGAAAAATGACGGCAATAAAAATCATATGACACTAATGGACGACACGTGTTACCTTTATGCATGTTTTCGTAGACAGTCGGTTCGTACTTTTCCAAATATAACCTATGCGTTTTTGACAAATTTAATTCGGGTGAGAGATACTGTTTCTTTTCATTTCTTTCGCGGCTATAATGTGAGCTTTGTTTGGGGAAGCTATTAATATGGTCATCAATATTTTGTAGAATTTCGCCAGGTAGATTGTTCGGCCTATTGTTGTGCTTTCCACGTTTGTCCACAGGAAATGGGCTTGCAGTTTGTAGGTTTCTGATTATTCGTTCAATCCTCGCTTTACCCACACCATGCAACGAACAGAAAGCCTTCTTGCAGACATGCATTTCAAATTCACCTTGCTTTATTCTATATTTGCATGAGAAAGCTCGATTTTGTCCAATGCCGGTTTTAGGCCTACGTCTTTGTATAGGAACAATACTTATTAATCCACCTAAATATATATCCTGTTTGTTTTTGTCCGCCGCTAAATTGAAGTGCTCTCTTGTGTTAGTTTTAACATAGTCTGGCACTTTGGTAAAACATTTTGCTTTGCATTCACAGTCTGGCCCCGTGATACGTGCCTTTATAACAACATTAGATGGACTTACGTGTTGACAACCACTTGACCTCTGTTTTTTTTATACATTCCGCTTCCATGTTTCTTCTCTTCTGTGGCGTTTCTTTCCTTTAGCAGCAGGCGTGGTGGTGCTGTCTGCGATAACATTCGACGTACTCGGAACTGGATGGATGGAATCATGATCTTCATGATAAATACTGTCTGTGAGCTGTTCTTCACTGTCCATATTGAAGCTATTACATCAAAACACTGATTGAATTAACACAAAACTAATCTAACACAACAGAATAGTATAAGAACCACGTGTTCACCTTGTGCTGTCTCGATAGCAACTACCATGCGCAGCCAAGTAGCCGAACATTGAACTACAGTCGCTGCAAGAACCAGACAACTCCAGGAGCTGTATGGGATCTTGCCCCGGCAGAAACAGTCAAAACAAACCAGACAGTTCCTTTTCCATTGTAACTACGCACCAACTCAGTTGAGTTATCTGGTTCTTGGACCAGCAGATAGAGCATTTTTTTTATGATACCTTACAGCAAAAAAACGATTTTGACCAAAAAGTGGAGCTGTCTGGTTCTTGCACCGGGCTCTTCAATTGAATTAGAGAGACTATCTACTACTAAGTTTAAGATCGATTAAAAACACAGACAACAATTCAAACTGATATAATTAATGAGCCAAAACTTTAACATGCATTATAGGCTATAATATCAATTAAATTAAGAAATAATATAATCAGGAAAATAATTAATGAAATTCATTAAATCAAATCCACGCAAGGAATCAGAAACCGATGGATAAATTAATTAATACGGCCAAGATGTAGAATCAAAACCCAAAGGTCGATCCCGAAGTAATTATATCGTAGATGAAGTTGAGAAATAAATCAAGTAAGTTACAATTATCTTATCTGTACATATAGCACCTAACAGAAAATATATGAAGTCCAATCGAGAACCGAAATTAGTTAGAAATGCTTAAAATCATGAAATTATTAGGAGTTCAGCATAAACACGTCTACACCGAATGATATTCAATATGTCTTCTCTTCTTTTCTTCTTCTTTCCCCACCTCCTTTAAGGAGGTTGCGTCTAAGACGCGTTGTAGCTGAGATTTTCATCTCGAGAAACTCTTCAGCTCTGTTTGGAAATTGCGAATTTGCTGTTAGTTGCGTTAGTACCATTGTGGTCGTATAGCCCCTTGTACTTGTGTGTGTGTGTGTGTGTGTGTGTGTGTAGCATATGTCTGATAACTTTCATTCTTGCCCGTCACCAAGGAGGTCTGCGTCTCAGTGCTGGAGCGCGGTACACTCAGCATGTAAGACAGAACTGAGAAGAGCAGGGTTAGATTCTCACATCAACCATCCTAGAAGTGATTTTACTGTGGTTCCCCACTCCTACTCCAGGCAAATGCCGGGATTGTTCCTAACGTTAAACCCCTGTTGCCTCCTTCCCAATCCACATCTGACTTACAAATACACACACTTGTACTGACACGAGAATAACACAGGTTATCAGACAAATTCTAGACACATCCAAGTACACGGTGCTAAATGGCCATGATATCCAAGTTCCTCAAATTTTTAGGTTATTTGGCTAGAAACGCTCTATCAAGTTCCAGCGTTCGCCACTGGGTGTCAGTGATGTCTGGTAGCTAAAGTTGGAACTACTTCAAATTGAACTTGCCCAGTTTCATTCGTCTTCATCCATTTCATCTTATCCACACACGACGGTACTTGTAGCTCACCCCATGGGTATCCGCTTAGAAGCAGCTATAAACTCAGGCGAGCCGAACAACTCCTCGGACACTCCCGGCACTAAAAGACATACGCTAAATAAATCATCAAATAAAACAAGCACAACAACATTCACTATAGCCGAAACCTCTGATCGGGGGAAAGGTTAAATCAAAATTAGATTGCTATTTTGTCCACTGATTCATTTTCAAAGGTGTTCAGATAGGCGTAAAAATATCGTTTTTGAACTCTATATTTCAATATTCCATAAAGCCCCCCCCCCCCCACCGCCACCCGGTAGCCCACAGTACCGGAACCACTTTCTTTACAAATCAGGCACCGGCCATCATAATTACACAGGTTATCATCAGATTCCGCACCTACACAAGTACACGGGGTACATGACCACACTATTACAAAGCCCCTAAATAAATCGACAACAACGACAACATTACCTCAGTAGTGTCCATTTATCTTATCCACAAATGATACTCAGACTCCAATGAAAAGCCACATTTTGCTCTAGCCTGTGCCAACAAACTAATGCACATCCATCAAGAGATACCAACAGTTGGAATAATGAATTAAATCCAATTTTAAGTAATATTTATTCCTGATAGAAAAGGAGGGAGAGGGGTGGGGGAATTAGGCATAAATCAACATTTGAAAAATGAAAGAAAATATCGATTTTGGAAGGTGATGCAGTAAGTTCTTCCACTACTACAGTATAATTGGAAAATCTATAGTTATAAAATCCTCCAGAAAGTTACCTGCCATTTTAAGGATGATGGAAGTTGGAGTAGCATGAAATGAGCGTAGCCTGTGGTAACAGTTTGCAGACATATTCTATAGAAGTTAATCTCAGCGCGATACTGTCTCGTCCGCTTGAGTTAACTGTGCCCGGAAACTTCTCCGGCGCCCAGCGTCGTAAAGCGTCTGACAAACTACCTGCAGTAACAATAGTCGCGTCTTTCGTCTCCCACAGGAAGCGACCGACACAAGTTCCCTTGCTTTCTGGAAATGTCTTTCACTTACATGACCATCAAGCCCACAGGATTCCCTTACTAGGCGTCCAATATGTTCAGTTATTTAGTTCCCAGATACATTAGCATCTATGGCACTACCAAATAGGTATCGTTTAGTCATTCACTATAGACTGTTATGTAGTTCAGCATCAAGTCTAAAGTCTGCTCGCCGAGTCGAGATAGCGAAAGTAAACACAGTTGTACACGTGATTTCAGGGTTGCTCGCAAGGGGCGCATAGAGCTGTGTCTATTGAACGTACGCTAACTGCAGTGCTGTGTATAGCCCACATGTGAAGTGGGCTGACTTATCGGTTACATGCTTCAGGGGTTTATTCATTGTTCGATTACGTATTTAATTAATTAATTAATTAGTTCTTAACTGCTTATGACAGGCAACAATATACAGTGCAGCACAGCACTAAGTGCAGCAAGTCTTGTCTTTTCTAGGGCTACGGCGTGGGCTAATGATCTCGGAGCTTCTTGGCTACCGCTGCACAGTGGGTCAAAATCGAAATCCAGGAGGACAAAATTATTTATTTTCATAATTAAAAAAACCAAAATGTATTACTTCTACAGCATTCTCATATAATTGCCACTCACTATTCTGGGATATAAACGCATCTTAGTGTAAATCTGTCACCACTGTTCGAGCAGTCTGAATTTAGAGGGTGAATGTAAGTGGCTGTGGTTTGGTTGTCTTTCTGGTTAGTGTGATGCTTTAAGATGGAACATGCAGTTGAAGGTATGACCTTTGTAACGTGTTTCGGTTATTAATGGGCGTAATTGTTACGTAATTTTAGCTATATTTGCATTATATAATATTTAACTATTATTTTTAAAATTATATTTTCACTTACATTTTTAACCTATTTTCAATTTTGAAAAAATAGGCTTATGAGATCACCTTTTGTGCGTGTGTGTGTGTGCGTGTGTGTGTGAGGTGTGTGTGTGTGTCCCCCTAATAAAATCTAAACGGCTGGAGCGATTTCAATGAAACTCGGTAAGTTCGTAGCACTATTCCGGGCGACCTTGACCGTGTCCTTCAAATTTTGTTACGTCTCACCAATCCAACATGGCGGCTGTGCGAAATATTTCACCAGCATTCAATATCTCCGAAACTATTCCCGATATCACCCTTGAATTTATTACGGTGAACTACTAGAAGTACACCTATGTAACTTTTGAAAAACTGATAACTACGAAACCAACATGGCGGCCACGCTAATTTGCGACTTTTAAATAGACGTTTCTCGCGATTTAACCAACCTAACGCAATAAAACTTAGTACAGTATATGTTTATACACATTGTAATGCACCGACATCTAACATCGTTCAATTGTTTACATAACCACAAGATGGCGGATGTGCGAAATATTTCACCGGCATTCCATATCTCTGGAACTATTAGCGTTTTCACCCTGAAATTTTGTACGGAGATAAAGGGCACTACTCGAAGTTCATCTATAAGACTTTCAAAAACCGGTTAACTACAAACCGAACATGGCGGCCAAGCGAATTTGAAAAAATTAAATAGACATTTTTCCCGATTTAATGTTCCAAACGCAATGAAATCTGGTACAGGAAATGTTTATAGACATTTTAATGCACTGTTATCTAATTTAGTTCAATTGTTTACATAACCTCAAGATAGCGGCTGTGCGAATTTTAAAATTGAGCTTTTATTTCTTGTGTCGTAATCATGCGATCGATGTGAAAGTTTGAATAATGATCCTACGCAATAATTTTCCTTTAATGGTACATGACTCTATATCCTATACATTTAACAATCCAACATGGCTACCATCCGAAATATTTAGACGGCTCTGAATATCTACGAATCTATTATAGCAATCAAACTGATTTTTTTTATGTTCATAGGGACTATGAACGTAAGTTCACCTATAGGACTTTAAAAAACCTGGTGATCACAAATCCAACATGGCGGCGGGGCGAAATATAAATATTCACATGGACGTTTCTCGCAATTTTACCATCCGAGTGCAGTGAAACTTGGTACAGTAAATCTTTATACCAATGTTAATACACTGGCATCTAATTTATTTCAATTGTTTCCATAACCACAAGATGGTAGCTGTGCGAAATTTTAAAATATCTTTGTTAATTCTTGTGTCCTAAGCATGCGATTGAAGTTTGAATGCTACACGTACACAATAATCTTCATGTAACAGTACATAACTCTAGGACCTACATATATAAAATCCAACATGGCGACCATCCGAAGTATTTAGTCGGTTCTCAATATCTACGAATCTATTACAGCAATCAAACTGAAATTTTGCATGTTGATAGAGGCAATTAACATAAGTAGGATATATGAAAATAGGCTGTATAGTTCTTCACGGAACTACTTGTTAGTATGTGGCGTCACTGTGCGTCACTTTCTACTTCATGTTAAAATGTAGATCAAGTCTTGAAGTTTACGCCTGTTATAAGATTGTTTGCATCTTTTTGCAACTTACTTAGTTATTTAACGTTTTAGAAGATGCCGCGCAACCAGTTCTCACACGTTTACAACTATTTGAAGCACTGGGTTCGACGATTATGTCAAAAGTGGAACTTGATGACTTTGTTAAAAGTAAATTGGGGGGTAGAAAATTGTTCTGAAGAGATAACTGAATGCTCTATCCGACTTCTAGTCATAGACAATTTCTTGCATGTGTAGACGTAGCTTAAAAAGGTCTTAACTGATGTTTATTATGAAGTAAACAAATTATATACGTTGCTTTCACTCTAAATTCATGATTAAAACTTAAATATAATTTTGTCCCCCTAGATTTCGATTTTCACCCACTGTGCGCTGTCCGGCAAAGCCGATGACGTGAATTGGGCGTGTTTCCCTGTCCAGGCAGTCAAGTGATCACATGCAAGTATTTACGCGCAGTATCTCGACTCGGCAAAGAGACTTTAGTCTCAGCTCACTGTGAGCGAACGAGGTACCTCCATGATCCCTATCAGTAGTTAGCACTGTGGTCTCTTCTCCATCTACAGATTTCTACGAACCCAATTATCGCCTTCTACGTCTAACTCTGCTTGTCTTACATTCAATAGCCGAGTTCGTTAGCTTCATAGGTAATCTCTCCTCAACTGCTATAGACACGACAATAACACAGGTACAGTATCAGACAAATTGTACACACAAACGCCACAAGTACAAGGGGCTGAAATGACTGCGATATTCAAGCTTTTAAATGAAGCAACAACAACAATCCAGTTTCCTACGATTTTTCGAAAATAAAATGTGCTGGCATGTGATGGCCAAGGTATCACTTTCTCTTCTTTTTCCAACATAACAATGGTACAACTCCGGACACAAACACTTCTTTACTTCAATCTGACCAGAGAAGTAGTACCTTCTAACAAGACATTCGGTGTTCATCATGAAAAAGACAGAGGTTCCAATTTCTTCCCCTCCCCAAATCAGGTCGGAAGTAAGTAATAAAATGTTACTTTGTTCTCAGGTTCTCTAGTATAAAATGTGTTTCTCAGAATTTACTAAAGAAACATGTCGTAAATATAGCTGCTACATGAGCTATTTGGCACGTTTTATATCGAGAATGGTTCATAAACTCTGATTGAAGGTCGGGCCTTTTAGATTTATTCTTTGCCCTATTCGGTTTCTTTTACCTAAAATTAGGGAGAATTGACTCGTGATGTGAAGGAAACATTGAAAACAATTTTTTTTCTTCCTGGCCAGTGTAATAAATTGGGCATAAACTCGTGTTGATCCACTGAAAGTTACCATTGAATTAGGCGACCTATTCTTGAGGTAATAAAAAGGGGCGCGGTGGCGCAGCGGTCAAGCGGTTTGCCTCTCACCAAGGCAGACCGGGTTCGATTCCCAGTCAATACATGTGAGATTTTCAAAACGAAATGCCTGTTCCTGTGGTTTGGATTCCATGCTTCCAAGCTTCCTTACTTCTTGAGGTGATATTTTCTGACTGGTTGCCTTAAACATCCGCCATGCAGGCCTATAACGTGTTAGGCACATAGCAGCCATTACCACTGGTGAAAGATCGTAGCTCCAAGAACACTATCACTTTGGATGACAATCCAACATTTATATCAGTGTGACTTATGTCCTTCAATGTGCACAATGAAAGATTTGATTACAGCCTCCTCCAGCGCTAATGACGTCGCCCAATACTGGGCAAAAATCATATAGCTCTCAAATGTGTTGCTCGGAGTGTGCTTTGTTTGTAAAATGGGCCTGCGTGTGAGTATGGCGGAGATTTAGATGTCCTGTATGCATCGTTAATATTCTTTTTTAAATATGTGTATGGTAAGTTGATGCTTCTGACACGAATAAAGAAAGATCACTTTGGATGGGAAGAAACCCGCGATATTTTGGCTTGTAAGAGCTACAACTTTCACAGCAGACGTGCTCCTGAGGTGCGACGAATAATTGAAAGCGCGAGCGCTAGGCTCCAGTGGTAATGAGTTTGACGGGAGAGAACAGCTGCTAATGTCATTCAGATTCGCAGCATTAGATAATAAATGTCAAGTAATTCACAAAATGAAAGATAAAGCACAAACTGAATTTCTCTCACCGCAAGTACAGTTATTTCAAATAAATGCATCTCAGTATTCCTACGCGATCACAACATTTTGAAGAAGTGTTGGCTTCTACGGACTGTTCACGGACTTTGGTGTTAACTTGTATCGTATCACGTCTGTACATCACTTGCGTCCTTTAACTCTTTATAGTTCCGTGGTCTGTTATTTACCACCTACTATAAGCACAATTTATATTAAAATGCGTAAACATTAAACATTACGACAATGGTAATAATTAATACTACCATTACCCGTCGCGGCTTCGCCTGCGAATATTCTAGTTGTAAAGAGTACACTTAGCAAAATCTCAAGCATGAATACTATGACTGATGTATCCTTGGTATGAATAATCAGACTTTATCAATTCAGCTACTGTTGCAGTGATTAGGGGTTTGTCATTCCTTCATAGGTATATCAGAGCGAAGTTAGTTTTCTGGGAATATCACAGACACTGTTAATTTAAGGGCCTTTAATTGTGGTTTTCGGAGACCCTTTATAGTCTGGCGAAAAAGACCTTTCGTACCACACTCACACGTGAACATTGCCTGAAAAAATTCTAGAGTGCCCCTTGACCCCCTTAAGCGCATTATACTGTATGTATTGATGAATTTTGCAGCTTAATTTGGTTCAGTGATAACCTTATAACCGTCTGGAAACTTTCACCGTAATGTAATAATTGGAATTGCATTGCGTCTTACAGAAATAGATTGACCTGTGAGATTCTGTTACCATGGTTACCGTGTTGCATTCTTACATTATTTCATTGTAAATATACATGTTTTAAGGTATTTATTTAATTTTGAGGCATTTAAAGAGTGAGTGCGTTTCGCTTACGCATTGGGTTATGCTGAACCTGTAGGTACCCCATATGTGTAGGTTGGTGTTAATGGGACCTTATTTTCGGTACAAAACTGGAATGGGACCTTAGCAGAATAATATAGGGAGGGATAGTTAGTCAGTTATTGTTGTTTTAAGGGGCAGAACTACGAGGTCATCTGCCCCTAATAATTAATATCCGTGTTGACTGATAGTACTATCTTATTCAAAACCGCCTTGTCAAACACTAAAAAATGTAGTTTAATCACTGCTTATACGGTACATGTTTCGGTGTTCAATGAAACCTTCGTCAGAGTAGATTGAATTAAAATAATCTTAAAACTAAGTTTGCAAAGATAAAAGAGAGATAAAAGAGATGAAACATAATTGTCAGTTATCTGAAAATTTTAAGGTTAGACCACATCAATGTGATACAGTCTGCCGTATCCAAGGTTGATTTTTAGTCATATTACGTCCGATAATACATGTGTTGTTTTTTTAGTTTTGGCACCTTAGTTATAACTGGATTAATAACTCACTTAGATGGTTCCAAGTTTCACAGGCCCTCGATGTAGTCCCACCGTTGCGTACAACGTGTTCCCAGCGATGCGGAAGTCGTTGGATCCCGTTGGCACTGCCCAATCTATTGATGGTACGAAGAGAGCGCTCGGCAGCCTGCTTAACGTCATTGTCATCTTCATCTTCGGGATGAGATCATAGTCGCAGGACTGATGTCGGGAGAATATGGGGGGTGATAGAGAACCTCCCAGCCCCAGCGATCCAACAATGCCGACACAACGCCTGCTGTGTGTGCCCTAGCATTGTCATGCAGAACGATGGGCGGTGTAACCATGTGGTGGCACCGTTTCCTTCGCAGAGCTCCTCGGAAATGGTCTTGCAGAAACGAACAATAGTACGCCGCATTAACGGTTTGCCCTCGGGGAACAGTATGGCAGCGCTTCCGTATCATTGAAGACGTTAAGCAGGCTACCGAGCGCTCTCTTCGTACCATCAATAGATTGGGCAGTGCCAACGGGATCCAACGACTTCGGCATCGCTGGAAACACGTTGTACGCAACGGTGGGACTACATCGAGGGCCTGTGAAACTTGGAAACATCTAAGTGAGTTATTAATCCAGTTATAACTAAGGTGCCAAAACTAAAAAAACAACCCATGTATTAAACCACACTGAAGTGATCGTGATATAACTGGAAGATACATCATTTAGCAGCGACGTCCGATTCACTGTAATCGAACCATATTTATTTACAAGCAGTCCTTTAAGGTACATTTATATTCATTCTATTCTTATGTATTCATATGTTTTCTAATTCTTTTTTTCTTCTTTTGGCTGGCTGCGTGGCTCAGCGGTAACGTTCTCGCTTGCTAGGGCCCTAGGTTGCAGGTTCGTATCCTGGCGCAGTCAGCTGGCATTTGAGGGTGCGCAAATGCGAGGGAGCCGTGTCAGTAGATTTACTGGCACGCTAAAGATCCCCTTCGGGGCAAAATTCCGGCACCCCGGCGTCTCTAAAAGCCATAGTAGTTAAAAGGGACGTAAAACCAATAACATTATTATTATTATTATTTTTATTGTTATTATTATTATTATTATTATTATTATTATTATTATTATTATTATTATTATTATTCTAAATCTTTTTGTGAGCTTTCTTTTTATTTAAATTTCTAACAGTGTTTTGTAAGGATATCCATTTTTTCTTTTATCTTTGTAAACTTTGTTTTAAGATTATTTTAATTCAGTCCATGCTGACGAGGGTGTCATTCAACACCGAAACATGTACCGTATAAGCAGTGATTAAACTACATTCTTTAGTGTTCGACAAGGCGGTTTTGAATAACATAGTACAATAATTTATATTGTCAACGATGATGATGGTTCAATCTTTCAGTGTTAATATTTTTTTAAACTAAGCTAAGGTGCATCATAAAATTATTTTTTAAATATTAATTAAAATTAAAGAGTGAAAAATATATAATATGATAAAAATTAGAATTAAAAATAAATATGCTTTGAAAAGCATAAAAATAACTAATTTCATAAAAATTAAAATTATAATAAATTTACAATCTTAATTTTCAGTTTATAAAATTACCTCAAAAATAAAAATTATCAAAATAAATATGAACTTTAAAATGTTAAAGAGAACAAAAAATAAGTTAATAATAATAATTACAATTAGGTTAAATAAATACAAATAAAATGTAGGGGCAGATGGCCTCTCTGTTCCGTCCCTTCAAACAATAATAACAAATAAATGAAATATCTTTAATAATATTCTGTCCTATAAAGGATTAAATGGAGTCAATCTTCGAGGGCTGAGGGCATTTCCCTTCCGTGTCTATTATTCCCCGTATTACTTTTATTGTTGCAAATATTTCTTAGCAGACAAAGTAGGGGTCCCCATCTCAGTAAAACCGTAAAAATAGGCTATTTCCTCCATTGGTGCCAAAAGTTGGAGGGCTAAAGGGCCGGGAAAGGTTTCAAATTGTGAGTCATGGAGAGATCTATCAGATTAAAAAACAAAATTTTGAAAATCACTTCCAGCCTAGTCGCCTCCGTGGTGTAGTGGTCAGCGTGCTTAGCTGCCATCCCCGAGGTCCGAGGTTCGATTCCCGGCTCTGCCACGAAATTTGAAAAGTGGTATAAGGACTCAGCCTCGGGTGGTCCAAAAGAGTAGAGGGGTTTCGATTCTCACCTCAGCCATTCCCGAAGTTGTTTTCCCACTTCGTCTCCAGGCAAATGCCGAGATGGTACCTAACATAAGGCCACGGTCGCCTCCTTGCCTATCCCTCTCAATCTTCCCAGTCCTTTCCTATCCCTCATAAGGCCCCTGTTCGCTTTGCAGCTGAGGTCGCCTGGGCGAGGTGCTTGTCGCATCTCCCCAGTTGTATCCCACGACACGATGTTTCAAGCTCCTGGACACTGCCCTGTAGGCGGTAAAGGTGCGATCCCGCGCTGAGTCCGAGGAAAAAGCCAACCCTGGAGGGTAAACCGACAAAAAAATAAAAATATCTTCCAGACTAAATGCAGTTCTGAAAAAAAATGGCCTAAATTCGCTTGTTTCTTTAATCGTTTTCTGTTTCTTTCTTTAATGTGTTCCTTGGCTCAATACCCTCAGGCTTTTTTCGATATTTTGCAAGTCACCGGAAATAGTTATAAGGGCTTAGATGAAACTAGCGCTCGTAGTGGTAGAAAAGGCAAACTGACAATCCAAGACTAGATATGGTTGAGTTTCATTTACTCACACTAGCACTCATAGTGGTACAAAAGGCAAACTGCTAATCTAATCGACCGGATATGGTTGAGTTTCGGGTGAATATTCATCAGTCTACCGCACGTCATAATGCCAGCAGCATGTCCTTTAGGTTTGGAAAGTGGTGAAAATAACGAAAAGTAATTAAGAATGCAATAAGATTCAAATTTCCCTATAGGAATAGTGTTCATGGAAAGTCTAGTCTATGACATTATTATCCATTTATTAATGCAGCCAATGGCCATTAATTTTCTTTTCAGGACGGGTCAGGGTAGGGATTTTGGAAGGAAATCGGCCGTGGACCTATTGAAAGGTACAGTCCCCTCATTTGCCTGGTGGTGAAAACCTCGAAATCCATTTTCAGAACGGCTGAGGTGGGATTTGAACCCACGCTCTCCCGATGCCAGCGATGCACGAGGTAGCGCGTTAACACTCTCGGCCACCGCGACCGATTAGTCTATGACATTCAAGTGTGTTCTCAACATTCAGATGCTTGCCTGAAGGACTAGAACTGGATGTTTTGTCCTTTTCTTCTTTTAGTACGTAAGTTTGTGGTTACTTTTAGCTCTAGTTTTACATTTCCTGATCTATCATCATGTTTCATTTTAGCTCTAGTTTTTCATTTCCTGATCTATCATCATCATCATCATCAGCTCATCGATTAAAGTCCAGATACCCGTGTGCCGAATTAACTTCCCTGGCACACCATGTATTAATTTTAATCCCTGGGAAATACCATCAGGGTTTCGCTTATCTTGGCGTCACTGGTGCGTGTTGAACCGGATAAGAACTGGCCAGGGAGGTATACAACATAAATGGGGTTGGAAGTCCTCTCCAAATTGCGATTGTGAAGAAGAAAGGCAGACTGTAGATCACGTAACACTTGATTGTCCCCTCAGTGGTACACAGGAAGATCTACACATCACTTCGTCATACGATAAATAAAAATCATCATTATCACGTTATTTTAACTCTAGTTTTTCATTTCCTCATCTTTCATCATCATAATAATAATAATAATAATAATAATAATAATAATGTCTCACTTTAGCTCTTGTTTTTCATTTCCTCATCTTTCAACATTATTATCATCATCATAATGTTCATTTTTCATCATAAGTATTAGGAGCCGATAGCCTGCATGATGGACCTCAGAATACAAACGTCAGTGTCTAACAGTTATCGGATTTCTCTACATACATTCCCGGATTCTATATTCAATTGGCAGCACAGCCCACACAGTAATGTTAACATAATATTGGAGTCTGCAGCATCTTAAGAGACGGCACGCTGTGACAGCGCATGGAAGGAAATCCCATCCTACAATGAAATATTCATGTAGGGAAAGGGAGAAACAAGAGTTTCCATGTTGAAAGTAAAATGTACATAAAGCAGGCTTCTACTTTAAAAGGTTGCTATCCCAGCCACTCACCGCCATACATAAATTACAGCCTCTCCAAACCTGCTTGGGCCTACTAATTCATTTCCGCGCCCAAATATTAGAAATACGTGTGCTGAAATGGAAAGTTTGGATGCTCTTTTTTATCAGTGTTCCCTGTACAAACTGTTAGTTGTAACTCTTCAGTCGGTCAACACAAACGTGTGCTGATGAACGCTGGAGATTCCTCGTCACGGAATTAATGTGGGGCCAGGTTTTCAGAGAGGAAATATCAATGTTTTGGTAGATTAAGAAAAAAGAACCCCGTGGCATTAGGCCTAGGCCTACCAAGTGACCGCCGCCCAGTCATTTGTCCTGCATATAATTGTGTGACAAGTGGTCAGGGCATTGGGTCCCTTCAGCCGTTAACCTTGGTTTTCATGACCGATGCGCTGCCGGCCAGACAGTTACTCAATTGTCCTCAAGAGGCTGAGTGCACCCCGTTCCAGCCATCACATTGTGACAGGTCATAGATATGCACAGACACTCCTCATCACTCTTTATTAGTGTATATGTATATAGTTATAGTTTATGTTTTTATAATCGGAAAGTGCCCAGATATATAGTGGGGATGTGGTACTTAGGCGGTTGTCTAGTGGCCTTGTGTCATATGTTATAAAATGGACTAGAAGTGACACGGCGAATGCAGAACTTGTAATGGGTTTGAAACCAATACGGATCTAGGTGGCAGTGAGATGGGAGATTGATGCTCTGAGAAAAGTTTATTAGTTGATTGTTCGGCATTGAATTGATGCATATTGATTAAAAAAATACAACCAGCTGCTTTATATAGTCGTGAATAGAATTAAACCCTAGGAAGGATTCACATTCTGTTACATTACGGAAAAGTTTTCGTAAACTTGGAGTTATGTATAAAGGCACCCGCAAAAATACGTATGTGGATGGAAATAAAGAGCACATATAGGAATATAATGCCCAAAGTACAAGTAAGACAAGGGTCACTATGATAGTAATGTACGGCGCTTTCCGATAAGTAAGAGTAGTTCAATTTATAAAGCATTATAAAGTTATCTTGCAATCACATTGTGCTGAGATTATTTTTACCGTTATTTTTAAGTCATCTGATTATAGGAAAGGGGAGGGTAAAGTGAATTGCTGTAAAAACAAGCTTATTGTCCTGCTACCCGGCAATACTGTCTTGTGTATTCTACATTTTCTCATTATAGTAATGAGTAGCGCCCAACAGAAGTTATTTATGGTTAAGAGCTATAACAACATCAGTTTCTAAAATTCCTGACGGAATTCATCTGGGTGAGTGGCAGGTGGTCTTGATAGATGAAGAACATATTCTAAATTAGACTCGCTGGAAGTACAAAGCATTGTTGGCTGAACTGGGTATGGGGTTTGACTCCACTCGTCTTCCACGTCCGGAATGACCACTAGATCTTGTGCGACTGGCTGCATGGTGCAGCGTTAACGTTCTCGCCTGCTGTCCCAATGTTGCAGGATCGAATCCTGGCGCAGTCAGCTGGCATTTGAGGGTGCGTAAATGCGAGGGAACCGTGTCAGTTACATAGAATGGTAGCGTTCGTCTCCGCGACGAAACGCGATACACTTCTGCTTCCAGCACTTCTTTCTTTGTCCAATCCCCACCAGTGTTTGGCAGTACAAAAATAGAAAGCAAATTAGTTACAATCCAAAAAAAAATCAAAATTAGTTAAAATCCATAAAACCCCCCAAAAAACAATCAAAACTTGTAAAAAAAAGCTCAAAAAGAAAAAAAAAGAACGAAGAAATACTTAAAAACTAAAAGACATAAAAATCTAAATTAGTCACAATACAGGTAAACAATAAGAATTAGGCATATGCCTAAAAGCTTGAAAAGTAAAAAAGAATTGTCAAAATCCAAAAAGAAATCAAACCGATTAGTCACACAATTCACAAACTAGCTCAAAAATTCCGAAAAAATAGTCAAAATCAATAAAAAATTAACAAAAGTCAAACAAAATTATACATTATTAACTTATTGAATATCCGAACAGTCTGAACCCTATTGTACGTAAGTATATTAGAGTTATAGTTTTGATCAGTTAATTATTGGACCTAAATACAAAATTATGAAACTAGATTATTGTAGATGTGGCGAATGAACTTAAGGAACTGTTTGTAACAGAAGGATTTCTTAAACAGGTTGAATAATGGGTTCGAGAGTTCCATATTACAATTGTTTAGATGACACTGAAGATCGAGTGTTGTCCTGCTTAACATGGCACAGTCGAAGTGTAAATGGTCCACTGTTTGAGAAGATCCACAAAAGCACAAGTAATCGCCTGCAATGTTAATTTTAAATCGTTCGAAGTAGCACTTTAACTTTTCATGACCAGAGAGAAACTCCGTAAGGATGAATTCAGGCAGTAATGTTGTGCACTGGAGTCGGCAATATATGAAAATCCACAGCCTGCTTCCAGTCTCCGACCGGGTCAGGAATGGAATGAATGGAGCCCCCATCTAGCGGCGAGGATACGAACTGTGCCGGCTGCCGAGGCCTGATGCACTCCTCTGGGGCAATGATTAAATGAATGACAGATTCATATGTCGGGGAAAAATAATTATTTAAGAACAGTCTCCATTCTGCTAGCCCTGAGAGTGAAATAACAGTTGATGTAATTGGTATTTATTATCAGTTTCTGGAATCGTAGTCTTCGCTGATACGAAGTGCTACCGATAACAACGATGCAATTAGCGCTATCGTTCTAGGGTTAAAGATACCCTTCGGGGCCCAATTCCGGCACCCCGGCGTCTCTAAAAGCTGCAGTAGTTAAAAGGGGCGTAAAACCAATATCGTTATTTATTTAATTATCTGTGTGAGAAGGAAGCCTCCGTGGCTTAGGCGGCAGCACGCCGGCCTATCACCGCTGGGTCCGTGGTTAAAATCCCGGTCACTCCATGTGAGATCTGTGCTGGACAAAACGGAGGCAGACAGGTTTTTCTCCGGGTACTCCGATTTTCCCTGTCAACATTTCATTCCAGAAACACTCTCCACTATGATTTCATTTCATCTGTCATTCATTTAATCATTGCCCCAGAGGAGTGCGTTAGGCCTCGGCAGCCGGCACAGTCCATATCCTCGCCGCTAGATGGGGGCTTCATTCATTCCATTCCTGACCCGGTCGGAGACTGGAAGCAGGCTGTGGATTTTCATCTGTGTCAGAAGTACAAATTATGTGATGAAAGGACGACTTCCAACAGTTTCTGCACAGAACATAGCCACTTCGATAGCACTTGAATTAGATTCAGTCAAGCCACTCAGTGTGCAGCCGTACAGGCACAATGGACAGGAGAAGATGTGTTGTGTTGTCTGGGTTGCGCTATAATCACACAGGACTGTCTTGGTCGGAAATAACGTTATTATAGACCATGTGCATTAACAGAGTGCTTCACGTTAACGTAGCTTGCAGTATAGCTGTTATCTACTGACTACGTGATACATAGAGGCTACTGAGAAGTTCCCATTGTTAATTACTATGAGTTCTGCTATTGAAGACACAACTTCTATGTAACGCTCACTTGTTCAGTCTAATGGATTAGTGCTACCAAAGTTGTTCACGTTAAATTACACAAGTTATCCACTAAATTCTGGTCTAGAACTAATGCTATTAGAGTTGAACTCCATTTCCTAACACCGCACTCTCAATTTAGAGACTTCAGTTAATGTTACGGTGAGCTAGACCATCGCCACCGTTGTGTATTGTGGTATAGCACAAACACCCTAACAGAACCGGACACACATAGATACATTTAAAAGAAATTTAAAAAATAAAATTCCTAGGATTTATTAATATCGAAGGATGGAAATTCTTAGTTTTACTATAAGTCACGGGACCTCCTTTCCACGTGTAATCTGGACCACCTGATATGACATTATTTCCCCTCTGAAATATCACATTAATCAACCGAGAATAGAACAGAGTCCACCTGAGTGAGAGACAAGCAGATTGAGCGGTGCACAAGCTCGTACCTATTTTGAATGTTTCTTTGCTAATTTTATATACCCATAAAACAACAGGATCAGCAATAATAATAATAACAATAATATTAATACTGTAATAATGAATAATAAACACGATTGGAAAAATTCTTGAGTAAATATACGGTCTGATACATGAATATGGAGTAAGGACGAAGAGGAGAAATGAATACCCCTAAAAATAATAGAAAGTTGCATTGATACTCTACACAAGAAGTGATTCTTATGACATACTGCATCTACAGACTGGACAAAAACATCCTCATCAAAAGATTAATTAATATAGTAAAATAAAATCACAGACTTCCAAGATAAGCTGGTTAGAAGAAATATAGGAAGACTTACAGGAAATAAACTTCAATGAAGAGATTTTATGAAATCACCAATCCCATAGAGCATTAGTATATAAACACACAGTTTTTAGAAACCCAAGAAGAAAACTGGCAAGTAATGGTCAGAGGATTGCAAGAAACAGCACAGCGAATTGATGAAAAGATTCCGGAAGAACAGGATGCCAAAATTCAAGTCATCATGACAAAGTTCCAACGCACTCTTTGAATGGGAAAAACGCAAATGAAAAACAATAACAATAACAATAATAATAATAACACCGTGGCTTAGTGTTAGCATGATTGGCTATTATTATTATTATTGGTGTTGCTCTTCTTCTTGGGGATTGATTTTTTAATTTTAGCGTAAGAGTTGTAAATGAGATTAACATTATATTGCCGATAACTCAAGTTAACTAATACTACAATCATCATCATCAAAACGCTAAGGCGTAGTCTATGTTTCACAAAACTCAAGCTCTTAAACCAGATGGAGTCACAAGGTGCGGTATGAACCGAAATCTTCCAAATCGTCTCAATAGTACTGGAAAAATCGTGCATTTCTTGAAAAGTCAACATAAATGTATTCAATTGTTTATAAGGTGCGATGAAACAAAATATAAACAAGACGACGGCCACTACCATAACTCTGTCACGTGCAGCCCACATAACAGTTAAGTCTAGCGGGTGGTCTGCACACATGGGTGCTTACAAGTATACGAGCGTAACAAAAGGGCATTCAAAAGAAAGAGATTTAACCAATTTGCACTCTAATTTCATTAATATCGACAATTTGTTTAAAATGTGCTTGAATAAATAAACAATAAGATAGCCCTGCCAGAACTGTGTCGTGCTCTGCCCAGATAACAGTAAAGCCATGACAGATTTATCGCACAGGGTCTTTAGTTTGTTTATAATTCTCCTAACCTTGCCGATCTAGTCTGTGATTCCCGGTCTGTGTTGTTTGTATACTAGCCTAATTATCTTTTTAAGTTACAAATACGATTACGCTACGGGTTTTAGTACAAAAATTTAACCTAGATTACTCTTCACATTTAAAATTAAATCTGATTTTTGTGAAATAATCTATATATGTTTGAAATGTTTACCGACACCAAAATTTCAAGATAACTTCTCGATATCTCATAAATATGGCCCGGAAGTTCATGAAAAATCATATTATTGCATATTCATGGATATTTTGGTTATTTTGACACAATGCATCATATTATTCTCCTTTTCCTGTCTAAGTGCATATCTCTGCTTGAGAAGGGCGTATATTCTAATTCCCTATGGTTTTGAAGCGCTCTTTGTTACTTCATTTTCTTAAAGTTGCATATTTCGATTCGGACTCCGAGAGTCTATCACAGAAATCACAGAATAATACTGAAATTATTTTTATGTTCGACCCTCACTATTATGTGTCAGATAACTGTATCATTATGATGGTCATTATAACACTGATTTTCATTACGATACAGTTTCTCCAGCCAATCAGAGCTCGTTCATTGACCAATTAGGTAACGATGCCTTCGCGCATGCGCTCAAAATCCAACATGTCGGACATAAACACAACATCGAACTAGACTATAATAAATTACTGACATGGAATACGCCGTCCATATGTTCGCGTAAATAAACTGGCGAATATGAAACAAGAAATAGCACTGTACCTTAAAATCACCAACACTAATTTCTACACAGCGCATTGTCTTCAAATGACTCCGGTGACAATATTATTGAGGGACGGCAGATGTAAACATATGGCCTGCATATGGCATTGCAAGCACACAGAGCGCATGCGTCGGTCGTTCAAAGATCTTGAAAGACAGAGATATAATATCCAACGCTCGCTCTGCGATCACAAAATTCAAGTAGCTGACTCTCAACAGATATTTATGAATATTTATGTTAAAACATATAATAAAGTTATAATTATCGTCGAACATAAACAGTCGTATGCAACTCGCCTATAATGGTAATTAAGACACTCGTATGGAAATTATAAAACTCGCATACGCTCGTTTTATAAAAAATACTCGTGTCTTAATTATAGCCATTATAGGCTCGTTGCATAATATACTATAATACCTAGTACCTAGTTTCAGTCCTTTTTGGAACTTAATATGAATTGGTATATTGGCTTTCACGGCCGGTGAATTAAAACTCAGCAATTCTTCTAGGTTTGTGCCGTGTCTTGTGTGGGGTTTCACCTAGGACATCAAGCTAGGCTCATCGGCGGGCTCTTGGTGTCCCTGCCCGGACCCCCACAGGAGTGACGAACTGCGCGCCACCTCCCTTTATATAAGGTGCAACTGCACCACTTGACTACGAGAACTAAAAGCTCAAGTAGCCTTAACCTCCCTATGAAGGCTTCCAAAAAGATGTCCGGGCAGGGACACCAAGAGCCCGCCGATGAGCCTAGCTTGGTGTCCTAGGCGAAACCCCACACAAGACACGGCACAAACCGAGAAGAATTGCTGAGTTTTAATATGAATTGTTTTTATTGAGCATTCACTATGCAAATATTGTAAAATTATTTTCATAAAAAATGCAATGTCTATTACAATTGTATATCAATTATACTTAAAATTTAACAGAATAAAATAATTATTGATGGTCAAAACCACTTGAAGTCCCATAAAATAACATTTCCTACTATTTAGAACTGTTTCTTAGTTGAGATATTGAAGAGAAGTGTAGTTATATGTCCGTTTGTCCATATTTTCTTTATATTCAAAATAATGCTCTACTATACAGAAGTCATCATAATTGCCGTAGTTATTTAATAGTGCGTATGTTTTGAAACGTGATGCATATTTGACCAATAATTAGTGCATTTTTCATACATATTTATTCATTTAATACTGCATGAACTTCCGGGCCTTACATATAAACCTTCACCGAAATTGAGATTGAAATGATATTACGTAGCCAGTGTTTGAGTGCTACTCTCCGCGACAAGTGTAAGAACTTTGCTCTCAGCGTGGAGAAGGCTGGGACCACACCACCTGGTGCACAGCTGCACCAACACCACACTTTCTTATTTATTTACACGGCGCGTCGCGTCGCGTCGCGTCCCTCGACCTAGCACTTCGGACCCTCCTCACTAGCTGCATTAACTCCTTCTGTAGTGCTCTGTGTTTCTTGATATTATTTCTTTTAGTTCGGTAGAATGTTTCGAGCCCTCTACTTTAAGTGCCCAGCATGCTTGGCTTCAACTCAAATGGTCCCATGTTCGATTCTAGAGATTTTAATTTCCGATGGCTAATTCCCCCAAATCTGAGACGAAATTTTGGTGATATTTCTTTTTATCTTCATCTCATCCTTATCACCACGCGCATGGTCGTGAAGTAGAAAAAAACCTGCGCTTGGCCTCTCAGTAAGTCACATGACATTTTATTTAATTTATCTTAATAATAAGGTTTCTATTTAGGTTGAAGATTGCAAATTAATTTTGTTCTGTTATGTAGAAAGGTGAATAATAAGGAGTATGAATACTACTTTGTAAGGTTACTCTAGACTGAGTGGAATTACGTACTGAAGGAGGATGTGAATGGGAGCGGGTGGCAAGGATGATGAAGTTGGTGCGATTGCACAGCGGGTGGGTATCACCGCAGGCGCCTCTCTCTGTCAGTATAATCCAGTTGGCGTATAATCCGATTCTAGAGGCACGACCTTTCACACTGAATAAGCCGGTTCAATACCACAGCCTAGCTCACGTCATCCTTTGAGATGGTTCATCTCGTGAGAAATATTGATCGTCCTGGAATACGAATAGGGGCGGAGTGTATAAATCCCCCAGGGGCTTACAACTAGTGAGACGTGGGTTGGTGATCACGGGACGTCAGTTGAGTCAGACATTGCTTTCACTTACTTTTGCTGGGCTCCTCTTTCATATTGACCTCCCTTAGTCATCATAATGGTAGGCTATCATTTATAATAGGTTGAGTAGTTACCATTATTTAAAAACAATTATTTTTAATAATAATGTTGTTGGTTTTACGTCCCTTTTAACAACTGCGGCTTTTACATTCGGCGGGGTGCTGGAATTTTGCCTCGAAGAGGATCATTAATGTGCCAATAATTCTACTGACATGGCTCCCTCGCATTTGTGCACCCTCAAATGCCAACTGGCTGCGCTAGGATACGATCCTGCAACCTTGTGAATAGTAGGCGAGAACGTTACCACTGAGCCACCCAGCCAGCCTACATATAGTTGCGTAGTTAGTTACCAGTAATTATACAAAGGTACGCAGTCCACGGTGCCTTTCATTTTCCCGTAATAATTGGTCCTTGTCCTATTTTTCCCAATCCTCATTTTGTCTTTTACATGATATCTCCTGCTTACAGTAAGAGGCTCTAGAGGAGGCAGCGTGTGTATCCCGAGCATTCTTGGTGCCCTTTGGATATCGCTAGACCTTTAAGGGCTCACGGATGGTGGATTCGGGAGTTGGCGACCCTGAGGGATTTCTAAGATGGTCCTATTTACCCTTTTTGCACTGTATTTCAGGTGGTCTCTCTCCTCTTTCGCTTTCATATCTGCCTTCTATGACTCTACTTCATTCCAAGTCCATTGTTTCTCAAGGTTTGAAGGCATTTAATTTTATGTTCTCATTTTTGTGTTTAGTTGGTAGTACAAAATCTGTAGTTCTTATTGATGTTTGGTTTCTTCTTTCATTAACACTATCATCCAAATCATCATAGGCAGATGACCTAGTTGTGTTGCCCTTTTAACCTACTTTATATGAGCAAAATGCTTATTTTTGTTGAATATTATGAATATTTATAATAATAATAATGTTATTGTTTTTACGTACCTTTTAACTACTGCGGCTTTTAGAGACGCCGGGGATCCGAACGTTTGCCCCAAAGTAGATCTTGAACGTGCCATTAAATTTACTGGCATGGCTCTCTCGCATTTGCGCACCCTCAAATGCCAGCTGACAGTGCTAGGATTCGATCCTGCTACCTTGGGAACAGCAGGTGGGAACGTTACCGCTGAGTCACGCAGTCTGTCAGCGTATGTTTAAGGCCGGTATTACACTATCAAAGAAATTTGTCAAAGATCTTCGATAAAAGATCTTTTATAAAAGATATGACAGTGTAATGGGGAAATCTTTTATAAAAGGTGGTTTTATAATAGTACATTATGCAACGAGCCTATAATGGCTATAATTAAGACACGAGTATTTTTTATAAAACGAGCGTATGCGGGTTTTATAATTTCCATACGAGTGTCTTAATTACCATTATAGGCGAGTTGCATACGACTGTTTATATTCGACGATAATTATAACTTTATTATATGTTTTAACATAAATATTCATAAATATCTGTTGAGAGTCAGCTACTGGAATTTTGTGATCGCAGAGCGAGCGTTGGGTGTTATATCTTTGTCTTTCAAGAGCTTTGAACGACCGACGCATGCGCTCTGTGGGCTTGCAATGCCATATGCAGCCATATGTTTACATCAGCCGTCCCTCAGTAATATTGTCACCACTGCGGTGAAGACAATGCGAAGTGTAGAAATTAGTGTTGGTGATTTTAAGGTACAGTGCTATTTCTTGTCTCATATTCGCCAGTTTATTTACGCGAACATAAGGACGGCGTATTCCATGTCGGTAATTTATTATAGCCTAGTTCGATGTTGTGTTTATGTCCGACATGTTGGATTTTGAGCGCATGCGCGAAGTTATCGTTACCTAATTGGTCAATGAACGAGCTCTGATTGGCTGGAGAAACTGTATCATAATGGAAAGCAGTGTTATAATGACCATCATAATGATACAGTTATCTGACACATAATAGTGAGGGTCGAACATAAAATTTATTTTATAAAATGTATGAGCATCATGCTATCTTCGATAAAAGATTCAAACCAAAATGGCGGATCATAACAGCTGGAATATTACCACAACAAGATGATCATATCAGAGTGTGAAATGCATTAAATGTTACATAATGAATGGTATACAACGTAAAACATAAATAGCAGTTAGAAAGTGTAGGTAAAAATAGCCGAGCCTATATGCGCTGCACACAAAGGACGCGCGTTTCAGGATATAAAGAGGAATAAAATAGTTAAATAGGCTGAAATAAGCCGCGAATAGTAGTGCATTTGATGTTATAATATTTGTATTATCATTTTTCAATTGCATTTATGGTATTACAAACGAATGTAAATAAGCACTTTATCCTTACCGGTACGTAATGCACCTAACCAACCACGGCATGGCAATGTCTAGTTGGTGGAATGAGTAGAGCGCTCGACTCTGGTTCGAGGGGACCTGGGACCGAATCCCACTTAAGGCGTGATTATTTACTTGGTATGTTTCAATTTTATTTGCTCGGGCAGAGGTTTTTCCTGCGCCACCATCAATCATTTCATCATAATTATTAATAATTAAATATTAATGTAATTTTTCAAGTGCTCATACTGCAGCTCTTTCACCAAGATTTTACTCGTAATACACTTTCACGTGGGTGACCGAAGGTTTAACCCATACGCGTTCACTTTATCTTTCCGTTTCTTTTATACACTGGCATTGCCACCACAGAATTTCAACTACCGTAATGCATTAAAGTGAACAAGGAACTATCCTCCATACATTTTGGTAAAGTATGATAAAATATTTGATGTAGATTAATGGTGTGATTATTGCTCTGTATAACTTTTATACAAGTTCAGTTTTATAAAATATTTGATAAAATTTCTTTGACAAATTTCTTTGATAGTGTAATACTGGCCTAATGGACTGGAGAGTGATTTGTATCATTGAAGAGCAGTTGGTTCATCTAATATACGTATTCTCCGCTATGTACTGTACTCTTCGTATGAGAACAATATACACAAACAAACTTTACTAAAAAAATACTCTCAATAGGTACTAACGAAGATAATGGGTGGAATTGAATCATTATATACAAATAAATACAGTTTGTATTACGTCATGTTTCAAATTTTTAATTCCGATCTCTTTCTCCTTTCGGCATCTTTATAGGATACTAGCAGTAGTACCCGGCTTCGCCCGGTGGAATGATGATAATGTTTCAAGGTCTCCTTAGAAGTATAATGGACTTAAAATCTAAGTCATTTGCCCCCAAAGACAATGAGGGAGTAATATCTAGGTCATTTGCCCTTTTGATAAGGATGATAATAAAAACTACTGTTGAATTGACACGTCAAACTTACAAACTACCGTAATAGAAATACATATTTCAAAATTCACAGGCGAGGAAGACTTATTGTGTGTGGTGATCAATGGTGTAATGGGCGTAACATCTACTGTAGGTCATTTGCTCTTATGATCAGGATGATAAGGGAAACTACTACCGGTATTGAATTGACACTTCAACGTATAATGTACACAATGTACTGTAATAAAAATAACTATATGGTGGCTTCGGTGGCGTATTTGGTAGCATGCTGAGCTTCTATGCCCAAGATAGCGGGTTCAAACCCAGCCGATGCCGTCGGATATTTTAAGAGCGTTAAAAAACCGTCAGTATGCCTTTCTTCGGAGGGGAAGTAAAGCCAGTGGTCCCATGACAGATTTATGGCATGTTAAAGACCCTTCCACTAATTACACCTGTGTGAAGCTAAATTGGATAGGTAAAGAACGCTCATAGATGTCTACGTCCGTTACCAAGAGCCGACTGCAGTGACGTCTAGTAGCTAAGTTCCGAACTTGGCCTAGTAGTCGTTGACGGTGGCACTTGGCGGCAAAAGTACGAACTATTTGAAGAATTCTACGTTGCAGTTTCTACTTAAATTAAAAAACAGATAACACACACTAATACAGTCATCACATTTAACACCGGTTATCAGACAGATTCTACACACACCCAAAGTACACGGGGCTACATGACCGCGTTGTCACAGCCCCTAAACTTAAGAACCAACCAAAAATAAATATTTTAAAAATCACAGTCGAGAAAGACTTTATGCGGCGGTGATTATTGGTATGATGCGCGTAACATCTAGGTCATTTGCACTTATGATGATAATAATAAGGTAATGAAAAAATGACTACTAAACGAACATGGTGTTATTTTAAAACTGATATAGGTAATTCAGGTGTCTAGCTTCGATGTCTTCCAAAGTCTCAACCTTATTTTCTGGCTTAGGCCTGTAATGGATGCGTCTAGTGAAAGAGCGTACTGCTCGGCAAAGACAAAGAAAATAGGTCCAAGCTGCACGAACCTGAGATGATCGCAGATGATGACGAAATATGATGACACACGTTCGGGGTTCCCCGTCCTATACAGATTGACCGGGAATCACTCACTGTTTCGCAACGGCCCTGTGCTGGCATCAGCATAGACAGCAGGAGATAACACGGCGGGCTCTGGAAAGTAATCTCAAGTCACCTCGCGATGAATCAGCAAGCTATTCTCACAACTGACCCCCACCCCCCAGGGTCTCACAACTTGTGGGACGTGGGTTGGCGACCACGGAACCCCAGCTGAGTCTGGCATCGCTTCTACTTCCTGGTGCCGGGCTTATTTCAGTTCTCTTTCCTGTCGGCCTCCCTTGGTCAACTCTTGTTCTCTTCCGACCCAGACTGTATTAGGGTATCCGAGGGCTAGGGAGTCTTTCAATTACCGCCTTAATTGGCTTTGTCTCATCTTTCCTGATACCCTCATTCTTCGAGGGGTCTGCCTCCTTTTCCTTTTCATAACATCTCCTGTCTTCTGCTCAAGGCCCTCAAAGAGGCAGGGTGTGTGTAGACCCACCACTTCTGGTACACCCTCAAGGGCTCATGACTGGTGAGTTAGGAAGCTGGCAACCCCGAGGAATTCCTGAGCTACTTGCAGGGAATGGAGTGGTATGTCAGAAATTTCAAGTGGACAGTGTTACGCATCGGGTTCCAAAGGGTAAGTATACACACTTTGTTTTCGATCGGTGAACGATGTAGATTTGTACCAAAGGGCCTTAATGCGGGAAATGGAGTGGTCTGTCCGAAATTTTGAGTGGACAGTGTTACTCGTCGAGTTCCAAACGGTAGTTATGTAAAATCTGGTTGAGATCGGTGAAACGGTGTAGTTTTGTGCCAAGGGCCAAAATGCAGGGAATGAAGTGGCCTGTCCTAATTTTAAAGTGGACAGTGTTACTCATCGGGTTCCAAAGGGTAAGTAAACACATTTTGTTTTCGATCTGTGAACGATGTAGATTTGTGCCAAAGGGCCTAAATGCGTGGAATGGAGTGGTCTGTCCGAAATTTCGAGTGGACAGTGTTACTCGTCGAGTTCCAAAGGGTAATTATGTAAAATCTGGTTGAGATCGGTGAAACGGTGTAGTTTTCTGCCAAACAGCCTAAATGCAAGGGATGGAGTGGCCTCGCCGCAATTTCAAGCAGACAGTGTTAGTCGCAGTGTTCCAAAGGGTAAATATACAAATTTTGGTTGAGATCGGTGAAACGGTGTAGATTTGGGACAAAGGGCCTAAATGCAGGGAATGGAGTGGTCTGTCCGCAATTTCAAGCAGACAGTGTTACTCGCTGGGTACCAAAGGGTAAGTTTCCGAATATTGGTTCTGATCGGTGAAACGGTGTAGATTTGTGCCAAAGTGCCTAAATGCAGGGAATGGGGTGGTCTGTCCGAAATTTTAAGTGGACAGTGTTACTCGCAGGGTTCCAAAGGGTAAGTATACAAAGTTTGGTTCAGATCGGTGAAACGGTGTAGATTTGTGCCAAAGGGCCTAAATGCAGGGGATGGAGTAGCCTCTCCGCAATTTCAAGCAGACAGTGTTAGTCGCAGTGTTCCAAAGGGTAAATATACAAATTTTGGTTGAGATCGGTGGAACGGTGTAGATTTGGGCCAAAGGGCCTAAATGCAGGGAATGGAGTGGTCTGTCCGCAATTTCAAGCAGACAGTGTTACTCGCAGGGTTCCAAAGGGTAAGTATACACATTTTGGTTCAGATCGGTGAAACGGTGTAGATTTGTGCAAAAAGGGCCTAAATGCAGGGAATGGCGTGGTCTGTCCGAAATTTCAAGCAGACAGTGTTAGTCGCAGTGTTCCATAGGGTAAATATACAAATTTTGGTTGAGATCGGTGAAACGGTGTAGATTTGGGCCAAAGGGCCTAAATGCAGGGAATGGAGTGGTCTGTCCGCAATTTCAAGCAGACAGTGTTACTCGCAGGGCACCAATGGGTAAGAATACGAATTTTGGTTCTGATCGGTGAAACGGTGTAGATTTGGACCAAAGGGCCTAAATGCAGGGACTGGGGTGGTCTGTCCGAAATTTTAAGTGCCCAGTGTTACTCGCAGGGTTCCAAAGGGTAAATATACAAATTTTGGTTGAGATCGGTGAAACGGTGTGGATTTGGACCAAAGGGCCTAAATGCAGGGAATGGGGTGGTCTGTCCGAAATTTCAAGTGGACAGTGTTACTCACAGGGTTCCAAAGGTTAAATATACAACTTTTGGTTCAGATCGGTGAAACGGTGTAGATTTGTGCAAAAGGGCCTAAATGCAGGGCATGGGGTGGTCTGTCCGAAATTTAATGTTGACAGGGTTACCCGCAGGGTTCCAAAGGGTAAGTATACAAATTTTGGTTCAGTTCGGTGAAACGGTGTAGATTTGTATACATAACAGACAGACAGACAGACAGACAGACAGACAGACAGACAAACTTTGTGCTTTATATATTTATATATATAGATGAGTAACTAATAAAGAAAGTTAAAAGAATATACGATCTTAGAGAGTTTAGACAAGAGCCTGTGAATGTTTGAGTATCCAGGTATTGAGACAAAACGCGCAATGAAATTAACTTGCGCTGTAAACAGCATGTGATTCTGACCTTGTGCGTCGGTATACATTCTCACAGCAGTTTTGAGGGGAGTATGGATGCTTTGTCACGTGCTTCCATGATCTTGAGAAGATACAAGGAGAGAGAAATTAATATGACATTCCCTGAGATGTGAACATTTTATTTCGCTCGTGACCAGGCACGTTGGCACTAATTTCTGTGCAGTATTTTTTCGCTATACACGGTATTACTATCCTATGTTGGTTGTAGTAGCTTGTTGAAATACAACGTGCTATAGGGATATTAAACATGAATATGAGGTGCCCTTTGCTAGTGCTGCCTCTGTAAAAAAAATTCATTCAATTCGGTTTCACCGTGTTTGAATTGATCTGGGGAATGGATTTGCACACATACATGGCCGCTATTTGCAAACTATTGGGCTGATGACCTTGTAGTCAGTCACAAAAAGGCATGTTGTTGCAAAATCCGGTAGAGATCAAATTATTAGGATGGTCGAAATTTGATTTAAGCTTTTAACATTTGGGTGGCCGTCATTCCGTTTCCGTCAAGATGGCGGCGATATAAAACATGACACTGAGGTGCCTTTTGCTAGTGCTACCTCTGTACCAAATTTCGTTCAATTCGGTTTCACCGTGTTTGAATTGATAGGGGGAATCGATTTGCACACATACTTGGCCACCATCTGCAAACTATTGGGCTGATGATCTAGCAGTTTGGTCAGAATATGCTTCCCACATAAAGATTTGTTGTTGCAAAATTTGGTAGAGACTAGATTATTAGGTTGGTCGTAATTACATTTTAGCCTTTAACATCTGGGTGGCCGCGATTACGTTTCCGTCAAGATGGCGGTGATATAAAACATGACACTGAGGTGGCCTTTCCTAGTGCTACCTCTGTACCAAATTTCGTTCCATTCGGTTTCACCGTGTTCGAATTAATAGGGGGAATCGATTTTCACACAAAGATGGCCCCCATCCGCAAAATATTAGACTAATGACCTATTAGTTTGGTCAAAGGATGTTGATGCAAAATTTGGTAGAGATCGGATGATTATGTTAATCGTAATTTGATTTAAGCTTTGAATATTTGTGTGGCCGCCATTACGTTTCCGTCAAGATGGCGGCGATATAAAACATGACACTGAGGTGCCCTTTGCTAGTGCTACCTCTGTACCAAATTTCATTCCATTCGGTTTCACCGTGTTCAAATAAATAGGGGTAAACGATTTTGACACAAAGATGGCCGCCATCCGCAAACTATTAGGCTAATGACCTATTAGATTTGTCAAAGGATGCTTCCTCCATAAAGGTATGTTGTTGCAAAATTTGGTGGAGATCGGATGATTAGGTTAGTCGTAATTTGATTTAAGCTTTTAACTTTTGTGTGGCCGCCATTACGTTTCCGTCAAGATGGCGGTGATATAAAACATGACACTGAGGTGCCCTTTGCCAGTGCTACCTCTGTACCAAATTTCATTCCATTCGGTTTCACCGTGTTCGAATTAATAGGGGTAATCGATTTTGACACAAAGATGGCCGCCATCCACAAACTATTAGGCTAATGACCTATTAGATTTGTCAAAGGATGCTCCCTTCATAAAGGTATGTTGTTGCAAAATTTGGTAGAGATCAGATGATTAGGTTAGTCGTAATTTGATTTAAGCTTTGAACATTTGTGTGGCCGCCATTACGTTTCCGTCAAGATGGCGGCGATATAAAACATGACACTGGGGTGCCCTTTGCTAGTACTACCTCTGTACCAAATTTCGTTCCATTCGGTTTCACCGTGTTCGAATTAATAGGGGTAATCGATTTTGACACAAAGATGGCCGCCATCCACAAACTATTAGGCTAATGACCTATTAGATTTGTCAAAGGATGCTCCCTTCATAAAGGTATGTTGTTGCAAAATTTGGTAGAGATCAGATGATTAGGTTAGTCGTAATTTGATTTAAGCTTTGAACATTTGTGTGGCCGCCATTACGTTTCCGTCAAGATGGCGGCGATATAAAACATGACACTGGGGTGCCCTTTGCTAGTACTACCTCTGTACCAAATTTCGTTCCATTCGGTTTCACCGTGTTCGAATTAATAGGGGTAATCGATTTTCACACAAAGATGGCCGCCATCCGAAAACTATTAGGCTGATGACCTATTAGTTTGGTCAAAGGATGCTTCCCCCATAAAGGTATGTTGTTGCAAAATTTGGTAGAGATCGGATGATTAGGTTAGTCGTAATTTGATTTAAGCTTTGAACATTTGTGTGGCCGCCATTACGTTTCCGTCAAGATGGCGGCGATATAAAACATGACACAGAGGTGTCCTTTGCTGGTGCTACCTTTGTACCAAATTTCGTTCAATTTACGCTCACCGTGTTCGAATTGATAGGGGGGGGGACACACATTCAGAGTACACACACACACACACACACACACACACAGACTCACACACACACATACACACACACAGACAGACACACTTTTTTTTCGCCCTGTAGTGAGCTCATAAGTCTACTTTCATTTTTTGCAAAAATCGAAAGTAGGCTAATAAGGGGGCAGAAGACTCACCCGGTATATTTAATTAAGCATTAAGAAACTGCTGCAGTCTGGGGGATTTGTATTGAAATTCCGACTTGATTCACTATTACACCGAACAACTACTAACATTTACTATCCTAAAAGGGAAAAACAAAAGAAAGTTACGTTTGGACTTGGTCTACTTTTGAACTGAACCACTCATATATTTAGATTAAGGCTTTCACGACCCGGAATTCTATTAAAATTATTCATGCTTTTGGTATATTGCGGTGTGAAAATGAAATTTAAAATTCTAAACGTTTTGAAAGCAACCTTGCCTCTTTTTTCAATAGAATTAATTCTAAATAATTATATATATATATAATTCGTTGAGGCCATCTAGGACCACGTTAAGTCTTGCTACACTTGGCAATTTGTTTCGCCTTCCTCTGAGCCCAGAATTCCCTCATTCTCTGTGAGTGGGCCATCTTGCGCTCCGCTGTCCAAGTGGTACCTTGTCTTCTTTTCGGGTTCGATGTCTCGTCTCGGGTTAGCCCATTAGTCAGTATCTTTTTGCGGAAGAGATCTCTATTGAAGGCGTCGTCGGGTTTTAGATGCAGCATTTCGAGGTCGTCTTTGGTATTCATAAACCAGGGCATTGTGGTTTTGGGTTTGGAGTCAAAGCAATGAAAAATCTGTTTAGTCAGCCTGTTTCCGTACATTCGTTTGAGATGACCGTAATACCGTGCCCGCCTTTTACGGATCGATTCTGAAATTTTCTCTATTTCACTGTAGACTTCTTTGTTGGATTTTTTATAGTGGATACCATTCTTGTAATTTGATCCCATTATAGCTCTGACGATTTTGCGCTCTTTTTTCTCCAGTTCTTCAAGGAGTATTTTATTAGCATTTAGGGATAGGGTTTCGGCTGCATACATAACTACTGGTTTCAGAACAGTTTCATAATGACGTAGTTTAGTATTTTTGGACAGGCATTTTTTGTTGTATATTGAGCGCGATGTTTGATAGGCTATTTCGAGTTTGCGTACTCGTTCCTTGAGTGCTTCTTTGTCCAGTCCACTTTTCATGATGATCTCTCCCAAGTACTTAAATTTTTCCACTCTGTTGATCTTCCCGTATTTTGTCTGCAGTTTTGCTGGGGAGTCTTTGATGTTGGTCATTACTTCTGTTTTTTCGAATGATATCTGCAAGCCAGTTTGTTCAGCGATTTCTTTTAAAAGGTCGATTTGCATCTTAGCAGTTTCTACGTCGTTCGACAGAATGGCGATGTCATCAGCGAATGCTAGACAGTCGACTATGATCCCCTTGGATTTTGCTCCCATTCTCAGAGGGCTATACTCAGTTTCTAATAATTTTGTTCGCCAGGTCCGAATGACTTTTTCGAGGATGCAGTTGAAAAGCATTGGAGAGAGCCCGTCACCTTGTCTGACTCCCGTTTTGACCTCAAAGGAATCCGACAGACATCCCAGGAACTTTACTTTGGATTTTGTTTCAGTTAGGGTGGCTCTAATTAATGCCAGCAGTTTCAGGTCAACCCCGAATTCGTTGAGGATGTTCAACAGAACTTCGCGGTCTATCGAATCGTAAGCCTTCTTAAAGTGCACGTACGATTTGGACCTGAGATTGCAATATCTAATGATTGTTTTGAGGTTGTGGATCTGTTCGGCAGTTGAACGACCCTTTCTGAATCCCCCTTGGTATTCTCCTATTTAAGCTCGACTTCGGCTTCTAATCGCTCCAGGATAGCAAGTGAGAGAATTTTGTATGTTACCGGTAGGAGGGATATTCCTCTGTAGTTGTTGACGTTTTTCATGCTGCCTTTCTTGTGTAACGGATGGATCAAGGCCGTTTTCCAATCTTCTGGTATAATAATTTAAATTTTATTTTCACACGGAATTTCCAAAAGCATGAATAATTTTAATAGCACTGATATATTGTTACGGACTGTTGAAGAAGAATAAGAAGAAGAAGAAGAAGAAGAAGAAGAAGAAGAAGAAGAAGACGCTCACGTAAAAATAAAATCTTCCTTCTTTTATAATTGTAACAAAGCACCTGAACCTATCTTCTTCTTCAATAGCCCGTTACAATATATATATATAAATCTCGATCATATGCATATTATTTCAGGTTATTGTTCGCATATTCCAGCAATTGGAATGATTTTGTGTTGACCGACTGAAAGTTACAATAGTAATTGTTACTAATATGTTCCACAGAATTGTTAATTTGTAGCTTTTCAGTCGGTCAACACGATTGTGCCCAATGAATCGGTGGGGTACAAGATATATACCGTATACGTAAATACACTCCTGGAAGAATTACATGTATTAATTAGATTATCACAAATAATGGAGCTACAAATTAACCATTTTATATAGGCAATACTGAAAAAGTATGGCTTCAAATCTATACATGTTCCAGAGAGTAACAAGAAATTCAATCCCCCTGCTGTAGAAATTGTTTAGGCTATTCTCAAATGAGACGAAGAGCAGTGAGATGTGACGCTACCGAGTGCATTAGCAGCACTATATTGCAATATCATGTTCGACACTCATAACTTAGTGAACGCTCTGTTTCCTTCCACCCACCACAGCTGCCATCACAACTCATCAATTTCTTAGAAAACTCTGTTACCTCCTGTTTCTTTCATACTCCCTTTTAAAAAGTATTAATAAAACGACAAATATGAGCACAAAGGAAAATTGTACTCCCTTAGGAAACTTAAAAACTTGACATAAACAAACTTTATAGGACTTTCATCATAATATATATAAGGTAAAAATTCTGTCGAGTGACTTTTGAAAAGTCTTGATATAGACCGGAGTTAGTAGCTAACAGCATTGGATCTCAATAATCGATTTTTGGAAGCAGCCAAGTAGAAAGAACGGAGGAATTGCCAAGGTAGAAGAAGAAGACGAGGATGGAGTGAATGAGGTCGAGAGTGAGATGGGGGGTGGAATGGCACTACTTAGAGAGCCGATTTACGTCCTCCATTTTAAAAGCTCTCCTTCTTCGCCTCAACTTTTCCTCTACTTTTGGTTTAACAAAGAAAGTTTCTCCCCTGTGCACTTGAAGTGTCGCGAGGGGCCGGGCTAACAAGACTGGCCGCTACTTCCCGTGTGCCCTTGCCCTTGCTTGCCCTTTTAAAGGGACTCGCTGTACTTGTGTGTGGCCAGCCACATCTGCCCTGCTCTTTGCCAGATTATCTCCAACTTAGTCAGACATGAGTTGGAGAAGCGACAGCTGGTGAAAGCTTCAACCACACTTCGTCAGGAAGGACAGTTACGGTACTGATGCGCATTTTGAACACTGACGCATTATTGGAACAAACAAAAGCAAGATGTACAGGGCCATTGAAAGAGGTTGCAGCAATTTCAAAAAATCATATCTTCCGTTGTAAGTGAGATAAATTAATAATTCGACCTGAAACCTAATCAGGAACTGATCGAGTTTTAGTTTTAGATGAGACTGTACTCCGCCCGTGACCTTCAGCCGATGAGTGCGCGACAGGAACCTGCCATGCCAGTCATATTCAATGGCTCCCAAGAAGCCCTGACTTGACACCCCTAGACTATATTTTATGGGAATACGTAAAAATATTGTATTCAGTGAACCGGTCAGCACCATTTAAGACAACGCACCTCCGCTGCTGTTGCTACAATCACGCCTGAGATGATCCACTATCGACTGGATGTTTGCAGAGAAACCAAGGGAGCGCACGTAGAAACATTATGAAGTATGTTGTTGTTTGAGTGTTCAGTCTTTTGACTGGTTTGATGCAGCACTACATGCCTCCCTGTCCTGAGCTAATCATTTCATCTCAACATAGCTACCACACCCTACATCCGAGGCAATCTGTTTAACATAATCTAACCATGGTCTACCCCTACAGTTATTGTCCTTGACCCTTCCTTCCATAACTAAGCTCGCTATTCCTGCGTGTCTAAGTATGTGTCATACCAACCTATCTCTTCTCTTCATTAGCAATCGCCAGAAACATCTCTCCTCTCCCACTAGTCTTAATACCTCTTCGTTTGTATCCCTATCTACCCATCTGATCTTCATCATTCTCGTGGAACACCACATTTCAAACGCTTCAATTCTCCTCTTTCCTGCTGCACCAATAGTCCAAGTTTCACTTCCATAGAGTGCCACGCTCCAGACAAAGGCCTTCAAAAATGACTTCCTAACACCTAAATCTATATTCGATGTCCACAGATTCCTTTTCTGTAGAAATGCTTTCGTTGCCTGAGCTAACCTACTTTTTATATCCTTTTTGCTTCGTCTAAATTTTTGAGTTGGTGAATTTAACAACAAAAAACTTGTTTTAATATCTCAAATAGTTCCTGTGCTACGATTTTTTTTTAAATTTCTGCAACCTTTTCGATGACCCTGTATAACAAAATGTTCAGTAGGATAAGTCGAAGGAGAATAAAACTTTTGTAAAAAGGAAATAGAACATACTTTGTTTCATAATTATATAAGTTGTAGTTTTGAAGATACTGCCTGTTGAATCTGGGATAGGTGTGAGAATTTGGTGACAAAATTATGGGCAGTGCGAGAGTTGGTCGTTGCTTGGCACGTGCTCCAAATGCCCCGCCTGTCCGCTGTGTACCAATAACAATACGAGCAGATTGTACGAAGGTGGATCAAAAAATAAGTTGCACTTCCCAGTTATGGCCATTTATTACACCACCTATACTACAGCAACACGCCTATAACGACATACAATGTAACGTAACTTTTCCACATTGTTTCCAAGAGACTCCAAACATTTCAGCGAACGCACAACCAACTTGTCGATGCCGGATGCATAGAAAGTTCCTCCAGCGTTCTGCAACCACACGGAGGCAGCGGCCTTCACCTCCTCATCGGTCTGGAAACGTCGACCACCAAGCTCCGGTCTGAGCTTACCGAACAACTGAAAGTCACATGGCGCTAGGTCCGCCAAACGAGCTAACTGCTGCAGCGTTTCAAGTGGGAGGTCTGGCAACTTCCACCCTACAGTCCCGACCTAGCACCATGTCTTGCCAAGCAAAAATAAAAATGAGATGGTGTGTGTCTTTCTGTCTGTCTGTGTGTTACTCAATAACTCAAGAACCACTGGTCCGATTTAAATGAAATTTTGCATGGATGTAGCAGATTTACCATGTTTACATATGGGATACTTTTGATTTCGATATTTTGCACTATTAAGAAATGGCGACCATTTTAGTGACGTCACTACATTCTTTGGTTTCAAAATTCCATATTTCAATATCAAATAAAAAGAGGACGCTAAGAAATAGCACACTTTTGATGGCATTACAAGCTTTAAAATTTAATGTCCTATCCGAATGGTCCGTATCACTTATCGTGTATCTCCAACGGTTAGCGAGTAAAACCCACTTTTGGGACGTCACTACACCCTTTGGTTTCAAAATGTCATATTTCCATTTCAAATAAAAAGAGGACGCTAAGAAATGGCAAACCTTTGATGGCATACACGAGCCTTAACATTTAATTTTCTATCCAAAAGGTCCTTATCACTTTTCGTGTATCTCCAACGGTTAGCGAGTAAAACCTAAATTTGTGCAATAAAACACGGTCAACACCGAGCGGTGCAGTATATCTCTACATACACACATCAAAAAAAGTTTTGCATCACCTCGGTTCCAAGAGTTCCGGAACCGTTAAATACAAAGGGAATAGAGATCAACACAAACAACATTTCAGCTCGTTTTATTGCTCATGAGACCCACACATGGCATGTTGTACCATCATACAGCTAGACTTTCAGCAATTGTGGTCCAGATTGCAGTACACACCACTACCTCTAATACCCAGTAGCACGTCCTCTTGCATTGATGCATGCCTGTATTCGCCGTGGCATACTATCCACAAGTTCATCAAGACACTGTTGGTCCAAATTGTCCCACTCCTCAACGACAATTCGGCGTAAATCTCTCAGAGTGGTTGGTGGGTCAAGACGTCCATAAACAGCCCTTTTCAACATATCCCAGGCATGTTCGATAGGGTTCATGTCTGGCGAACATGCTGGCCACTGTAGTCGAGCGATGTCGTTATCTTGAAGGAACGCATTCACAAGATGTGCACGATGAGGTCGAGAATTGTCGTCCATGAAGACAAATGCCTCTCCAATATTCTGCCGATATGGTTGCACTATGGGTCGGAGGATGTCATTCAGGTATCGTAAAGCCGTTTCGGAGCCTTCCATGACCACCAGTGGCGTACGTCGGCCCCACATAATGCCACCCCAAAACATCAGGGAACCACCACCTTGCTGCACTCGCTGGACAGTGTGTCTAAGACGTTCAGCCTGACCAGGGTGCCTCCAAACACGTCTCCGACGATTGTCTGGTTGAAGGCATATGCGACACTCATCGGTGAAGAGAACGTGATGCCAATTCCGTGGGGTCCATTCAGCATGTTGTTGGGCCCATCTGTACCGCGCTGCATGGTGTCGGGGTTGCAAAGCTGGACCTCGCCATGGACGTCGGGAGTGAAGTTGCGCATCATGCAGCCTATTGCGCACAGTTTGAGTTGAAACACGACGTCCTGTGGCTGAACGAAACGCATTATTCAACATGGTGGCATTGCTGTCAGGGTTCCTCCGAGCGGCAATCCGTAAGTAGCGGTCATCCACTACAGTAGTAGCCCTTGGGCGGCCTGAGCGAGGCCTGTCATCGACAGTTCCTGTATCTCTGTACCTCCTCCATGTCCGAACAACATCGCTTTGGTTCACTCTGAGACGCCTGGAAACTTCCCTTGTTGAGAGCCCTTCTTGACACAAAGTAACAATGCGGACGCGATCGAACTGCGGTATTGACCTTCTAGGCATGGTAGAACTACAGACAACATGAGCAGCGTACCTTCGTCCTGGTGGAATGACTGGAACTGATCGGCTGTCGTACCCCCTCCGTCTAATAGGCCCTGCTCATGCATGGTTGTTTACATCTTTGAGCAGTTTTAGTGACATCTATGAACAGTCAAAGGGACTGTATCTTGGATACAATATACACAGTCAACGTCTATATGCCGGAGATCTGGGAACCGAGGTGATGCAAAACTTTTTTTGATGTGTGTATATAAAAATGAAAGTTTGTCTGTTCTTTTCTGAATTTCTACGAAAATTTGAGTTATTTACGCGTTTCAGACTGTTTTATGATGGATGCGCGCGAAAATAATTTTTGGTATGTCTCTCTGTTTGTTTGTTTGTTTGTTTGTCAGTGGACAAATTTGTTCCCTTATAACCCGAGAACGGCTGGGTGTATCAACGTAAAATTTGGTACAGATATCCATCAGAGGCACGACACTAATCATTGATGTTACTCTTCTCCGTACCTCTCATAAAAGGGGGCCTACCCCCCTTAAAATACATGCTGAAATAGGAGTAGAAGGACGAGACAACGCTCATTTTCAGCCCCTCAATGTGAGAGACAAAACTCGGGGGGCCCCAAAGGGTCCCCCAAAACCACATTTTATGGCCCTAAAACCAACCGTTTTTGAGATATTCCCAGAAAACTAATTTCATAATAATAAACTAATGAACGAATGCAAGCCGGTAACCATGGCAACAGATTCTCAAAGGTCCATCTATTGCTGTAAGACGCAATGCAATTCCATTAATTACATTAGTGTGAAAGTTTGCAAACGGCTAGAAGGTTATCACGGAACCAAATTAAGCTGTAAAATTCATTAATACGTATAATGCGCTTAAGGGGGTCGAGGGGTACTCTAGAATATTTTCACGCGATGTACACCTGCGGGTGTGGTACGGCAGGTCTATTATAATCCTATCACTATATTATATTATTATTATCAGTATTATATTATGGCGTACAACGACGAGAACTTGGGGGCCCTAAAGAGTCCTCGAAAACTACATTATAAGGCTCTAAAACCAACAGTTTCTGAAATATTCCCAGAAAACTAATTTAATTAAATTTAACAAACTAATGAAGGAATGCAAATCGTGAACCATGACAACATTATCTCAATGGGGTGGCATACAACTTTCCATCTATTTCTGTAAGAAGCAATGTCACTCCATTTATTACATTTCTGTGAAAATTTGCAAATGGCTTATAAGGTTATGACGGAACCAACGTAGACTGAATAATGCATCAATGCAATTAAGAGGGTCAAGATATAACCTAGAATATTTTCATGCAATTTTCACGTGCGACATATAGTACAGAAGGTCTATTATATCTCCAAACAGGAACATTATTTTCAAAAATTCCTGAATTGAATCAGCATTTTTGCGGCTTGTATGAATTTGGCCCATTTGAGGCTAAAGAACCTGATTTTTCATGCACCACAAGCCTTTATAATTTATGAAAGAGGTCTTCCTGTGTATGGGGACCAAACAGAACGTAGAGGGTCATTTTTTATGTGACGTGTATTGCGTTTCGTCTACCAGGCTTTCAATTCTATTTCACGTCAGGAAGTACACCTTAGGTGAATTTAGTTTGAGAGCACATTTTAACTAATCTTTTTTTTTTTTTTTCTTTTTTTTGTCGACATACGGGTCGACATCGTAAGGATGATTTTGTTTGATACTGTGTGGTAGATATACCCATATTTGGATATCTGGATGATATGTTGTAGACAATAGAATTATCTGTCTGTCTTTATGTACGCCTATAACTCGTGTTCGGATGCTTGGTGCATCGTAAAATTAGGTATGGTAACCATGAGAGTCAATACACCTATCATTTATAAAAATCTTCACCGTACTTTTCATACTGTAGAAGGGTGGATATAGGGAAAAACTTCTCGAAATACATGCTAAAATTGGCGAAATATAAAAACTATCCTAGAAGGACGACCAAAGCATATGTTGCGCTTCTCAATGTGAGACACAAAATTCGCGAGTCTATAAAGGGTCTCCGAAAACAACATTTTAAGGCCCTGAAATTAACAGTGTGTGTGATATTCCCAGGAAACTACCTTCGTTCTGATAAACTTATGAAGAAATGACAAACCGCTAACCATTGCAACAGTAGCTCAATTGATAATGTCTGGTGTTAACACCGAACACCGTTCGAAGAACGGGTACTTTTGCTAGTATATATATATATATATATATATATATATATATATATAGGCCGGCCCCGTGGTGTTGGGGTAGCGCGCCTGCCTCTCACCCGGAGGCCCCGGGTTCGATCCCCGGCTCCGTCAGGGATTTTAAAACTGACGTGAGGGTTGGAACGGGGTGCACTCAGCCTCGTGAGGACAATTGAGTAGCTGTCTGACAGTGAGACAGCGCCCCGATCACGAATACCAAGGTTAACGGCCGAGGGGACCCGACGCGCTGATCACGCGTCACCCCAATATCTGCAGGCCGAATGGCTGGGCAGCGGTCGCTTGGTCGGCCTTAGCCCGCCATGGGCTGGATAGTGCCAGGGGTTGACTATTTTGTTGTATATATATACACCTTAATCACATGTAATTATATTCAGGTTATTTTTTCACATATTCCAGTGAATGGAATTATTTTGTGTTGACCGACTGAAAGTTACAATATCACTTGTTGTGATCAGTAAGAACGTAAGGTGTGAGAAGAGCTCAGCGATAACAGACATTGTGCTTTGTTATCGAACTGTCCAATTCAAAATAGTGATGTGTTAATGAAATAGTTACGAAAGCACCCTGTATACTCTTCTCTACTTGCTTGTAATTATGTTGTGAGGAGAGAGTGTAGTTTGAGAACGCTACTAATAACAGTATCATGAGACTTGAAGTTCACGTAATAATCCCGACCGAGCTAATTGCTCCTAATACCTCCCACAGGAGTCTCAAATATTGAGCTGGCTTACATGAGCTAATGGTTCATTAAAGAACAACACTCACTTGAGATAATGTCAAGGTTCAACGATCTCACTACCTACCCGATCGGGAACTGGAATCATGAATGTGCAAAGTTTCGCAAAGTCACTCTCAAGTATAAGACTCAATTTGTTCATCCAAGTAGCAGTAATCCTCATAGCCTACTTTGGGTTCACGGCCCTTATTCTCTGCAAAGTTGATGTATATTCTCGAGTAGTTTCTTCCACAGTGATTAAAAGTCGAAGGTGAAGTGGTATAATTGTCTCAAGGAGTAGGTTTACAAGAAGTTCTGCTTGAAGATACTACAGAAAAGTGATATATCGAGCCACTCTTGCCAAGACAGAGTTGGTTTCTGCGTCAATTGTAGTGAGAATGTTCCTGTCAGTAGCGAAGTTACTGTATAACATAATTGGATGCATCAATAACGCAAGGTTGAGTGAGTTCTGTTCGGTTATTTCAGAGGGCGTGGTGGCGCAGTGGTCAAGCTGTTGGCCTCTCACCAAGGTGGACTGGGTTCAATTCCCTTTAAATTCATGTGAGATTTTCGAAGTGAAAGTACATGTCCTGTGGTTCAGATTTCACGTAAAACGGAGGTCTCGTGGCTCATGATCACAAAATTCACGGTCATGTAAAACTACAGCCTTCCTTCCTGTTATTTCAACTGTAAATATATTTGCTTAGGCAACAATATTCGCCTCTCAAAACCTTACGCCGCATAAGAAAGAAGCTGTAGTTTCATATGACCCACTGCCGGCTGGATCGCACCCCTCCTGGCTGCTTTAAACTGCCTGCCCATTCAACGATTACAGCATTGGTTTGAGCGTACAACCTCGTTTCCAAATAAAGACGCTAGGAAGCATCACCAAGTCATTGTGGCCGACATAGGTTTTGTATTGATGTTAATGGCGAAGTTGTGTTTGGAATGTATTCTGAATGATTTTATAATGCTGTACTGTTGCATGCCCTTTTGTAAATCATAACAGGACAAGTTAGAACACCGGGGAATCTCATTTCATGAGATACCATCGGACAATTCACTGCGTGGGATGTGGTTACGTGCAATTTCTAGAGAAGGTGACGAAGAGGAAGCAAATAAATACATGATTGAGTGAGTAAATACATGAGTCAATAAATATGTAAGTAAATAAATATGTAAGTAAATAAACATGTAAGTTAATAAACAAATAAGTTAATAAGTAACTAAATACGTAAATAAATAAATAAATAAATAAATAAATAAATAAATTTGTAAGTAAATAAATAAACAATCTGTAAAAATGTATAATACAGCCATCACAATAAGACTGGTTATCAGACAAATTCAACTCACACCCAAGTGCATGGGGCTATATGACCACGATGTCGCAAAGCCCCTAAATAAATTAACATCCCATTTTTCGGGGGCCGGAAGTATTTCTTTTCCCTGTCTTTTGTTGTCCTTATTCTTTTCTTTTCATCTCGCCAAGTATGTAAGTTAGATTTAAGTCAGAAGTAGTTGTATGTTTATTATCATCTGCATAATTACGGGAAAATGAGCCAAACATTTCGGCCCTTAAAAACAATCACCTCCATCATCATGTATTTTTGCTTTCCTTTATACTGAAAATTTGCCCGTAAGTATGTGTCTGAATAGTTTTAGATGATTGAATAACAAAAGAACTAACTTAGTGTAATGTTTTCACGTCCGTCAATCTCGATATTAATCCGCGGCAATCGCAGTGGGTTAGTGCTGCAACCTAGTGGTGAATTAATGCATATACCTTGTACGCCTGTGAGTGTCGAATGGCAGGCAGTTTAAAGCAACCAGTGATCCAGCCGGCAGTGATATGACCATTAATCTCTAAATCATGAGGCACGATATCTATTTTACATGGACTCCAAACCACTCGACGTATCACTCCTCCTTGAATATCCCAGATGCATTAGCCGGGGTTACACGACATTACGTTATACTTCAGCACCAATGACAGTGTAGTGACAATGCACATTCAGGATCAACGAACATTATTAGAACTTGGATTCAACTACGAACACATATTATAGTGTCATACCTTTTACCTGTCTTTCTTTGACTGTTTATGGTTCTTTCTTCTTTTCTTCTTTTTTATTCTAATGTAATCACTTCAGGGTCGCCAATGTAGATTATAGTTGTATTAACATAAATCTAACTATTTCTAATAAATACAATGATTTATGTCGTTATGGGTATCACTTACATTCTCCATGTTAACAACAAAGTTCAAGGAAAAAAAGAAGAAAAGAAAGAACTATGAACAGTCAAAGAAAGGAAGGTAAAAGATATGACACTATAGTATGTGTTCGTAGTTGAAGCCAAGTTCTAATAATGTTCGTTGATCCTAAATGTGCATTGTCACTACAACAGTTATTGACAACTCTTAATTAAATTATGAAATATCTGTTCAATTTTTTTTACATGTTTCGATCTATGGTGAGGCCATCTTCAGCAAAACATAGATCAAGATTAAGTAAAATAATTTGGAATGTAAGAAAATTATCTCTGTAGCTATACCTTATAATTAAAATGTAATAAATAAATGGATATCCTTACAAAATACACTTGATTTAAAATAAGAATGACAATAACTCTGTGTTTGTCATTAAAAACATTCTAAAATATAAAACCCAAGAAGACTTTTAATATAGTTATGAATAGTAAATTGAAAAACAATTGGGAAGAAGAAACCATGGAAGACCTCAAGAAACTCAACATCTCTACAGAAGACATGTCAGACAGGAAAATATACCGAGACAAAATCAGGAAACAGAAATTTGAGCAAACGCCCAAAGAGAAAAAAAAAACAGGAAAGAAGTGGACAGAAGAGAGAACAAGAAAACACAGTGAATATATGAGAGGTTTTTGGGAAGATAGACAAAATTACAGAAAAAAGAAACATACAAATTGATTGTGTTTTAACGCTCTCCTTAAAGAGGAATTAAGTAAAATAATCTGAAGGAATGCAGCAATTTTGGGTGACCAAGAAGAAATCATATAGCAAAACTTGATGTATTGATTTAACGTGCTCTATTAACGGCTATTCGATTAAATAATTAATAATCATAAAACTCATAATGTTGTGGTCTTAAAAAATATCCAAATATGTTGCCAATTATCAACACTTTTTCTCCATCCTCCCCTCTTACCTTTTTTTTAAATAAAAACTGCCAAGTGTCAGTGCACTGTCGATATAAAAATTGAATAATTCTTATTTGAAAATTCCTGTTTTTAGAACTGAGTTAATTGTGTAGTAGATAAAACTGAATAATTTTAACAGCAAATAGAAATTGCATTTGGTTATATTCTGTTAATATCGTTTGAGTTAGTGGAGTTACCCTCTCCCTTCAATCCTAAGTGCTCTGCACAAAGCAGTGTTTCTTGGTAAGCGCTTATCACCCCCACTCGATCACGGGGTCTCGGGTGAGCTCGTCATTCCTCTACTCGGATGGAAAGAGATAGTATAGTATAGAAGAAGGAAAAATATGCAGATGCCTTGAAAACTACTGCAGCAGTAATGTTTCTGGCCAACCCTGGCTTAAATCGAATGGATGTACAGTACCTTACATAAGGAATCAGGAATAGTTTGAAGGCTACTGTATATCCATTGAACAGTCACGTACAAATAATATATTCATTAATACGAATAGAGATTGCCCATAGTTTTCTATTATCTACCCACCCTCGTTCTACGGCCCAAATTGGTGAAGAAAACGGTTTTCGTTACAGCAGTTATCAAGGTGGCAATTTAATGAGCCTTTTGGTGTAAGAATCTAAGCAAACGTTTGGGTGGATTATTGAAAATACAGTCATGCCAAACTTAACAACAAAAGGTCAAATTTAGGTATTTCAAACGTTCACTTGAAGACAAATTTTAAAGAATGAGGCTGTTTTTAGCCTATTTTCAATTTTGAAAAAATAGGCTTATGAGATCACCTTTTGTCCGTGTGTGTGTGCGTGTGTGTGTGTGTGTGTGTGTGTGTGTGTGTGTGTGTGTGTGATTCGTGTGTGTGTCCCCCCCCTAATAAAATCTAAACGGCTGGAGCGATTTCAATGAAACTCGGTATGTTCATAGCACTATTCCCGGCGACCTCGACCGTGCCCTTCAAATTTTGTTGCGTCTCACCAATGCAAAATGGCGGCTGTGCGAAATATTTCACTAGCATTCAATATCTCCGAAACTATTACCGATATCGCCCTGAAATAGTGTACGGTGATAAAGGGTACTACTAGAAGTTCACCTATGAGACTTTCGAAAACCTGGTGGCTACAAAACCAACATGGCGGTCAAGCGAAGTTGAGACTTTTAAATAGACTTTTCTCGCGATTTAACTATCCACACATAATGAAACTTGGTACAGCAAATGTCTATACACATTGTAATGCACTGGAGTCTAATTTAGTTCAATTGTTTACATAACTTCAAAATGGCGGCTGTGCGAAATATTTCACTGACATTCTATATCTCCGAAACTATTACAGATATCACCCTGCAATTTAGTACGGTGATAAAGGGTACTGATACAAGTTTATCTATGTATACTTCATAAACTTGTTAAGTAAAAAACGAACATGGCGACCAAGCGAATTTGAAATATTTTAATAGACTTTTCTCGTGATTTAACTCTCTGAGCGCAGTGAAATGTGGTACAGTAAATGATTTTGCAGATTGTAATGCACTGCCATCTAGTTTAAATCAATTGTTTACATAACCTCAATATGGCGGCTGTGCGAAATTTTTAAATTAAGTTTTTATTTCTTGTGTCGTAATCATGCGATCGAAGTGAAAGTTTGAATAATGAACCTAGGCAATAATTGTCCTTGAATGGTACATAATTCTATGGCCTATACATATAACAATCCTAAATGGCGAGCTTCCGAAATATTTAGACGGTTCTCAATATCTATGAATCTTTGACAGCAACCTAACTGAATTTTTGTATGTTCATAGAGACTATGAACATATGTTCACCTATAGGACTTTCATTAACCTGGTGAGCACAAATCCAACATGGCGGCGACGCGAAGTATAAATATTTAAATGGACGATTCTCGCGAATTAACTATCCGAGTGCTGTGAAACGTAGCACGTTAAATGCTTATACAAATGTTGATCCACTGGCATCTAATTTATTTCAATTGTTTGCATAATCACAAGATGGCTGCTCTGCGTAATTTTTAAATCTCGTTTTTACTTCTTGTGTTCTAATCATGCGATTGAAGTTTGAATACCACACGTACACAATAATCTTAATGTAATAGTACAAAAATAAAAATCCAACCTGGCGACAATCTGAAATATTTAGACGGTTCTCAATATCTACGAATCTGTTACAGCAATTAAACTGAAATTTTGTATGTTGTTAGAAGAAATTAACATGAGCAGGATATATGAAAATAGGCTGTATAGTTCTTTACGGAACTACTTGTTTTTTGTAGAGACTTTATTTAACGAAACATATAGTGACATTTACATATTATGATTTACTCATGATGTTGACGTCAGGAAGTGCATCCGGCCGTAAAAACCATCCGCCACATAGACTTTAATCGCATCTCATACCTGATCCTATTGAAAACGAGATTAATAATACTTATTATGTTTTGCAATACAAGGATTTTAGTAATAGGTTAATAATTCCATCAAAGGACCGACAGAATTTATTACTGCTATGATATTATTTAGTTACTTACATTGGTTTTAACTATTATTGAAATAAAATATCTGTCTAGTGAAACACATTTATACACACCAAAATGTGTTGCAGAATCTATACCACATGAGTGCCATAATACATGTCAAAACGGCAAGGATATTCAGAACAAGTAGTTCCGTGAAGAACTATACAGCCTATTTTCATATATCCTGCTCATGTTAATTGCCTCTATCAACATTAAAAAAAAACAGTTTAATTGCTGTAACAGAATCGTAGATATTGAGAACCGTCTAAATATTTCAGATGGTCGCCAGGTTGGATTTTTATTTTTGTACTATTACATTAAGATTATTGTGTACGTGTGGTATTCAAACTTCAATCGCATGATTAGAACACAAGAAGTAAAAACGAGATTTTAAAATTACCTACAGCAGCCATCTTGTGATTATGCAAAAAATTGAAATAAATTAGATGCCAGTGGATCAATATTTGTATAAGCATTTAAAATGCAACGTTTCACGGCACTCGGATAGTTAATTCGCGAGAAACGTCCATTTAAATATTTATACTTCGCGTCGCCGCCATGTTGGATTTGTGCTCACCAGGTTACTGAAAGTCCTATAGGTAACATATGTTCATAGTCTCTATGAACATAAAAAATTTCAGTTTGGTTGCTGTAAAAGATTCATAGATATTGAGAACCGTCTAAATATTTCGGAAGCACGCCATTTAGGAATGTTATATGTATAGGCCATAGAGTTATGTACCATTCAAGGACAATTATTGCCTAGGTTCATTATTCAAACTTTCACTTCGATCGCATGATTACGACACAAGAAATAAAAACTTAATTTTAAAATTTCGCACAGCCGCCATCTTGAGGTTATGTAAACAATTGAATTAAATTAGATGGCAGTGCATTACAACCTGCAAAATCATTTACTGTACCACATTTCACTGCGCTCAGAGAGTTAAATCACGAGAAAGGTCCATTAAAATATTTCAAATTCGCTTGGTCGCCATGTTCGTTTTGTACTTGACAGGTTTATGAAATATACATAGGTAAACTTGTAGCAGTACCCTTTATTACCGTACAAAATTGCAGCGTGATATCTGTAATAGTTTCGGAGATATAGAATGTCAGTGAAATATTTCGCACAGCCGCCATTTTGAGGTTATGTAAACAATTGAACTCAATTAGACTTCAGTGCATTACAATGTGTATAAACAATTGCTGTACCAAGTTTCATTACGTTTGGATAGTTAAATCGCGAGAAAAGTCTATTTAAAAGTCTCAACTTCGCTTGGCCGCCATGTTGGTTCTATAGTCACCAGGTTTTTGAAAGTCTCATAGGTGAACTTCTAGTAGTGCCCTTTATCACCGTACACAATTTCAGGGCGATATCGGTAATAGTTTCGGAGATATTGAATGCTAGTGAAATATTTCGCACAGCCGCCATGTTGGATTGGTGAGATGTAACAAAATTTGAAGGACACGGTCGAGGTCGCCGGGAATAGCACTATGAACTTACCGAGTTTCATTGAAATCGCTCCAGCCGTTTATATTTTATTAGGGACACACACACACACACACCTCACACACACACGCACACACGCACACACGCACACACACACGGACAAAAGGTGATCTCATAAGCCTATTTTTTCAAAATTGAAAATAGGCTAAAAATTCGCATATGTATTACATACCGTATCGGAAAACATTTTCCTCAAAATTTGAACTTTACATGAGTATTCTCGTCCAACTCGCAACAAAATTCCATCTACGAAGTCCACACCAGCATTCACAAAGAAGATGATAGTGAAATTTACCTCTAATTTAAATAAGTGGGGTGCACTTTTAAAAAATAAATTCTCACACTCAGAGATTACATTCAGCAACAAAATATCATAATTTCTGCCTTGAGATTGTGAATTCGAAAAGCAACTGTTGACAACACTTGGGTATTGATATTACAACCTTTCATATATTTCAAATGCCAGGTGAATCAGCTGCGCATGATAATATTGCTTTTTGCAGCCCAAGTAACGCGTGTTGTCAGGAAGGTCGATATTTGTCTGCTTGCACCCCGTATGGTACTAATGCACTGCAAGCATATCCTGCAAACGATACTGAACATTATTATTTTCCCTCGTATTTTCCTAATTTTTCACATTGAGGGAAAATAATAGAGTTCAGTATCGTTTGCAGGATATGCTTGCAGTGCATTAATACCATACGGTATGCAAGCAGACAAATATCGACCTAGTTGGTTTGCATAAAACAAAATTATATACGGCTTCGGTGGCGTAGTTGGTAGCATGCTGAACTGCTATACCCAAGATCGTTGGTTCAAACCCGGCCGAAGTAGTCGGATTTTTAAGAGCGGAGGAGAAATAAAACCGGCGGGCCCATTTCGTAGATTTATGGCATGTAAAAGAACCTACCACTGCAATTGGTAGTGTGTAGAAAAGATTGTATGTTATATTTGGCTAGTTAGAAACGCTCTATCAAGTTTCGACGTTGGCCGCTAAGTGATAGTGCCAGTAGCACCTGGCGCCTGGTAGCCAAAATTGGAACTACTTGAAATTAAACTTTTTCCCGAAAAGGTACATTTTTAAATTTTCAAGCCTACAAAAGACAAAAAAGAATAGGGGGAAGCAACTAATCTCCGGTAATCAAAAATACCCAGCTATGGCTATTGGCTGAAATTCATATTATAATAAAATAAAATTAATAGGGACAGCAGATCCACTTAGTGTATAGCCTACTTTAAGCACATGTAACTGTTTTCAGATTATATCTTGCACGTCCAATTATTGGGATCACTTTGTGTTGACCAACTGAAAAGTTGTTGTATCAATTATCAGTAAGGCAACACTGTAAATATGGCTTCAAATCTCTCTATAGCACTGGTTATGACATACAGACATTGACAGGTGAACGACATTTCAGGGTTACTTATAGCAGACTACGGATCATAGGATACTGAGGTTTCACCGTGCATTGCCTTCTACAACTGAAGTGAACAAGGCTGCAATCAGTCATAGTGGATAACGGTATATCATGCTTATTGAGTGAATGTGGACGGACACACCTATAGCAGGTGATTATGGTAATGTGCCCCGCCCAATCCAGTCCGAGATTACTGAGCCCATGCACACACATCACCGCCCACCAGTTGCTACGGTCAGCAGTCGTGTGTCAGTCCATCATTACTGCATTCGAGTTTGAAATAACTAATGTACCTACAGAAAATCTAATAACAACCATGTTTTTAAACGTTCAACCGCGTGTCTATTTGAAGAAATTAGATTTTGTAAACCCGTTAAGTGATTGAATCGAACTATTAACACAATACATGTCTACTGAAATGTGTTAACTTGTTTGTAAATTTCAGAATTTCTTGTTTCCAAGAGAGAAAAAAGTTATCAATTTTGTGCAGTAACTTTCTTGGCACGGGGTGGTTGGAAAATTTCGTTTTAGATCTCATTGTAATGTTTGTGTTCGACCATGCCAAAATTTAAATATTATATGGCAGAAAACTGCATCATAAAGAGGCTCATTATAGTTCAAGTTTCATTATGATACAGGTTCTCCACCAATCAGAGCTCAAGGTTTCCATTACGATACAGCTGTTTGACAAATTAGGTCAAACTTCACCGCGTGGCTACTGTCAGATCGGGTATTCGAGGAGGCCGTTGTCGATACAAGGTGTGTTACAAGAGAGGGAGGACAATTTCAGCATCGACTATGAGCACTGTATGTACACATTATTGAAAATGTATGGTAAAAGTGTAAAAGTGCGCGCCAAACACCGGCTGAACCGTGTACGCGCGCCCGCGACCTGCGCAAACCTGGCTTAGCTTGCCGTGTTTATCGGGGCGCACAAAGATAATGACCCTGTATTTGCCATTACAATGTGTAACGGTGTTATTGTTTGCATAGCGTACATTCGAACAAGTGATAAGATTTGACACGTTTCATTGCACAAAGCAATTGTTCACGCACGTACGAGGGCCCAAATCGAACGGCAATAAGTCCATTCTTACTGAGAATATGAGGTTGCTGTAGTTGCAGTAGCCAGCCTACTGTCGCAACTTCTTCATTCGTGCGTCCGTGGTTATCTGACCTCAAAGCAGAGCATACACACACATACGAAGTGAGCCAGGCAAAGTGAGTGTAGCTGATGAAGTTGACAGGGAAGGTGACAGCGCAGGGTCTAACCTTGCCAAACATGCCAGGCTATAGGAGCTAGCCTAGAGCTGCAGCTAAGAGCTAAATTGAGCCCTACAGTTCTCAGCCTCGTATTTGGACAATAATAATAATGTTATTGGTTTTACGTCCCTTTTAACTACACTGGCTTTTAGAGACGCCGGGGTGCCGGAATTTTGCCCCGAAGGGGATCTTTAACGTGCCAGTAAATCTACTGTCACGGCTCCCTCGCATTTGCGCACCCTCAAATGCCAGCTGACTGCGCCAGGTTTCGAACCTGCAACCTTGGGCTCAGCAAGCGAGAACGTTACCCCTGAGCCACGCAGCCAGACTTATTTGGACAACCATGCCCTATAATCATTTTAAACTTTTAGAAATGTACCCTTCGTCTCACCAAAGCACGGTAACGTTTTCTTGTGCACAAATTAATACATTACGGAATATAGCGTACATTTACTGTGTACTTCACTCAGACATACTCTACACCGAAAGGGGGTGGAGCTACCGGTACTCATTTTATGATTTGAGAAAAATAATTGTCTAACCGAAATATTGCTATAAAAGCCATTATGGTGTTGGAAGCTGTTATTTTATTATTATTGCCTTAGTAATCGAAATGTTAATGTTTTTCATCCAGTCGACACAGTTGAACCCAATTGTATTGGGTGGTTCCTTAATCATGAAAAAAATGTACATGTGATTAATAAATACAATTGGATAACCAGTATCGATCGACAAGTTCCTTTATGCTTAAGCTATTAAATCTGTTTATAAGTATAGGATATGATATTTACAATATATACACTTATTTAGTTGCAGTAGTAATTAAACTACTGTACTGTAGCAGAACTACTGTCGTCCAAAATATTATGTTTACTCGAGTTTGAAGGTTGTTTGTGAAGTAACCAATAGACCTATATACAATCCAATAACATAATCGTTTTCGTCGTTCTATTTTACGTTAATTCATGTAGGTTTGGAATTTTTAATTTATATTTTAATATTTTTTATCGCAGTTGAAGCACAAAAAGGGCCGGTTTTAAGCGTGTTTCAACCATGCGTCACATTTAAGAATTATTATCTCACAAAGCCGTCATCAGATCGAATCCACATTTTAACACAATATACATTGGAATGTTGATTAACTGGTTTATTAATTTCAAAATTTTGTGTGTTCAAGAACGAAAGTTATCATTTTTGTAAGGTAACTTTGTCTTGGCTCGGGGTCGTTAGAAAATGTAGTTCTTGGTTGCATTGTAATCCTTATACATCAAAAAGTTATGTTGTATGACTGTGAAATACGTAAATTAATTCACTTATTTTATATCGGTTTGTATTTGTACGGGGAATTAAGACATGGTTCACCAGTTAGCCGCTCCGGTGAAAGCTGTACAGCGTTGCCAAGATGGGCTCCATCACGCGTCATGGCGCGCCTCGCTCGGTAGTGATGGGCTCCATATCAGCAACGCTGTACACCATTTCCCGGAGCGGCTAGCTGGTGAACCATATCTTAATTCCCCGTACAAATACAAACCAATATAAAATAAGTGAATTAATTAACGTATTTCACAGTCATACAACATAACTTTTTGATGTATAAGGATTACAACGCAACCAAGAACTACATTTACCAACGACCCCGAACCGAGAAAAAGTTACCTTACAAAAATGATAACAGCTTTCGTTCTTGAACACACAAAGTTTTGAAATTAATAAACCAGTTATACAACATTCCAATGTATATTTTGTTAAAATTTGGATTCAATCTGATGACGGGTTTGTGAGATAATAATTCTTAAATGTGACGCATGGTTGAAACACGCTTAAAAATGGGCACTTTTTGTGTTCCAACTGCGATAAAAAATATTAAAATATAAATCAAAAATTCCAAACCTACATGAACTAACGTAAAATACGAGAAAAATGATGATGTTATTGGATTTTATTTAGGCCTATTGGTTACTTCAGAAACAACCTTAAAATTCGAGTACACATAATATTTTGGTCGACAGTAGTCAATATATGTGATTTTTTGTTGAGATACTGATAGCGGTGATTGGCTTGATGTTTGCTTGCGTATTGTGATTATGTGTAAAGGATCTAATGATGATTGCTTAACGATCAAAACTAGTCATCCAAGTGCACAGTTCTTATTAATCTGAAGTAAATTGTTTCAGGATTAAGGAACTGCCCATTACAATTGGGTACAATCGTGTTGACCGACTGAAAAACATTAAATATCAGCTATAAAAGACAAAAATTCCAATCTCAAATAACAAAATTGAGGGCACTATTCACTCAATGAGATGTTGTGTGCCTGCTCTTCAGGAGTCCCGACACCGGGTGAGTTAGCCGTGGTGGTTACGGCATGACTGATGGCAGTCGCTCACATCCGGGAGGCGAGGAGGTTCGAATCCCGCCGCCGGCAACCTTGAAGATGGTCTTCTGTGGTTTCCCATCTTCCTTCCAGGTAAATGCCGGGGTTGGTCCCTAACTATAAGCCACAGCCGCTACCTTCCAACTCCTCGTCCTTACATTCCAACTTCCCTCCTTCCCTCCCCAACTGTACTTGTAGCTCACCCATTGGGTGTCCGTCTCGAAGCAGCTACAAAACTGGCGAGCCGAACATGTCCTCGGACACTCCCTGCACTAAAAGTCATACGCTAAAAAAAAAAAGTCCCGACGATCTGTCACAGGTAACTCGGTGACGTACTGCAAAGTGCGTGGTGTCTCCTTGAAGGTGTGAAGTGAGCAGTGTTCAGTGAAGGCCAACCCAGGATCAAGTGTCACGGCTCATAACCTCAGCGGGCGCGCGCGGTAATTCTCTAAAAAGCTCCATGAGCCCCACGGATAATTTATCGTTTAATTACCATCGCTATGTTTCACGTCTCTTCCGTCGTCACCATTATCACGCTACCCCTGCCGAGCCGTCTAACGCAACACAAGAAGGGAGGAAGGGAAGCAGCTGCAGTGGTCACTGCGGTCACCGCACTGCAGTATGGGGGAACAGCTTTAATCACTTCCCGTGTGTACCTGGGCCAAGAAACGTGATGAACTTATCCACCGTGAAGGTGGCAGTGCGGCCAGCGGGTGGCTTTTATACTGTCTTTTAGTCTCCAGTTCCAGCATTCACTTTTAGCCCACTTCTCACATTTTGTAAAAAATGAGGCAAAAGTAGACTCATGAGATCGATCTGGGCAAATGTGTGTCCGTTTGACTGTCCATGCGTTTTTAGCCTATTTTCAATTTTGAAAAAAATAGGCTTATGAGATCCGTGTGTGTGTGCGCGTGTGTGTGTGTGTATGTGTGTGTGTGTGTGATTCGTGTGTGTGTCCCCCCCTAATAAAATCGAAACGGCTGGAGCGATTTCATTGAAACTCGGTAAGTTCATAGCACTATTCCCGGCGACCTCGACCGTGCCCTTCAAATTTTGTTACGTCTCTCCAATCCAACATGGCGGCTGTGCGAAATACTTCACTAGCATTCAATATCTCCGAAACTATTACCGATATCGCCCTGAAATTGTGTACGGTGATAAAGGGCACTACTAGAAGTTCACCTATGAGACTTTCAAAAACCTGGTGACTACAAAACCAACATGGCGGCCAAGCGAAGTTGAGACATTTAAATAGACTTTTCTCGCGATTTAACTATCTAAATGTAATGAAACTTGGTACAGCAAATGTTTATACACATTGTAATGCACTGGAGTCTAATTTAGTTCAATTGTTTACATAACCTCAAAATGGCGTCTGTGCGAAATATTTCACTGACATTCTATATCTCCGAAACTATTACAGATATCACCCTGCAATTTTGTACGGTGATAGAGGGTACTGATACAGGTATACCTATGTATATTTCATAAACCTGTAAAGTACGAAACGAACATGGCGACCAAGCGAATTTAAAATATTTTAATAGACTTTTCTCGTGATTTATCTCTCTGAGCGCAGTGAAATGTGGTACAGTAATTGATTTTGCAGATTGTAATGCACTGCCATCTAATTTAATTCAATTGCTTACATAGCCTCAAGATGGCGGCTGTGCGAAATTTTAAAATTAAGTTTTAATTTCTTGTGTCGTAATCATGCGATCGAAGTGAAAGTTTGAATAATGAACCTAGGCAATAATTGTTCTTGAATGGTACATAACTCTATGGCCTAAACACATAACACTCCTAAATGGTGAGCTCCCGAAATATTTAGACGGTTCTCAATATCTATGAATCTTTTACAGCAACTAAACTGAATTTTTTTATGTTCATAGAGACTATGAACATATGTTCACCTATAGGACTTTCAGTAACCTGGTGAGCACAAATCCAACATGGCGGCGACGCGAAGTATAAATATTTAAATGGACATTTCTCGCGAATTAACTATCCGAGTGCCGTGAAACGTTGCACGTTAAATGCTTATACAAATGTTGATCCACTGGCATCTAATTTATTTCAATGGTTTGCATTATCACAAGATGGCTGCTGTGCGTAATTTTAAAATCTCGTTTTTACTTCTTGTTGTCTAATCATGCGATTGAAGTTTGAATACCACACGTACACAATAATCTTAATGTAATATTACAAAAATAAAAATCCAACCTGGCGACCATCTGAAATATTTAGACGGTTCTCAATATCTACGAATCTGTTACAGCAATTAAACTGAAATTTTGTATGTTGATAGAGGCAATTAACATGAGCAGGATATATGAAAATAGGCTGTATAGTTCTTCACGGAACTACTTGTTTGTCTGTCTGTCTGTTGTCCTTCTGTCTGTCTGTGTGTGTCCCCCCTATCAACTCCTAAACAGCTGCTGCTATCAAACCCAAATTTGGTATGAGTAAAGATATATGCCTGAATATCTCGCGGCCATATTTCAAAATGACGTCAGTGCTACCAACTGACTAAAAATCGCAATTGAAATTTGAGCTCCATGTTGGATATCTCGGAAGGTATGCATGGGAGCTACTCCAAAATTGATACAAATGTAGATAATATTATTTCAGTTTAATTTCCAGGAGGCCATACATTACAGTGTTGCCAACATGATTCTACGGCTGCTAGTAGGTCATATCGTTATATGCATGTAACTTTCATACTATCAATTAGATTTCAACCAAATTTCGTATGTACTATGTGTGTCGCAACAGATATGACTATGTGTGTCCTTAAGAGCAACCAGGGCTGTCAACTGTTAATAAATGCTCTATCTATGTTTGTATCATAATACCAAATTTATAAGAAAGTATGCAAGCCAACTGCTCAAAACTTTGCACACATATAGTACGTGACATTTCAGTTCTGCCAACGTGATACTAAGCCTGCTGATAGGTACAATTTTTAAATACATGTGACTTCTATACTAACAAATTGATTTCAACCACATTACGTATATGCTTTGTGTACCGTAGTTGTTATAACTATGGGTATTCACAAGAGCCAGCAGGGCTTCCAATTGTAAATAAATGCTCTCTATTTTCTTACCCTAATATCTATAAATCAGAAAATATGCAAGCCAACAGGTCCAAACGTTGCACACGTATATTACGTGACATGTTACATTAATTTGGAGTAACTGATATACATCAGTGCTGCCAACATGATTCTAAGCCTGCTGATATGTCCTATTTTTAAATTCAAGTAACTTCTATACTAACAAATGGATTTAATCTAAAATTGGCGCATTAATAGATTAATTCAGAGCAACACATACATGAAACTGTTGCCAACATGATTTTACGCGCGCTGATAGATCCAATGTCTAACTGCATGTAACGTCCATACTTCAGCCAAATTTTGTATTTGCACTCTGTACCTTACGAGATGGAACTAACAATATATTCAGGGTCACCAGGGCAGCCACCTGTAGTGCTCTATTAGGCTACACTATTGCAAGTATATTTCGAAGTAATTGGAAATGTTAGTATTACCTACTTAATTTCGTCATTATCCAACATAAGTAGACTAATCAATGGCATATTAACTTTTCAGAAAGTAGGCTCTTTAGATCGTCACGCAACTACTTGTTCATTCATTTAGACTAGAGGTTTGGAACAGCTGATAATCAGCACCATGTGTGTTTCAGATAACCTATATTGCTATGATGATGACCGCAATTTTAGTTTCCTGGTATTTTGTAGAAATAATAACGGTAATAATCCCGGTAATAATTGTATGTCTACCTTTTATTATTCCGGTTTTCATCGGGGTCGGGGATGAGATGCGATGAAAGCGTATGTGGTGGGTAGTTTTTGCGCCCGGATGTCCTTCCTGACGTCAAACTCTTGAGAGGTGAATGAAGATGAATGAAACTGGGCAAGGATTTGGAAGGAAGCAGCCCTGGCCTATTAGAAGGTGCCATTCCACCATTCGCCTGAAGTTGAAAATGGGAAACCACGGAAATTCATTTCAAGGACAGCCGACGGTAGGGCTCAATCCCACGTCTACTGAGTTTGCAGATAGCTTGCCCCATGGCCTAGCGCTGCGTGTTAGCTACCGCCATTGGTAATATTAATAATAATAATAATAATAATAATAATAATAATAATAATAACAATGTTACTAGTTTTACGTCCCTTTTAACTACTGCGGATTTTAAATCCCCTAAGGAGATCTTTAACGTGTTAGTAAATCTACTAATGCGGCTCCCTCGCATTTCCGCACCCTCGATTGCCAACTGGCTGCGCCAGGATTCGATCCCGCGATCTTGGGAAAAGTAGGCGAGAACGTTACCGCTGAGCCATGCAGCCCCTTCCTGGGATATGAAATAAGGAATAATCCCACCATTTTCCTGCAAGAAGTATGGGGAAAATACTGTCTGTTAGAAGTATAGCAGAGTTACAGCCACCCGCCACCTACTGTACAGTGCTAGTTGTAGGTAAACAACATATGACGACTCGTTTGGAAAATTAATCTCCCAAAGAGATCCTCTCAGTTATTCGGTTTCTGCGGGTGAATCATGTAACCGTGACCAGGACTTCTCACCGAAGTGAGGGCGTCATCGACAACCCGGACATCGCTCCAAGCGACTTTCACCTGTTTCGTCGCTCGAAGGAGCACCTAGGAGCACGATTTTTTGCTTCAGACGAAGAGGTGAAACGCTTTGGGGCTGAACACGGAAGAACAGGATTTTTCCATGAGGGAATATTCAAACTCATTCCACGAAGTGACATGTTCCTAAACCGACATCGAGACTGTGTCAAACAAGTAGTTCCGTGAAGAACTATATACGGTAGCTTACTTTCATATATCCTACTTATGTTAATTGTCTCTGTCAACATACAAAATTTCAATTTGATTGCTGTAATAGATTCGTAGATACTGAGAACCGTCTAAATATTTCGAATAGTCGCCATGTTGGGTTTTAATATACAGTATGTAGGCCATAGAGTTATGTATTATTATATGACGATTATTGCGTGGATTCATTATTGAAACGTTGACTTCGATCGCATTATTAGGACACAAGAGATAAAAACTTAATGATTATATTTTGCACAGCCGCCATCTTGAGATCATGTAAACTATTGAACTAAATTGGATGTCATTGCATTACAATGTATATGAACATTTGCTGTACCAAGTTTCACTGCGTTCGGATGATCAAATCGCGAGAAAAGTCTATTTAAATGTTTCAACTTTGCTTGGCCGCCATGTTCATTTTGTAGTTAACAGGTTTCTGAAACTTACATAGATGAACTTCTAGTAGTGATCTTTATCTCTGTACAAAATTTCAGAGTGATATCAGTAAAACTTTCGGAGATATAGAATATCGGTAAAATAGTTTGCACAGTCGCCATGTTGGATTGGTGATACGTACTAAAATTTGAAGAGCTCGGTCTGAGTCGGCCAAAATAGTACTATGACCTTACTGAGTTTCATTGGGGAGGGGGAGGGGACACAAACACGGATGCACACACACACGGACACACATTCTATAACTGAGAATAGGCTAAAAATAACCTTATGTATGTACTATCAGTTGGCTGTATTGGTTGTTGGAAATAAAATGTACACGTCTCACTGCAGGCTTTGTAACTTGAGTTTCTGATCACCCCTACTATTATTGTTATTGTTATTGTTATTATTATTTCATATAACTCAAATGTCCCTTGTCACCTTCTGTCAAACAGAAAGACAGGAAGGACCTTCCGAGTAACGACATTGTCGTTCCTTCTTGTGTGTTCTTGACCTACCGCCGCTCAATATATCGATAGCGTGCAGAGAACAGTAGACCTATCGCTTCCTGCAATATCGACACATCTTCACGACAGTGGTGGCCTTTCATAATCTGGACGTAGGACAAGACAGTTATCAATTCCTTCTCAGAATAAATTTTACTATTGAGATTTTGAGCCATTCTTTATGTGTTCCCTACACAAAATATTGTCATTCGTAGCTCTTCAATCGGTCAACGCGAATATGCCCAATGAATGGGTGGGGTGCAAGATATAAATATTAAATACACTCCTGGTAAAAATACATATTTTAGCTAATTGTTGTTGTTTGAGTCTTCAGTCTTTCGACTGGTTTGTTGCAGCTCTCCATGCTTCCCTGCACTGAGCTAATCGTTTAATCTCTACATAGCTACCACATCCTACATCCGAGGCAATCTGTTAAACATATTCTAACCTTGGTCTACCCCTACAGTTCTTATCCTCGACCCTTCCTTCTATAACTAAGTTTGCTATTCCTGGGTGTCTTAGTGTATATTCTACCAACCTATCACTTGACTTCATTAACAGTCGCCAGAAACATCTCTCCTCTCCCTTTCGTCTTAATAACTTTTCATTCGTAACCCTATCTACTCATCTGTTCTTCATCATTCTCCTGTAACACCACATTTCAAAAGCTACTATTCTCCTCATTTCTGCTGCTCCAACAGTTCAAGTTTCACTTCCATAGAGTGCCACTCCCCAGACAAAGGTCTTCAAAAATGACTTCCAAATACCTAAATCTATATTCGATCTCAACAGATTCCTTTTCTATAGAAATGCTTTCCTTGTCTGTGCTAACCTACTTTTATATCCTTTTTGCTTCGTCCATCACTGGTTATTTTGCTTCCTAAGTAACAGAAGTCACCTACCTCATTTAACTTTTCACCTGCCAATTCAATATCCATAGGGGATTCTGATTTATTTCGAATGCATTCCAATATTTTTGTGTTACATTTATTAATTTTCATCATGAATTCTTTCCTCAACACAGAATCCATACCATTTAAAACTAATGTAAATCCTCTGGTGTGTCAGCTGAGATGACGATGTCATCAGCAAATCTCAGAGTTGAAACTATTTCACCTTGAATCTTTGCTCCTACTTTGATTTTTTCTCCAATTTATTTCATTGCTTGTTCAATGTATAGATTGAAAAGTTAGGGTGATAAGTTGCAGCTTTGCCTTACACCTTCATGAATACCAGCTTCTCTCTCGTGTCCTTCCGCTCGAATGACTGCTGTCTGGTTTCTGTATAGATTGTAGATCACCCTCCTATCCCTGTACTTTATTCCAATCGTTTTCAAAATGTCAAACAACTTACTCCAATCAACGTTATCAAAAGCCTTTTCTAAGTCTACTAATGCCATGAACGTTCTCTTATCCTTCCTTATTCTAGCTTCTAAACTCAGCCTAAGACTTAGCTAGTTATCACAATTAAATGAGGAAATTTAGGATGCTTCACGTACTAGCACTGGAAGTCGGAATGTCAAAGGTGATAAGTTGCAGCTTTGCCTTACACCTTCATGAATACCAGCTTCTCTCTCATGTCCTTCCGCTCGAATGACTGCTGTCTGGTTTCTGTATAGATTTTAGATCACCAAATATCTGCCCTTGGCTGAGGAAATACGGCAAATGTGGAGACAGGAAAGTGTAGTGGTTCTGCCCATAGTCATTCTTCTACCGGCATCATCCCCAAATCATTGGCTCGCAATCTACAACTATTGGGAATACGTCCTGGTCTACATATCACAATGCAGAAGGCCGTCATCTTGGAGACCTGTTCCATTGTTCGCTCGTTTCTCAGTGTGCCACCTTAAGAGAATTAGCCATACAGTCTTGCAAGCAAGCCGACGATATGTTGATATGGCCCACTTATGTGGTGAATTGAATGTAATAATAATAATAATAATAATAATAATAATAATAATATAATGTTATTGGTTTTACGTCTCTCTTTACTACGGCGATTTTTTGAGACGCCGAGGTGTCAGAATATTGCCTCGAAGGGGATCTTTAACTTTCCTATAAATCTACTGACATGGCCCTCTCGCATTTGCGTACCCTTAAATGCCAATTGACTGCGCCAGGATTCAATCCTGCAACCTTGAGAGCAGCAGGCGAAACGTTACCGCTGCACCACGTAGCAAGCCTTCACTTTCATTCTAATCTTAATAGCTCTAGCACCTCATCTCAGCCTATGGACGTTTGACTTGTTCCCCTATGGTTATATCACACGGTTTGTGCTACATTTCGCTGTATCATAAGTGAGTCCGAATTTGTGTGACAGAAAATAAGAGCCTGTTGTTGTTAATTAATTTTAGGGTCTTGGGACATCATGATCGCCAGCTTCGTGTAGGTGGGTGTGTGTTGAATATGCTTGATAACGTGTATTTATGTAATGACTGTAAAAGTGTGTGTTTAACATTATTACGGGCAGGCATGGGGTAGGTGTCCTGGGACTTGAAATAAGGTAGTATCCCAGCATTTGTCTGCAGGATAGCCACTATCAGCGCTGAAATTCGAACCTACGATCTCTCGACATGCTGCAGGTGCTCTCGTGGCCGTGGTGCACGATTTAACGAGCACGCTACGCCACGGGACCAAGAACTTGTGCCTCCAATTCAAGAAACTCATGGAAATGCAAATGACGGTGCAAATGGAAGATACTATAACTCTTGAAATGTATCTAACCCTTCACCTATTACCTATCACATCGAACGATTCGGAATCCCGTGTACTTTTATCTCCTTTTAAAAATCTATATTATGGACGGGAAGAGAACCCCACACTACTACTGATACATTCATAACGTTTTATTAAAGTTATTAAATTACAATGAGTGTTGTGTCTTGACAGCGAAACTGTGTGTGCTTTATTATTATTATTATTATTATTATTATTATTATTATTTTTATGAGATATACTAAATGGGGTAGGCAGGACTCCTGTGCCGAAGTGAAGGCAACCTGTCTATAATAGGAGATTATTATTATTATTATTATAAATTATTGTTATTATTATTATTATTATTCGTCGTTTGGGCCTACTGAGGACCACGGGGCTCGTATCTCCTCGTCGCTTTGTCTTTTCTCTTCTTCCAGTACTCTTTCATCATCTGACTATGAGCCAGTTTTCTTCCCTCCGTCCATGGTGGTCTGCTGACACCAGTGTTCTTCCTAGCTGTCAGTGATACAGGAAAAACTCCCTGTTGGATGGCTTGCCGGAATTGTTGTCGGTCCTGTATGGAATTAAGTGGGATCCCTAGGTGGTCTAAATCCGTCCTGACCGTAGAGATCCACTTGGTCCTAGAGGCCTTCCCTCTTCCTGCCACTGTGAAGATCTTACTGGTGAGCCGGCAAGGGATCATACGGGTCAAGTGTCCATAGAAGGCCAAGCGCCTCTTTCTTATACAAGTCACAATGTCTTCTTGATGGCTGTAAAGCTCATCATTGTGCCGAATTCTCTAGGTGCCTCCCTCTTCCCGTATAGGTCCTAGTATCCTCCGCAGGATCTTCCTCTCCTTGAGTTCAAGTTTCCTGAGTGGGCCTTTCCTGGCCATCACGAGGCATTCAGAGGCGTACAGAACAGATGGTTTTACTACTGAATTGTAGTGACTGAGTTTTAGGTTTTTGGAGAGGAACTTCGATGCGTAGATGCTGCGCCAGGAGTGGTAGGCCCTCTCAAACTTGGTGCACCTGGTATCTATGGCCAGATTCTCACTCTGGTTTGCCGAGATCCACTCTCCTAGGTACTTGACCGCAGGGACTTTTCGGATGAAGACCCCCTCAAGTGGAATTGTGGACGGGGCTTCCTTGATGTTAGCCATGAATTCAGTCTTCCCAATGTTGATCTTCAGGCCAGCCCGAACCGCTACATCGTGAAGACTCTGTAGGAGGGGAGTAGCTTCCTCTACAGTGTTGGTCAGTATGGCGAGGTCGTCGGCAAAGGCCAAGCATGACCCATGACGGTTATCTTTCTTGTATCCAAGCTGCAGGCCCGTCCTTGGTGTTAGTCGCACCATCCATTCCCTTATGATCTTCTCCAGGATGCAATTGAAGAGGATGCAGGAGAGTCCATCACCCTGTCTAACTCCCGTATTGATGGGGAAGCTCTCGGATAGTTCACCTCTGAACTTGACTTTAGATGTTGTGTTTGTCAAGGTGGCCTGGACTAGTTTAAGTTTTTTTTTCATCAAGGCCAAATTCTCGCAAGGTGGAGAAAAGACTCTCTCTGTCCACCGAGTCGTATGCCTTCTGAAAATCCACTAAGACAACTACCCAGGGTTGTCCCCCACGACTCTTATAAGTGAGGATGGTCTTGAGATTTTGTATCTGCTCTGGACAAGATCGATTGTTTCGAAAGCCGGCCTGGTATTCCCCTAATTGAGCGTCTAGTTGGTTGGTGACTCTAGATAACAGAGCTTTCGAAAGAACCTTGTAGGTAACCTGCAATAAGGAGATACCTCGGTAATTGTTCAGGTCAGTCTTGCTTCCCTTCTTGTGTAACGGGTGAATTACTGCTGATGTCCACCCTTCCGGTAGGGTCTCTGTTGTCCATATGTCTTGTATGATCTGTTGGATGCTCTGCAAGGACTGTTCATCTGCGCATTTCCACATCTCTGCTACTATTCCATCTTCACCTGAGGCTTTATTATTTTTCAGGTTATTGATTATACTCTCTATTTCCTCTCTGTCAGGCGGTTGAGAATCAGGATTCCTGATAGATGGTTCATGGAAGATTAATCTTGCATTAGGTTCTTCTGTGTTGAGGAGCCTCTGGGAATAATCTGCCAGAACGGTGGTACAATCCTTGTTATTTAGTTGGATCTTGCCGTCTGGTCCACGAAGAAGTAAGGTAGGGGCAGTGTACTGGGTCGTCTGTTTCTTAAGACCTTTGTACAGGTCTCTGGACTTGTGTCTCTTGAAGTCCTCTTCTGCCTGTTGTAGCAGGGTGCGTAGGTAATTCCTTTTAGCTCCACGTACAGTGTTCGCTGTTGCCTTTCTTTGCGTGATGAAAGCCTCAAGGTTGAAATCATTCTTGTACTGGTTCCACCTGATCCTGGCTCGACGTCTTTCTTCTATGGCCTTATCGCAATCTGTAGTCCACCAAGGGTGTTTTCCTTTATTGGACGAAGCGGGAATAGTTTCGTGATCGACATCCAGTAATGCTTTCTGGAGGGCTGTCCAACCTTCTTTCTGTGTATTCATCCGAAGGGTTTGTTGGAAGTTACAGTTTTCATCACGTAGGCGTTGAGTATTGAATCGAGGTATTCTAGAGCTCCTTGGTGGTTTTTCTACCTTTCTCAAGGGTTGAAAATTAGCTTTGACTAGTGAAAGGTAATGGTCAGAGTCTATATTGGCTCCTCTCAGTACTTTGACGTTCTGTATCTCCCTGTGATATAGTCTGTCTATAGCCACATGATCAAGCTGAAATTCACCTAGCAAAGGATTTGGGCTTCTCCAAGTCTTGGCTTTCCTAGGTAGACGCTTGAAGGCTGTTGATTTTAGGACCAAGTGGTACTTGTCACAGAGTTCTATGAGGCGCTCACCGTTTCTATTTGTTCTCTTGTGGGCTGGGTAGAGACCTACTATCCTTCGGTATTTCTTTTCCCTGCCGACTTGGGCATTGAAGTCTCCCATGAGTATAGTTGAGTGGTTATGTGGAATCTTGTCTAGTATTTCTTCTAGGAAGTCCCAGAAGTGTTCCACTAAGTCCAGGTCTTTCCGGTTGGTGTCATTTGTGGGTGCGTGGAAGGTCACTATGGTATAAGCTCTGTTACGAGATCTGAATGATAGTGAGGAGGTCCTTCCATTAGGTGAAGAAAATTCCAAAATGTGGTCAACCATACTGTGATGTACGGCAAAACCTGTGCCCAGGTGTGGGACTGTCCTCATCACTCTTTCACCCGGTTTTCCCTTGTAGATCCTATACGCACCTGACTCAAATGCATCCTCGTCCATAAACCGAGTCCCTTGGAGCGCTGCTATCTTTATTTTGTACTTGTCGAGCACTTCAAGTGTTTGCTGTAGCTTACCTACCTTAAGAAGGGAGTTAATGTTGATTGTAGCTAGGTAGGTGAAGTTTCTCTTATTCTTCTCTTGTTTGTGTAAAGGTAATAGGGATGGAAAACAAGAAAGTGCAGGTTCCCCAGACTCCGAAGACCTGCATGCCCCATCCTGAGTGGGGGTGGATTGGGTACCACCTGGGGTAGATTTTCTGAGTGAACGTTTCTTCATGCTTCGAGTTCTACGAGAATTGTAGAGGAATGGTTACCTAAAAGGTAACGAGTTTTTAACTATCAAGGTAGTAAGCCTTGAAGCCCTCAGCACTGATCAGCTCACCGACCCAGCTTCCCGCTGGGATTAAGGACCCAACCTTTCACTGGGTTGCTCGGTTTAACAGGGGCACCTCGTGTAGGTTACGTGCTGAAGTTGAAGTGAAAGAGGCTAGTTGGGTTCTCTTACTTAACCCAATATATGACGCATTTCACTCCCATTTGCCAGAGTCTCAACGACTCCTCCCAGGTCAATTCCTGAGACCCATATTATTATTATTATTATTATTATTATTATTTTTTTATTATTATTATTATTATTATTATTATTATTATTATTATTATTATTATTATTATTATTATTATTATTATTATAGTTGTTGTTATCACTTTCAGTTCACCACATAAGTGGGACATATCAACATATCTTCGGCTTGTTTGCAAGACGGTATGGCTAATTCACTTAAGGTGGCACATTGAGAAACGAGCGAACTATGGAATAGGTCTCCAAGATGACGGCCTTCTGCGTGGTGATATGTAGACCAGGATGTATGCCCGCCATTTCTAGATTGCAAGCCAATGATTTAGGGATGAAGCCGGTAGAAGAAATTACTATGGGCAGAACCACTACACTTTCCTGTCTCCACATTTGCCGTATTTCCTCAGCCAAGGGCAGATATTTGGTGATCTTCCCACAGCAGGTTTGTTGCAGATTATGGGAGTTGGGCACTGCGATATCAATGAGAAAGGTTATCTTCCGCACTTTGTCCACAAGAACGATATTTGGGCGGTTTGCTGGTAGGGTTTTATCAGTAATAATAATTATTAAAGACAGTTTAGCAATGAGTCAGTAATGGCATATCACTTCCATAGATTAGACATTAGACAGGAAGTCAAGACGAAACATAAATTGCTCCTCGATGATTCCCGAGTCATATAATAAGGTAGTAACTTAACTATAGAGGGCAGCCATGATCGTTGTCCTTTGAGCAGATCGCCCTCAAATACGCGTGGTCGTCTATGGCACAATCTCGGAGATAGTTTATTTCACACCATAATTTAATTAAAGGAATTGCTGTGTTAACATTAATGTACACGAGGGTATATTAGCGTTAGGTGTAATTCATGGCTGCACTCAACACGCTTCTGTCATATTCCCCGATGCGAAACAATAAGTCAGAGGTGCGAGCGCCGGATACAGTGTTTCAATTAAGCTGAGGCCAGCGCTACACGTGAAGATGATCCGCGATAAGCGAGACCTTCGCACAGTGCATTAGACCTGTGCGCTGTATTAAATTGACCAGTCATGTAGCTCTGCTGGAAATGAAATATGACGTGACGGTGGAGGTCAGGTAATTTCTACTTCCCTCCCGTTCATCACATAATTATGATATATTTACTTCAATTATTACCTCGTTATAAACGACTTCACTTACCGGTAAAGTTTTAAATACCGGCGTATATTTAATAATAATAATAATAATAATAATAGAAGCCTCCGTGGTTTAGGCAGCAGCACGCCGGCCTCTTACCGCTGGGTCTGTGGTTCAAATCCCGGTCACTCCATGTGAGATTTGTGCTGGACAAAGTGGAGGAAGACAGGTTTTCCTCCGGATACTCCGGTTTTCCCTGTCATAATTTCATTCCAGCAACACCCTCCCCTATCATTTCATTTCATCAGTCATTCATTTAATCATTGCCCCAGGAGAGTGCGACAGGCTTCGGCAGCCGGCACAGTTCATATCCTCGCCGCTAGATGGGGGCTTAATTCATTCCATTCCCTTACCCAGTCGGTCCACTAGAAGCAGGCTGTCGATTTTCATTTTCATAATAATAATAATAAAATAATATTTTAATGTTATTGGTTTTACGTCCCTTTTAATTACTGAGGCTCTTAGAGATGCTGGAGAGATGAAATTTTGCCCCAAAGGAGATCTTGAACGTGCCAGTAAAACTATTGACACGACTCTCTCTCATTTGTGCACCTCCAAATGCCAACTGACTACTAATATTCGATCCTGCAACTTTGGGCACTGCAGGTGAGAACGTTACCGCTGAGCCACGCAGCCAGTCAGTGTATATTTAAGGGACTAGAGAGTGGCTTATTTAAAAGTAATCATTGTAAAGCAGTTGGTTTACCTAATACACGTTGTCTATGCTATGCGCTGTACTTTTCTTGGAGGCGCGGTGGCACAGTGGTCAAGCTGTTGGCCTCTCACGAAGGTGGACCAGGCTCGATTCCCGGTCAATGAATGTGAAATTTTCAAAGTGAAATGCCATGTCTTGTGGTTCGGATTCCACGTACAAAGGAAGTCCCGTGGCTCATGATCGCATGATTAACGGTCACGTTAAACTAAAAGCTTCCTCCCTTCCTTTGTACTTTTCTTATGAGAATTAAACACACACACACTAAAATTACTAAAAATACTGTCAATAGTAATGAACGAAGGTAATTGCTGGAATTGCATCATTATATACAAATAAATACAGTTTGTATTTCCACTTCATATTTCAAATTTTTAATTCCAATCTATTTCTCCTTTCGGCATCGTTATAGGAAATGAGTAATTAATAAAAAAAGTTAAAAGAATATAAGTATTACGCCCTTAGAGGATTAAGACAAGAGGGAGAAGACATGCGCATGCTTGAGTAGCAAGGCAGTGGGGGCGTGGTAGATATCTGAGACAAAACACACGCAAAATGCGGACAGCGTAAGATACAAGGTCATTGTATCGAGAAGGGGCATAAAGACAGATTCAAATCAATGGAGCATGGATGACAATAACGGGGAGCTATTTAAATTCACTTGGTCGTTTAAAACTAATGATTGATCCTCGCATTCAATCCTCTTGATCTCCAGCATCTCCAGAAGACCCAACCTGCGACTTTTATTGTTAACATCTTCTGAACTCGACATAGCTGTGGTTGTTGTGCGTGGACATACTGTGTGTTCTCCTTCCTTCCCTATAAATTTAGAAGTGAACTTTTCATAATATACTCCTGCTTCTCGTTCAACTTTATTTTGTGATGAAGTGTATAGAAAAATCGTTATTTCACTTTATGCGTAGTTTATCCATGCGAAGTATAAAAAAGAAGACATACGAGTTCTCATGTTTGTGTAACCCAACTGTCGTTTATAGTTATTATCATTAGTACTATCAACATTATCACAGCTTAGCCCAGTTACAGTTTTAGTTACAGTCTGGTCCAACCTTAGAATGGAACCATCTGTACTGAATAACACTGTAAATCCATTTCACACAACATACTTTTCATTCTCGTGCACTTCACGAGTCTCCTTCATTTGATGAATGAACTAAATTGGCATCTGAATCAACGCTGACTTTTGCTGAGTGATGGACCAGAGTGTTTTCTCCAACGAACTTTGCGATACCAGTAATTATACCTTGTGTATACAAATCCTATCTGACATCAAGATGCTATTGTGGTGTCTGTATTTGAATGGTTAGAAATAAATCGGATTATTTTCTTGAAACATGATATTTTACCATTTCCCTGGAGGGAATGAGATGAATGGGTGAGCATCACTAATCGAACTCGCAGACACCTAACGGTGTTTGCTGTCTTGCCCATTACAGACAACGTAAGCCTAGATTGGACGATCCCAATGACTACAACTGTCGTCATTGTGCACACAACATTCCTGGAGGGAATATTTGAACTTCGATTCTTTGAAACGCCCTTTTATCATATGTAATTTTCTCGATTGCCTCTATCAAACCCTTCCCTTCTTAACTGATATGGAGCTACAAACTCAAATCAATTTGTATCATCATTTTATATCCGACCTCATTTGATCAATTGTTGTTCTCTTCCTAGTCTCCATGGAGGTTGGACATTTAAGAAGCTCAAAAGGATATTTCATAACGCCTTTTTCCATTACTCACCTCTTTCTGTTTTCAACACAGTCATCCCTTAAAAGTGATTCGTTTCTCTCACGTTTGTAGTGTTAGGAGAGTACCATAACCTACTTGTTCTTTCTCATACAACAAACATCAATACCACCCCACTAGTGTACTGGACTGATGACTAGCATGTCCCAATCAGCCAAATGAAACAACAATAGCGTAATGTATAGTTCAGAAGGTCAGGGGTCGATTCTTGACTCTGGCAACAAATGTAATTCTTATTTAAGGGTTGAAACGGAGTACACTCAGCCTCGTGAGGCAAATCTGAGAAGAGGTGGGTTCTTATACCGCCTTGGTCATCCTGGAATTGGTTTTCCGTGTTTTCCGACTTTTATTCCTGACAAATTCTGGTATGGTTTTAAAACCATGGCCGCCTCCTTCAAAATCCTAGCGTCAGTTAAAAATGCAAACTACAAAATAACGCAGGTTATCAGACAAATGCTACACACACCTGAAGCCCACGGGACTGAAATGTCCAATATGTCAAATCCTCTAAATAAAGCAACTACAATAACGTAACTTACGAAAAATTATAATTATGTAGAATGACATAAAACTAATTTCATTCCGAGCCCTTATTGACGTAATAATAGTTGACAATATTGATACAAGTTTTTCCACCTGTTCAATACAAGAAGACGAAGTTCATTTGTACAGTATGTGTTCATGTCTGAGCTGAAATTAGTCCTTGTCATTTCATTGGCTCCAGTGCCGTCACGAATCCGTGTTTCATTCAAGATTCATCAAAGTGTTTTTAATTTCAAGATTTTTCTTGGTTAATTCTACCAGAATTTTTAGACCAACTTCACCAATGTTTGTACCGACAGCAGTGGCTACGTGCAGCGTTAGGTCATGGGGCCAAGCTCTGGTTTCAACCCTACCTTCGGCCGTCCTTGAAATGGTTTTCCGTTGTTTTCCAATTTTTCAACACCAGGCAAATGCTGGGATGGTACCTCCTGACAGGGCCACGGCCGCTTCCTTCCTCATCTTTGCCCAGTTTCATTCATCTTCATCCATTCCATCTCTCATCCCGACGCGCAGGTCGACGACGGGCGTCGATTAGAAAGACCTGCACTCGACCTCTCAGGAGGCCACACGACAAAAGAAAACACTTTTTGTTACTCAGTGTTATTAAGTTTTTATGTTCGACCATGCCAAAATATAAATATTATATTCCAGAAAACTGCATCTTTAATGATGCTCATTATAGTTTAAGTTTCATTATGATACAGGTTCTCCACCAATCAGAGCTTTAGGTTTTCATTGCAATACAGCTGTTTGACTTCCACGACCTCCTATTTTAAATTTCACTGCGTGACTAGTGTCATAGTGGGGTATTCCAGGAGGCCATGTACAGGGCATCCCCATGCGCCCCATGCGCTCTGTTCAGTAAACGCATCTGGCGGAATCTCGACATATATTTATGAATATTTATGTTCGAACAAAAAATAAAGTTATAATTATCGTCGAACACAAACAGTCGTGTGGAACTCGGCTCTAATGGTAATTAAGACACTGGTATGCAAATTATAAAACGAGTGAAGCGAGTTTTATAAATATTCTCGTGTCTTAATTATTGCCATTATAGGCTTGTTGCATAATGTACTATTACCTGCTACCTGTGATATTGCTGAAGAAGAACGAAAGTCGGCTTCAAACATGATAAAATAATAACTTTTCCTTTTTTTGAATTGACTACGTGGAACTATTTAAATATTGCCAATGTAGGCTACTGTATAAATATTTTTAGTTCGGTTGAATTAAGATTGCACCAATACTGGTTCAAAGCCTTAATCCTAGTCAATTCCTTAACCCTAGTTAATTATGTACCCCTTAATCTGAGTGTTATCACCAATTATTAGATTACCTCAGATATTTTATTCAGCACCAATATAATATATTGCTCATAAAAAGTGTGGAGTGCCTCCATTATTCTTGTAATTAAGCTCGGCAGGAGCAAAGCCCGCTCGTAATTCAGGCGGAGGAAGGAGTCTTAGGAAGTCTGGAGTCTCACTGCATTGCCGTTAGGGAAATCAACAAAGGGTCGGGAGGGGTGCACCTCCATAAACATGTCGGGCGCGGACTAGAAGCATGATTAAAACTAGACATCATTTCAGACATTAACGACCCTTAAGCGAAACAAAAATATGTCGTTATCAATAAAGTGCGCTGAAATTATTAACAATATCTTCTACACTAAATAACTTATATATTTAGAAGTCAACTATTCTATAGCAGGACAAGTTCCCGCTGTATTCTGCGAAGAGTTTAATATAGTTTGGAATGTGTGTGTGTTTGAGTCTTCAGTCTTTTGACTGGTTTGATGCTGCTCTCTATGCCTTCCTTTCGTGAGCTAATCGTTTCATCTCTACATAGCTACCACACCCTACATCCGAGGTAATCTGCTTGACATATTCTAACCTTGGCCTACTTCTACAGTTTTTGTCCTTGACCCTTCCATAAGTATCATTCTCATCTGTTCATTAGCAGTTGCCAGAGACATCTCGCCTCACCCACTCGTCTTAATATTTCTTCAGCTGGCTGCGTGACTGAGCGGTAACGTTCTCGCTTGCTGAGCCCAAGGTTGCAAGATCGAATCCTGGTGTAGCCAGCTGGCATTTGAGGGTGCGCAAATGCGAGGGAGCTGTATCATAAGATTTACTGGCACGTTAAAGATTAAATTCCGGCACCCCGGTGTCTCTATAAGCCGCAGTAGTTGAAACGGACGTAAAACAAACAACATTATTATTATCATTATTACTTCTTCGTTTGTAACCCTATCTACCCATCTGATATTCTTCATTCTCCTGTAACACCACATTTCAAACGCTTCAATTCTCCTCTTTCCTACTGCTCCAACAGTCCAAGTTTCACTTCCATAGAGCGCCACGCTCCAGACAAAGGCTTTCAAAAATGACTTCCTAATACCTAAATCTATATTCGATGTCAACAGATTCCTTTTCTGTAGACATGCTGTCCTTGCTAGAGCCAACCTACTATTTATATCCTCTTTGCTTCGTCCATAACTGGTTATTTTGCTTCCTAAGTCTCCTACTTCCTTTAGCTTCTCACCTGCCAATTTGACGTCCATAACGGTTTATGATTTATTTCAGAATGAAATAATTTATGATATAATAAAATGTAAATTAATTTAAATAGTAGGGAAAAGCTTGTTGAAATATTAATAATCGTCCGCCTTGTTGCGTAGTGGCTAGCACTCTTGGCTGTCACCACTGGTGCGCGGGTTCGATTCTCAACTCTGCCGAGAAATGTAATTCTGGTTTGAGGGCTGGAATGGGGTACATTCAGCCTTGTGATATCAAAGCTGAGAACAGACAGGTTCGATTCCCACCTCAGCTATTCTGGAAGTGGTTTTCCGTAGTTTCCCACTTCTACTCCACGCAAATACTGGGATGATTCCTAAATTAAGGTCATGGCCATCTCCTTCCCAATAGTCATCTGAATTACATATACACAAACTAATATAGCCAATGCAGTAACACAGGTTATCATACAAATTCCACACACACCCAAGTACACTGGGCTACATGACCACGATGTCGTGAAGCCCCTTAAATTACTAAACAACACAACAACAACGGAATATTAATCTATAGATTTCATTCAAAACCACACACATTCCAACACAATACTCGGAGTAATGATAAAATCCATATCTGAAGTAACCAAATTGACTAATAGATTCCAAGAATTGAGCGACCACATTGTTGACAACGGCTTTCAGCTATTAGGTCATTTCCGAGTTGTGTTGTCTCCAGTATTTCCTATCTTCTAGAACTGGTCCTAAGGCCGGTTTATTTATTTATTTATTTATTTATTTATTTATTTATTTATTTATTTATTTATCGTATGGCTTTTAGTGCCGGGAGTGTCCGAGGACATGTTCGGCTCGCCTGAGTCTGTAGCTGCTTCCAGCGGACACCCTAAAGGGTGAGCTACAAGTTCCGTTCAATTTCAAGTAGGTCCAACTTTCGCCACCAGATATCAATGATACCTAGTGGTGAACGTTGGAACTTTGATAGAGCGTTCTGACGAAATCTAACCTAACAAATTTTGCTTTACACAAGTTTAGTCTGTGAAAGGATCTTTTACATGCCATAAATCTATGACATGGGACCGCCGGCTTTACTTCCCCTCCGAAGGAAGGCATACTGAAGGATTTTTAACGCTCTTAAAAAATCCGACGACTTTGGCCGGGTTTGAACCCGCTATCTTGGGCATAGCAATTCAGCATGCTACCGACTACGCCACCGAAGCCGGTATTACACTATCAAAGAAGTTTGTCAAAGAAATTTTATCAAATATTTTATGAAACTGAACTTTTATAAAAGTTATACAAAGCAATAATCACACAATTACACTACATCAAATAGATGGACAGATCCTTGTTCACTTGACTGTTTTACGGTAGTTGAAATTCTGTAGTGGCAATACCGGTATGTAAAAGAAACGGTAAGATAAACTAAACGCCTATGGGTTAAACCATGGGTCGCCATGTGACAGGAAAGATATTTATACGAGTGAAATCTTGGTGAACGAGCTGCAGTACGAAGACTTGAAAAATTGCATTATTATTTAATTATTAATAATTATGATGAAATTAATGTTGATCACGTTCGAAACGACCACTGCCCGAGCAAATAAATTTGAAACATACGAAGTAAAAACTATGTAGTAGGTGAGATTCGATCCCTGGCCATTTCCTTCCGGAGTCGAGCGCTCTACTCGTTCGGCCAACTAAGCACTTAATTACGTAGGTTGGCTACATGCATTACGTTCTGGTGAAGATAAAGTGCTTATTTACATTCGCTTGTAAGTGAAATAAACGAATTGTATTATAACACTAGCTGACCCGGCAGACTTCGTACTGCATCAATCGATAAATAAATGACCTAAAATTTTGTATAAAATAAACTTAAAACAAACAAAAGTAATCCATAATTAATTTAAAAAATGGTCGGTATGTATGAGGTTTTATTATTATTTTCGATTAATTACACATGATGTTGCTTACTTAAAAAACAGAGTTTTCCTGAAATACTGGCTATTTATAAGGTTTCAATTTGATATTGACAGACACACACAGTTATGATACAGTCTGTTAATCAATTTAAAGTTTTCTGAAAAACTATATTTTTTGTTTTGTTTTGTGGTGCGTAAATAAACAAAGATGACGGGTTTCCGACGCGTGAATTTGTCCATGCGCGAAACAGGGAAACTCCAAGTTGATTCCGCAAACATCCAACGACTGGCCTTGCGATTTATTTTTGGTCATCGCAAAGGCCAGACGTACTGGAAATTGTAAACGTTTAAAATCGAATGGCAAATCCGTTGGAATCATCGGTATACGCGGGATCAAGACATTCTCTCCTTTGTATTTTCCTTCTGTGATTTTTGCCTCAATGACGTTTTTCATCACCTTTTTCACAGCCAGTCTTGTTCCATTGCACAGTCGAGGTTTATTAATGTTACGCAGCATGATGACAACTAATCCTACTTTTAACTGTAAATTGTGAGGTGGTAATCCAGGCAATTCCAGTGAATTTAAAAACTCCGTGGGATAGTTGACTACGTCATCCTGGTTCATAACGGTGTCGACTGATTTGAAGGAAACCAACTGTCCTGGAAGAAAATTCTGAATGGTCGCTTTGAGATCATTGACATCTTTATTTTTCGCCGCCAATATTGCTAGTTCACCCAGCCAATTATGGTTATTGAACTGTTGCGCTATATCTGGGGAAAAAAACGCTGAATAAGCTCCTCTTTTGAGTCTGTGATGTGACAGAAATCTGTGGGTAATGTGATGAATCCGGTCGAGGTGCCCACTGCGACTTTATTATTTCCAACTGCTTCGCAAACACATTTGCAGTTTCATCTTGTTGCAAAAATACTCGCATGTTAGTTGTTAATTGGAGTGTCTTTACGTACCGCCACAAATTCGATGATTTTAGGCAAGCGTTTAGTTCATCAGCAACAGTTGATCGAGGAATAACTGGAAGAGTCTGACGAAAATCACCTGACAACAGAATCATGGCCCCACCAAAAATATTTCGGTTGTCACGAAGATCTTTCAACGTTCTGTCCAGTGCCACCAGTGACCTCTTATGGGCCATTGTGCATTCATCCCACACAATCAATTTGCATACCTGTAGGATCTTGGCCATTGCGCTATTTTTGGCGATGTTGCAAATTGGTGTTTCGTTGATTTGCATGTTTAATGGTAATTTCAATGCAGAATGTGCAGTTCGCCCGCCTTCTAGCAGAGTCGCAGCTATTCCAGATGAAGCCAACGCTAGAGCTACATCATTTCGCGATCTGATCCTCGCCAAAAGCAATGAAATTAAGAACGTTTTTCCGGTTTCTCCGGGAGCATCAAGGAAATAACTTCCACCAGATCCACAGTTCACAGCTTCTATCAAAGTGTCATACGCAATTCTTTGTTGTTGATTTAATTGTGGAACATTTGTACGAACTGTTTCGGCCAATGCTTCAATGTCGTACTGTTGTTCTCTTTGTAACTCGTGGTTTAATGCATCGTGCATACGACGATTGGGTGCTGTCATTCCCAAACACGACAATATTTTATTTGCCATCAATAAACACATATCTTCTATCATGATCAATGTCTCATTGTAAATTTCTGCAGTCATTTGTAGTGCAGGATTCAAAGTTTGACGGCGCACACGATGCAAAACATCCTCAGACATGTCATCTCTATACTTAACCCACAAATCTTTTGGATTCGAGGGTAAACATGTCGATATGATAATCGCAAACAATGTACGAATTTGATGCGGCGATGAAGATTTTACGGAATCCTTGAGCGTATCATCCCAGTGCGAATCGTTCTCGAGTAAATGTAATAGTTGACATGCCTCACGGTAAGTCGCACACAGCTGTCCATTAACTGTTCTCAGTTGTTTAAAGATGTCGGACCACGAACATTCACCAACAACAACCGCAAATAATAACATTCATCGTTATTTGGATGTACTGTGTAGATGCGACCCAGAGCGTCTGAATCAAATACATTTGGATGTCCTTCAACTGTTGGATTCCCAATATTTTTTCTTTTTCCGTTAACCACCTCTAAACTATTGTAAAATTGATTTACTATCTCAAAAAACTCATGGGAGCGTGCTCAACAGCTCACCAAAGTTTCATCGCAATGAAATGAATGGTATATGAACGCATACGGGACTTGGTTGAAACGATTCCTGTGCTGTCACTCTTTAAAAGAATATACTCTGGCGCTACCAATTGTAAAATGGATTTACTAAATCAGAAATATTTGCGGTAGTGGAAACAGCATTTCTCCAAATTTCATTGCAATCGAATGAATGGTATATGAACGCATATGGCATTTTTTTTAAACGATACGCGCGCCGTTACTCATTTGTTGAATCTACTGTGCGCTACCTATTGTAAAAAGGATTTACTAAGTCAGAAACCTTTCCAGGAGTGTGCACAACAATCCAACCAAAGTTTCATAGCAATCGGATGAATGGTATATGAACGCATACGAGACTTTGTTTAAGCGATTCGCGTGCCGTCACTCATTTGTTGAATCTCCTCGTGCGCTACAACTTTCATATTTATTCACCTTTTAAACCTTCTCTGTACTTCCACAAATAATTCAAGACCAAAATTAGCCAAATCGGTCCAGCCGTTCTCGAGTTTTAGCGAGACTAACGAACAGCAATTCATTTTTAGCCTAATTTCAATTTTGAAAAAAATAGGCTTATGAGATCACCTTTTGTCCGTGTGTGCGTGTGTGTGTGTGTGTGTGTGTGAGAGAGAGAGAGAGAGAGAGAGAGAGAGAGAGAGAGAGAGGGCTGTGTGTGTGTGTGTGTCCCCCTAATAAATTCAAAACGGCAGGAACGATTTCAATGAAACTCGGTAAGTTCATAGCACTATTCCGGGCGACCCCGACCGTGCCCTTCAAATTTTGTTACGTCTCACCAATCCAACATGGCGGCTGTGCGAAATATTTCACCAGCATTCAATATCTCCGAAACTATTTCCGATATCACCCTGGAATTTATTACGGTAATAAAGGGAACTACTAGAAGTTCACCTATGTGACCTTTTAAAAACTGGTAACTACAAAACCAACATGGCGGCCACGCGAATTTGCGACTTTTAAATAGACGTTTCCCGCGATTTAACCAACCAAACGCAATAATACTTGGTACAGTATATGTTTATACACATTGTAATGCACCGACATCTAACTTCGTTCAATTTTTTACATAACCACAAGATGGCGGCTGTGCAAGATATTTCACCGGCATTCTATATCTCTGAAACTATTAGCGGTATCACCCAGAAATTTTGTACGGAGATAAAGGGCACTACTGGAAGTTCATCTATAAGACTTTCAAAACCAGTTAAATACAAAACGAACATGGCGGCCAAGCGAATTAGAAAATTTTAAATAGACCTATCTCGCGATGTAATGTTCCAAACGCAATGAAATCTGGTACAGAAAATGTTTATACACATTGAAATACACTGGTATCTAATTTAGTTCAATTGTTTACATAACCTCAAGATGGCGGCTGTGCGAATTTTAAAATTAAGTTTTTATTTCTTGTGTCGTATTCAAGCGATCAAAGTGAAAGTTTGAATAATGAACCTACGCAATAATTTTCCTTTAATGGTACATGACTCTATGGCCTAAACATTTAACAATCCAACATGGCGACCATCCGACATATTTAGACGGCTCTTAATATCTACGAATCTATTATAGCAATCAAACTGATTTTTTTGATGTTCATAGGAGCTATGAACTTAAGTTCACCTATAAGACTTTAAATAACCTGGTGATCAAAAATCCAACATGTCGGCGACGCGAAGTATAAATATCCGCATGGACGTTTCTCGCAATTTAACCATCCGAGTGCAGTGAAACTTGGTACAGTAAATCCTTATACGAATGTTAATCCACTGGCATCTAATTTATTTCAATTGTTTCCATAACCACAAGATGGCAGCTGTGCGAAATTCTAAAATCTAGTTTTTACTTCTTGTGTCCTAATCATGCGATTGAAGTTTGAATACTACACGTACACAATAATCTTCATGTAACAGTACATAACTCTAGGACCTACATACATAAAATCCAACATGGCGACCATTCGAAATATTTAGTCGGTTCTCAATATCTACGAATCTATTACAGCAATCAAACTGAAATTTTGTATGTTGATAGTGGCAGTTAACATAAGTAGGATATATGAAAATAGGCTGTATAGTTCTTCACGGAACTACTTGTTTTATATATAGATAAAACACACTACTATTAAGGCTTATTCCAGCCTATTTAAGTATTTAATTCCTCTTTTTGTCCTCAAATGTGCGCCCTCTATGTGCAGCGCTTATAGTCTCGGCTATTTTTACCTACACTTTCTATCTGTTATTTATGTCTTACATTGTATACCATTCATTATGTAACATTTAATGCATTTCACACTCTGATATGAGCATCTTTGTTGTGGTAATATCCCAGCTGTTATGATCCGCCATTTTGGTTTGAATCTTTTATCAAAGATACCATGATGCTCATACATTTTATAAAAGAAATTTTATAAAACCACCTTTTATAAAATATTTCCCCATTACACTGTCATATCTTTTATAAAAGATCTTTTATCAAAGATCTTTGACAAATTTCTTTGACAGTGTAATATCGGCCTAAGATCTTTCTGAGAATTCTTCTCTCTCTGACCTCCAATTCATCCATCAAGCCTCTTTTATTCATTGACAGACACTGCATAGCATACAGGCCTTCTGGTTGGGTGACTGCAGTGTAGTGTTTCTTCTTCTTATTATTATTATTATTATTATTCTTTCGGTTGGGTCTACTGGGGACCACGCCTGTTCAACTGTTGGGTTTTGAGTTTTGTCCAGTACTGACGCTCTTCTCCCGGTGTATTTATCTTCTTTCCTCCAACCAGGAGGCGTCTTTCTTTAGAGGTTTGTCTTGAAAACTACGGACTTACTTAAGAATATGTAACATAGATCATATAGAAATCTACCTTATGAAACTGACTAATAATTTCGTTTATACATTTTAACCAATATTATTCATTACATCATCTTTTACTGTCAACCTCTTTCTATTATATGACATTTAATCTATTTGTGAGCTTTCCACTTTATTTTCAATTCAAAATTTTGTGTAAGGATATCCTTTTCTATTTAGTATTGTTAACCTAGTTTAAGAATTAAATATCATTCAATTACGCTCAAGAAGGTATCAATGACATACCGAAACATGCACGCCTATTTATTAATCATCATTTTCACAGTATTGACAAGGGGATTTCACAATTACATATTACCATTAGTCAATACGGATAAATCTGTTACCATTTCAATAATGGTTAACGTTTACGCATTTTAGTTAGAAATTTTATATTATTAATGCCCTTTATTACCGCACATGTCTTGTCTTCTATGCAGCACTGGGATGTGGATGTTTGATCAACCAACCATCAGATCCTCAAGTCAAGTCGTGACTGGTGCTTTAGATCACTTGTCTATGGTGTTGAGTGAGACAGTCTTAATGAGTAAGTGGTGAGAAGAAAGATGCGGGAACGCGCACTGAGTTCTGTGGAGGCGACTGTAATTGTGAGTGATGAATTGAACCATTTCATTCAGAGTAAAACCATCTACTCGGCTCCACCCCTTTCTCACAACACATTCTCCTTGTACAGTAATTATGTATCGTAGAGCGTGTCCCCAGGGATCATGGCGGAGTTTAATCAAAAGGGAGACGCTGGGGAATCAGTATTTGCCCTCTCTTGAATTTCCGTATCGAGATGATGTTCTTTTAGTTTCCGGCTCACAGGGATGTGAGGAAATTGAAAGCTAGCTCATGTACATGACGTGCAATATCGCGTGCTCTTTGTTGTGGAACAGATGTGATATGTTGTGACGGGCTGGAACAAAACAGTTTATGGGAAAGGCAACAACACTCAGCACAATATTATAACACAACAGAAAGGAAATGCTATTTTTGGCAGCTCAAGTGCTTTGGATTTGGACAGATAAATTCAGAAGTGAAATAAGTCCTTTTCATTAATGATTTTACAGTACACAGCGTAGATTATAGTTATAAGGGACTTGGCTACAGTGTGTCCGCAAAGTCTCGCCGCAGCGCGTGTCTCGTCTTGCGGGACGTTTTGGGTTGGCAGTACATTCATGTTATGTTATTGAGACAAAGGCACCCCACGCACGCAGTCGATGGTGAGACTGAGAAACCAAACAGGTTTCTCGCATGCGCGGTAAAGGATAACCCAGTTGTGTACCTTTTTCACATTTTGAACTAGATGGAGATACAACTACTAAAAACCACATCTCTCGAGTAAAGGTTGTAAACAAAATTTAATATCAAAACAAAAGTAAACGAGGGACGTGAGAATCACATGAAATGGTAAATGATTGGTGATGGGGCTGTAATAAAATATACAAGGTTAACAAAGAAAACAATAACATAAATATAAAATACCAAAATAAAGATATAAAAGACGAACAGAGAAGCCTAACACTGGTTAGATTGGAGTTCGCATCAAAAATTACAGAATGAAATCAAAGAGAATGCTAAAACTAATAAATACGAAATAATACGTTCGTCCCACCAAAGGCTGATTACAGAAGTAACCAGAAGAAATATTCAAACTAGCATATGAAGTCGTACAAGATAAATAAACCCCTTAATAAATTAAAAACAAAAGGTATCACCAACAAAACTGCAGTAAATGAAAAACGTAGAAAGCATCCACGACTACAGAATGCTACCAACAAAGCAAGAAAACTCAAAATAGTAAAATATAGATACAAACATAACCCTTAAAGTAAATAACAACAACCCCTCGATCAAACATAACCCAACTTCATAAACCACCTGAATAAATCTTGTATCCGGACGAAGTATGAGATTCAGACATCTTACCAACAGTAAAATGAACATAGATAACAGGCCCGGGTCCATGCCATAAACATCCACGTCACTAACAGTAAGAAAACCTGATAAATCGCATTAATAAACGTAAGAGAGAATACGTGTTGCTTCTCAACTGAAAGTAACAAAACGAAACCCGAGAACTACCCTCAATTTTCAGTCAAGCTCCCACTTAAACAAAACATTAACCCACCCTTAAACACATGTCTAGAGACGTGATAATAATATGAGAAGCCTTTCGGTACATACAGGTTCTACTGTCCGTCCACTCCTTATGGGAAACGAAAGAAAGAGGGAAATTCCAAGGAGCACTGGTCGACCGATCAGAAGACAAAAACAAATACGCTTACGAAGAAATGTCTGCCCAGCCCTTAAGGACGAAATAATAAAAACCCTGAGGGTTATCCATAAGAGAGCACAAATGACAGACATAGCGTAAAACTCTAAATAAAACAACAACCAACATTGTGTGTGTTCTCACTATTAAGACTAACGCAGTCAGCCAATGTGTAAACACCACACACTCCTACGTCTAGGCTCAAATTACAAATAAACAAACATTACTAACCCCTGAAGGTCCAAGTAGCATCCCATACTGATACAAGGGGTAGAGGTTAATTAGAAATACCGCCCATAGATTACGATCACGTTTCATGACGGACAAAACAAAATCATGAAAAGAAAATAACACTAATAAGAAACTATGAACCGCAACGAACAAAACATAAATAAATACAATCCAAACAACAACACGATTCATCTCTACGTTGCGTGAATATAAAAGAAGGACACAAATTAATAAACAAACGACAAGCAAGACAATCTCCAATCTAACTTGACTGTCGAAGAATCTGGGTCAGTTGAACCCTGAAAAGGGGGAGTACATGATGTTATTCCTTCATAGAAAAGGTACTTCTTAAACCTTTGCTTTTCACCAAGATAATATAAAACCACTTAGCTTTGGGAGACGTTCTGGAAGATCTCAGGGTTGATTACATAATAAATCTCACATACATTTTCATCCCAGCATCAGAATCTCATCCGCATCTTGTCATATCTCCAGTAACATCTTCAGTCATTTAAATATTATAATCTCGCACGGTGAAAGCAACTTTTCAAATACCCTTTTTACATATTGTCCGTCATGTCTGCCGACTTTTATTCATCTCTCGTTAACAGAGCATCTCCATATCGCAATAATACAGGTCGAGTTCCTCAATTACACCTCTTCTACTACACTGCGGGTGCGTTTCATTTCTCAAGAACGAGTAGCGCCTCAAACATAAAGCAATAGATGGCATAGCTAACAACTTCTCGAATCACTTCGGTCCGTTATCATGCAGTTACGTATCAGTTATCCCAAGGAAAACGCACAGGCACTTACTGTCGGCAATAATGAACAGGTATACCCCACCCTACCACTCCAGTTGAAGGTCAACACGGAACAAGTGCATGCTTATGCCAACCACTGCGGTGAGACTTTGCATATACAGCGACATTAAGGTGCTGCCAACCTAACACGTCCCACGAGGTAATACCCACGTAGCTCGCCGCTGCGGAGAGACTTTGCGGACGCTCTTATGTGCTATGTGTGCTGGGAATTATTGCACTTTTGTTGTTGTTGTTGTTCTTCTTCTTGCTGTTCTTTCTGTTTGAGTCTTCAGTCTTTAGGCTCGTTTGATGCAACTTTCTATAAATGTCAAAATAAAGGGTCTGTATTGATATATTTAAAGCCAAAGTTCCGTGTTGTGTAGGTATCTATTAATAGAATCACTTTACACTCTATGGACACCAGTGTACCCAATTAGAATGTGCGAGGAGAGACACTTAATTGTATTGGGCCTGAAATAAATGAGTTGTTTATACTCTTAATGAAACACTTCTCATACAAATGTTCTTTTTATTGAATGACTAGTTTTGTTCGTCAAGCGAACATCATCATATGCTGCTCACTTAGATTCGACGTAGTTTCGACAGACACTTTTAAACAGGTGATTGTATTCCAAGATGCGATTTTCGATGCAATGTAAGCACACAAGAGGGTAGACTTATCTTATTTATACCGTAGTGCCTCCCACAAAGGAGCTCATTAGTCGCAAGCATCAGCTGTTCGTTCTTTGGCTACAATTTTACAGCTGAAATATATTTCCATTCTTAATGACATAAAATTTACGACCTCCTTTTTATGAATTGCAAGCTAATTTAATTTCCTGAGAGGCAATTTATATCTTTCATGAGAATGTTCCAGAAACATTTGATACTGCCATTAAAATAAAAAAGTGGAAGTAAAGGAAGCAATTAGGTAATTGAATCGTTAAAGATATAGGCCATTACAGGAACTTCCGATATTTCTCAGCGCCACGCGCGTCATGGCGTCCCCCAGTGCCCAAGTTTAGCTCTGGTGATAAGAAGCACGCTCCACGTCGAGTAACACAAGACGTTCACCATCTTCCTAGTGTTTATCCAGCATTGGAGCAGGGTCCACTGCTCGACAAGCCGATGAGCATGGTGCATGTGTTCCTATAAACGTTTCTTTGGCCGATTACGGAGCTAGATGAAGCGATGTAATTATAACAGATGTTATGGTTTTCAGTCGGTCAATACGATTTACCTAGTTGTAATGAGTGCTTCCCTAAACCTATATAGACTGGCTGCGTGGCAGTAACTTCTCGCCTGCTGTGTCCAAGCTTGCAGGATCGTATCCAGGCACAGTCAGCTAGCATTTGAGAGTACGCAAATGCGAGGGAGCCGTGTCCGTAGATTTGTTGGCACGTTAATGATCACCTTCCGATAAACGTTTGGCACCCTGTCGTCTCTAAAAGCCTCAGTAGTTACAAGGTACTAAAATCCACACACATTATTATTATTATTATTATTATTATTATTATTATTATTATTATTATTTATTTATTTATTTATTTTGCGCATGCACTTACACATTCTCAGCATTTGCTGGAAAGAAAACATTTACAATCCCAGATACCGTACATATCATAAGGAGCAAATTATTATTATTATTATTATTATTATTATTATTATTATTATTATTATTATTATTCCGTAAATCTACTGTGAATGTACTGATGGAGAGTAAAAAGGAAAATTGCATGTGGTAAAAAACGAGAGAGAGTATGAACTATCTCAATGCTTTACCTTTCTTTAACGTGAAATATTCCATGTACCCAAAGTAGGAGTAGTACTCTTTGTATAATTGGATAAATCAGAGAAAATCTACCAAACTATATCCCGCTATCAATAGAATGTCTATCATTCGTACCATATCTGATAATTTTCCACGTTTCTTTCTATTTCTTGCTGTTGTTCATGGGATGAAATGACTGCAAGATATCTGCTGAAGATGTACGAGGCGACAAAAAGAGGAAGCTACAATGGAAACAGAAACTCAATGACATTCCTAGGGTACATTTCTGTGAGAGTTTTAGTCCACTGGATTTCCGGTCTCCCATGGTTTACCCAGCAGCGTAGCTGGGCGAGTTAAGTCACGCTTCACGTCTGCAAATTGAAACTGCAAGTTTCAAATCCCACATCTGAGAGTAGTACTCTTTGTATAATTTTCAACAAGATTTTCCACACTCCCTTTATGTAAATGCTAGGGTTGTACCGTGTTTAAAGTCCCAGAACAGCAATAACAATAATCTTTTACTTTTTCTATGGATCATCTAAGCTTTCTGTATCACTATAGTTTTATTGAAATCCCATGTCATTCATTTATGATGAGTGAGTTGAAGATAAAATATACTCTATATCCTAAATATCAATAACAGGCAATGTAGTCCCTTGAAGCAACAACTATTTTAATAATTGTCGTCATCTTTGACATTCCTTCCTATCAGTTCCACCCCAACTGAGTGACTCAACTAGTTGAAGCGTTCGTCACAACATGACATTCAGGTACTGTGGGTTGTAGCACAAGGGTGCCTAAATACGAGAAATCAGCAGCTTCGGTGGCGTAGTAGCTTCGGTGGCGTAGTCGGTAGCATGCTGAATTGCTATGCACAAGATGGTGGGTTCAAACCCGGCGGAAATCGTCGGTTCTTTTAAGAGCGTTAAAATTCGTCAGTATGCCTTTCTTCGGAGGGGGAATATAGCCGGCGGGCCCATGTCATAGATTTATGGCACGTTACAGAACCGACGACTGCTAGACATTGGTGGTGTGTAGCAAATTTTGTAGGTTATATTTGTCTAGTAAGAAACGCTATATAAGTTCCAACATTCGCCGCTAGTGTTAGTAGCATCTGGTAGCCAAAATTAGAACTACTTGATATTGAACTTGTTGGGAGCCCTAGGGCGTTCAATCAAAAATGCTCAGCTTATGGCCATTGGCTGCGATTCATATATCATCAATACAAAAAATCAGTGGCTCGTTAGAAGTAATCATCAAAGCAAACCCCACTGCCCTGTGACTCTAAAACCACACCAGTTTCGTGGCGTGTAATAAAAATAGTGTGAAGCTAAATTTGTAGGTTAGATTTGATTAAGGCTCATTAGGTTCCAACGTCACCGCCAGGTGCTGAGTGCGGTGGCATCTAGCAGCCAAGTTCGCAGCTAGGTGTCGTTGACGGTAGCATTTGGTAGCAAAAGTAGGAACTACTTGAAATTGACAGTCTGCAGTCCTTACATGAATAACAGAATTGCACACTAATACAGCCATCACAAATAACACCGGTTATCAGACTTATTTTACACACACCCAATTGTTGCAGGCTCTAAACTGAGGAACCAACCAACCGTCCGTTGAAGCGTTGTTGCCAGATTGATTACGAAGTACGACCTCCCACAAAGTGATGGCGCTAATATGAATTTTAACATGGGCATGTTTATTGGCTGGGGGGGGGGGGGGGGGGGGGGTAAAGCCAAAACGTGCGTGATACTCGTTGAAAGTGTGACTTTCTTCTGCACACATAATCTTATTATATAATACGCTAAGGTGTATGTTTCACAAAACTCAAGCTCCTAAACCAGAGGGAGTTAGAAGGTGTGGTTGGTACCAAAATCTTCCAAATCGTCTCAATAGTACAGGAAAAATCTCGCATTTCTTGATAAGTCAACGGAAATATATTCATTTGTTTATAAAGTGCTTTCAAACAAATAAACAAGACGATAGCCCCTGGCAGGACTGTGCCGCGTACGGCCCGCATATCATTAGAGCAAAGCGGGTAGTCTGTACACATGGGGCGCACACAACCCATTATGCGAGAGTTCTTGCACGGGTCCGCTAGTAAGGGATGATTACAAGAGAGGAGCAGTGAAAGTGGGCCCATGGGAAAGAAGGTCCAAGAGAGTAAGCTCCAATGGTATGGGCATGCGCTGAGAATAGAGGTGGACAACCAACATGGAGGAAAGAGTGGGAAATCTGGAAATTGAGGAACAAGGTGAAGGTTGCAGGGGATTTCAGACAAAAAGGTTGGAGTAAGGAGGAAGCATGGGATAGACAATTATGGAAGAGAATAATCCAGCAAAGTAACGCTGACGCTACGTGACGTGGAAACAGGCGCGGATTCAAGGGGGGGGGGGGGGGTCACGGGGGTCATGACCCCCCTCCCCCCTCAAACGGAGACCAAATTTTTTTGCAAACCTAAAACACAATAACCAGACAAATAAAACTTAACGAATTTTAACTGAAAAACAGATTTTTTTTTTCATTTTATTCAATACTGAAAATATCTTTATTGCAATTATTATGTTCTGTTTCAACTGTACACATTTACAACTTCATACATGTTATATAAAAACGATTATTTATATAACAAAATCAACTCATCTATTTTGTTTATCAAACCATGTGATTACCGAATCGATGTGTATAGAGATGTCACGATGAATGTGCAGCAATGCACGGATAGGAATTTGGGGCTTTTTTCGCACCAAAAAAATTTGCCGACGTCCAAACTGCTAGCTTGGTTGGCAATTTAAGCTGTGGATTTCTCCCTTTGTCGGTACCAAATCGACTTGCCCAAACTGTAACCTACCTTGATACTTTTCTCGAAGCTCGATGTTAAATTCGCAAAACACGCCGTTGCAATTTGTACGAATATTTTTGGTGTGCTAACCGCATCAAATTTCTATCCATGTAGCTTTCCAAAAAAGTGGTCTGGTTTTGTACGTTTGGTTATTTTGTTATTGCGTTTTTAGTGATACCATTTTTCTTAACAATTTCGATTCTCTGAGCCCCCCCAAAGCCAAACTCTAGATCCGCGCCTGCGTGGGAAAAGGCTGAGATAAAGAAGAAAGGTTAATGAATCGATGCTCCTTAGTGTAGTGGAGGAACACTCTTTCTTTCCTTCTTTCATTTTGGGAGAACCATTCTCCGTACTTGGACAGAATTTCTTTATTTTGTTACGCTGCATATCACAGAGCAGTCGAGCGTGTACTAGACATGTCTAAATGATGTACACACGAACCTTTTACTGTACTTTTTGACGTCCTTCAGTGCTTCCCGACCTCCTGAATCCCCCATATGTGATGCTAAGGACATTAGAAATGAGAAGGACTTCTCACAATCCCCGACTCCTTGTTATCGGTGTCTAATTGAACCCAGGCCCTTGCCACTTGTCTCCAACTTAATTTCGGTCCCAGCCCTCTTCCCTCTAATTGCATCTGCGAGCAGAAACAATGGCTCATCGCTCGCCTTTGTCGACGCGACTTGACGCCATGACGTGGGATTGGTAATGAAGTCCAGTTCACGGAATCATTAGACAATGCTCAGTTAGCGTCTAGCATTGCACCCACCCTGCTGGCTGCTCGACGATTAACTATTTTCTTATTCTAATTGCAGCAAAGTTATTTTTTGTTGTTGTTTCATTTGAGGGGCTTATACATTGTGGTCATTTAGCTCCGTGTAGAATTTTTCTGACAACCAGTGTTAGATTGGTGTCTATCGTAGTAGTAGTAGTAGTAGTAGTAGTAGTAGTAACGTGTGTATTTGTAATTCGGGTGAGGATTGGGAAGGAGGTGGTCGTGACCTTAAGATAGGTACGATCCCGGCATTTCCTTCGAGTAGAAGTGGGAAACAATGGGAAACCCCTTCCAGGATAGCTGATACGGGAATTAAACGCCGCTCTTTTCAGTTTCACATCGTAAGGCTCAGTGCATCCCTTTCCAGTCCTCAGTTCAGAATGAATTTCTTAGCAGAGCCTGGAATCGAACCCGGACCTAAGGGGTGACAGCCAAAAATGCTACCCGCTACACCACGAGTTGTACAACTAGTAATGTATTTAAACTCCTCATTGAACCTGGTTCAATAGGATGGAGGATGAGAAGCGATACACTTCTCTGTGCCAGGTGCATTTTACGCTTGGATATCCTTCCTATCGCCAGCCTCATGGAAAGCGTTGATGAAAGGTTGAATAACATAATTATTATTTATTTAAGAAAAGCGCACAATGAGCATAATGGTACATAAATTATTCTTGACCTAGTCCTATTATTAAGATTGTCCTGTTTGGGCAGTTTTGTGCATGATATCGCTCACAATGTTTATTGCACAGTTTGCACACGCAGGATTCTTCTGGTTGATGAAATCTTAGGTTCTGACATAGCTTGTGATGAAAGCCGTGCATTGCAAATCTTGTCAGTATGTGTCTAAGTTCATAATTTGGCTGCTTCCATTCCGATGCTGTCATGGCGTCTGTTGAGTAAAATTCGGGCTATATGGCATTACTTATCTCTTTTAACAGGTGTAGTCTTTACATAAGCCTTAGTACTTGGTAGCCAGAATTGTGCTCTTATGTCCTCAACGAAGAAGGTTTATTTTGTTAAGACATATGTTAGCCTCGATGGTGCTGACTTCCCTACTCCTAGAATCCGTTTTAGGTAACCTTCTCAATTGTTGATAGATTTGTGATTGTTAGTTTGAATAACATAATGCAAGGAGTTGGAAGGAAGTGGTCAAAGTCTATTAGAAGGTTCCATCCCAGTACTGTATTTGTCTAAAGTTGAAAATGTAAAACCACGGGAAAACATTTTAAGAGTGTCCTACGGTCGGGTTCAACCCAGTCGTCTGAGGAGTTCGTTGATAGCCTGGGCTCATGGCCTTGGACTACACCTTACTGAGCTTAGCTAACGCAGTCGCTTGTTCGTGATTAGTAAGGATTGATTTTAATTCAAAATAAATTGATAAACAATTTTGCGATAATTAATAAAGACGTCATAAATATTTTCTCTTCCTTGCAATACTTCCTTTAGCGCTAGAAAAACAAGATTACAATAACAGCCATCTGACTTTAAAACTCTCTTTTATGAAAGACGTGGTCTGGAGGTAAGTATAGTTGCTTTCTGCACAGTCTTCATGGGTTAGAATCCACACTCCCCGAAGAGGATTTAAATCCAGGTATAATATTGGAATGGAGTGTGTTAAGTCTTGCGAGAACAACTGAGAAGATATGGTTCCGATCTCACTCTATGAAGTTTTTCAGTAGTTCTTCGCTTTTACTCCATGTAAATCGATGCCACGGTGGCCTCCTTCCCAATCTTAGACCCAGTTACAATTACAGAGTTAACCAAATACATTCACATCCTCCACACGGGGCTGATGAGCCAGATGCCATAAATGAAACAATAACATCAGTAAGGATACCACAAGAATTCAAATATTGACACAAGTCTTGAACATCTTTATGAATCAAAGTATCAAGATTCTAACCAACAGAGCTGAAGTCGACTGTGTGCTCACTGCAGCCTGTATAAAGCGTGCACTCTGTAATATTCTGTCCCAATATCACAAGACTGATCTCACTCCGTCAAGCGTGATGTTTCCAGTGTCACAGATTCGTTATCTGTCTTCGCCATGCACACAGCCACCCCTAGGGGAGTGCATCCTGAGATTAAAGCGCGCACAGTTAGAAAATGAACCTGGTGCTCCTACTCTTCAGGGAGGAATCCCTCCTTTATTCTGTAAGTGGTAAGCGCGGCCATTTGTGGAGAGATTGTTATTAAAGGCGGCACCAGTATATTAGGAAAAGAATAGTGCAATCAGTTTTGGTAATGGTTCACGCTATGAACATACACCGAAGACAAAACACTCACAGTAATGAGTGGAAACATTATTTGAGTGCATCCTGTTCTGGTGTATCAGACAGAGGAAGTTATGCAAATGTGCACTTTACAATACAAAATTATCTTTGTATGTATCACTTGATGTCAATATACATTTTGAGACATGTTTCGGCTCTGTGAGCCTTCTTCAGTCAAAATCACTAAAAAATTATCATAAAACAGTCCAATGTTTGGTCTCAGCGATTTCGAAACGTGGGCCACATTCTTGTTGATCCACTTTCAAACAGGGGACCCCATTGTACGAGCGTCTTGAAAGATTTCGAAATTTCGAAATTTTGTACATTAAAAAAAAAATCTTAAATCATTTTGTATTCATGTGTTTTAATCATCTTGACGATGTAAAAATGTTTTACAAATTTTTATTGAGAGACCAAACATTAGACTGTTTTAGGAGAATTTTTTAGTGATTTTGACTGAAGAAGGCTCACAGAGCCGAAACATGTTTCAAAATGTATATTGACATCAAGTGATATATAAAAAGATAATTTTGTATTGTAAAGTGGACATTTGCATAACTTATCAAAATCAATACGGGAAAACTTGGAAAAATGACTAAAGTCATAGATATTCTGACAGAGGAAGTCCATTCATGAAATCCATACTATCATACACTTAGTGGCCAAAAGTCTTGGGTAGGCACGGAATATGATGTGAATAACGAATTGCTCCTCCGCGAGCCCTCTAAACGGTAGCAATACGGCGAGGCATCGACACGACAAGAAATGGGTTCCTAACTCCCAACATTCAACTGGGCAGTGATCTGACTCACAGTAGCCCTTCAATGATGCGACGTGATGTCCGTTTTTTTAACACCTGTGGTCGTCCCGTGCGGTGGTTTACGCGGATGGTAATATTATATCTGCGATATTGAAGATCAAACCTCGACACTGTTCACCTCGGAAACCCGAATACGCGTAAAATTTTCGAAACGCTATGACACATGCGCCGTGCGCCGATGATCATCCCACGTTCAAAGTCGGTTAACTCGCAACGTGTTGCCATCTTCACTACACTCGTGTCTGTGACAAACTGCTCTGCTCCGCCAGAGCTAGCCGCAATGCTCAGAAGTCATACAAGGCACATTTTCCCATGGGACGACCCTTCCCGTGACTTTTGGCAACTCAGTGTTTAAGTTTGTCTGTCTGTCTGCTACTCTTTCACGCAAAACTACTCAACTGATTTAGCTGAAATTTTGCATGAACATGGTTTACATAATGTTTTGGAAATTGTCTACATATCTTCGCGTTTCACATACCCCAGACCCCAAAACCACCGTCAGTTCAAAAGTGTATTTATAATTTGTATACATGGTTTTGAGGTATGTGAGACATGAAACGCGAAGATATGTCGAACTTCTCCGGAAGTCGCAACATGGTACCCATTGCAAATTGAAATCTCATGAAATCTACCTAAAATGAATCAATCCAGCCAATTAAATTAAAAGAATTTAAAGGAAATCATGCAAACCTGAAGTTGCATATAAAACATTTCTCAGAGAAAATAAAATTAAAATTGTTAAAATATAATTAGCTGAGCCTACAAGTTTATACAAACACAAATTCAATTTTCCTTCTTATTCATTATTTGTTAGTGTATATATCATTTACATTGGACGTGCTATTCGGCTAAGCCATTATACAATTTTTTGAAATAGTAATCAATGATATGCTTGCCACACACAAGGTTGCACCTTTTAGTGGCATATGTGATATCTCTTCCTGCTCTGTATGAATTTGATATCCTATTTCGACCTGTCTTTATCATATTGTAACAATATAATTTAATAATTGTAAATTTACATGTTAAACCATGAGTAGGAAGTGTAAGGAAATTCATAAAATGTGTACAGTTATTCTGAATTTTGTAAAATGTGTGTATTTGTAACGATTTAATAAATAATAATAAGAAGAAGAAGAATATAAATACTATACATACATTGTATATGTCTCATCCACATTACTGAAGGAAGGCATTGGTGTTATCACCACAGTTTACGCATGCAACAACACATATTCGTACCATCTCTTTTGCATGTACTCTTGAATTGAAATACGATCTATTATATAGGGTGGACCATATAATTTGAGACTGTACAATAACTCAAAAACTAATCGTTGTATAAAGATCTGTTTGGAATAAGAGTTGCGTGATATTAATGGGGAAAGGACAGTCATGTTATATGTCGTAGTTTATTTGGAGAATGTCTGGATGGTAATTTGATGGTCACGTGACGTTTTTTGAATGGGAACCAACAATTTTTATTGTAACTCAGCAATTTTTCTACACCAAGGTTTGTGCCGTGTCTTGTGTGGGGTTTCTCCTAGGACACCAATGTGGCTCATCAGTGGGGCTCTTGGTGTCCCCACCCGGACCCCTACAGAAGTAGCGAACTGCGCGCTACCTCCCTTATTATGAAGCGCACCTGCGTCTCTTTACTGCGAGAACTAAAAGCTCAAGCAGCCATAACCTCCCTATGAAGGCTTTCAAAAATATGGTCTATTGTCTTTCACGGCCCATGAATTAAAACTCAGCATTTTTTCTAGGTTTATGCCGTGTCTTGTGTGGGGTTTCGCCTAGGACACCAAGCTGGCTCATCATCGGGCTCTTGTTGTCCCCGCTTGGACCCTCATAGGTGTAGCGAACTGCGCGCTACCTCCCTTTTTATGAAGCACACCTGCGTCTCTTTACTGCGAGAACTAAAAGCTCAAGCAGCCATAACCTCCCTATGAAAGCTTCCAAAAAGATTGTATATTGGCTTTCACGGCCAGTGAATTGAAACTCAGGAAATTCTATACGTTTCCTTATTCCTGATACAAAACTAAACAGCATTCCGTACACCATTTGTATAAGTAGCCTACATGGTTCTATCCCTGGTGTAGACAATGCAACATTGATGTCAGGTAGGTAAACAGCGTATTACCAGTTATTGCTTACGCATCGGACCTTAGCGTAATAAATGTTCAAAATGATGGCCTTCCACCTCAATGCATTTTCCAACTCTGTGACTGAATGTTTGATGTGTCCGTAAAAGCATGTCTCTGTCAATACTGGCACAAGCATTTCGTATCCGCGCCATCATGTTGTCCAAAGTCGTTGTTTTTCACAATACACTCGATCTTTCAGGTAACCCCATGAGAAACCGGGGACGTAAAGGCAATTACCGGGACCTATCCAACGATCATGGTAATTGTTATTTAAAAGATACCGAGCCGGGCATTCATGTAATTCGTTCACACTTGACTTTATTATGTACGTTAGTGTGCGAAACGTGCAAAAGGCTTTATACAAAAGTTGTTCAAGGTCCTATGAGGAATAAAGAAACAAAATAAAAATATTGGTTACCATTTAAAAAACGTCACGTGATCATCGAATTACTATCCATACGTTCTTCAAATAAACCATGACATATAGCATGTTCTTTCCCCCTTAATATCACGCAACTTTTATTCCACACAGTTCTTTATGTTCGACCCTGAGTGTTTTATGTCTGAAATCTGTATCATAATGATGTTCATTATAACACTATTTTTCATTATGAAACAGTTTCTCCCACCAATCACAGCTCAAGAAACAGTTGTTTGACCAATTAGATAAGGATACCTTCGCGCATGCGCTCAAAATCCAACATGTCTGTATAAATTACCGAAAGTGCACCGTCCATATGTTCGCGTAAATAAACTGGTGAATATGAGACAAGAAATAGCACTGTACTTTAATATCTCCTAATCCAATTTCTACACAGCGCGTTGTTTCCAAACGCATTCGGTGACATTTTTACCGAATACTGGCGCTCAATCTGCACATATGGCATTGGAGCACACAGAGCGCATGCGTCGGTCGACCAGAGAACTTGGAAATCAGAGATATCCTATACTCAGCGCAGCACCCGATCACAAAATTCTAGTGACAATCTCAATAGATAATTAAGAATATTTATATTAAAACATATAATAAATTTATAATTATCGTCGAACATAAACAGTCGTATGCAACTCGCCTATAATGGTAATTAAGACACTCGTATGGAAATTATAAAACTCGTATACGCTCGTTTTATAAAGATACTTGTGTCTTAATTATAGCCATTATAGGCTCGTTGCATAATGTACAGGGTGATTCAAAAAGAATACCACAACTTTAAAAATGTGTATTTAATGAAAGAAACATAATATAACCTTCTGTTATACATCATTACAAAGAGTATTTAAAAAGGTTTTTTTTTTCACTCAAAAACAAGTTCCGAGATGTTCAATATGGCCCCCTTCAGACACTCGAGCAATATCAACCCGATACTCCAACTCGTTCCACACTCTCTGTAGCATATCAGGCGTAACAGTTTGGATAGCTGCTGTTATTTCTTGTTTCAAATCATCAATGGTGGCTGGGAGAGGTGGCCGAAACACCATATCCTTAACATACCCCCATAAGAAAAAATTGCACGGGGTAAGATCAGGGCTTCTTGGAGGCCAGTGATGAAGTGGTCTGTCACGGGCTGCCTGGCGGCCGATCCATCGCCTCGGGTAGTTGACGTTCAGGTAGTTACGGACAGATAAGTGCCAATGTGGTGGCGCTCCATCCTGCTGAAATATGAATTGTTGTGCTTCTTGTTCGAGCTGAGGGAACAGCCAATTCTCTAACATCTCCAGATACTGTAGTCCAGTTACAGTAGCACCTTCGAAGAAAAAGGGACCAAAAACTTTATTGGCTGAAATGGCACAGAAAACGTTCACCTTAGGCGAGTCACGTTCATGCTGAATTGTTTCCCGCGGATTCTCAGTGCCCCATATATAGACATTGTGATGGTTGACTCTCCCGTTAGTGTGGAAAGTTGCTTCATCACTAAACACAATCTTTGAAACGAAAGATTCATCTGTTTCCATTTGAGCAAGGATAAAATCACAGAAATCGATTCTTTTAATCTTATCAGCTGCAGACAGTGCTTGAACCAATTTCAGACGATAAGGTTTCATAACTAACCTTTTTCGTAGGACTCTCCATACAGTTGATTGTGGAATTTGCAGCTCTCTGCTAGCTCTGCGAGTCGATTTTCCTGGGCTGCGAACAAATGCTTGCTGGATGCGTGCTACATTTTCATCACTCGTTCTCGGCCGTCCAGAACTTTTACCTTTGCACAAACACCCATTCTCTGTAAACTGTTTATACCAACGTTTAATACACCACCTATCAGGAGGTTGAACACCATACTTCGTTCGAAATGCACGCTGAACAACTGTCGTCGATTCACTTCTGCCGTACTCAATAACACAAAAAGCTTTCTGTTGAGCGGTCGCCATCTTAGCATCAACTGACGCTGACGCCTAGTCAACAGCGCCTCAAGCGAACAAATGTACAACTAAATGAAATTTATAGCTCCCTTAATTCGCCGACAGATAGTGCTTAGCTCTGCCTTTTTTCGTTGCAGAGTTTTAAATTCCTAAAGTTGTGGTATTCTTTTTGAATCACCCTGTACTATTATACAACGCTTAGTTTTTGAGATATTGTACAGTCTCAACTTACATGGTCCACCCTGTATATGTGTGTGTTTCGAAGAATAATTAATATGTCTTACAGATTAATCTAAGCTGGATTTGCCGTCACATTCGTGAGATATATTTCAAAGTGTATATTGTTAGTATTCAATAAGTGATATTATTGATATTCTTCTTCTTCTTTCGATTCGGCCATCTAAGGACCATGCCATTTCAACTGCTTCTTGCTGCATCGAGCTTTAACATCCTCCCAGTACTTTCGCATTAGTTCTCGATGCTGTTGTTTCCTTTCTGCAGTCCACTTCTTGGCTTTTCTTGGAAACATCGGTGTGCTGTTAGTTTTTGTTTAAGTGTGGCACGTTCCCAAATATCGTTGCCTGTAATTCCCACTTCTTGTAAATCTTTGTCCACCTCAGTGAACCAAGATCCCTTGGTTTTCTTTTTGAGGAAGTAGTGAAAATTCTATTTGTCAATCGTTCTGGGTTCATGCTTGTTATATGACAGTAAAAGTCAATTCTCCGTTTCCTCAGGGCATCAGTTATTTTTTCCACGTGGGTGTAAAGTTCTTGGTTGTGCCGTCTCCTATATTCCCCAATTTCTTTTACCGTACCCAAGATTTTTCTTAGAATTTTTCTTTCTTTCACTTCCAGATTCTCTGTTAGTCCCTTGGGACGCATTGCAAGGCACTCTGCAGCATCTGATTCGTGACTCAAAAGCTGCCTTCTCTGAGATTGGGGTCTATCCACTCACCCAAATATTTGAACGCTTTCGTTTGCTTGATTTTCCCCTGTCCTACATCCAGCTCTTTTTGGCGCTACCTTGATATTAGTGATGGATTCTGTATTTTCAAAGGTGATCTTAAGGCCCGTTTTTGCTGCTTGAATCTGGAGTTCAATAATTTGCGCCAGCGGCTGCATCGAGGAAATCTGAAAAAATTGCGAGGTCATCTGCGAATGCTAGGCAGTCAACTGTCAGGTTCTGTTTTTTGTAGCCCAATCTGACTCCATTTTCAGACTTGTTAATGTTCATTACTTTTCGCCACTGCCGGATGACTCTTTGGAGCACACAGTTGAAGAGAAAAGGTGATAGTCCATCTCCCTGTCTTACACCAGTCTTGATTTCGAAGGTCTCTGAAATTTCTCCCCTGAATTTCACTTTGGACGCAGTGTTGGTTAAGGTTTTCTGAATAATTGCTCTTGTTTTGTTGTCCATATTATTGATATTATTATTATTTTTAATATCGTTGGCTTTCTGTCCTCATTTATTGTTGTGTTTAGAGAAACCTCTGTACTGGAATTTTGATGAGGAGTGGTTTCGTCGTAGTCGTCATATTCCTAACGTCTTTACTGATGTGGGGCCGATATAATAATAATAATATTTATCAAAACAAAAACGCCCTAATAAATATAGGCTACTGACACAGGCATCCTTTAAGTAAGCACCTTAAATTCCCAGCAGGCTGGCCAGGATTTGATCCCTCACCCTTGAAGAAAGGAGGCGAGATCCTTGTTAATTGTGTCACACAGCCGATAACTGTAGCCTATATGGTAGTTTATTTATAAGTCAGAAGTGACACTTACTGTATAAAATGCTTAACGGGTGGTGGTGGTGATGCTATCCGCTCCATTCCTTTGTTGTCAAGCACAGTTTTATATAGCAGTCGGTCCTCAGAGAGAAGGCAGCAAATCGTGTGATATAGGAACTTATAAATCCGCCTCATTCTTCTCGGCAAATGGTCTTGTTTTCTGTTGTCACAATACAAATGATCGCCCACGGAACGCGTGCTTGTGTTGTTATTTTATTATTCCCCTCCGAGCACCTCCTCAAGAGACGGCCAGCTTTTATTTATTCCATAGAATAAAGAGAAAAGGCGAAATCTTATGAATATTTATTACAGATGTCTTGCTTAAAAATTGTTGAAACTTTCTTTGTTTTTTTCTACTGTGTTTGTTTTCCGTGAGCAGAATTCTACAGCGGTCTTGTCTGGTTTTAAATTACAAATGGCTCCTTCGTATTTCTGTGAACACGTTTTTTCATGGTTAAGGTGATGCTCAGAGGGGAGGGGAAACCAACCGGGCTAATCCTTTTTAGACTCGCGCCCTTCGCTTCTCGAGCTAAAGCTAATCCCTTTGCGTTGATTCAGAACCCTTCGATGTGATGGTTGGTATGAAAATGGTAGCTGGCGCATCCAACCGTATACAAAATCTATATAATAATAGCGTTAATAATAATAAAATAATAAGAATAACGTAATAATAATTAAGTGTTCCTAGCCGTATTATTCGCTTTTACGTTGTTGTTGTAAATTCATTTTAGAGGATTATGGTGTTTGAAGCCATTTTTCAGTGTTGCCTTAGTAAACAAACGATTGTCAGTCAGACCGACTGAAAAGCAGCAAACATTTGTTGTCAATTTAGAGGCTTGGGACATCTTTATCATCAGCCCCGTGTGATAGGGTGTGTGTTGAACCTATGTGATACTTATGTGTTTATGCGATGAATGTAGTAGTGTGTGTAGTTGTATTAGGGACACGGATTGCTAGGTGCTATGGTGGCCCCGTGGTGTTGGGTTAGCGTGCCTACCTCACACTCAGAGGCCCCAGGTTCGATTCCCGGCTCTGTCAGAGATTTTAGAAACTGACGTGAGAGCTGGAATGGGGTGCGCTAAGTCTCGTGAGGACAATTGACAGTGAGGCAGCCCCCCGGTCACGGAGACCAAGATTAACGCCGAAGGGACCCGACGCGCTGACCACTCGTCACCCCATAATCTGCTGGCCAAATGGCTAGGCAGTGGTCGCTTGGTAAGCCTAGGCCATTCATGGGCTGTAGTGCCACGGGGTTTGGCTTGGTTTAATGGGGTATGTGCCCTGGGACTTGAAACAATGTTCTATCTCGGCATTTGCCTGGGGGAAGTGTGAAAAAACAGACTAGAAACCATTCTTAGCGCCACGATACTAACTTACGATCTCCGGACTAGCTGCAGCTGCCCTCGCGGCCTTGGTGCACGATTTGACGAGCATTACTAAGCTGCGAGACTGATTTCTACGAGATATGGGTTGAGGTGAGATAGGTTTTCCATGTGTTGGATGTCTCTTACAGCCAAATGCCCTTTATGACGGCAATATCATCATTGACGTTACAAAGAGATGAAATGAATCAAACTAGACAAGGAGTTAGAAGAAAGCGGTTGTAGCGTATTCGAAGGTACCGTCTCATCATTCACTTGGAGAGGAAAACGGAAAAACACGGAAAATCATTCAAATGATGGCTGATGGTAGGATTTGACCCTACTTTCTTCCAAATGTAGAGACTGCCATGCCCCATGACATTGCGCTATAATGTGCGATGTAACCCAATCGGTGTTACTATTGATATTATTATTAATAGTAGTGGGTGAGTGGTTATCGTGTCGGACTACCAACCCCAAGCTTGCAGGTTCACTCCTGGCCGTGGTAAGTGGTAAGTTTCCAGCGTAATAGTCTGAGAATTGTGATGTCACTCCGATTCAAAAGTGGTCGCGTCATGAGCATTTCGCTCTCTTCAAAGCCAATGCAAAAATCCGTTATGTTTATTTTGCTGATTTTTCTTTCTTTTGTCATAAGGAACACCAAATTGTGCCAAAGTATTTTCACCATCCGTATTTCTTACTTGCTTTAGTCCCTGTTCCACTTCGCCCGTCCATTCATGTTCTTGAGGATTGGCCAATGAAAGAACACCCTAACAATCAATAAAATACACTGGAGATACACTGTTGTGTTGTAATAAAATAGGAACACTAGTGGTCGCGTGCTGAGTAACTCCCTCACCGAGCGCACTAACTCCTCTGTAGTGAAGGACTGACTCAAACTGAACATCCTGCATAGCAGAGAAGGGATTGACCGATGAACATCTAGAGGGGAGGGGAGCTGAGACATGACAACACTTCATTTCGAGAAGTGAGGGATTCACTCACCACGCTCAATAACCAAGGTCACCTGATCTCGAGTAAGGCTGATACTTTCAATCGATTAATATCAGTTACCAGATAATCGGATTATTGAAGTAGAACAATCGGTTAATTGCTACAAATAACAATTAGTCGATTGTGTTTTATCGATTAATCGCTTGGTTATTCAATCGACTATTCAGTTGCTCGAATTAATTGGTATGTCGATTAATCGATGTACTCCTTTCACTACGCTCGCACAGAATTAAATCACACTTTTAATTACATTAAATTTTATATTTTATAATATATTTTTAAATAATGTACCTTTTGTGTGAAAACTTGCCTAAAAGAAAGTAAAACGTAAATGTTCCTGTTCTTATTGTAAACATGGAACAAGAATTCAAAATCTTTGCTGAAAACTCGTCGTCTTCTCCTTTCAAAATCCTTCCCAATGTGATTGATGTTTCTCCTTCCACTCTTATTTGGTTGTTATTAACATAAACAAGGAAGTTAATAACAACCAAATGACACTTTGTAGACTATATTTAGGTAAAAAGTAACTTTTGGTAGATTTCTATACATCATTTCGAAATTAAGCGTAACTCAAGTTACGTGATGATCTCTCTTTTTGACTTTTCTTTTCCGTGCCTACTAATCAATTAATCGATTCTCAGGTTATCAAGCTAATAGATTCTTCGATTAGCAAATTAATCGATTAAACGGTAAGTCGATTTATCTATCATTTACAATTAATTTAAAATTAATCTTTTAACCGAACATTTCTTATTACCAGGTCTAGTCTGAACACAAAAGGAGGAGACTTGGCGACTGTTTGAAGAAATTCTGGGAGGAGAAAGAGATTGGCAAGTCAGCCGATAGTTTACCGTGGTCCCCAGTGGGCCAAAATTGACAGAAGGAAAGAGAAAATGAGTGATTTCCTCATGCTATGGCGCTGTTTAAAACACTCGGTGTTGCAACAGTTTAAAAGATCTACTATAGGGCAACATAAAACGTAGTGGTGTGCGGTAGCACTTCAGCGCGTCACGCGGGCCAACTTTAACTGGGGTCAGCGTTAACGGCCGGAACGCCTTTCGCCTGTTCTCGTCCACGTCACGTCCACTACAACGTCCCGCCCCTAGTTTACAAACAACCCGTCGTGAGAGTATGTTCGAAGAGTTGCCTAGATAAACATGGTACAGGCGTTACGACAGGACTCCCTGGTGTTTAGTCATCAGTGCATGAAACTGAGTATCGCTAGGGTTTGGTGTTACATTCGTCTCCACACGATTCAGTCAACGCTCAAATGGTGCAATAGGATATTTTAAGATACCAATAAAGCACGCTCCCCAACGTGCCTGTCATTGTAAAGCCAGTGACACAAATATTTCTCGTATTATTGTTGCCATAGTTAAGGACTTGGAACATATTTGATAATCATATCCATGTTCTTGTGTATGTATTATTAATCTGATAATCTGTGTCATGAAAACTTTGATTTATTAATTAATAAACCATAGAGCGCAAAATATGCATTAGTATAGTTGGTTCCTCAGTTTAGGGGCTGTTACAACGCGGTCATATAGCCCCGTGTACTTTGGGTGTGTGTAGAATCTGTCTGATAACCGGTGTTAATTGTGATGGCTGTATAAGTGTGTGTTATCTGTAATTCAGGTAATGACTGCAGACGATCAATTTCGAGTAGTTCCAACTTTTGCTACCAAATACTACCGTCAACGACACATATCGGTGAACTTGGCAACTAGATGCCACCGCAACTAGCACCTGATGACGAACGTTGGAACTTAATGAATCGTTAATCAAGTCTAACCTACAAATCAATTGTAGTTAGTGACTGGTTGGCTGCGTGGCTCAGCGGTAACGTTCTCGCTTGCTAGGCTCAAGGTTGCAGGTTCGTATCCTGGCGCTGTCAGCTGGCATTTGAGGGTGCGCAAATGCGAGGGAGTCGTGTTAGTAGATTTACTGGCACGTTAAAGATCCCCTTCGGGTCAAAATTCCGGCACCCCGGCGTCTCTAAAAGCGAGAGTAGTTAAAAGAAACGTAAAACCAATAACATTATTATTGATTACGTAAGGATCTTTACATGCAATAAATATAAGGTGCGTTCAAAAAGTAACGAGCCGGAGGCTGGAATGCGCAAACTGGTGACTGCATCGGCTAATCGTGGTGTGTGTAACTAGTTGTGGCTCCAACCAGAGCGTGAAAGGTCACAGCCCGTCACTAGAAGGCACGCGTGCTTGTCACGTGACGATACAAAGCGAGCAGCAGCATGCATCAATCGTCCAACGCTACCCGTCGCAATGTAAACAGTGACATGGAGGCGTCAACCGAAGAGCAAAGAGGTGTTGTTCGGTTTCTGACAGCGGAAGGAGGAGTGGGAACGGACCTTCACCGCCGAATGTTACAAGTGTACGGCGAACACTGCATGTCCCTTGCAAGAGTCAAGGCGTGGCACAAGCGCTTTAGGGAAGGACGGATGTCGTTAGCCGATGATGTCCGGTCTGTGGCACCCCCCTGCATTACCGATGACAACGTCCAGCTGGTTGATGCACTCATTACCCAGGACCGCCGAGTGACAGTGAACGCCATAGCCGCCGTGGTCGCTCCACGACAATGCACGACCTCATACGGCCAACACAGTCGCGGCACTCCTGCAAAAATTCAAATGGAAGGTTCTCGGCCACCCTCCATACAGTCCAGACCTCTCTCCCTGTGATTACGCCATGTTTGGTCCCCTGAAAAGGGCTCTGCGGGGCCAACGATTCACCTCGGACGCCGACGTCCAGCTGTACGTGCGGAACTGGTTCACATCGCAGCCCAGGTAATTTTATGAGACAGCCATTCACCGCCTCGTGTCACAATAGGACAAGTGCCTCAACAGCCAGGGCCAATACTTCTAACATACAGGTACTGGTTTCTGTAATTATGCCTCCGACTCGTTAATTTTTGAACGCACCTTATATATGACATGGGACCGCCGGTTTTACTTCCCCTACGAAGGAAGACATACAGAGGGAATCTTAACGCTCTTAAATAATCCGATGACTTCGACCGGGTTTGAACCCGTGATATTGGGCATGGAAACTCAGTATGCTACAAACTACGCAACCGAGGCCGCCATGCATTGGTATGTAAAACACTAGTAGGATAAATAAGCCGGTTCTGGCACAGGGGCTAATGGGCAAGATGGCCGCCGCGCGCAATCACTCTATGTTATTCTTATGGAGGGGTCATTCAGAGCTGGCACAGGGGCTATTGGGCAAAATGGCCGCCATGTCCTGAGACCATGGATGATGTCACAGGGGGAGTTCGGCCGTGTAGTTTCTAAATGGAATATTTATTATTATTATTATTATTAGGTAATTGTTAATTGATCATGTATAATCAAGACCAGCCTTATATTGTCCACTTTTTGGTGTAGTGGCTAGCATTCTTGGAGGTCATTCCTGAGGTTCGAATCCCTGCTCTGCCAAGAAATTTAATTTCTGGTCTCAGGAGTGGAACGGGGTACACTCAGCCTTGTGAGGCAAAACTGACAAGAGCTGGCTTTTGATTCATACCTCAACAATTCTGCCTAACCCAACTTCACCTAACCTAACCTAACCTAACCTAACCTAACCTATCCTAACCTAACTTCAAAGTCAAAGCAAATATAAAAGCAAATGTGAAAGCACACATAATAAACTAAGTTATAACCTAACCTAACTTCACCTAACCTAACCTCACCTAACCTGTCCTAACCTAACCTAACGTAACCTACCTAATTTAAAATTGCAAGCGAAAAAAATTTAGCAAAAAGTATGAGAAAAAAGTGAGAGCAAATGTAAGAGCACAAATAATAAACTTAGTTATAACCTAACCACACCTAACCTAACCTAACCTAACATAACCAAACTTCAAAGTGAGAGCAAAAATGTAAGAGCAAATGAGAGAGCACAAATAATAAACTTAGTTATAACCTAACCTAACCTAACCCACAGAAACCTCATTTAAAGATTTTAGATTTTATGTTTTAACATTTTAGATTTTTGATTTTTTCATTTTACATTTTTTAGATTTTACATTTTACATTTTTGATTTTTTGTATTTTAGATGTTAGTTTTTTTTAGATTTTACATTTTAAATTTAAGATTTTTTGATTTTAGATTTTACTTTTTACATTTTCCGAAAAGAGTAAACTACTAGGTCACATACCTAACCTCACCAAACCTAACTTTGCCAAACCTAACTTATGCTAATTCAAAGGCTAATGCACATACACAAAGTATATAAGGGTACAAGCAACTATCCTTATGCTAGTTTTATAGGTTACTGTACAATATGATAACTACCCGAACCGTTTTTTTTTTTCATTTGTTGTTTACACATATGACAATTTTCCAATTCCCCATTTTCATTTTTTTAAATGTTAGTTTTAAATTTTTCAATTTCATAACATGGAAACATGGATTTTGCATTATGTTGTTTACACATTTATCAATTTCACAATTTCCCATTTACAGTTCTTAAAATGTCAGTTTAAAGTTTTTCAATTTCATGATATAGAAACATGGATTTTCCAATTTGTTGTTTACACATTTGTCAATTTACCAAATTCCCATTTACAGTTTTTAAAATTTCAGTTTAATGGGTTTTTTTTATTTTGTCAATATGGAAACATGGATTTTCCAATTTGTGTTTTACATGTTCATTTTGCATTAGGAGTGGAGAGAGGTGAGTAGTAATAAAAAATGTACAAGCAGTTTCCATACGGTACAATATTTTTTTATTTAAATACATGTACACTATTTACACATAATACATTTTTATATATATTCCTTATTGTTATAAATTGTACACTTGTTTTTATTTTGTTTTCTATTTTATTTATTTTTGATTATGAATGCCATTTCTTATTTTGTTTTATTTTTATTTTTGTAGTGCTATTGTTTTATTTCCTAAATTGTTTTGTTTTATGTATTTGCTAGTTGCAGGCAGAAGATTTTGATATTCATAACTTAACTCTTTAAGCATGGTTAATGATTGAGTAATGACCATAGGCATGTGTACCTATACCATCAGCATCAATCACTCTTTTATCATCACCAGGACACAAAGCAATTTTGTTTAGTCTTATAGATGATATGTCATGTTGTTTAGAAGCGATAATGTTCATTGGTATTCTTTTTACATTGTTTTTCATGACACAATCCTTATAATCTTGAAAGCTTATACAATTTTTGACAACACCTCTGTTAATACCTTTAATCTTTTTGATTTCTTTACCATTTATGTCTAATGCATACATTTTAGCTCTAAGTCCAACAAATGCTTTTATAATTTGTCCACAAGCCTCGTCTTTAAATTTCCCCAACGTTTTCTTGTTTGATGTAGAGTAACATATGTGATTAGTAGGATAATCTGATGTGTCCAGGTGTTGTAGGAAATCCAACTTGTCTTGATATACATCTGGGGTGTTAACCAAATATATGAACGAGTCAGTATCCATATACATGAGTTTAATATTGTTCATGCCATAATAGGGTAGCAGGACATCATAGTGGTGGGAATACATGAGAGTTTTTGAAATATCCAGTATACACATTCCAATATATATAGGCTTATTGAATACAATGTTACGTTTAGACATGTGGAAAGCAGCTAGGTTAGGGCCATAAATTGTTCTGTCGATAAATGTCGGCTTTGCTATTAGCTTTTCTGCCTTTTTGCTGTCAGTCACAAGACGTATGTCTATTCTTTTACGGATATTTTCCATTGTTTTCCCAAAAATGGCATTGTTGAATAATTTGTACAGATTTTTCTCAAAATCATTTTTGGCTTGTTTTCGAAGGTTGTTATTAAAATCAACGTATGCCTTTAACCAAGGTCTTTGTTTAAACTTTAACACACGATGAATTTTTATCAATTTTATTCCATGATCTAAAGCCTGTTTTAATGCCATGTAGTGAACAACATATCGCCTTCGATTTCCAAGATGAGGAATTAGTTTTTTCAGAGACGAATCCTTAGGTTGTGTACACTCTGGTAGGAAAGGTAAATCGTTGTGTAGATCATGAAGGTCAGATGGGTAATCAACATCAACGTCTAGAATGTATCCCACAGGATCGTCTTTCTTTAGTTTTTCTAGATCAACAGTATCTGGAGAAACCCACTGAAATCCACCATAAGGAAGGGAGTGACACATAGCCCACCCGTATTGGTTGTTGGCATCATCATAGGTAATAAACTGCGATGGTTTCTCAGAATCATAGGTTTCCATGTATTTATTGTTAGCTTCAGCATACCGATGAGACACCTGGCATATGCCTCCACGTATTCCAGACTCGATTAAAAGAATCTGATCGTAATCCTGTAGCAATTCCAGTTCAATGCCTGTGTAAAGGAGCATTGCCTCGAAACTTAAACCAGGCGAAGTAAAAAAGTGTGCAGCATCCACTCGGTGTGTTTCTAGTGTTTTGTTTCTAAAGGTTTCAAAGCTGTCTGCAAGAAGGAGTACATCTGAAGTTAGGTAGAGGTCACTATATTCCCCTAGAGTTTTAATGTTGAACTGATTCCAGACACTTTTGGCATGTTCATAGTCTTCTTGACTAACATCTTCTTGACTTAATTTGTTAAAGAATGCCTCTTTTGGAGGTAAACACGTTTCACTTAACTTTTCCCATGAGTCAATGTAGTCATAACAAAATACCCCTTTACGAGTCATGAGCATTGCATTTTCTTTTCCAAAGTACTTGTCTGTTTCAGGGTATGATGTTAAGTTGGAAACTAAGTTTTCCAAACTACTCGGCATTAACCGAAACGTATCCACAAATCTAAGCTTAACATTTCCTACATATTTGGTAAAGGAAATGTACTTTTCTTTGGAGTTAGCGATAACATCCACTCTCTCAGTAGTACATCCCAATTGCTTTACAATGAAATTTGCGTCGTAGCCACTCATATTATGTAGAAACACAGGAACGGGGTTTCGTGTTTTACACCTCAAATTACAGTTATTGTGAGCACTTCCACGGTATTCCCCTGTAATATGGCAGTGGTCTCGAACTTTCCAGTCCTCTTTGGTGAATGGTTTTCGACACAAATAACAGGTTTCAGAACATTGGAACTCTGCTTCTTGAGCCTGAGTTAAGGCCTTTGGAACATTTAAGCTGTAAAGTCTATCAATTTCATTAGCTATTGAGATCAAACAGTCCATAAACTTTTCTGCAGCGTCAGGTCCACGATAAATAACAGGTTGGCTTGGAAGATTTGTCTTTATGTGTTCCACAGCGGGTGATGGTTTAACGTATATACCAAAGCTCATAGGAACATGACTCTGGTATGGCACTGTATAACTTGCTTCAGGATTGGGCAAACATGTTTGATAGGGTAAGAGTATACTTTCGAAATCTGCATAGATAACGTAAGGTATTCTTAGCATTTTTTCCACGTTTAAAAATTTGACAATGGGGTTTTTAATAGGCATTTCAACCCTAGCAATGTCATGCTGGACACACAAAGCTCTATGTTCTTTCAATTTTTCCATTCCTTGTTGTCCATATTGATTATCAAAGTGAGTAAAACACCGTTTACACGTATATATCTTATGTTCACGGCGGGTAATCTGATGTGCTACTAGTTTATCAAAATCTTTGATAAAGACGTAGTGGTTCTGGCCGGATGATGAACTTAGCAGAAGGAGGTCGCGATGGTCTTGCATCTCTTGATCCACAACCTTTAGAGGGAACAATTTGTTGTCTTGTTCCAATCCAAATACATTAATGGATATATCGTTGGCTTTTTCAAATTTGGGAATGTCAACTAGCGATGTAGGAAACGATATTACAGAAAAATCATACTTGTTGTCCAGGTCCTTGTATTTACTAATGCGATGAGCATTCTTTTTAACCAGTTTTGCTAAAATGGCATACATAAAACACTTTTCATCATTCAAATTTTCAGGATTAATGCAGGCTTTTCTTGCTTGTATAGCTGCTGGTAATGGAATATATGTGCTTCCACGCAAGGGATTGTACTTATTTATTTTCAATCGTACTCCTTCCACTGCTAACAAAGCCCAATTACTGCCTTTTAGCTCAGATTCCTCCATTTCCGTAGTTAACTTTGTAAATTGTGTTTCCAAGAAACTACTTAAGTCCGTTTCCAAAAATAGGGCCTGATTTCGTGTTTTAAAAGCACGATCTGTAATGTCATTGGTAGATGTATGAATGAATCTACATTCAGCCACAAGATTAACTTTTATCGACTTGTGCATTGCTAGTTCTTTCTGCATAGCTTGTATTATTTGCTGTTTGGACTCTTTAAGGTATGAATTTAAATCCTTGCACGTATCGCAACGAATGAAATAGGATTTAAGTCGACCTTCAAAAGATGTCTCATATTCAATAAGTCCATTTTTGTCAGGGACCAATGACAGTAGGTAATGTTTTGTAGGCTCTGCCTTTTGTCTTTTAGCTGCCGACACAACATTACAACATTCTTCATGACGACGTCCATTGTAGGCATTGTTGAATGTACTACCACAGGTCTTGCACTCATGAAATTCACCACACGATACTTCATGTCGCTTCCTATGATAGTCTCGAAGAAAAGTCTTTCCACACTCTTTACACATATAGCTAGGAATGGCTTCTTCCATTATGATTGTTGATTTCTGCAAACAGCTGCTTACTGCGTATCACAGGGCTAGAGGTTGGTCAGTGAGACGGTCTTTCACGATGTGAACACCGTGAGAGGTAGTAGTCAACTGGTGCTATTCTTGTGAAGGGTCCTCTAATATACCCCTAGTCTAGACCAACAGCTCTTTACAGCGTATGACAAGGCTGTATACTGGACAGTGAGACGGTCTTTCACGATGTGAACACTGTAACAAGTAGTAGTCAACTGATTATATACTTGCTAAGGGTTCTCTAATATACAATAGTCAAGACCAACAGCTACTTACTGAGTAGTACAAGGCTGTACAATAGTTGTTTTGACAGTCTTTCACGATGTGGTCACTGTGAATAATGGTAGTAGTCAACTGATGATATTCTTGATAAGGGTCCTCTAATATACCCCTGGTTAAGGGTAACAGCTGTTCACCGCTTATGACAAGGCTAAAGACTGGTTACTTCAACGGTCTTTCACAATGTTAACACTGTGACAGGTAGTAGTCAACTGAAAATATTCTTATGGCCTACTCAAGGTTATCAGGTACTTACTGCATATCAAAAGGCTGTACACTCATGTGTGTTAGGCACTCTTTTTTGCTAAGGACCCCAATATTCCCTACACAAGGCTATACATGTTAGTTCTAAACACTTAGTGGTTAATTGTATATTCAATTTTTGTACAAAGCTTATACAAGCACGTTTTATGAGGTAAAACTTTGTTAAATAACTGCATGCGACACGCAAAGTATGTTTCCGCTATCTAGCGGTGACTATGAGTACTACTTGAACGACCAGCATGCTACCTAGCGCTCCATTTCAACACTCGCTCACTGAACGATCAGCATGCTATCTAGCGGTCGATAGCAATACTCCTCAACTACCAGCCTGCTATCTATCGGTCAATATGACAACTCACTCAACTACCGACATGCTACATGGCTCTTTTGGTCAGTTTTTTGTTGGCTTTTTTTGGTCAGTTTTTGTTGGCTTTTTTGTTGGCCTTTGTTGGCTTTTGTTGGCTTTTGTTGGCTTTTTTGTTGGCTTTTGTTGGCTTTTGTTGGCTTTTGTTGGCTTTTGTATTAGCTCTTTCATATTTGCTCTTGCTTGTGGGGGCTTATTATTTGGTCTTGGAAAGTATGTCAGTCCTTTTTTTATGGCTGCAAAATGCTTACAGCCATGTTTGTAAGCAGCAACAACAACAACAACAACACACAAAATTCAAAAAAAATCCAAAGTACTCTAAGGTTTATCAATGACTCTCAACTCTTACACTTACCTCTATCCCATGCATAGTCAAAAATTAGTGTATTTTTCAAATTTTTCAAAAATATTTGGAAAGTTGGCTATATCATTAATCTAAAAATCCTGAAAAGACATATGTTAACTCCAACACCTACCTCTATACCACTCTCAGTCCAAAAATAGTGTATTTTTCAAATTTTCCAAAACATATTTCCAAAATGGGTTATATTTCCAAAATTAAAAAGTTAACAAAAACGTTTGTTTGACATAAACGAATGGCCTTTGTCCCCTCTACCGTCGTACCAAGTCCCAGGTCTCTAGGACAACAAACATAAAAATTTGAAAATGGGCTTATATTTCCAAAATTAGGAATTTTACAAAAACGTTTGTCTGACGTAAATCAGTGGTCATTACCCCCTCTATCCCCACACTAAGTCTCATGTCTCTAGAACAACAAAAATAAATTTTTGAAAAATGGGCTTATATTTCCAAAATTAGGAATTTTACAAAAACGTTTGTCTGACGTAAATCAGTGGTCATTACCCCCTCTATCCCCATACCAAGTCTCAGGTCTCTAGGTCAACAAAAATAAAATTTTGAAAATGGGCTATATTTCCAAAATTAGGAATTCTACAAAAAAGTTTGTCTAACGTAAATCAATGGTCTTTACCCCCTCTATTCACATACCAAGTCTCAGGTCTCTAGGTCAACAAAAATAAAATTTTGAAAAAATGGTCACTATTTTGGAAACTAGGAATTCTACGAAAAAGTTTGTTTAACATAAATGAAAGGTCTCTATCCCCTCTACCTGTAAACCAAGTCCCAGGTCTGTAGGACAAAAATGAAAAAAGTTCAACTGGGAAAGTAGGCGATTTTTCATAAAACCAAACATTCTAAAAAGTGTTCTATGGGTATAAAAGAATGGTCTCTATGTCCTTTATTTTTCATAATAAAACTTTTTTATTTTTTGAGTTTTTTTGAAAAAGTTCAATTTTGAAATTTTTATATTTTGGAAACTAACAAGTTTACAAAACTGTTTGTTTGACATAAATAAATGGCCCTGGCCCCTCTACCAACAAAATAAATTTCAAGTCTCTAGGACTAAAACTGTACAGTAGTGGAGTAGTGGCGCTTCTAACGCACTCCAAAACCCTCCTTGCCCCACTACTAAGCCTCAGGCATGTAAAATGGGTGGGTTAGAAGCACCACTACTCCACTACTGTACAGTTTTAGTCCTAGAGACTTGAAATTTATTTTGTTGGTAGAGGGGCCAGGGCCATTTATTTATGTCAAACAAACAGTTTTGTAAACTTGTTAGTTTCCAAAATATAAAAATTTCAAAATTGAACTTTTTCAAAAAAACTCAAAAAATAAAAAAGTTTTATTATGAAAAATAAAGGACATAGAGACCATTCTTTTATACCCATAGAACACTTTTTAGAATGTTTGGTTTTATGAAAAATCGCCTACTTTCCCAGTTGAACTTTTTTCATTTTTGTCCTACAGACCTGGGACTTGGTTTACAGGTAGAGGGGATAGAGACCTTTCATTTATGTTAAACAAACTTTTTCGTAGAATTCCTAGTTTCCAAAATAGTGACCATTTTTTCAAAATTTTATTTTTGTTGACCTAGAGACCTGAGACTTGGTATGTGAATAGAGGGGGTAAAGACCATTGATTTACGTTAGACAAACTTTTTTGTAGAATTCCTAATTTTGGAAATATAGCCCATTTTCAAAATTTTATTTTTGTTGACCTAGAGACCTGAGACTTGGTATGGGGATAGAGGGGGTAATGACCACTGATTTACGTCAGACAAACGTTTTTGTAAAATTCCTAATTTTGGAAATATAAGCCCATTTTTCAAAAATTTATTTTTGTTGTTCTAGAGACATGAGACTTAGTGTGGGGATAGAGGGGGTAATGACCACTGATTTACGTCAGACAAACGTTTTTGTAAAATTCCTAATTTTGGAAATATAAGCCCATTTTCAAATTTTTATGTTTGTTGTCCTAGAGACCTGGGACTTGGTACGACGGTAGAGGGGACAAAGGCCATTCGTTTATGTCAAACAAACGTTTTTGTTAACTTTTTAATTTTGGAAATATAACCCATTTTGGAAATATGTTTTGGAAAATTTGAAAAATACACTATTTTTGGACTGAGAGTGGTATAGAGGTAGGTGTTGGAGTTAACATATGTCTTTTCAGGATTTTTAGATTAATGATATAGCCAACTTTCCAAATATTTTTGAAAAATTTGAAAAATACACTAATTTTTGACTATGCATGGGATAGAGGTAAGTGTAAGAGTTGAGAGTCATTGATAAACCTTAGAGTACTTTGGATTTTTTTTGAATTTTGTGTGTTGTTGTTGTTGTTGTTGCTGCTTACAAACATGGCTGTAAGCATTTTGCAGCCATAAAAAAAAGGACTGACATACTTTCCAAGACCAAATAATAAGCCCCCACAAGCAAGAGCAAATATGAAAGAGCTAATACAAAAGCCAACAAAAGCCAACAAAAGCCAACAAAAGCCAACAAAAAAGCCAACAAAAGCCAACAAAAGCCAACAAAGGCCAACAAAAAAGCCAACAAAAACTGACCAAAAAAAGCCAACAAAAAACTGACCAAAAGAGCCATGTAGCATGTCGGTAGTTGAGTGAGTTGTCATATTGACCGATAGATAGCAGGCTGGTAGTTGAGGAGTATTGCTATCGACCGCTAGATAGCATGCTGATCGTTCAGTGAGCGAGTGTTGAAATGGAGCGCTAGGTAGCATGCTGGTCGTTCAAGTAGTACTCATAGTCACCGCTAGATAGCGGAAACATACTTTGCGTGTCGCATGCAGTTATTTAACAAAGTTTTACCTCATAAAACGTGCTTGTATAAGCTTTGTACAAAAATTGAATATACAATTAACCACTAAGTGTTTAGAACTAACATGTATAGCCTTGTGTAGGGAATATTGGGGTCCTTAGCAAAAAAGAGTGCCTAACACACATGAGTGTACAGCCTTTTGATATGCAGTAAGTACCTGATAACCTTGAGTAGGCCATAAGAATATTTTCAGTTGACTACTACCTGTCACAGTGTTAACATTGTGAAAGACCGTTGAAGTAACCAGTCTTTAGCCTTGTCATAAGCGGTGAACAGCTGTTACCCTTAACCAGGGGTATATTAGAGGACCCTTATCAAGAATATCATCAGTTGACTACTACCATTATTCACAGTGACCACATCGTGAAAGACTGTCAAAACAACTATTGTACAGCCTTGTACTACTCAGTAAGTAGCTGTTGGTCTTGACTATTGTATATTAGAGAACCCTTAGCAAGTATATAATCAGTTGACTACTACTTGTTACAGTGTTCACATCGTGAAAGACCGTCTCACTGTCCAGTATACAGCCTTGTCATACGCTGTAAAGAGCTGTTGGTCTAGACTAGGGGTATATTAGTGGACCCTTCACAAGAATAGCACCAGTTGACTACTACCTCTCACGGTGTTCACATCGTGAAAGACCGTCTCACTGACCAACCTCTAGCCCTGTGATACGCAGTAAGCAGCTGTTTGCAGAAATCAACAATCATAATGGAAGAAGCCATTCCTAGCTATATGTGTAAAGAGTGTGGAAAGACTTTTCTTCGAGACTATCATAGGAAGCGACATGAAGTATCGTGTGGTGAATTTCATGAGTGCAAGACCTGTGGTAGTACATTCAACAATGCCTACAATGGACGTCGTCATGAAGAATGTTGTAATGTTGTGTCGGCAGCTAAAAGACAAAAGGCAGAGCCTACAAAACATTACCTACTGTCATTGGTCCCTGACAAAAATGGACTTATTGAATATGAGACATCTTTTGAAGGTCGACTTAAATCCTATTTCATTCGTTGCGATACGTGCAAGGATTTAAATTCATACCTTAAAGAGTCCAAACAGCAAATAATACAAGCTATGCAGAAAGAACTAGCAATGCACAAGTCGATAAAAGTTAATCTTGTGGCTGAATGTAGATTCATTCATACATCTACCAATGACATTACAGATCGTGCTTTTAAAACACGAAATCAGGCCCTATTTTTGGAAACGGACTTAAGTAGTTTCTTGGAAACACAATTTACAAAGTTAACTACGGAAATGGAGGAATCTGAGCTAAAAGGCAGTAATTGGGCTTTGTTAGCAGTGGAAGGAGTACGATTGAAAATAAATAAGTACAATCCCTTGCGTGGAAGCACATATATTCCATTACCAGCAGCTATACAAGCAAGAAAAGCCTGCATTAATCCTGAAAACTTGAAAAATGAAAAGTGTTTTATGTATGCCATTTTAGCAAAACTGGTTAAAAAGAATGCTCATCGCATTAGTAAATACAAGGACCTGGAAAACAAGTATGATTTTTCTGTAATATCGTTTCCTACATCGCTAGCTGACATTCCCAAATTTGAAAAAGCCAACGATATATCCATTAATGTATTTGGATTGGAACAAGACAAGAAATTGTTCCCTCTGAAGGTTGTGGATCAAGAGCTGCAAGACCATCGCGACCTCCTTTTGCTAAGTTCATCATCCGGCCAGAACCACTACGTCTTTATCAAAGATTTTGATAAACTAGTAAGACATCAGATTACCCGCCGTGAACATAAGATATATACGTGTAAACGGTGTTTTACTCACTTTGATAATCAATATGGACAACAAGGAATGGAAAAATTGAAAGAACATAGAGCTTTGTGTGTCCAGCATGACATTGCTAGGGTTGAAATGCCTATTAAAAACCCCATTGTCAAATTTTTAAACGTGGAAAAAATGCTAAGAATACCTTACGTTATCTATGCAGATTTCGAAAGTATAATGTTACCCTATCAAACATGTTTGCCCAATCCTGAAGCAAGTTATACAGTGCCATACCAGAGTCATGTTCCTATGAGCTTTGGTATATACGTTAAACCCTCACCTGCTGTGGAACACATAAAGACAAATCTTTCAAGCCAACCTGTTATTTATCGTGGGCCTGACGCTGCAGAAAAGTTTATGGACTGTTTGATCTCAATAGCTAATGAAATTGATCGCCTTTACAGCTTAAATGTTCCAAAGGCCTTAACTCAGGCTCAAGAAGCAGAGTTCCAATGTTCTGAAACCTGTTATTTGTGTCGAAAACCATTCACCAAAGAGGACTGGAAAGTTCGAGACCACTGCCATATTACAGGGGAATACCGTGGAAGTGCTCACAATAACTGTAATTTGAGGTGTAAAACACGAAACCCCGTTCCTGTGTTTCTACATAATATGAGTGGCTACGACGCAAATTTCATTGTAAAGCAATTGGGATGTACTACTGAGAGAGTGGATGTTATCGCTAACTCCAAAGAAAAGTACATTTCCTTTACCAAATATGTAGGAAATGTTAAGCTTAGATTTGTGGATACGTTTCGGTTAATGCCGAGTAGTTTGGAAAACTTAGTTTCCAACTTAACATCATACCCTGAAACAGACAAGTACTTTGGAAAAGAAAATGCAATGCTCATGACTCGTAAAGGGGTATTTTGTTATGACTACATTGACTCATGGGAAAAGTTAAGTGAAACGTGTTTACCTCCAAAAGAGGCATTCTTTAACAAATTAAGTCAAGAAGATGTTAGTCAAGAAGACTATGAACATGCCAAAAGTGTCTGGAATCAGTTCAACATTAAAACTCTAGGGGAATATAGTGACCTCTACCTAACTTCAGATGTACTCCTTCTTGCAGACAGCTTTGAAACCTTTAGAAACAAAACACTAGAAACACACCGAGTGGATGCTGCACACTTTTTTACTTCGCCTGGTTTAAGTTTCGAGGCAATGCTCCTTTACACAGGCATTGAACTGGAATTGCTACAGGATTACGATCAGATTCTTTTAATCGAGTCTGGAATACGTGGAGGCATATGCCAAGTGTCTCATCGGTATGCTGAAGCTAACAATAAATACATGGAAACCTATGATTCTGAGAAACCATCGCAGTTTATTACCTATGATGATGCCAACAACCAATACGGGTGGGCTATGTGTCACTCCCTTCCTTATGGTGGATTTCAGTGGGTTTCTCCAGATACTGTTGATCTAGAAAAACTAAAGAAAGACGATCCTGTGGGATACATTCTAGACGTTGATGTTGATTACCCATCTGACCTTCATGATCTACACAACGATTTACCTTTCCTACCAGAGTGTACACAACCTAAGGATTCGTCTCTGAAAAAACTAATTCCTCATCTTGGAAATCGAAGGCGATATGTTGTTCACTACATGGCATTAAAACAGGCTTTAGATCATGGAATAAAATTGATAAAAATTCATCGTGTGTTAAAGTTTAAACAAAGACCTTGGTTAAAGGCATACGTTGATTTTAATAACAACCTTCGAAAACAAGCCAAAAATGATTTTGAGAAAAATCTGTACAAATTATTCAACAATGCCATTTTTGGGAAAACAATGGAAAATATCCGTAAAAGAATAGACATACGTCTTGTGACTGACAGCAAAAAGGCAGAAAAGCTAATAGCAAAGCCGACATTTATCGACAGAACAATTTATGGCCCTAACCTAGCTGCTTTCCACATGTCTAAACGTAACATTGTATTCAATAAGCCTATATATATTGGAATGTGTATACTGGATATTTCAAAAACTCTCATGTATTCCCACCACTATGATGTCCTGCTACCCTATTATGGCATGAACAATATTAAACTCATGTATATGGATACTGACTCGTTCATATATTTGGTTAACACCCCAGATGTATATCAAGACAAGTTGGATTTCCTACAACACCTGGACACATCAGATTATCCTACTAATCACATATGTTACTCTACATCAAACAAGAAAACGTTGGGGAAATTTAAAGACGAGGCTTGTGGACAAATTATAAAAGCATTTGTTGGACTTAGAGCTAAAATGTATGCATTAGACATAAATGGTAAAGAAATCAAAAAGATTAAAGGTATTAACAGAGGTGTTGTCAAAAATTGTATAAGCTTTCAAGATTATAAGGATTGTGTCATGAAAAACAATGTAAAAAGAATACCAATGAACATTATCGCTTCTAAACAACATGACATATCATCTATAAGACTAAACAAAATTGCTTTGTGTCCTGGTGATGATAAAAGAGTGATTAATGCTGATGGTATAGGTACACATGCCTATGGTCATTACTCAATCATTAACCATGCTTAAAGAGTTAAGTTATGAATATCAAAATCTTCTGCCTGCAACTAGCAAATACATAAAACAAAACAATTTAGGAAATAAAACAATAGCACTACAAAAATAAAAATAAAACAAAATAAGAAATGGCATTCATAATCAAAAATAAATAAAATAGAAAACAAAATAAAAACAAGTGTACAATTTATAACAATAAGGAATATATATAAAAATGTATTATGTGTAAATAGTGTACATGTATTTAAATAAAAAAATATTGTACCGTATGGAAACTGCTTGTACATTTTTTATTACTACTCACCTCTCTCCACTCCTAATGCAAAATGAACATGTAAAACACAAATTGGAAAATCCATGTTTCCATATTGACAAAATAAAAAAAAACCATTAAACTGAAATTTTAAAAACTGTAAATGGGAATTTGGTAAATTGACAAATGTGTAAACAACAAATTGGAAAATCCATGTTTCTATATCATGAAATTGAAAAACTTTAAACTGACATTTTAAGAACTGTAAATGGGAAATTGTGAAATTGATAAATGTGTAAACAACATAATGCAAAATCCATGTTTCCATGTTATGAAATTGAAAAACTTAAAACTAACATTTAAAAAAATGAAAATGGGGAATTGGAAAATTGTCATATGTGTAAACAACAAATGAAAAAAAAAACGGTTGGGGTAGTTATCATATTGTACAGTAACCTATAAAACTAGCATAAGGATAGTTGCTTGTACCCTTATATACTTTGTGTATGTGCATTAGCCTTTGAATTAGCTTAAGTTAGGTTTGGCAAAGTTAGGTTTGGTGAGGTTAGGTATGTGACCTAGTAGTTTACTCTTTTCGGAAAATGTAAAAAGTAAAATCTAAAATCAAAAAATCTTAAATTTAAAATGTAAAATCTAAAAAAAACTAACATCTAAAATACAAAAAATCAAAAATGTAAAATGTAAAATCTAAAAAATGTAAAATGAAAAAAATCAAAAATCTAAAATGTTAAAACATAAAATCTAAAATCTTTAAATGAGGTTTCTGTGGGTTAGGTTAGGTTAGGTTATAACTAAGTTTATTATTTGTGCTCTCTCATTTGCTCTTACATTTTTGCTCTCACTTTGAAGTTTGGTTATGTTAGGTTAGGTTAGGTTAGGTTAGGTGTGGTTAGGTTATAACTAAGTTTATTATTTGTGCTCTTACATTTGCTCTCACTTTTTTCTCATACTTTTTGCTAAATTTTTTTCGCTTGCAATTTTAAATTAGGTAGGTTACGTTAGGTTAGGTTAGGACAGGTTAGGTGAGGTTAGGTTAGGTGAAGTCAGGTTAGGTTATAACTTAGTTTATTATGTGTGCTTTCACATTTGCTTTTATATTTGCTTTGACTTTGAAGTTAGGTTAGGATAGGTTAGGTTAGGTTAGGTTAGGTTAGGTTAGGTGAAGTTGGGTTAGGCAGAATTGTTGAGGTATGAATCAAAAGCCAGCTCTTGTCAGTTTTGCCTCACAAGGCTGAGTGTACCCCGTTCCACTCATGAGACCAGAAATTAAATTTCTTGGCAGAGCCGGGATTCGAACCTCAGGAATGACCTCCAAGAATGCTAGCCACTACACCAAAAAGTGGACAATATAAGGCTGGTCTTGATTATACATGATCAATTAACAATTACCTAATAATAATAATAATAATAATAATAAATATTCCATTTGGCAACTACACGGCCGACCTCTCCCTGTGACGTAATCCACGGTCTCAGGCCGTGGCGGCCATTTTGCCCAATAGCCCCTGTGCCAGCTCTGAATGAAACCTCCATAAGAATAACATAGAGTGATTGCGCGCGGCGGCCATCTTGCCCATTAGCCCCTGTGCCAGAACCGGCTTATTTATCCTACTAACACTATTTGACACTCAATTGTATAAGAGATAACTGCCTCTCTTCCCACCACATTACGTGGCGACTCTCACATTTCTTTCCACACCGCGACTACACGCATTCGGGGGCCGGTTGGTGGTATTTCCTATTCATGCACACTTTGTAGGGGAAGTCATGAGTCGCGAATCTGCTCACGACGTGCCGTAGGTCACGTAGGTTTAGCATCCAGTTTCTGTCTAATATCATATCCATGCTATAGAGGCCGCTCCAAATATCGTTCTGTTTCGTCTTTAAGTCTTGTATTAATCTTGCATGCCTGGAAGTTAATGGCAGGAGTACTTTGAGTCTCGAGTCTTCTCTTGCCAGTATAGGTTTCTCTTTAGAAAGTTACTCTTCATCTTTCCTAGGCTAGGTTCTTGAATTGTAGATGGGGACATATTATTATATTCTCTTGCACGTACGTCGCCACCAATTCAATCTTAGTCTGAAATAATCTGAGTTATTGGGGTGCCGTATAAATGTGTTCAACTAAAATTATTAGAGTCATGGAAGGTGTGTGCTTTCTTTAACTGTAAGTTAATCTCTGTATCACATTATCAAACGAGTTCACACAAATACTTCAATAAACATACAAATTAAAGCTGCTTGCAAACGATACTTTAAACAAGTATTTCCGTAAAGAACTAAATAGCATATTTTTAAATATTCCACTGGTCTTTTCCATTAACACTCCCCTGCATATTACAATGATTTTCCGAGTAACATATATATACAAATTTAAATTTCACATCGTCGCGATGTTAGTTTTGTGTTCATCAGCTTATTGAAGAGCACATATGTTAACTTATGTTAATGGCCTCTATCAACATACAAAATTTAATTTCAGTTTGATTGATGTAATAGATTCGGAGATATTGAGAATCATCAAAATATTTCGGAAGATTGTCATGTTGGATTGTTCTCTATGTAAGACATGGTTTATTATTCAAACGGTCACTTCAATCGCATGATTAGGAAACAAAATAAAATAATAATTTTAAAATTCTTCACAGCCACCATCTTTTTGTTATGAGAAACATCGAATTCAGTCAGATGCCAGTATGCTTGTATAATCATCCTACCAAGTTTCACTGCGCTCGGTTTATTAAATCTCGAGAAAATGGCATTTAAATATTTTAATTTCGTTTGTCCGCCATGTCAGTTTTGTACTTACCATGCTTTTGATCATCATATATCTGAACTTAACTGAGTATTTTCTATCACCGTACAAAACTTCAGGATGATATCATTAATAGTTTCGGAGATATAGAATGCCGGTGAATATTTCACACAGCCGCCATGTTGGATTAGTGAGACGTATTAAAATTTGAAGGGCCCGGTCGTGGTTGGACAAAAGAGTTCTATGTCTTTACCGAGGTCCATTAAAATCGCTCGAGCCGTTTAGATTTTATAAGAGACACACACGGAAAAAGTTGATCTCATAAGCATATTTTGTCATAAATGAAAATAGGCTACAAAGGGGAAACGGTTTTCTTGTTGCCAGCAAAATATAGTAACTCCACCACACTTTATGTAACAACTAGTTACTAATCACAACAATCTTTCTGGGGTCGATTCCCGGACAAGGTATGTCAATTTTTCGAACTCAATACCAGCGTGCAATAGTTCCGCATACGTGGAATTTTTAAAGCTACCTTAAATCTTAAGTTCCTATGATAGCACACTAATAATTCATCCGTGTCGTGGTATGTTCCTTGCATATAAATCTTATTTCAAGCGAGTTTAGCATCGCTTTATTCGGTAACCCTAGCAACCATTAAACATGGACGCAGGGGATTGTGTTGAGATTACCGCAACTCGCATCGCTAAGCTGCCACCGTTTTGAAAGGACAATCCTTCACTATGGTTTGTGCAAATGGAGGCTGCTGGCCGGGTTTTCAGCTAATGGAACTGTGTTTCAGTGTGACTATAGAACAAGCATTTCATTCTTGCCTCTCTATCACTTTCTGTCCCTCTCTATTCATCTCTCCATTTTCCATATCTCTCTCCTTCCTCTATCTGTAACTTCACGTTGTACCGTGGTACATAAATATCAGAAAACAAAAGTCAAATTTCGGTTAAATAATACTAATAAAGATTCATTTACCGGTAGCAACAATTCAAATAATAAAATGCAGCAATTCTTCTAGGTTTTGGTCGTGCCTTATCTTCTTTCATTTAACACCTTCTGGATGAATAGATCTTGTTACAGTGAATAATATTTTCAGCCTCAGTGACCAGTAAAAGAGCGACATTAGATTTATGAGCTCTTTCACACACAATCTTACCTCAAAAGTAGAATTAAGACAGTATTTCTACTATTCGTGGTGAAAATTCATTATATTTGGATTGCAGCCAATGGCCATAGCGGGGCATTTTAATTGAACGCCCGTAGACTCCCCAACAAGTTTAATTTCAAGTAGTTCCAACTTTGGCTACCACAAATGGCACTGTCACTGGCACCAGGCGGCGAACTTTGGAACTTGATAGAGCGTTTCTAACCAAATAACCTACAAATCTAGCTACACACTAACAATTGTATTGGTAGGTTCTTTTACATGCCATAAATCTATGACATGGGCCCGCCGGCTCTAATTCCCCTCCGAAGGAAGGCATACTGTAGGATTTTAACGCTCTTAAATTCCAACGATGTCAGCCGGGTTTGAACCCATGATCTTAGGCATAGCAGTTCAGCATGCTACCGACTACGCCACCGAAGCCAAATGTGGTGAAAATTAACAAACTAAAATAACATGCGCCTCATGGTGTAGATAGTTGTTAGTTTTGCTGATTGTCACTGCGGAGAGTCGTGTTCGATTCCCAGTTCTGCCAAGAAATTTAATTCTGGTTGAGGTACTGCTTAGAGATGGATATCTTTTAGCAAATTGTTTACTGTAATTTACATCAGCCATACTATTTATTACACTTTTTACGTGATTACGCTATTCTGTGAATGGTAGTAAACACCTGGCAATTTTGGAGCAGATGACTTTGCTGTTCCACCCTTTAAAGCAACAATAACTAACTAACTAACTAACAATTGACAGTGCCTCACGTAAGCGCAAAGCGAATCTTCCTGGTTCAATTTAATTTGTTTTTGTACTGTATTACATGTGTATTGTTCAAGGCTCAGTCAGATAATAATTAGTTACGATAGTAGGATATAAATAATTATACAATTCAGGCTAATCAAATAAAGACACGTCCATTTCTCGTTTAATTAAAGCAAGGTTAATTACCAAATATATTCTCACAACCGGTGTCGTAGGAGTCAAATGTTTTCTCTCCAGTTATAAATGACCAAGGTTTGATTCTTAGATGTTGTAGGCGTTAAGTATTGATGGAAAAGAGGTTGATCGAACCTCATAATAATATTGCCATTGTCTCGAACCTCCACATCTCACATTGCTCGTTTAGCCAGAAAGTGATAACACACTTGGATACTTGACGTTCAATACATATTTATTCATCTGAATCTTAAATTCGGTTTTGTATAACATTGTACCATTGTATTTTTCCAGTGCTATCATTGTGTAGACTTATATGGCCCATTGAAAAACATATCGAACTTTGAATAGTCAAGTGGATCCTCCACTGTTGTTAAGAGCATTGTTACTCATGTTTTCTCTGCAAAGTGTTAATAAATATTTATATCTTGTGTTTCAGGTGAGTAGCAGCACCTCTGAAAGTGAACGGTTTACCCAATAACCGGTGAGTGATTGCTTAATGTTTCGTTCTGTCAATAATACTTATTGTTATAACTTGTTATAAGCAATTCAGTTTGTAGCGCTGCTATCTGCTAATTCACTGTTCTGAGTAGTCATTGTTAGTTTTGTATTATAGTTAGTCACTAGATGGCATCCAGGTCTCGATATTCTCGAGATTTATCAAGAGACACGACATTATATGAGGGTCTATAACTCTATAGGATCTATATTTCAGTTATAACAAATACATAATATTTAAAATGCCTCATACACATACACGAATTCGTATTCATTTGATATTTGTCATTTTACTAATCAAGTTATTAATACACGCCATCTTGATATACATAATAATAATAATAATAATGATAATAATAAGGAAGATGTTAGGGCCTGTAAAGGAAGGGACTGAATACAGATGGCGACCTAATCAAGGGCTCTAAACGTACTGTGAAAGAATCACGGATGTTGCTAGGAAACGACGTCTAGCATTTTATGAACACGTCTACAGGATGCATCCTACCAGGTTGACCAACCAGCTCCTCGGTTACTGGCAAAAGTGGAAGACCAAGTCACCATGGTTGTGGGAAGTGAGCAAAGATCTGCAAGAACTTGGAGGGACGGAAAGAGACTTAAAAGATGGGACATCTCTCAGGAAGATGCTTCAGCAATTGAGGTTCCAGGACAAACCGCCATAAAGAAAACAGGTGCCCTCTGGACACAGGAGAGGAGGGAACAACACAGCCAGAGGATGCGTAACTACTGGGCAAACATCAAAGCCCACTCCAAATGTAACAGTTTAATGTCGCGGTCTTTAGATGGTCTATACGAAACAAGAAGAAGAATAATGTTATGGGTTTATGTACCTTTTAACTACTGCGGCTTTTAAATACGCCGGAGTGCTGGAATTTTGCACTGAAGGAGATCTTTAACGTAACAGTAAATTTACTGATGTGGTTCCCTCACATTTAAGCAATCTCATATGCCAACTGACTGCATCGGGATTCGATCCTGTTATTTTGGGATCATCAGGCGAGAATGTTACCTCTGAGGTACGCAGGAAGTCGTTCTTCTTAATATACAACCCACTTAAATAAACATTAATTACGCTTTCACATTGGAACAATTGGTTCTGTTCTTTTATTTTATTTTATTGCTTCCCAATTTATGGGTCGCCATTATTACTAAGTACACCATTCTACTTGTTGTGTCCGAATATATTTACAGAATAAACAATCCATTTATGAAGAAACTTACATTAAGACACTAGTATAAAATTACGTAAACAATCCCTTAAAATCTGAAGAGAGTCTTTCAAAGCCAGTATAATGACCTCATAGTTCCGCCCCTTTAAACCTCAATAACTAAATAAAGTCAGTATGGCTACCTCATGTTTTAACTGTTCCTTTTAGCCGGAAAGACACAACAGTCTGTAATAGTAACAGTATCACGGATAGCAAAATAACTCAGGTAAGACGGAACGTATATCAAATCATGATTTTCCCTCCTTATGTGGATTCGGACTACGTATTCAAACTCAGAATCCAGAGGTCCTGGGTTCGATTCACCGCTCTGCCAGGAATTTAAGTTCTCGTCTGAGGGTTGGGACGGGGTACACGGAACCTCGTGAGGAAAACCTGAAAATAAATGGTTTTGATTCCCACCATGGCTGTCGTAGAAGTGGTTTTCCTTGGTTACACACTTTTACTACAAGTAAATACTATGATGGTTCCTAACTTAAAGCTACGACTGCCTCCTTTCAAATCCTAGCTTCAATTACAAATACACGAATGCCTACAATCAACTCAATAATACAGGTTATCATACACACTTCACACATACAAGTACACGAGACTAAATGACATTGATCTATTAAAGCGCCTAAATGGAAAAACAACAAATTGTGGCTTTAGGTTAGTCATGACGAAATTGTTGTTACTGATGTAATACAACGGAGCGTTTAGTAAATCATGGTCTTCCGGCCTCCTGTGGTTTCCGGGGTGCGTATTTAGACTCTGGATCCAAAGGTAATGAGTTCGTTTCCTGGCTCTAACTTTTGAGAATTGAAATTGTAGGTAATATGCAATATTTAATAGAATAACTCTTAATAATCTTGTTTGAATTAATTTGTAATTTCGTTGCAAAAAGAAGATCCTCTCCTGTTCGCCGCTATGTTGCGAGGAAATGTACTACCGGCTGTGTGTCCCTTCAGTTTGCAATGAACTATGAAGCACTTGTTTACATAATTTTGAAGAAACAAGTGTATCAGATAAAACGGTACCTTGGATAATCTGGCCACGGATAAGCAGGTTTATACTGTACTCGCATAATTCGCCCACTGCCAGATCTTAGACGCTATGCGCGTCAGTGTGGATTCTAGTTGTTGTATTCAGGGACACGATCTCGTTAGACCTGTAGGATTGTCCATCCAATTGAGTAGTTTGAATCTACCGTACATTTTGTAAGCATTTTCAATTTCAATTGCATTTTGTAAGTATTTTGAATTTCAATTGCACTTTGTGATTTTTTGGAATCTGAAATGCGCGTTTTTCAATCTCGATTGCATTGTGTATTCTCAATTTCAATTGCATTTTGTAAGTATTTTGAACCTCAATTGAATTTTGTACGTATTTTCAATCTCATTTGCATTTTGTAAGTATTTTGAATTTCACTTGCAATTTTTAAGTAAAGTATTTGGACTCTACATTGCATTTTGTACGTATTTTTAACCTAACATAAATTTTGTGCGTATTGTTCAATCTATTCCTTTTGTGAGTATTTTCGTTCTAAATTCCCTTTTGTAATTATTACCGCTTTCCATTTTGTGAGTAGTTTCAATCTGAGTTCCTTTTTTTAAGTATTTTCCTTCTCACTTAATTTTCGTTCTGGTTTTTACTTCATTGTCATTTTTGCTATCATCCAGCCCAATAGGGGCCGATACCCTAGATGTTAGGCCCCTTAAAACAACAATTATCATCATCATCCTCAGCCCTGTTTAGAATCTGCGTAATAACATTTGAATGGGAAAGAAATGACAATGGTTTTATGTTGGGGTTCATCCCGGAAGTTAGCTACGAATGTTCAAGAAGGTAAACTTTGCTAACTCCGCAGTACGCCTAATTCCGCAGTACTTGAAATATACTTCTTCTGCAGAGATACCCCAGTGCAAGAGATGAGTTCTTCTCACCAGTTGTGTTGAGTCAACTGTTTAATTTACCTTGGCTGTGAGTTCCAAAAGGACAAATGCTATTACCTGGAGGTGAAATCGTGAAAACCTATGTTTCATTTTGCTTGTAAATCATTTATAAATAGAGCCCCGGATTTTTGGTTTTAACGATACCCGCGAAATATTTCAGCAAACATATATATGTTATTACAATGATATATTTACCCCAAATATGCCAATTTCTTCGATATTGAAGCCACGAAATATCAGAAAATGAAGTTATTTTGCGAAATCTGTTATTTTAACCCTAAAATGCTCTAAATTCTAACAAAATGCAGGTAAGAAGAATAAATTAAACATATTTATTTTAAAATTAGTTTCACTATCTGTCCTTTGACAGAAAATAAAAATCTTGAATATAAATGTTTCATAAGATTCGAGATAGCGAAGTCCTTTCTCGAGCTTGATTGGTTGAAGTCCATAATAATGGAAACAATGGCTTGCTTCTATTTAGGGGACGACATAAGTTCCACGAGTTGAGTGAAAAAGGACTATGGTAGTCATGGAGACTATGTGTTGAGGTAAATGTTAGGTTAGGTCCTAAACACAGAAAATGTAATTCATTTGAATCTTAAAAAAAAACTGGAATTAATTGGTTCTTATTCCTCCAAATATTTTTATAGTGTTAATAATTTAAACAAATCCGCACACCGTACACATAGTTACAATCACATCTCACTTTTTTTCATTTCACCGCTTTGATCATTTTATTTCACCACTTTGAAGCCTTTTATAATATCATAAATCAGGGTCTCTATTTATAAATAATTCTTCATGTATATTCGATGCATTTATGCGGTAGTGATTGTAATGAAGCTTATTATTAGATATCATATTGTGGATTTGGACAAGATATCGCAGGATTAGGCCTAGTACTATTTCTTGTGTTTGATGATTTAGACAACCCTTGTCAGAAGAAATTTCAAGAACTGAATTTATGTCACAAATATGTCGAAATTTAATTTAGTTTATATGTTAATTTTTCGAAACCCTTTTACCTTAATTTATCATGTTTCCCATCGATCCCTTAATATTACGGATTTAGCAGAGTCTCCCAAAATCCACTTCTAGGACAGCTGAGATATAACTCGAGCCCTATTCTTCTCTATGGCCCTTATGAATCTGAGCATGCCTCGCTCCAATTCTCTTATCCGACCTCGAATAGCTCATGAATAATCCAAGAATTGAACCCATGCCGTCTGTACGGAGAGCTAGTATTGCACCTCGTAGTTCCGCCCATTAAAACAACAATAACTAACTAACTAACAATCTAACTACGGATAGATACTCTTCCTCTAACTCATAGTTTGCAATAAAAATTAAATAATTTTCCGCCATTTATAATTATTATTATAGGTCCCACGTGAAAGGTGTTCAGTTTGAATGTTATTTGAAGATCTCCTACAAATTCTATTACCATAATCTGCCAGTGCGCTCAGGTTGATGGCACAGATGGGGCAGACCTCATTAGGCCAGAGCTCCGCAGCCATTGCACACAATTGCCCTCTAATGCCCTGCTCAAAGCGGATAAAAGTCTCCCTTTAATCAACAAAAGTGCAACACACTTTTTGTTGCTGTCCTAAGAACACAAAGCTAATCAAGTCGAGCTTGCGTGGTGCAAAAAGCCTCCTTCTTTCCCTGGCAATGTGCCTGCTTGCCTGCTTGCACTATACAGCAGCGCCTGCTTGTCTCGAGGTAGGCCACCCACACATTTATTAGACACGATCAAGCGAAGTGCCGTAAGGGGAAAGCGTTGTTTCCTTTATAAGCATCGGGTTCATCAGCACTGTCAACTCGGTGTCTGTGTTAATGAGGTGTGGATGATTTTAATTGGAATTAGGATTTGAACGGAGGTGGTTTAGGCCTGTTTATCATTCTTGTATTCCTCTGGAGTGCACATAATAATGATAAGAATAATAACAGAAAAAGAACTACAAAACTACAAAGAGCATAAAAAATTACTTGGAGCAGATACAATAAAAGAACTTCATCAGCAAAGGCAAAATTAAGACATTATAACACAGTCGTTAAAACAGAAGCTTAATACGCATCTGAAACTATTATAATTGGTGGCAAATCTCGAATAAAAATGATCGAAAAACAAGAAAGAAATATCGTCAGGAAAATCTTAGGACCAAAGTGTGGAAATGGAATTTGAATGAAAAATAAATCACATGAAATGTATCAAGTTACAGAAATAATCACAGATACCATAAGGAAATGGGGGCTGCGTGGCGCAGTCGGTAGAGGCGCTGAGCTTCTAACTGAAAGGGAGTGGGTTCGATCCCCACCCAGGTAGTGGATTTTAGAAACAAAACTACCACTTTCGGAAACGCAAATGGCCCTGGGGTTCACTCAGCCTACACCAGAAATGAGTACCAGGGTAATTCCTGGGAGCAAAGGCGGCCGGGCGTGGAGCTTACAACTCCATCCCATCTAGTGCCGATGTCACAAAAAGTGGAAGCCTCTACCTTCCACTACTCCCAGGGCCTCCATGGCCTGTACGGAGTTGGAGGGTCCATAAGGAAATGGTAGTTACAGTTTTACGGACTACTTTATAGAATAGATAATAACGGGCTCGCAAAGAAAATTTTCAACCTGTCCTTACCAATAAAAAATCAAAATTGGCTAAACGAAATCAGTGAAAACATAAATGAAATTGGCTGTCATGAAGAAACCATTCAAGACAGAACAAAATTCAGAGTTTCAATTCGCAAACACAACATCACGACGGACAGAATAGCGTAAAATGGAACACAGCGAGCGGATGAAGAGATATTGGGAAGAGAAAAAGAAAAAGTGCTAATAAGTTCAAACGCGCTCCTTAGTTGGGTACAAAGAATCAAAGAATAATAATAATAATAATAATAGTAATAATAACAGTTATCCTTCTTCAAATACCTTGGAGAAATCACACTACCATTGGGACTGGGCAGCAGGGCCAGCGTAGAAATAGCCTTGTGAGGCAAAACTGCGAAGAGGCGGGTTCAATTCCTACCTCAGCCATCCTGGAAGGGTTTATTATTATTATTATTATTATTATGGTTTTATCTCTTCTACTCCAGGTGAATGCCGGGATACTACATAATGTAAGTACACTGCTGCTTCCTACCCAAATCCTAACTCAATTTTCAAATACACACACTCGTACAGACATCACATTGACACAGGTTATCAGACAAATTTTACACACACCCAAGTACACGGCGCTACATGACCAAGATATTGCAAAACCCCTAAGGAATCAACAACAACATGTTATCATTTATGGACTTTGTATATCGTGGCCATTTCATCCCCGTGTACTTGTTTGTAGTTTTTATCTGACAATGGCTAGGATTGGGAAGGCGGCGTCTGTGGTCTTAAGTTAGGAGTCATTCCAGCATTCGCCTACAGTAGAAATGGAAAACGAAACGACAGAAATCCACTTCCAGAATGACTGAGGTGGGAATCAAACCTCGTCTTCTCCCTTTCATCTCACGAGTCAGTGTGTGCTCTGTTATAACCTCAGACCAGAAATAAATGTCTTGGTAAAGCCGTGAATCGAACTCGAACGTCAGGGGTAATAACAAAGAATGCTAACCACTACACCAATGAGGTGCTTAACAGATCACTCTTGGAAGTAAAACCAACCAGTAAAGTGAACGTGATATTCAAAAGCTTTAAAATGTCTGAGAGTAAAGTGGAAATGAGTTTGATTATCTGAAAAATTGTCGATTGTACGCTGGAGGGTGGCTGGGATATGAGATGCTGAACATCTATCTTGGTCCTGTCAGCCCACGTGTGGGTGGCTCATCATTGATCGTGTGCCGCGTGCCCCGCTGCCTGCTACCGATATCCAATCAAAATACTCCACCTTCAGCACAAAGCCAATCACTTGCTTTTTCAGTCATCCTCACTGCCCATTTAATTTCATATGGCCTTCCCTTTCTATGGCTATTATTCATTCTGAAAGCTTCCTCACCACCTGCCATGTATAGGGTGGGTCGACAGATCCGTGTAATACCATAAACAAAATATTTTGTTGCATTTAATTCATTCTTAGGGACAACTTAGTCATCAGCCCCGTGTTGTTGGGTGTGTGCTTTTGTTTATGATTTCTGTTTTTTTAATTGTTCTTTTTAATATTTTTTGTTTTTGTTTTGTTTTTAGTTAGAGTATCTGTTTTTTATTTTCGTTTTTGTTTTCTATGTTCTGTTTCTTGTTTCTTGTTTTTGTATTTTGTTTTTGTATTTTTTATTTTTTATTTTATTTTTTTTATTTTTGTTTTTTTGATTTTTGTGTTTTTGTCTTTCGTGTTTTGTTATGTTTTGTTTTGCTTTGACTGATACTGTATGATGACTGTAGTAGTGTGTGTAACAGTAACTTATTAGGGACAGGGATGATGTATATGCCCTGGAACTTGAAACAAGGTATTATCCCGGCATTTGCCTGGAGGGAGTGTGGAAAAGCCCGAAGAAAAATCACTGTCAGGTTAGCGCCAGGATTCAAACCTACAACCTTTGGACTTGCTGCAGCAGCCCTCGCGACCATGGTGCACGATTTAGCGAGCACGGCTACGCTCCTGGACTGTATGTATTCTAACTCCAAGTTTGGTATAGGCCTAAGACATTGTTGTTGTTGTTGTTCTTATTGAAGTTGTTGTTGTTTTTATTTATAGCCTGCACATCGTGGTCATTTCATAACCATATACTTCAGTGTATGTAGATTTGTCGGATAACCTGTGTTATTTTAGTGTGTGTATTTGTAATTAAAATGAGGATTGGTCAGCAAGCAGCCGTGGCCTTATTTTAGTATCTATTCCGGCATTATCCTGGAGTAGAAGTGGGAAACTACGTAAAATCACTTTCAAAGTGACTGCGGTGGGAATCGAACTCACCACTTCTTAGTTTTGCCTCACGAGGCTGAGTGTACCCCGTTCCAGCACTCAGGCCAGAACTAAATTTCTTGGGTGTGCCGGAAATTGAACATGCCGTGACAACCAAGGAAGCTATACACTACGCCACGGGGTAGAATATTGTTATTTTAGTTTCAGTAAGGTGATTGATCGCCATCCCAGTGCTTGGTAACTTGTGCTATTGTATTAACTCAAGTAATGTAGCTGTAATTATTAGGGCCTGAGATTGCAATAAGTGTCCTGGGATATATTAGATTTTAAATGGAAAATTCCATTACGATGGACACTGTTAACGCTGGTATTTGAAGTTCGAACCTCCAAACTATTGCTTCTAGGTGGGAGATCGTATTTCACTCACATAAAACCTGATAATGATAACCTAAGATGTCTGTGTTTATTAAAGACTTTATTCAATGTATTTATTTATTAACTAATTTATATATTTGTGTGTTTAATTATTTATTTGATTTTAATTAATTTATATACCGTATTAAATTATTTATACATTTTTATTAATAAATTAATTTTATTTATTTATTTCTTATTTAATTAATTATTTATTCATTTAATTTATATTATATACAAGCTGTACCCGGCATGCGTTGCAATGCCAATCAAAGAAAGTGTTGGCGTTGAAATTCTGTTTCTTGAAGTGCCTTTGGATACACAAATTGTTTTTCAATTTCCGTTAACTGCCTCTAAGCTATCGTAAAATGGATTTTCTAATTTAGAATCATTCGTGGGAGCGTGCACAACAACTTTCAAAAGTTTCATCGCAATCGGATGAATGGCATATGAACGTATACGGGATTTTGTTTGAACGATTCGTGCGCTGTCACTCATTTGTTGATTCTACTCGTACGCTACCTATTGAGAAATGGATTTACTAAGTCGAAACCCTACCCTGGCGTGTACACAATAACTCATCAAGGTTTCATCGCAATCGAAGAAGGTTATATGAACGCAATAGGGGATTTTGTTGAAACGCTTCGCGCGTCGTCACCCATTTGTTGCATCTACTCTGGCGCTACTTATTGTGAAATGGGTTTACTAAGTCGAAACCCTTCCCTGGCGTGTACACAATAACTGATCAATGTTTCATCGCAATCGGATGAATAGTATATGAAAGCATACCGGATTTTGTTTAAACGATTCGCGCCCCGTCACTCATTTGTTGAATCTACTCGTGCGCTACCTATTGTAAAATGTATTTATTAAGTTAGAAACCGTCACGTAAGTGTCCACAACATCTCACTCAAGGTTCATCGCTATCGGACTAATGGGATATGAAGACATAGGGGACTGTATTGAAACGCTGCGCGTGTCGTCGTTCATTTGTCGAATATACTCGTGTGCTACCTACTGTGAAATGTATTTACTAAGCCAGAAACCTTCCTTGGAGTGTCCACCATATTTCACCCAAGTTTCACCGCTAACGGCAGAATGGTATATGACCTTATACGTGACTTTGTTGAAACGCTTCGCGCGTCGTCCCTCATTTGTTGAATCTTCTTGTGCGCTGCCTATTGTATAGTGGATTTACTAAGCCAGAAACCTTCCATGAAGTGTACACAAAATCTCACCCAAGTTTCATAGCTATCGGATGAATGATATATGAATGCATACGGGACATGGTTGAAACGCTTCGCGTGTCGTCGCTCATTTGTTGATTCTACGCTTGCGCTACTTATTGTAATATGGATGTACCCAGCCAGAAACCTTCCCTGGAGTGTACACAACATCTCACCCAAGTTTCATCGAAATCGGATGAATGGTATGTGAACGTATACGGGATGTTGTCGAAACGCTTCGCATGTACTCACCCACTTGTTGAATCTAAACGTGCGCTTCGTGTTGTAAAATGGATTTACTAAGCCAGAAACCTTTCCTGGAGTGTACACAACAATTCACCAAACATCTATCACTATCAGACGAATGGTATATGACCTAATACGAGGCTTTGTTGAAACGCTTCGCGTGTCATCGCTCATTTGTTGAATCTACTGGTGCGCTACCAATTGTAAAATGGATGTACTAAGCCAGAAACCTTCCTTGGAGTGTACACAACATCTCACCCAAGTTTCATCGCTATCGGATGAATGGTATATGAACGCATACGGGACTTTGTTGAAACGCTTCGCACGTCGTCGCTCATTCGTTGATTCTACTCGTGCTCTACCTATTTTTAAAGGGATTTACTAAGCCATAAACCTTCCCTGGAGTGCACACAACATCTCAGCCTAGTTTCATCGCTATCGGACGAATGGTATATGAACGCATACGTGACTTTGTTGAAATGATTAGCGCGTCGTAGCTCATTTGTTGAATCTACTCGTGCGCTGCCTATTGTAAAGTTGATTTACTGAGCCAGAAAATTTCCCTGAAGAGTACACAACATTTTACGCAAGTTTCATAGCTATCGGACGAATGGTATATGAATGCATACGGGACTTTGTTGGAACGCTTTGCGTGTCGTCGCTCATTTGTTGAATCTACTCGTGCGCTATCTACTGTGAAATGCATTCACTAATTTTGAAACCTTCACGTAAGTGTACACAACATCTCACCCAAGTTTCATCGCTATCGGACGAATGGTATATGAACACACACGGGACTTTGTTGAAATGCTTCGCGCATCGTCGCTCATTTGTTGAATCTACGCGTGCGCTACCTATTGTAAAATGGATTTACTAAGTCAGAAACCTTCCTTGGAGTGTACTCAACATCTCACCCAAGTTTCATCGCAATCGGACGAATGGTATATGAACGCATAGGAGACATACATACCCACAAACTATCACGTTACATTGATTTTTATATATATAGATTTTTATTTTTTAATGTTTAATGTTTAATATCCATTTCTTTCTGTTTATTTTTTTATTTTTTATTTTTATTTTTTTTATATTTTTATAATATTTTTCACTGTATTTATTTTCAAAAATTTTATAATCATCCCATTATCCGTGCTTTGAGCAATTTAAAAGCAAGATTGAGTTAGGCTAGTAAACGTCTTTGCCTTCTGCGTGCATGGGACAATGTTAACAATGCGTGTTGTCTGTAAGATTAAGACACGTGGCGGTGCTCGAAGTTTCATCTCCAGTACTTGTAAGGTGTGTTCTGTCCTTCCGCTACGTTTAATCAAGAATGTAGGTGTGGAGAGATGTCTTCTTGCTTGGCGGAGCTGGGTAATCCTCGCCACACCTCGAGAAGCATGAAACATTTACCAAAGCATTTGATCCACCGAGGGTGAGTCTGAGGTGTAGACACTGATAAACAGCCACAGCAGGGGCTCGGGGATTGAATCGGGGAGGGGATCCTAACAAATGATGTCTCCCACATACAGGCAGCCCCTTAATGGAAATAGAGAAGAGAGAGCATATGTGTAATTGCAGATCATCCTTGAGGTGCGGGCTTCAAGGACCGAACGAAACCCCTCACATCTCTTGCTCCCTCCCTCTTCTATATTTATCCCGTGGTATTCTCTACATCCATAAACGCAATTATCACTGATCTGTCAATTTCCAGGGTTTATAGATTATGGTCTAAACATTAATTGATTTTTCTTTTATGAAAACAAAATTAAATTGTTACGTTCTACTATAATTACATATGCAAAAAAGTTTATGTTCGACCCTGACTATTATGTATCAGAAAACTGTATCATAATGAGGCTCATTATAACACTATTTTTCATTATGAAACAGTTTCTCCCACCAATCAGAGCTCAAGAAACAGTTGTGTGACCAATTAGAGAAGGATACCTTCGCGCATGTGCTCAAAATCCAACTTGTCTAAATAAATTACCGAAAGTGCACCGTCCATATGCTCGCGTAAATAAACTGGTGAATATGAGACAAGAAATAGCACTGTACCTTAATATTCCCAAATCCAATTTCTACACAGCGCGTTGTTTTCAAACGGTGACAGTTTTACTGAATACTGGTGCACAATCTGAACATATGGAATTGAAGCACACAGAGCACATGCGTCGGCCAGAGAGCTTGGAAAACAGAGATATACTACCCAGGGCAGCACCCGATCACAAAATTCTAGTGACTGGACAGATATTTATGAATATTTATTTTAAAACATAAAATCAAGTTATAATTATCGTCGAACATAAACAGTCGTATGCAACTCGCCTATAATGGTAATTAAGACACTCGTATGGAAATTATAAAACTCGCATACGCTCGTTTTATAAACATACTCGTGTCTTAATTATAGCCATTATAGGCTCGTTGCATAATGTACTATTATAATTTTGTTAGTTGTGTTATAATACAGACTCTATAAAAGATGGGAAAAGAAATTTTGTTCAATAGCATGAACAGTTTCAGAAACAATACACAGTTACATATGTTTTACTTCATTGAAGATAATAATTGTTCGGATAAGAATGTATGAACCCAGGACTGTCTAAATTCATTCACGTATTAATACACGTTCGTACTATAACCAGTTAATGTTCTAGGGATGTCCATAGTACTATCAAACTCACAGCAGAGCTCACTGTGGTGGTCAACGCCCCCTTAAAAAGGGGGTAAATAAATTTAAGAAATGAATTACTTTTCAGTCCGTTTACACGTTACTATGCGGGAATAAAACTTGTCTACTAACACCTACTAACCTGCAAAAGAAAAACAATACAAAGATTAATTATACACTTTTCGGTATAGGGTTCATTGGTTGAGATGTTTCTTCCGTAAGGCGAAGTAAATGAATACCTGGAATAGTTGCTTTGCTATGTACCAACCCAGTTTTTAGCCTTTTTTCATTTATTAAAACAAAAGGCTTATGAGATCACCTTTAGTCTGAGTGGGTATGTGTGTGTGTGTGTGTGTGTGTGTGTGTCCCATCACCCTAATCAAATCTAAACGGCTTAAACGATTTCAATGAAACTAGGTAAGGACATACTACTATTTTGTCCAAGCCTGACCGTATCCCTCAAATTTTATTACGTCGCACCAATCTAACATGAAAGCTGTGCCAAATATTTCGCCGGCGTATATCTCCGAAACTATTACTGATATCACACTGAAATGTTATACGGTAATAAAGGGCTCTAATAAATGGCGGCGACGCGAAATTTAAATATTTAAATGAGCGTTTCTCGCGATTTAACCATCCGAGCGCAATGAAATTTGGTGCGGTAAATGCTTATACAAATTTTAATCCACTGACATCTAGTTTATTTCAATTGGTTTCATAAAAACAAGATGGCGGCTGTGCGACATTTTTTAAAAATATTATTATTTCTTGTGTCCTAATTATGTGATTGAAGTTTGAATAATACCCCTACGCAATAATATTAATGTAATAGTACATACATCTTTGGCATACATATATAAAAATCCAACATGGTGACCATCAGAAATATTTAGACTGTTACCTATGTGACTTTCAGAAACTTGTTAGGCACAAAACGAACATGGCGGTCATACGAAGTTGAAACTTTTAAATAGACTTTTCTTGCGATTTAACCTTCCGATCTCAGTGAAACATGGTGTAGAAAATGTTAATACACAATGTAATGCACTGACATCAAATTTAGTTCAATTGTTTACATAACCTCAAGATGGCGGCTGTGTGAAACTTTAAAATTATTTTTTTTATTTCAATGTCCTAATCATGTGTTCGAAGTCAACATTTGAATAATAAACCTACCCAATAATCGTCATCGAATAGTACATAACTATATGGCCTATATATAAAAAAATCCGACATGGCGACCATCCGAAATATTTATACGGTTCTCAATATCTACTAATCTATGAAAGTAATCAAATTGAAATGTTGTATGTTGATAAAGGCTATTCACATACGTTTACCAATGGGACTTTCACTAACCCAATGAGCACAAATCCAACATGGCGGCGACGCGAAATTTAAATATTTAAATGAGCGTTTCTCGCGATTTAACCATCCGAGCGCAGTGAAACTTGGTGCGGTAAATGCTTATACAAATTTTAATCCACTGACATCTAGTTTATTTCAATTGGTTTCATAACAACAAGATGGCGGCTGTACGACATTTTTTAAAAATGTTATTATTTCTTGTGTCCTAATTATGTGATTGAAGTTTGAATAATACCCCTACGCAATAATATTCATGTAATAGTACATACATCTTTGGCATACATATATAAAAATCCAACATGGTGACCGTCAGAAATATTTAGACTGTTCTCAATATTACAGCAATCAAACTGAAATTTTGTATGTTGATAGAGGCAATTACCATAAGTAGGATATATGAAAATAGGCTATTGCGTTCTTCACGGAACTACTTGTTGTATGAGAGATTAAAAATTGTCCAATAATGACACAAATAGGTTGTTATTAAATTTCACTTCATTTCCTAGTTAGTATAATTTCATTTTAGACACACTGGCCTCTTTGATGATCGTGCCCTTAGTTTATCAATCTCTGATGTTTGTGTTATTGAGTTAACATTGTGTTGTCAGTCCTGCAAGAGAGTAGCGCGGTCCTGGTCCAGTGCGCCCGCTGTTGTGGCTTTGTGTTTTCATTAGAGACATGAGCCGTATTGATCTGTCAATTGGGCTTCACATATTCCATCGCAGCAAGACTTCCTCTCCTCTCCAAAGTATCATTTTATATTTCAAAGGGAAATATTAATCCGCTAAATTGCCAGGTTGGGTAAATTATTGACTTGATATGACCGGAATATTTCACTAGCAAAGACTTCCTATCGTGGGCTTTAGCAGTTATACTATAGCCTGGTAATAAGCTATGTTCCGTCATTAATCTAATAATTTGTAATTAATTGAAATCAATTAATCGAGTGATCGTTCAAGCGATTTATCGACTGAGAAATAGATTCATCGGCTGACCAAAAAAAAAACAATTAATTTATTAGTAGACACGAGATTTAAAAAAAAATTAAGTTTAAATGAGAGGTCATCGCTTAAGTAGAGTTACGCTTATTTTCAGAATGATGTATAGAAATCTATTGAAGTTACTACCAATTAAGGCTAAAGAAGTTATGTACAAAGCATATTATGTTCCTATAATGACATATGCAGCAGAAACTTGGACAATGACTAAGAGAGAAAGCAGAGTACAGGCAGCTGAGATGAGATTCCTGAGAAGTATGGTCCAGAAAACGAGGAGAGACAGAGTGAGAAATAAAGATATACGGAGAGAACTGGGAGTACAGAAACTAAATGACAAACTGGAGCAAAACAGATTGAGATGGTTTGGACATGTCAAACGGATGAATGAAGTAAGGCTACCAAGACGATCACTGGAACGACGGATGGCAGGGAAGAGAGGACGAGGAAGACCAAGAATGCGTTGGATGGACTCGGTGAAGAATAGCATTACTAAACGGAACCTGGATTGGAACACCGTGTCGGTAGAAGAATGGTGGAACGACAGAACAAAGTGGAGAGGAACCATATGTGCCCCAACCCAGTGTCAGCTGGAAAAGGGGAAATGAAGATGATGATGGTAATGATGATGATGATGATGATGATGATACAAAGTGTCCTTCCTTGTTTATGTTAGCAGTAAACAAATAAAAGTAATTGCCAGTAGATGGACAAACATCAATCAAATTGGGAAGGGTTTCGAAAAAAGTAAACGAAGAATTTTCAGCAAACATTTTGAATTCTTCCTCTATGTTTACAATTTATAACAAGAACATATTTGTTTATTTTTATCCCAATTTTACAACGAAGGTACATTATTTGAAAATATATATGATACAATATATTTTAATTAATTAAATGTCTGTTTTTCTTCTGTGGGACCGTTGTGAAAATAACCAAGTACAGTACATTGACTAATCGACGAAACAATTAATCGATTATTGGACCAACCGATTATCCGATGAACGTACAGTCGATTCATCGTCATTTGTAGCAATTAATCGATTATTGGATGACTGGAATTATCGATTAAAAGCACCAGCCCTAAATAATGCACCCAGAACAGTCACAATGTCTATGAAGGTAGAGTTCATCTGTTGCGTTGAATGTGATGAGCTTTCCGTGTTTTTGTTTTATACGTCGTGCAGAAAGACGCATGCAGCTACACATCAACGTGAGTATGAGGAGTAACTAGGAGGCTTAGAGAAAATTAAAATAACCGCCGGGCAGAGTACGTTAGAAACACATTCATACAGAGAAGCAACAGAATATTAAAAAATATTCGCTCAAAAGGCACGAGTGAATCACACAGTTAGCCGGCGGCTGGATGCTCTGCTACTGTATTCTAGGGTTGCAATGTAATTACATATTTGAGAGTTAAGTTAGTAATAATAACGTTATTTATTTAACGTCCTTTTCAACTACATGTATTATGGCTTTAAAGAGACACCGGAGTGCCAGAACATTGTACATGAAGGGGCTTAAAATGTGCCTGTAAATCTACCGATACGCACTCAAATGCCAACTGACTATGCCAGGATTCGATTCTGTAACCTTGGATGGAGCAGGCGAGAACCTTACCGCTGCTACCACACAGCCATTCTTTATAAGATTGGTACAGATTAACAGGATTCTTTTTTTTAGCCCTGGCACTACAGCCCATGAAAGGCCTAGGCCTACCAAGCGACTGCTGCCCAGCTATTTGGCCTGCATATATTGGGGTGATGCGTGGTCAGCGCATGGATCCCCTCGGTCGTTAATCTTGGTTTTCTTGACCGGGACGCTGCCTCACTGCCAGACAGCTAATGAATTGTCCTCACGATGCTGAGTACACCCCGTTTGAGCCCTCACGTCAATATCTAAAATCCCTGAAGGAGCCGGGAATCGAACCCGGGGCCTCCGGGTGAGACGCAGGTGCGCTACACCAACACCATGGGGCCGGCGTTAACAGGAAATTATGTGCAGAATGTCTAGGGGAAATTCAACAATTACAATGACATCAATATCAATAAAGACCGAAATCCAATGCAAGTTGCACCAGTTATGGAGTGGAAACATGACTCTTGAAAGCACAAGCGAACACTAAATTGGAATATGGCTTTCACGGGCAAATAGTTGCTACTGTCATTATTGTTGTCGTTGGTTCAGTTGGGGGCTTTGGACATCGTGGTCATTTAGCCCCGTGTAGTTGCTTGGGTGTATAAATATATAAAATAAATAAATAAATTATAAATGAATGAATAAATAACTGAAGAAATAAATAAAACAATAACAAAACATCTGTCTGATTACCTGTGTTATTGTAGTGTCTGTATTAGTGTGTATTTGTAATTCGGGTGAGGATTGGAAAGGAGGCGGCCATGGCCTTAAGTTAGGAGCCCTCCCAGCATTTTCCTGAAGTAGAAGAGGGGAAACCACAGAAAACCACTTCCAGGATAGCTGATGTGGGTTAGTTAGTTAGTTATTGTTGTTCTAAGGGGCGTAACTACGAGGTCATCTGCCTCTAGCTGAGGTGGGAACTGAACAAATCTCTTTGCAAGGGGCAGATGACCTCGTAGTTCCGCCCCTTAAAACAACATCCTTTCGCAGATTTTCCCCACGAGGCTTAGTAGGCCGTTCCAAACCTCAGACCAGAATTAAATTCCTAGGCAGAGCAGGGAATAGAACCTGGACCTCGATGGCGTCAGCTAAGAAAGTTAGCCGCTAAGTCACGAAGTGGTTAAAATCTGCTTGAGTTTACACATAAAATTATTCTTGACAGAAATTTATTTTCGTAGATAATCTGCCAAAATGTCAAAATTAGACAAAATTATAAAATTCGTGTTAACCAACTGAAAAGCAATTTTGTTAGTATGAATTATATTAACTGTATTTTTTTTATAGAAGTATTTAGAGGTTGGTGGTTGGTTGGTACCTTAGTTTAGAGGCTGCGACAACGCGGTGATGTAGCCCGTGTACTTCGGGTGTGTGTAGAATTTGTCTGATAATCGGTGTTAATTGTGATGACTGTATTAGTGTGTGCTATCTGTGAATCAGGTAGAAGGACTGCAGACGATCATTTTTTCAAGTAGTTCCTACATTTGTTACAAAATGTTACATCCACGACACCTAGCTGCGGACTTGGCTACTAGATGCCATCACAGCCAGCATCTGGCGGCGAACGTTGGAACTAATATAGCGTTATAAAACTAACCTAAATACTTTAGCTTCCACCAGCGTAGTCAGTGGAAGGTTCTTTTTCATGCCATAGATCTACGACATGGGACTGCCAGCTTTACTTCCCCTCCGAAGAAAGGCATACTGACGGTTTTTTAACGCTCTTAAAAATCCGACGACTTCGCCCGGGTTTGAAGTAGTTCCTACATTTGTTACAAAATGCTACATCCACGACACCTAGCTGCGGACTTGGCTACTAGATGCCATAGAAGCTCAGCATCCTACCAACTACGCCACCGAAGCCGCCCGTATTTAGAGGAGTGTGGTATGTTCGTTGAAATAAGCCCTAAAATATATATAAAGCTATCGTAATATTGTAGTATTAGTTGTAGCTGAGCTATGTTGGTTTATTTAGGCTACTAGTTGCACGAGGAAGTGATGTCTTCGTGAGCACATGAGGATAACACAGACATTGAAATTATGGTCAATAACCATGCACTGTAAAACAAGCCTGTAATTCTGATAAACTTACAACATAAAGTAAATGTGACATTAATCAGAGAGGTCTGATCAAGTATCATGAGTGGTGTTTGTTCTTTAAGACATGAAGGCTGGCGGCGACAAAGGGAGGATGGCCATGTTATTGGCTCGTATAATCCCCCTCACCAGATTCCAGGCATGTCTGGCCGAGGGCGAGCTTCCAATACCGATACCATTCCCCTCTCTCTCTCTCCAGCGCTAATCGAACACAAGACCCTCGGCTCTTTGCTTTAACACTGGCTGACACTTATTCATAGAAGAACTGACGGGTAAGTAGGAGTTGGAATGATAACAAACCAGTTGTTTGTAGTTTCATCACAAGCCTCCGAGGAAAGCACAGCATTCTGTTATGGAGGATTTCAACCCTGGTGTGGGAGTTTAAAGCGGATGCATATAGAGATTTTTAAAAAGACGATAGGCCTACATCACATTTTACAATGTGAATGTGGTTCATCTCTTCCCTAACTGAGTTAACACGAGGCCTTGGGAGCCAGACTCGGTGGCTTCGAACCTCACCGATATCCTTCTCTTAAATGGTATTCAATTTTCGAAGTTGAAAATCATATAGGTGGGTTGAGGAACGCAGTTGTTTAAACGTTGGCTTTTAGAAACAAGACAACGTGTTTGATCCCGGCTCAGTCCAATGGGGATGGACGATGTTTACACGTGACAACCACGTTCCAGTGTATTTAAGGCACGATAAAGGTATGTTTACTAGAAAGACAACATTCAAACACCCCGGAATCTATAAAACCACAATAGCTAAAAGAATTGTTTATGATTATCATCATTGTTGTTATTATAGTAGTACATTATGCAACGAGCCTATAATGGCCTATGGCTGGCAATTACCATCATAGGTGAGTTGCATACGACTGTTTATGTTCGACGATAATTATAACTTTATTATATGTTTTAACATAAATATTCATAAATATCTCTTGAGATTCAGTCACTAGAATTTTGTGATCGGAGTGCAGCGCTGGGTAGGATATTCCTGTTTTCCAAGCTCTCTGACCGACCGACGCATGTGCTCTGTGTGCTTGGCAATGGATTTTGAGCGCATGCGCGAAGGTATCCTTACCTAATTGGTCACACGATGTTTCTTGAGCTCTGATTGGTGGGAGAAACTGTTTCATAATGAAAAATAGTGTAATAATGAGCTCATATGATACAGTTTTCTGACACATAATGTTTGCATTTCGACATAGTCGGACATAATAATTATTAATGTTATTACTTTTCTTACATCGTTATACCCATCTGTGAAGCGCGATAGAACTTATTTCGCCAATGATGTTTTTTTCTTCTCCCAAAATCTCTTCATGTGGGCACTGAAGATCTGGGAAGCTCCGATACTTTCCCACATGATCTTGATCCCCCAAAATCCAATGACCGAGATAACCTAGTGTGTCCACTGGGGACTGGGGTAGTTGCTTCGCTTAAAAACGACATCATGCTGATAAGTTGACGGTATTGGGGAGATCGACCGTAATCAACCTCACTATTACTACTAATGATGATGATAATTGTTGTTTTAAGGGGCCTAACATCTTGGTTATAGGCCCCTAATGGATTGGGTGCTAGTGAAAGATGAGATGAGAATGAAATCTATATTAAATACTAACTACAAACTCACATACTGGAAAAAGAAATGGTAAACAAATAAAGGATAAGGCAAATCAAGGACAGGAAGAATAGAAATGCCTTCAACCCTCGAAGAATGAAGATTGAGGGACTTGCAAGGAAGGAGAGCTATGAAATCATCTAGGAAAGAGGAGAGGGCCCGTCCCAAAGTCAGTGGAAAAAGGGGGAAAACGGACCCAGCTCAGGAAACTCTCAGGATCGCCAACACCAGACGTGAGCCCCTCAGGGTGTAGCAATATCCAGGGAGCACCATAAGTGGTAGGGCTACATACACCCTGCCTCCTTGAGAGCCTTGAGCAGAAGACAGGAGATAACATGAAAAGTGAAAGAAGGCTGACCCCTCGCAGAAAGAGGGTATCAGGAAAGATGAGATTAGGGCCAATTAAGGCGGGAAGGGAAGACACTCCCTAGGCCTTGAATACCCTAATACCGTCGGGGTCGGAAGAGAACAAAGAGTTGACCAAGAGAGGTCTACAGGAAAGAAGACGGAGAGGAGCCCGGCACAAGTAAGTGGAAGCAATTCCGGACTCAGCTGGGTCCCGTGGTCACCAACCCACGTCCCACTAGATGTGAGCCCCTGGGGGTGTTACAACTAAGGTACTGAGCCTTAGAGGCTGCCTCAAGATGTTTTCTGGCTGTTCTTTTATGGTTTGAGCCAAATCTCCTCCTTTTTCCGGGCTTGGAACTGACAACAGCAACTACTGAGCTAGTCAATCAACCCAGCAGGTACTGGTACTGCAGGTGGAGTTATTTTTATGATTATCATTATTATTATTATCATTATTATTATTTAAGTGTGGCAATTTGAACACCGAGTTCGGTATTCTTAGCCATAAATCCCAGTGAGTAATTTGCTAACCCTCATGACCTCTAGTATGTCGATGAATTGAGCGTGAAGCTGTTCTAGCGAGTTGTGAAAGTTCGCCATTTAGATCGTGGTCTCATTACTGGTCACGTGACATCCATCATGCAGAGAAGGGCAAAGTATTCTCGTGACGTCATCAGCATCCCACCCCTTCCTGCTAATTAGCGGAGTGGCCACACATGGCAGAGACCTCCTGTTTGAATCCCGTAATCACAGGTCACGGCCACTTTGACTGCAGCATCTCCTTCCATTACGTCATGATAACTGAGCTCGTCCTCTGTACTGTAATCGCGGGGTACGTATCGAAGACTCCCGTTCCAAATAGCTTGAGTTCGATTTTAGGCTCTGCTGGCTTGAAAGGATACCTCGTGAGATAAAACTGAGGATAAGCGGGTTTGATTCCCACCTCATCCATCCTAGAAATGAGTTTCTTTCGTTTTCCACTTCTTCTCTAGGCAAATGGCAGGACGGCTTCTACCTTAAGACCACGGCGTCCACCATCCAAACCATGGGCACCCGTAGGGCGAGGCGGGGGGGGGGGGGGAGGGGGAGGCAAGAAGGGGCCTTTCCCCCCCCCCCCTGGATTCCCGAGAATATTTCGATTGTTCATTGTCACTCCAGTTTATTTCATAAATTGGAGTTAGTAATAGTTAACTGATTTAGATGTAGAGAGAAGTCCACAGTTTTATTTAACTTAGAAATTTGGGATTATTTGAAAATATCTCCAGTTATTTAGAAAATCGGCAAACTGGATTAATGGGCAGATGTCCTAGTAGTTCCGCCCCTTAAAACAATAACTAACTAACTAACTAAAACTGGATTAACATTACTATTTATATGAACTGCTTTATTTTTATTTTTGTTGATACAACTACCTTTTACCTGTTTTTAAGAAACTAACTTTAATACGATGATGCACAAAGAAAAGCGATGGACAAAAACTCGGAACTAAAAAGAAACTATTCCTCCGATTCATGCCATAAAGATAATGTACCCAGCGGTTTCAGAGCAGCCAAATAATGAGTATCACGAAGCAAGTAAGAAGTCTCATCATCACCTAGTGTCAGGTGGGTAATGAAATAAAAAATATTACTTGGCCCCCCGCAAAAAAAAATGCGGGCACCCATGATCCAAACATTTGATATTACTAGTTTTCAGTCAATCAACACAATATATTCCCAATTACTGGGACATGCGAAATATTGCCTGAAATAAAATACCTGTGATTAATGTGTGTAGAATTTGTCTGATAACCCGTGATATTACGGTATCTGTATTAGTGTGTGTATTTATAATTCAGGAAATAATTGAGGAGTAGGCGGCTGTAGCCTCAATATAATGTGTTATGGACTACAAAGAGGGAGAGAACATTTTTTCAGGTTATTTTTAGCGTGTTCCAGTAATGGGCATTATATTGTGTCGACAGACTGAAAAATATTAAATTCCGATTGCTAAGGCAACATCAAAAATGGCTTCCAACACGATAATGATTCCAATATATACTTTTGTTTTGAAAATACTTATGGTCACTAAGAAAGATGTATCAGCTAAGGAGATAGGTCCCAAGCTGCACTAACGAGGAATCTATCCGACTTTGAGATTCCAAGTGCTGTCTGTTTTTAGTACAATTTGAAGTTAATAAGTCCGTTTCCAAGATAACATTAGCAGTTAATGACTTAAAACTCAGCATTTTTTCTAGGTTTGTGCCGTGTCTTGTGTGGGGTTTTGCCTAGGACACCAAGCTGGCTCATCATCGGGCTCTTGGTGTCTGCGCCCTGACCCCCACAAAAGTAGCAAACTGCGCACTACCTTCCTTTATATGAAGTGCACCTGCGCCTTTTCACTGCGAGAGCTAAACGTTCAACCAGTCCTAACCTCCCTATGAAGACGTCCAAATACAGTAGATGGTATATTGGCCTAATTTGTACACAGGAGAAAAGGAAAGAAAAATAGCTGACAGGTGGGGTAAAAGCCAGTTTATTTTCTGTTAGGAAGACATCCTGTTTGTTGTATTGCTTTCACTTGAAAGATTTGGACTTCGTGGTCATTTATCATAGAGTAATTGCGTGTGTGTAGAATTTATCTGATAACTCGTGCTATTACTGTGTCTGTAGCAGTGAAAGTATTTGTAATTCAGCAAAGAATTGGGAAGGAGGCAGTTGTGGCCTTAAGTTACGAACCATCGTGAGTTTGCAAGCTTCCCGTATCTCTGCCCAAACATTCACGGTTGTCCCGAGAGCCTAAGATTGGCATCCTTGTGTAGGGAACCACGTGACGGTTCTTGTTTTAGTGCGTTGTTAACTTTGATTGTTATTCCTGCTATTTGACACTACCAGTAGGGGAAACAGGGCAATTCTGGGCCACGTCCTAGTGGGCAGCATGAGCGCCGTTACTTCGTGTTAACCGACAACATGCCTAAACCACCGCTACGGTAGTGACGAAAATCGCTTAACATGAATTCTTTTAACACGAACAATTTGCTTACGATGACGCTAACTTAGGTTTTGGTGGAAATAAAGTCAATTTCTTCTTTTTTGATGTTTTGGTTTGACAGTATATTAAAATATCAAAATATCATAGAAAGTTTGTTTCGGGAAAAAATGTTAATCTATTTTCGAAATATATGTTTGTCAACATCTACATGTCTTTATTTATCTATTTGCAGACAATTCTTTGACAGCCATTCCTTACTTTTTTTTTTGCAAATTATGGTACATTATCTCAGCAATTACTACATTGATCTACTTGCAATTTTCACAATATAGTTATACGCATATGTGCAATAATCTGACCTAGAATAATGGCTGAAGTAATTTTGCATATCTTCAAAACCAAAACTCGTATTAACTTATCGAAGAGAAAATTTACAAAGAATAAATTTGAAGGACTAGCACCATGATTCTGAGTTGGATTGGAAGTCATGAAATAATCTTCAAGTGTATTTAGTTTCGAATCTTTCACTTCAATAGTAACATCATAAATGTACCTTTTGCTTAATCAATTCTTAAAAACAAAATATTAATTGTAATGTTTGCAACACTGTATGATATTGCCTTCTCAGAAACTTAACTATTTCATCTCATAAAGGTAAATGTTGATAAATGTTCATAACAATTGATTGTTCAACTATACAGTTAACGCCACCTTAACACGATCTAACGGCGGCCATCCTGTCAATTAGCCCCTGATCCATAATCCCCTATTTCACCTACTACTGTACTATCTGTAAGTCACCCTTTAAGGGTGAAGAAGGGTCAGGGATGAGTAATGGTTTCATTTGGCGCTCACTGCAGGGAGCGCTACTTGAGACATTAAGGGGTAGCCCAACATGTTAGTAGTATAATTCGCTAGACTTTGAATATTGCGTAATCCTGATGACGTCATGGGATGACGTCATGGGTCCTTAGAGCGAGCACGTGGTCCAGGAGCGAGCATGTGCAGTGCACGTGTTAGCGTGGGAAGAGGTTGACCTTTTGGCTTGTTTATGTGATGGTGATAAAAAGTTAATGGGTGTTGACGTCATGTGGTTGTTTATTAGGATGTTAACCGTCATCTGACACTCATGCGAGTGTGAGCATGTGTGCCACTATCAACAATCCACACATGTGGTGTGCAGCTGTTATTGTTTTTGCTTAGGATGCTAACCGTCATTTGACACCCGTGCAAGTTTGACCATGTGCAGCAGTGTGATTGATCTCGTCTGCTGTGTTCGCGTGAGACAGAGTTGACCTTTAACGTCATTGGCTAAGAATGTAATCTTTGACTTCTTTAAGCAATAGTGGAAAAAAAGAAATGTTTGCAGCATATGGTTTCTGGAGTGTGGGTGGGGGTGAAGGATATATAAATGGACGAGTGCATGGAAGAGTTTAACTTCTACTTTTGCGCGAAGAGTGTGTGTGTGAAAGAAATAAAGAAAGTCAACGACGAGGAACAAATTGTGTGATGGAAGCTCTAACGAAGTTCAATAACTTATCATCTTGTACTGAGTATTCTAATAAGAAACTAGCAGAACTAGTCATTGATTTACCATATGTGGTGCAAATTATTCGCCCCGTACAGACGAGGTTTGGAAGAAAAATAGTGGTGGACATTAACATTGAAGATGAAGTAACAAGTGTATTTCTACCAGCAGTATTTTCGAAATTAAGCGCATCAGAGATCGATGAACTAAACTCAATGGGAGGCACACTGATGCTGGTGTATTTGGGGGTGAAGAACCGCTCACATCAAGTCATTTTGAAACAGTACTCGAGGGCAAACTGATGACGGTGTATTTTGGGTTGAAGAACCGCTCACATCGACATGTTTTGGTGAGTATTGGATTATATATTATGTATTGATTGATATAACGATTGATATATTTAGTTGCTAATTATTTCTTAATTTGTTTAATTTTTCAGATTATCTAAATAAACTAATAAAACAACCAGCATAATGAAGTGGAAAACTGTTAATTTCCTGAGTGGAACTGAACATCGATCGCACCCGCTAATAGAGTATCATCGTGTATGCTTTCAACAACCGGAAGAAGAGGAAGAAGATGATAACGAGGTGAGTCGTAATGAGAAAGAAGCTTGTTTTAACAAATGGACATCTTCGAGTGGAATTTCAACATTTTCAGTCTACGTTACCAATGTTAGCAAATCAGAGGATAGTCAGCGAGAGGTGACAGAAACAGTTCTAAGATATCTATTGAAAGAATTATGTGAAGATGAACATTTTATTTGTTTCTTCGGATACAATACATTTGATGAAGTTTTCAAAATAGAATTTTCCATGACGTGTTACGATGTAACAAAATTGAATGTGTATAGAAACAATTTGCTTGGTAAACTTCAGGATGAATTTCCTTTTGAGGCTGTTCATTGTTCATTGGAGATTACAGGCAGTAATTTATCACAATGGCTTGAATATACTTTAAAAGATTATAGGTTTATGGTAAACCGATGTTACAGCAACTGCTGGTGGTGTATTAACAATAGTGCAAATTGGACGTATGCTTAGACATCAGTGATGGTACACCAACTGTTGGTGGTGTATTAACTTTAGTGCAAATTGGACATTTGCTTAGACAACAGCAACAATGACCTCGCCTCCTAGCAAACGTAGAAAGGTTGATATTGTATTACATAATAACAGTGAAAATATAAGAAACCAATTGGACAATGCATTTGAAAGTGTTTCTAATTTTCGAAGTGAACTAAACGGTGCTATTTCAGTATCATACCAAATCGGGGAAAACACTCAAACCGAGTTGATTGAGAACAGTGATGAGTTGATTGAATGTTGGAGAGTTATTAGTGAGCACATATTGCAACAAGCTGTGAATTTCAAAGAAATTACAATTCAAATAAAGGATGAATCTTTCTTGAGCTGTGAGTTAATTGAAACGGCATTCAATTCTAGAGTGTACACACTTGCATTATCAAATGTTAAGAATGAGTTTTTGGATCCTCGCGAATTTTTAGCGAATGCTAATATTTGGTTTACAAAGTATGTTAAGAAAGCGTTAACTGTACAAGCTTTAAAGGTGAATTCAGTTTTGTGTGCACAATACGTGCTTCGCGACATATCAGAAACAAAATATTTTGCTATCAAAAATGAGGTAGTTTTCGAGTATACTGATTTAAATGAATTTTATAATAAGAATATCATTGAAGGTACATTGACAAAAATGAGCGAATTTGAAGTAAATGGTTCCGGGTGGGCTTTAGAAAAAATTCATAGTTTGAGAATTAATATAAATAAATATGTTGGATTTCGAGTAGGAATGTCCAATACTAGTAGATTGCCTGATGTAATAGTCAATAAACATGCAGTGCTAAATTTGTATGATACAAAGGAAGCTTGTTTTGCGTGGAGTGTGGTTGCTGGTTTGTATCCAAAAACTCGAAACGTGAATCATCTTTCTTCCTATCCTAATTACAGAGATGTTTTAAATTTAGATGGAATTCCAATTCCGATGGAAATGAAATATTTAAACAAGTTTGAAAACCAAAACAATATTTCTGTAAATGTGTATGGAGCACAATATGATGAAAACAATTGGGTATGTATGGGAACAAACGAAGTAAAAGGAAAAAAAACTTTTACTATTGTACCTTTGTATGTATCAGATAAAGTATATGAAAGGAGTGTAGACTTATTGATGTTGCAGATTGGAAACAGTGAAAGTTATCACTTTTGTTTAATTAGAAATCTTGCTCGCCTTGTGCGTTCAAGCGTCACTAGCACTCAGAGAAGGATTTATATATGCAGACGTTGTTTGTCATATTATTTTCTTGAGGATGAGTTAAATGTTCACTTTGCAGACTGTAAACAGTTTCCTGTTGCAAAAAGCATAATGCCGACTGATGAACAAAGATTTGTTAATTTTACAGAATTCCGAGTTAAAGATACAGTTCCATTTATAATATATGCAGACACTGAATGCGTCTTGTCTCCAATTTCCTCCTGTTTTCCAAATAGTGACATTCCTAACTCTACTTTAACACATAAACATATTCCTTACAGCATTTCTTTATACCTTCATTGTAATTTCGATAGTGAATTGTGCAGTTTCAAACTCTTTAGGGGAAATAATTGCATTGAATTGTTTGTAAAGGAACTTTATAGTATTGTGGATAAACTTCAAACATATTACTTATCGGTTAAGCCAATGTTAAAGATGACCGAAAATGAAGAAAGATTATTTTTGTCAAGTAAAATGTGTCACATTTGCGAGAAACCGATTGCAGTTAATGAACTCAAAGTACGCGATCATTGTCACTTAACTGGAAAATATAGAGGAAGCGCACACAATAGTTGTAATTTAAATTACAAAGTAACAAAGGTTTTGCCTATAGCATTTCATAATCTAACGGCCTATGATGGACATTTTATAATTAAAGAAATTTGTGAGAAACGTGATGGAGAGGTGTTACATAATCCTGGTAATATAAGTTTGTTGGCGGTGAATATGGAACGTTATAAAGGGTTTACAAAGTATGTACGGGTTAAGAATGGATTCATTCAGTTAAGATTTTTCGATACATATAATTTCTTGTCCTGTTCACTAGATCAATGTTCATCTTCGTTAAGTGAAGATTCAAAGCAAATAACTCGACGTTATTTTAATGATGATGATGCACAGTTTCGACTTACTGCGAGAAAAGGCGTGTTTCCCTATGAATACGTCACGAGTATGGATGTACTTAACGAAACTAAATTACCTGAAATATCCAAGTTTTATAGCAGTCTTAATGATCAAACAATATCGAATGAAGAGTATGAGTTTGCTCAATCGGTGTGGGAAACGTTTTCATGTCAAACATTAGGAGAATACGCCGATTTGTATTTAAAAGTTGACACACTTCTTTTGGCGGATGTCTTTGAAAATTTTAGATCGAATGGCATGGAAACTTATGGCATTGATGCAGCTCATTTTTACACTGCTCCATCTATGTCTTGGTGTGCTATGAAAAAGATAACCAACGTTCAACTTGAATTGCTTCAAGATATTGATATGTTACACTTTTTTGAACGATCTATTCGAGGAGGAAATGTTCAGTGTATAACACGACATGCGATTGCTAATAATAAGTATATGAAAACTTATGATGAGAAAAAGCAAGAGTCCTACATAATGTACTTTGACGTTAATAATTTATATGGATATGCGATGATGGAATATCTTCCAACGGGCGGGTTTAAATGGGTTGCAAATGTTGAAGGCTTTGATGTTTTAACTATTGATGATACTTCAGAAATTGGATATATTTTGGAAGTAGATTTGACTTATCCTCAAGAGTTACATGACAAACATTCAGATTACCCTCTATGTCCCGAAAAGTTGACAAAGCTAATGGCTACCCTAGATAATAAAGAACGTTATGTTTTGCATTATAGATTGTTAAAGCAATGTATTCAACTAGGAATGAAATTAGATCGTATTCACAGAATAATTGAATTCAATCAGAGCCAATGGCTAAAACCATATATTGATGTGAACACCGAGAAACGAAAACATGCCAAAAATGATTTTGAAAAGAATTTTTATAAATTGATGGATAATGCAATTTTTGGTCGTTCACTGATGAATGTGAGGAAGTTAAGGGACATCAAATGGGTCACCAAATGGCATGGAGCTTGTGGTGCTAGGTCTTTAATAGCTAAGGCTAATTTTAAACATAGAATTATATTCGATGAACAATGTATGGTCATCGAGATGAGTAGACTAAAGATTTTTCACAATCAACCAGTATATGTTGGTGCATCTATATTAGATTTGTCTAAATGTAAAATGAATGACTTTCATTACAATGTTATTTTAGCAAATCCTGAATCAAATGTGAGGTTGTTATACACAGACACCGATAGTTTTATGTATATATTCTATGATGATATTTATGAGTTCATGAAACAGCATTCAAATTTGTTTGATACTGGAAACTATGAAACAAACAATCCTTTTGGCATTGTGAGACAAAATAAAGGTGAAATTGGTTTAATGAAAGATGAAAATGCTGGAAGGATTGTTGAAGAATTTGTGGGGTTACGACCCAAAATGTATGCAATAAAATTGTGTGATGAAATGAATAGCTTGTGTAAGGCTAAAGGCATTAAGAAGAGTGTGAGTAAAAGTATGAATATTAATGAGTATCGAAAGTGTCTTTATAACAGAGAAAAAGTCAACAAAGTTCAAGTTTGTATAATTTCAAAATCTCATTCTGTATTTACTGTTCGGCAAAATAAGTTGGCAATTTCATCAAACTAAGATAAAAGACACATAACTGAAAACGGAATTGATACTTTACCGTTTGGTCATTTTTCTCTGAAAAAATGATTAGAAACAAATTTGAGATTAAAGCACTTCATCTCACTTACTTTATTTCTTTCACACACACACTTTTATGCTGTTAATAATAATACTAATTTTTTGTGTGTTCCTTTGCTTATGAAAAAAAAGAATAAATAATAACCCCAAATTTTGTGTGTATTATTTAAAAAAAAAACACCTCCCCCCACCATTCCCATTTTCCAGAAATATATATGTATAATTACTTTATATTACATATCATTTAGTAATGGTGCGTTGTAAGAGGAGCAACTCTACCACTCAATATAAACGAACAGGAAGTGGATCATTAATCAGTCGTGTACTTAATAAAACTATTGATAATTTACCCGTGGAATTACACATCCCGGGATATGAATATTGCGGACCAGGAACAAAATTAGAAAAGCGATTGAGCCGTGGTGATCCAGGAATAAATATATTAGATAAAGCGTGCAAAGAGCACGACATTGCTTACGCAAAGCATAAAGATTCAAACAAAAGAAGAGAGGCTGATGAAATTTTAGCTTCAAAAGCTTGGTCTCGTGTAAAATCCCGTGACGCATCATTTGGAGAGAGAGCGGCTGCACTAACAGTGGGTGGCATCATGAAAGCTAAGTCTAAGATTGGAGGAGGTAAGCGAAACTTAAATAATAAAAAAAAAACAAGAAAAGATTAAAAAAAAGAAGAAGAAGAACATCGAAAAAGCAAGGTGGTATTTTACCCCTACTTCCGATATTTGCAGCCTTGTCGGGCTTGGGGGGTCTAGCAGGCGGAGCAGCAGGGGTGGCGTCTGCTATAAACAAGGCGAAAGCTGCTCAAGAAGAACTAAAAGAAATGAAAAGACACAATCGAATGATAGAAGCAATGCGAGGAAAAGGAGGTCAAGGCATTTATTTAAATCCTCCTGCATACAAAAGATAATTAACCAAATACCAAATAAAGCATTAAGTAATTTCGATTTAGCTAAATACGCACATCAATTAAAGATTCCAAATTTTAGAGGAGTCTTTATGCGAGATACGTTACCAAGATATCCTCGAAAAAATGAAAACTGTATTGTCAACCTTGAACCGATGGATAAATCCGGTTCACATTGGGTAGCTTTCAGTAAACATGGTAAATATGTGCATTATTTTGATAGTATTGGTAATTTAAGACCACCATTTGAAATTTTAACATATCTTAAAAATTGCTATCTACAATATAATTTTCATTCATATCAATCGATTACTTCTTCGATTTGTGGACATTTATGTTTAGTCTTCTTGTATTGTATAAATAAGGGAAACACAGACCGTCTTTAAACATTTCAAAGATGGCTTTCGAAAGACGGATAACTCTTGAAGGTAAAGGCTCGAAGATTGATGTTACATTGGAGAACCCGATTCATCTTGTAGGAGCAGAGTTTTTTGAAATAGGACTTGCAGGATTGTATACATCTAATTCTATTCGAAATGTTACCAACAGAAATAATAAATTTCGCATTCATTTTACTAATTTTTTATCAATTGATTTAGTGGTACCACCGGGTATTTATGAATTTGAAGATCTAGCCTCGGCTTTTGATGATTTACTTAGTTATCACTCATTGTCGAAACTTATACCAGAACATTTAGAAAAAACAAAATTGTATGTGGAAGAGGATATAGATGGAAAAAGAGACAACCGTCTCGTTTTGTCTTCCCCGTTTAATATTGATTTCACTGTAGCCAACAGTGTAGCAGGGCCTTTAGGTATTGAAAAGAAAGTTTACCCTAAAGAGAATAAAAGAGAAATTGAAATTCATCGAAAAATAGAATCGATAATGAAGTTTGCAATTAACGAGAATAATAACATTTTGGCTATAAAGTTGAACGAAGCGGATAGAGCGATTTTAATAATACCCAATGCTAGCTATACGTTAAAACAATTAAGTGAAAAGATTGATGATTTATTAGTTGAACATTTATTAGGCGACAAAGACAAATTCCCATCATTTTATATTAATTATGATAAAGTCTTTTATCATTGTAAACTACATTCGAAAGTGTTTGCTATAGATTTTGGTGTTGCAGATTCTATTGCAGATTTGTTAGGCTTTTCTCATAGAAAGTTCAAGGCAAACACAACTCATCATTCTGAATATATGATTAAAATTAACACTGTTAATAGTATTCGAGTATGTTGCAACCTTGTGCTTGGTACGAGTTCTTATTTGAACCATAAACCAACACACTCTTTATATAATTTTAAAGCTCATGTTCCTGCTGGTTACCCGATTGTTGTACAACCAACAACGATTAATTTTTTGCCCATGAACACCAAGCTTATTCAACATGTATCTGTGCAACTTGAAGATCATCTTCAACAGCTCATTGATTTGCAAGATGAAGATTTAACTGTAGAATTAATTATTCGTCCAGCACGATATCTTGCTATATAAAGTAATGAAATACTGTTATGTTTTCATTCTACTTGAGTAAGCATACTAGAAAACAATCCCAAATATGGCTATACTATATAATACTCAAAGTTTGAAAAAAAAGAAGTCGACTCTGATTCGAAAAAATAATATAAATCAATCAGCTAAAATTTGTAAAAAAAAAAACAAACAACGACATCGCACCTTGAAATCTAAGAAACAGTTATCGAGTAACAACAAACAATTCTTACAGTCTTTAGGCTATCGCGTACTTTAATTTCAATATAAATATATATGCAATTGTTAATCTTATTTAGTTTCTATCTATAGTTGAAGCTGTTAACATGTTTAACATAACAGATAAAAGAGAGGTTGACAACAGAGTTGTGCGACGAGAAGAAAGAGTTTATCAACCTTATTCAGCTAATAAATTCGAAAATAATGATGAAATTCGAATACCGATTCAAAATGAAGAAAACATAGTTTTATTATCAGAAGGTGTTCTTCACTTAGAAGGTCAAATTATTACTTCTAACATAAATCCAGCTGCTTCTACTACAGCGCATCCTGACCAAAATTTTGGGGCTAATCTTTTTAGCGAAATTCGCATCACGTTAAATGGTAAAGAAATTGATCGTACACGCCATCTAGGTATAACAAGTTCTATAAAAACCTTTGCATCATATTCAAAAAACGAATATACAGCTTTACAAAATGCCGGTTATTTTCCCTCTTTAACAACGCCAGCAAGTGAAGCAAATATTGTTGATAGTAACACAAAACGTTTTCATATAATACTTCCTTTAAGCAACCTGTTAGGAATAGCAGAGGATTACAGAAAGCCGATTTTAAACTGCAAGCATGAGGTAATACTTCTCCGATCGTCAAGTGACGCACGTGCGTTGCAATCGACAACCGAAAACGATCTTTCTAAGGTCAGGTTATTTAAAGTTTATCTAAAAATTCCCGTTTTATTATTATCGGACGAAGAACAAATTAAAAGATTAAAACTAATGCAGAAAAATATTCCCATTCAGGTTGGTTATCGATCGTGGGATGTTCACGTCTTGCCTTCTCTTCCTAGAACAACTAAATATAGTTGGACTGTAATGACAACTTCTGAAACTCAAAAACCACGTCAATTTTTATTAGGTTTTCAAACTAGAAGAAATTTACTAAACACATGCTCTTCCTATTTCGACCATTGTAACATTAAATCTATAAGAGTTTTTTTAAATTCAATTTTTTATCCCTATGAAATGCCAACTTCTGAAATTGCCATAAATGACTACAGCGAGTTGTATGACATGTTTGTTAAATTTCGTAATGTATATTATCAGATCGATGATGTTCGTTCAGAGACTCTGGTTTCACGAGATGAATTTAAGTCTCTTTGTCCGATTATTGTAATTAATTGTCTCGAACAAGTGGAAGCAGTGAAGACATCTTCAGTCGATGTGCGAATTGAAATCGAGACAAGTGAGAATATACCTGAAGATACAACTCTTTATTGTGTTCTTATTCATGATCGTCAAATATCTTACAGACCATTAACGAATGAAGTAATTATCTAAACCAATATTTGCTAAGTTATAAGCAAGCAAGTAAACAAGTATTCTCACTTTAGTTGCAATCATGGAATTGACAACAACAAACTCTCCTTCTACTGATGCTGGCACGTGGAATAAGAAGCAACCAATAGTTGCAGACATTCGCAAGCTACCAAACGGCAGTTTGGAACTTGCTTACTGTATGTTAAATAACGGCAATATACCTTCATTCAGCCCCGTGATCACATGGGTTGCAGCATATTGTGAAAAAACTCTTTCTTCTTTTTTTGAGTCTATTAAGAATAAATATGATTATTTAGTTGTATATAATTTGCCACAGGAATTTTCTTTGTTTGCACTAAAAGCACTTTCCCCAGACTCATTATTCGATCTTAATACGATTGATGGAATGTCAGACCTAATGTTGAGGCATAGCCATCGTTTACCTACAGATTGTCCAAAACATTTACCATCTCTAGCAATGGGAAGCAATAGTTGTGCTAAATTCAACGTCAATGCTGTTCAACATTGGTTAAATTCTTCTGATGGCATCATGAAAATCGTGTGTTCGATAATAAACAAGTTTCGAAACAGTGGACTTCGAGGTTTTAATAAGTTTGATTGGAACTACTTTCCTATAAACGTGCTGACTATATATGAACCACAACGAATTCGTCTAGAGTGGGAACATCTACCAGATCATCTAAAGAGGAAATTTCAACTGTTTCATCTTCGCTGCAAATGTGACAACTGTAATCGCTATCTATAAAAGGTGAATAATTTAGATCTACTACTGTAGTTGACAGCTATACATATTTTGTTTTTAGTTCGCTTTTTAACACAGTGTATCTTTTTTTTGTTTACAGAAAATAATCATCTGGACAACTAAAAAGAAGAAGATCATCTCAACACAGCCACACTCATCTGGACAACTAAAAAAAGAATGAGATTACTTCAAGAGAAATAAAATTGTATTAATTGTAATTCTAAATGAATAAAGAAGAAAAAAAAATGTCTTTTGTACCATTTCATATGAAAGTTCTTATTAATGATCAATTACCTCCTCACTCTACATGTAAATAAAATAATAATAATAATAATAATAATAATAATAATAATATTGTCAGGTGAGGGATTCGAACCCTCGCTTTCAATTTCTGAAAATTAGATCTTAAGTCTAACGCCTTAGACCGCTCGGCCAACCCAACACGTGCATATTAGCCAACGTGTTTTGTTGATTCATGTCAGTTCGCATTTAGCTTTGTGTGGTGAACATCTTTTCTTTGTGAAGTAAACCAGCATCATGAAGTATTTTAATTGTGTAAAGTATTCCAAAAAACAGTTAATGCAAATGATATTGAGTCAAAAATAAATGAATTTAAAATCTGAAAGAGATCGGCTAAAAACATTTAAGACCTGGTCTTCAGACAGTTTTACGAACACTGCATGGTTAGCAGCCGCAGGATTTTTCTATTTTGGATATAAGGATATGGTTAGGTGTGCTTTCTGTAATCTGCAACTTAGTTATTGGGAAGAAGATGATGATCCGTTTGAAGAACATAAGAAATGGGCTTTTTCTTGCCCCTACGTAAACAATATTTCTCCTAGCATAGAATTGAAATGCGAATATGAAAGACTTAAAACTTTTCAAAATTGGCCTCTTCCCTGTCCAAACGAATTTTGTTTAGCACCAGCAGGGTTTTATTATACTGGACATGGTGATAAGGTGAAATGTATATTCTGTAAGATTGAAATTGAAAATTGGAGGGAAAACGATAATCCTTTAAATGATCATGAAAAATGGGCGCCATATTGTCCATATATAAGAGGGTTTTACGTCGGCAACGTTGATTTAAATCCTGAAAATCCTACTATTATTCCACATAATACAAGTTATGATACATGTGGAAGCAATATATGTTGATGTGATGTGATTTTTTGTGCAGTGTGCATTCTCAGACGTAAACGTAGACATGTTGAAGTTTGTTAAGCAGTCAAACACTCTACCAGTAATTTCATTTACTAATGCTGAAAACCAGAGTAAAAGTGAAAAAAGAAAGCATGGTGTTTTACTACCGAACACAATTCGATGTATCATTTGCGGTCCATCGAACTGTGGCAAAACAAACGTAATGCTAAATTTATTATGCCACAAAAATGGAGTTCGTTTTGAAAACGTTTATATTTATTCTAAATCACTTGCTCAAAGTAAATATGTTGAATTAAAAAAGTTTTTGGACTCCATAAAAGAAATAAAAAGTGATTTTTTTTCCGATAATGATGAAGTAATGCCTCCAGAAATGGCTAGAAAAAACTCTATATTTGTTTTTGATGATGTAGCCAGCAATAAACAACAACACATGAAAGATTATTTCAGTAGAGGTCGTCATCACGACGTTGACGTATTTTATCTTTGTCAAACATATTCTTGTATACCTAAACATCTAATTAGAGATAACGCTAATTTTTTAATTCTTTTTAAACAAGACGGAACAAACTTGCGTCACGTATATAACGATCATGTAAATACAGATATGAGCTATGAACAGTTCTTTGATATTTGTTCGTATTGTTGGCAAAACTCTAAGTTTGGTTTTTTGGTTATCGATAAAGATAGCGATTTACAAAATGGTCGATATCGCAATGGTTTTGATGTTTATTTTCAGTTATAAATATGACTTCAAAAAGAGGTAAATGGCCATTCGTGTTATAGCTTTTGCGTGGTTAACAACTTAACTATGACATCGTTTAACAAAACCAATAATGTGTCTATCGGACGACCGACTTCACGACATGATATTGCAACTAAATCATATGTTGATGATAAGCTAGTGCAATATGAAAATCAACTAACAACAACAACAAGCGACGGACATCTAAGTATTAACGGCAAACGGTTAAAAAATGTTGGAATGCCAATACATGTTGAAGATGCATGCAACAAAGGTTATGTAGTGAAGTTATTAAATGAGCTAAATAAAATCGAGTCTAAAGAAGACATACAACGAAACTTTAACGAGCTTAAAGGTTTAATTTTTTCAATTTGTAAAATAGAGAAAAAAGAACTTGACTTTCAAAACAAACGTCTCGCGGGCTTAGCTTTACCATCATCTGCAAATGATGCAGTAAACCTTATTGCAATGCAGCAACATACATCGAATATAAAAAAATATCTTGAGACCCGAATAACCGAAGTGTTACAACGAGTAGAATTCATTCATGGTTTAGTGCGAGAATTTTCAGAAGATCACTTTCCGTATGATCAAGATACTCTCGACTTGGGTAACAAAAGAATAAGAAATGTTAAAGATCCAATTCAAAATCAAGATGCGGTAACGTATTCTTTTCTTAAAACTCATGTAACAAATGAACTCGATGAAATTAAAAAATCTCTTTTGAATATAAACAGAGATGATGAAACTGTAGATATGATAAATAGAAGAATAACAAACATATCTCAACCAATCGATTCGTTAGATGCAATAAACAAATATTACTTAGAAAACTTTGCTGCCTCTCGAAAAGATCTAGAAGACTTAATCGCTAAATTTAATAAACAAAACGTTTTAAACGTAGACGATGGTGGAACTTTAAATATGATGAGTGGACGAATTACTCACGTAAACAACCCCATATACGATAACGATGTTGCAAATAAGACGTTTGTTGAGCAATATGCCGCTTCCCAACGTGAATTTGATCAATTGAAACAAACTGTAAACAATCTACAACATCAAAAACAAACAAATGTTGAGTTCCCTGTTAACGACCAAGACGTGACAATTAAACGGTTTGTAGAACACTATGCTGCGTCACGAACTGAAGTTAATCAACTAAAAGAAATTTTAAGCAATTTACAAACTCGTATTGAGGGTGTTGCTAACAATCTCAATATTGTTAAAAAAGAAGATCTTGAAAGTTATGCTGCTGAATCCAAAGAAGAATATAACAAGTTAAAAACTGAACTGGGAAAAATTGAGCAAATGGTTAACAAAGAACCACTCGAAAGTTTTACTGCATCCAAAGAAGAATATGGTATATTAAAAGATGAAGTAAAGAAAAAGAACTTATCGAAATTTATTCTGAAATTCTCCAACACACCATCAATCCATTCACCAGTATACACGCTTCATAATCATAACATACAGTACCAACTTCCCTACAAAGGCGTATTAAAACCAATTTTTGTTTCACCAAGATCTCCAATTGTGTATGCAATTTTAAATATACGTCAAGAGATTGAACTGGATGGTAGTGATATTGTCGTTGAAGAGCAAGATGAAATTCAGTTTCGACTTAGAGACCCGAAAAAACATAAAACTGATGATCTTCCTCTTCAAATCGATTTTGAATATACTATAAATAAGTAAAACAACCACAATTTCCGTTTAGTCATGGAGAAGAGCTCAAAGATTAAAGCTGAAAGTCGTGTAAAGGATAAACTTTCTCGCTTAAAAAAAGATGTTAAAGACAAGTATCTTTCACTTCAAGATGATGTTAGACGAAAAGAATTAGATATAGAGACTAACTTTAAACCAGTAACAAGTTCATTAAATCAACTTGTAGCTATTGCTAATACGTCGACTCAAAATAAAGAAAATCGAAAAAGAAAAGGAAAATATAACGATTCTGAATCCACTGCTACTTCAGACGAAGAAGATGGAGATAGCATCAAAATAATTTCACTACTTAACCGCTACTTTGATCCATTCATTAAACAAAACGTGGATAGAACATTTGGTATAACGATAAGAAATGATAAACAATACTTGGGACGCGAACGAGTTTTCTTCGATAAAAAGTGGATAAAAGTTGGCGGTGAAAAATTTCCTATTACAGAAGGTCTACTTGAATTGATTCAAAGGAAAGTACCAGACCCCACTCTAATAGATAGGAGTGATTTAAGTTCATATTTGAAATTATTAAATGTTTCAAACGTGCACAAAAGAAATTATACAAGCAATGCAGCTCCAAGAGGAACGCAATCTTATAAGTATAGACATATAATTGAACCCCTTCTCACTGAAGACATAGATGGAATTATAAAAACAGCAGATGAAAATGAAGAAGCAAATACTACAATGCATACTGGATATGGTCAAAAAAAACACATCGCGCCACAAGCCATTTGGAAATTTGAAGGCGGAAACAATATTGAATTCGTTCACTGGAATGAACCAAACAAATTGGTATCAAGACTTAAAACATTAATTGCATCGAAAGCTGCAGGTCACACAGGACTAGACAGCGAAATCTTTGCAATAGAAGAAGAACTAAGAAATGCTGGATATATTGAATAAAAATTCCAACGTTTGTAAAACAATGCACAGTATGTTATAAAACATTGTTTGGAAAATAACTATGAACGAAATCAGACGAGAAATTGCAAAAGAACTTCACGCACCGCTTAGAAAAAAGTTTAAAAGACGACGTGTTATTAGCAAAGGAATCGATGACCTCCATGAAGCTGACCTTGTGGACATGTGCAAACTTGCAAAATGGAATAATGGATTTAAATATTTATTAACCATTATTGACGTTTACTCGAAATATGCATGGGCAATTCCTCTTAAAACCAAAAAAGGAAGTGAGATTGTGAACAGCTTAAAATTTGTTTATTCTCAAAGTAAAAGATTGCCCAATTATTTTCACACCGATCGAGGAACGGAATTTTATAACAGTGAATTCAAAACATGGTCTCAGAAACAAAATCTAAAGCATTATTCCACTGGCAGCTCCATTAAAGCGAGTGTGATAGAAAGATTCAATCGAACTCTTAAGGAATCGATGTGGAAAGAATTCACAACACGAGGTTCTTACCGATGGGTACATATTTTGCCTGAGTTACTAGTAAAGTATAATCACAAAATACATCGCAGCATTGGCATGAAACCTAATGATGTGAAAAGAAACAATCCACCCCGCTTGCCAACACAATATAATGAAACTTTAAGAAAACCAAAATATAAAATCGGCGATATTGTAAGGATATCAAAAATCAAGAAACACTTCAGTAAAGGGTACGAAGGTAATTGGACAACAGAATTATTTACAATTTATAAAGTTCAAAATACTAATCCACGAACATATCTTTTAAAAGATAATAAAAATACTCCAATATTTGGTGCGTTCTACGAAGCAGAGTTACAACGAACAAAACATCCTAATATTTACTTAGTCAACAAAGTACTACGTAGAAAAGGAACCCGAGCCTTCGTATCTTGGCTTGGATTCGATTCAACTCACAACTCTTGGATCCCCAACAAAAATATCTTATAATTAGAACAGTGTAAGTTTTTTTTTTATTTTTATTTTTTATTCCTCACAAAGATATTATTATTATTATTATTATTATTAATATTATTATTATTATTATTATTATTATTATTATTATTATTATTATTATTATTATTATTATTATTATTATTATTATTATTATTATTAATGTGTCTCTATATATATATTTTTCAGCTCGCTAAAACCAACACACGCAAGAAAGAAAAGAATGATTCTACTTACCCCGTGCACAAGACCAGCATATTCCACTCTGCAAACAACACAGCATCTTCAATTCTCTCTGCAGCTTGTTGGAAAAGGAACTACTTACCACTTTAAGAACGAAGATCATATCATTTTTCACTAATTCATATTATATAATTAATGTAAACCACAAATGATCAAATAAATATATTTAAAAAATAAAATTTACACTGCACAATATTAATCCACTGTCCACTGTCCATTGAATTTAATTTAAGATTTGAACATCATCATCATCATCATCATCATCATCATCTTCTTCTTCTTCTTCTTCTTCTTCTTGTCGGTCTTCTTCTTCTTCTCCTTCCGCTCGATGTTCTTCTTCTTCTTCTTCCATTCGATGGTCTTCTTCTTCTTCTTCTTCTTCTGCTTCTTCTTGCACTTCTTCCATATGCTCTTCCATATGCTGTTCCTCTAATGGCCGTTCAAACACGGCCATTAGCTCTTCCGCCAATGTAGGTTCAAACACGTTGAAATTCATCGAGCCGATGGATCTCAACTTGTCAATAATAATATTGACAATGTGAAATGTCATGCCGTTGAAAATAATTTCACGGCAGTGGTGTTGATCCCTCATCAGCTCGAATATTTCGGCGCTTAAAACCTCCTTTTCTCCCGGTGTTAAGGTGTTATACCACACCTCCTCCTCTATTTTCGTTGCACTGACGATGAAATGCAACCCTTGATTCAGGGCACTTTCCGCAAACATCATAATGCGTTGCAATTTTACTAACTTTTCTATCAACCCCTCGCACAGACTCATGATATTGCAGATAAAGATAGCTAACTACTGCTCCATAGCAATCTCCTCTTATATATATATTAAGAAGTTAGAGCGCCAAAAAACCTCTTTAAAACATTTCACATGAAGCTCTGGGAACCGACATCCAATCTCGTTCTCGCATTAAAAATTGCAGACTTGACTAATGACATCTGTGAATCTAAAAACAAACAGATCGAAATTCATTTCACACACTCAAAGTTATACATGGCATATAAAACACTTTAACCAGATTGAGATCATGAAGCAAGCCAGAACACAAAAAATGTTAACATCATTTAAATTAAACAGACATATCATAGCGAGAAGGAGTAACACCACTCCACTCCCACGCTGTGGTAATATATGTCGTACTTAAACAGAGTGTCGCATTACAACATATGATTACTTATTTAGCTTGCGCGAGCAAAAACTTTAACGACAACCATGCACTACATACGCTAAGTGCTCTCATTGCTTGCCGCACGGCGCGAGCAAAAACGGAACAGCCGCACACCACATGTCTGGTAGCGATCCGGCTATGTCGAGCGCCTCACCGTACACTCTCATTCAAAAGTTATGACACCCAAGACTCTCTACACTTCCTTGGGAAATTACCAAAATATAATTCAATAATCAATCAATACTTAATAACCATGATACACAGGCTACCCCCCCCCACGGGAATTAAATAACAAAACACGGAATCGAACCAAGAAACTCCCCTGTAGGAGTGGAAGAGGAGTCTGAATTTCGAGTTACCATCCTAATAAACAACGCCCATGCCGTCAACACCCATTAACTTTTTATCACAATCACATAAACAAGCCAAAAGGTCAACCCCTTCCCACGCTAACACATGCAGTGCTAACTTTTTATCACAATCACATAAACAAGCCACAAGGTCAACCCCTTCCCACGCTAACACGTGCAGTGCACATGCCCCGCTCCTGGACCACGTGGTCAGGATTACGCAATATTCAAAGTCTAGCGAATTATACTACTCATGTTAGTTATGGCCCTACGCTGCGCCAGCCCCTCACAATTCATAGCGCGCATGCAAATGCTTTCTTGATTTCAAGCTAGGGGGCGAGGAGGGTAGGGACATCAAATACGTTTGTATCATAAAGAGGGGCTCCACGGGAGTTTAATAACGTCGTGAAGTGAATTAAATTAATGATTCTTATTGTTATCATATCCTTGTTGTGCTCAGAAAACAAATGTCTACATTTATAGCCGTATTATTTATTTATCGTATGGCTTTTAGCGCCGGGAGTGTCCGAGGACATGTTCGGCTCGCCTAAGGTTGTAGCTGCTTCCAGCGGACACCCTTATTAGGGTGAGCCACAAGTTCCGTTCAATTTCAAATAGTTCCAACTTTTGCTACCAGATATCAATGATTCCTTGTGGTGAACGTTGGAACTTTGATCGAGCGTTCCGACGAAATCCAACCTAACAATTTAGCTTTACACAAGTGTAGTCTGTGAAAGGATCTTTTACATGCCATAAATCTATGACATGGGACCGCCGGCTTTACTTTCCCTCCGAAGGAAGGCATACTGAAATATTTTTAGCGCTCTTAAAAATCCGACGACTTCGGCTGAGTTTGAACCAGCTATCTTGGGAACAGCAGCTCAGCATGCTACCAACTACGCCACCGAAGCCGCTATTTATAGCCGTGAACACTGAGAACACTAGGGAGTCGAGAATAAATGGATTGGACAGAGATTATTTATCGAGACGGCTATAATAATTATTTTTCAATACCGTTCTCAGTTTACAAATATGTTGTAGTAGGCCTGCGTGACAGCTTCTTCTATCCTATCTCCCATTCACTAAACCGGCTGAATCAGCTGCCCCTAATAATATTGTTTTATGCAGCCCACCTAACGCGTGCTGCCAGGAACGTTACTGAATACTATTATTTTTCCCTCGTATTGGTATGTAGTCCCATTGAGGGGAAAATAATAGTGCTCAGTATCGTTTGCAGGATATGCTTGCAGTGCATTAGTACCATACGGGTTGCAAGCAGAGAAATATCGACCTTCCTGATAACAACGCTAGTGGGGCTGCATAAAACAATATTATTGGGGGCAGCTGATTCACCTGGTATATGTAGACCAGCGCCGTTATACCGTAACAACTCAGATTATCAGGTTTTATCCATAGGAGCATTCATTATAGGGGGCTTATGTCTATGATTTCCTTGAAATAAATAAATAAATAAATAAATAAATAAATAAATTTATGACTGAATAAACAAATAAATTTAAAAATATGAATGAATAAATAAATTAATAAATAAAGGAAAGAAGGAATGAATGAATAAATAAATAAATAAAGTAAATAATGAATAAATAAATAAATAAATAAATAAACAAGAAATGAATGAATAAATAACTAAATAAATAAATAAAGTGAAGAAGGAAGGAATGAATCAATAAATAAATGAATAAATAAATAAATAATTAAATAAAGGAAAGAAGGAATGAATGAATGAATGAATTAATTAATTAATTAATTAATTAATTAATAAAGGAAAGAAGGAATGCATGAATGAATAAATAAATAAATAAATAAATAAATAAATAAAAGGAAAGAAAGAAGGAATGAATGAATGAATGAATAAATAAAGGAAAGAAGGAAGGAATGAATAAATAACAATGGAATGAATGAATGAATGAATGAATGAATAAACTTACATTACCGTGTTGGAAGCCATTTTTCAGTGTTGCCTTAGAAATCAAAATTAACGTATTTCAGTCGGTCAACACAAGTGTGCCCAATTATAATAGGTAGTGATTCCAATTTTTTTTCAGGTTTAGGGAAACACTCATTATAATTGGGCACACTTGTGTTGACGGACTGAAAAGCAATTACATTGATCGATTACCGCCTCAGCCATCTTATAAGTGGTTTCCCACATCTACTTCAGGCGAATCCAGGGATAGTTCCTAAACTTAAGGCCACGGTCTCCTCCTTCTTCAAACACAAAGACATCACAATGACATAGGTTATCAGCCAGGTTTAACATACACCCAAATACACAGGGCTACATGGCCATTTATGTCACAAACCCCGAATTAAATCATCTACAACGATTAAGGATCACGTTATTTCTTCAGTGAATGTTCATCTCATCTCTGATAACGATACATTTCTTGAATTCAGTATTTCCAGCTGTTTTATGGAGGTCCTTATGCCCATTAGATCTGCGGCCTCCCATTAGACCAAATCGCAGTTATTCACTATACAATATAGCACGTGTCGCAGGAACGCATGGCGTAGGCAACATGTCACGATGGTATGGGTTGCGGGTTGACAGGAGCACAGGCTGTAATGCCTGCTATGGCATTCTGGTCTGGCCTCATGGGATTGGAATTCCACGTCGGAAGCGAGCCAAATCCAGCAGCCACCATTTTGTCCAAGCAATATATTTCAAATCTTTCCAGTGTTTCATACTACACTATGTATTCCAATTAGATCATCATCATCATCATCTTGTACAGTTTCCAGCCCCAGGCTGGGTCTGTTTAGAACATAAGCCTCGCCACTTAGTTCTTTCTTCCCACCACCTCTCCGCTGTCACTCTGGTCCAATCCTCGCCTTTCTTCTTGACACATTCCTCCACTCCTTTCAGCCATCTATCTCCTGGTCTTCCCCTTGGTCGTTTCTTCTGCATCTGCATCTCATGTATCCACTTGGGAATCATCTTCTCATCCATTCTCTTTAAGTGTCCATACCACCTCAGTCTTGATGTCTCAATCCTACCTTGCAAGGGCTCCTCTTTCACCATTTCCCTGACCTTTTCATTCCTCACCCTGTCTCTTCTTGTTACTCCGATCCTACTTCGCAGGAACTTCATTTCACCTGCCTGTATTCTTCTTATGTCTCTTTTCTTCATTGTCCACGTTTCTGAAGCATAGGTCAGTATCGGGATATAGTAGATACGACGTTTTATTGTAAATAATATGAAGGAAGTTACATTTCTTGATCATAATTATTGTAAATGAAATACAAATCGGTATTTAATAATTTGTATTACAACTTATGTGTGTATGTCTACTCCATATTATTCCCGTTTCCAACGGGTCAGGGATGAGATGCGATGAAATACTATATGGCGGATGATTTAACGGCCGGATGCCGTTCTTGACGCCAACCTCATGAGATGAGTTAATGAGAATGAAATGAATGAAGATGAATGAAACTAGGCAATGATGTGGAAGGAAGCGGCCATGGCCTGTCAGAAGGAACCGTCCTAGCATTTGCCTGGAGTTGAAATTGGGGAAACCATGGAAAACCATTTTCAGGACGGCCGACGGCGGGGCTCAAACCCACGTCTACCGAGTCCCCATGGCCCAGCGCTGCGCGTTAGCGAGCGTAGCTACCACATTACAACTTATATCAATAAATTGCATTAATATACATTAATTAATTATACCAGTTTCCACCAATATTATAGCCTTCTTTAGTAATTGTTTTCGAACGAAACTATTGTAATTGCGAGCAATGTTTGAATACATATTATACTTTTTTTTGTGAAAAATGAATACATAATATATCAAAATAGTTAAAAAACACAGATCTGTAACAAATATGGGCTTTAAACTGATGATATTTAAAATAATTTTGTGAAAACTGCGTATCTAAACAGTTGGCGTTTGTATATTACCATCAAGTGGTTTTTCTCGTGTTTTTTTTAGCGTATGGCTTTTAGTGCCGGGAGTGTCCGAGGACATGTTCGGCTCGCCAGTTTGTAGCTGCTTCTAAACGGACACCCAATGGGTGAGCTACAAGTACCGTCACGTGTGGAGTGTTGTCTGGGGAGGAAAGTATGAATGTAAGGACGAGGAGTTGGAAGATAGTGGCTGTGGCCTATAGTTAGATACCAACCCCGGCATTTGCCTGGAAGGAAGATGGAAAACCACAGAAGACCGTCTTCAAGGTTGCCGGCGGAGGGATTCGAACCTCCTCGCCTCCCAGATGTGAGCGACTGCCAGCAGCCATGTCGTAACGACCACGGCTAGCTCACCCAGTACCATAAAGTGATAAATAGTAGGGGTAATAGGCCTCTGCAATCATCAACTGTTTAGATATGTCATTTTAACAATATATTTTACATTACCATCAATTGAAAGACCATATTTGTTACAGACCTGTATTTTTAAACTATTTTGATATGAAAATGAAAATCCACAGCCTGCTTCCAGTCTGCGACCGGGTCAGGGAATGGAATGAATGAAGCCCCCATCTAGCGGCGAGGATATGAAGTGTGCCGGCTGCCGAAGCCTGTCGCACTCCTCTGGGGCAATGATTAAATGAATGACAGATGAAATGAAATGATAGTGGAGTGTGTTGCTGGAATGAAATTGTGACAGGGAAAACCGGAGTACCCGGAGAAAAAACCTGTCTGCCTCCGTTTTGTCCAGCACAGATCTCACATGGAGTGACCGGGATTTGAACCACGGACCCAGCGGTGAGAGGCCGGCGTATTTTGATATATTTTGTATTAATTGTTCACAGAAAAAAATCCAAGTAGAATTGATTAAAGAGACTGGAGAGTCAATACGTAGGCCTACCCCGAGACCAGAGAAGGCGGAGTGACATACCACTTCACTCTCTTGATCAACGGGGGTCGTGGTGGCGCAGGGGTCAAGCTGTTGGCTTCTCACCAAGTTTGACCTGGTTCGATTCCTGGTCTATGCATGTGAGACCCTTAATGTGAAATGTCATGCCCTGTGGTTCAGATTCCACGTAAGAATGAGTTCCCGTGGTTCACAATCTCACGATTAACGGTCACGTAAAACTACAAGCTTATTTTCCTTTTTCCTCTTGACCAATGTATACCGTCCAAGTTGGAGCTGTCGTCAGTACAACCACACTGTATTTGTAAATTTGCTGTGTTCTAACATACAATGCCATGACCTAACAGGTGTTGTTACAGGTGTATATACTAAAATTGTTTGTTCACTACCAAGACCTGTTTTATGTTTCTCAGTTTATTTACTACCACGGTGATCGAATCAAGTCCGGCAGTGTTTCAGCTAGCTTGTCCTCCAAGGTTTCATCAAACGATACCATTGGGTTTAGAGAACTAGCGAAGGGGTGCTGACGAGAAAATTTAATAGGAGGATTCCGTTTCATGTTAGATGAAACACTGCCGGATTCAGCTGGAGCACTATGGTCATCAACTGATACCTGTAGTCAAACATATAAGGTAAACGACATAAAACAGAGGCTTTAGTCTCAATGGGGAACGACCAGTCTGACTACGAACGCCTCTAATAAGACACACAGTGGGCATACGAATATAGCGTGGCATCCAATGTAGCCTAAACAAAAGCACTTATAAATTGCATGTTCGATTTTTATAGCAAAGTCTACAAAACAATTTCAGTGATATCAGACCGAGGGATTCAAACCGAAATTCCACAAGCTCATTAGCATAACCACGTTAACCATGTCCTGTGCGTAGGCTACTGACTTACCTGTTCGGTGACCAGCTTAGTTGGAAAAATCTAAACCATTTACAATTACATCTCTTTATACTACAGTGAGAGCCTCCTAGAACGGATCCTTGCTTGGGCCATGTGGCGGGTGGAGAGTGCTTAGTCAGCGCGAGTCAACTAGCATCTACCGTTACACAACAGCGCAGCAGGTCACGAACGACCGTAAGTGGGCATAGCACCGTAGTTCAGAGAGTTGGTGAAGTACTGCAGTCTAACTCGTATCCCGTGAACAAACCACCGAATTTTCCTAGTGGAAACTTATCTTCTCAAGAAGAAGTCTTACAGTAAATGTGTTCTTACGTTTCAGCGGCATGTGATTTTTACTTGTGGGGAAGCCTCAAACAAAAGGTATAAGTTACAGAAACAATCCGCGCACTCTGGAGGCTCGCGAGAACGAAATAACTTCACCGATACGAAATATCAGTGAGGATAAATTACAGTGAGTGTATCAAAACTCCCTACGTTGGTGCAATGTGTGTTTAGAAAATGAAAGACAGCTTTTCAATCAACTATTCTGCAATTCATGTAAGTAATGATGATTTCTACCAACAGGTACGGGGACTAGTATGGAACAACGATATACCAATTAAGGCTAAAGAAGTTATGTACAAAGCATATTATGTTCCTATAATGACATATGCAGCAGAAACTTAAATAATGACTAAGAGGGATGACAGCAGAGTACAAGCAGCTGAGATGAGATTCCTGAGAAGTATGGTCCATAAAACGAGGAGAGACAGAGTGAGAAATGAAGATATACGGAAAGAACTGGGAGTACAGAAACTAAATGACAAACTGGAGCAAAACAGATTGAGATGGTTTGGACATGTCAAACGGATGAATGAATTAAGGCTACCAAGACGAGCACTGGAACGACGGGTGAAAGGGAAGATAGGACGAGGAAGACCAAGAATGCGTTGGATGGACTCAGTGAAGAATAGCATTAGAAAACGGAACTTGGAACATCGTGTCGGAATAGGAATGATGGAACGACAGAATAAAGTGGAGAGGACCCATATTTGCCCCCACCCAGTGTCAACTGGAAAAGGGGAAATGAAGATAATGATGATGATGATGATGATTATTAAATACGTTGAAAAGTGTAAATGTGTTGAACTAGATGGGCGCTACGCTGCTGCTAGCGCCAATACCTTGCTTGATATGTGGCGCATGCGCAGTTCCGTTCTGTAGAGAAGGCTCTCACTGTAATATGGGCAATATGTGGTGGGATTGATTGTAATGATGGAGAATACTCTTTCCACGTGTTGAATCTCTCACAAAATAGCTTTTACGACAGGCAGAATGAATTACCATGGTTAACTTATGAGCGATATCGACAGAGATTGATGTATCCTGCCGGACATCGATGACTAAATACTCTCCCTTGCCCCCGTGTGAGGTAATTAAGCGCCTTCGTCTGACTTCGGCCCCGTCAAGTATTTGTGTATCTTTGGGGTGAGTCAAGTAGCTACCATATATCACTCCATGAACAGCTCTAATAGACAGATAATAAGTCCGGAACTTGTTTGCGCTTGTGGGGGTAGATTAGATCCAACAAGGAGATGGACCTCGTGCAGGCAACAAACATAAGCTTACTCACAAGACTGCTGAGAATAAGTTGTTGTTCCATTTTGGGGCTTAGACACCGTGGTCATCAGCACCGTGTAGTTGTGCATCAATTATTATAACATGTGTTATCGTTGTGCCTGTACTACTGTGTGCGTTTGGGTACAGTGTGTCCGCAAGATCTCTCCGCAGCGGCGAGCTACACGGGCCTCGCCTTGTGGGACTTGTTAGGTTGGCAGTACATTCATGTCTCACCCCAGCGCTTGTTCCGTGTTGACCTTCAACTGGAGTGGTTGGGTGGGGAATCCCGGCTCATTATTGCTGACAGTGAGTGCCCGTGCATGACAGTGTTGACGCTCTAAATTGCACATGCGTGAGGCTCGCAGACTGTCCTGTATACGACTTTGAAACCGGGACTGACTGGCCAAAAACCGTGGCGTGAATTGTAAGTGTCCAATTAGGGTAACACCAAAACTTTTGCACGAGTGAAAAGAAATGCTTTCAAACACAATCCAATGATTTTGTGCCATCAGTCCGAACATTGGTCTATTCAAAATTAATTATTATTTATTTATGTATTTATTTATTTACTTATTTATTTATTTATTTGGCGTATGCCTTTTAATGCCGGGAGTGTCCGAGGACATGTTCGGCTCGCCAGAGGCTGTAGCTACTTCAAACGGACACCCAGGGGGTGAGCTACAAGTTCCGTTCAATTTCAAGTAGTTCGAACTTTCGTTACCAGATGTCACTGACACCTAGTGGTGAACGTTGGAACTTTGATAGAGCGTTTAAACGAATTCTAACTTAGAAATTTAGCTTCACACAAGTTTAGTTAGTGGAAGGATCTTTTACATGCCATAAATCTATGACATGGGACCGCCGGCTTTACTTCCCCTCCAAAGGAAGGCATACTGAAGGATTTTAATGCTCTTAAAAAATCCGACGACTTCATCCGGGTTTGAACCCGCGATCTTGGGCACAGCAGTTCAGCATGCTAGCAAATACGCCACCAAAGCCGCTCAAAATTAATAACTTCATAAAATTTCATTATTTCATGATTCGACTTGGGGTGGGGAATTGATCACCCACCGTAGTTACGCAACTGCACTCACTGATTTAATAGTGCATTATGCAACGGCCCTATAATGGCTATAATTAAGACACGAGTATGTTTATAAAACGAGCGTATGCGAGTTTTATAATTTCCATACGAGTGTCTTAATTACCATTATAGGCGAGTTGCATACGACTGTTTATGTTCGACGATAATTATAACTTTATTATATGTTTTAACATAAATATTCATAAATATCTGTTGAGATTGTCACTAGAATTTTGTGATCGGGTGCTGCGCTGGGTAGGATATCTCTGATTTCCAAGCTCTCTGACCGACCGACGCATGCGCTTTGTGTGCTTCAATGCCATATGTGCAGATTGAGCACCAGTATTCAGTAAAAAAAGTCACCGAAATCGTTTGAAAACAACGCACTGTGTAGAAATTGGTTTTGGGGATATGAAGGTACAGTGCTATTTCTTGTCTCATATTCACCAGTTTATTTACGCGAACATATGGATGGTGAAGCCTCCGTGGCTTAGGCGGCAGCACGCCGGCCTCTCACCGCTGGGTCCGTGGTTCAAATCCCGGTCACTCCATGTGAGATCTGTGCTGGACAAAACGGAGGCAGACAGGTTTTTCTCCGGGTACTCCGGTTTTCCCTGTCACAATTTCATTCCAGCAACACTCTCCACTATCATTTCATTTCATCTGTCATTCATTTAATCATTGCCCCAGAGGAGTGCGTCAGGCCTCGGCAGCTGGCACAGTTCATATCCTCGCCGCTAGATGGGGGCGTCATTCATTCCATTCCTGACCCGGTCGGAGACTGGAAGCAGGCTGTGGATTTTCATTCCATATGGATGGTGCACTTTCGGTAATGTATATAGACATGTTGGATTTTGAGCGCATGCGCGAAGGTATCCTTATCTAATTGGTCACACAACTGTTTCTTGAGCTCTGATTGGTGGGAGAAACTGTTTCATAATGAAAAAATAGTGTTATAAAGAGCCTCATTATGATACAGTTTTCTGACACATAATAGTCAGGGTCGAACATAAATTCTAATATGGAATTCATCTCTACAGAGTTTGAATAATTTATTTTGAACAAAGGCGTTCTGGAATGAGGTGCTAAAATGTATATAGAAATCACAGCTGATCGTACCAAGGCCCAGGTATAGTCTTGGCGGCCAACGCGTACCTAGACGGTGTGGCGTTATTTCGTCCTCATAACCCTACCACTCAGTCCCGCCCAACTGTTAATGAGGGTTCGGTCTCGGCTTCCTTTGTCTCGACAACTTATGGTCCTCTTGATTCAAGTGTATTTGAAGGTACTGTGGCTGTGTAACTATTGTTTTGGAGAGAGAAACTTAAGAGCCCTAAAACCTCATAAAACCGTCCCCCCTCCTGGGCGAGAAACACTTGTATAAGGTTTAGGATCAATCGCAGGCCGATGTGTTTGCAGCCGCCTGGATAAGCGTTGGCCGTCAAGACTAACATAAAGAGGCACTGTATTCTGACCGCGTGCTGACGTCACTCAGTGTTCAACTCACTGGGTCGGAGAGAGGTTCGCTTGAACGAAGACCTCACAGGCCTCTAGTTGGCTACAGCTGAACTCTGTAAGTATTCAGCGCACGTACAAATGTCTATATTGACGGTACAGTTCCAGAAACGAGCGTCATTGGTCACGGACGAACATTGGCAATTCCGTAGCCAGCCTCTCCCCTTTCCTCTGAACCTTTACGACCACACTAGGTCCACTGCAACGGTTTTACTGCATTATCTAGTGGTTCCCACTTTGCTGAGCGATATCAGAGAAGGAACGATGTGAGAATGTATCATACTGACACCTTTCATATGCGACATAATTTTCGCAGCCAAATTAATATCCTTAGGGTGACATCGTGGTGTAGAGGCTAGCATTCTTGGCTGTCACCTTGAAGGTTCGGGTTTGATTTTCGGCTCTCTTTGCCAAGAAATATAACTCTGAACTCAGGACTAGATCGATGTACACTGAGCCTAGTGAGGCAAAACTGAGAAGAGGTGGGTTTGACTTCCATTTCAGCCATCCTGGAAATGGTTTTCCGTGGTTTCCCCCTTTCTTTTTCAGGTGAATGCAGGGATGGTTCCTAACTTAAGACTCACACCGAATTAGTTGATTGAAATATGCAAAAAATCAACGTGTGGTTAACAGAACATACGGAGGTTACCACATGCAAGGGACACGATAATACGTTACGATTTAACCCATTAACCATTCGCTTTTACTGTTTGGGATAGATGTACACTAAAAATAGTTGATTTAGTAGAGTAGGCAGACAAACACCATCTCCCTCTTAAGGAATTATCACGACTCCCCAGCTCGCAATGTAAGTACAATATTGGCAAGGTACTGATAACACTTTATAACTCACATCGTGATAAAAGTTAACTTGCAAGAATCACAAAAGTATAAATGTGATAGTACCGGTATAAATTGAGTTCACTGCTTGGCACAAGGGAAACATCTTCCTTTACCAATTATTTGGTGTATATGAAAAGCAGTGTAGATTGGTAAGGATTTACGGAGACACATGTTGCTGAGCGTTCAAGTTAACGTTAACGGTTTGGTCTAGTCACACATGCTCATTACATTTTCCTTTTACGCACTTAAGTTCAACACTACTGAAGTGTACTGGGTTATTATTATATTAGTATATTGTCAGTACCTAGAAAATCATTGCGGTGTATATTCTTGAGTCACTTCTATTAATGCTTTAATCTTAGGTACTTCAACACCTGCAGTAAATGGCATTATGCCATCGGTCGACTGAACAATAATCACATATACAAACTATCCCATAACAAGCGCATTATCAAATATTTACATTCGATTACATTACATTAACGTGAACAGAACTATACAGACATACTGAAGACACTCAGAACTACAGATAGGCGATAGTTTATCCCAATCTACATCAAACGAGACTAATATTATTTAATTAATTCATGGTTTTTGGCAGCAACGAACGTAAAAAACAATATGTCGGGCTTCGACATACGCCATTTTCACACATTCGAAACCTGCATTAAGGTCTGAGGATTGTAGTTGATCTTGTTCATACCGTCATTGTCGAGCCAGTCCACCTTTATTACTACAGTGCCCCGATGTCTCGATAAACTTCGTCCGGCTGCCTTTGGTGGGCTCGGGGTTAATTATTGAGACCTTGGATACAACGGTCCAAAGAGAGAGGAAGAATAATAAGATATATTATAATGCCAAAGCTGATGACTAAAGCAGCTTTCCGCTTATTAGATACCTCATAATTATTTGCACATTTCGTACAAAGTATCACAAGCATTTCAAAGTAATTTCTTAATGAGAAGTGGAAAAACTAATCTACTTATCGATTTGAAGTATGATTCACGGGGAGTAAGTGGCTCGCCTACATAGACTCCAATCGAGTAATGGAACAGTGTTAGATATTGAATGGCTATAAAGTATGTATCACTGAACGAGGTAGCCGCAATGTCTCATAAAAACAGAAACCTCTTATTTTTCTTTGGAATACGATAGTGGGGTAGTGTAGTTCAATTCTCAATTTAATCGGGCATAACATGCTCACCAATAACAATCCCTTGGAATTTTTATTGAGATGGGAAATGCAATTTTTAGTTTGAGATCGGCGAACACAGTGTAAGAAATAGGCTATTAGCTCATGCGTACCCCATTTCGATGCAATAAACTGTTTCATGCAACAGTAAGAGGGATTGTTTCAAATTTATTTAAATATTCTGTTGTTTTATAAATTACTTCATATACTGCTGAATTTTCAAAGATTAAACTCTTGTTTAGTACGATTGTTCCTCTCATACGTCTTGGGGGCGTGGTGGCTCAGCGGTCTAGCTGCATGCCTCTCACCAAGGCGGTCCGGGTTCGATTCCCGGTCAATGCATGTGAGATTTTCGAAGTGAAATGCCATGTTCTGTGGTTCGGATTCCACGTACAAAGGAGGTCCCGTGGCTCATGACCTCGAGATTAACGGTCACGTTAAATTACAAGCTTGCTTGCTTGCTTCTCATACGTCTGTCTTTCAATTTTGACCAATAACATGCAAGAATTTTGTTAATAACCAGCCAATTACAGTGCTCTATTTCGATAACAAAGCAACATGCCTGCTATCGCTGAGCTCGTATCCCACCTCTTTCGCTTACCTCCGTTCTTTTCTTCACAAAGAACACAAATAAAATACTAAGAGATGTTGAAAATCCACAGCCTGCTTCCAGTCTCCGACCGGGTCAGGAATGGAATGAATGAAGCCCCCATCTAGCGGCGAGGATATGAACTGTGCCGGCTGCCGAGGCCTGACGCACTCCTCTGGTCAATGATGAAATGAATGACAGATGAAATGAAATGATAGTGGAGAGTGTTGCTGGAATGACATTATGACAAGGAAAACCGGAGTACCCGGAGAAAAACCTGTCTGCCTCCGTTTTGTCCAGCACAGATCTCACATGGAGTGAACTAAGAGATGTTATGCTTTCTTAATTGACTTATTTATAAGCTTACTTTGGCAACACATTTCTTCGGTTATTTATTTGTTGACAATGTACAGCAGAAAAATTCTGAATACAATGAAACAGGGTAATGGTGCACATCATTGCAGTAAAACTTAAAGGATTGCGTTAAACGTCTTTCGTACTTTCAAAATCTCCTATGTAAGTGCCTTACCGACAGTTTCAAAAGGACTCATTACAATACATATAAAATGCTACTTGCAATTGCAGAAACATTTGTTTATGTATTTCCACGTTCATTTTATGCCTGCAATAATCTACGCCATCTTGGCTTATTTTTCGTAATTCACCATAAATCCATTATAATAATGACGATGATGATGATGTTGATGATGATATTATGATGGTTATCGATGTTTCCAAGGTGCCTAACATCGAGGTTATTATTCTATTGTGTTCTACCACAAACCTGCGGCGTAGCCGTGCTCGTTAAAACGTGCACTACTCTCGCGTGGGCACCTGCAGCAAGTGCAGATATCGTAGATGCAAATCCCGACGCTGACAGTGGCTATTCTGAGTGTGGTTTTCCCCAGGTTTTACCACACTCCCTCCAGGAAAATGCCGGGATATTACCTTATTTCAAGTCCCTAATCCACAACAACACACACTACTACAATCATCACAGAAATGACCAAGATGTCCCAAGACCTTAAAATGAATTAACAACGACAATGTTCCATCGCACTCGCAATGTGCTCTTCTACATATTACCGGTGTTCGATTATGTATTTATGTACTAGTTGTAGCCTAGATTTTGTTTCACGATAATACAAAGCATGAACGCATCGAATCAATTCTGTGCTGAATGGCTGTGTGGCTCAGCGGTAACGTTATCACCTGCAATCCCCAAGGCTTCAGGATTGAATCCCAGCGCAGTGAGTTGGCATTTGAGGGTGCGCAAATGTGAGGGAGCCGTCCGTGACAGTAGATTTACTGGCAAGTTAAAGATCACCTTCTGGGCTGCATTCCGGCACCCCGGCGTCTCTAGAAGCTGCAGTAATTAATAATAATAATAATAATAATGCTATTGGTTTTACGTCCCTTTTAACTACTCTGGTTTTTAGAGACGCTGGGGTGGCGGAATTTTGCCCCCAAGGGGATCTTTAACGTGCCAGTAAATCTACTGGCATGGCTTCCTCGCATTTGCGCACCCTCAATGCCAGCTGATTGCGCCAGGATACGAACCTGCAACCTTGGACCCAGCAAGCGAGAACGTTACCGCAGAGCCACGCAGCCGGTCCCGCAGTAGTTATAAGGGACGTAAACCTCATAACATTATTATTATACAACGTATTATGAATGTGGTTGGTTGGTTCCTTAGTTTAGGGGCTGCGACAACGCGGTCATGTAGCCCCGTGTACTTTGGGTCTGTGTGTAGAATCTGTCTGATAACCGTTGATAATTGTGATGACTGTATTAGTGTGTGTATCTGTTTTAATTCAAGTATGGACTGCAACTTTGAATTTTTCAAATAGTTTCTACTTTTACCGCCAAACGCCACCGTCAACGACTACTAGGCCTAGTTCAGAACTTAGCTACTAGACACCACCGCAGTCGGCTCTTGGCAACGAACGAAGGAACCTAAGAGCGTTGTTTACATTCTTAACCTATACAATTTAGCTTCACACAGGTGTAATTAGTGGAAGGTTCTTTAACATGCCATAAATCTATGACATGGGACCGCCGGCTTTACTTCCCCTCCGAAGGAAGGCAAACTGAGGGATTTTAACGCTCTTAAAAAATCCGACGACTTCGGCCGGGTTTGAACCCGCTATCTTGGGCATAGAAGCCACCGAAGCCGCCTATTATGAATGTGTGTTAAACACTTGTTTGATGATGAAGTGTGCTTGAAGTTGTGTCAATCCTGCAGAACATAAGAGTATTCTAACAAAGGCCGGAAGTTCTCTTTGAGCGAGACCAGTCATAAGCCTCATATCTCTACTGATATTGAATGTGGGATGCTACCCTAAATAGTTGTGTAATTGTATTCGCTGTGCACTCACCGCATAGCTCCTAAATCAATTATAACATAGTAAAACAAACTCTAGTGGAGTATTCCCATTAATTACGTTAAGGAGTTCTTCTGTTTGCCCGGTGCGATATTATCTGACCGTGGTATCGTGTAGAGCAGCTGTGATTTAAATACTCAGTCAAGTGTGGTTCATCGCTTGGGATTGAACATGGCCGCTAAAACTGCAAGCGTTGGGATCAAATTCCACACTCAGTTTGAGAGGATATGCGTATACCTCAACCACTCCGCAGTGAGGTCTGCATGTTTGTAGAGAAATTGGGTTAAATTAGTCAATATGGGATAACGTTGAACACACATTCTAATATTACGAATCCAACTGCGATTAGATAACTTCAAGACCGCCTCGTTGCGTAGTAGCTAGCATTCTTGATTGTTCCCCGGAGGCCCGGGTTCGATTCGTGGCTCTGCCAAGAACAGGGGCGTATATAAGGGGGGTGCTGATGGGGCTCCAGCCGCCCCCCCCCCCCCCCCCCCCGAAGAAAGCCAATAAAAATTAAGAAAGTGCTGCTTTGGTAAGAGCATAAAATAATTTTAAATTTGGTTGTACCCTATTCTTAACTTATCGGCTAACTTATAAACAATATTAAAATTGAAATTATACTAACTCGTGGTGTAGTGGGTAGCATTCTTCGCTGCCGCCCCGGAGATCCGAATTCGATTCCCGGCTCTGCCAAGAAATGTTAATTGTGGTCTGAGGGCTGGAACGGGGTGCACTCAGCCTTGTGAGGTAAAGCTGTGAATTCCACAGTATGTTTTTTGAGAAATACATGTAAAAAAAACTGTTTACCTTTCTGCTCAGTAAATTGACAAATATTTAGATATTTGCCATTCATACTCCATAGATCATAATAGAAAGTTCATTAAGTATAACATTTTATTTGTGTGTTGTGTTGTGTTGTATTTTACAACTTTTTGGTATTGCCAGTAATAATTGTAGGCTATAGAAACTTTGAATCTTATCTAAAATAATTACACAAAGTTATATGCTCTAAGATATTGGTTGATATTTCTGGGTATTTTGCAGTGACAATCCCCTGAGAATACTCACAATTTTCCAGGATAGTCAGCCCCCCCCCCGAATTTGTTTTCTATATACGCCCCTGGCCAAGAAAGTTTATTCTAATTTTCGGGTTCCCTTGTGATTGAAGTGGTGGTAAATGTAAATATCTGCCGGTGTGGATAGGCTTCCAATAGACCTTGTGTGACAGGCTGCGATCTTCATGTCAAAAAATTGAAGGCCACGGTTAGATTATAGTTCCATGGTGAATTTAATATTGGGGTGGATTGATTTGAGATGATTGATGAATTCTGTAGAGCTTCTTTGCCGTGTTTCCATATCGCGAACGTATCGTCTACGTAACGAAACCAGGTAGAGGGCTTTTTATAGCGCTGTAGAGCCATGGCGTCAAATTTTTCCATGAACAAATTTGCGACCACTGGACTGCCCATCAATACTTAAATGTGTTTCAGTCGGTCAGCACGATTGTACACAATTGTAATGAGTGATCTCCTTAAAACTGAAAAAATAAAAGGCTACATGAGATTAATTGATTCACTTGGATTATTAGTTACGATCGCCAAGCGATCAGATACATTACTCTCATGCTATTAAACCTGTGTCTACGGATATGTGGGTGAAGATATTTACAATATTATACAATATTTTAGTTACAGAAATGTATTGTAAACTTGCGTTAGTTTTATGGGACTATTGTTATGATATTGTTATTGGCCATCGGCCTTCTAGTGCACTTGTTTAGTGTGATAATCTGTAGTTGTTAGTGGTTGGTCAGGTTGGTGTTTGTAACTTGGAAATGAATTAAAGAACTTAGCTGGTTATTAGGACGGTGTGGTATCCGTTCTCGTACAGTTTATCACTATTCGCTGTCCGTACTGAACTGAAAGGAATTTTCCTAGCACTGGCTGGCCCTTCTATATGTCTCGCATCCCTACCTGTATATATTCGTCTTGCCTGTAATATATTTCTTTGCAGGTCTACAGACGTTCTGACATAGTGTATGGTAATGTATTCTGGAAATCTTAAAGAACAACCTGCATTCCCGTCACGCATAAGCTAAATAGCCCTCTTCAAGCGCAGGCGGTATAATGGGAACGTCTTGAACTCAGTAATACTGACGTAATATCGGTCTAGAATTTATTGAATATACGGTGTATAGTACATCCTATTTCAGTGACATGCTTTCTTTAATGTAGCCCCCATTATCTAACCTGGCTAGTTAATTAGTCATTGAGGTTTCAAGGGGCGGAACTACATATTGTTTCCTGTTTCTTAAGGAGATATTTTCTAGTACCGTAAAGAGAGGTGAATTCCTCATGAATATGTGTTCGTTTTGCTAGTTAGTGTTGTTTATTTATTAGGTGTATTTTTAATTACTTCCGGTATGTCGAGGGTTCTCCCTTTCATTTCATGATGTATGACTCGTAAGTCTTTTTCTATGTTGGTGAATTTGTGTCGCGCTTCGTGCATATGTTCGCATAGGTCCGAATGTGTCCCGTATTTGATCACATTTCAGTGCTCCCTGTATCGTGTGTCCATTCTTCTGCCAGTTTGTCCTATGACAATTGCTTGACTCCCTGTGTCTTGGCACGTTATGTATTATACCCCTGATTTTCAGTAAAAGTCTTGGTTATTTAAATTACTGTTGTGAAGATGCTTGCCAGTTGTGTTTTTTGTTGTGAAGGCTATTTATTTTTTCAAGAAACCAGTCTTAAGCAAATGATTGGAATGGAAAATACGAGAGTTTTTATTGTGTTCTTGATCATGGCATTTCATCCCTTAAAACAATAGTTACCGTCACCACCATGGAGGCAGATTCCCTTGCTGTTTTACACCTTAAAATAACAATAACTAACTGTTCACCACTTTGATCCTTGCCAGAGTGAGACTAATTTATTCTTTTGGGGTTACCAAAGGAGCGTCAGTTCAACAGTCACCACCACCAAGATTATTCTTAGAAGGAGAACGTTATTCTTTGGAAGCCAACATAGCAACGTCAGCTATTATACATAGGCTTCCATAATAAAACAAGTTATGTATTTCCTCTGCAAAGACAAAATAACAAACGTTTTGAGAATAGTGATGCTTTCGTTTGATTCCTGCCATAATATTTTCAACACCAACTAACATACGATATAACTTCACATTATTTTACAATATTAATAACATTTTTATTTGTAATTGGATTTAGAGGAGATACGTCACAGATCCTAGCTCGAGGCAGGTAGTCTGGCGTTCAGATGAAATGCGGATTTAAAACAGAAGTACACTTGGAGGAACAAAAAGGCTGTGTAATCCAAGATGAGAGGTATCATAGTGTGCAGGGGTTCAGCTTTCGCTGTATGTGGGCGGATTAGCCCAGCATTGTGATACACGCCCTTTATTATAGAGTCAGAGCTCTGCATGGCTGGCGGGGATATTATTCCAGTGTGGAGTTCACTTTATGACACCAGTTCAGGAAGAGTCACAACTATACACTGTTTCTACAATGTAAGCCCAGCATCGTGACCTATCGTGTAAAGTCACTATGCAAGACTACTGTAAGCACAGTGATCCCAGTGCAGAGAACGGCCATAATGAGTGTGGATTTGTGTCTGTTTTTTTTCCACACTCCCTCTACGAAAATGCCTGGATAGTACCTTATTTCAAGTTCCGGAGCACTCAACCAAACTTAGAACTTAATAATTACAATTAGACCCACTAGTATGATCACCATAATAATACAGGTTATTGGTAGACAATCGAGTAATCTGGTTGATGGCCAAATATGTAATCCTTTAAGTAATGCTATTACAATGACAACAACTCCTCTCGGATCAGCGTTTGTCTTCATTAAAGCTTCTGAATATAGATCTGTAATTTGTAACATAGACCGATGTCATTGATTTGTAATTTGTAACATAGACCGAAGTCATTGATTTTTTTTGTATTTTTTTTAGCGTATGGCCTTTAGTGCCGGGAGTGTCCGAGGACATGTTCGGCTCGCCAGTTTTGTAGCTGCTTCGAGACGGACACCCAATGGGTGAGCTACAAGTACCGTTGGGGAGGAAAGTTGGAAGGGAGGGTCGAGGAGTTGGAAGGTAGCGGCTGTGGCCTATAGTTAAGGACCAACCCCGGCATTTGCCTGGAAGGAAGATGGGAAACCACAGAAGACCATCTTCAAGGTTGCCGGCGGGGGGATTCGAACCTTCTCGCCTCCCGGATGTGAGCGACTGCCAACAGTCATGCCGCAACGACCTCGGCTAACTCACCCGGAATTGATTTGTAATTTGTAACTTAGTCCGAAGTCATTCATTTGTAATTTGTGACTTAGTCCGAAGTCATTGATTTGTAATTTGTAACTTAGTCCGAAGTCATTGATTTGTAATTCGCAACTTAGTCCGAAGTCATTGAGTTGTAATTTGTAACTTAGTCCGAAGTCATTGATTTGTAATTCGCAACTTAGTCCGAAGTCATTGATTTGTAATTTGTAACTTAGTCCGAAGTCATTGATTTGTAATTCGCAACTTAGTCTGAAGTCTTTGATTTGTAACTTAGTCTGAAGTCCTTGAATTGTAATTTGTAACTTAGTCCGAAGTCATTGATTTGTAATTCGCAACTTAGTCCGAAGTCATTGATTTGTAATTCGCAACTTAGTCCGAAGTCATTGATTTGTAATTTGTAACTTTGTCCGAAGTCCTTGAATTGTAATTTGTAACTTAGTCCGAAGTCATTGATTTGTAATTCGCAACTTAGTCCGAGTCATTGATTTGTAATTTGTAACTTAGTCCGAAGTCCTTAAATTGTAATTTGTAACTTAGTCCGAAGTCATTGATTTGTAATTCGCAACTTAGTCCGAAGTCATTGATTTGTAATTCGCAACTTAGTCCGAAGTCATTGATTTGTAATTTGTAACTTAGTCCGAAGTCATTGATTTGTAATTTGTAACTTAGTCCGAAGTCATTGATTTGTAATTTGTAACTTAGTCCGAAGTCCTTGAATTGTAATATGTAACATAGACCGAAGTCATTGATTTGTAATTCGCAACTTAGTCCGAAGTCATTGATTTGTAATTTGTAACTTAGTCCGAAGTCCTTGAATTGTAATTTGTAACTTAGTCCGAAGTCATTGATTTGTAATTCGCAACTTAGTCCGAAGTCATTGATTTGTAATTTGTAACTTAGTCCGAAGTCATTGATTTGTAATTCGCAACTTAGTCCGAAGTCATTGATTTGTAATTTGTAACTTGGTCCGAAGTCCTTGAATTGTAATTTGTAACTAAGTCCGAAGTCATTGAATTGTAATTTGTAACTTAGTCCGAAGTCATTGATTTGTAATTCGCAACTTAGTCCGAAGTCATTGATTTGTAATTTGTAACTTAGTCCGAAGTCCTTGAATTGTAATTTGTAACATACACCGAAGTCATTGATTAGTAATACGCAACTTAGTCCGAAGTCTTTGATTTGTAATTTGTATCTTAGTCCGAAGTCCTTGAATTGTAATTTGTAACTTAGTCCGAAGTCATTGATTTGCAATTTGTAACGTAGTCCGAAGTCATTGATTTGTAATTCGCAACTTAGTCCGAAGTCATTGATTTGTAATTCGCAACTTAGTCCGAAGTCATTGATTTGTAATTTGTAACTTTGTCCGAAGTCCTTGAATTGTAATTTGTAACTTAGTCCGAAGTCATTGATTTGTAATTCGCAACTTAGTCCGAAGTCATTGATTTGTAATTCGCAACTTAGTCCGAAGTCATTGATTTGTAATTTGTAACTTAGTCCGAAGTCCTTGAATTGTAATTTGTAACTTAGTCCGAAGTCATTGATTTGTAATTCGCAACTTAGTCCGAAGTCATTGATTTGTAATTTGTAACTTAGTCCGAAGTCCTTGAATTGTAATTTGTAACATAGACCGAAGTCATTGATTTGTAATTCGCAGCTTAGTCCGAAGTCCTTGAATTGTAATTTGTAACTTAGTCCGAAGTCCTTGAATTGTAATTTGTAACTTAGTCCGAAGTCATTGATTTGTAATTCGCAACTTAGTCCGAAGTCATTGATTTGTAATTCGCAACTTAGTCCGAAGTAATTGATTTGTAATTTGTAACTTAGTCCGAAGTCCTTGAATTGTAATTTGTAACTTAGTCCGAAGTCATTGATTTGTAATTCGCAACTTAGTCCGAAGTCATTGATTTGTAATTTGTAACTTAGTCCGAAGTCCTTGAATTGTAATTTGTAACATAGACCGAAGTCATTGATTTGTAATTCGCAGCTTAGTCCGAAGTCCTTGAATTGTAATTTGTAACTTAGTCCGAAGTCCTTGAATTGTAATTTGTAACTTAGTCCGAAGTCATTGATTTGTAATTCGCAACTTAGTCCGAAGTCTTTGATTTGTAATTTGTAAGTTAGTCCGAAGTCATTGATTTGTAATTCGCAACTTAGTCCGAAGTCATTGATTTGTAATTTGTAACTTGGTCCGAAGTCCTTGAATTGTAATTTGTAACTAAGTCCGAAGTCATTAAATTGTAATTTGTAACTTAGTCCGAAGTCATTGATTTGTAATTCGCAACTTAGTCCGAAGTCATTGATTTGTAATTTGTAACTTAGTCCGAAGTCCTTGAATTGTAATTTGTAACATAGACCGAAGTCATTGATTTGTAATTCGCAACTTAGTCCGAAGTCATTGATTTGTAATTTGTAACTTGGTCCGAAGTCCTTGAATTGTAATTTGTAACTACTGTCGACCAAAGTATTATGTGCACTCGAGTTTGAAGGTTGTTTGTGAAGTAACCAATAGACCTACATAAAATCCAATAACATCATCACTTTCGTCGTTCTATTGTACGTTAGCTCATGTAGGTTTGGAATTTTTAATTTATATTTTAATATTTTTTGTCGCAGTTGGAACACAAAAAGTGCACGTTTTTAAGCGTGTTTCAACCATGCGTCACATTTAAGAATTATTATCTCAAAAATCCGTCATCAGATTGAATCCAAATTTTAACACAATATACATTGGAATGTTGTATAACTGGTTTATTAATTTCAAAATGTTGCGTGTCCAAGAAAAAAAGTTGTTATCATTTCTGTAAGGTAACATTTTCTCGGCTCGGGGTGGTTGGAAAACGTAGTTCTTGGTCGCGATGTAATCCATATAAATCAAAAAGTTATGCTGTATGACTGTGAAATACGTAAATTAACTCACTTATTTTATATCGGTTTGTATTTGTAGGCGGAAATAACGCATCGTTCACCAGCTACCCGCTCCCGGAAAAGCTGTACAGCGTTGCCGAAATGGAGTCCATCACGCATCATGGCGTGCCTTGCTCGGAAGTGATGGGCTCCACCACAGCAACGCTGTACAGCTTTTCCCGGAGCGGGTAGCTGGTGAACGATGTGTTATTTCCGCCTACAAATACAAACCTATATCAAATAAGTGAGTTAATTTACATATTTCACAGTCATACAGCATAACTTTTTGATGTATAAGGATTACATCGCGTCCAAGAACTACATTTTCTAACCACCCCGAGCCGAGAAAAAGTTACCTTACAAAAATGATAACAACTTTTTTTCTTGGACACACAAAATTTTGAAATTAATAAACCAGTTATACACCTTTCCAATGTATATTGTGTTAAAATTTGGATTCGATCTGTGGACGGGTTTTTGAGATAATAATTCTTAAATGTGACGAATGGTTGAAACACGCTTAAAAACGTGCACTTTTTGTGTTCCAACTGCGACAAAAATATTAAAATATAAATTAAAAAATCCAAACCTACATGAGCTAACGTAAAATAGAACGACGAAAATGATGATGTTATTGGATTTTATGTAGGTCTATTGGTTACTTCACAAACAACCTTCAAACTCGAGTACACATAATACTTTGGTCGACAGTAAGTCCGAAGTCATTGAATTGTAATTTGTAACTTAGTCCGAAGTCATTGATTTGTAATTCGCAACTTAGTCCGAAGTCATTGATTTGTAATTTGTAACTTAGTCCGAAGTCATTGATTTGTAATTTGTAACTTAGTCCGAAGTCCTTGAATTGTAATTTGTAACTTAGTCCGAAGTCCTTGAATTGTAATTTGTAACTTAGTCCGAAGTCATTGATTTGTAATTCGCAACTTAGTCCGAAGTCATTGATTTGTAATTTGTAACTTAGTCCGAAGTCCTTGAATTGTAATTTGTAACATAGACCGAAGTCATTGATTTGTAATTCGCAACTTAGTCCGAAGTCCTTGAATTGTAATTTGTAACTTAGTCCGAAGTCCTTGAATTGTAATTTGTAACTTAGTCCGAAGTCATTGATTTGTAATTTGTAACTTAGTCCGAAGTCATTGATTTGTAATTCGCAACTTAGTCCTAAGTCATTGATTTGTAATTTGTAACTTAGTCCGAAGTCATTGATTTGTAATTCGCAACTTAGTCCGAAGTCATTGATTTGTAATTTGTAACTTGGTCCGAAGTCCTTGAATTGTAATTTGTAACTAAGTCCGAAGTCATTGAATTGTAATTTGTAACTTAGTCCGAAGTCATTGATTTTTAATTCGCAACTTAGTCCGAAGTCATTGATTTGTAATTTGTAACTTAGTCCGAAGTCCTTGAATTGTAATTTGTAACATAGACCGAAGTCATTGATTTGTAATTCGCAACTTAGTCCAAAGTCATTGATTTGTAATTTGTAACTTAGTCCGAAGTCCTTGAATTGTAATTTGTAACTTAGTCCAAAGTCATTGATTTGTAATTCGCAACTTAGTCCGAAGTCATTGATTCATAATTTGTAACTTAGTCCGAAGTCATTGATTTGTAATTTGCAACTTAGTCCGACGTCATTGATTTGTAATTTGTAACTTGGTCCGAAGTCATTAAATTGTAATTTGTAACTTGGTCCGAAGTCATTGAATTGTAATTTGTAACTTAGTCTGAAGTCATTGAATTGTAATTTGTAACTTAGTCCGAAGTCATTGATTTGTAATTTTTGACTTAGTCCAAATTCATTGATTTTTAATTCGCAACTTAGTCCGAAGTTATTGATCTGCAATTGATGTTCTTTTGATCACCTTGAACTGCAGTGTTTGTTACGCCTTGTGGTGTAATTGCTTGCGTTGCTCACTGTCATCTCTAAGGCCCGGGTTTGAATAGGCTACAAGAAATGTAAATCTGGTCTGAGAACTGGAACGTCTGCTCAGCCTCTGTAGTCTCGGTGTGTGTTTTGGAACTAAGGTTTCAAACGTCCTAGGTTGTATACCCTCCTCCGCCAAGAAATTTCACCCTGGTCTGGGAATTAAAATGAAGTACACTGACATTGAGAATTGAGGTTCTATTCTCACTTCAGCTATTTTAGGAATTGCTTTCCCTGGTTTTCAACTTCTATTCCAGGAAAATGTCAGAATGGTCCTTAACTACTTCTGACTAAGGTCGCAATTTCTTAGCCCTAGCCTTCATTAAAAATAAACACAACAATAACACAGGTTACATACTCAAGTAGCCTGTACATGACTGATAACCATGATATCCCAGCCTCTAAATGAAATAACATCACAACTTCTGTATGGAGTTATCAAACATGTTCAACACACACCCAACTACATGGTGGTTTAACAACAATCAACCTAGGTATATAGTCACTCTGTTTCAATTACGGTGTGGAAGTGTCTATTTTATTTCTAAATTTAATTTTGTGGCACAGTGTGGTTCTGTATAGTAACCAAGTTTGTGGTGTAAGCTCGTCTATTTTGAGCTGCGAGCAAAGCGCCCAGGACTGCGGGGGTGGGGATATGCACTGCACAATGCGTCCTCTCAGCAGGAAGACGGAAGCCGCCTGGGACTCGCGCAACTTCATTCTCACTTCCTGGAACTAATCTACATTATTCATAACTCTAAAAAGTGTGTGTCGTGTAAGACAATAAGAGTTTGCTCTAGAACAAGTCCATCTCGTTGCGTAGTGATGCGTTGGCTGTCACCGCTGAAGCTTGGGTTCGATTCCCGGCTCTGAAAAGCAACGTAATTCTGGTCTTAGGGCTGGAACGGTGTACACTTATCCTCGTGAGGCAAAACTGAGAAGAGGCGGGTTCGATTCCCATCTCAACCATCCTGGAAGTGGATTTCCGTGGTTTCCCACTTCTACTCCATGCGATTGCCGGTATGGTTCCTAAATTAAGGCTACGGTCGTCTCCTTCCAAATCCTCGTCTAAATTACAACTACACACACTAATACAGTAGAGGGGCATGGTGGTGCAGCGGTCAAGCTGTTTTCCTCACACCAAGGTGGACCGGGTTCGATTACTGATCAATGCATGTGAGATTTTCAAAGAGAAATGCCATGTCCTGTGGTTCGTATTTCACGCAAAAGAGGATCTCGTGGCTCACGATCGCGAGATTAACGGTCACGTAAAACTACAATCTTCCTACCTTACACTAATACAGCCATCGCAATAACACAGTTTATCAGACATATTCCACACACACAAATACACCCAAGTACACGGGGCTAGATGACCACGATGTCACATACCTCTTAAATAATCAACAACAACAACGTTCTAGGATCAACTTCTACTGTACATGATCGGGATTGATTCGTGTTGTCTGTTTTACTATGGAAATAAAACGTTTGCTTTCAGCCTTTTCGTGCAATGATGTGGAAGGAAGCGGCCGTGGCCTGTCAGAAGGTGATCACTTTCGTGATGTTTATAGTGCGTTTTTCTTTCGTGCCGCATTTGTCAGTTAAATGCTTTTGAGACCACCGAACGAAAACATATGTACTTATTCATTTCTGTTAACATTATAATGTTTATTACTAGTGTTTACTCTCTCTCTATATATATATATATATCTAAGACTCTTACCTCAGCATGTTAAAGGTCATGCGCCTCCAGCATACGCTCGCATACTGAAAAGGGTGTCGACTTGCTTGCTGCCTTCCTGTATGACTGACGTCACAGCTTGCCCTGGCCAATCATCGCCCGCCAGCCTGGCTTCCAGACGTTTCTATGATGTTATTATTTAAGTGGCGGCGTTTTGCTCTCCATCAGCATTCCTTCTTCAAACCTTCTACGGTCTTCTTCAACTAGCGAGAGGCATTCGTGCCTTCCGCCCTTCTCCGGGGCCTTCTAAACTTCGGGCCTAATCTGCATTTATGATTGAAACTACCAGGAAACGCAACAGCAGAGAGCTTCAGCACTGTGAAAGTGCATTCTACATTTTACTCCAAACCGCAAGAAGCTGCATCAAATCGCAGTTCTAAAATGCCATGTTATTTGGCATTCAAGAAATAACATCAAAACCTAACGATGTTAAACAATGTACAGCGCTGGTGAAGAAGAAGAAGAAGAAGAAGAAGAAGAAGAAGAAGAAGAAGATCGCCCTGGCGAAGTTATTTTCCTGATGCTGGACATCTCAAATTCTACTACCAAAAAATCAAGTGTTGGCCACGGCAGTCTCCGTCAGCATGCTTCTAGTCATCGCCACTAAAGATAAGTTTGTGCCTTTTTTATTATTATCTTAATCATCTTCGTTTTAAGTGTTTGCTAGCAAGTGCAAGAATATTAAATTTGTGTGTGCATCAAGCAGAATGAACTTTTGAATAATAGCACATGGCTGTGCCAACCTAAATAAAATTAATGAACATTTGAAATTGCCCCAGGCGGGCCAGCCTAACTAATTTTTTAATTAAGGCTTATTTATTAATGTGTTTGCAAGTTTCACCATAAAAATAAAAGTATTGTATTTACTCTCAATGTTCAGTCTAGTATTGAAAGAACCAGGCCGCATTTCCTTAGCCCAATCCTTTCAGTCTAATCTTCTCTTAAGGAAGTTATTTTGTCCAGGCCTTAAGCCTGATGCTGTCCTCCCGTTTATGTTGATGAATTTGGGCTGTTCTTCACATAACCATTTTGGTGCCTATAACCGGGATACTTGTAAACATTCTGTTTAACCAAATCTTCAAATTTCTTAATGTTGGAACTAATTCAAAATTTAAATGCCATACTGAACATTGAGTGTGTTAATATTTTAAAAATTGTGTTTTCTAATCTACTTCGAAAGTTTCAGCTCGAGTGTATATGGTTGGCACTGAGAAGAAAGACAAACAGCAGGCCCGTATTTCACTGCAGGGGAAGCCGCACTCTCTTTTCTGGCAGACTGTCAACTTCTTCCGAAGCAAGGTGTACCAGCTCACAGTATAGTCGTGAGTACACAACAAACTTTCATAATGCCGATTGACGAGAAACTCATTAATGCTAGAGCTTCTGTCAAAGGCAAGTTAACGCGTTTTCGCACTTTTCTAGATGAGCTCCCGGAAAAAGAACGTAATAGTGACATAATTTCTCAAAGACTGAAAGGTTATGAACAGGCCTTTGAGAAATATGATGAGATCCAAAGTAATATTGAGACCAAGGATCCCGACCAGCAAAGTGACCGCTGTGAGGTTGAAAATTTATATCATAAGGGGTTCGCAGACGCGAAGCAACTTTTAAGAAGTTTAACATTGCAGGAAAAGCAGGAGAAAACTCCTTCAGAATCTTCTTCTTTTCCTTCCCGTGTTATATTACCGAAAATAGAATTACCTAAATTTACCGGAGATGAAGCTACATGGGAACCATTTTTTGAATTATTCAATTCATTGATTCACGAAAACGATTCTCTTCCTTCAATACAGAAGTTTCATTATTTGCGTTTGTCCTTGCAAGGCAACGCACTTAAACTCATCCAAGAGCTTACGTTGACAAATGAAAATTATGAAGTAGCTTTGGCACTTCTCAGAGATCGGTTTGGGAACACTCGTTTAAAAACTCAACGTCACATACAGGGTTTATTCAATTTACCTATTGTTCAAGCTGATAATCTTGCCTCGCTTCGTAATCTGATCGATGCTGCAGAACTTCATATTCGTGCGCTTGCAAATTTGGACCAACCAGTTGACCATTGGGATCTATTTTTGATTCATCTTATTTCTGTTAAATTAGACACTAAAACTTTAAAAGATTGGGAAGCAGATCTGTCGCAACATTCATTGTGTACCTATGAAGCTATTATTAAATTCTTAAAGGCGAAATGCCAAATTCTCTCTGCTGTAGCCAGTCAAAAGAGTAGCTCCACCTTCAAACCTCCTTCTAATAGTAAGGTCATCAGCCCCACTCAGAGAGTACTAAGGTCACATGCCTTTTCTACCAATATTCGGTCTTCCAATCAAGTACAAGCTTGTGTTTTGTGTCAACAACCACATAACTTGTACCAATGCGCTCAATTCAAATCTTTATCTGTGGATGAAAGACGCAAATTAATTACCACCCACAAGCACTGATTTAATTGTCTATCAGCGACACATATGATAAGCAATTGTCGTTCTGAACGGTTATGTTTTCACTGTAAAGCAAAGCATCATACTCTCCTGCATAGGCATGAAAGATTGCGGTCATCAGCAACCAATAGTTCATCCGCTAAATCTAATTCTGAGACTTTGCCTAATAACGCTCAGTCTTTTACTCAAAGCTCTGTTTCGTTCAGTAAAACTCAAGTTTTATTATCCACTGTCCAAATTCTAGTGAAGAATGTTCACGGAAAATGGGTTTCTGTAAGGGGATTGTTAGATAATGCTGCAACTAACAATTTTATCAGTGCATCGCTAGTTCGCAAGTTAGGTCTACAAATATGCCCTACTTCTATAGAAGTTACAGGAATTAATGGTTCCAAATCGCAATCTCTGAGTTATGCTAAAGTGGATGTAAAAGATTCCAATAATCTTGGCATTCATTTAAATTTAGATTTTTTAATTATAAATTCCATAGGTAATGACACCCCCATTACTTCTTTTCAAGTCCAGGGTTGGAATATTCCGCATCATTTGCAACTTGCAGATCCGAATTTCAACAGAGCTTCATCTGTAGAAATTCTTTTAAGTGCCAGCATTTTTTGGCAATGTTTACATCCGGAAAAGGTTAAAGTTTCCCGTGATGTTTTCTTTCGTAGAACTGATTTTGGTTGGATTGCCACTGGGCAAATATACCGCAACCCCGTTCAACAAAAATCTCATTGTTATTTTTTTGGTGCTGATTTAAATCAAGAATTAATTAAGTTCTGGGACATTGAGGATATTCAAGTCACCTCACCTCATTCTCACAATAATGAGATCTGTGAAACACACTACGTAGAAACCACTGTTCGCACTACTGAAGGCAGATTTGTGGTTAGTCTTCCTCGCATTTTTAACCCCCCTGTTATTACAGAATCACATTCCAGAGCTCTCAAAGCTTTATTCGCAATTGAAAATCGCTTTAAAAAAGATGCTCTCTTAAAAACTCAGTATACTTCCTTCATGGAAGAATACGAATCAGCGAATCACATGGAAGTAGTTCCAAAATCTGAAGAAATTAGTAATCCTCCTAAAGAAATAGTATATCTTAATCATCATCCGGTTTGGAAAAATTCTTCCACCCGAGAACAGATAAGAGTGGTTTTTAATGGGTCATCTCCAGATGCTAATGGTGTTTCTCTCAATGACACTCTGCATTCTGGACCCGCTATTCAGACAGATCTTACTTCAGTTTTACTTAACTTTCGTCTATTCCCCATTGCTGTTCTTGCTGACATCAAGCAAATGTATAGGCAAATTCTAGTAAATTCAGAACAACGTGATTTGCAAAGAATTTTGTGGCGAGACGACAATGCAAAACCTATAAAAATATTTCGTTTAAGAACAGTGACATACGGTCTTAAGCCGTCTGCTTTTCTCGCAATACGATCTCTTCACATGTTGGCCGAGCAAGATGGTCATCTTTTTCATCCTCTAGCTTCTGAAGTTTTGAAAACTGCATTTTATGTAGATGATTTTCTGTATTCCTTTCCTAGTATCTCTGACGCACTTCTTGTTTGTGAAGATTTAAACTCTCTTCTTTCCACATAAGTGGAACTCGAACTCAACCGAATTTTTATCTAACTTTTCACAAGTAACTCCTGTTGACAAATGTGTTGCGCTTCCTACTGAGGAATCAGCTATTAAAACCTTGGGTGTTTTTTGGTCTCCTTCTTCAGATACCTTTTCCTATCAGGTACACTTATCTGAGTTTCACCCTCGAACGAAAAGGCAATTATTATCGGAAATAGCAAGAGTTTTTGATCCATTGCAGTACATTGCTCCGGTGGTTATTACTGCAAAAATTTTCTTGCAAAACCTTTGGTTATTGAAAATTGGTTGGGATGAAAAAGTACCCTCCCCCCTTTTGGATGAGTGGTTGAAATACCGCAAGAGTTTGTTAGATCTTTCTCAAATTTCTATTCCTCGCACTTTAATTTCCGACATTTCATGTCAGTATTTCGATTTGCACGTATTTGCAGATAGTTCTGAAAAGGCATACGGTTGCTGCGCCTACTTAGTAGGCCGCCCTTCCAATACTTTACCCGGATTTTCCAATTTAATTTGTGCAAAATCAAAGGTAGCCCCACTCAAATCCATATCTTTGCCTAGATTGGAATTATGTTCTGCTGTAATGGCTGTGGAATTAGCCAGCAAATTAAAAATCAGTTTAAATTTGAAATTTTCGATCACATGGTTTTGGAGTGATTCTTCCATCGTGTTAGCTTGGCTTTCAAAACCTTCTTCGCATTGGACCACTTTTGTGGCTAATCGCGTTTCTAAAATACAAGAGTTGTCTCATTTTGACCAATGGAATCATGTTCCGGGGAAAGAAACCCCCGCTGATATAATTTCACGTGGCTGTTTGCCCAAGAAATTAATTTCTCTTAAACTATACTGGAATGGTCCGGCGTGGATCAGTCAGGATTTTTCTTGTTGCCCTCGTTCATCTAATCCGCTCGCAGAAGATGTTCCTGATGCTCGCATTGTTACCGCTTCCCTTTTTCTAACTTCTATTGCTACTAGTCTTTTTCAGCGTTACTCTTCATTTAATAAATTAATTCGTGTGGTAGCATATTTATTTCGATGGAAATTTCTTGTTCTTGATGAGCCTGTGAAGCCGCAACCCTTTCTCACTAAAATGGAATTGGAATTTGCTACTCGTAGAATCTTGTTTCTTATGAAACAAGAAGTATTCTTTCTTGAGTATCAGACGCTTTTAAGCAAAAAAGCTTTACCAAAGTCTAGTAGGCTGTTACCTCTCACCCCTTTTTTGGACCAAGATGGATTAATAAGAGTGGGGGGCAGGCTAGAAAATTCTAGTTACTCAGATGAGAAAAAACATCCCATTATTCTTCCTTCTAGACATCCTATTACTACTCTCATCGTAAAGAAATTTCATTATCAGAATTTGCACGCTGGCACCCGCACTTTGCTTTGTTTAATTCGCGAGCAATATTGGCTCATTAACGGTGTTCATGAAGTTTCTTCTGTTATTCGGAAATGTATACCTTGTTTCAAATCCAAGCCTCCGCCAATCACGCAAATTATGGGAAACTTGCCATATTTTCGTTCCGAACCTAGTAAGCCTTTCGCCCTGACGGGTATCGATTATGCCGGTCCTTATGTCTATCAAGTTAATTCCCCTTTATCTAAGCGAAAGTTGTTAGGTAAACTTTATATTTCTTTATGTGTGTGCATGGTGACAGGAGCCATTCACCTTGAGTTGGTTACAAGTGCTTCTACTCCTTATTTTATAGCAGCCTTTTCTAGATTTGCCTCTAGAAGGGGTGTTCCTTCTGAGGTTTTCTCAGATAACGCAAAAATTTTTGTTAGTACTTTTGATCTTTGGAAAACTGCACTTACCTCTCCTTCTGCTAAGGAACAGTTTTCTAATTTTTCTCATGCTAAGGGATTCAAATGGCATTTCACTCCCCCTTACGCTCCCCATCATGGTGGTCGTTGGGAATCTTGCATAAAGCTCACGAAGAGACAGCTGAAGAAAACCCTTGGTTCAACCATCCTTTCCTATGAGGAATTTAATTCCTTAATTATTCAGGTTGAGGGTATCGTAAATTCTAGGCCGCTCACGCCTTTGTCTAACGATCCTAAAGATCTTCTTCCGTTAACACCTGGCCATTTTTTAATAGGCTGTTCTTTAGCTTCTACGCCTCCTTTGCTGAGTCGACGCTGTGATCTCAGGTTGCCTATTTTCTGGAGAAAGTTAGACTCTTTGCGAAACTCCTTTTGGCGCCGTTGGAAGCTGGAGTATCTCGGCTCACTTAACAGAAGAGAGAAGTGGCGGCTTTCCCAGCCTGATGTGCGAGTGGGAGATATGGTTCTTTTGCGAGATCCAAGTCCCCATCTCGTATGGAATATTGGTAGGGTAACTCACTGCCATTTGGGTCGTGATAATCATGTGAGAGTTGTAGATGTTCTCACTAGTAAGGGTGTCTATACTAGACCAATTTCTATGGTTGCTATCTTGCCTGCTGAGGCTTAGTGTCATCTTCTTTATTGTTGTTCACGTTTTTGTAACTGATTCTTTGATTGTTTTCTTTCGGGGGTCTCGGAGCATGATCACTTTCGTGATGTTTATAGTGCGTTTTTCTTTCGTGCCGCATTTGTCAGTTAAATGCTTTTGAGACCACCGAACGAAAACATATGTACTTATTCATTTCTGTTAACATTATAATGTTTATTACTAGTGTTTACTCTCTCTCTATATATATATCTAAGACTCTTACCTCAGCATGTTAAAGGTCATGCGCCTCCAGCATACGCTCGCATACTGAAAAGGGTGTCGACTTGCTTGCTGCCTTCCTGTATGACTGACGTCACAGCTTGCCCTGGCCAATCATCGCCCGCCAGCCTGGCTTCCAGACGTTTCTATGATGTTATTATTTAAGTGGCGGCGTTTTGCTCTCCATCAGCATTCCTTCTTCAAACCTTCTACGGTCTTCTTCAACTAGCGAGAGGCATTCGTGCCTTCCGCCCTTCTCCGGGGCCTTCTAATCTTCGGGACTAATCTGCATTTATGATTGAAACTACCAGGAAACGCAACAGCAGAGAGCTTCAGCACTGTGAAAGTGCATTCTACATTTTACTCCAAACCGCAAGAAGCTGCATCAAATCGCAGTTCTAAAATGCCATGTTATTTGGCATTCAAGAAATAACATCAAAACCTAACGATGTTAAACAATGTACAGCGCTGGTGAAGAAGAAGAAGAAGAAGAAGAAGAAGAAGAAGAAGAAGAAGAAGAAGAAGAAGAAGATCGCCCTGGCGAAGTTATTTTCCTGATGCTGGACATCTCAAATTCTACTACCAAAAAATCAAGTGTTGGCCACGGCAGTCTCCGTCAGCATGCTTCTAGTCATCGCCACTAAAGATAAGTTTGTGCCTTTTTTATTATTATCTTAATCATCTTCGTTTTAAGTGTTTGCTAGCAAGTGCAAGAATATTAAATTTGTGTGTGCATCAAGCAGAATGAACTTTTGAATAATAGCACATGGCTGTGCCAACCTAAATAAAATTAATGAACATTTGAAATTGCCCCAGGCGGGCCAGCCTAACTAATTTTTTAATTAAGGCTTATTTATTAATGTGTTTGCAAGTTTCACCATAAAAATAAAAGTATTGTATTTACTCTCAATGTTCAGTCTAGTATTGAAAGAACCAGGCCGCATTTCCTTAGCCCAATCCTTTCAGTCTAATCTTCTCTTAAGGAAGTTATTTTGTCTAGGCCTTAAGCCTGATGCTGTCCTCCCGTTTATGTTGATGAATTTGGGCTGTTCTTCACATAACCAGAAGGTACCGTCCCAGCACATACATGGAGTTGAAAGTGGGAAACCATGGAAAACCATTTCAAGGATGGCTGACGATGGGGCTTGAACCCACGTCTATCGAGTCCACGGAGAGCTTGGTCCCATGGCCTAGCGCTGCGCTTTAGCGACCGTAGCTACCGCTGTCGGTGGTGATTTTAATAACCTTAAGCCAATGAATTAAAAAGTTCTATCACATCAAGTTTTCTTGAAAAATTCAAATGTACTTGGATTTTTATGAACATTTAGGCTACCTGAGATTGAACATAAAAGAAGAACGTCAAACTGAAGTTTCAAAGAAAATGACAACGTACTTAAATAGACAATTTGTTTGTTTTGCTTTGCTTTTTTGCTCAATTTAAAGATTTGTTCGGAACGTTCATGTAAACATACATAATATTTGTTCCTCTTCGTCAATTGTCTTCTAGAAACTGAAGCATAATTTGATGTAAAAAGTTGAAACTCAAGGGATTTTTTTCTTGCTCTTGATTTTAGAAAAAAAATCTATATTGATTTTACAAAAAGAACTGACGTGATGGAAATAAAATGGAGGTCATTTTCGAAATGAGCACTCCAAATGTTATAAAAATTAGCAAAAACTTCTCTTGTATGTTTTAAAAACTTAAATTTCGCTGGCCTGTGTTCTTGATTCATTGATGGGCCGTGGTTATGCAGCCCCGTGTACTTGGGTGTGTGTGTATTTCGTCTGATAACCTGAGTACTGTGATGACTGCATTAGGGTGTGTAGTTTTAATTAAGATGAGGATTGGGAAGGAGGCGGCCGTGGCTTTAATTTACGAACCATTCTGGCATTCGCCGGAATAGAACTGGAGAAACGATAGAAAACCACTTCCAGGATGGATGAGGTGAGAATCGAAGCCGCCTCGTCTCAGTTTTACGTCATGAAGGTGAGTGTACCTCGTTCCAGCCCTCAGACCAGAATTAAATTTCTTGGCACTGCCGGGAATCAAACCCGGTCCTCCGTGGTGACAGCCAAGAGTGCTAGCCATTACGCGACGAGGTGAACTAATATTATCATATCAACTAATTATAAAGTGAGAGTGGCGAATCACATGGAAAGAAATGTTAGCCCTCAAGGTTCGTACTGTAAACCCCCAAGTTCAATCAGCTCATTACCCCTCTATACCAGTTACATGGTGTCCACTGGCAGGAAAAGTCGGGATTAGTCAGGAATTTTGTTTTTGGTCAGGAAACGTCAGGAAAAAGTGTGATGAAGTGGCATGAGTCAGGATAAAATGGCGAAAAGTAAGTCAGGAATTTTATATTAACGATACAGTATTTTGTGTTGTACAGCCATATTTTGATGTTACTAGTTCAACTAATCTCTAAAGATCAAAAGCAATAACTCACTGGGCATTATGGTAAGTTTCCATTTTTACAGTATATCATAGTAAAAATCTCTTTTACCTATTTTTGCACCCTTTTTTGGCGTTGGCGTAGGGATGTGGCGACCCCATCGCCCAGCACATTGCACTACGTGTCTGCAATCAACGTCTAAAATATTGTGACTTGACATTCATAAACAAGAAAATTTAAATCTTGATATTTCCTATTTCCATAATGGCAATTTTGATATAAATGTATTGTTACGTGCCACCCCCTAGTGGCACTTCCGTTAACTGGATTACGGTGGGTAGAAGCACAACACAAATTGTTCCTTTAAAGAAACGTATTAGCTTTATTGCGGGCCAGAAAGATACACCACACAAATAGCAAATACAAGCAATTAGTATCTCACTCTAGTTTCCTCTTGTAGGGAACACTTGCCTTTCACTTGTCAATAAGCCACAGAAGTTAATCCCTCCTAATGGGACCGGTGGCCTCGGTAGAACTACCTGCAACACTTCCTTGAATACACAAGCTACAGTTATTTACGATAGCCAGTCACTCACCACTACACTCTGCTTCGCTGTCCGCTGGCTAGGGAAATAGCCCCGGTGTTTTCGCGATTCTCCACAATATCTCTGTCGCACTAGGTAAACACACACTCTCCAAATACAGTCCCTCCGTAGGCTTCACATTCCTTCGCTGTCAAGAGAATCAGCTTCACTAGGGTTTCGCAAGTCACGTCAACAACAATTGTCGCTCAGGTAAAAGCACGCACTAGCTCAAAAACACTGTCCACCTCTCTGGCCAAGTCGCTCTTATATAGCAGGCTGGTGACTCAATGAATGCTTCTAGACCCGTCCAGGATTCACGGCTTCTCGAGATTTCCATCACTGGCTGGGTCACGAATATTCTGGACCATCCCTTTTGTCCTAGTAGCCCTGTTGCGTAAGGCGCAGGTAATACACAGAGGCAGAGCATAGCCCGGGGGCGGCGGTGACTCACGCGGCAGGCGACGAAACAAGCTCACAGCCGTAACAGTATATTTGTTGGCTCAATAAACCCTTTTTCCGATGTTACGATGACTTCACCAGTCAGAAATTTTCTTAAAAGTGGTCAGGAAAAGTCAGGAAAATTGACATTGAAAATTTTGTGGACACCATGCAGTAATGCCACGCTGATGGAAAGGCGCCTTTCATTCCAGAATTATTGCAAAATATGAGAGACAAAGAACTGTGTCAAATTCAGCACTGGACAAAAGCGGGACAAAAGCGGAATGGATTTAGTATGCATCCATCAGAGCGTAAAATACACAGTAGACCATTAATGGAAGCAGTTAGTGGACAAATTAAAATAGAATACTTGGATGGATGTGGTTGATTTTTAGTGAATATTCCAGTTTAATATTCATACTCTCAATTTCCATTAAGCAGATGCACCCAGTGAAATGCATCGAGAAGGGCTGACATGTGCCGAGGGACGCACTCAGTAAGGGTTCACCATTCGGTAAATTAATTTTGAGGCTTTCGTGGCGGGCGCTTTACAAGTGGAAATACCAACATTCTAATAAGCTTTGCTTCCCAGCGGGATCCATTGTACTTGCGTGTTTTTGGATGCGGTGATAGAATGCCATTAGCACCATAATGATTCTCATCATGACTAGTTGTGTGATGTACATAGAGGCAGGACATGATTGCCAAAACTGTGCGTGTTCTAGTTTGGAGCTCAGTAAACCAAGTTGTAGTTAATGTTGTTGCCTGGCTGCGTGGCTCAGCGGTAACGTTCTCGCTTGCTGTTCCCAAAGTTGCAGGATCGAATCCCGGCGCAATCATCTGGCATTCGAGGGTGCGCAAATGAGAGGGTGTCATGTCAGTAGATTTACTGGCACGTTAAAGCTCCCCTTAGGGGCAAAATTCCGGCACCCCGGTGTCTCTAAACGCCGCAGATATTAAAAGGGCCGTAAAACAAATAACATTATTATTTTTGTTATATTTTTTAATCCATTTAGGGAATCTGAGACTTCTTAGTCATTTATTTATTTATTTATTTATTTATTTTTGTTTTATCGTATGGCTTTTAGTGCCGGGAGCGTCCGAGGACATGTTCGGCTCGCCTGATTCTGTAGCTGCTTCCAGCGGACACCCTTAGGGTGAGCTACAAGTTCCGTTTAATTTCAAGTAGTTCCAACTTTCGCTACCAGATATCAATTATACCTAGTGGTGAACGTTGGAACTTTGATAGAGCGTTCCGATGAAATATAACCTAACAATTTAGCTTCACACAAGTTTAGTCTGTGGAAGGATCTTTTACATGCCATATATCTATGACCTGGGACCGCCGTCCCTACTTCCCCTCCGAAGGAAGGCATACTGAAGGTTTTTTAACGCTCTTAAAAAGTCCGACCACTTCGGCAGGGTTTGAACCCGCTATCTTGGGCACAGAAGCTCAGCATGCTACCAACTACTCCACCGAAGCCGCTAATTTTAGTCATGTAGACCCGTTTACTTAGGTGTGTGAAGAATTTTCCTGATAACCCATGCTATTACGGTGTATGTAGTAGTGTGTGTATTTGCAATTGATGGAAAGAATTGGGAGGGAGGCGGTTGTAGCCTTAAGTTAGGAACCGTCCCAACATTTGCCTGGAGTAGAAGTGGGGATATCATCACAATTTGAAGGACACCGATGTTGGAATTGAAAGCCCCCCTCTCTTTCCTTTTTCGGAGATAGCCTTAACCCATGGTCTTGTGCCTGAACCCCCATAGGTAACTCGGCCAGTTTTATTTAGTGTTTCAGAGTTGAGAATCACCATGTTGCTGCCACTCCTTGTCTGTTCAAACAGTGTGCATCGCGTCCCTTCTTCCCGTCATAATCACCGATCGTCAATCTGCCGACATTCCCAAACCCATCACATTATCATCCAAGCATAAAATACCAATTTACCACTACATTAAGCTTCATATACCGAACACAGATTGACAGCTATTTTAATTCCAGTTTCCCTCTGTTCAAGATAAAACCCGCTATATTAAACATTAATATTGCTATCTCTCCCCAGTGTTTGAGAAGCACCCTCAAGCCATAGTAAGGGGCCAGAAATAAATCTTGACTTCCTAAATTAATTGGCATTTTTCCTCTTCTTCTGGTGCAGATTCGACATAGTAGATCTATACAACTACAGACACCACAGTGATACAGCCTATCATAATAATTACCCTAGTCACCGTCTATGGTCTCGAGGTACATAGAAGACACCGTATCAAAAGATTCTGGGTTGCGTAACTCTGCCAAGAATTGTAATCCTAATTAAAGGGGTGAAACAGGTTAAACTCAATCTCGTAAGTCAAAACTGAGAATATATGGATAGTTTGCCCACCTCAGCTGTTTCAGAAGTGGTTTTCCGTGGTTTTCCACTTCTACTCGAGGCAAATACCCGGATAGGTTCTAACGCTACAGCCGCCTCCTTCCCAATCCCAGCCTCAATTACAAATACACATACTACCACAGGCATCACAATGACACAGGTTATCATACGCACACATCGAAGTACATCGGTTTCCATTACCATGATAATGCAAAGACCCTTAAGAAATCAACCATCAAGAAGTAGTGTAACTCGAATTATAGAAAAACTAGAACTGGAATCTTATGGAAGATAGGACAAAATCCAGACTATAAGCTATGTTAAGACTGAAACTAATCGGCCAGCATGGGGAGAACTAAGCCAATGTCTTGGAAATCCCACCTACCTGAGGAGGGCAGATCATCCACATAGTCAAGGTCCGGCCACAGCGTACAAATTATGGGAAATATTCTTCCATTAATCGTGGTAATGATAATTGGAACTCCTTACCTGCCACTGCCTTAGAGCCTCTCCCTAAACTTAATGATGTGTTTAAAATAAGGCTGAAATTTTGTGTAAATATTCCAATGTAATTACTAGGGCTCGGATTTTTAGGTGCTAAAATTCTGGAAAATATTTATTTTTTATGAATTAAAAATACCTGAAATATGTGACAAAAAGTTAAATATTTAATTATAATTCAGTTTATTAATGTGAATATAAACAATATGCAGTACTCACGAATGATATTCATGCAATGTCTCACTGACTACTGAAGAATTACAATACACAACGAGATACATCTTCAGGTTGTCCATCACAGATATAGGGGCCGATAACCTAGATGTTAGGCCCCTTAAAACAACAATTATCATCATCATCATCACCATGTCCATCAGAAATGACCGACGATTATCGGGAAACACTTATTCTGAAGGCGCAAAACTGCGGCAATATGTTTTGCCCTTGAGGTGTTGCGTAACTTGAGATCGCTATTCAGCCATGATTGCTTTTCCACATGGTTGACAAAACAGAACGCCCCCATCAGAATTCAAATTATCCTTAAATATTGCAACATACTGCTGAAGAGGATAACTTGTAGTTGCTTTTACTCTAAGCATCTGCACGTGAGTGACTCTGGGTCCAGTTGCTGGGGGGCACGTGGTGCAATATGGCTATGGACAAGGAGATCCCCGGCTTCCACAGTGAGTGGCACGGAGCGACAAGTTAAGAATAACACAGTTGCAAGCTGACATACGCTCTGCATGAAGATTAGATAGATCACAGGTTCTTCCCCGTTAAAGTAACATAGAACAATAATGCAATAAACTGAAAGATCTAGCATACTGATTTAAAAGAATGTAAATATTATGTATTTTATGTCCTAATAAGTGAAAAGCAGGAATTTATGTATTTATAGAAAAATGCTTAAAATATGTATTTACATAAAAAGATATTTATTTACCTAAAAATCCGAGCCCTAGTAATTACTGTAGTTCCCAAATGGCGACTTGTGTTCATCAAGAGTAATTGTTCGTAATTTTCTGTAGTTGTACAATTTGCCACCGGGGAATTACATGAATGAATGAATGTAAATATTTCCCCACCCACATGGTGATGATGACCAAATTGTCCCTATCGCCTTTCGGATTATGCGATACAGTTAGTTACGTGCTGATCTCCAAAAATCGCGATTGTTGACTCGAACCCGACGGCTTCTCCTTGGCAGATTTGTCAGTACGTTAAAGAACCCTGCCAGGATAAAGATTCAACACTCTGTTGTCTCCAATACCACGACGTTATTATTGAGGACTATATTCACTAAACGAAGCAGCAACAGCAATAGTGCTACGGCCCGAGGTGGGTCTTAGTGTCTTGAACTAGGAATGGGAGAGAAGCATGTTACTGCAGTTATTAAGATAGGCGCCCGGAGACTTGAAGAATTGTCCTCAAGATGACGTTGTTGGGTCTAGGCTGGTCGAGCGCTCTCTCTTGGCAATTAATGTAACGAGGCCACTACAGAGTCGCCTACTGCTATATGCAGACCCGCTACACAATCTACCGGGCATTAGTATGCAGCGTGGGGAAGTGAGCACGAGCCCTGGGTTTCTTAGCCCTTAAAAGCTGTGTTGGAATGACATACCCAAATGACAATGGCACTAAGGCAAAAGCCCAACTATGTTGTAATAAAAAAAATATTATTATTATTATTATTATTATTATTATTATTATTATTATTATTATTATTATTATTATTATTATTATTATTATTATTATTATTATACAATGGGATTACATTCCCTTCGACTACTACGACTTTAGAGACGCACGGATGCCAGAATTTAAACGTTCCAGTTAATCTACTAACGCCGCCCTCGCGCATTTGCGCATCAACGAATGCCAACTGACTGCACCATCAAAACGTTATATTTAGGAAAATTATGTTGGTTAACATTATTGATGTGTAACTTAACATCTTTCCGCTCGGTTGCTGGATAGTTTTGTGGGAGTGATTTTGGAAATTGGGGACGGAAGTGGATCGGAACGATCGAGCTGGCAGTGGTGGATCAAACGGAAGTATGCACTGCCCGCTCGATCGATCAAACAGAAATGTACTAGCTGGCAGTGGTGGACAACGGAAGTATGCACTGCCCGCTCGTTCGATCAAACGGAAGTGTACTAGCTGGCAGTGGTGGACAACGGAAGTATAAGACGCGCGTGGTGTCGAAAATTGATACCATGACGCACTCTCGGCCATGTGGAATGTATATGACATACTGAACGGAAAACACTCATGCGAACTCTGGTGTCAAGTGATTTAAACAAATGACATGGTACATGTTCGAAGTCTTCGTATCAGTATTTTTAAATGGTAAAATGCCTTAATATCAAACATTTTAAGTAGTCTGCATTGCTTTGGCATAAGGCATTTTAAACTCAATGTCACTCAGGAACATTATCGAAACAAGCAAAATATAAATGAAACTTAATTCCGTAATGCAGTATTATTGGAACGTGGAAATAAGTCACCATCTTGTGCACAAATTTGCGTAGTCGAAATAGCCGTGAGGTTGTTGCGTATGACTGTGAATCTAGAGATCTTGGGTTCGAATCCTGATTATCATTTTAAACGATATTTATCATATCAATGTGACTCATTTTAACAGAATCCATATGAAATTACGTGTTGGTCTGTGAATCAAGAGGACCTGTTTATAAGGAATTTAAGGTTATGAGCGGTGTCGCGTCTATTAATCTAGTTGATCCATATCGTATTCTTTATTTAGGCTAGTACTGGTGGAAGCTACAAATCATCTAATAAAATGAGTTCCGTATTATAAACTACAGTATCTGTAAAACACTCCCTTTTACAATAGATTAATATTTGTGCCAATAATACTATAAAATACCGGTGTATCAACAATTTCACGTGAGGTTTCTTCTATGTCAGATGTTACACATCATATGCGACTACTGTAAGGCTCGTAATTTTTATTATTATTATTATTATTATTATTATTATTATTATTATTATTATTGTTATCGGTTTAGGTAGTACATATAACACATTGCTGGTACATTACAACATAACTATACGTGCATCAGTGAACCGAAGTATAGTTACTGAACCAGCAACTTCTAAGCTGGAATTTCGCTACTTCGCCACTTCCGAACGATTCTGGTTGTTGATAGAACTACTGCCTTCTGCATTAATTTGTACAGCCGAGTATCCAGATCCAGTTCTTTGAGGCCTTGGAGCAAGGTGCTTGGGATCACGCCCGTACTTGAGACAATGATAGGTATGGTCTTAACCCGCTCTACATGCCATTGTCTTTTGATAGGGTCGACCAACTCGCTGTATTTGCTGATCTTTTCTATGTGTTTTGACTGGAGATTCTTGTTGTTGGGAACCGCAATATCAATCAAGGTAGTTTGCTTGAATTTCTTATTGACAACCACCAGATCCGGCATGTTGTGTGATACCGATTGATCAGTCAAAATAGTTCGGTCTCAATACAGCTTGTATTCATTGTTTTCAAGAACAAACTCTGGGTGATATTGGTGGTACGGAACTTTCTTTCCTTTTAGAAGCTGAAACTTATCAGCCAACTCCTGATGCAAGATTTTAGCAACTGCATCATGCCTTAGTTTGTGCTCCGCCGCCAGGAAATACCTACATGCAGATGTAGATTATTATTATTATTATTACTATTATTATCTTTATTTACTCAACTTACAGTCGGTAACATGACTCATATCGGTACATTACGTAGGCTACAAGAAAATGAGTCAAGTAATACTTAAGCCTATAGCATACATTTTCGAACTATACGGTATAACATAGACGTTTGACAGTTAATTTTATTTTCTCTTCTTATCTTCCACGTCTCTTTTTCACAAGAGGGTCCAAAGAAAAATCCTAATATGTATTCAAAAACCCTCTAACGATGCTGCAGGTTTTCAGAATTGCAGCCTTTTGTGCAATAGTATGGGTGAATATGGGAAGATTCGGTGTGGCTAGAGTTACTGAAAAGGATTTAGGTGTCAGGCCAGTGGGAGAAAGGAGGAAAGGAAGAATCGTCACATTTTTTGTCTCCAGATTCTAGCAACCTCCATAGCTAGAGGAGTATATTTATCGATCTTCTCTCTGTATTTATGGTGGATATTATGGTCATTCGGAACAGATATGTCAATCAAGTACGTGTGATGGTTTTTCTTATCAGTTAAAGCTATTATGAGGAGTTGTTTTGTCTGTTTGAATAGTGCGATCCCAATACAGCGTGTAATCTTCCTTTTCCAGCACACTTTCTGGAGAGTATTTGTAATAAGGCGTCCTGTCGTGTATGAGAGATCGGGTTAGGGCGAGTTCTTGATGAATGACTTTGGCAACATCGTTATGCCTCTCAGTGTAAGATGTTGGCGCCAGAATTCTGCAGCTGCTGGTAATATGCTCTATGGTTTCTGGGCCAGTATTGCACTTCCTGCATTCGTCATCTATAACAGTCTGATCTTTCAGGATGTGTTTCTTATAACTTTTTGTGGTGATAACTTTGTCTTGTATCGCCTGGTTAAATCCCTCAGTTTCTGGAAACAGCTCTCCCCTTGACAACCATGTGTTCGAAAGCTGTTTGTCAATATTCTTGTCATTGCACTAGTTATAGAATCTGCTATGAAGTTCTTTTCCAGCCCATCTCAGCACCTTCTCTCTGTTCAGAGTGTTCTTGTCTTTCGTGACGCAATTTCCTTCATGGAGATTCAAAGGAGTGTGGTTGAAGTCATCTTGTGCTACCGCTCGATGTAAAACACTGGTATCTTTCCGAGAATGAAAGTAATTCCTTAGATGTATTATTATTATTATTATTATTATTATTATTATTATTATTAATATACTTCAATCAGCTGGCGTCATAGTGATATGTTCCTATGTTAACAATGTTTCTCTTTATGCTGCAGACATACTGTTTATACTGTACGTCTTCGTTTGGCCAACTCTGACTATTTTGATACTGTATGTACGAGTCTCATACAGTTTTGGAGAAATAAATGACGCTTTGGTTATATTATCGAATGTTTCGGTTTGTTTCCTTCTAATAAGTGACCAAGAAAATTAGCGACAATTCCCCACCCTGCTTAATAAAACTCCGGTTTAAAACTTCCTATCAAAGATTGAAGGCAAGTTTGGTTGGTTGGTTCCTCAGTTTAGAGGCTGCGAATACGCGGTCATGTAGCTCCGTGTACTTTGGGTGTGTGTAGAATCTGTCTGATAACCGATGTTAATTGTGATGGCTGTATTAGTGTGTATCTGTTTTAATTCAAGTAAGGACTGGAGACATTTTTTTAAAAGTAGTTCCTACTTTTGCCGCCAAACGCCACCGTCAACGACCAACTAGTCAGAACTTAGTTATCAGATGCCACCGCAGTCGGCTCTTGACGACGAACGTAGGAACCTAAGAACGTTAGTCAAATGTTTAACCTATATGTAATTTAGCTTCACACAGGTATAATTAGTAGAAGGTTCTTTAACATGCCATAAATCTATGGCATGGGACCGCCGGCTTTACTCCCCCTCCAAAGGAAGGCATACGGAGGGATTTTTAACGTCCTTAGAATATCTGACGACTTCGGCTGGGTTTGAACCCGCGATCTTGGGCACAAGGCAAGTTTAATTTTCAGGAGAATATTCATACAACTTTGTTAGATTAAGATTTAATGTTACTGTCCATGACACGTTGTATTATATCGGAGAGTTATAAAAACGTTTTCATTTCCCGTGCTGGACAGATTGAGAGTGGGCAAATGGCGCCTGTGTGCCCATAGACGCTCAATTCTGCGTCGCGACGTGTCATGTTGCTGTCAACACCCCCGCTCCATCACTCCCTCTGCCACCCTCACCAATCTTAATTCAGCGGGACTAAGGTCCTATTTCTTTCCCCCTCTGCTTGTGTGAGATGGAAATTGATATTCGGACGTCAAGTTTTGTCAACGAGTTTATTATTAAGAATGATCGTCAAAGTTGTTTTACTTAATCTGTAAAAGACTTTGATACCTCTTGAAAATGTCTGTCAAGAAATTGGGACTGATGTAACAGCCGCTTTGCTCTTCCCCCCTGTAGTCTTTCTAGCTTGCCGACACTTGAGGTCCAAGTTTGTTTGTCTTCAATCTACAAGGTTCTATCATTATTCTTTTTCTGTCCAAAGGGTCCTAAATCCAGCGTGATTATTTAAAACATGCATCTAAATTAAGCGGCTCAACTGACAATTCCGTATAGTTTAATCCATATTTTTCAGTCTTTCCAAGCTGGATCTTAAATAGACGTCGATGTTTCAGTCAGTGAAGGTAAACAATTTTTTTTTTGTGGTTAATGTGAATCCATTATAGGCAACTGACTGCATGGCGAAGTGGTAACATTTTGTCTACTGTGCTCAAGGTTGCAGGATCGAAACCTGGCACAGTCAGTTGGCATTTTCGCAAATGTGAGGGAGCCGTGTCAATGGATACTGGCACGTTGAAGATCCCCTTCGAGGCAAAATACTTGCAGCCCGGCGTCTCTATAAGCCGCAGTAGTTAAAACGGGCGTATAAATAAAAACATTATTAATATTAGTATTATTACAGTTAGTTAGTTATTGTAGTTTTAAGGGGCGGAACTACGAGGTCATCCGCCCCTATTAGTATAGTATCATCACTATTATTATTATTATTATTACAATTACAATTAAGGGCAATAAAAATACAACAACACGTATACACATATCGGTAGTCTATAATGACAGCTACCAATCTCGTGTTCGTTATCAACAAAAATCCTATCTCAAGGCAACAATCTCTCACTTGTCACGTAAGTATAGCCCAGAAATATTGTAGTCCCTTTGTCTCACCTTTACGCACACATAGTTTTCTATTTGTACATAAAGTGCGTAAGTCACAAATATGCTCACATATACATTGGAAGACTTATAGCGATTGAAAGTAGCCTACACCAATTTGTGTCCAAGTAGTCTTACATTATTTAAAAAGGTTCAGATCGTCACTTGCTTGTCTAATAATCCACGTTTATTTCTGCTTTGGTGATATTCATGACAGGATTCACTCACTAAATTTCAAAATAAAATTCTGCAACTGACCAAAAATGAATATGTATTTAATCAAATGCCCGACACGGTAAAATATGTCCATATAAGCGTTGTCGATCGCTCGTCCAGCTAGTTTATCTCGGAACGGCATGTGTCCGATAGTCTCACCGGCAGGACGCTCGGGAGCCACGAGAAGCACAAGGATACGCAAGGTTTTTTTTTTTTTTCAATGTTAATAGCGCAGGAGTTTAAGGTTTGACATTAAGTAGGGAAGTTTGTAGTTTTACGTGACCGTCAATCTCGCGATCATGAGTCACGAGACCTCCTTATTGCGTGGAATTCGAACCACTAACTTTCACTTTGAAAATCTCACATGCCGTAGTGAAAGGCCAACAGCTTGACCGCTGTGCCACCCAGGTTTGATGTTAAGGAGAGTTACCAATGTTACGAATGTTAAAATGGCGATGTAAATGCCCCATTTTCTCAGGATCTCTTGGGTATTGAGATATATTTTTCACAATATATTAATTTATTTGTCGTCAATACTCTGATCCTCGATCACTAAAATTATTTATTATAGGCCTACAAATGGCTGTGGTTATTTTTTTTCATAAAAATTGGACATTTTCTTTTTATTGTCTACTGAAGGAATATTTTTTGCACAGGATCCACAGCATCAGAGTACTATTCTGTGCATATGGCAAGGAGTTAATATAACCAGGAGTTACTTAGATAACGGGCCATTTATGCACTAAATGTTGTTTAAGGTACAAATTTGCGCTCAAAACTCACTTTATATAGTACAAATTTCTGAAACTCTCCTGGTTGGTAGTCCTCATTTTCTTCTCTATTTTGCTGACCCAATGCTGCCCTTCTTATGTTTACAGATAATTTTTCTGTCATATCCTCATGCAAATTGCGAGTGGGGTAAACACGTGCTCGCCTGTAGTATAACCTTGTAAGAAAGGTTAACAGATGTTCATCATCAAGATGTGAAAAACTTATCCGTGACTCAATGTTCCTCAATGTAACGGGGAAGCTTTCTTTCTTTTAAACTCCTTTTTCTCTTTAGATTACCCGATTACAATCATCAGCCAATGACTTTAAGTCAAAGTGAAGTGTAATTAGCCATTCTCCTTGCTGACACACCACCCCCATGCCTCAGCGTCAAGGTATTAGCTGAGTTAATCTCCAAACTCTACACCACAACTCCTCTTGACGTGGGACATAAGTGGCTTACGGCACACCCTGTTCGGTCTTGGTGATGTCTAAATAAGTTGCTCGGACCAAATGTCAGCGTGCATAAGCCGTCTCTAGTGGGCACAGTGCCTAAGTACAAAATGATCTGTTCAACAGAAACACTCTACCGCATAAAGACGGAGGAGGCGAGCAGTTCTGAACAAGCAAGATACTTTCTCGCTTGCTGTAGCACACTGTGTCTGTCTCTGGACAGTGACAGAGGTTGGGAGGAGAGGGAGAACTCATGCACCTCACTGTTCGGAAGGTTTGAGTAGGGATATGTGGAAGACGAGGGGAGCACTAGCCACTACACATGAGAAAATGAGACTCTTGGTTCGTGGCGCGAGTCTCGTATGGTGATGTCACAGGTTCGTCTCGAGGCGAATATGGCTGAACTTGAGCCTAAGCTTTCAATATTACCTGAAGTGTGTAAACGTTACAAGTGCAAGACTGAGGCGGTGAATTTATATCGTGCTATGGTAATCGTCATTATTAATGTCTTATCATAGCAACGAACGGAACTGAGGAAAATGTGAGGCTTTAAATGCAAGTTACTTGCAAGCATAACGAACTAAAATACACATTTTACTTTTTACCAGAACAAAGCCTTAGAGTCTTATTTAATTAAGTTAATATTAGTTTGTGACAAAACATCCTAATGATGTTAGAAGGAATTAATAATTAAATTAAGGAATGATTGAACAAATGCATAAATAAACAAATAAATGAACAACGAACATGGATTAATGAAACTCGTCAACATCCTGGAGGCCCAAATGTTAGAAAAGGATACTTTTCGAAACAGTATACACGATCTGGAAGGGTTATAAGTAGCAAGTGCTACAAAGACCGGAAGAGCTTGGATGGAAAACCAACGGCAGCACAGGGAACGTATGTAGGAGTGCCTGGAGGCAGAGGAAATTTCTTACAAAGCAGAAATAGTGAAATTATAGCGTGATCGTAAGTGGTATATTCACAAATAAAAAAGCAATGAACAATTAAATAAATAATACTGTATATTTTGAATTAATAAACAATGGTAGGCTTTATATTGTACTTCACAAGTTATTATTCTAGCGTACAGGTTATTTATTATTACTGCAGAAGTAGAGACTCCCGAGGGCTGCGCCGTGTGGATACCACCCGGAGTACATACGAGGCAATACAGGTTGCTGGATTCAAAATGTAAATGAGAGGAAAACTTGGACTCACACATATTGTGTACTAGCCAGAATGGTGAGAATGGGCACGTGAAGGTAGTATAGACTGCTCGGGAGTAAACGAGTCTGTTCGTGTTCACTATCTCGGCTCCTGCTTGGGCCTGCTGTAGATCAAAACACCACAACCTATACCCATCGGGTGAAGGGCGGCTGCTGACGATTCAGTGATTAGCTCCATGCCTGATTTGCTCTGATTGGTGTACACTCTGGAAGCTTTCCTCACTCCTCAAGCACAATATACAACTCTCCCTTATTGGGACTCCTTCCTAGTGTAGTGGCTAGTATTCGTGACTCTCATGCTTGAGGTCCCACTGAGAATCTCAATTCTATCGAGAAATGTAATTCTTGTCAAAGAGTTGAAACAAGGTACACTCATCCTCGTAAGTCTAAACTAGAAAATGGGTTTCCACTTCTATTCCTTACAAATTCCGAATAGTTCTTAACAAAAGACCATGGCCTCCTCCTTCCCAATTCTAGATACCATAATAGCACTGCACTGGCTCTGTGTTATTCTGTGTTATGCCTGTTAGGTATAACATAGCTCACGCCAAACACGCTCTCAACGTTACCTGCACCATCATAACAGGTTGTTTATAATTTACTCCAGTCAAATGGCCTTAGTCCCTCGCTGGAATAGCACCTCCTTCCCGAAGAGAAAGGCGGCTTCGGTGGCGTAGTTGGTAGCATGCTGAGCTGCTGTGCCCAAGATAGCGGGTTCAAACCCGGCCGAAGTCGTCTGATTATTTAAGAGCGTTAAAAATCCTTCAGTATGCCTTCCTTCGGAGGGGAAGTAAAGCCGTCTGTCCCGTGTCATAGATTGATGGCATGAAAAAGATCCTTCCACAGACTAATAAGCATGTGTGAAGCTAAATTGGAAGGTTAGATTTCGTCGAAACGCTCTATCAAAGTTCCAGCGTTCACCTCTAGGTATCATTGATATCTGGTAGCGAAAGTTGGAACTACTTGAAATTGAACGGAACTTGTAGCTCACCCTAAGGGTGTCCTCTGGAAGCAGCGACAGATTCAGGCGAGCCGAACATGTCCTCGGACACTCCCGGCAGTAAAAGCCATACGATAAATAATCCGAAGAGAAATAGAGGCAAACAAGGAAAGGAAGATAGTTGATCAAACAGAACTCATGGGAATGAATCGCACGAGCAAAGATCTAATTCCAGGAAGTGTTTTCTAAAAACATCAAAGGCTCTTCAAATCACCAATGGAAAAGGAAGATTGCAATTTATTTATTTTTTATTTATGTATGAAAGTACACAAGTCAAAAACCATATTCAGTACCTTCTTGACAAAAATACAAAGTATATAATTGTAAATCTAAATAATAATTTTAGGAAAAGACAAGAAAAGCAATTAAAACTACAAAATAATAAAACTTAAAACATAGTCACCCTTACAGCTAATGCTTAGTGCCTAAAAAGAGGAACAGCTTGTAATTTAGGAACTAAGACTCTTAGCTTGTTATTGAACACAACGTCTGATTTAATAAATATATCTATGACTGTAGCAAATTTATTGTATTTGGTTATTATTTTCATGAAAGGTGAATTTAAGTGGTGGGAAGTTCTTGACCTTTGAATGTGAAATAACTTATATTTTCGAGATCTAACCTGTGGAATGTGGAAAGAGAGAAAATTCATTAATTCTATAGAATCATATTTACTCGTTGTTATTTTCTTCAATGTTTGAAATGAATATTGTTGACGATGTAACCCCCTCCCTTTCTCTAATCTGGGAAAGTGTGTCTGAAACTGTACATAGATTGAGATCAGGAGAAATCTGGCTTAATCTGGCAAGCTACATTGAGAAGAATATACGGCATTTGTTTCTTCAACTCGGTATTGACAGCTGTTTCTCATTTACAAGTATAATTTTAAGTAAATATTTATCAAATAATATTATAATATTTTTGATTTCTACTATGGGGAAGAAAAAGCCTTAACACACGGAGCTGGTGACCAAGATGGCACAAACCTCTAATTCGGATCAACAAGAAAGATCATCTACAACAAAAATTAGTAACGTTAGTTTTATTTAACTTATTTGAATAGATTGCATTGACATTATCCACTTAAGATAATAACACGAGTTGACTGAAGAAACTTTTACACAGAATCCAATAATAAAACAGTGAAGATATTGGTTTTTAAGTTGTATGTACATATCTACCGGTAGAGTCAGTGTAATTTGTAGCCAGGTCACATCTCCACGTAACTCCATTACATATCCTGAAACTGAATGCTGTATATCTGCTGATGAAAATTATGGGGAAGTTCAAATTCCATTTCATTTTACGTTTGGGAGCGCGATACATGCTCTACAAGGCCCATTCTGCAGTTAGATAATATACATTCCGTGCGTGTTTTATTGTGCCCTATTTACGCTGTTATTGAGTTTCACAATGTGTGTTCTCTGGGATATAATTGACAATTGCCTAACCGTTTCGAGTCCAGTTGAAATTGCGTCGTATTTGTGGTAACTGTCGGGTATTTATTAAAGATAAATCGCACAAATTGTGCATATTGATGAAAAGGAACTGACATTCACAAAACTTCACAATGGATGATCCCCGATTTGCACAAGAAATTACATGGTATCTACTACATTGCACCCCGCATAATTTACATACGCAGGATTCATCAGGCTCATGAAAGTATTCGGTATTACACAGTTTGTGGTGATACCCATGTACCGCCATCGAATTGACAAAGTTTCTCAAGTCTTGATTTGTGTTCATCCTTGTCCTAGTCATCATGGCCTCCGTGGTGTAAAACTCGAACCAGATTTCGTCCCTTTTCTGTATTCTTTCCTGCATTAGTTTTTCCCAGGCGTCTGTGGATGGTAGCCCTCTCTTCATCCGAAGGTCCTCAATGAAGAAGGTCTCCCTGGAGAGTTTATATGCTAATCTTGATTTTGTATACTTAGATATCCCCAGGGTAGCCTTCAGGAAGCGCGATTTGACTGCTTCAAGCGTCCTTAAGTCTGCCAGGGATTTAGTACCTAATTTTCATGTAGCAGTGACCCGATACAAAACGTTTCGATCTTTCTATCAACAAAGTGTCAAGCCTGCGCCAACATAGATATAATGTCACTTTCATGAGAATACCAGCACATAGTGGAATTATACATAATGAACTAGTGGAAAAACTCTCCAAATAAGCAGCTGAATCATGCCATTCTTCGAGAATTGCTTGTCATCTACAAGACTACGTGCATAGGTAAAGCCGAGGGTGCGCCAGCTATGGAAGGAAAGATGGGACTTACCCAAACAACATCTCGGACATTATTACTCAAATATTCAGCCGTATCACCCGTGATTTTTTACTGACTAAGGGTGGAATTCAGAAACATTACTTGATGGATTCTTAAGGAGGCCTTAAACTTGAGGACTCCTTAAGGAATTTATTTGCATTCAGAAAGCTTCCTTAAGGTAGGCAGCCTTGATCAGGAATACTATCCACAGTTCTTTCTTAAGGTATCCTTGCTCTCAAGAACGCCTTAAGGACTCCTTGAAACTGGTTGTGAACTTAGCTAAGTAGGGGAAAAGCAACTTTGAGGTCTCCTTCATCACAGGAAAAATGGACGTAGGCTTGGCGGGCAACGATTTTCTGGATTATATTGACGCATTATTTGAAGACGATGACACGGCAAGATGATATATAACAGATTTTGAGAATCATTGGAAAGATTTTCGGAGCTGCAGTTCCAAAATAAAACGTTGTTCAAAGGATGTTCAAACGTGATTGTGCAGATAGTTCAGTTTAAAAGATTCGACCATGGAAGGTTTAAGTTTTAAATTTGTGGATACTAGCATCATACAGACGACTAAATAACCACTTTAAGATTTTAAGTAAAGAGGTAAATTTTCACTGATGCCTCCGTTACCGTTTGTTCTGCAAAACTTGCCGTCCGTGGTGAATGAATTATCTTTGTTCGTAAATGTGAAAGTTCCAACCTTCCGAGCACAGTTTGAAACTTTTGCTTAACTTGTCTACCTTTACATTTTACAGCCCAATGAAGGCAATCATTATTGTGCTGCAGATAACAGGAAAGAAGTACAGACAGCTCACTCTAGAGTTGACGGCAGTAATTAAAACTACAAACTACGTTGCGTGCACTGATTGGCTCGCGTCTTGCAGCACTCCACAGCCTCCTGAAATCAATTAGTGAACTCTCTGTGGAGGGGTGACGTCAGAGGCTAATTAGGCGGCAGTGATTGGCAGATTTGAATACCTGGTCGAGAGATTGTTGAAACTCGCTAAGTGCATTGCCATCGAATAAACCGATTAACTTTCGGAACACCAGCCAGGAAATCCAATTTATGTGCTGTGAAGCATTTTAGATTCTCAGTGTGTTGTATTTCCTGTGAATTGCGGCAACAAATTATTCATGAACACAATAACTTGTGTTTTTGAACAGAATTCCGTACTTAGACGTTGATTTGTTTACTATGCCTTGTATAAGATTAAGATCTTGGCAAAGGATTGCTGGAAATATATTAGATAGTTTGCTTCTAGAATCAGGGAGTTTCGACTCATTTATTCAGATACTCGTAAGATAATTTCGCTATTCTACCTTCTCCTTGGAGAGAGTTATCCATGCTTAAGTTTAAAACAGGTTTAGACAATGACCTCATGAAAGTCTTGATATGTTGACCAAAAGTAAATTAAGATGGACTATCATGAAGATAAGAGCAAGGTAAAAACTTTAAGTGCGTAAAAATCACAGAGAATCGGGCAAACATTATCCCCCTTATCAACGCAGAATTGGTACAGGAACAATAATTTCGTTCCCTTTAGGGGTGAAAATAATACTGTGCCATCACAGGTATTTTTCTTAGGATAGGCCTATGACCTATATGACCAGTATTTAGTTTGCTTAGTATTTAAGTTTCGTAGGTTAAGGATGACATATTAGTATTTACTTGTAATACTTTACATGTAATATGTAATATGAAATATGTGTAAGAGAGAGCCAAGAGACCTAACTCTGCCACAATAAAAGCATCAATAATAACAATAATAATACTGTATGTATACTAAGTTTCAGCAAGATCGGGCCATTCATTGTTGTTATTTCATTTGAGTGGCTTGTACATCGTGGTTATGTATCCCGGTGTACTTGGATGTGTGTGGATTTTTTGTCTCATAAACTGTGTTAGTCTGATGGCTGTATTAGTGTGTGAATTTCTATTTCAGGTGAGGATTAGGAAGAAGGTAGCCGTGGCCTTGACTTAGGAACTATCCCGGCATTTGACTGGAGTAGAAATGGGAACCACGGGAAAACTGGTTCCTCGATGGTTGAGGTAGGAATCGAACCCACCTCTTCTCAGTTTTGTCTCACGAGGCTGAGTGTAGTCCATTCCAGGGGCGTGGTGTTCAGCGGTCAAGCTGTTTGTCTCTTACCAAGGCGTACTGGGTTCGATTCGTGGTCAATGCATGTGAGATTTTCGAAGTCAATTGCCATGTTCTGTGCCTCGGATTCCACGTAAAAAGGAGGTCCCGTGGCTCAAGATCGCAAGATTTACGGTCACGCTAAAGTACAAGCTTCCGTCCTTTCTTTGTTTCCTGTACCCCAGGACTGCCCAACCAATGGCCCGAGAGACTATTTTGTCCGGCCTGCGCCGTTCGCCAAAACTTTGAAACAAGTTCCAGTCGTCGCACTAAACTAAATTATCATGAACTTTATTTCATAATTTATAATTGTGTGAAATGAACATAAATATTTACTCTTTATCATTCATTCTGTATGAGTGTATTGAATATCATCGTACTTCTATTTTAAAGGGAATTTTTGTTTTAAATTAAATTTATATTTAGTGTCTTATTTTTTATCCACTATAAATAAATATAGAAAACGGCAACAATACTAAGAGAACTGAGCTCAGACAGCCACAAAACTCACCATATTGCAACTATATTTTAAAAAAATCCAAACCCCTCAACCACTTCAGAGTGCCATTGGCCCGCAAGGTCCCCCTAACTATTTACAATGTGGCCCTTAGTTGGGTTGGGTACCCCTGCTGTACCCCATTCCAGCCGTAAGACCAAAGTTACGGTTCTTGGCAGAGCCAGGAATTGAACCCTGACCTCTGATGTGACAGCCAATAACGCTAGCCACTACACCATGATGTGGACCAGTTGGTTGGTTCTTAAGTTTAGGGGCTGCGACAACGTGGTCATGTAGCCCCGTGTACTTCGGGTGTGTGTAGAATTAACCGGTGTTAATTGTGATGACTGTATTAGTGTGTGTTATCTGTTTTTAATTTAAGTACTGCAACCTAGAATTTTTCAAATAGTTTCTACTTTTGCCGCCAAGCGCCACCATCAACGACTACAAGGCCAAGTTCAGAACTTAGCTACTAGACGCCACCGCAGTCGGCTCTTGGCAACGAAGGTAGAAACCTAAGAGCGTTGTTTACATTCTTAACCTATCCAATTTAGCTTCACACAGGTGTAATTAGTGGAAGGTTCTTTAACATGCCATAAATCTATGACATGGGACCGCCGGCTTTACTTCACCTCCGAAGGAAGGCATACTGAGGGATTTTTAACGCTCTTAAAAATACGACGGCTTCGGCCGGGTTTGAACCCGCTATCTTGGGCATAGAAGCTCAGCATGCTACCGACTACGCCACCGAAGCCGCGATGTGGACCAGGGGATTCACGTTCCCTTGTCTTCTTGTGTGGAGAAAATGCATGACGCATGGTGCATCAGGTGTGGGCGGAGTCTGTTTACAACACACTAGCAGCGCCCGATGCTCTCAGGGGGACAATCGGCAACCGCAATTACCTCGTAATAATTCGCCAAACACTGCTTGCGTGCAATTAGCGATCAGTGCACAGAATTTCAATTAGGTAGGGAAATCATTATCATTGTTGTGATTCTATTACTCCGCTTCACTGCACTGATCATCTTTTACATTAGCAAAGTGAACAAACATTACATAGAATGTGGCAGCAATGGCGGCTTATTTGAGATTCGTTATAGTGCCCCGTATAATCAGTTACACTGAAACGCTTCACTAACCCCAAGCTTGCAGGGTTCGCTCCTGGCCGTGGTAAGTGATTTTTGAAAGGCAGCAAAAATTACGACACGTATGTCATACGTTGTTGGCATGTTAAAGAACCCATTTGAATTCAGTAGGCCGTGTTCATAATGACAAAATTAATCTCGGGAGTTTCCGCCAACACAAAGTTCCTCATTTCTCAACTAGAAAGCGCTATAGTGTTCAAGGAGCTTAGATATCTATCCTCCTTGACTTTCATAGTGCTTCAAGGAACAACGAAATTCGACATGTAAGCTACCCTTTGGGTGTCAAATTACAAAGCTTGCACCCGGCACAGAGGCCATACGATATTATCATTATTATTATTATTATTATTATTATTATTATTATTATTATTATTATTATTATTATTATTATTATTATTATTATTACTTCCTGAAATATATGCTGAATGTGCTCTCACAGTGCGTTTCAACTACAGTAACGTATCTGCATATTTCGAGCAATTTCGATTGCCCCCTACCAACCCAGAGAAACGACAAGAACAGGGTCAGGAAAAAGTTTTGTAAAACTAGATTTTCTAATCCTTTAACCTTGTAGATATTAAAATAAATAGTGACCACTTCGTAGAGTGAGGGCTAGCGTTATAGGTTGTCATCCCGGAGTTCCGGGTTCGATTCCCGGCTCTGCTAACAAAGAACTGGCCTGTGTTGTTGTGATGGCTATACTAGTGTGTGTATTTGTAAATTGGAGATAGGACTGGAAAGGAGGTGTCCATGCCCTTACGTTAGGAATCATCCCGGCATTTGCCTGTAGTAGAAGTACGAAACTACGGAAAACCTGTTCCAGGATGACTGAGGTGGGAATCGAACTATCCTTTTATTGGTATTGTTTGCCTCACGAGACTGAGTGTACCCCGTTCCAGCCCTCACACCAGAATTAAAATTTCATGGCAGAACCGGGAATCGAAGCGACAACCAATAATGCTAGCCGCTAAACCATGAGGTAAGCTAAGTATGACCAAAAACATTATTCATAATGAAAAGCGAAAATATAGTCGTCCAGTTGCAAAACTCGTTAAATCCACTTGTGAATAAGGATCATGTCGTAAAATTATTTATTTAATTATTTTGTTTTATTTTACTTTATTTTATTTTATTATTTTTGTTTTGTTTTCTTTTGTTTCGTTTTATTTTGTTTTAAAATGTTTTATTTAATTTTTGTTTTGATTTTTGTTTTCTTTGTTATATTTTATTTATTTTTTATTTTTTTGTTTATTTTATTTTATTTTGTTTTGTTTTATTTTGATTTTCCAGAAAACAAACATAAGACCAAAAACAAAAAACACGAAGCAAAAAGTAAAATTCGAAAACAAAAGCAAAAGCAGAAACCAAGAAACGCAAAGCAAATAGCAAAATTCAAAAAAGCAAAAGCAGAAAACAAACACAAAACCAAAACCAAGAAAGAAAAGCAAAAAGTAAAATTTAAAAGCAAACACAAAACCAAAAACCAAAAACACAAAGCAAAAAGAAAAAAGTAGAAAACAACAAACACAAAAGATACGCGAGGCAAAGTCCAGAGAAACGTTTCTCATGAAAATGATTCTTATTCACAAGTGGATTAAACGAGTTTTGCAACTGGACGACTCATATAATCGTTCAGATTGTGTTTTCTATCTCCAGCAGCGCATATCAAATGCACTCCAAATAGTAGTCTACGTGTACATCTACGTCACCATTACCTTCTCCATACGCCAGTCGGGGTGAAGTAAGGCGAGCAGTAATCGCTCGAGGGCTGAAATAAATCTCCCTGGCGGTCGATACTCGTACTACTTTTGATGACGTGTTTATCGAGACTCGATAAGATTAATGACGTGGCGCGCACCGTGCGGTGACGTCATAAACCCGATAGCCAGACCAGGCTTGATTACAAGAGAGGAAGTAGTTATTAATTTCCCATTCGTGCTTTATGAGAACCCGCCTTTATGAACAAGATAGCCGCTATCTGCCTCGTCACATCCAGCCTGGACAGGTCATTCATATCCTTGTCGCTAAAAGACCTATATTGTTTGTGGTTTTTCAGTTTCCATTGTCACGCTGTAATTCTGGCATCTGTTTCTGTTGACGGTGAAATGAGAAATGTCACTCCAAACATTTCGATAAGAAATTACTCGTATATTCAGAATCCACAATCAACAATAATTTAACGTTCTAATATAATGTTTATCCCTGGGAACTGGGTTTGATTCCCAGAGCTTTAATTCTGGTCTCAGGGTTGGAACGATGTTTGCTCAACGTTGTGAGGCAAAAATCAGAAAATAATCCTTCGATTCCAACCTCAGCCATCCTCGAAGTGGTTTTCCGTGATTTTCAACTGTTAAATGCGGGATGGTTCTTAACTTATGGAAACGGCCGCTTCCTCCCCAAATCCTAGCCGTAATTGTAAATGCACACACACTAGTACAGCAATCACAATGACACAGGTTATCAGACAGATTCTACACAATCTCCTCATGGTGTAGCGGCTAGCATGCATGGCTGTCGCCCCGGGAGGTCCGGGTCGATTCCCGGCTCTACCAAAAAATGTAATACTCTTCAGAGGGTGGAAACAGGGACCACTCAGCCTCGTGAGGCAAAACTGAGAAGAGGTGGTTTCCATTTCCACCTCCGCCATCTTGGAAGAGGTTTTCCTTGGTTTCCTGGTATGATTATCAACATAAGGCCGTGGCCATCCCCTTCCCAAACCGCACTTTACTAACATGCTCACCCACCAATACAGCCATCACAATAAAGCAGGTTATCAAACAAATTACACACACAAGTACACGGGGCTACATAATCACGATGTCACAAATTCCCTAAATAAATCAACCACAACAAGAGATTCTAAACACACCCAAGTCCAGGGGCAGATAACCGTGCTGTTATACCCCTTAAAACAACAATAACTAACACCCACGTAAGCGGGGATAAATGACCACGATATCCAAGTCGTCAAATGAAACAACAACAACAAGATATCCGCTCAGGAACGTTTCAGTATGAAACAGGTCTGTAACATTCCTTAACAAGCGTGCTACCTGGTAATGAAAACCGCATCCAAATCAGTCAAGTACTTTCGGAGGTTTGCAGAAATGAGATTGTCTGAAGCTTAATGCGTTAAATATGTGGCTGCTTACCAATTACAACAAAAGTACCAACCCTATACTGTTATACGAAAGGAATGGTATTGAATTAAGAGTATCTCAATAATGAAAGCACTCAATACTTGACTAGTTACATCGAATTGATACAGCCAACATAGGCATTATTTGTAAGTACAGATTAAAGGATAAGTCTATAGATATAGCATCACAACCTCGCCGTACATTGTAATACCTTCAATAACAGATGATAATAACAATAACAGATGATTCTCAAATTACAACTAACCCTTGAACAATTCCATTCATTTCAACTCCAATACAAATATAACCTGCTTGACACAAGAGAACATAGCATTGGTTTGTGTGAATCTTCTAATATTTTCTGAAGCTACGCCTTTCGTGACAGCAAATAGCAGTAGATCCAGCAACATAACTAGAAGGGCAAGGGGAAGCCTAGTAGTTTGCAAATTTTCCGGTGTTTCAAATGAACTTGTCACGCTGTTCTACTAATCTTCCGGTTATTAATCATCATCATCATCATCATCATCATCATTTATTGCATCATTTAGGACTTTGAGGCCTACAGCAGAAGGTCAATAGGAAAAGAAAAATATCACAAATATTACAGATCCAAAAAATATTACAAAGGAAAAATTATACAAACACAAAAACATCCAATAAAAGGTAAGTTAGTCAATCACAAGAGGAGGTATTTGTTGCAGATGGCATTCCATCTTTTCCGGTCTCTACCATCATCCTCCACGGCTGTCGGTTCCACTTCTTGAAGGATCGTCGTCACTCGATCCTTCCATAGTGTTCTTGGGCGTCCTCTCGGGCGTTTTTCCGTGGTTTGAGATTGGAGGACTCTCTTAGGAAGGGATCCGTCCGCTCGTAAGATGTGTCCAAACCATTGTAGTCGCCTCTGTCCCAATATTCGTCCAATGTGTGGCTTTCCAAACCTCTGGTACAGGTCTTCTTTCTTTCTTCTCTCCCATTTACCTCCCATGTTATTGTAGACGGTTCCATAGATCTTTCGAAGTAGCTGTCTTTCAAAAGCACATATTGAATCGGTTGTGTCCAGGTTGTGGTCAATACAGATTGCGTTCACCACATTAGCAGTCCAGATTGCGGTCACTTTCATTTTAGGGAAGAACTATAAACATTCCAGCGTCCAGATTGCGATCACTTTTCTTGGGAGACCGGCCCTTGGTTCTTGGTTCTTCCCGACTGACTCATACCTTGCGTAAGTTTTGTGGATAGCAAGGGGAAACTGACATTTCACTACCTAACCAAAGAATACAGTTCATTGTTCAGCTGAGCACACCCCATAAAACTTCGCTTAAAAATCAAGTCCCCTCCCAATCTGACGGCACCTCGTAGAGCAATGATTATAACATTTTCAGTCTTAAGAATAGAAACGTTTCAGGATCGGAATCAACGACCTTCACTTTCAACAAAATTGTTGTAACGGGAAATTTTATACTTACAGGGTGTAATTTTTAATTTCTGCCCACCTGAACATTGGCAAGAGGGGTGGAAGTGGAAGGTGAGGAAATTCCCAGGGAAGTTACAACCGGACCGGTGTTCCAAGAAAAGTGATCGCAATATGGACGCCGGAATGTTTATAGCTCTTCCCTAAAATGAAAGTGACCGCAGTCTGGACTACTAATGAGGTGAACGCAATCTGGAATGACCGCAATCAGGAAGACACCATTGAATCTTCTGTCGTTACTGATGTCGTCCAAGTTTCACAACCGGTTATTAATAAGGTAAAAAATATATGACATCATTAGTCTCTACAGCGGAGGGGGGGGCGCCACATTGAGATCTCGCACCGCCTAAAACTCTTGCCAGGGCCGCCTCTGGTACTAGTGAATGTATTTATAATTTGGGGATGGGTTTGAGAAGGAGGCGGCCGTAACCTTAAGTTAGGAACCATCTCAGCATTTGCCTAAAGTAGAAGTGATAGAAACAACGGAAAACCACTTTGAGGTAAGAATCAAACCCTCCTCTTCTCTGTTTTGCATCACGAGGCTGAGTGTACTCCGTTCTAGTCCTCACACCAGAATTAAACTTTCTTGGTAGAGCCAGGAACCGAACCCAGACGCTATCCGCTACACCCCAAGGTGGTCATGAATAATGCACTCGGTACAGTAAATGATATTAGTCCTCCTGAACTGCATTACAGCGAACACTAGTGGATCATTTTCTCATTTCCATTCAGCACTCCATATCCGCGCAGCAGGTTCTTCTTTATGGTTCTCCATGACCTTAATATTTTCTCTGTAATATTCTCACTGGCTCATATATCTTGCCGCAAAGCACACTACAGTGGGTTGTTTTCACTGAACTAATTAATTCTTCTGTAACTCCAGGCAATGTTCTCAGACATTTAGAACGCGAATAAGGTAAAGGTAGTTTCAGCAAATATGCCGAGCAATTATTCCCGTTTACTATCCTGGAATATCATCGTCTGAACACACAAAGGAATTGCACACCTCAGAAAGAGCTTGGGAAATATGACTGTCGGCTTCCCTTCCAACTAAATGAAGGCTGATTATTGAACACTATTGGGTTTTTGGACTATTGTTTCCTAAAACATAGTATGATACTTCTGTCCCAAAGGTACTGGGTTCTATTCGTGGCTCTGGCACAAAATTTATTTCTGGTCTGAAGGTTGTAACAGGGTATACTCAGACTCTCAAAAGTGAGAAGAGGTGAGTTTGATTCTTAACCCAGCTATCCTAGAAGTGGTTTCCCGTAGTTTCTGCATGTCTACACCAAACAAATGCCGGGATTGTTTCTAACTTAAAGCCACGACCACCTCCTTCCCAATCCTCATCTGAATTACAAATACACACACTAATACAGCCATCACAATTACTCAGGTTATCACACAAATTCCACACTCACCCAAGTACACGGAGCTACATGACCACGATGTCGCAAAGCCCCTAAATAAATCAAAAACAACAATAACCTAACAGTAGACCCTATAAAGTATATAGTTACACAAACTAGTATCTTCACTACAGAAGAACAGGTTATTAGACAAATTCAGCACAAAGCCATATCAAAGGGTTATCACCAATATGTCCCAAATTATTGCATTATACTTTCGATATGGCGACTCTTCTGCCAAACAAATAACTTTTGGATAAACCCATATGGTGTTAAATTTACTGCATTGTACTATGACGCCTTAAGAGAAATTCACCGAATTGGTTCTACTGATACAAATAAAGAATGAAAATTAGGGGATACGAAAGTGGGAATTATGACAATTGGTAGCGATCAAAGACATATCGTTGTAAGTTGAAGCACTCCGTTGCTGAATTGTTACATTGTTTGCGTCCAGGAACAGCTATCATCTCGGAGATCGCGTGATCTCGATATATAAAAATGAAAGTTTGTCTGTTTTTCTGAATTTCCACGGAAATTTGCGTTATTTGCGCGTTTTAGACTGTTTTATGATGGATGCGCGCAAAAATAATGTTTGTCTGTCGGTCTATCTGTTTGTTTGTTTGTCTGTCTGTGGACAACTTTGAGTCCTTATAAGTTGAGAACGGCTGGGTGGATCAGCGTAAAATTTGATACAGATATCCATCAGAGGCACCACACTAATCATTGATGTAACTCCTCCGTACCTCTCATAAAAAAGGGGCCTATCCCCTTAAAATACATGCTGAAATAGGCGTAGAAGGACGAGACAAAGCTTATTTTCAACCCCTCAATGTGAGAAACAAAACCAACAGTTTTTGAGATATTCCCAGAAAACTAATTTCAATTAATAATCTATGAAAGAATGCTAGCTGGTAACCATGGCAATGGAATCTCATAGGACCATCTATTTCTCTAAGACGCAATGCAATTCCATGTATTATTACATTACTGTGAAGTTTGCAAACGGCTATAAGGTTATCACGAAACCAAACTAAGCTGTAAAATTCATCAATACGTATAATGCGCTTAAGGAGGTCAAGGGGTACGCTAGAATTTATTCACGCGATTTTCACGTGCGGTGCGGTACGGAAGGTCTTTTATATCCCTATCCCTATATTGTATTTATTATATTATTATCATTATTAATATTTTTATTATATATTATGGCATACAACGACGAGACAAAGCTCTTTTTTATGCCCTCGGTGGCAGAAACAAAACTCGAGGGGTCCCGAAAACTTCTGCTAGTAGATTATATATGAAATCTACTATGACTCCGAAACTCATAAGAACTTAAGAAGCTTCTCAAACTGACTTGTAAGCACTATTTACATAATATGTGGAAATATCGGTTCACAAACCAACTACAGTAGTTTGAATTTATCGGTGCAACTCCCGTGATTAGTAGTTAGCATAATGCTGGTTTCCATATATGTAATTGGATGGGGGCCCACAACTGACACTGGTGACATCATATTTCCTCATAAACGAGGTCAGGTCGTTAGCAATGTGCGCATTACACCCACCGCCTTATATCATGTCTCAACTTGTGATCAATATCACTCTAATTAAGGCCATGTAGTTACGCCTCTAGAAATAGACCCATTCCCCTCACTAGAGATGCTAATAGATTGGGATGTTACACCCTTGTAGCAGTAGTTGCAAACTTTGTTACATTTTGAACAAGTTGGGGCATTGGTAATTCAGCTCCTGTTCGACAAAGCTCGAGTTCTCCATTTGCATGTGAGCCTTCTTTGTGGTTTGTCCATTCCCAAACTTCCTGCTTTCCCAACTATTGGCGATAACTTAGGAGACGTGGATTGGAATTCCACTTTTGTCACTCTACAAGTGGTTTCCTTGGTTACCGTTTCCTAGGCAGACGCTTGGATGATAATTATTAGCCCTCAACAGCTTGCCACGGTGGGTGAGTGGATAGCGTGTCGGTCTACTAACCCCAAGATTGCAGGTTCGCTCCTGGCCGTGGTAAGTGATTTTTGAAAGGCGGCAAAAATACGACACGCATGTCATACGATGTTGGCATGTCAAAGAACCCATTTTAATTCAGTAGGCCGTGTTCATAATGGCAAAATTAATCTCGGGAGTTTCCGCCAACACAAAGTTACTCATTTCTCTACTAGAAAGCGCAAGTGTTCAAGGAGCTTAGATATCTAACCTCCTTGACTTTCATAGTGATTCAAGGAACAACGAAATTCGACTCGCTAGCTACCCTCTGGGTGTCAAATTACAAAGCTTTTACCCGGCACCCAAGGCCATACGATATTGTTATTATTATTATTATTATTATTATTATTATTATTATTATTATTATTATTATTAGCCCTCAATTAATTTGGTAACCAAAGTAGTGCGGTGTAAATGAAAATTCCCCTCACAATATTGTTATTCCTTTAGCTATTCGTAATCTATGATTTAAATAACAACATACGTAATTTCTGTTACCCCTTTAGTACATTTTTATGAAAGAGAAAATATATCCATTGAGAATGTTCATTTACATCTAAATGCTGTACAAATGTGTGCTTTCTGATTTATGAAAATAATGAAGGAATATTTAGTTAGTTAGTTAGTTAGTTAGTTAATTATTGTTATTTTAAGGGGCGTAACTACGAGGTCATCTGCCCCTGAAGGAAGGAAAGAAGGAAGATTGTAGTTTTACGTGACCGTGAATCTTATGATTATGAGCCACGGACCTCCTTTTCACGTGAAATCTGAACCACAGGACATAGCAATTCACTTTGAAAATCTCACATGCATTGACCGAGAATCGAACCAAGTCCACCTTGGTGAGAGGGCAACAGCTTGACCGCTGCGCCTCTACGCACCTTCTTTGTGTTTTAGCCTTCTGAGGCAAACAAAACACAATTACCTATTTAATTGAAGTTAGAAACTGAACAAATATGGTCGAATGAATTGCTGTTATGAGTATCTTTTCAAACAAAGCCTCTTTCTATACAGACTGGCTGTGTGGAGCAGCGGTAACTTTCTCGCCTGCTATCCCCAAGATTGCAGGATCGAATCCAGGCGCAGTCAGTTGGCATTTGAGCGTGCGCATTTTCGCGGGAGATTTACCGGTAAAATTCCGGCACCCCGACGTCTCGAAAAGCCGCTGTAGATAAAAGGGACGTAAAACCAATAAATGTATTATTCATGATTATATTTCAATACAAAACAGTACTCAATTATAATAACAATTTGTACACAATCTTACAGTACTGTTCGTGTTCTAAAATAGGTTTGCCTTATGAATTAAAGGCAGAGGTTTGCTTTTAGATAGGAAAATAATATGTCCCTAACTTTTAAATATTTAGGCCTTGTAAACATTATTTCTGAGAGTTGGACGAGAAGGGGACAGGATAGAAGGATGAAATGATAATCTATATGTGCTGTCTCCTACAATAACGATTAATGCCCCTCCACAAAGTGGAGGGTCTGCCTGAATATTACTGGAAATTTGACCGAGCTCACGAAATCGTCGGAATTGCCTCTTCCTCTACTCATGTGTGGCTTCAATGGCCTGTAGGCTTGACTCTACAGTTATCTGCTTACTTAGGCTGATACCCTCTGATCATTGGCTGATACTGCAGTGAGAAACAACTTTACTGGTGTCTTGGTTGAAAATGATACGCTCATTCTGTTATATTGTGTGAGTCATCTACGTTGTGTCAAATAAACTCTGACGAAAAGAAGCCAAGACTAACATACAAAAATTTCCTTATCAAAAGTTATCAAGATAATTACTTAAAATGCTAACAGTCTAAAGACTGAAAAACACTCCATTTTAGCCTACTTTTCACATTTTGCAAAAATGAGGAAAAAGTAGACTTATGAGATTGGGCAAATGTGTGTCTGTATGTCTGTCTGTCCTTCTGTCTGTCTGTCTGTCTGTCTGTCTGTTTATCTGTCTGTCTAGCTGTGTGTGTGTGTGTCCCCCTATCAACTCCTAAACGGCTGCAGCAATCGAAACAAAATTTGGTAGGAGTAAAGATCTATACCAGAATATCTCACCGCCATATTTGAAAATTATGTCAGTGCTACCAACTGATGAAAAATCGCAATTGAAATTTGAGCTCCATGTTGGATATCTTGGAAGGTATGAATGGGAGCTTTTTCAAAATTAGCAGACGTATAGATAATAATATTGCAGTTTAATTTCCAGGAGGCCATACATGCCAGTGTTGCCAAAATGATTATAAGCCTGGTGATAGGTCCAAATTTTAAATGCATATAACTTCTACACTATCAATTGGATTTCAACCAAATTTCGTATGCGCTATGTGTACATAAACAGATATGACTGAGCGTATTCTTAAGAGCCAACAGGGCTGCCAACTGTTAATAAATGCTCTCAATTTTTTTAAAAATCCAAATACCCATATATCAAAAAGTATGCAAGCCGGCAGCTTTAAACTATGCACACTTATAGTACCTGACATTCTATATTAATTTGGAGTAACTCATATACGTCAGTGCTACCAACATGATTCTAAGCCTGCTGAGAGGTTCAACTTTAAATACATGTAACTTCTATACTATCATTTGGATTTCAACCAAATTTCGTGTGTGCTATGTGTACCATAACAGATATGACTATAACGGTTCTTAAGAGTAACCAGGGCTGCCAACTGTTAATAAATACTGTCTCTATTTTTGTTACCCTAATATCAATATATCAGAAAGTATGCAAGAGAATAGCTCTAAACTTTGCACACGTATAGTACCTGACATTCTAGATTAATTTGGAGTAACTAATATAGGCCTTCGCCAGTGCTGCCAACATGATTCTAAGCCTGCTGATAGGTCCAATTTTAAAATGCATGTAACTTCTATACTAACTAATGGATTTCATTCAAAATTGGCACAACAATAGATCAGATTATTTCTGACCAATACATGTATGTTATTGTTGCCAACAAGATTTTAAGCGCGCTGTTAGATCCAATGTGTAACTGCATGTAACGTCCATGCTATCCATTGGACTTCAACCAAATTTTGTATTCTGTACCTTAAGAGATGGAACTAAGAATATATTCAGTCACCAGGGCTGCAAACTTAAGTTCTCTATTAGGCTACATTATGCCAGGTATAGAGTATTTCGAACTAATTAAAAATTTCGATATTACCTACTTAATTTCGTCATTATTCTAGAGAGACCCATATAGATTAATCATTGGCATGAATCTTAAATTTTAAGAAAAGTAGGCTCTTTAGTTCGTCACGGAACTTCTTGTTTAAAATCAGATCTGTTACAATGTGTTATAAAATGAAAGATATAAATCTTGATTTAAAAAAAGAGCTTGACGTTGAAACAGTGATGTGGTTATTATATGTGCATGGAAAATTTGTAGGTTATACGACTGACGTGAACATGTTCTATATATGAGCGAACAGTAAATATAATGTGACTGTGAAATTATTTTAAGTAATTATATTGATAACAACTTTTGATAAGGACTTTTTTGTATGTAAGTTTTGCTTCTTTTCGTATTTTATAATACAGTATAACGCTGAAGGAGGTCACAGTGCTGTCGAAACCGGTACTGTGATAAAGTACAACTGGTTATTGACTTAAGGTTTCAACTTACTGAATATATGTATAATTGTATAAAATCTAGAATTTCACCAAATGAAGCTTCAATTTCCACGTATCTCTACTCATCAGCAATAAACCCTAAGTGTATAATACAGGTGCACAACACAAGCATCGTGTTCATCTTACTATCACCGACAGTAGTGGCTACGCTGGTTAAAGCGCGGCGTTAGGTCATGGGGCCAAGCTCTCTGCTGACTCGGTAGACGCGTGGGCTCGAGCCCCACCGTCGGCTGTCCTTGAAATGGTTTTCCGTGGTTTCCCATTTTCAACACCAGGCAAATGCCGGGACAGTACCTTCTGACAGGCCACGGCCGCTTCCTTCCACATCCTTGCCCACTTACATCCATTCATCTCATCTCTCATCCCGACGCACAGGTCGCCCACGGGTGTCGACTAGAAAGACCTGCACTCGGCCTCTCAGGAGCCTACACGAAAAAAAACAAGTAGTTCCGTGAAGAATTATACAGCCTATTTTCATATATCCTACTTATGTTAATTGCCACTATCAACATACACAATTTCTGTTTGATTGCTGTAATAGATTCGTAGATATTAAGAACCGACTAAATATTTCGGATGGTCGCCATGTTGGATTTTATATATGTAGGTCCTAGAGTTATGTACTGTTACATGCAGATTATTGTGAACGTGTAGTATTCAAACTTCAATCGCATAATTAGGACACAAGAAAAAACAAGGAGATTTTAAAATTTTTCACAGCTGCCATTTTGAGGTTATGGAAACAACTGAAATAAATTAGCTGCCAGTGGATTAACATTCGTATAAGGATTTACTGTACCAAGTTTCACTGCACTCGGATGGTTAAATTGCGAGAAACGTCCATGTGAATATTTATAATTCGCGTCACCGCCATGTTGGATTTGTGATCACCAGGTTATTTAAAGTCCTATAGGTGAACTTAAGTTCATAGCCCCTATGAACATAAAAAAAGCAGTTTGATTGCTAAAATAGATTCGTAGATATTCAGTATCGTCTAAATATTTCGGATGGTCGCCATGTTGGATTGTTAAATGTATAGGCCATAGAGTCATGTAGCATTAAAGGAAAATTATTGCGTAGGTTCATTATTCAAACTTTCACTTCGATCGCATGACTACATCACAAGAAATAAAAACTTAATTTTAAAATTCGCACTGCCGCCATCTTGAGGTTATGTAAACAATTGAACTAAATTAGATACCAGTGGATTACAATGTGTATAAATATTTCCTGTACCAGGTTTCAGTGCGCTTGGAACATTAAATCGCGAGAAAGGTCTATTTAAAATTTTCAAATTCGCTTGGCCGCCATGTTCGTTTTGTAGTTAAGCGGTTTTTGAAAGTCTTATAGATAGACTTCCAGTAGTGCCCTTTATCTCCGTACAAAATTTTAGGGAGATACCGCTAATAGTTTCAGAGATATAGAATACCGGTGAAATATTTCGCACATCCGCCATCTTGTGATTATGTAAACAATTGAACGAAGTTAGATGTCGGTGCATTACAATGTATATAAACATATACTGTACCAAGTTTCATTGCGTTTGGTTGGTCAAATCACGAGAAACGCCTATTTAAAAGTCGCAAATTCGCTTGGCCTCCATGTTGGTTTTGTAGTTACCAGGTTTTCAAAAGTCACATAAGTGAACTTATAGTAGTTCCCTCTATCACCATAGAAAATGTCAGGGTAATATCGGTAATAGTTTCGGAGATATTGAATGCTGGTGAAATATTTCGCACAGCCGCCATGTTGGATTGGTGAGACGTAACAAAATTTGAAGGGCACGGTCGAGGTCGCCGGGAATGGAATAGTGCTATGAACTTTCCGAGTTTCATTGAAATCGCTCCTGTCGTTTAGATTTTATTAGGGGGACACACACACACGAATCACACACACACACACACGCGCGCGCGCACACACACACGGACAAAAGGTGATCTCATAAGCCTATTTTTTCAAAATTGAAAATAGGCTAAAAATACTATCTCTTGTATCAGACTGGACTAACAGAGTATCTCTTTTAACATGTTTCACGTGTAGGGTGGACAAGTTAAATTTGCTTGGTTCACCTTAAGTTCACCTGTCTTTGATTTCGGGGTAATGCCTGAATGACTTTTTGGAATGAAGAATCGCATTCAGTTCGCCGTAAAAGTGCCCTGGCTTATCAAGTGGAATGTAAAACCACATTCAATTACAAGCATCTTGCCTCATTTCATAAGTGCAACTCCAACCATAGAAATGTGTTATACATTCGTACGGAAACAATAATGAAGGACAAGTGTACCTCAGTTATACAAAGGGAAGATTTTAGGTCTCCCCATCCCCTCTCAATTTCAATACTCTAATGAGAGTGTATATATCATGGCCGCTGATCATTAATATGGTTACTAATAGCGGAATAGTTCAAGAGGCTAAAAGGGAGGGATATATCATGGCCCGGCATTAATCATAAACGATTAGTCCGTATATAACTCATACTGGTGTAAATTACATGTGGGGCAGACCAATTCAGCTGCGTGGAATTTCATATGCTTCCCAGAGCACGAGGGGAAGTCATAAAGAAAACTTTCCTATTTATTTTACTAAATTAGGGGCAATACGAGTAATACCAATTCCCTAAATGAAACAACATATAATACTATAATTTTAGAGACTGGCTAGCTTAAGGGGATACCCCCCTATCGCAGTTTCCGATCCTCTGACCTCATTCGTGGCTTTGGATCTCGTTTTGCGACTTCTGTCCTGAAGTTTCAAGGTTTAATTGGCTACTCTGTCTTAAGTTTACATTTTTATCTGAGAACGTAACGGTAGACACTCAATCACGTGAAAACGAGGTGTAATATCAGCCATCCTAAACGTGGCTCTCCATCGATTCCCGCTTCAATTCCAGGCAAATACCGGAATGGCACTCATAGGCTAAAACTTTCTCTTTTCCAATTCTCTAACTTACCCTAGGAGAGTATGGACTAATGGACATATGGTGACAAAAATCTCTTCGAAATTCAGATTTAAAAGATGTGCTGGCCCAAGGAAATACCCACTGACCGTGAAAAACTCTCTTATTTTAAAGTTAAAAGATGAGATAACTAATGTCATCGCAAAGACTCAGATCAAATCAAAATGATCTTTCGCCCACTCACGGCCGATCTGGAGACAATAAAATGTTTCTAAAGACCAAGCTTCGTATTTTCTAGTCAAATGTGAAATCATTACTTTTCTACGAGTGTGGGACTTGATAAGACACTATTACAGTAACCAAAAGTTTTCAGACATCCATCAACAGATGAATAGATGGAACCTATTTTAGGAATGCATTTTCTCAATGTCCTCAATGGACAATGCAGGTTCGCTCTCCAGATTAAGAACAGAAGTGGTAGTGGGTCGGACATACACTAAGAAGGGAACTATTGTACAACAGTACAGAACTGGAATCTGCAGGGAAAAAGACGTCGAGGAAGACCTCAAATTGCTTGGCAAAGAATCATTGACTGAGAATTGATGCCTGCTGATCTAATGTGGAACCAACCAAAATCAAAGGAAGAAAACCTTGCCAGATGATGCTCTTTTGTCCCATATAAACAATGAGAATAACCAGAAATGGACTAACCTGCTGGTGAACGTCTCTTAGAAGCTACAGTAACTTCCGCCGCAACAATTTGGTATTCCACTTTCACCACACTTATTTGTACTTATTTGTTACATCTCCTGTCGACCTCCGTTAACCAAGAGGGCGTGGTGGTTCAGAGATTGCCTCTCACCAAGGTAGACCGGTTTCGATTCCCGGTCAATGCATGTCAGATTTTTGAAGTGAAAGGAAATCCTGTGGTTCAGATTCCATAAATCTTTATTTTATTCTTCTGATTAGGGTATGGTGGTGCAGTGGTCAAGCTGCTTGCCTCTCACCAAGGTTGATTGGGTTCGATTCTCAGTCAATGCATGTGAGATTTTCGAAGTGAAATGACACGTCCTGTGGTTCGGCTTCCACGTAAAATGAAGGTCCCGTGGCTCATGATCACGAGATTAACGGTCACGTAAAAACTACAAACTTTCTTTCTTCTGGCAATTTTAAACTGCAAGGAGCATCCTTAATGTTTCACCCCTTGAGAGAAGAACCAACACCATCACCGTTTCCACTTTCACCCAATAAGGGACCAAAGAACTCTTGATTAAGTAGTTGACCTGTGGCTGAGATTAATAATTGTGTTGGGTGGTCACCAAACGTACCACCTTTGTATGGGGGCATAAAGAGACGGGCACCGAAGAAGGTAACACGTTCATGCTATATTTCTAACTTGATGGTATTGTGTTGCAGTGTAACTGGCTCTTGTCTGCATCCAGCATCTCTCGAGTGTCGTAGTAAATCATGCGCCTGCCCTAGAGACTACACTATAAATCTGTGTTCCAGTGCATGTTCACTTATGCATTCTCTGCTTCCAATCATCCGCTTCTTTATGTAGTCCATTCTTCACGAACAGTGAGAGCAGAAGGTGTGAATCATTAATCCTTCGTATTCCTGCAGTTGCTTCAGCACGTATCGTACCTCGTCTATAATCAATAGTACACAGTATACATCCCCGCTTGCGCCCATGAACACATAATATGTGATAACAAGTAGTTCTGTAAAGAACTAAATTGCCTATTTTCATATATCTTACTGGTCTTACTTACTGTTAGAACACTAGAAATGAAATATATATCATTGGTACAGCCACCATTTTTAAGTTCTCATAAAATTCCATAAATTAAACGTCAGTATTGGTTGGTTCTTTCCTTAGTTTAGGGGCTGTAACAACGCGGTCATGTAGCCCTGTGTACTTTGGGTGTGTGTAGAATCTGTCTGATAACCGGTGTTAATTATGAAGGCTGTATTAGTGTGTGTTGTCTGTTTTAATTCAAGTAAGGACTGCAGACAGTAATTATAAGTAGTTCCTACTTTTGCTACCAAACGCTACCGTCCACGACACCTAGCTTACGGACTTTGCTACTAGATGGCATCATAGTCAGCACCTGGCAGCGAACGTTGGAACTAATATAGCGTTATCAATTCTAACCTACACATTTTGGCTTCACACAAGTGTAGTTAAAGGAATGTTCTTTTTCGTGCCATAAATCTATCACATGGGACCATCTGCTTTACTTCCCCTCCGAAGGAAGGCAAACTGAGGAATGTTAACGCTTTTAAAAATCTGATGACTTTGACCGGGTTTGAACCCACAACCTTGGGCATAGAATCTCAGCATGCTGCGAGTAGGCCTGTATTAAGGCTTGTATGAAGATATACCTTGCTAAGTTGGATGAATAGTCACGATGAAAATCCATTTAGATATTTGAATTTCGCCCACCGCCGCCATGTTGGTTTTGTGCTCACCAGGTTATTGAATGATCCATGGGTCAACTTATATGTATAGCCTCTATCAATGTACAATATGTCGGTTTGATTGCTGTAATAGATTCATAGATATTGGGAACTGCCTAAATATTTTGGATGGTCACCATGTTGGATTGTCATACTGTATGTGTAGGCCATAGAGTTATGTATCATTAGATGAAGATTATTGCATAGTTTCATTATTCAAACGTTCACCCCGATCGCATGAGCGGGATACATGAAATAAAAACGTAATTTAAAAATTTCGCACAGCCGCCATCGTGAGGTCATGTAAACAATTGACTAAATTAGATGTCAGTGCATTGCAATGTGTATAAATATTTGCTATCCTATGTTTCTTTGCGCTTGGATGGTTAAATCATGAGAAAGGTCTATTTAAATGTTTCAGGTTCGCTTGGCCGCCATGTTCGTTTTGTGCTTAACAGGTTTTTGAAAGACACACATAGATGAGCTTCTAGTAGGGTTCTTTATCATCGTACAAAATTTCAGGGTGATATCTGGTACGGTTGCGGAGATATTGAATACCAGTGAAATATTTCGTGCGGCCGCCATTTTGGCTTGGTGGAACGTATTAAAATGTGAAAGACACGGTCGAGGTCGCACAAGGTTGTGGTATTCACTCACCGAGTTTTATTGTAATCACTTTCGCCGTTTAGATTTTATTGGGAGACACACACACACATATACGCACACACATACACTCATAAGCGTATTTTTTATAAATGAAAATAGGCTAATAATAATTATTATTATAATAATAATAATAATAATAATAATAATAATAATAATAGCAGTTAAGTAGGAAGATGTTCCCCCTCAGCTAGCAGATCGATAGCAAGTCGAGAAGTTTATTTCCCCGCTTACAACTTTAGCTTATCATGTTGTTGCTGCATGAGGGAGATGTTATTGGTTTCCTTTGATCTTCCTTCTTGCTTCATTTATTGGTCAAGCAAGTTGGGGTAGTGGCCACTCCTCCCTTCTCTAACTGAATTCCATGGAATAAATATCGTAAGAATTATATTTCCTCCGTCAGCTTCCTTACATGCTTCGTACGTTATCCATCGAATCATGATTGTAGTCCTGCTACTCCCTGGATATTGGTGACTAAGAGAATGTACATGGTGTTCCAAAATAGAGTAGTCACACTTGGGCAGGCAGCAGAGAAGCATAAGAAGAATCGATTGCATCTATATCAGTGCAATCTATAAGTGACGAGGGCCATACTGTCTCTTACTCTGTGCCTCCGTCTTCTTTACTCTCAAAGGAAATTCTAACTTGTTGGTAGTCAACCGGTAGTTGCGCACTAGGCAATAAGGCACAATTTTGAACAGTATTATAAAAACATCAAGAATAATATTGAACTGTCAGAATTTATTAATGTATACTCAATTTTAAAGCACCTCAGTGTATGTCACCTCAGGGCACATGTGTTTAGTAGTTGGTACACTACCCTCTTCCACTTATCGCCCGCACTGTTAGACATTGAACTATGGTGTACCGGAGTTCGAACGCATTTGAGGTACGCTCGAGGGCTGCACTTTCTCAAGTGTCGTCTCATCTTTCTTCTTTTGTTTTTGACACACACGCATCATGCTGACTGCTAAGGTTCTGATGGTAATTCATTGAAATGATTGTTTTAAGTCAATTTAGTATTGTGAGAAATTGATTATATGCTCACCGGACAGAGAGTTAGCAACCCCAGGAGATAGCGTTCTAATTTTGTGTAAAACCGCTTCTAATCCCGATAACTACCTTTATTCGGCAAGGAAGGAAATCCACAAGATTAGTGTGTTGTTATACAGGTTGTTTATTTTTTTCTTTTTGTCGTGTGGCCTCCTGAGAGGCGGAGTGCAGGTCTTTCTAGTCGACGCCCGTGGGCGACATGAAGTGGCCATGGCCTGTCAGAAGGTACCGTCCCAGCATTTTCCTGGTGTTGAAAATGGGGATACCACGGAGAACCATTTCAAGGACGGTCGACGGCGAGGCTCGAACCCACGCATCTAGCGAGTCAACAGAGAGCTTGGCCCCATGACCTAACGCTGTGCTTTAGCGGGCATAACCACCGCTGTTGGTTTCTTATACAATGAAAACAATCTTTCGACATGACACGACGTGACTTGGGCGTACTAATTGTATATGACTGGAAGAGCAAGATGACAAGATCAGTGGTTGACCAATCGTTCAAGCTAAAATAGCCTACACATTCCACATTACGAACAACTTTCATTCGTACAAACTCATAATTGTGTATAATTGGAAACGTTCGATCTAACGACATTCACCAAAGTTAGTTTTATATAAATACTATCAACATGCCCCGGCTTCGCCCGGTATCTTGAATGGTTTACCCAGCGTAAGCTTAAAAGACGCACGGACGGCAGATCCCAGATGCAATTCAGAAAAGCTGAGGTGAACAGCGAAACTCCAAACACATATACTCTTCTCTGAAATGTTAACTCGACACGACTGGACAGTTTGATGCTGGCCGAAGCTCGGGTGATAGGCTTGCTCCCTAGTTCGTAAACTCGCTCCAAAGCTAGTAATTTAAATTTCCACTGAATGGAGATTGTTGGAATAAATGGAAATGTTAAAACACTTATAGTGGGCGATGTTCAGTATTAAAGATAAAGATATGTTGTCGTGGACATTTTTGTAGAATATTTCATGCTTGGCAGTTCTTACACTCATAGTACTGTATATTGATATTTTTAACGGTTTACCCAGCGTACGTTTAAGAGGCGCACGGACGGCTGGTTTTTCTTCGACTCGATTCACTGAAATCGCTACTGCTCGGCTTTCTTTAGTCATAAATGATTGTTCTATCATTTTAAATGATTATGTCGACTTCTCTGGGGTCTGGCGTTACGTTACGGTGACGGGACTAAATGTACCGAGAATGCATTGAGGTGTGTGACGTCATAGTACTGCTTGAGCTTCCTCTTTCCCCGCGCGCTCCTGTGAGCGTGACGTCATCCAGCCAGGTACCTCCTTTGACCCTGGGTTGCACTTGCTCTTTTTTCCTAACGGACTTTGAGTTCACGCAGCATTTGTAGCATTTCTAGCATTTAAAATTATATAAAGTCTAGTATTTCAGACTGACTATCAGTGTTTTTTTTCTACAGAAACCTTCCTTGAGAAACCTTTACAGAAAGGTGAAAACCACATCAAATTCCATCCAGTGGTTCTCGAGATTACCCGGAACATCCATAATCGGGGATTTTGTTTTATACTATGTAGAGATCTCGATATCTGGAACCCCTAATACTCAAATTATCGATAACTCGTAGTAATTATTATTTTCCTAACAAACCTCCTGTAATTTACATGACTGGTTGCGTCGCGCAGCGGCGACGTTCTCGCTTACTGCTCCCAAGGTTGCAGGATCGAATCCTAGCGCTGTCAGTTGGCATTAGAGAGGGGGAGCCGTGTCACTAGATTTACTGGCACGTTAAAGATCCCCTTCGGGGCAGAATTCCAGTACCTCGGCGCCTCTAAAAGTCGCAGTAGTTAAAAGGGACGTAAAACCAATAACAGTTTTAAATAGGTATTATAATTTACAGGTATTTTTAGCCTGTTTTCAATTTTGAAAAAATAGGCTTATGAGATCACCTTTTGTCCGTGTGTGTGTGCGTGTGTGTGTGTGTGTGTGTGTGTGTGTGTGTGTGTGTGTGTGTGTGTGTGGTGTGTGTGTGTCCCCCTAATAAAATCTAAACGGCTGGAGCGGTAAGTTCATGGCGCTATTCCCGGCGACCTCGACCGTGTCCTTTAAATTTTGTTAAGTCTCACCAATCCAACATGGCGGCTGTGCGAAATATTTCACTAGCATTCAATATCTCCGAAACTATTACCGATATCGCCCTGAAATTGTGTACGATGATAAAGGGCACTACTAGAAGTTCACCTATGAGACTTTCAAAAACCTGGTGACAACTAACCCAACATGGCGGCCAAGCGAAGTTGAGACTTTTAAATAGACTTTTCTCGCGATTTAACTACCCAAACGTAATAAAACTGGGTACAGCAATTGTTTGTACACATTGTAAATCAATGGAGTCTAATTTAGTTCAATTGTTTACATAACCTCAAAATGGCGGCTGTGCGAAATATTTCACTGACATTCTATATCTCCGAAACTATTACAGATATCACCCTGCAATTTTGTACGGTGATATAGGGTACTGATACAAGTTTACCTATGTATATTTCATAAACCTGTAAAGTACAAAACCAACATGGCGACCAAGCGAATTTGAAATATTTTAATAGACTTTTCTCGTGATTTATCTCTCTGAGCGCAGTGAAATGTGGTACAGTAAATGATTTTGCAGATTGTAATGCACTGCCATCTAATTTAATTCAATTGTTTACATAACCTCAAGATGGCGGCTGTGCGAAATTTTAAAATTATGTTTTTATTTCTTGTGTCGTAATCATGCGATCGAAGTGAAAGTTTGAATAATGAACCTAGGCAATAATTGTCCTTGAATGGTACATAACTCTATGGCCTATACATATAACAATCCTAAATGGCGAGCTTCCGAAATATTTAGACGGTTCTCAATATCTATGAATCTTTTACAGCAACCAAACAGATTTTTTTATGGTCATAGAGACTATGAACATATGTTCACCTATAGGACTTTGAGTAACCTGGTGAGCACAAATCCAACTTGGCGGCGACGCGAAGTATAAATATTTAAATGGACGTTTCTCGCGAATTAACTATCCGAGTGCCGTGAAACGTTGCACGTTAAATGCTTATACAAATGTAGATCCACTGGCATCTAATTTATTTCAATTGTTTGCATAATCACAAGATGGCTGCTGTGCGTAATTTCAAAATCTCTTTTTTACTTCTTGTGTTCTAATCATGCGATTGAAGTTTGAGTACCACACGTACACAATAATTTTAATGTAATAGTACAAAAATAAAAATCCAACCTGGCGACCATCTGAGATATTTAGACGGTTCTCAATATCTACGAATCTGTTGCAGCAATTAAACTGATATTTTGTATGTTGATAGAGGCAATTAACATGAGCAGGATGTATGAAAATAGGCTGTATAGTTCTTCACGGAACTACTTGTTTCTCTTTAATTCGAATTTTTATAACTCGTTTTTCGATATCTTGATGTTAAAATTATATCCCTGCCATATAAGCTACTTCTAACATTTAAGTATTGTTACAGTGCAACTTGTTTCATACCGTACATCACTGAATTTGGTTGAGAAATTTGTGGAGGAAGTTCGTACACAAAATATGAAATACGAAGCACTGGAGTTGTGCTGAACGCTTAACAAGTAATTTGGTGGCCAGTAAAATTAAATATTCAATTCCATTTCCTTCTTGTAAATCACAATTGAATCTTGTAGACAATTCATTGCGTGACCAGTTAGCTCGACTTGGAGCGATGAAGGTATCCCGTGTTTCGTGCAGGCTTCGTTATACTTTCATGGGGCTAGCCTGTAACTCTATCAGGTATAAAGTGTATGCTGGGTTTTGTTGTGTCTTATTGTCAGCATATCTTGAGTAACGTTAACTGATAATGGCGTAGTTATTGTAAGATTTTCTCTTACAACGACCCTTAAATTGTCTGTATGTATGTATGAATGTATGTACAGTGACTTAGGAAAGGACCGATAACCTAGATGTTAGGCCCCTTAAAACAACAATTATCATCATCAACATGACTTAGGAAAGTATAGGGACTCCTACTCTTATGAAAGCAATCCTCAGGATTAATACTCATCTATTTGTTTTGTAGTTGTTTTATTTTAGGGTTTTGGACATCGTGGTCATTTAGCCATTTGGTTTGTACATCAATTGAATTCTATTCTACTAGGCCTATATAGGCCTACACTTAATAAAACATTTCTCACACAACCTCCCATTGTTTTTGGATTTAAGACGGAATTTTCTGCGACATCACAACAACCGCTGTGCTTTCTTAACAATGTATACCAAAAAACTATTAAAACTAATATTAGTTAATTAGTATATTTCTGAAATAATTTAGATAAGGTAAAATTTTTAGAAATAGCCTTAAACCTAACCTTTTATAAATTTAAGTATCATACAGACATGCAACTTCATTTTCCATTAATTTTATTTGTTGACGAAGGTCATACATAATCGGACCGAAACCGGTACATTGAATTACATGAATACACCATTTTATTGGCTACAGGTATTATTTTTCGATATCTATTTACGATCTAGTGTATCGGACACCTACGCATTGTACGAACAGTTTGTTTACATTACGTCCGATGTGTTAGTGATCCCAACTTAACTCGGTTCAGACGCAGCGAAGAGCTGTTGCAGTGCCATCAGTCAGGCAGCCCAGTCAAGAGAGGCAAGGGCCAGCGTATCAGCGTGCGACGCGGCATGGTTAGCACACCGAGTTAGCTAAGGCCTCTAATGTGCTGGATGGGTGTTAAGGCCGGATGTCTTTTCTAACGCCAACCTCATCATAGGAGTTAATGAAGAGGAATGAAATAGTGCATGAAGGTAAAAGTATGCAGCCGTTGTCTATTATTAGGTACCATCCCAGCATTTTGAAAAAACGCTAAACCATTTCAAGGACGGCCGTCGGTGGGGATTTAGAACTAATCAAAAGAACCATTACATATTACACTCCAGCATGTTGGAGCTTGCTGAGAACCCTTCACTGGAGCTTCTGTTGTCCTGAGGAAGCTCTTCCTTAATCGAAGCCGGGAACATGCTGGTTGGTACATTTGCAGAGGGAGGGCTTCTGGTATTATTGCCTCCTTCTTCTGGGTCTTTGCCACTATCTCCCGTCGGATTTCTGGAGGTGCAAATCTAGAACTTTGCATTAATAACAATAGTTAATTAAATAGAACTTCTGCTTTGGGTTCAAAGCCAAAATTTGTTTCGCTACGCACACAAGTTGTAAGAGTTTGGAAATCATTAGGATACGGGAATGTTTGTTATCTAACTTTCATATTTAGAGAATAATCAGTGCAGAGAAATTTTATGTAGCCTATATCTGATAATTAATCTTTACTTCAAATCAGGAGCGGCTCCTGACTTGAATTTTAGGGTGGCCCAGATGATATTATTGTTGTTGTTTTATATTTGACATTTGTTTTTGCCAGTATTGTCATTATCATAATATTCCACACAACACAGCATTTGAAACAAATTATGATAAACAGTTAATGCATTAAAAACTGTACTCACATGACTCTTTATTTGTAAATACAGGGTCTTTCATATAAAATAAGAGCACCAAGCGGCGGCTTTGTTAACCGCTGCTGCGGTCACCTTGGCCGAGCTTTTGGCGCGCGAAGGCCCCCTGCTTTAAGCGTGTGTACAATCCTACATGATGCAGCGGCCTTGCTAGCGTGTGTACAATGCTGAAATCTTACTATAGTTAGTTAGTTATTGTTGATGAAACTGAAACCCCTACCTGTGCTAATTTTGTGAGTGATTTATTCGGAGACCGTTCATGATTCTCGCCAATGTCATCTAGCTCATCCTCTGTTAAAACTGTTCGTGTGCGGGCATGTTTTTTTATTGAGCACCGAGCCAGTCGTATCAAACTTATTTGCAATTACGTGAATCTGTGCTAGTGAAGGTGGCACTTCATCAGAAAATTGATGAACAAATGCATCACGTACCCGCCGAGCCGACTCGTACTTAAAATAAGTTTAACATAAAAAATACGATGTTGCAATGATAACTGTCTCACCATGATAGCACTTGAGGTTTAGACTGGCGACTGAGCACCTGCACGCTTATTGCAAGGTCAAGTTTGGTAATGTCAATCTGTTATTTTTATACAGTCCATCGGAACTTGAAAAAATAAAAGCAGCCATCGTATGTACTATGCGTGCGCTTTCAATACTATAGGGGTTTCGGTTTCTTCAACAATAACTAACTAAAGTAAGATTTCAGCATTGTACACACGCTAGCAAGGCCGCTGCATCATATAGGATTGTACACACGCTTAAAGCAGGGGGCCTTGGTGCGCCAAAAGCTCGGCCAAGGTGACCGCAGCAGCGGTTAACAAAGCCGCCGCTTGGCGCTCTTATTTTATATGAAAGACCCTGTATATTCTCTTCTCCTGTGCTCGAATGAAGCATATTTATCTTTCAGCTTGGCTGATGAGGTTCTATTATTTTCTTTTTAACTTTGTGTTCAGAGGTATAGAAGGAAATGGATTTGTTAATTTAATAAATCACTTTATTCATTTTCCTATGCCACACACAATCAGCATATTACAATAAAAACATTAATTTTTAGAAATTAATCGTATTTACAGAACTCACCAACACACTTCTATTGTACTTGGAGTACTAGACAACTGAAAATGTATAAATATATTTTTGTGTAAAATCCTGAGTTCAGCAAACTGTGAACAATGGCTAAGCACCTGATTAAGGGCGTGGGGTGCACCCATCTCCCGAAATCTGGTTTGACCTTCCAACAGAGAAAAGCAAGATGTGAAATAGAGAGGTATTCTAATCAACTCGAAAGACACGGTATGGGCCGTTACTCCAGACCCTTGAAGAGAAAGAATAAACTTTCATAGCACAGAGAATTCGCGTGCAAGACAGTGCTGTGTCCACTGTTTTGTCACCATGCCCTTCACCCAATATACTTTACATGGAAGGTTCTGAATAGCGGCCCTCGCTTTGACAATACACCGCATGAGACTGCCAGGAACTTCAGTTAGGGGTGAGTTATGTTAGCGTAATTCCTGCCGCTCCTTCCGGAGCATAGGGCCTTGGCGAAATTTCTCCACGCAGTACGGTTCCTGGCCATTCTCTTCACTTTACTCCAGTTCTTGTCCACCTCTGCAATTTCATTTTCGATCGTCCTCTTCCAGGTCTTCTTAGGTCGACCTCGCTTCTTGGCGCCTTGAGAATTCCAGTCTAGCGCCGCCCTCTCAATAGCTTCGTCCGGCTTCCTTAGTGTATGACCAATCCTGCGCCATTTCCTCTCCTTGATCTGGATGCTAATCGGTTGTTGATTGGTGATGGTCCAAAGATCTTCAGTTGAGAAAGTCCGGCCACCTCACATTCATGATGCGACGCAGACATCTGTTAATGAACACCTGTAGCTGGTTGTTGATCGGTTTTGTGACTTTCCATGTTTCACAGACGTAGAGAAGAATCGACTTTACGTTGCTATTGAAAAGGCGGAGCTTGGTCTTCCTGGAAATGTTTCTATTTCTCCAGATGGGGTAGAGCTGGACAAAGGCACCACTTGCCTTACTGATACGGCTTCGAACATCTTCCTCTGCTCCCCCATCATTTGTGACTATACTTCCAAGGTAGAGGAAGGACTCAACTCGCTCAATTTCCTTTCCGTTGACTGTCAAACTAGTCGTGATGTCAGAATTTATCCTCATGTCTTTGGTCTTGTTGGTGTTGATCATCAGTCCTGCACGTTCTGCTTCTCTCTGCAACCTCCCCAGCTTATCTTCTATGTCTCGGTACCGTTGTGCCATAAGACAAATATCGTCTGCGAAATCCAGATCTTCAAGCCTGTCATTTATACCCCCATTGAATACCCCTCTTCCGTCCTCCCATTACCTTCTTCATCACACTATCCAGGACCAACAGGAACAGAGTGGGGGAAAGGACACACCCCTGTCTCACTCCGGAACTGACCTTTATCTTTTCTGTTAATTTGCCTTCGTGAATAACCTGGCACTCATACCCTTCGTACATCTCTTCCATGATTCTGATGAACTTTGTTGGAATTTTATATTCCTCGAGGGTCTTCCACATGATTCTTTGATTTACGGAGTCGAAGGCTTTCTCGAAGTCAACAAATGTGAGGTAAAGGGTAATCCGCCACTCCACACTCTGCTCCAGGATGATTCGGAGGGTGTTGATGAGATCCACACAGCTGCGATGTTGTCGAAATCCAGCCTGTTCCTTCCGAAGCCTTTTTTCTACGCAGTCTTTTATACGATTCAGGATGACTCTCGCCAGCACTTTGCTTGGAATGGACAGCAAGGTGATACCCCTCCAGTTGTTACAGTTTGTGGTGTCCCCTTTCTTCGGCAACTTGACTATCAACCCCTTCTTCCAGTCGGTTGGTATTTTCTCCTCCTTCCAGATCTTCTCCAACAGCGGGTGCAGCAGATCAATCGTAATATCCAGGTCTGCTTTCAGTACTTCCGCTGGGATATTATCCAGACCTGGTGCGTTCCCGCATTTCATCTGCTTAAACGGGTGAGTTATGTGGACTGAATTATTTTTAGAGAGTCTAGAAGGGAAAAGCTCTTATTTTAAATAGTATATCTTAAATTAAAAGTACCAGTAATTTACAAAATACGTTAATTAAACAAATTGTGAGCAATACGGCCTAGCGCCCCTAGGTAGGCGAGGCCCTTTCGGCCCTTAATGACGCACCGTCCCTGCTTCAAAGCAATTAGCACAGCCTAGAAGTTACAGGTTTCCTTCAAGCCATGTGAAATATTTTTGAAATGCCATTCGGGGCTTGCAACATCAATCGTGAGATTTCAAATACTTAGTGACTGGCTGTGGTTGTGAGCGGTAACGTTCTCGTCTGCTGTTCCCACGGTTTCAGGATCGAAACCTTGCACAGTCAGTTGGCATTGGAGGGTGTGCAAATGTGAGTGAGCCATGTCAGTCGATTTACTGGCACGTTAAAAATCCCCTTAGGGACAAAATTCCGGCACCCCGGCGTCTCTAAAAGCCGCAGTGGTTAAAAGTGACGTAAAACCAATAACATTATTATTATTATTATTATTATTATTATTATTATTATTATTATTATTATTATTATTATTATCCAATACTTCATAAGAAATTGATCCATTCCATTGCTCACGAATTCTTTACATAAATGCTAAGAATCATGTACAAAGAAAGTGTATGCCAGCTTGTTCTGATGGATATTCGGTCTCGCGAGTATGTGAGGGGAAAACACAGTACAGTAGTTAGGAAACTAAATGACAGAATATGTCACCAAATATCATCTTCTCACCCCTCCGAGATTTTCAAAGGAAACTCGTCGCCCCTCATTGTGACCACCCGTGACGTCACAGCAGGCCATCAATGACGCCCTCAATCCCCACAGAGAAGCTTATTGAATCCAGGGACGCTATTTGCGATATTTACTGTGAACGATACAGCCGCAGTTATGTCGGGTGCACTGTGGGTAGCTACTGGTCATATTGAAAACATAAACCTGTCATAGCTCAGCAAGTGTTCAGTCATTGTAGAACCACTGTGGACCACAACTGTTCATATTAAAAACATAAATCTGTCATGGTTAGGAGATTGGTTGGTTCCTAAGTTTAACGTGTATAGCCACTGTGAAGCCACTGTGAACCACTACTTGTCATATTAAAAACATAAACCTATCATAGTTCAGAGAACGTGTATAGCCAATGTAAAGCCAATGTGAGCCACTACTAGCCATATTAAAAACATAAACATGTCATAGTTCAGAGAACGTGTATAGCCAATGTAAAGCCACTGTGAGCCACTACTAGTCATATTAAAAACATAAACCTATCATAGTTCAGAGAACGTGTGTAGGCAATGTAAAGCCACTGTGAGCCACTACTAGTCATATTAAAAACATAAACATGTCATAGTTCAGAGAACGTGTATAGCCAATGTAAAGCCACTGTAAGCCACTACTATTCATATTAAAATCATAAACCAATCACAGTTCAGTGAATATGTATCCACTGTACGGCCACTGTGAGCCACTACTAGTCATATTAAAAAATATATACGGGTCATAGTTCAGTGAATGAACAGCGGTAGCTACGCCCAATAACGCGCAGCGCCAGGTCAAGTGGCCAAGCTCTCTGTGGACTCAGTAGACGTGGGTTCGAGCCCCACCCTCAGTCGTCCTTGAAATGGTTTTCCGTGGTTTCCCATTTTTTACTCCAGGCAAATGCTAATGGGGCGGTACCTTCTGTCAGGCCACGGCCGCTTCCCTCCACATACTTGCCCAGTTTCATTCACCACCATTCATTTTATCTGTAACACCTCTCATGAGGTTGGCGTCAGGAAGGGCATCCGGCCGTAAAAACATCCGCCACAAATACTTTCAACGCATCTCATCCTCGACCCCGTTGGAAAACGGGAATAATAAGAGGTAGACATAGGTCAGTGAATGTACAGCCACTGTATGCTACTAGTCATATTAAAAACATCAACTTGTCATCGTTCAGTGAATGTGTAGCTACTGAGGGCCGCTACTAGTCAGTATTTTATAACCCGCAGTAACTGTGGAGGCTTTGCGACCGCTACTAACCGTATTGAAAACATTAACCCACCATAGCTCATAGTCACTATGAACCCACTGTGGCTTACTCCAGTCGCAATTAAAACATTAGCTCATTAGCCTCTGGGACATATTGTAACGTCTGTGAAGCCATTGAGGAACCACTATGGTCCCTAGTGACACGATTTAAAAATACTTCTATCATGCCTCAACGAATATGTATCTGGCGCTATCAGCGCCCTCCTTACTGTAGTTAATTCCAGGTTTCATACATTCCCTTTAGGCATATTCTGGGATTGTACAATTATAGCACACATCCGAATGCCAGCCTAGCTTTATTTTTAACTAGCAACCCGCCCTGGCTTCGCCCGGTATCTTTAACGGTTTACCCAGCGTAAGCCTAAAAGCGCACGGACGGCAAGTCCCAGACGCAATTTTCTATCCCCAAGGTCACGGGTTCAAACCCGGCCGAAGTCGTCGGATTTTTTAAGAGCGTTAAATACCCCTCAGGTATGCCTTCCTTTGGAGGGGAAGTAAAGCCAGTGGGCCCATGTCATAGATTTATGGCATGTAAAAGAATCTTTCCTCTAACTAAACTTGTGTGAAGCAAAATTTGTAGGTTAGGTTTGAATAATGCTCTTAAGTTCTATCGTTCGTCAACAGGCACTGATTGCGATGGCATCTAGTAGTAGCGAAGTTCACAACTAGGTATCGTGGACGGTAGCATTTGGTAGCGAAAGTAGGAACTACTTGAAATTATCGTCTGCAGTCCTTACTTTAATTAAAAACAGATAACACACACGGCTCCTCTCCGTCTTCTTTCCTGTCGACCTCCCTTGGTCAACTCTTGTTCTCTTCCGACCCCGACGGTATTAGGGTATCCGAACCTAGGTATTCTGTCACTTTCCCGCCTTAATTGGCCCTTGTCTCATCTTTCCTGATCCCTCCTTCTTCGAGGGGTCAGATCTCTTGTTTTCTTTTCATTATATTTCCTTTGCTCTTTAAGATTCCCGCACTGTTTTTGTTAATTGGACCCCCGTGTATCTAAATTCCATTTAGCGATTATTATTGTTATGTTTTTTTGCATCTGTACTCAATTTTGTAGGTGTTTTCAATCTCCGTTGCATTTTGTAAGTCTTTTCGATTAAAATTGCATTTTGTGAGTGTTTTCAACCTCAATTGCATTTTGTAAGGATTGACAATCTAAATTGCTTTTTAGTAAGTCTTTCAATATAGGGGCTGGGACTTTTGTGAGTATTTTGAATTTCAATTGCATTTTGTATTTTCAACCTAAACCTCTTTTTGCAAGTATTTTCAATCTAAATTGCATTTTGTATGGTCGGCATTTTGTAAGTATTTTGATTCTCAATTGCAATTTGTGGGTATTTTGAATCTAAATTACATTTTGTAAGTATTTTCAATCTAAATTGCATTTTGTAAGTATTGTCCATCCAATTGAGTAGTTTGAATCTACCATACATTTTGTAAGCATTTTCAATTTTATTTACATTCTGTAAGTATTTTGAATATCAATTGCACTTTATGATTATTTGGAATCTGAAAAATGCATTTTTCAATCCAAATTGCATTGTGTATTTTCAATTTCAATTACATTTTGTAAGTATTTTGAACTTCAATTGCATTTTGTACGTGTGTTCAATCTCATTTGCATTTTGTAAGTATTTTGAATTTAACTTGCATTTTGTAAGTATTTCGACTGTACATTGCATTTTGTACGTATTTTGAACTTAACCTTCATTTTGTGTGTATTTTTCAATCTATTCCTTTTGTGAGTATTTTCGTTCTAAATTCCCTTTTGTAAGTATTATCGCTCTCCAATTTGTGAGTAGTTTCAATCTGAGTTCCTTTTTGTGAGTATTTTCCTTCTCTCTTAATTTTCGTTCTGGTTTCCACTTCATTGACATTTTCGCTATCACCCAGAGCATTAGGGACCGATAACCTAGATGTTAGGCCCCTTAAAACAACAATTATCATCATCATCGTCATCAACTAAGGAGATACTTGCTATAAGAGCGTTAATAATCCCGTTAAGTCAGTTTGTTTCTTTGTCGTTTCACCGTAGCTGCATGAAAACCTTGCCCCTAAACTGCCCCAAGCGAAGTACCCATCAGTTGGCAGTCCTAAGGTGTTTAGCTCGATGGCTGTAATCATGGAGGCCCAGGTTCGATTCATTGCTTTGCCAAGGACTAAAACGGGGATAACTGAACCTCTTTAGTCATAACTGAGGAGAGGTGGGCTCGATTCCCACCTCAGTTGTCCTACAACTGGTTTTTCATGTCTTTCCACTTCCACTCCAGGTGAATATAGAGGTGATACTTAAATGAAGGGCATGGCCCTCTCCTACTCAAATCCTAGCCCCTGCACTAATACAGCCATCACAATGACACAGGTTATCAGGCAGATTCTGTACACAACCAAGTATATGGGGCTAAATAGCCACGATGTCGCAAAGCTCCTAAATAAAAAGTATCGGAGATAGAATGAGAATTAATGGAATGGCTTATGAGAGAGGTCTTCGCTATTACAAATGATTGAAGCGATTTCATAAATTCACTGTAGCTCCATTCATTGACATATGGTCACGACTCACTACAGATACGTAGAAAAACTCATAAAGTTTTGTTTGGCTGAAGCCGCACTTCAGGATTCTGCCACCAGAGCGCTCGAGAGCGCAGTGAGACAAAATGGCGACAGGAGCCGAGAAAGCGTTTGTCGTGCTTGAAATGCACTCACATCAGTCAGTCATAACAGTGCAACGACACTTCAGGACGAAGTTCAACAAAGATCCACCAACTGCTAACTCCATTCGGCGATGGTATGCGCAGTTTAAAGCTTCTGGATGCCTCTGTAAGGGGAAATCAACGGGTCGGCCTGCAGTGAGCGAAGAAACGGTTGACCGCGTGCGGGCAAGTTTCACGCGTAGCCCGCGGAAGTCGACGAATAAAGCAAGCAGGGAGCTAAACGTACCACAGCCGACGGTTTGGAAAATCTTACGGAAAAGGCTAAAGCAGAAGCCTTACCGTTTACAATTGCTACAAGCCCTGACACCCGATGACAAAGTCAAACGCTTTGAATTTTCGGCGCGGTTGCTACAGCTCATGGAAGAGGATGCGTTCTGTGCGAAACTTGTTTTCAGTGATGAAGCAACATTTTTCCTTAATGGTGAAGTGAACAGACACAATGTGCGAATCTGGGCGGTAGAGAATCCTCACGCATTCGTGCAGCACATTCGCAATTCACCAAAAGTTAACGTGTTTTGTGCAATCTCACGGTTTAAAGTTTACGGCCCCTTTTTCTTCTGCGAAAAAAAAAACGTTACAGGACACGTGTATCTGGACATGCTGGAAAATTGGCTCATGCCACAACTGGAGACCGACAGCGCCGACTTCATCTTTCAACAGGATGGTGCTCCACCGCACTTCCATCATGATGTTCGGCATTTTTTAATCAGGAGATTGGAAAACCGATGGATCGGTCGTGGTGGAGATCATGATCAGCAATTCATGTCATGGCCTCCACGCTCTCCCGACTTAACCCCATGCGATTTCTTTCTGTGGGGTTATGTGAAAGATTCAGTGTTTAAACCTCCTCTACCAAGAAACGTGCCAGAACTGCGAGCTCGCATCAACGATGCTTTCGAACTCATTGATGGGGACATGCTGCGCCGAGTGTGGGAGGAACTTGATTATCGGCTTGATGTCTGCCGAATCACTAAAGGGGCACATATCGAACATTTGTGAATGCCTAAAAAAAACTTTTTGAGTTTTTGTATGTGTGTGCAAAGCATTGTTAAAATATCTCAAATAATAAAGTTATTGTAGAGCTGTGAAATCGCTTCAATCATTTGTAATAACCCTGTACTATACAGGTGTATTCATACAAGTTAGAACATGTGTTAATACTTACAGTATTGCAGTGTATATGTTTCCAGGAATGTTAGTTTGTAATTGAGGTTTTAAGGGGCAGAACAGTAAGGTCCTCTGCCCCTCCAAGAATGTGATTTTGAAAATGTTAGGAGTCGACGGCCATATTTCGTTAGAAATAATAATAACTGTAAGGAGGTGGCGTGCAACTCTGTATACTCGAACAGGCACCAGAGCACTGGCTGGCTGGCAAGCGCGCTCCTCACAAGGAAAGCACTGAACGTGGAAAGCTCCTCCTACGTCACAAGTAAGGCAGTTGAAGGCGATTCTAGAATCTAGAACATGGTAGCCGAGGCCAGACGATTATAGTATTATATATATATAAATTCGTTGAGGCCATCTAGGACCACGTTAAGTCTTGCTACACTTGGCAATTTGTTTCGCCTTCCTCTGAGCCCAGAATTCCCTCATTCTCTGTGAGTGGGCCATCTTGCGCTCCGCTGTCCAGGTGGTACCGTGTCATCTTTTCGGGTTCGATGTCTCGTCTCGGGTTAGCCCATTAGTCAGTATCTTTTTGCTGAAGAGATCTCTATTGAAGGGGTCGTCGGGTTTTAGATGCAGTATTTTGAGGTCGACTTTGGTATTCATAAACCAGGGCATTGTGGTTTTGGGTTTGGAGTCAAAGAAATGAAAAATCTGTTTAGTCAGCCTGTTTCCGTCCATTCGTTTGAGATGACCGTAGTACCGTGCCCGCCTTTTACGGATCGATTCTGAAATTTTCTCTATTTCACTGCAGACTTATTTGTTGGATTTTTTTTTATAGTTGATACCATTCTTGTAAATTGATCCCATTACACCTCTGAAGATTTTGCGCTCGTTTTTCTCCAGTTCTTCAAGGAGTCCTTTATTAGCATTTAGGGATAGGGTTTCGGCTGCGTACATAACTACTGGTTTCAGAACAGTTTCATAATGACGTAGTTTAGTATTTTTGGATAGGCATTTTTTGTTGTATATTGAGCGCGATGTTTGATAGGCTATTTCGAGTTTGCGTACTCGTTCCTTGAGTGCTTCTTTGTCCAGTCCACTTTTCATGATGATCTCTCCCAAGTACTTAAATTTTTCCACTCTGTTGATCTTTCCGTATTTTGTCTGCAGTTTTGCTGGGGCGTCTTTAATTTAGTCACTACTTCTGTTTTTTCGAATGATATCTGCAAGCCAGTTTGTTCAGCGATTTCTTTTACAAGGTCGATGTGCATCCTAGCAGTTACTACGTCGTTCGACAGAATGGCGATGTCATCAGCGAATGCTAGACAGTCGACTATGATCCCCTTGGATTTTGCTCCCATTCTCAGAGGGCTATACTCAGTTTCTAATAATTTTGTTTGCCAGGTCCGAATGCCTTTTTTGAGAACGCAGTTGAAAAGCATTGGAGAGAGCCCGTCACCTTGTCTGACTCCCGTTTTGACCTCAAAGGAATCCGACAGACATCCCAGGAACTTTACTTTGGATTTTTTTTCAGTTAGGGTGGCTCTAATTAATGCCAGCAGTTTCAGGTCAACCCCGAATTCGTTGAGGATGTTCAACAGAACTTCGCGGTCTATGGAATCGTAAGCCTTCTTAAAGTCCACAAAGACTGATACGTACGATTTGGACCTGAGATTGCAATATCTAATGATCGTTTTGAGGTTATGGATCTGTTCGGCAGTTGAACGAACCTTTCTGAATCCCCCTTGGTATTCTCCTATTTGATGCTCGATTTCGGCTTCTAATCGCTCCAGGATAGCAAGTGAGAGAATTTTGTATGTTACCGGAGGGAGGGATATTCCTCTGTAGTTGTTGACGTTTTTCATGCTGCCTTTCTTGTGTAACGGATGGATCAAGGCCGTTTTCCAATCTTCTGGTAGAATTTCATTTTTCCAAATTTGTTCTATTTGCTTCTGCAAGATTTCAACTGCTTCTTCGGGAGCATATTTCCAAAGTTCTGCAACTACTGAGTCTTCCCCGGGCGCTTTGTTGTTTTTTAGTCGAGCAATGTGACGCATGATTTCGTCTTTGTTGGGTGGTCTTGATTCTGGGCATCTGCGAATGGGTTCCTCGGTCTTGATGAGATTTTTGAGTTGATCGCAATTTAGTAAATTCTTAAAGTAATCAGCTAGGATGGTACAATTTTCTTCATTTGAGGTCGCCAGTGTACCGTCCTTTCGCTGAAAGCATAACGACGGAGGTTTATAACCCATAAGTTTCCTTTTGAACGTTCCGTAGTACTCTCTGGTGTTGTTTCTTTTAAAGTCTTGGTCGATCTTCTCAATAAGTGACTTTTCATATTTACGTTTCTCAGCTCGGATCACTTTAGCTGTCTGGGCTCGTTGGGCTTTGTAGGTTTCCCAATCAGTTTGCGATTTTGTTGAGTAATATTGTTTCCATGCATCGAGCCTTTTCTTGAGAACTGAAACACTTGTATCATTCCACCAGGCATGTTTCTTGCTTCTTTTAATTTCAGCAATTACCTTGGCAGCCTCGATCAGGCGGTTTTTTGTGTTGTTAAAGTCACAGTCGATTGGTCGAGCCTTTTCCTGGAACTCGGTTACATTCTGTTTGAGTTTATCAGTGTCGAAGCGAATAATTTGTTTGGGCGTCTTGTTGGTGTTTGCAGGGACCGGTTTGAATTTAATTATGGGCATATAGTGGTCTGAAGCCACGTTTATGCCTTTTTTAACCTTAACATTCATAATCTTAGGACTGTTTTTCCGAGAGATCGCGACGTGATCTATTTGAAACTCACCGATGGCGTCGACAGGAGATCGCCATGTTGTCTGCTTCCTGGGAAGATGGCGAAAGTGTGTCGACATGATCTGCAAGTTATGGTTTTCGCAAATGGAGTCCAATCTATCACCATTTTGATTGGTTCTTTTGTGGGCAGGATAGTTTCCAATGATTTTCCTATACTTGTGTATTATTATTATTATTATTATTATTATTATTATTATTTATTATTATTATTATCAATCATTGAATGTTTAGCCCATATTGTTCCCATTTTATGAGTTCGGGGGATGAGGAGAGATGAATTTTCTACGTGGGGGATGGTTTTTACGGCTGTATATCCTTTCTAACTTTTAGCGCTAAGCACATCAGAAGAGTCGATGAGAGAGAATCAAAATTTAAAATGTATCATAATAATAATAATAATAATAATAATAATTCGATGCAGCCATCTATGGACGACAAATACACAACAGTTATTCAGGTCTTTGTCTTCAAGGTGTTTTTCCCTTGCCGTTTAGCCTCCTGCCAAGATTTTTCAATTTTTGACTCCTCCTCAATCTTTCTTCCACTGAAAGTGTGAGTCTTCTTTCGGGGGATCCTTCACACTTGCAACTTTAGTTCTGAATCTTGTCCTGTCCCACACTTCAACCAGTCCAATATTTGCCCTTTTTATGTCTTGATATACCTCCTGAATCCAAGGAGGTTGTATCTTCCACTTCTCAATAATAATATATTATTAATATTTGGTTTTTGTTGTTGTTTTTGGTTTCTTCAGTAACTAGTGAACACGGAAAGAGCAGGTATTTACGAAGCTCTCAGAATGTTCAGATCTGTAACATTTGCATAGCCTAAAGGCTATTCCAAATAACTCTCGCGGTGAAAGCCTTAATTAAAGCAAATAAAGAACTTGGTTAATTAGTGCTGAGTGTTTTGTGAGACCCTAGTACCGCTGACTAAGACAGAGACGATCGCTCTGGCGAGGAGCGAGACTCCGCTAAGTCGCCAACAAGTTGAGCAATTACCGCACGCGTTTAATCTTGTCACTGTCGACATTGCCTTATTGTTACTAAGAGTTTGATGACTTGGTTATTTCCTATCTAGTGCTGCATTAAAACTATACAAATCAAGATGAATTTTCTACGTGGGGGATGGTTTATAAGCCACTGATGTGGACAAACCCCCGTGTGTTAAATTGAACCAGAAAGAGACAATATCGTTCATGCTTTCTCCCACCAAGCCAACATCAAAAAGTTCACATTAAAATATTCATATCTTTTTTTTTTTTTTTTGTCGTGTGGCTTTCTAAGAAACCGAGTGCAGGTCTTTCTAGTCGACGCCCGTGGGCGACCTGCGCACCGGGATGAGAGATGGAATGGATGAAGATGAATGAAACTAGGCAAGGATGCGGAAGGAAGCGGCCGTGGCCTGTCAGAAGGTACCGTCCCAGCATTTGCCTGGTGTTGAAACTCGGAAACCACGAAATAAACCTTTAAAGGACGGCCGACGGTGGGGCTCGAACACACGCGTCTACCGAGTCAGCAGAGAACTTGGCCCCATGACCTAACGCTGCAATTTAGCCAGCGTAGTCACCGCTGTCGGTATCTTAATAACTCGGGGTGAAAGAAAGGCATTGAAGGAACTAAGAAATAATGACACCATTTCTATTCTTCATGCTGACAAGGGAAATGCGACAGTGGTGATGGATACCGTTGAATATAAAAGTAAAATCTCGATTCTGTTATCTGATCCTGTCTACACACTGTGCACTCGTGATCCAACCACTCGTGTATCCAATGCCACTGCTAAGCTTGTTAAACTGTCATCTATTCCAAAAGAAGAGGGAAGATGTCTTATTCCGAGAGATGCTGTTCCTCCGAGATTGTATGGTCTTCCAAAAATCCATAAGCAAGACGTCCCTCTTCGACCAATTGTTAGCACAATAGGTTCTCCAACTTATGCTCTTGCGCAATATCTCAGCAAGTTGCTTCAGCCGCATTTGGGGCGCACACAGTCCTACATTAGGGATTCAACCCATTTCGTCGAAAAATTGTCAACCATCGCCGTTCAACCAAATGCTATTTTGGTGAGTTTTGATGTAGAGTCCTTGTTTACCAGAGTGCCGGTGGACTCGGTCATGTCACTCATCAAGGATTTGTTTCCTGAGGACATTGCCCGATTATTCCACCACTGCTTGTGTTCCAGTTATTTCTTGTGGGATGGTAAATATTACGAGCAGACTGATGGTGTGGCCATGGGAAGTCCACTCTCGCCTGTCGTGGCAAATTTTTTCATGGAACATTTTGAGGGGGAGGCTATATCTTCGGCGTCTTTCAAACCTGTGATTTGGTGGAGGTATGTGGATGATACGTTCGTGGTGTGGGAGGAGGGTTCTGAGAAACTGAACCACTTTCTGAACCACCTAAATCAGCTGCATCCTTCAATCCACTTCACAATGGAGCTAGAGTCAGGTGGATGCTTACCTTTTTTGGATGTTCTTGTGAGGAGGAAAGCGGATGGCTCCATGGGGCACGGCGTCTACCGTAAGCCAACTCACACTAACCGTTATTTACATGCGGACTCCCACCACCACCCAGCACAAAAACAAGGAATTATAACAACTCTAGCCAAAAGAGCGGAACGTATTTGTGAGGCATTAACTCTTCAGGAAGAGTTACATGCCTTACAAACCATGTTTAAGGGTAATGGCTATAATGAATCCACTATATATAGGTCCCTACATCCCAGAAGGAGGGATAGACAACCTTCTCAGAGCTCCGACGTGAGAGGAACTGCTTACCTCCCTTATATTCACAACACCACTGACCGCGTTGCTAAGATTCTCCGCAAGCACAAGATAAAAACAGTTTTCGGCACTATGACGAAAATTGGTCAACGTTTAGCATTAAACAAAGATAAATTGTCTCCAATACTACAACCTGGGGTGTATGAAGTCCCTTGTACTTGCGGAAAAGTCTACATTGGACAAACAAAACGTTCCATTGCAACTCGCATCAAAGAGCATCAAAGGAACATCCGTCTAAACCAACCTGACAAATCAGCTATAGCTGAACATGCCCTGTCTTCAGGGCACGATGTATGTTTCAAGGATGCTCATGCGCTTGCCCTTGTTAAGCACAACTGGTCTAGAATTATAAGGGAGGCAGTTGAAATTCGTAAAAATCCCAATAATTTTAACAGAGACACTGGATATCAGCTAAGTGACACTTGGCTACCAGTTATTAAGGATCTAGGGAGATAGTTCCTCTCAGTCTCTCTGTTCTTCACATATTTAAAATTGTACATTTTCCCTCTAGGGCTCAGAGCCTGGATTTGATCTCCTTTGTTCGTCGCTGGAGGGGTTTCCATCTGTTTTTTCGCCGTTGACTGTATGACGTTAGGTATTGTTCAGATACACTTCCCTTTTGTTTATGTTTCCTTGTATCCATCTAACCCCCCCCACCTCCCCCCCCCCCCCCTCCTCATTCTTCGAGGAGTTTCTATATTTTCACACCGACCCCTTTACCTTCTGGTTACTTACTACTTTGTCCGCCGTTCCACCATGGTCCATACAGTAATTTCTGGCAGCTGCTCTCTGGTGACGAACAGAGGAATTTATCTATATTTTTTGTAATCTCATTGATATACTTTCTTTGGCCACATTGTTTATTTCCATTGAAAAAGGAGGCAAGGTTTCTCCGAAACGTATGGTTTAAATTAAAAATACACACGGCATTAGCCCAAAAGCATGAATTGTTTATATAATCATAATAATAATAATAATAATAATCACCAAATGTAACGAGTTGGTCCGTCCTATCAAGAGGCAAGTGCATATAGAATGAGTAAAGACCATACCTATCATTAACTTGAGTGCGGGCCAGAAGCCAAGTAGTTCTAAGTTGCATAAGGCCTACATAAGAACTGGATCTGGATACACAACTGTACAAACTAATCGAAATGTAATGTTTTTCAGTCGGTCAACACGAGTGTGCCCAATTGTAATGGGTGGTTCCCTAATCCTGACAAAAAAACATGAGATTAATAAATACCCTTGGATGACCAGTTTCAATCGTCAAGCGATCATCATCATAACTTTTTCACTTAGGCTATTAAATCTATATCTATAACTACTATGGGTTACGATATTTGCAATACATACACTTATTTAGTTGCAGTATAGCTAACCTAGCACAACTAGTCAAGATAAGTTATTTTTTGTTGAGATAATGATAGTGGTGATGTGATGATGATCGCTCGACGATCGAAATTGGTCATCCAAGTGTATATATTAATCCCACGGTTCTTTTTTAGGATTAAGGAACTACCCATTACAAATGGGTACAATCGTGTTGACCGACTGAAATACATTACATTTCGATTACTAAGGCAACAGTGTTTTTTGCATATGGCTCCCTTTTAGTGCCGGGAGTGTCCGTGGACATGTTCGACTCGCCAGAGGTTGTAGCTGCTTCTATGTGGACACCCATGGGGTGAGCTACAAGTACCGTCGCGGGTGGAGTGTTGTCTGGGCAGGAAAATGTGCATGTTAGGACGAGGAATTGGAAGGTAGCGGCTGTGGCCTATAGTTAGGGACCAACCCCGACATTGGCCTGGAAGGAAGATGGGAAACCACAGAAGACCATCTTCTAGGTTGCCGGCGGGGGGGATTCAAACCACCTCGCCTCCTGGATGTGAGTGACTGCCTGCAGCCACGCCGTAACAACCACGGCTAACTCACCCTGTAAGGCAACAGTGAAAAATACCTTCCAACAAGATAATGTGCAAACTAATGCAGAAGGCAGTAGTTCTCTCTCAGACTGGCTGCGTGGCTCAGCGATAACGTTCTTGCCTGCTGTACCCAAGGTTGCAGGCGCAGTCAGTTGGCATTTGAGGGTGCGCAAATACCAGGGAGCCGTGTCAGTGGATTTACTAGCACGTTAAAGATCCCCTTCATATCACAATTCCGGCATCCCGGCGTCTCTAAAAACCGCAGTAGGTATAAGGGACGTAAAACCAATAGCATTCTTATAGTAGTTCTCTCAACGACTCGAATCGTCCGCAAGTTCTTGGATAGCGATTGCGGCTTTCCAGTTAAGAACTGTCTGTTTCAGCAACTATACTTTTGTTTCCTATATCTCGTATAGGCCCCACTGTAGTTATGTTGTGATGCACGAGTAATGTGTTGAGTAGATGATGATGATGATGATAATAATATTAATAAGTATAATAACTACATATCAGCAACTAACTGGTGTAGATGTTTTAAGGTGGTATATCTAGGCCATCTACTCTCCTATTTCGACTCTGTATGTTTGTCCTGCAGTCGTGTAGTCGTCGAGTGTGATAAGGAGTCTACATTGTAATGACTCGGAGTGACGAGACGTTTTCCTCCCGTCAGAAATGCCATTTCGTGTGCCACGAATCGAAACGGGGATCTTGGGGTCGTAGTCGGATGCTCTGCCACTGAAACACAGAGGAAGCTATTCCTGTAGTGAAGAATTACAAATATGATGTCTGAGGTTACGATGTCTCAATCGGATTCTTAGCACACGTAGATAGGCCTATAGTAAAAATAATAATAATAATACCTCCTCCTTCTTAAATAATAGTCGTATCTCTTTAATACGTTATTATCTAAAACAAATCAAAGAACTACTTTATTCTTTGCTGTCACTGCTGAGGTTCGGGTTCGATTTCCTGCTCTACAAATAAATTTAATTCTTGTGTGAGCGCTGGAACAGGATTTTAGTGCCCCTTGACGCACTTCCTAATCCTCTCCTGAATTACAAATACACAAACTAGGCTACTACAGAGATCACAATTACACAGGATATCAGATAAAAACTATATACACACACAAATACACGAGGCTAAATGACCACGATATCTAAGCTCCTAAAACGAAACATAATCATATAACGCGCTGTTGATCATATGCAATATTTTCATTCTTCCCATCGTTGCACTGCTACCTGGATACAATACCCACACTACGGTAAAGCGTGATTTGGTGAACAAATCGTATGAAGCTGTAGTTGCCTACTAGAGGTGTAGCCTAAAGGGTTAACTGTATTTCATGCTACTCCTTGCTCTCTACATCTTATATCTTATCTTATATATGTTATATATATATAAGAGAATGTCTGGTTGATTCTTAAGTTTAGGGGCTGCGACAACGTGTTCATGTAGCCCCGTGTACTTTGGGTGTGTGTAGAATCTGTCTGATAACCGGTGTTAATTGTGATGACTGTATTAGTGTGTGCTATCTGGTTTTTTTAATTTATGTACTGCAACTTAGAATTTTTCAAATACTTCCTACTTTTGCCGCCAAGCGTCACCGTCAACGACTAATAGGCCAAGTTCACAACTCAGCTACTAGACGCCACCGCAGTCGGCTCTTGGCAACGGACTTAGAAACCTAAGAGCGTTGTTTACATTAACCTATCCAATTTAGCTTCACACAGGTGCAATTAGTGGAAGGTTCTTTAACATGCCATAAATCTATGACATGGGACCGCCGGCTTTACTTCCCCTCCGAAGGAAGGCATACTGAGGGATTTTTAACGCTCTTAAAAAATCCGACGGCTTCGGCCGGGTTTGAACCCGCTATCTTGGGCATAGAAGCTCAGCATGCAACCGACTACGCCACCGAAGCCGCCAGAGAATGTCTGTCTGTTCGTCTTTTATGCGTTCATAAACCATTCATCCGATTGCTATCAAATTTTGGTGAGTTTTTGTACACACTTTCGGGATGTTCATACGCATAGTTAATCCATTTCACAATAGATCGCGCGCGAGTAGTTTAAACAAATGCGTAATGGCGATGCGTTCATATACAATTCATCCGATTGCGATCAAATTTTGGTGAGTTGTTGTGCTCAGTCCCGGAAAAGTTATAGGCGTAGTAAATCCAATTTACAATAGATGGCGCGCGAGTAGCTTCAACAAAATGACGTGCGTTTGTTTCAAGAACGTCCCACATGCGTCCATATACCATACATACCATTGCAATGAAACTTGGGTGAGATGTTCTGTACACTTCAGGTAAGGTTTCTGGCTTAGTAAATCCACTTAACAATAGGTAGCGCACGAGTAGATTCAACAAATGAGCGACGACGGGTGAAGCGTTTCAACAAAGTCCTGTATGCGTCCACATACTATTCGTCTGATAGCGATCAAACTTGGGTGAGATGTTGTGTACACTTCAGGGAAGGTTTCTGGCCTAGGAAATCCACTTAACAATAGGTAGCGCACGAGTAGATTCAACAAATGAACAACGACGGGCGAAGCGTTTCAACAAAGTTATGTATGCGTTCACATACCATTCGTCCGATAGCGATGAAACTTGGGCGAGAGGATGTGTACACTACAGGCAAGGTTTTAGGCTTAGTAAATCCATGTTATAATAGGTAGTGCATGGTATATTCAACAAATGAGCCACGACGCGCGAAGCGTTTCAACAAAGTCCCGTATGCGTTCATATACTATTCATCTGATAGCGATGAAACTTGGGTGAGATGTTGTGTACACTTCAGGGAAGGTTTCTGGGTTAGTCAATCCACTTTACAATAGGAATCGCACAAGTAGATTAAACAAATGAGTGACGACGCGCGAAGTGTTTCGACATAGTCCCCTATGCGTTCATATACCATTCGTCTGATAGCGACTAAACTTGGGTGAGTTGTTGTGTACACTCCAGGGAAAGTTTCAGGCTTAGAAACTCCATTTTAGAATATGTAGCGCACAAGTAGGTTCAACAAATGAGCGAAGACGCGCGAAGCGCTTCAACAAAGTACCGTATGCGTCGATATACCATTCGTCCGATAGCGATGAAACTTGGATGAGATGTTGTGTACACTTCGGGGAAGGTTTCTAGCTTAGTACATCCACTTTTCAATAGGTATCGCACAAGTAGATTCAACGGCACGCGAATCGCTTAAACAAAGTCCCGTATGCGTTCATATACCATTCATCCTATTGCTATGAAACTTTGGTTGAATTGCTGTGCACACTCCAGGAAAGGTTTCTGACTTAGTAAATCATTTTTACAATAGGTAGCGCACGAGTAGATTCAACAAATGAGTAACGGCGCGCGTATCGTTAAAAAAATCCGTATGCGTTCATATACCATTCATGCGATTGCAATGAAATTTGGAGAAATGTTGTTTCCACTCCCGCAAAGATTTCTGATTTAGTAAATCCATTTTACAATTGGCAGCGCGAGAGCAGATTCAATTAATGAACGACAGCGCGTGAATAGTTTCAACGAAGTCCCGTATGCGTTCATATACCATTCATTTCATTGCGATGAAACTTTGGTGAGTTTCTGAGAACGCTTCCATGAATTTTTTGAGAAAGTAAATCAATTTTACAATAGTTTAGAGGTGGTTAACGGAAAAAGAAAAAAAATATTGCGAATCCAAAAGCACTTCAACAAACAAAGTAACAACGCCAACGCTTTCTTTGATTTGCATTGCAACGCATGCCGGGTACAGCTAGTTTTGTATGAATGTTACATTGATTTTTTAATTGAGCGGATTTCATTGAATGTTAGCAAATAACAAATATTGTGGATATTAAAACTCAGCAATTTTTCTAAATTTGTGCCATGTCTTCTGTGGGGTTTCGCCTAGGACACCAAGCTGGTTCATCAGCGGGCATGACACAAAACTAGGAACATTTCTGAGTTTTTATTCACTGGCCGTGAAAGCCAATATACCATTTTTTTGGAAGCCTTCATAGGGAGGTTATGGCTGCTTGAGCTTTTAGTTCTCGCAGTAAAGAGACGCAGGTGCGCCTCATCAAAACGGAGATAACGCGCAGTTCGCTACACCTGTGGGGGCCCGGGCGGGGACACCAAGAGCCCGCTGATGATCCAGCGTGGGGTCCTAGGCGAAACTCCACACAAGACACGGCACAAACCTAGAAAAATTGCTGAATTGTAATTAACTGGCCGTGAAAGCCAATATACTAACTTATTGCGGATATTGTTGAAATTCGCAACAGCTCGTGATCATGCTTTTCGTTCATTTTAAGTGATTTCATGTTGAACCTTTACAACCGTTAAGTAATTCGCGTTCGTGACAATAGTGTCTATAAACTGTAAACCCACATCTCCCATAGATCAATAAAACTGTGATATTGAGTGTGAGATGTACTTGTTGATCCCCCTGTGTGGGGTCGCTGTCACTCGCAGTAGCCCGGACATCCTTATTGTCTTCAAACGCGATTTGTAGTTTTAAATCGAACACATAAAACGGTAGGGAAGCCATTTCACTCCCCTATCCCCGTTTAATAGCCTGTAGAATTACATCGTGGGTGAGGCACGAGTGATTACAGGCACACTGTCCTCTGGCTGTTATTGCTCGGTGCTTACGTTGTAAAATACAGTAAATACAGTTCCCTACTATGGCTACTTAAGCTAGCCACCGTAGATCCAGCTCCTTCCTGTAAGGATAACTTCACAAATATATCTGCAAAACGATGATATTATTATTATTAATAATAATAATAATAATAATAATAATATAATAATAATAAAATAATAATAATAATAATAATAATAATAATAATAATTCGGAAAAGACGTTTACGTTTCTATGTTCATATGGTTAGAATGGCTCCAACAAGAATAAATAAACAAATTTTTGACAAAATATATAATCTGAAGAGCCAAGGGGGTTACACCAAGCAGATGAAGGAAGAACTCCAGAGGCTAGGAATTACAGATGACGACTGTCGAGTTAGAACAAAATTCAGGGAAATACTTTCGAACATAAAGGTTCTTGTTGGAGAAAAGAGAGAACGCAGGGGCGGAAGATGACAGCTGAGAGAAAGGCACAACACTCTGAAAGAATGAAGGAAGTGTGGAGGAAGAGAAAGGAAAAAAGAACTATGAGAAGGAAATGAAATGATATTTGCGTGGTCCTTAGTTTTGGCCGGTTCGCTTATTGTAATGTAATAATAATAATAATAATAATAATAATAATAATAACAACTAAGATCGCAAAATTAAGACATTACCCAGAAATCAAACCGGAAGCTATAAGCCGCGGAAACCTTGTTCATTGGAAGTACATCTCTCATTAAAGACGTAGAGAAACAGGAAAAGGAACTATTAAGGAAAATCCTTGGTCCAGTCTGCTCAGAGGGAATATGGATGAAACGTAAGTCCCAGGAGCTTCATCAGCAAGCTGAATAGATCACTGACACCTTCAGGAAAAGGCGATTGCAGTTCTACAGCCGCATTCTCTGAATGAACCATGGCAGGCTCATGAAAAGGATTCTCAAGCTTGCTCTCTCAATGAAAGTCAAGAACAACTCGCTCAGGGAAATAGAAACTTTAGACTTTCAAGAAATTGGCATTACAGAGGAAATTCTACAAGATCGACTCCAGTTCAGAACATTAATCAATAACCATAATTGCTTTGAGAAAATTACTACCAGGACCAGGAGAGCATGGACTGAAGAACGGAGGAAGATTGTCAGTGCCCAGATGAAGAGATTTTGGGGAAAGAAGAAAACCTTATGAAAAAATAAGTTCTATTGCGCTCCACAGATAAGCAAAACTATGTAAAAATAATAACTTTAACACAAATCTGACAACTAGGTCTAATGGAAATAATAGAAAATATTAAAACAATTTGTCTTGTATAATTGTGTAATTTGGAAGTACAGATCTGATGATGCTCGTTTCATGAACGAAACATGCCATCGTTGTAACTTATTCTCAACCCTCGCCCTGTAATCTGTAATAGTAATCAACCAGATAAGAGAGTTATATTTCCCTCCTAATCATCATATATATTATTTCAGTAGTATATATATCCCTCCTGCGGCGCTCACAAGCGACCGATGTGACAAATGAGCATTCAAATGAAAGATAATAGGCATTAGCAGTGACTTATTGCACTATTATTTCATTAATAGCTATAATTTCTTTAAAAATTTAATTTATAAAAGTTTGTACGAAGTGTGCGATTTGCAAACACCGTTCATGTAGGAAAACACGCTCCATAATTGCTGTCCACGGGCAGCTGTGGCGCCTGTATCATGTCATATTAACATTCTGAGTTATTTCCTTTATCCTGAAATGTAAATAGTGTTCTATAATCATTTGGTTGAAATAAAAACATAACCTTTCTCCTTAAGTGTCTCATTATAAACCTATTGGGGGAAAGTGTGGTTTATGAACCGCTAGTATACTGTAATTGGACATAATTTCGTGTTGCCCAATTGAATAGTTGGCAATTCTTTTTCTCTTGGTTGCCGATTTTTTCTTTATCTGCTTTCTTAATTAAATACCGAGAGAATCAGCTGCCTCTAGTAATATTGTTTTATGCAGCCCAACTAACGCGTGTTTTCAGGAAGGTCGATATTTCTCTGCTTGCCTCCCGTATGGTACTAATGCACTGCAAGCATATCCCGCAAACGATACTGAACACTATTAGTTTTCCTTCGTATTAGTCTGTAGTCACATGAGGGAAAACTAATACAGGGTCTTTCATATAAAGTAAGTACGCCGTTCTTACTTTATATAAAAGACCCTGTAGTGTTCAGTAAAGTTTACAGGATATGTTTGCAGTGCATTAGTACCATGCGGGATGCAAGCAGAGAATTACCGATCTTCCTGATAACAACGTTAGTTGGGCTGCATAAAACAATATTAATAGGGGCAGCGCATTCACCTGGTATAAATTGTTACGAACTGCAGAGAATGGAGAAAACTAAGGGATGACTTGTTTCGTTCGTCAAGCGAGCATCATCAGATCCAAATATACAAGACTACGTCACTCACCAACAGTCTCTTCCCTCCAAAAGAAAATGTTGCTGTTATAGATTTTTACCATCCTCTCAGCAGAGCACTCATAGACCATTTCTGCGTATTAGTTTACAATTCTATTATCATCTTGGAAGCCATATTTCAGTTTTGCTTTAGTAATCGAAATGTAATGTTTTTCAGTCGGTCAACACGATTGCACCCAACTGTAATGGGTGATTCCCTAATCCTGGAAAATCTTTGCGTGAAATAGACGATCGAAGCTGGTCATCCAAGTGTATTTATTAATTTTGTTTAAATGTTTTTCAGGATTAGGGAATAACCATCACAATTGGGTACAATCGTGTTGAGCGACTGAAAACATCAAGATTTTGTTTCTAATTATAGTTTAGGGCTTATCGGTTATGTAGGCTACATCACAGCAATAATAGCTACACTATCATAGGTTGGGTGGTGGAGTAAGACTGTTTGTTGATGGGATCGTCTTTTACCAGTGTTGCAACATAGTAAGTATATGTACATAGTTATTTTTCCTTGGCTGGCTGCATGACTCAGTGGTATCGTTCTCGCCTGCTGTACCCAAGGTTGCAGGATTGAATCCTGGCGCAGTCAGCTAGCATCTGAGGGTGCGTAAATACGAGGGAGCCGTGTCTGTGGATTTACTGGCACGTTAAAAGAACCCCTTCAGGGTGAAATTCCGGCACTCCGGCGTCTCTAAAAGCCGCAGTAGTTAAATGGGACGTAAAAAAATAACATTATTATTATTATTATTAATATTATTATTAATTATTAGAAGTTCTCTTTTGGATGCTTAATGCCTTAGTATTTAGCCTACCAGTAATAGTTGCCACACTTTCTAAGTTATTGACAGACTTTCTTTTGAGGGTACAGACCTTTTTTGGGTTGTCATTTGTAGCTTTTCAGTCGGTCAACACGATTGTGCCCAATCAATCGGTGGAGTACAAGATAAAAATATGTAAATACAATCCTGGAAAAAATACATGTATTAATTAAATTATCACAAATAATGGGGCAATTTAGGCCATCAAGTGGCCATTATCAGATCCTGATACCTGTGTGGCGGTTAAAGTTTACACTAAATAATTAATGAATTAATTTAATTTAAGTTGCTACTACAGTATTGCAGTAGTTTGTCTTGGCTGTATTAATTCAAAGCTGAATCTCGTTTTTGTCTTAACGTGTTTTTTTATGAATTACGTAATATAAATGTATATACACGTGTGTACAAATAAATAAAAACAAACAAACATGAAGCTAGCATGTACTTTGAAAATACTATTTGCACTGTACCGTACTTACTCGACTTGTGAAGTTTCACGGTGTTGACTTACCGCTTGGCTGGTCACTAGCCAACTGATGAGACACGCGTCCAAGCTACGTTAGGTGGGTGTCATTGTAGATTTGATAGTGTTTTGTTTATTTTGACATGTACATTGGGATATGCTGATGTTCCCTTGACGAGCGAAACATACCATCCCTTAGTTTCCTGCCTCCTCTGTAGTCCATAACAATTATATATATTCATCACATGTAATTCGTTTCAGATTATTTTTCGCATGTTCCAGTAATTGAATTTACATTGTATTAACCGACAGAAGAGTTGTAGAATTAATTATCTATAAACCAACTCTGAAATGAAGAACAAGTTTCTCGGGCTTGTAGATCGTGGTCCAGACAGGATATCTCCCGACGTCTTACCGGAAACTGCGTCCGGCATTTTCTAGGGTTCCGCTCCTTTCCTTGGTCAGGAGTGGAAAGCCTAAGCTGTTATATAACTCTGAAATAGCTTTAAGGCTATCTTCTTCTTAGTCGTTTGGGTCTTCTGTTTTCTCCTCTTCGGGTACTACTTCATATTCTGACTATGAGCCAACTTTCAATCCTCCGTCCATAAATGTCTGCTGTTCCCTGTGTCCTTTCTACTAGTAAGTGATGTGGGAAACACTCCCCACCGAATGGCTTGGTGGAACTGTGGGCGGTCGTGTATGAACTCATGTGGAATTCCCAGTTGCTCCTGATCTGATTTGACCGTAGAAATCCACTTGTGCCTGGAGGCTTTCCCTCTGCCTGCCGCTGTGAAGATCTTGCGGGTGAGTCTGCAAGTGCCCATAGAAGATCAGGCGTCTTTACATCATACTGGTGAAGTGCCTTTATGATGTGCGTAGATATACACTGAGTGGCCAGAAGTCACGGGAAAGGTCCTCCCATGAAAAAATGTGCCATTTATGACTACTGAGTGGTGCGGCTAGCTGCGACGGAGCAGATTAGTATGTCACAGACAGAAGTGTAGTGAAGCTGGCAACTAGTCGCGAGTTAACCACCTTTGAACATGGGTTGATCATCCGCGCACGGTGTATGGGTCGTAGCATTTCGGGAGATTACACTCGAATTCGGGTTTCTGAGGTCAGCAGTGTCGAGGGTGGATCTTCTATATCGCAGAGATAATGTTACCATCTGCGTAAACTGCCGCACGGGACGACCAGAGGTGTTTAACGAATGGACATCACGTCATCTCAGCAGAACCATACGGGGCGATCGAAGGGCGACTGTAGTCAGATCACCGCCCAGTTGAGTCAGGAACCCATTTCTTGTAGAGTCGATGCCTCGCCGTATTGATGCTGTTTAGAGGATTCGCGGAGGAGCAACTTGTTATTTCGTGACTTCCCATGACTTTTCGCCACTAATTGTAGATTTTCCATAAGGCTATCTATAGACTATTATGTTTGATAAAATTACCTTTCATCAGGAAAACAGATGATTGAAGGTGGAGCATAGCCTATCGGGATCTTGTACTATTTTCCATGAGACATGGACAACACGTATGTCATTGGAATATTGGCGTAAAGAATCGTGTAAGGATGGTGTAGAGAATGGGGTCAGACTAGGTTGTAAGAACAAAAACCAGACAATCGACTGTTTAGCTTTCGTAGATGATGTTGCAATTTTTTCTAATTCTCTTGACACGGCCACACAACAAATCAATCAATTACACGTGCAAGCAGCAAAGGCAGGTCTTCAGATTTCGTTTGAGAAAACGCAGTTTATAACGAACATCAAGTCAGAACCCAGAGAACGTACGGTGAATGGAGGACAAATAACACAGGTAGAGAAATTCAAATACCTGGGTGAATGGATTGTGCCCAACATTCGTGAAAAGGAAGCCTTCGTGGCACGGATTAACAAAATTGAAATGGCTTACCATTTAACTAAAGACATTTACAAAACGATCAATGTCCTCCGTTATTCGCCCGGAGGCGTTATATGCATCAGAATGCCTGGCGATGAATAAAAACGGCCTGGCAGAACAACTCGAAGCCAAAGAGAGGAAGATTCTGAGAAAGATCTTGGGCCCGGTCAAGGAACGAGGAGAGTATAGAAGACGACACAACGATGAACTCTATCTACATGTGGAGAAAATAACGGACACCATTCGCAAAAGAAGACTCTCCTTTTATGGCCATTTAATACGAATGAACGCGGGAAGATTGTCCAATCGAATCTGTGCCTACTTTGTGGGAAAGAAAACCAAAGGTATCTGGTTTACAGAGGTGGAAAAAGACCTACAAGAACTGGGGATATCACATGAGGACATCTTGGAACGTGACTCTTTGAAGAAGAAACTTGGGGAGATACAGAGTTTTCAGCCAAAACCTTTATTGAAACCCGGCAAGAAATGGACCGAAGAACGTAGGGAAGCTCACCGAAAAAGAATGCGCGAACACTGGGCCAATGTGAAAGAACGGGGGAAAAGGCAGTTGAAATAACGTGGTCCATAGACGACCGAAACGATTATAAAAAATATATAATAATAATAATAATAATAATATTACCGTATGGCTTCGGGTGCTGGGTGCAAGCTTTGTTATTTGCGCCCGGAGGGCAGCTTGCATGTCGAATTTTGTTGTTCCTTTGAAGCGCTACGAAAGTCAAGGAGGTCAGATATATCTGAGCTCCTTGACACTATAGCGCTTTCTAGTAGAGAAAGGAGGAACTTTTTGTGTTGGCGAAAAATCCCAAGATTGACTTTGCCATTATGAACACGGCCTACTGAATTCAAATGGGTTCTTTAACATGCCAACAACGTATGACCTGCGTGTACTGATGTTCCCGTGTGAGTGCACCACATGACAGTCCTCGCATAAGATTAAATTCTCAGCTCAGCCAAAAATTGAACTAGGTTATCAGTGCGGAGTATTGTTAAGGGCAGCTCCGTAGCGGAGAGCTACGGAGCTGCCCTTAACAATACTGTAGTTCATGATAGGGTGGCAGTCCTAGTACAAACTGTCAAGTTGCATCAGAAATAACCTGCATAGCTTGTGTCTAAAGGAGCGTAATCCAGACAACGTTTACCACTGTATCTTCATATTCATGTTTCTTTATCAAAAATGTCAACCCATTTCTCTACGTGATTGGTGGCAGCCGTCATGAGGCCAAATTTCCCTCTAAATTATGTCTCTTGTTCTAAGATGAGGAGAGCAACCCTAGCAATAACTCAGACAGTGTCAGCGCTCCCCGCGGCAGATTCAGGGACTACTGATCACTGTCTTATCCAATTTGAACTGCAAGATTAAGCTCACTTATTCGATTACATCTGCTCCCTTTGGCTAGGCCGCGCGAGTGGTCCACCAGTGTGGGGTACAGTATCGTGCAGGGGCAGGGGACTCGAACTTGTCAAGACAAGTCAGTAATGTGTGACTAGCACTGTTAGCGTGAAAGTAATTTACGGGCAGTCCGCCTCGTAGTGACTAGCATTCTTGGCTGTCACCACAGAGGCCCGTGTTCGATTCTCTGCTCTGCCTAGAAATTTAATTCTTTTCAGAGGGCTGGAACAGGATACACTCAGTCTCGTGAGACAATTCTGAGAAGAGACGGGTTCGATTCCTACCTCAGCTATCTTGGAACTGATTTTCGGTGGTTTCCCACATCTACTCCATGAAAATGCCGGAATAGTACCTAACTTATTGCCACGACCGCTTGCTACCCAATCATAACTGAGTTCTTAAAAAATGCACTAGTACAGACATTACAGTGACACAGGTTATCAGGCAAATTCTACACACCCATGTACATTGGGCTACATGACTACGATGTCGTGAAGCCCATAAAGGATCAGCAACGGCAACAACAGATTTACGGGAGAGTGTCAGTGGAAAGAGTGCTTTTGGGTTCGTGTAATTCTAAGTAAATACCGACTGGTATTTTAATATTATTCCACCTTAATCAATAATTGTAATTAATATAAAATTCATTAATTAATAAATATCAATTTTGGCCACATTATTACCATCTTCAGCTTTGTGTGGATCTTAATGCGAGCATGTAATAATACAATTCGATCGAAATGTGTTAATGGTTTAATGTACAAAGGTTTGGTGCTTTTCAGTCGGTCAATACGATTGTACCCAAATGAGATGGGTTATTCCCTAGTCCTGAAATAAATTACATGAGATTAATAAATACACTTGGATGACCAGTTTTGATCGTCAAGCGATCATCATCAGATCCATTACACTTAGGCTATAAAATCTATGTCTGAAAGTATGGGTGAAAATATTTACAATATATACACTTATTTAGTTGCAGTATTAGTTAAGATAATGCAACTAGTCAATATTTTTTAGTTGTAGTTTATGAGATGTTCTTTTAAGATACTGGAAGTGGTGATTGACCTCCGGTATTTGCTTGTTTGGAGTGAATATGTGTTTGTTGTAAATGGTCAATTCAGATTGTATTGTACAGGCTACTTATCTGGTTGAGTCTTGCGAGGTCCTAGTGAGGGCAGTTAACTTGGTCACTGTCTGCGTTCGCTGTAGATTAAAATGTACTATTCCACAAAATGATAACATTTCTGACTGTCAAAACGTGTAATGAAAACACTATTATTTCGTTTCGTGCAACAAAATTTGAATTGATGAATGGATCTCAGGGTAGCTCGTGCTCCCGAGCACTTTTTGTCAGCAAATTGTATTTAAAGTGAACAATTCTAATGGCACTGTCTACTGATTATATGTTCAAGTAGTGTCCTCTTCTCCACCAAGTTTAAATCACCGAGATAAGAATTCATGAGTGCCAAGTGACTTGGTCCCAAGAATTTCATTTCCGAACGATAGAGTTTATTGAGGGAATATTGAGCCTACCCGCAGGCCCCGTCTTCACCACTTTCATATTTAATTGCAGATGCCACTGTCCCTTTTAATATTGTTTCAGAATGCTGGGGGACACATTATTACCTCTGGAACGTCAACAAGCTGTCTCCCAAACTTAATATTACTTTCTAATTAAACTCTTCGCAAAATAAAAAGAACATAAAGTATGTCCAAACCATTGTGTTTGAATTAACCTGGTAGTAATGATTTTTGTGTTCACTTCTCGTAAGCCAAAAATTAGGCTTATGGGATGTTATAAAGTGGGTTAACATAACTCTGTGATTTGGTTCAAGTTTAAAGACAAATTATTTTACAGATTTGTTGTCGTAGCTTCATTTAGGGCGTTGTGATAACTTAACAACGAAAACAACAACAACGATAAGATTCATGTCATTCTAGGGATCCAGTTAGTTATTGATGTGTAAGATCTTTCCGCTCGGTTGCTGGATAGTTTTGTGGGAGTGATTTTGAAAATTGGGGACGGAAGTGAATCGGGCGGAAGTGGATCGAACGGAAGTGGATCGGACGGAAGTGAAGACGCACTGCCAGAAAAATGGGACGGAAGTGAATTGGGCGGAAGTGGATCGAACGGAAGTGGATCGGACGGAAGTGAAGACGCACTGCCAGCTGGATGTACAATTGAAAATGTGTGTATTGGAAACAAGGCAGTGTGTGCTCTGTAGCGCGAGAATGTTATGGCAATACAGTAGGCAGTGCATTTAGCAGGCACTGGTTTGACGAGCACAGTGGCAAATGTTTCACCGTCTTTCATTTGTCGTTGAGCAGTTTATGAAGCTTCACGTTCAAGGTTGAATATCACATGGGGTAGGAAAAAGACGACAAATGGCATTTAAGTAAGCGGCATTATTGTCAAGCTGTGAGTGAGTAGTCAAATATTAAATGCATAACAGTGGAATAAAAGCTGTATTTTCATCATATGTGAGACTAGGTCATTTCATGATTGTAAGAAGCCATGTTTTGATTGTTTACTACGAACTGTATGAGAGCCTTAAGAATAATGAATGTTATAGTTACTGAGGAATGTGCTCTCAGTATTTGAGAGTACTGTCGACGTTGTGTGTCACTTTGTTATTGTGAATTATTAATGTAAAAGGAAGGAAGGAAGGAAGGAAGGAAGCTTGTAGTTTGCGTGTCCGTTAATCTCACGATCATGATCCACGGTACCTCCCTTTTACGTGGAATGCGAACCACAGGACATGGCATTTCAATTCGAAAATCTCACATGTATTGACTGGGAAACAAACCCGGTCTACCTTGGTGAGAGACTAACAGCTTGACCGCTGCGCCACAAATGTGACAGTAGCATATCTCCAATTCAATCTATACATTCATCATAGTACCAGTATGAAAATGGAGTGTACATTAACATTTTAAGTATGTCCAAGCTGTGTAGTAAACGAGTAGGATAACATGTCAGATGTTACACATCATATGCGACTACTGTAAGGCTCGTATCTTTTTTTATTTATTTAGGGACTGTTATTGTTTGATATCATTATGCCTGGTGTACTTGGGTATGTGTGGAATGTTTGTCTGATAACCTGTTATTGTGAAGGTTGTACTAGTGTGTCTATTTGTAATTCAGGTAAAGATTGGGAAGGAGGTGGCCGTGGCCTTAAGTTAGGAAAAAACCATTTTCCTGAAGTAGAAGTGGTAAACCACAGAAAATCACTTCCAAGATGGCTGAGGTGGGAATGGAACCCCTCTTCTCAGTTTCGCCACCGAAGTTGAGTGTACCCGGTTCCAGATCATAGACCAGAATTAAATTTCTTGACAGAACCCGGGGTGACAACCAAGAATACTAACCGTTACACCACTGACATCGTGGCCATGTAGACCACGTACGTGTAACTGTGTCATTGTGATGGGCTGTAGTAACGTGTGTATTTGTAATCAGAGGTTGATTTTGGATATTTTCCTGGACTAGCAGTGGAAAACCTCTTATTGCACAGCTGAGATGGGAATCGAATCCATCTCTTCCCAGTTGTGATTTAAGAGGCTGAGTGTACCTTGTTCCAGCCCTTAGACTAGAATTAAATTTATTGACAGAGCAAATAGTCGAAACTTGGGCCTCTGGGTCTATAGCCTTAATACGCTCCCTGAGACCACGGAATGAGGCATTGCAGTTCATTGTCCTGTGGTTCGATCCCAACAATAATCTACTCCACTACACTATATACACTCGAGAGCTAACTATAATTACTTTACCCCGCAGCGTAGCTGTGCTCGTAAAATCGTGCACCACGGCCGCGAGATCAGAGTCCAGAGATTGAATGATCGAATCCCGGCGATGACAGCAGCTATCCTAAGTGTGGTTTATCCCCGGGGTTTTCCACACTCCTTCCAGTCAAATGCTGGGGTTGTACCTTATACAGGCCGGACGTTTGTTTTAGACGATTGCCCTTGACCTTGAAGCCTGCATGTGAGCCTACGCACACTCACTCGCTCACCCTATCGCTTCACACTTGTCACCACCGATCTGATGTAATGGAATTTCAGACTTGAGCAGACAGTACAGTCCACGTCGACGGGCGGAAGTACACGTTACGTAGTTACGAACAGACCGTCATTATATTTGGCAATGACTGTACTTCAGTAGGAGTGTGAAAAAGATTTGTCAATCATCGGACTGCGTGGGGCAGCTGATAACAACACAGGTACTGTAGTAACTCGCCTCTAGTCTTCCATTATGATTTTTCACTCGTCTAAAACAAACGTCCGGCCTGTATCAAGTTCCGGGACACCCACCTCAAATACATAATTACAGGTTATCAGACAAAGCCAACGGCCAGGCCATGTTGAAACACCAGATCCCAGAAGAACTCCGCAGTTAAGCAGCATTGGGCGTGGTTGGAACTTGGATGGTATGCCAGCGCTTCGGTGGGACCACGTGCTGTTGGCGCACATTCGAAGGAGCGGAACGGACCTGGCCAACTCCTGGCTGAGGATAGCCTCTTCGGAGGCTTGGACCTGCCTTGGGGCAGAATACCCGTTACTTTCTTATCAGACAAATTGCACATAAACCCAACTATACGGGGCTGATGACCAAGTTGTCCCAATCCCCTAAAATGAATTAACAACATATTATTTATAGATAACTTAATAATTCCTTAAGTAAATAAAAATGTTATTCGTGTATTTGAATGTACCGGTTTCGGTCAGCAAATATACTTAATAGAAAATGAAGTTTCAAATTTGTGTGATAATTCAATTAACAAAATGGTTATGTTTAAAATAAATTAAATCTATCACACAGACTTGCAACTTCATTTTCTATTAATTACATTTGCTTACGAAGGTCATAGTGTGACCAATTCCGGTACAATGTGACCAATGAATAATAATTGTGTTGACTTAAGGGAGGACACACAGCTTAAGGAACCAAAACAATAACGATTGTAGTCTAATATTATAACCCTGCCTGTCCTAAATATTGTACAACAATTATAAACAGTACATTTCCAAGGAAACACACACATCTCACTATCAGAAGCAAAGTTTCAAATTTTCAAAATTAAATTCGTAAATATTTTTATCCATTTCTCAAAATTTGGTTCTTGCTTTGTGCTGACGTCCATTGTTTCCCTCATATATCCCATGTTTATGGGAATTTCTAGACTTTTGTAGTGGGTGTTAAACCCTTAGCTACAAAATGATTCTCACTTATTTTCACATAATTAATTAATTAATTAAACAGCACATTATTTCCATTTTTATTCTGAACAAACTCAAAAAATATTTTTAACATTTCATAGAAAGTCTAATTGAAGACACAGTGGTTTTGAGTAAGATTCAATTTAAAAAATCCGAACATTCCTATATACATGGGAGATGTTAGGGAAACGGTGAATTGGAAATTTATATTTCGCGTATTGAATAAAAACATGAAGTATTTGCGAACAGATGCCTCTTTTTCTAAAATTAAGTGTTTATAATATATTAAGTTACCTAATTCTATACAATGCTGTACCTATACAATCAAACCAATGCAGTTTAAGAGTAGTTCCATAAATAGTCGCATGGAGTGTTGTAATCCAAGTTAGCTATTTGGTACGCCACTGACACGCTAGTGGTCATTGATGTAATATGTCTTGATGATTGTAGTGAGGAGACCTCTAGGAAAGGTACTGAACAGTATGTACCAAAAGCTTGTGCATCTTGTTTGCAGATATAAAACAAATTATTCTGGTTTACAATAGTAATCCTCGCGACCAACGGAGAGAGTTAAATTGGTAGCAGGAAGAATGCTCGTTTCCTTCCCTGTCAGAAAGTTAGGAACTTCTGACGTTCTGTATGAATCTATGAGATACTGTCTCTCTTAGAAATATGCTTCAAGTTACAGTAGTCCCTGAGGGGGAAATAAACATGTATCCTATCTGCTACGGTAGAGCTATTCAGACATGAAATATAGTTCCTATCTTCTGCTGCCCAAGGGCTCCCATCATCTGTACGTAGTTGAGTTCAATTTCAATATAGCTGACTTATGAGCATACCGGACACCACCTTGTTTTAAGCATTGTAAGTCATGTATCTTCTCAGACTAAGACGGAGGCTGAATGCGGCCATTGCGATAATCAGCTCAACCCAGGCCCTAACATCCCCTCTCAAACCTCCACTCCACGCTCCGACATTTGCATAATACCATTATCACTAGCGGAGATTAGCCTGACACACAGCGTCCCTGGAGAAATAGACTACGCTACTGCACATTGGACGGAAACTAGTTTCCCTGATTTGTTTATTTACTTTTTTTTATATAATCGTTTCAGTCTCCTATGGACAACGTTATTTCAACTGCCTTTTTCCTCGTTCTTTCACATTGGCCCAGTATTCGCGCATTCTTCTTCGGTGAGCTTCCTTTCTTTCTTCGGTCCACTTCTTGCCGGTTTTCAATATAGGTTTTGGCTGAAAACTCTGTTTTTCCCCAAGTTTATTCTTCAAAGAGTCACGTTCCAAGATGTCCTCATTTGATATCCCCAGTTCTTGTAGGTCTTTTTCCACCTCTGTAAACCAGATCCCTTTGGTTTTCTTTCCCACAAAGTAGGCACAGATTCGATTGGACAATCTTCCGGAGTTCATTCGTGTTAAATGGCCATAAAAGGAGAGTCTTCTTCTGCGAATTGTGTCCGTTATTTTCTCCACATGTAGATAGAGTTCATCGTTGTGTCGTCTTCTATACTCTTCTCGTTCCTTGACCGGGTCCAAGATCTTTCTCAGAATCTTCCTCTCTTTGGCTTCGAGTTGTTCTGCCAGGCCTTTCTTATTCATCGCCAGGCATTCTGATGCACATAACGCGTCTGGGCGAATAACGGTAACGTAGTGCCTCAGTTTAGTTTATTATTATTATTATTATTATTATTATTATTATTGTTTTGGTCGTCTAGGGACCACGAGCCAATTTCAATGCTTTGTCCTTTATTTCATTTCATTTTATTTTATTTTATTTTATTTTATTTTATTTTATTTTATTTTATTTTATTTTATTTTATTTTATTTTATTTTATTAGCCCGATTTGTAGCATCTCGTGTTTGATTCTCGGCTCTTCCACGAAATGTAATTCTGGCCTGAGGATTGGAACGGCACAAACTTAGCCTCGTGAGACAGAACTGAGAAAAGGTAGAATTTTTTATTACTACCTGAGCCATCCTAGAAGAGGTGTTGAAAGATTTCATACTTGTACTCCTGGTGAATGCTGGGATGGTACCTAAATTTATACCACTCCTACCCAAAACCCATCCCCAATTACAAACACAAACCTCAGAACAGTCAACGTATACGGGGCTGCATGACCTCGATTGTCGCAGGTCCCCTAAATGAACCAACAGCAACAGCAACGCTTCTTCTGAAGCTTGTATTACTGGCTCTGGTGCAATGTCCCGCGGCGAGGCTGCGAGCCAAGATCAAAGGCAGCAGACCCAAGTGTTGGCTGCTTGGCGAATGTTGTTTTATAAAACATTTATCGTAGCTCCACGTGGCTACAGTGCGTGTCGACAGTTAGTGCACAATCTGATAAGCTTTCAATAGCCCAATAGTTTATGTACTTTTCTATATGAATGAGTGGTTCTATCCTGGTCCTAAACAATACCTAACGTGGTTTCAAAAAAAGTGAGGTTGGTAATAATACTGATGTTATTGGTTTTACGTCCCTTTAAACTATTGAGGCTTTTAGAGACGACGGGGTGCCTGAATTTTGCACTATAGGGGATCTTTAACGTTCCAATAAATCTACTGACATGGCTCCCTCAAATTTGCACACCCTAGAATGTCTACTGTCTGCGCCAGGATTCGCTCCTGCAACCTTAGGTACAGCAGGCGAGAACGTTACTGATGAACCACGCACCCAGTCAAATGAGTTTGGTCCAAGTACACGGGGGAAACAAGAAGCAGTGCCCTGGTAGCCTAAATGACGGGAAAAGTGCAGTGAATCACGGAATATACAGGCTCTGAAACAGTAGTGCACAAGTTGAAGAGAAGACGGCTTTGGTGGCGTAGTCGGTAGCATGCTGAACAGCTTTGCCCAAATTCGAGGGTTTAAACCCGGCCGAAATCCTGGGATTTTTAAGAGGGTTAAAATCCTTCATTATGCCTTCCTTCGGAGGGGAATTAAAGCCGGCGGACCCATGTCATAGATTTATGGCATGTAAAAGAACCTACCACTACAATTGGCAGTGTGTAGCCAAAATTTGTAGGTTATTTGGTTAGAAACTCTCTATCAAGTTCCAACGTTCACCGTTAGGTGTCAGTCACAGTGATGTCTGGTAGCCAAAGTTGGAACTACTGAAATTGAACTTGTTGGGAGTCTACGGGCGTTCAATTGAAATACCCAGCTTTGTCCATTTGCTGCAATTCAAATATAATAATAAAAATTGAAGAAAGGAAGGCAGTGACGATGTTTGTGCTGTCTTGCATTATTATTGTTACAACCTTATGCTTGACTGCCACGCCGGAGGTCCGGGTACAATTTCCGGGTCTGCCAAGAAACTTAATTCTGATCTGAGGGCTGGGACGGGTACCACTCAGCCTCGTGAGACGAAACTAACAGGAGGTGGGTTTGATTCCCACCTCGACCATCCTGGAAGTGATTTTCCGTGGTTTCCCACGTCTACTCCTGTCAAATGCCGAGACGGTTCCTAACTTAAGGCCACGACCGCTTTCTACGCAAATCCTACGTCAATTACAACTACATATACACTAGTACAGACATCACAGTGAAACAGGTTATCAGACAAATTCTACACACACCCAAGTACACAGGGCTACATGACCACGATGTCGCGAAACCGGTAAATAATCAAGAACAACAACAACAACAACAACAACAACAACTACGACGAACGTTATGTCCAATGAGCACAAGTGTCCAATGTAATCTTGTGGAGTAATATACGATGTCCCACCCATTACCTATGAACATTGGTTGAAATTCACTCCATATACCGTGATACTAAAAAGTAATTGGTATTCTGCCCGAAGGCAGGTCCGAGCCTCCGAAGAGGCTACCCCCAACCGGAGTTTACGTGCGGTAGGGTGGCCAGGGCCTTTCCGCTCCTCCTCATGTCGGCCAACAGCGCGCAGTACCTATAACCGGTATACCATCCAAGTTCCAAGCACGCCCAATGCTGCTTAACTGCGGAGTTCTCATGGGAACCGGTGTTTCAACATGACCAGGTCGTTGGCATATTGTGATAACTAAGCATTACCTCTATGGGTGAATAATTATGTTTTTAAGTTTGATATTATTTTGAAGTTTTAATTCTTTTATTTTTATGTTCTTGTCTTTTCCTAAAATTATTATTTAGATTTACAATTATCTACTTTGTATTTGTGTCAAGAAGGTACTGAATTGGGTTTATGACTGTGTATTTTCATAAATAAATGTATTCCCGTTTTCCAACTGAGTCGGGGATGAGATGCGTTGAAAGTCTTTGTGGCGGATACATTTTTACGGCCGGATGCCTCTCCTGACGCCAACCTTATGAGAAACGAAATGAATGATGGTGAATGAAACTCGGCAAGGATGTGGAAGGAAGTGGCTGTGGCCTGTCAGATGGTACCGTCCCAGCATTTGCCTGGAGCTGAAAGTGGTAAACCATGGAAAACCATTTCAAGGATGGCCGACGGTGGGGCTCGAACCCACGTCTGCCGAGTCCACAGAGAGCTTGGCCCCTTGGCCTAACGCTGTGCGTTAGCGAGCGCAGCTACTGCTGTCGGTACTTTAATAAATAAATAAATAAATAAATAAATAAATAATACGTGGTGCCGAACACTGAGAATCGCTTCGTAGGAAATATACTGTAGCTCTCATTCGTCACTACGTGTGAGGGAATGGCTACGTAATGCCATCTGATTTTACTTCATTTCCTTATTGGGACAGGAACCCTGCCGTAGAAGGGTTTATTTCCTCTCTCAATCAAAACGATTTACTGCACGTGGTATTAGAACTAGGCCATTGATTAGCTTTCTTTACATTAATTTCAGACTTTAATCTGCTATTTTCTTCTTTATTGAGAAAATTTATATTAACAGTATCAACACAATATTTCTCATGCGTGAATTAAACTATTTTACGTTTGTCGAACGAAGAATGAGGAATGGTTCACATTCTAGGGTAAGAGAGTGCTTTGACTGAGCTACTTTGACACGTACAGCAGCTTGACTGAACTTGGGTGGGGGTTCTTTAAATCGACACTGCCTATAACAACAAGAATAATGAATTCTGGTATTTTAGGGACTTAAGATTCTCACTTAGTGCAAAAACTTGACCTTCAGTACCCTTTGTGAAAGATGGTACCGAAAGCTTGGCTAAATCCCAACAGTAATACAGGGTGCCAGGAAATGTTCTCGGCAGTGACTACGGGCTTCTGCCAGAGCTAGCATCAGCAGTTTAGTTGGCAGCATGGTTTCCTTGACAGGGTGAATCCCACACGTGTGGGCTGTAGGCTGTTGAAATCATCAGCGTGTATTGCAATAAGCAGAGTGTGTGTCATCAGCACTTCCTGCATCTGTTATGAATGACTGTGGTGAGTATAAAGTTTACTGTTTGTTTGTTCTGATACAAGCGACAGTCGTGCTGCCAACGTAACTACTGATGCTAGCTCTCGCAGTAGCCCATTGTCACTGCGGAGAACATTTCCTGGCGCCCTGTATAAGGTGTTAGATCCCACGTTCTACAGGCGCGGATTCAAGGGGGGGGGGGTGGTCACGGGGGTCATAATCCCCCCCCCCCCCCAGACGGAGACCAATTTTTTTTTGCAAACTCAAAAAACGAAAACACAATAACGAGACAAATAAAACTTAACGAATTGTAACTGAAAAAAGGTGTTTTTTAATTTTATTCACTACTGATAATATCTTTATTGCAATTATTATTTCTATTACAACTGTGCATATTTACAAATTCATACCTGTTATATAAAAACGATTATTTATATAACAAAATCAACTCGCCTATTTTGTTTAGCAAACCTTGTGATTACCGAATCGATGTTTATAGTGATGTCACGATGAATGTGCAGCAATGCACGGTTAGGAATTTGGGGCTTTTTTCGCACCAAAAATGTTTGCCGACGTCCAAACTACAAGCTTGGTTGGCAATTTAAGCTGTGACTTTCTCCCTTTGTCGGTACCAACTCGACTTGCCGAAACTGTAACGTACCTTGATACTTTTCTGGAAGCTCGATGTAAAAGTTGCTAAACAGCCTTTCAATGTGTACGAATATTTTTGCTGCACTAAACGCATCAAATTTCTATCCAAGTAGCTTGCAAAAATATTGGTCTGGTTTTGTACGTTTGATTATTTTGTGATTGCGTTCTTAGTGATACCATTTTTCTTAACAATTTCAATTCTCGGACCCTCTCCTCCCCCCCCCCCCGCCCCCCCCCCCCCCTCCAAGCCAAACTCTAGATCCGCGCCTGACGTTCTAGCCCCTAGTCCAGTAGCTGTCACAGAGTATCCGTGCTAGAGGTGGACCAACAACCTTGGTGGTCGCATTTCAGCGTATACCATCATGATGTTGAACCTTCAATTTTTGTGTGTAAAATCTTGTCATGACCGCCAATCCAGTCTAAATGGAGTGTTGCTTGTTCCAGGTGTCGCTCTGTGACGAGTATAGTCTGCCTGTGGACTTTGTAAACAAGCGGCGGCCGCACAGCTTCGGAGCGGGGCTCGCCAACTGGACCACTCCTAGCCCCAGTGGGGACCAGGTGAGACTCGCATCACCATCATTTATCGCTTCATGTAATAATAAATACATGAAATATTTACTGGTCAATGACCGTCCTCAGGCCTCATCGCGGTTCACCTGTCAGTGACATGTGACCTCTCCAAGCGCATGTCCACTGTTAAAATATTCCAAACACGTAGAGATTAGGTTTGGGATTAAATTTTAGAATCTAGTTTCACATTGATCATAAGGTTATGGGTTTCAACTGATAGAGATTTAGAAACTGCTATTATTTTAGAGTAAAACTCAGTAATTGTTCTAGGTTTATGCTGTGTCATGTGTGGGGTTTCGCCTAGGAACACCAAGCTGGCTCATCAGTGGGCTCTTGGTGTCCGTGCCCGGACCCCCACTGAGTAGCGAACTGTGCACTACCTTGGCCGTGAAAACCAATATACTATCTTTTCGGAAGCCTTTATACGGAGGTGAAAGGCTGCTTGAGCTTTTAGCTCTCGCAGTCAAGAAGCGCAGGAGTGATTCATAAAAAGAGAGGTAGTGCGCAGTGCTTGCAGAAAGTTTACAGACAGGTCTAAATTTCGTTTCATACACATTCGTCCAAAAAGTTTCAATCATTGTTTTATATGATACTATTAGACAACTATATTTAATACTTTTGGAGTTGAAAAGTTTTACCTTTTTGTAAACTCTTCTAGAAAGCGTCCACAGCATATCCATCACAAACAAGACACGGAGAAAACAACTGCGCAGTCAGAATAGCTCTAAGTGTTGCCAATCGAAAGTTATCGCGGAACGAAATTGACCAATTTTGCCGCCAAAATTACCTGGGAAGAAAGTTTGTTTTAGAGGCGACCAACTGAGTAGTCATTTATTTCCCAGGTTGTATTTTATTCTTATGATTGCCAAGTTGTAGTAAAACAGTAGTAAAAATTCCATAGCTGTAGGACTAGCAGTTTTTGAGAAAGAAAACATTTTAGTAGGAAAAATTATTTTTAACCCTGTTAACAAAAAGGTTAAACATTTCATCTCCAAAAGTATTGGAGCTAGAGCAGCGAAATTTTAAATGAAACCCCTCATATAGATGCTTAATGGTATCATGTAAAACAATGACTGAAATGCTGTTATTTTAGGGACTAATGTCCCTAAACGTTCTGCAAGCACTGTACTGTCTCCAGCCAGGAGCAAGGATGATCGATTCTCTTTACAGCCATTTTATATTTAATGCTGTTTCATACCAACTCTACTGCGTTTCCCTCGACAACGGATCTGATGACATTGATTACTTGCTATAGACTCCCATTTTAGTAAGTACTTTTTTCTTGACAGAAAATCGATTTAGTGTAATTTACTCCAAAAGGCTCCACTTTTCTGTTATTGTACTCGTACTTTTCTTAGGCAACGGAGATATGACCTTGAAGTTGTCCTTAAGAGCAGCCTTCCCGCCCATTAACTTGTCGACAACACCTAACAAAGCTAGTCAGTCAACAGAAGCTTTCAAAAAATGATGAAGTCTCTCTAAGCAAATGTCCCCTAAATGAGAATGCACACTGGGCATAACTATCACAAAATTGGTTAATGGATTCGAACAAAATGTATTTGTCTCATTATGCTTTAGTTGTTTAATTGACTAAAACAGAAGAATGCAACCGTCAAATTTATGAAATTGTCTTAACCATTTGTACTAGCCTTGACTTGCAAGTTATTCAGCGTTTCTGCGCCCAAGGTAAGTTAAGAAACTGAGTTAATATTGGATGCTGTGACGCTCTGTTAGAATACAGGGGACTGCCGGAAATGAGAGAGCCGAGACTCTGTGGCCTACTCGTACCTTTCACGCACATCCTTCCGCTGAGGGAACCTAGCACGACATAAAAGAGTGAATAGATGGCTCTTTAATTTATGAAAGGTTACAGACCCGTCTTGGAGGTAATACACTCCGTACATTTTCTACAGCTCAGTGCTGTAGAACCTTCGCACACTACGTTATCTTCAATCCTTGGGCACGCAATTGTGTGACTGCGTATTTTTATTTCTTAGTTGGCATCGCCTTTGGGCTCCAGACCGGCCTGCATCGATTGTGTGGGTTAGGCCTACTGGCTACATGGAACTCGAATATGTAGCTCCTTTTGTATTCCATGAATTTGAGAGATCTGTTTGCTCTCCATCTAAGGGCAACATGGCTGTCCGCAACCACCGATCTTGAGGTAAATATTAATAATTGGATTCGTATGAGCATTAAATATGTGAATTAACGTATTTATTTTACATCCTGACTATTAATTTGCTGGTGCAGTAATTAAGAATATAATATTTATCTCGAGGTCAGTGGTTGATGGCAGGCATGTTGTCCATAGATGAAAAGCAAACGAATCTCACAACTTCATGTAATACAAAAGGAGCTTTATATTGGAGTTCCATGTAGCCAGTAACCCACACAATTGATGTAGGCCGGTCTCGGAGCCCAAACTGTACCTCAACAAAGAAATAAAAAATAAAATAAGCACCCACACAATATTATGTGACCAGATGAAAAAGATTGATTGGAATTGAAAGGCTTATATTGCAAATAGTCACACACACCCGTCATTAATGCATTGTCAATACAAGGAAACACCGCAAACGTAACCCACCAAATCTCAATAAACCTTGGCACAAAATGTTGATCAAGAATGATAGCCAGTACACAACGAGGCGGGCTGTATTATAAACGTATGTGTGAATATGAAAAGGAACCAGTTCCCGGCTTCTACTTTAGGGGGGCATTGCAGTTTAAAATGTAACCTCGTAGTGTAGTGGCTAGCGTTCTTGGCTGTCTCTCTGGAGGTCCGGGTACGATTCCTGGCTCTGCCAAGAAATTTGAATTCTGGTGCGAGGACTGGAACGGGGTGCAACTCAGCCTCGTGAGGCAAACATGAGAAGAGGAGAGTTCGATTCCCACCTCAGCCATCCTGGAAGTGGTTTTCCGTGGTTTCCCCAATTCCACTCCAGACGAAAAGTATCTGCAATGGTCTTTTGACCTCAAATACACCGTGACGATTCCTACAGAAGAAGATGTTTTGCGTACGTGTGGCAACCCAGGTTCTCATATCTTCTCCGGTCATTCGCACTGCTACTATAAGGCATCCAACGCTTAGAATGAAGCACTGGTTAGATAGGGATATTCTTCTCTCTTTCTGTTGCACGCGAGACATGTATGACGCTGTCGAAAAAACAGCATATTCGGGTACAACTATGTTTTGCTGATCTTTTTTGTCCTATATTAGAACTACGTAAACTTGATAGAAATGCTAGAAAAATTAGATATCCATATTTTTATAAATAACTATAAACTGAGTCCCCTTTTTAGTAAAATCGATCTTATATCATGTTGCATTGACTTTGTGATGCCTATTTTTCACGTGGAGCTATGCTGTCTTGATTATGGATTATTTAAATATTTTATACTGGCAATATTACAATTTTCATGTAGGTAAAACTTCTGAATATTCTCTCATAACCGCATAGCAGCATTGAAAAAGTTCGTATGCTGCCAACTTTTCTATTTTTAAAGATAACCATGTCATGTCAGTTTGAGAGTTGTAGAGGAATGTTGGAAGAAGTTTTCTACCTGCTTACACAGAGTGTGGGTTTAATTGTTTACACAGGCCGGGCTGTTCATTGACCGCGGATTATAAAAATGAAGTTTCGAAGTACAGCGGGTTGCAGCTTGCTACTCACAGCTTTATTACTGTGCCCTTCGAGCTTGTATTTCAGTAGTTCGGCTGTCTCTATCTCGAGTGTGTGTGCAGCAGTTCTGTTAGATTTAACGTGTTGTATTTTACGTATTTCACGTACAACAATGCATAGTTTTGTGAAAAGAAAGCGTGGTCAAGTGCTCAGAAGGAGGGAAAAACAGGTCGTAATTAATGTTTCAGTTATTTTAAGAATCTTAAACCCAACGAAAGTATAAATCATGAAAGGTAAGCCAATGAGGATTATTTTCTTTAATAACGTACTTCAACTTTAATTGCAGTCGAAACTTCCCACATTTCCTTGTGCTTGTACTTTATTTATTTCATTTTGATTGTTTTCTTTATGTTACATTCAGCATACGTTATAGTTAATTTAATTTAATGTCGTTGTATGTGTTATGTTAGCCTACTATTGGTATTATTAATTATTATACAGTACTTAATTCAAGTCTTCGTCACTGCACAATCACTGAATTTGCGGAAAGTGTACGCGAAGCGCTTTGTATTGCCTCCTCTCATGGAGTGGCAACCCTGTCGTAACGCGCCATAAGATCAATGCTTCATTCTAAACGTTGGATGCCTTTTTATAGCACTTTTCCCAGTAAGTACCTTTGGCCTTCTCATTGTAGACAGGTTTCTGAGTGAATGTTTGATGTGCCACTATTGTTATGCCTTGTTCCCGCGACCTGTGGCTTGGCGAGCGTACTCACAGACTTGTAGACTGTCGTGCTCTGTCGTATTTCCGACCTCAAGCCGTTCCCATGGCTTGGCGAATCTCGAGCGGCCACTTGTCTAGAAGAGCACCAAAGCTGGTAGGTACAGTGTTCAGCGTATTTATAGATGCCGAAAAATGGATTCGGACAGTGATGACGAGGAAGTAGCGCGTGCCCAAGTGGCTTATGGAGAATTTTAGCCTATTTTCACTTATGAAAAAATAGGCGTAAGAGGTCACCTTTAGTCCGTATGTGTGTGTGTGCGTATATGTATGCGTGTATGTGTACGCCCCTAATAAATTAAAAACGGCTAGAGCGATGTCAATCAAACTCAGTCAAGACATAGTACTATTTTGTCCAATCCGACCGTGCCCTTCAAATCTTATTACGTCTCACCAATCAAACATGGTGGCTGTGCGAAATATTCCACCAGCATTCCATATCTCCGACACTATTACTGATATCACTCTGAAATTTTATATGCTGATATGGTGCACTACCGGAAGTTCACCTTTGTGATTTTCAAAAACTTGTTAAGTACAAAACGATCATGGCGGCCAAGTTGAAACATTTGAACAGACTGTTCTCGCGATTTAATCATCCGAGCGCATTGAAACATGGTACAGCAAATGTTTATACACATTGTAATGCACTGATATCTAATTTAGTTCAATTGTTTACAAAACCTCAAGATGGCGGCTGTCCGAAATTTTTAAATTACGTTTTTATTTCTTCTGTCCTAATCATGCGATCGAAGTGAACGTTTGAATAATGAACCTACGCAATAATCGTCATCTAATAGTACATTACTCTATGGCCTACCTATCTATAATTCCAACATAGCGACCATCCGAAATAGTTAGACGGTTCTCAATATTTACGAATCTATTACAGCAATAAAACTGAAATTTGTATGTTGATAGGGGCAATTAAAATGAGTAGGATATATGAAAATAGGCTGTTTATTTCTTCACGGAACTACTTTGTTCCAGTCCCAGTTCCCGTACTGTTTTTTACCTTCAACGCCAGCTTCCTGTAAGTCGCCATCCAATTGTCTTTCTTCTTTCTCAGCTCTTTTAAAGAACACTCAATGCTGATGCAACCTTCGATTCGCTTCCAAGCATCATATATCTTGTTTCTATTTTGGTGGTCAGCATTTTGTGGGTTCCAGATAGAAGGTTCTCCCTCGTAATCACTACATTGAACCACTCCAAAATCAAGCACTGGAAACGCTCAGAAAACTGAATAAACTGCAAAAAACCACTGCAACAAACTGCAACAGATCGTAGGAAAGGGTGCTCGTGCTGTACTGAGGTTTGTCATCCGTAGAACCCCAAGCCTTTGATGTCGGTGGGAGGTACCGACTATACATGGGAAAGGCCGAGCCACCTCGAGCCAACCCGAGTAATAAAGAGTCTTTGCGTACCCACGGCGTGAGGTCTGACAAACTCCAGACCAGGGTCGCCAAGCCACAGGCCGTGGTAACAAGGCTTTAGAGGGGATGATACAACCTCCCTAACCCCCTTTTGCACAAAAAAAATTAGTTGTTCGTACTGAGTGATGTCATGTAAATCCCGTCATCTGATTTCATCTCCAGAATTATGTGACTCTACAGACAGTATCATGTGTTCTGTGCTTCTGTATCCCTGACTATATTGCTAGTATTTTCTGTCTACAACGCACAAGCACACCACTCTGCACCGTCTGCTTGGTTATTATATTGTGCCTCATTTCCATTGGCTGGTTTGGAATAAAATTCAGAGAGAGAAAGATACCCCTATTCACCGAAGGTTAGAGAAAGAAGATTTTCTGGCTCACAGGCAGGTTTAGACCCACAAAGAGGTAATCCTAAGTCGGCAGTTTACTTGCGGGAGGGTGGCCAGTCCTTACCACCTTCCCTCCATAGTCAACAACTCTTGCGCACCAGAATGTATTTTCTAAATTACAAAACAAAATTACATTGATTATTAGCTGTAGCTGTATTCACTTTACTGTTATTTATTAGTGCCATTTTATCTTTCAACATTATTGTATTCCACATTTAAAATATTTATTTTGTTAGATATTACGCCAATGAATTTTCAAATGTATAGTTAGTTAGTTAGTTAGTTAGTTTTTGGGGTTTCAAGGGGCGGAACAGCGAGGTCATCTGTCCCATAATATATTGTACATTTGTATGTCTTTTCTTACGATTACTACCATTTAAGTATATTTCGTGTACTACCCTGTTCTTTACATATTTTCATGTAACTTCGGAATGCATGTTTTCTCATTCAATTCTTTTCTATTTTATTAGTTTTATTTCATTTTATATTATTTCATTTCATATTATTTTATTTTAATATATTTTATTTTATTTTCATTTAATTTATCTTATTTTATTTTATATTCTTTTCTTTTCCTTTCTTTTATTTTATCTTATTTTATCTTATCTTATTTAATTCAATTTCATTTTTATTTTTATCTTATTTTATTTGATCTTGTTTGATCTTATGTTATTGTATTTTATGTTATCTTATTTTATTGTATTTCATTTCATTTCCTTTTTTTTTTATTGTTTTAACTGACTGAAATGTTGCAATATTAACTGTTAATAAGTCAACACTGTAAAATGGCTTCAAAGCTCTCTAAATAAATTAAATGTGTCCGCTAAATCTACACGAAATATGAAAGATAAATTTATGTAGCCAATGTATCCAACAAAACCCTCAAAACATAGTAATATGCAAAATAAGAGCATAATGGAAATCTATCCCCATACAAGATTAAAAGATTCAAGTTTAAACATTTACATTTGACGAAAATATGATTTGCCTTATCTGCCTACTGTATAGTCTTTCAATCAGCAAGACTTAAAAACTCTGTTCTTACAAATGATCCTCTTTGTATATTTTAATCTAGTAGCAAAGAATCATTCTTTTCTTTTTCGACTTGGAATTTGTAAGTGAATTCGAAAGAGTGATTTAGTCTTCTTTTATTTAATCCCTGTCTCCTTGCTGGGATGGGAGAGTGGGTTCCATTCCACCGAGCCGCTCCCTTCTCCTACCCTCAATACAATAAAAAATACTTCTCCCTTCTCTGGGGACAAGTAGCTGCTTTGATTTGACTTCTCTCGCAACTCGATTTACCATTAATTGAATCTGTAACAAGCTGAAAGGGGCAACTGTTTAAAACAACTTTTGTCTTCAATAATGGAGAGGATGATGTGATAAGAAAGACCGGAGATGAATACTCTTTGATTGATGTTCTTCTCAGATGGACCAGCCCCTCATTATTTTACGGCTCACTGGAATTCAAAAGAAATAATTAAATTTAAGAAATATGAGCCCTGGTATTATTAAAAATAAGCTGCATCTTATTACTTTCAGATTTCTCTCTATTTGGTATACTTTAAATTAATCCTATCTTTAGAAAATGTTTTGTGATATACATGTGATTACTCTTGAAGTCAGCAAGCACTGAGTAAAAGTTCGACTGCCAAGCTTATTTGGGGTGCGATTTGTGAATTTCAAATTGACTGCTGTATTGCATTGTTGCGCATTGCAAATCCACTATATAGCAATTTCTCCCTCATCCACTCTTTTCCTTACGTCTGGTTACGCCCCTCAGGTTCTACATAGACATACAATCCAATTCATGATCATTAGCAAAGAAAACATCAGGGGAGCAAACCTGTAAATAAATTAGGAAAGAATAGAACGAGTCTCACATTACAATTACCTAGGAACTATCATTAATGAACAATGGGATAACTCGCAAGAGATCCGTTGCAGAATTGTCAAGACTAAAAGTGGTTTCTTAACAATGGGCTCGATTTTCAAGAGTCATAACCTCGCCCTCGCCACAAAAATAAGACTCCTCAAATGCTATGTATACCCAGTGCTTATGTATGGCGTAGAAACATGGACCTTGAAGGAAGAAACCATTTCAAAACTCCACGCGTTTGAACTATGGTTATACAGGAGGATTCTAAAGATACCATGGACTCAAAAGATTACCAACTAAGAAATATTACGAAGAATGAATACAACCCTAGAAATAGTCAGTATTGTTAAATGCCGTAAGCTTCAATACCTCGGTTACATAATGAGGAACAGAGGCAGATGCGAACTACTGCAATGCATTTTGCAAGGTAAAATAGAAGGAAAACGAACCCCAGCACGAAGAAGAATTTCCTGGCTTGCCAACCACAGAGTATGGTTCGGAAAAACATCCACCCAAGTGCTCCGGATAGCGACTAATAAAGACACCATAGCCAGAATGATCGCCAACGTACAAAGTGGACAGGCACCCTGAGAAGAAGAAGGTTCATAGAATGTAACATATGAAAATGAACCTTACGAAACTGTTGTGTGTGTGGCTGAAGAACCGCATACGACTGGGGGGAATGAATTTCTTAAGGATAAGAATAGCAATGTCATCCCAGTGTACGTCACTGGTCCCGCTAAACCACGCACCTCATATTATACGTTTTTCACATTAATGAAAAGCTAAAGGAAGTAGGAGACTTCTGTTACTTAGGAAGCAAAATAACCAGTGATGGACGAAGCAAGGAGGATATAAAAAGTAGGTTGACTCGGGCAAGGAAAGCCTTTCTACAGAAAAGGAATCTGTTGAAATCGAATATAGATTTAGGTATTAGGAAGTAATTTTTGAAAGCCTTTGTCTGGAGCGTGGCTCTCTATGGAATTTAAACGTGGTCTATTGGTGCAGCAGAAATGAGAATTGAAGTGTTTGGAATGTGGTGTTACAGGAGAATGATGAAGATCAGATAGGGTTACAAATGAAGAGGTATTAAGACGAGTGGAAGAGGAGAGATGTTTCTGGCGACTGCTAATGATGAGAAGATATAGGTTGGTAGGACACTTAGCCTGCTAAGACACCCAGAAATAGCAAACTTAGTTGTGGAAGGAAGGGTCAAGGACAAGAACTGTAGGGGTAGATCAAGATGTAGAGATTAATTCTGGACAGGGAGGCATGGAGGGTTTCATCAAACTAGTCAAAGACTGAAGACTCAAACATACAGAGCGCTCCCTGTCCTGGGGAGTGTTACATTCCCGGCTGTCTGGTCATACCCCAGCCTTTGCACTATAATGAGGTACTATAGGCAATGTGAGGAATACTTTTCTCACTGAGCCAGTGGAGTAGGACTCTCCCTGTGAGTAGAATCTCCCTCTCCCTCCCCACAGCGGCTCACGACTAGTGGGACGTGGCTTAGAGACCACGGGACCTCAGCTGAGTCCCACATTGCTTGCACTTACTTGTCGAATGCATATCATGTTCATTTCTAGAATTTAGTCTGTAGAGATCGAAACTTAATCATATCTGGATGAGTTATTAATCATGAAAGTAAGATAAATACCAAATGGTATTGCATATGTATTCCACATTAATCAATAATTCTAATTAATATGAAATTAATAATAAGTACCAGTTTCGGCCACATTGTGGCCATCTTCAGCTTTGGGTGGATCTTAACACAATAAACCAAATGTGAGCATGTAATAATACAATTCGATCGAAATGTTCTAAAACAAATTGGAAACTAATCTTAACAGTAAAATTTTTAATATAAATATGGAGTAATATTGTCTATAAGTTGTGATATTGTGTATTGAAAAGGAAATTGTTACTTCCACACAAATGTTACCTAAATTATGAATACACACACCAGTACAGACATCACAATGACACAGGTTATCAGACACGCATGCACATGGGGTTACATGACCACGAGGTCGCAAAGCCCTAAAGAATCAAGAAAGGAAGAACAACATATAATGCAACAGACTTAAGTTAGGAACCATCCCAACATTTGCCAGGAGGAGAAGTGGGGAATAACGTAAAACCACCTCCAGAATGGCTGAGGTAGGAATTGATCCTGCCTCTTCTCAGTTTTGCTTCACGAGGCTGAGTGCACCCCGTTCCAGCCCTCAGACCAGAATTAAATTTCTTAGCAGTGCCTGGAATCGAATCCGGGCCTCCGGAACGATAGCCAAGTATGCTAGCCACTACGCAACGAGGCGGACTGTGTGTGCATGTAGAATGGTACCAGTTTACGGTTTCTAGTTAGGGAGATTTGCACTTTAAACTGGAAACTGACAAACCTATTTGCCTTTTAGGTTTCTTAGAAACTTCTCACTGACACCTCCGGGGCTCACAACTAGTTATACATTAGTTGGTGACCACGAGACTCAAGCGGAGTCCGGCATTGCTGACTCCTCTCTTTCATCTATCGAGTCAACCTCCCTTGGTCAACTGTTGTTCTCTTCCAACTCCGTCAATATTACGGTATGCGTAACTAGAAATGTATTTCATTTTCCCGCCTTAATGATATCCTCATTTTTGAGGAGGCCAGATCTCTCCTTTTATTCATGATATCTCTTACCTTCTGTAAAAGACCGTAAAGAAGTCAGGGTGCGGGTAGCCTCACCACACACGATGAGCCCTGGATAGTGCTACACCCTCAAGGGATCACGAATGATGAGTTCGGGAGTTGGTGACCGTGAGGGGTCCTGTACTGGGTCCAGTTCTTTTTCCCTTTACCCATTGCATTTTGGTCGGATTCTGTCCTCTTTCCCTTTTATACCTGCCTTTTATGGCTCGACTTCCTTCTAAGTACCTCAATCAACATTCCTCTCATTCGTCTCTTTGCCCTGTTTCTTATTTTCCTTATACCTATTTTTGTCCATTAAATTTGCAAGTTGGAAGTATCAAAAATTAATTATAGTTACAGCAGTCGTAATAGTAGTTTTCATTATCACAATGTCGCTAGGGGCAGATGACCTAGAGGTTTTACCCCCTTAGAGCTACACTAGCATTCACAGGCAGCAGCTCTACTCCGAATATCATAACTAGGCACCGCTCAGTAGCTTCCATACCATCGCAGTAATAAATAAGACAGATTATCGATGAAAGACCACAGTTTGCTCTTATGTGCGTCAACAGAGCATTCATCAATTATAATATCAGGCCTAGAGATTTGATTGTATAAAAGTCTTCTACATCTTGAAACGTTCAGAGAGTGAAAACCTTTGTCATGTCACAGCAGCTATCAGTTTATTCTTGCTAGCATTATTCTCGCTCACTCATCTTGTCTTAAGTCTGTCATACTCACCATTGTTTAGGAAACTATCAGAACGATCAAGGAGCCAGTTGAAGGAGAGAGAAAGTGTGTACCCTTTGCCGTCACACACAGGGCCAGCTGACCGCACGACGACAAAGGCTAATGTGTTGCTTATCAGCAGGGGTGCTCTTAGGCAGACATCGCTGTAAACAAGGGCCATTGTGTGTGACTGCCTTTGTCTCCTGTGATTCCACATCTGAGCCTTACATTGCATAGACAGGACTATCAACTCTAGCTTCAGATGTCGCGTAATGCAGGGCTTGCACGGGCTAGTGATCTAAGCTCCTGATCCTTTGAGTTCTGAGATTAATGTCATGGGGGTAACCATTCCATCCGACAGCACGTAACATGGAAATTATCTGAGGTACGAAGGATGGGGAACTACTGGTATCAATAAATATCCTAGGTCTGTCCTGTTCAGTAATTTAAACTCTGCCTATTATAATAATTATTCGACTATTATTATTATTATTTATTCAATTCACCATTACAAACATGGGTTACTCTAAAGCACGGGTTAAACCAAGTGCTTTACAACAATACATAAAAACTATAATACAAACTATAATACATACATATCATGTGTTGTCTGTTAGGTAGTCAGCCCGAAAGCTGGTTGGAACCTCAAAAAGCACCGCCGTTACGTTATGTGAGTAGATACTCACAAAAACCCAAGGCAGCGCTATATTGAGGCGTTCTAGGCAAGAAGAGGAGTGAGATAGTTTGCCATTGCTTTCCTCACTGAGTCAGAACAGTAGTCCTAACCCTATGAGTAGAACCTTTCACAGCATTCACAGGCACTGGCTGTGCCCCAAATGCCATTACTAAGCACCACCCATACCTCAGTAGCTTCCATATAATCACAGCCATGATTGAGACTTAGACATCGGTGAAAAGCCACCTTTTACTCTAGCCTGTGCCAACGGACAAATGCAAATGTACTGTATTCATCAAGAGATGGCAAACGGGCCAACATATATACAAAATATAGAGTTCATTATCACTCATTCACTAGCAAGGAAGGATCGCACAATATTGCATGTGGACAAAAGGACCGAATGCTGCATACTCTTGTAGATGGTCGGCGGAAGATCCAATTCCTTCAGACTTTTGTGGAGTGTGTGAGGTATGAGGCCGTTGACTGACAAGATTACAGGCACTATCCGGACGCAGTTCATCTTCCATATCCTCTTGATTTCCTCTGCAAGCTGTCTATACTTGGTGATTTTTTCATTGTGTTTACGTTCGATGTTGGTGTCGTTGGGGACTGCTATGTCTATTATAAATGTAGTGCCATCAACCTTATTTACTACTATGATGTCTGGTCGATTGTGATGTATTGTTTTATCTGTCACAATACCAGTGTCCCAGTATATTTTACACAGTTCATTTTCGAGGAGGGATGGTGGATGATACTTGTAGTAAGGGATATACTCCTCAGTTAATTTATATTTCTGTGCGAGTGCTTGATGAATTATGCCTGCAACCTGATTGTGCCGCTTTGTATATTCAACTGATGCTAGTATTGGGCAACCTGCAGTGACATGGTCAATGGTCTCGAGATGAATGGCGCATCGCCTGCATTTGTCTGAAATTACACTGGTATCTTTGATGATGTATTTCTTGTAATTTTTTGTAGCAATGACTTGATCTAGGATGGCAATTGCAAATCCCTCTTGTTTCTCCAAACAGTCGACCACTTTGTAACCACATACACGATGCGTTTTTATCAATACTCTGTTGGGATAGGTTGCTGTAGTATTTTCCATGGAGGGTCTTTTCTCCCCATGCCTTTTCTTTTTCATGGCTGATATGATCATCAGAGGATGTACGAAGGTTCAATATAGTGTGTTTATCAGCAAGTACAATGGCTTTATGGAGAATGCTGTTTTCCCTTCTTTGATAGAAATATCTTCTAAGGGTTTTAATTTGGTTCTGGTGCAAAATTTGTAAATCCAGTACTCCTCGACCTCCCATCTTTCGTGGAAGAGTGGCCCTTTCTTTACAGGCGTTTGGATGATGTAAACGGTAAGTAGTGAGAAGGGTCCTTGTTTTTCTCTGCAGGCTTTCCATTTCTGTTGCTGACCATTTCAGAATCCCAAATGAATATACTAGGGTTGGTATAGCGTATGTGTTGATAGCTTTAATTTTGTTCTTTGCCCATAGATTGGTTCGCAGCACTTGATGTAGTCTTGTGGTATATTTTCCAATGAGTTCATCTTTGATACTTTTATGATCCAAAGTTGTATTTTGAGCAAATCCCAGATATTTGTAGGTTTCTATTTCAGTCATTCCTTCAATTAGAGATCCTTTGCGTAGCTCATGTGGCTCAGAAGTTGCATATTTACCTCTTTCAATTGTCAGACGCTTGCATTTCTTCACTCCCAGCGTCATTCGGACATCGGATGAATATGAATCTATTATATTTAGCATGGCATTCATTATTATTATTATTATTATTATTATTATTATTATTATTATTATATACACCGCGGACAGGCCAACAAGGACCACGCAAATATCACTTCTTTATAGGTCTAGTTTCCTTCTTTCTCTTCCAGAAGTCTTTCATTCTGGTCGACTGCGCAGCTCTTCTTTCAGCAGTCCATTCTCCTCTGTTGAGATTCTTCTTCTCCCCAGGGGCAGATGACCTCGTAGTTCCGCCCATTAAAACAACAATAACTAACGAACTTCTTCTTCCCGACAAGAATTATGAGGCCATTTTTTTCTGTGCTCTATTCGATTTAGACAATCTTCTTCAGTAATTTTGAATTTTTGAAGTTCTTCTTTCGTTTGTTTTACATAGCCTCCTTGCCCTTTATAGTTCCAGATTTTATCAAAAATGTGTTTGTTTAACCTTGAGAAATCCATGCGGACCATATGTCCGTAGAATTCAAGTCGCCGTTTTCTGATCATCACTTCAAGGTTATCGATTTTATTATAAATTTCTGCATTGGATCTCTGTCTATAACCTTCCTGTGTCTTCCTAGGACCATAAATCCTTCTTAAAATTCTTCTTTCTATCTTGAGCAAATTCTCCATTCCGGTTATATTTGTAGTTTCCATGCCATACAACATGACTGGTCTAGCAACTGTATTAAAATGTCGTAATTTTGCATTGATAGACAGGTTCTTTTTATTATTATTATTATTATTATTACTCTTTTACAAAAATAATGGAATGCAGCCGAAATAAATCAGAAACACCTATTGACGTCAAATTGGCAGGTGAAAAGCTTGTAAGGAAGCATAATAACCAGTGATGGAGGAAGCAAAGAGGACCAAAAAAGTAGGTTGGCTCAGGCAAAGAAAGCATTTCCACAGAAAAAGAATTTGTTGACATCAAATTTAGATGTAGGTATTAGAAAGTAATTTTTGAAAGCCTTTGAAATGAAATTTTAAATTTGACAACTACCTCTACTACCCGCCTGAGTGCCTCGTGCTCTTTGGTGTAAATTTTAGTTCTGATCAGTCGAAGTGTGTAGATGTGTATCAATATCTAACTAATTCACTGGTTTTTTTTTTTGTGTGGTCTCCTGAGAGGCCGAGTGCAGGTCTTTCAAGTCGACGCCCGTGGGCGACTTGCGCGTCGAGATGAGAGATGGAATGGATGAAGATGAATGAAACTGGGCAGGGATGTGGAAGGAAGCGGCCGTGGCCTGTCAGAAGGCACCGTCCCAGCATTTGCCTGATGTTGAAAATGGGAAACCACGGAAAACCATTTCAAGGTCGGCCGACGGTGGGGCTCGAACCCACGCGTCTACCGAGTCAGCAGAGAGCTTGGCCCCATGACCTAATGCTGTGCTTTAGCCAGCATAGCCACGGCTGTCGGTAATTCACTGTTGATTTTATAGATATAGACTGACGAGAGCCAAGCAGGGTCCAGGAGAGCATGCGCAAGCCGATGGGCATAGAAACATCATAATCAAACCAACTCTCGTCCATTCGCACCACGGAGGACAATATATCGAACTTCACACTGACCCACACACGGCGTAAATGAGAACTTCACAGTGAGGTCATGACAAGACCTTCTGTCATAGGCTATCTTTAGGTACAATCCAGGCATTTTCCTGGATGTCCTCTTTGCTTCCTCCATCACTGCTTATTATGCTTCCTTACTAGCTGAAGGTGGCGTAGTTGGTAGCATGCTGAACTGCTGTGTCCAAGATAGCGGGTTCAAACCCGGCCGAAGCCGTCGGATTTTTAAGAGCGTTTAAAATCCTTCAGTATGCCTTCCTCCGGAGGGGAAGTAAAGCCGGCGGTCCCGTGTCATAGATTTACCGGATGTAAAAGATCCTTCCACAGACTAAACTTGTGTGAAGCTAAATTGTTAGGTTAGATTTCGTCAGAACGCTCTATCGAAGTTCCAACGTTCACCACTAGGCATCATTGATATCTGGTGTCGAAAGTTGGAACTACTTGAAATTGAACTAAACTTGTAGCTCACCCTAAGGGTGTCCGCTGGAAGCAGCTCAGACTCAGGCGAGCCGAACATGTCCTCGGACACTCCCAGCACTACAAGCCAAACGATAAATAAAAATACTAGCTGACGTCTCCTACTTTCTTAATCTTTTCACCTGCCAATTTGACGTCAATAGGCGTTTCCTGGATTTTCCTGAAAGTAAGAATAAACCCACCTCCTACCTCATTTTTAATCACATGGTTGATTGTACTCTGTCAATAGGTATCCCGTTCCCCATTACAGAATCAGGAATCAAGCCCGGACCATCTGGGTGTACAATTATTATACGTACTTCTACTTTCAATTCGATTGCTTAAATAGTATAGAAAAATTAAAATACATATATTTAGATTTCATACCGAACCATCTTATATTAATAAAATCGTTTGTATTACTGCACTCGGACGATTGTCTCCAGAAAAGACATTTTAATATATGAAATTCGTATGGTGACCATATTAGTTTTGTGCTTACCTTTTTCAAGTCACGTGCATGAAGTTACTTCATAATTTTCTATCACCTTACAAAATTGCAGGTTGATGCTGCAAGAGTTTCGGAGAAATTGAGAACCAATTAAATATTTCGCCCGGCTGCCATGTTGATTTAGTGAAACTTAACTGACATTTTAAAAGCTCTGTCGGAGTTGGATTGGATAGTTTCATGTCCTTACCAAGTTTCAATGAAATCGCTCCAGCCAATCAGAATGTATTAGAGACAACACACGCGAGGACAAAATGTGATCTCATAAGTCTGTATTTCGTGTGATGATAATAGGATAAGCTTGGCCTTCAGAATATAATTTTCCCCTCAATAATGTATAGCCTACTTTCTCAGTTAACTGTCTTATTCGTTTCATAAAGATTTGAGTGTAATTGATCGATCACGTCTCTTATCATTGGTTGTTTGAGCTTGGAACTGTCCCGCATGTTGAAGTGTATTTGGCTTGCGCTATAAATCATAAACCTCCGTGTTTACTTGGGTCGTGATGGAAACAGTGGTTGAACTCGACAGGGGGTACAAAAAATAATAATAATAATGTCACAATTGTTTGAAAAGCGCGTCTCATGTATGTTTGTAATTGAATGTGGAGATTTCCCACGTGGCTTGTTAGTTTGTGTAGCAGCTTAAAGCAAGGCCCTCTCATTAACTACAGCTAGCCTCAGTGTGACGCCAGTGTTCATTAGCTTCAGCAGGCCATGGGATAAGACAACGTGGTGGCCTTCATTAGTTCCAGAGGGCTCCGACACGACTGCTGTTCATTAACCCAAACCCAAGAGGTGGCCATGCATGTCTGCTGCTTAGAGAAACCACCTACGATTTATGTTCCTTTCCTTTTACCTAGATTGCTTAAAACGTGTGAAACGCAATATTTCTCTGACTCACAAAACCACCACATACAGACGTTTTCAAAATCCGTTATCGTAAATTTGTAGGTAGTTGGGCTACATTAACAGTCTCAGACATATATATTTAAGGACTCTAGTTTTAATTATGGTTCACCTATCGCGACATATAATAGAAAATACATTGTTGAGACATGCGTTATATGCCTTAGTATTCTTGGCAATAATATCATGTTTTAAGCCCATTCCAGCTCTAAAATCTAACCTTATTCAGCTCGTAACTGAAAGCACATTTATTTGAGATTTATAACTTCAGATATGCATGTATAGTTGGCCTTAGTTTCTCGGGTTATTTTGCTACGTCCGCAGTTGCTTCGTTGGCGACATTTTGCCATCGTTACAATAGCCTCATTCATCGCAGAATGATTGGGAGGCGACCTGTCCTTCGTATTCCCATTGTAGTGTCAGTCCACATAGGGAACCTCTTGGTGCCTGTGGCTGGTAGGGCTGTTTCTGTGTTTCTAGAAGGCGATTTAATGCTAATTTTCAGACATTGGATAGATGTGCGCCCTGGTTGTGGTTGTAATTTTTGAGATGCTTGGATATCTCTATGGCTTCTTTGATTGTTCGGTGACCCCATGGCGTAGTCGTGCTCGCTAAATCGTGCACCACGGCCAAATGGCCAGCTGTAGCAAGTCCAAGGATTTCAGTTTTGTATCTCAGCCTTGACAGCGGCTATCCTGAATGTGGTTATTCCCCGCGATTTTCCACACTCCCTCCAGGAAAATGCCGAGATAGTACCTAACGTCAAGTCCCAGGGCACCTACCCCATCCTCGTCCTTAATACAGTTACACACGCTACTATAGTCATCACAGAAAAACAGGTTCAGGCACATTCAAAACATACCCAAATACACAGAGCTGATTACCATGATGTCCCAACAACAACAACAACAACAACAACAACAACAAATTTTTCAGTGATAGAAGCAGTTGTGGGGAGCTAGGAGTTGTGTTTTATCGAAGAAGGAGTGTCTACAATCCGTTGAAAGCTGGTTGAGACCCACATATGTTCTGACGATCTGATGACAATAGTTTGGCCCGTCTGCCCAATGTAGACCTGGGTATTCTGTATACTCCTTCCTTGCGGAACTGGAAGTTGTCCTTCACAAACCGCATGTTGTATAGAGCTGAATATAGTGACGATGTTTTCCTTTTACAGTAGTTTAGTTACCCTGTTTGTAACATTATGTATGTATGTATGTATGAATGTATGTGTGGGAGATGGACTTTGTGGGTTCTGTCATTAGTCATCTGTGGGATTATGGTCGGCTTGGGCTTGATGGTTCGTACTATTTAATTTATTTTGTAACCATTCTATAGAGATGTCGTCTTCAATACCACCAGCTCCGTATTTTCGGCCTCGGGTTTGTCACATAGCTTTTTTGCTCTGTGAAAAAAGTGTTGCCAGGGCTGATATTTTCTGCCCTGGGTGGTAATATGAGACTGCGTGCAGGTATCTGTTGGTGTGTATAGGTTCCCTATAGACCGTGATGGAAAGCTAAGTCCCATCGTGGTCGAGATGAGTAATTTAATGCACATGGCTACGCGTTTTTTTTTTTATGTGTAACATCTTTCCGCTCGGTTGCTGGATAGTTTTGTGGGAGTGATTTTGAAAATTGGGGACAGAAGTGGATCGAACGGAAGTGGATCGGACGGAAGTGAAGACGCGCTGCCAGCTGGATATACAATTGAAAATGTATGTATTGGAATCAAGGCAGTGCGTGCTCTGTTGAGCGAGAATGTTATGTCAATACAGGAGGCACTGCATTTAGCAGGCACTGGTTTGACGAGCACAGTGGCAAATGTTTCACCGACTTTCATTTGTCATTGAGCAGTTTATTAAGCTTCACGTTCAAGGTTGAATATCACATGGGGTAGGACAAAGACGACAAATAACATTTAAGTAAGCGGCATTATTGTCAAGCTGTGGGTGAGTAGTCAAATATTAAATGCATAACAGAATGTTGTTATATGAGTGGAATAAAAGCTGTATTTTCATCGTATGTGAGACTAGGTCATTTCATGATTGTAGGAAGCCATGTTTTGATTGTTTATGACGAACTGTATGAGAGCCTTGAGAATAATGAATGTTATAGTTACTGAGGAATGTGCTCACAGTATTTGAGAGTACTGTCGACGTTGTGTGTTACTTTATTATTATGAATTATTAATGTAAAAGGAAGGAAGTAAGCTTGTAATTTTGCGTGTCCGTTAATCTCACGATCATTATCCACGGTGCCTTCCTTTTACGTGGGATGCGAACCACAGGACATGGCATTTCAATTCGAAAATCTCACATGTATTAACCGGGAATCAAACCCGGTCTACCTTGGTGATAGACTAACAGCTTGACCGCTGCGCCACAAATGTGACAGTAGCATATCTCCAATTCAATCTATACATTCATCATAGTACCAGTGTGAAAATGGAGTGTAAATTAACATTTTAAGAATGTCCAAGCTGTGTAGTATACGAGTAGGATAACATGTCAGATGTTACACATCATATGCGACTACTGTAAGGCTCGTTTTGTTTTTGTTTTTTTCTTCATAAGATTAGGAACTAATATCATATTACTTGTCGAGTAAGATGAGAGTAGATAGGAGTGCGCTGATGTGGAATGAGAAAGTATTATCTCATTCATATTATCTTAAATACCCTTTGCAACGTCCGAGACGGCAGAAGCACGCCCCAACTTTAGAGGGCGCGCTGGTTGACCAACTACAGTAGAAACAGTAGCTCCTCTTTAGACAGGCATTCCTGTAGCATACTTAAACATAACTCGGCACAACCTCAAAAGCATCACCCGCCGTGTTTTAATATCGTGGAGGAATTCTCAGAGTTTAATAACAACTTTCAAGAAACGCAATAATGTGATATTAAAGGAACCGTCTGGAGCACCGTGTTGCTGCTGTTATCACACCAACGTGTGTGGACCAGTAGTGCTTCCTTCAGAAGAATGTTCTTGAGAGTGTTTCTTGAACCCTTGGAGAATAGGAAGAAGTAAATACATTGTTATATTCAGGGTCACCCATAGAACAAGTCCTCTTTCTTTCTAGAATTATCCCTTCATTACTCTACGCAAAAAAATGCATCCGAAATATTTGAAAGTAATAGAAAGTAATGTTATGACTAAAGAATATGCATCAACTTTTCCAGTGAGTGAAGGAAGGAGTATTCAAATTTACTAAATAATTTTTAACTTTCTTTTTTACTTTAAATTTCTGACTTCATTTATAGTTCTAAAAGGGAATTATCGTTTATCAACACTCTATAATTGTCGACGGTGGGCGTGGTGGCGCAGCAGTCCAGCTATTTCCCTCTCATAACGGTGGAATGAGTTCAATTCCCGATTAATGAATGTGAGATTTTCAAAGTGAAATGGCATGTCATGTGGATCGGATTCCATGTAAATAGGAGGTCCCTTGGTCACGTAAAACTACAAACTTCCTTCTCGGCTGGTGAGTATTGCCAACGCAAGTTCACGTTAATGCGCCAGAAGTTTCTATGTTTCTTGAGTATCGTGTAATTCCCACCTACATAATCGAACATATCAAATATTTTGTCACTGAAATGTATTTAAATCATTGCCTAGTGACAAAATTGCAAACATTGAAAAATGTTTACAGATTTGGTTCATAGATGGTATTGATGTTGCAAATACAATTTATAAAATACAATAATAATAATATCCAAGTGGTTATGGCGTTGTCGTTCCTTTCTCTCGGAATGACATCAGGAAGGGCATCCAGGTTGGCTCCGTTGGCCCCAAATAGTTCCGATAATTCTAAGAAAGATTTAAAAAAATGAAATGGTTTATGTATAGTGAACTCTACATTTAAAATAATCTCTCTATATATAAAAATGGGAAGCCTCCGTGGCTTAGGCGGCAGCACGCCGGCCTCTCACCACTGGGTCCGTGGTTCAAATCCCGGTCACTCCATGTGAGATCTGGCTGGACAAAACGGAGGCAGACAGGTTTTTCTCCGGGTAATCCGGTTTTCCCTGTCAAAATTTCATTCCAGCAACACTCTCCACTATCATTTCATTTCATCTGTCATTCATTTAATCAATGCCCCAGAGGAGTGCGTCAGGCCTCGGCAGCCGGCACAGTTCATATCCTCGCCGCTAGATGGGGGCTTCATTCATTCCATTCCTGACCCGGTCGGAGACTGGAAGCAGGCTGTGGATTTTCATTTTCTCTCTATATAAAAATGAAAGTTTGTCTGTTTTTTCTGAATTTCCACGGAAATTTGCGTTATTTGCGCGTTTCAGACTGTTTTATGACGGATGCGCGCAAAAATAATTTTTTTGTCTGTCTGTCTGTCTGTGGACAACTATGTGTCCTTATAACTTGAGAACGGCTGGGTGGATCAACGTAAAATTTGATACAGATATCCATCAGAGGCACGACACTAATCATTGATGTAACTCTTCTCCGTACCTCTCATAAAAGGTGCCCAACCCCCTTAAAATACATGCTGAAATAGGCGTAGAAGGGTGAGACAAAGATCATTTTAAGCCCCTCAATGTGAGAAACGAAACTCGGGGGCCCTAAAAGAGCCCGAAAACCACATTTTAAGGCCCTAAAACAAACAGTTTTTGAGATATACCCAGAAAATTAATTTCACTTAATAAATTAACGAAAGAATGCTTGCCGGTAAAAATGGCAACAGAATCTCAGAGGTCCATCTATTTCCGTAAGACGCAAGGCAATTCCATTTATTACATTACTGTGAAGGTTTGCAAACGGCTATAAGGTTATAACGGATCCAAAATAAGCTCAAATATTCATCAATATCAATACATTTAATGCGCTTAAGGGGTCAAGGGGTACTCTAGAATTTTTAAACGCGATTTACATGTGCGGGTATGGTACGGAAGGTCTATTATATTCCTATCTCTATATTGTTATATTATTATTATTATTTTATTTATTATCATTATTTTGGCGTACAACGACGAGACAAAGCTCATTTTCAACCCCTTGGTGTCAGAAACAAAACTCGGGGCCCCTAAGGAGCCGTAAAGGGTCCCCGAAATCTTTATCTTAAGGCTCTAAAACCAACAGTTTCTTAGATATTCCCAGAAAACTAATTTCATTTATTAAACTAATGAAGGAATGCAAGCCAGTAACCATGACAACAGTATCTCAAGAGGTGACATCCAACTTTCCATCTATTTCTGGAAGAAGTAATGCCACTCCATTTATTACATTTCTGTGAAAGTTTGCAAATGACTATAAGGTTATCACGGAACCAACGAAAACTGTAAAATTCATCAATGCGCTTAAGGGGTTCAAGGAGTACCCTAGATTTTTTTCACACGACTTACACGTGCGATATGTCGTACAGAAGGTCTATTATATCTCCAAACAGCAACATTATTTTCAAAAAATCCTGATTTGAAATAGTAGACTATTATTTGCTGATTTTAGGAATTTGGGCCATTGGAGGCTAAAAAAACTAAATTTTCATGCACCACAAGCCTTTATAATTTATAAAAGGGGTCTTCCTGTTGTTGGGCACTTAACACAACGGTTAGGGTCAGTTTGTATGTGACGTGTTGCGATTCGTCTACGAGGTTTTCAATTTTATTTTCACGTCAAGAAGAACACGTTAGGTAAATTTAGTTTGAGAGCACATTTTAACTAATCTTTTTTCTTTGTCAACAAACAGGTTTCAAGCCCCTAACAATTGCAACAGTAGCTCAATTGATAACGTCTGGTTATTAATACCGAAGACCGTTCGAAGAATGGGTACGTCTGCTAGTAAGTAATAAGAATGAGATTATTATGGGCCTTAAAGACTCATTTTAACCCATTAAGATGGAATAATTACAATTATTATTACAGTATATCACACACAATGTACTGTGCAGTATTACGAGGAGGCTTATTCTGCATACAAAATGGAAAAAATATCAATTGTTGAATAATTATTAGCCTATTTTCAATTTTGAAAAAATAGGCTTATGAGATCACCTTTTGTCCGTGTGTGTGTGCGTGTGTGTGTGATGAGTGTGTGTGTCCCCCCTAATAACTTCTAACGGCTGGAGCGATTTCAATGAAACACGGTATGTTCATAGCACTATTCCGGACGACCCCGACCGTGCCCTTGAAATTTTGTTACGTCTCACCAATCCAACATGGCGGCTGTGCGAAATATTTCACCAGCATTCAATATCTCCGAAATTATTCCCGATATCACCCTGCAATTTTTTACGGAGATAAAGGAAACTACTAGAAGTTTACCTATGTGACTTTTGAAACACTGGTAACTACAAAACCAACATGGCGGCCACCCAAATTTGCGACACTTAAATAGACGTTTCTCGCGATATAACCAACCAAAGACAATAAAACTTGGTACAGTATATGTTTATACACATTGTAATACACCGACATCTAACTTCGTTCAATTGTTTACATAACAACAAGATGGCGGATGTGCGAAATATTTCACCGGCATTCTATATCTCTGAAACTATTTGCGTTATCATTATGAAATGTTGTACGGAGATAAAGGGCACTACTGGAAGTACATCTATAAGACTTTTAAAAACCGGTTAATTACAAAACGAACATGGCCGCCAAGCGAATTTGAAAATTTGAAAATAGACCTTTCTCGCGATTTAATGTTCGAAACGCAATGAAATCTGGTACATGAAATGTTTATACACATTGTAATGCACTGGTATCTAATTTAGTTCAATTGTTTACATAACCTCAAGATGGCGGCAGTGCGAATTTTAAAATTAAGTTTTTATTTCTTGTGCCGTAGTCATGCGATCGAAGTGAAAGTTTGAATAATCAACCTACGCAATAATTTTCCTTTAGTGGTACATGACTCTATGGCCTATACATTTAACAATCCAACATGGCGACCATCCGAAATATTTAGACGGCTCTGAATATCTACGAATCTATTATAGCAATCAAACTGAATTTTTTATGTTCATAGGGCTATGAACTTAAGTTCACCTATAGGCCTTTAAATAACCTGGTGATCACAAATCCAACATGGCTGCGACGGGAAGTATAAATATCCACATGGACGTTTCTCGCAATTTAACCATCCGAGTGCCGTGAAACTTGGTACAGTAAATCCTTATACGAATGTTAATCAACTGGCATCTAATTTATTTCAATTTTTTCCATAACCACAAGATGAAAGCTGAGCGAAATTTTTTAATCTCCTTGTTACTTCTTGTGTCCTAATCATGCGATTGGAGTTTGAATGGTACACGTACACAATAATCTTCATGTAACAGTACATAACTCTAGGACCTACATATATAAAATCCAACATGGCGACCATCCGAAATATTTAGTCGGTTCTCAATATCTACGAATCTATTACAGCAATCAAACTGAAATGTTGTATGTTGATAGTGGCAACTAACATAAGTAGGATATATGAAAATAGGCTGTATAGTTATTCACGGAACTACTTGTTTTTTTAATCCAACAGATAGTTTATGTTGAAACACAGAATCTCGTGAGATCTTCAAAGCTAAGTAATATCTGGCACGGTGAATACTTGGAACAGTGACTAGTGTCTTGGCTGGAAGAGGAAGGAAAGAGTGAACTGGAAACTTTCCATATTGCAGCATATAAACTCCGACTCATGAACACCTCTTGAAGTCTAGACCTAGAAACTTCCACTAACTACACGTGTGGAAGCTGAAATTTGTAGGTTAGTTTGGTAACGCTCTATTAGTTGCAACGTTCGCCGCCAGGTGCTGCCTGCGACGGCATTTAGTAGCCATGTCGCAGCTAGGTGTCGTGGATGGTAGCATTTGGTAGCAAAAGTAGGAACTACTTGAAAACAATCGTCTGCATTCCTTATAACTGAATCACAGACAACACACATTAATACAGCCATCACAATTAACACCGGTTATCAGACAAATTCTATACACACCCAAAGTACACGGGGCTAAATGATCGCGTTGTCGCAGTCCCTAAACTAAGGAACCAACCAACCAACGAATTCTAGACCAGTCTGTAGATTGAAAATCCCATATTTTCATTTATATAATGTGACTGTATCTGTAAAACAATGCTAAGTTTTGATCATCAGATGGAATATAAGGAATCTTGAATGCGCTCTGTCGGATTGTGATGTAATCTCTTTGCGTATCACTTGTGATGCAGGGTGTTGTGTATCTTTGAATACATGACAGGTACGTGGTGATGTATTTTCTTTGATTGTCACTTGCGATTTAGAATATGGTGCAATCTCCTTGATACTTGAGGAATTTAGTGCTGTCATCTCTCTGAAAACTCGTCTTGTGATGAAATCTCTTTGCCTCTCACTTGTGAGATAGGGTATGGCTGAATACGTCTGAGGTAGGTTGTGATGCTATCTCTTTGACTCTCATGCGAGGCGGGTTGTCGTCTAATTTACCTGTGAGGCAGGTTTCGATGTGATCTTTTTGACCCTTACTTGCGAGCAGGTTGTCGTCTAATCTATCTGTGTACCTGTAAGGCAGGTTATGATGTAATCTCTTGGACTCTCACTTGTGAGGCGGGTTGTCGCCTAATCTCTCAGAGTACCTGTGAGGCATGTTTTGATGTTATCTCTTTGACTCTCACTTGCGAGGCGGGTTGTCGCCTGATCTCTCAGTTTACCTGTGAGGCATGTTTTGATGTTATATCTTTGACTCTCACTTGGGAGGCGGGTTGTCGTCTAATCTCTCTCTATACCTGTGAGGCAGGATTTGATGTAATCTCTTTGACTCTCATTTGTGAGGCAGGTTTTCGCCTAGTCTCTCTGTGTACTTGTGGGGCGAGGTGTGGTGCAGGTCGTATTTCACAGACGAGTTAGAGTATTTACCTAGACATAATAGAGAAATATTCGCGGCTGCGGAATGAAATGCGGTATTTCCTGCACTTTATTGAGGAAATAATTTCTCGCAGGGAGATGTAATGAGTGCAATATATCAGAGGAGAAGAGAGGGTTGCGGTAACCCAGGAGAATGTCCGCGCGATTGTGTATGTGTGTGTTATGATGTAGCATTAAGTTCACTTCAGGGACTACTACCTGTTCTGCACTTCCACTCAACAAACACAACCACTGCTTCCTCTTGCTGTAATTAGTACTGTATAACACACATAAAGTTGACCGATTTATTGATGTGTTCACACACTATGAACCTCACGTTATTCACCCAAATACTGACTGAAGCTTTCTCCTGTCTGGGATCAAATTCTTGACATTGTATTATATCATGAGGTACCACCTCAGTGAAAGAGACTTTACTTTTAGGAAAATTAATAATCACGCGTTACCTGGTAATAGATTTTTGTTTCAGTTGTATGAATATGGTACACTTTTAACTATTAATTGATAACTTACAGCAGTAAGTCAATTGTGTATTTATGCCCAATTACATCACCTAAAAAAGAGTGTATGTAATTAATTCTTGTTTGCACAGATTACAACGGGAAAGGTTACATGTTTCGTTTGATAAGTAAACATCATCAGATCTTGGTTAATCAAACCAATCATAATTATATACAAGACACTGAACAAGCAGGACCAAGATCTAGAAAGACTCAAAATGCCACCTGCTATTAGTCGCGCCCTCCACCACTAATCCTCGAAGACGAGGCTGCTATTTATTTATTTATTTGTTTGCTTGTTTGTTTGTTTGACTGTTCTATTGTTGTTTCTTAATTTTATTTTGTATTTATTTATTAATTTATTTGATTTATTTATATTATTTATTTATTTGTTTGTCTTTATTAGCCTATTTTCAATTTTGAAAAAATAGGCTTATGAGATCACCTTTTGTCCGTGTGTGTGTGCGTGTGCGTGTGTGTGTGTGTGTGTGTGTGTGTGTGTGTGTGTGTGTGAGGTGTGTGTGTGTGTGTCCCTAATAAAATCTAAACGGCCGGAGCGATTTCAATGAAACTCGGTAAGTTCATAGCGCTATTCCCGGTGACCTCGACCGTGCCCTTCAAATTTTGTTACGTCTCACTAATCCAACATGGCGGCTGTGCGAAATATATAACTAGCATTCAATATCTCCGAAACTATTACCTATATCGCCCTGAAATTGTGTATGGTGATAAAGGACACTACTAGAAGTTCACCTATGAGACTTTCAAAAACCTGGTGACTACAAAACCAACATGGCGGCCAAGCAAAGTTGAGACTTTTAAATAGACTTTTCTCGCGATTTAACTATCCAAACGTAATGAAACTTGGTACAGCAATTGTTTATACACATTGTAATGCACTGTAGTCTAATTTAGTTCAATTGTTTACATAACCTCAAAATCGCGGCTGTGCGAAATATTTCACTAACATTCTATATCTCCGAAACTATTACAGATATCACCCTGCAATTTTGTACGGTGATAACAGGGTACTGATACAAGTTTACCTATGTATATTTCATAAACCTGTAAAGTACAAAACGAACATGGCGACCAAGCGAATTTGAAATATTTTAATAGACTTTTCTCGTGATTTTACTCTCTGTGCGCCCCGAAATGTGGTACAGTGAATGATTTTGCAGTTAGTAATGTACTGCCATCTAATTTAATTCAATTGTTTACATAACCTCAAGATGGCGGTTGTGCGAAATTTTAAAATTAAGTTTTTATTTCTTGTGTCGTAATCATGCGATCGAAGTGAAAGTTTGAATAATGAACCTAGGCAATAATTGTCCTTGAATGGTACATAACTCTATGGCCTATACATATAACAATCCTAAATGGCGAGCTTCCGAAATATTTAGACGGTTCTCAATATCTATGAATCTTTTACAGCAACCAAACTGAATTTTTTAATGTTCATAGAGACTATGAACATATGTTCACCTATAGGACTTTCAGTAACCTGGTGAGCACAAATCCAACTTGGCGGCGACGCGAAGTATAAATATTTAAATGGACGTTTCTCGCGAATTAACTCTCCGAGTTCCGTGAAACGTTGCACGTTAAATGCTTATACAAATGTTGATCCACTGGCGTCTAATTTATTTCAATTGTTTGCATAATCACAAGATGGCTGCTGTGCGTAATTTTTAAATCTCGTTTTTACTTCTTGTGTTCTAATCATGCGATTGAAGTTTGAATACCACACGTACACAATAATCTTAATGTAATAGTACAAAAATAAATATCCAACCTGGCGACCATCTGAAATACTTAGCCGGTTCTCAATATCTACGAATCTGTTACAGCAACTTAACTGAAATTTTGTATGTACAGTAGATAGAGGCAATTAACATGAGTAGGATATATGAAAATAGGCTGTATAGTTCTTCACGGAACTACTTGTTTTATATTTTACTTATCTTTTAATTATTTTTATTTATTTATATATTTAATTATATGGTTGTTTATCTGTTTGTTTTATTTTCTTATGCATTTATTTTATTTTATATTATTGAATGAAAGATGTCTACAAAAACATAAAATTGTTAAACATCAGAGTCCTACCAAACAAACTGACAGTAATAATTGTAAATGTAAGTATAAATGAAATCATTAGTAGGCTATAATCACTGCCGTGTGCTGTGGCAATCTTGCTTACCTTATCGTATCTCCCATACTGTACCTAGGCGTATTGGAGAGTTTGTTTTGATCACGTATTGCTGTAATTATTGGATTTATTGCGTGGGCTTGTTGTATCATCTCGAGAAGTGTAGACGTGATCGCGCGAGGTAATGCAATTTATACCTCTTACTCTTCTCCTAAGACCTACACGTCCTCGTCCAACTTTGGAGCTCATCAATCTCCATTCATCAGCACAAGAAACTGATCTTCTACCTCAAGTTGCTTTTAAATCTCCACAAAACTTCTTCGGAAGTTAAAAAAAAGACCTACCTATTCAGAACAAGAGTGTTTTTTTATACTTACCGCTTGTGCTGCAGGCGAATCTACTTCTTGCTCCCAACTACCCGCCACGCCGCGCTGGTGAGAGCAGCGGGATGTTAGCCTTCTATATTAGTAGATAAAGATTAAGTTTAAGTTTTTCTTTCTGATTTCTTTTCCATCGAGAAGTGCGAATGCTTATTAGTCATTATTAATGTATTTCATGAGATTACATGACATTAACATATTATTAATCATTATTAATGTATTGCATGAGATTACATGAGATTAACATATTATTAATCTCATGTATTTTTTCAGGGTTAAGGCATAACACCCAATACAATTTGGTGCAATCGTTTCCACCGACAGAAAAGCATACATTTCGTTTACTAAAGCAACACTAAACAATGACTTCTAACATGATAATAACAAGGGAGACTTCAAGAGGCTGTAAGCAGTCGAGATGTGGTGTTGGGGTCGAATAAAAATAATCAGCTGGGTTTTGAGAAAGTCCAACATTGAGGTGCTGCTGTAGAAATTGTTCAAGAAAGAGACTGATGTATCATCATATCAGAATGGCCAGGAAATGCATCGGCGTGGCAGTTTACTGATGGTCGTGATAGAGGGTAAAAAAAAAATGGAAACTATCTCGAGGAAAACCAAGAAAGAGATTCTTAAACATTTTCTTGATAATGCAGGACTGCGGAGATCTCAAGACGTCAAACGTATTGCACAGGGCCGAACTGAATAGAGTATATATATTGTAGGGACAAACCAGTCCAAAGATTGAAATACTCAAGATGATGATGTGATGATGTTGATGATGTGATGATACATACGGTATCTGCTATTTTTCTGATTAGGCCACAGGTTAATATACGCGCTCTGGGGAACTCCGTACCTGTAATAAACACTTAAAAAATGAATGAGCGTATCATATAAAACTCAGTCATTAGTAGAATGGTTTACAGTGCGACAGCAGTCAGTGAACACAGGTTATCAACAGAAGTACTGAGAGTAATTTAGAGTTAAACTTCAGACTCACGATATTCACATGTCTCTAGTAATAGTGCATAACCAATTACTTCCAATGAACAGTATAGTTACCAATGGAGCCACACGAATGTGAACGCGATCTGGCTGAAACTTTTCATTTGATGGCAAGGAGAAGAATGTGCTGATATTTCATCTCCAAGTTATCGTAGAAAAGGTAAAAATATAAGCGTTTAAATACGTACGCAAGTTTTGGACCAGATGGATGTGTGAACGCACTGATACGCCCACTTTCTTCAACAGCCTATCTATAAAGAGATGATCTGTCGTAAATGCTGGAGGAGTTAAATGTTATGTGGTTGGTCATTCATTCATTCATTCATTCATTCATTCATTCGTTCGTTTGTTTGTTTCTTTGTTTGTTTGATTGATATCCATTGCAGAGGGAACTCTATTTCACCGAAGTATGTTTAGGTTTATAGTTCAAGTTATAAGATAACTTAAAAAAGACCATAGATGCGATGAGTGAATGTTAGAAACTGATTGTATCAACAGGGTTTTTGAAAAATGTGATCAAGTGGTTTGGACATTTCAATATCACCGTAGTTCGAATGGCATTTCAGAGTGTATCTATCTCTTTCGAAGACAAGACAGTCAAACAACAGGTGACATACGGCTTGAGAAGATCCACGGAAGCATGAGTAATTGTTATCTTATTCTTCTTATTTCGTTTCACCCTCTTTGGGGTACGTTGAATCAATCATTTTCCTGTACGCTGTTCTTTCCGTAGAGCCCAGTACTTCTTCAGTCTCACCGATCTTCTTTTCCTCTCTTCTTCCGAGATAATGGGTTTGGATTTTAGTATAGCTCTGTCTTGGAACCTTATATTTTCGTCTTTAGTAATTAATTTGGCTGTTCGATCGAGTAAGGACGTTTCTGTCATTTTCAATTCTACTAGGTCTTTTTCAATTTCTTTAAACCAGTTGGGTTTTGTTTTACGATTACGGAAAAAAGTAAAAGATTTGTTTCGTTGATTGTTATCTATTTTAAGTAAGACTAAAATTTTCTGTGGCCTGAAAAGAATTGTGAGACCTCAAAGCTTGACGTCAGCAATTTGCATTTGAGCCGATCGAAAACTTCTGGGAAGAATATATCCCTCATGACGGAAGCTTTTGAAGAGGAAGTCCATTGGTAGTTCCACTGGTCCAATGCGTATGGTTTTTACTTTTACCTTTCACATAACATACCGGAGATCTATCATACGTCACTCAATGTTAGTTGTAGTAGCAGATTTTGCTAGCTTTTGCTATTTCATTTCCAGTGGTTCTCGCATGCCTTCGAGTCCAAGAAAAGCAAATGTGAAGGTGTTGCACAGAGTACAAAGGCAGAATATGGGTCTCTGATAATTTCAGTAACATACGTGATTTGTGTGTTTATTTACTGTTAACAAATTGTGAAGAGGGTGGTCACATCTATTGAAAAGCTTGTCTGGTAGTCAGATTGAACCATGACGAATAGAAGGAGAAAGTGAGAAGACTCCTGAAGTTCAAGCGCGCCCCGCCGGGCAGCGCTAGAGTGGGCAAGTTCCACACTGCCGGGGTCAGCTGGTCTTAGGGATTGTGCTAAGGGAAACGAATTACTTTGTAACTAATACTCTTTTAAAAAGTAATTAGCGGTTACAATTTAAATAGCATGGCAGGGCACAATGGAAAATATAATTCACGGATATAAGAACTACGGTTTTCATTACATGTTACGGAACGCACAGATTCCTGGAGTATACGGTCGGAGAAAGCCCAGATCTTTCTCGTAACATCTGCAGGATTAAGGATGTGAGGTTGTAGAGAGCTTGTCTTGCCACTGACTCCTAACGAATTCCTGGTGGCTGGCTGCGTGGCTCAGGGGTAACGTTCTCGCTTGCTGGGCCCGAGGTTGCAGGTTCGTATTCTGGCGCAGTCAGCTAGCATTTGAGGGTGCGCAAATGCGAGGGAGCCGTGTCCGTAGATTTACTGGCACCTTAAAGATCCCCTTCGGGGCAAAATTCCGGCACCCTGGCGTCTCTAAAAGCCGCAGTTGTTAAAAGGGACGTAAAACCAATAACAGTATTATTATTACGAATTCCTGGCCTTATTATTTGATTGACTACCTTCACAAGTTAAGCCAGCCACCCTCGCCCCAGCCTATTCTAACTGCAAAATCACCTATATTAGAATTTTTGCGAGAATGTCCCCTGGAGTAGCATTTCTGCTTGCATAAACAGCAACTGGTTGCACCCAATATATGCATGAAAGGTACGAACAAGAACACTAGAGCGTGATTTGCAAGTACGTTCTTCTGGAGGTCAGGTGTGTGTTCACCTAAATCAACTAATCCATCTACTTTATCAGAAAAGCTATTTAACTCTATTTCTTCTCTTAGCTTCTCTTCTTCGAAAATTACAACACCGTAACGTGAATTATCATTCTTTTCTTCCTTAAAATTGTCTGAAATAGCATTTATACTAGGCGTATTAACTCCATAAGGGCACTTAAGTCCTTTACAAAGTTTCCTCAAGCGACTTTATGAAGGCAGAGGCAAGAGATAATGTCGCCGACAATGACAATCCTTTCGGTGATTTTATTCTCAACAATAAACACTCTAAAATGAATTAACTTAATTGCTGTACCTCATTCCATTGGGAGATTTTTCCTGGCATTTCTTGAGCATAGTGTCTATTATCTTTTCCTTCTTGCTAAGGTGTTCGTTATCTTTGTAATTAAATGCCTGTGAATTTCGAACCTGCTTCTCCAGCAAATTAATTCTCGATTTTGCCGAGTTGAGGCAGGATCTAACGCGAATTAAATTACGGTTAGCATTCTTTAGGCGCCTTTTGAGCAATATTATAGTCTTTTCAGCATCAGTAAGTACACTAGAATGACCCAAATTCTTATCAACATTGGACTGACCTTTTAATGCCTCATTCGTTGCTCCACTCCCATCTTCAATCTTCTTTCTTCTTTTTCTGGTGGTGTCGAGATTCTTTTTCCTGTTGGGAGCTTTACGGGACTTATTCTCACTACTTCGGTAAATTAGGGAAAAAATGAGGCACTGCTCCAGGACGTACCTTCCACCACACACGAGAGATTTCCACTTCTTCACCATTCACTATAAAATTACCTGATTTTACTATCAAATCATCAGAGAAATGAATTTGACAAATTCTAATTGTATGTCTACCCCTTATTATTCCCGTTTTTCCAACGGGGTCGGGGATGAAATGCGATGGAAGTCTTTGTGGCGATGGTTTTTACGGCCGGATGCCCTTCCTGGCGCCAACCTCATGAGAGGAGTTAATGAGAGATTGAATGAATGATGGCGAATGAAACTGGGCAAGGATGTGGAAGGAAACGGCCGTGGCCTGTTAGAAGGTACCGTCCCAGCATTTGCCTAATGTTGAATATGGGAAACCACGGAAAACCATTTCAAGGACGGCCGACGGTGGGGCTCGAACCCACGCGTCTACCGAGTCAGCAGAGAGCTTGGCCCCATGACCTAATGCTGCGCGTTAGCCAGCGTAGCCACTACTGTCGGTAATTTGACAAATTCTAATACTTCGCGTTAACTCCGTATCCTTTCGTGGAATAGCTCTGGCCCATTTTTCAAATTGATTTTTATTCTTCGGTGGTGAAAAAAATCGTATATCGTCAACTACTCTACCATATCCTGACTTACAGCCAGGCAAAAAACAGTACGGCATGTTGAACTATTAAATTAACAAAGCCGCATAAGAAATATGTTTGAAGTTCACAACACAAAACGCTGATGTACACAAGACACAATGAACTGAATTTAAGAACTGAAAGCAAAGAAAATTCAATTTAATTCACACAAATATCTCACACAGTAACTTCTCGCGCACTTTTCTAAGACCCGGCTCGACCCAACAACAGGACACGTTGTTGGACATTATCGCTTGCAGTGCTTGTAGCGGCGGGACCACAAACTACCGTGCTATAATGGCGGAGTCCTCACACTAGGTCCTTCTATTCGTCATGATTGAACTAAATGTATGCACTCTTAGCGTACTGTGTGCCATACTTCCCGCAGTACAGGGTAGACAGGGATTGAAATTCCTCACACGCTGTGAGGTTAAAAGTATTTCGTCAACATGTTACCTTGATTCTTGTACGTGAACCTTCCACTGTCACTACCTTAGCATTAATAACAGTAAGTTTTTAAATGTCTGTGTACAGGTGGAGGTTGTTGAGGCGTACTGCGACCCACGGGATTCGAAGGCGTACTTGGAGCCCGGAGAAGAGGCAAGCGGGAAGCTATACACCAGCCCTGACCGAGACTACTCGCAGCCTTATACTGGTGAGTGTAGCTTCTTCATTAGTAGTATCATCATTGCTTACTTATCCCACATATTGTAGGGTCGGCCCTTATCCATTTATTCCATTTAATTACCATCTCCATCCATCTGTTGTTCAGGATTCTTGCGGCCTCCAAAGAGCATTCTTCCACAGAGTACATGATCTACCTTGTTCCCTTTTTTCCGTCCTCGGCGCTTCATAATGATTTAGGCAATCGTTCATTTTTTCATTATTACTACAGAACGTCCGCAAAGTATCTCCGCAGTGGCGAACTACGTGGGTCTCGCCTTGCGGGACGTGTTAGGTTGATAGCACATTCATGTCGCTGTGAGCGCAAAGTCTCACCACAGTGGCGAGCTACGTGGGTCTCGCCTTGCGGGACGTGTTAGGTTGATAGCACATTCATGTCGTTGTGTACGCAAAGTCTCTCGGCAGTGGCGAGCTACGTAGGTCTCGCCTTGTGGGACGTGTTAGGTTGATAGCACATTCATGTCGCTGTGTACGCAAAGTCTCACCGCAGTGGCGAGCTACGTGGGTCTCGCCTTGCGGTACGTGTTAGGTTGATAGCACATTCATGTCGCTGTGTACGCAAAGTCTCACCGCAGTGGCGAGCTACGTGGGTCTCGCCTTGCGGGACGTGTTAGGTTGATAGCACATTCATGTCGTTGTGTACGCAAAGTCTCTCGGCAGTGGCGAGCTACGTAGGTCTCGCCTTGTGGGACGTGTTAGGTTGATAGCACATTCATGTCGCTGTGTACGCAAAGTCTCACCGCAGTGGCGAGCTACGTGGGTCTCGCCTTGCGGTACGTGTTAGGTTGATAGCACATTCATGTCGCTGTGTACGCAAAGTCTCACCGCAGTGGCGAGCTGCGTGGGTCTCGCATTGCGGTACGTGTTAGGTTGATAGCACATTCATGTCGCTGTGTACGCAAAGTCTCACCACAGCGGTTGACATAAGCATGCACTTGTTCCGTGCTGACCTTCAACTGGAGTGATAGGGTGGGGAAAACTGGTGCATTATTGCCGACAGTGAGTGCCTGTACGTGACAGTGTTACGCTGTAAGTTGTGATCTTGTCAAGTTCTTGTGTAATCTGAGTCTAGTGGGAATGCTGACCACTGAAGAGCGTGTGTTTTTAGTGGAAGAGGCTTTGTGCTGGTGGAAACTTTACGAAGCATAGTGTGATAGTGGTGAGTACCCTATTTATAATTGCATTACTTCATTTAATGCCAAAATCGAGATCGATGGAAATCTGTGGTTTGGGAGGCCAAAACTCACACCTGGCAGTAGTGGTAGATAAAGAAGAAAGTAGAAGACTTAATTTAATGTAATTGTTTTCCTTACAACAATGTCTGCATGAATATACTGCCAACCCAACACGTCTCGCAAGGCGAGACACGCGCTGCGGAGAGACTTAGCGGACACACTGTATATGCCTATCCCATCTCAGTCTATATGTTATCATCCCTTTACTTACTCTTTCTATGAATACTTCTTAAAATATCATTTTCTTCCACTAGCGTGTTTCTCTGCTCAGCTCTTGTGAGGTCAATCGTTTCCAGACTAGACCATACATTAATTGAGACCTGACACGCAATATGTACAGTTTACCTTTGAGCCCCCTATATTATTGGTTATTTTAATATATCTGTAAGGTATGTCATACGAATAAGGTGACTGTGCTACTCTCAGATCCTTAGTGGTGAGACAACTGGGTGCAATGGATGTGTGCAAGAGCAGACTTCATCAAACAGTCTAATTGGAGCGCGTGCAAACTTGGTGCGCACACGTATCTTAGCCGAGCCAGCCGGTACCAGCAGCTCCGGGACCTTCGGGCACCTGCGAAAGCTTTCGTATACTACCGATCCGTATAATATGATGATTTAATCTGCAAGCAGCTCTTCCATTGAAGTTGACGTGAAGCGGAATTGCTTATTATATAAATTATTATATACACGTTTAATGGCACAAAATACAATTGGGAGCAAGTGCGTATTTTTGCATCAATGTTCGATGATTCTTCAGCACTTTAATATTAAACAGAAGCATAATAGTATATTATGTAACGAGCCTATAATGGCAATAATTAAGACACGAGTATGTTTATAAAACGAGCGCAAGCGAGTTTTATAATTTCCATACGAGTGTCTTAATTACCATTATAGCCGAGTTGCATACGACTGTTTATGTTCGACGATAATTATTATAACTATTTTATATTCGAAGATAAATATTCATAAATATCTGTCGAGATTTCGCCAGTCTCATGTACTGAACAGAGCGCATGAGACACAGAGAATGGCTTGTATTTGACCATGGCCTTCTCGATTACCCCACTATGACACTAGGCAACGCAGTTCAGGAGGCCTTGGAACTCCACGCAGGTGCGATGCTAACCTTATCTAATTGGTCAAACAACTGTTTCTTGAGCTGAGATTGGTGGAAGAAACTGTTTCATAATGAAAAATAGTGTTATAATGACCATCATTATGATACAGTTTTCTAACACATAATAGTCAGGGTCGAACATAAATAATATTAACTAATATGTAAGAATATTGAATAAACTTAAATCTGAGTAGAACTAAAGAAATTAATTCTAATTAAACTAGTTAGAAAATAATAGTATAAAACAAAAACACATGAAGAAATCTCTACCAAAAGTTGATAGAAGTTAAGCTTTAAAAAACTATTAGACGAGGAATCTCTTATCGTAACAAAATATATGCCTGACATTTATGTAGAAAAGATCTTTGAAACTATTTCTAGCCACTGTCAGCGCCGGGATTCGAACCTACGATCTCTGGCCTTGCTGCAGCTGCCCACGAGGTTGTGGTGCACGGATGAGTTAACAATGGAATATCGCCTCCATAGATAATACGATATTAGATAGAAAGTCATGTCGAAACATGAATCGCTCCTCTATGACCCTCGAGACAAAGAAGAAGATAGCAACTTCATTGCTATCCTCAGTGTGGTTTTTTCCCCGGGATTTTCCACACTCCCTCAAGACAAATGCTAGGATAGTAGGCTACCCCATTACAAGTGCCGGGGCACTTACCCCCTTCCATTTCCCTTATTCAGCTACACACACTACTACAGGCATCATATAAATACAGACTATCAGACAAATTTAACACTCACACGGGGCTGATGACCAAGATGTCCCAAGCCCCTAAAAATGAATTAACAACAACAGCAAATGTTACATTCATCCTTTCACTTTTTTCTTAACCTTGAATACCGGAAAAGCTATTATTCCGAAACGCGTTGATTCAACCTCAACGCTGCATTATATGTATACGTAATGGTGTCGTGCCATTTCGCCCAGGAGCCATTTCTTCCAAGTGCCATTTCGTCCAAATTCCACGAACAGAGGCAGGTGGGTTGACTCTCTACCGGCCCACTAGTGCTATTTCGTTCAAATACCTAAGATTGACAGTTTGACAGGTCTACAATAACTGTGCGTTACTTGTTAGAAATAAGTAATTTTTTGATGTTTGTAATAATGGACGTTACTCGCTCCGCTCGTTTGCCACCAGTCAACTATATTTTACAATGAAATGCTTATAATGTAAACAACATAGTGAAAATAGAAACAAATATTTTCACAAATCAGGTGATAATTATGATGATGATGATGATGATTGTTGTTTTAAGGGGCCTAACATCTAGGTTATCAGCCCCTAACGGTCTGGGTGATAGCAAAAATGACAATGAAGTGTAAACCAGAACGAAAATTAAGTGAGAAGGAAAATACTTACAAAAAAGGAGCTCGGATTGAAACCACTCACAAAATGGAGAGCGGTAATACTTACAAAACGGAATTTAGAACGAAAATACTCACAAAAGGAATAGATTGAATAATACGCACAAAATGTACGTCAGGTTCAAAATACATCCCACATCCTGTGGTTGTGCACGTAAGCACAGGAGTCATTGCCCTCGACTACCTGCACTGTCTCAACCCTTGTCAACATTTCGTCTGGACGAGATGGCACTCATTAAAGTGTGTAATAATTTGTAAAACCAAGCTGGACGAAATGGCTCGATTTTCAAGGAAATTTCTTGCTGGACGAAATGGCACCTGGACGAAATGGCACTGAACCTACGTAATGTTAGAAGATTTAGCCCACAAATGAAGGCCTACAGTATGTTAAATGTTCAAACTAACCTAACTGTACCCTATATTCTTTAGTCCTTTAGCCCTAGATGTTTATCCCTTTAAATTTAATCATCATCATTTGCTTAATGAGAGGGATAATGTACAGCCAACAAAGTTTGAGGGCTGAGTGTGGAAATGGCTCCCTTGCGCCTGACTTCCCCTACTTGACAACACTCCAAACTTAATCCGACCTCCCCAGTCACAACAGTACAATTGCAGCCCTTTCTACGCAATCACAAACAGTGGTTCATTTCCTCATCAGCCGGACCCTAACAGTGTCACCGGCAGACTGAGTGTTTGTGACACTTTCAGCGCCAACTCAAGCGTCCTAATAAAGCCGGATGACAGCATTTACCACTTAAAATTGTCACAATACTGCGCGATTTTTAATATTTTTAACTTTTAAAAAAATTAACCAGCTACAATTTGTATTTTGACTCCCACCAAATGAGATTGCTTCCTGATCTCGCCGTCTCTGGAATGTAACTGCACATCATGTAGGTCGGGTTTGGTGATGGTTTCACCTACTTTATTACAGGTTTCATCCAGGAAATCAGATAATTATATCAACCAGAACATGACGTATTGGCTTTCACTGTCAAATAATTGAAATCTAGCAATTTTTAAAGGTTTTTCTGTGTCTTTTGAGCGGCTTCGGTGGCATAGTCGGTAGCATGCTGAGCTTCTATGCCCAAGATAGCGGGTTCAAACCCGGCCGAAGAAGTCGGATCTTTTAAAAGCGTTAAAAATCCCTCAGTATGCCTTCCTTCGGAGGGGAAGTAAAGCCGTCGGTCCCATGTCATAGATTTATGGCATGTTAAAGAACCTTCCACTAATTACACCTGTGTGAAGCTAAATTGTATAGGTTAGGAATGTGAACAACGCTCTTAGGTTTCTACGTTCGTTGCCAAGAGCCGGCTGCGGTGGCGTCTAGTAATCTAGTTCTGAACTAGGCCTAGTAGTCGTTGACGGTGGCGTTTGGCGGCAAAAGTAGGAACTATTTGAAAAATTCAAAGTTGCAGTCCTTACTTGAATTAAAAAAACAGATACACACACTAATACAGCAATCACATTTAACACCGGTTATCAGACAGATTCTACACACACCCAAAGTACACGGGGCTACATGACCGCGTTGTCGCAGCCCCTAAACTAAGGAACCAACCAACCAACCTGTGTCTTTTGGCAACTCTGTAGGGAGAAGGACGTCGAGAACAGGATACGTGCTGTCCATAATGCTTTCGGATGTCTCACACATCGGGTCTTCCCTAATAAAAATCTGAGGATGTACACCAAATTGATGGTGTATCGAGCAGTTGTCATCTCCACCCTGATCTATGGATGTGAATCCTGGACTCTATATCACCGTGATATGAAGAAATTAGAACTCTTCCACCAACAGAAGCTCAGATTCATTATGAACATCAAATGGGATAACTACGTTCCTGACACAACAGTTCTTCAGAGGGCAGAGATGAACAACATAGAATCTACTATTGTTGGTCACCAACTTGGATGTATTGGGCATGTTCAGCGCATGAGTGATGGCCGACTTCCTCAACGGATCCTGTATAAATTAGTACAGACAAGAGACCTTGTGGCGCCCCTCTGAAGCGCTGTAAGAACCAACTTAAGAAGACCTTGAGGAGTAAGGTATTGAACCAAGTACTTGGAGTGTCACTGCAGAGCTGCATAACTACGATGTTGTTAGCCCCTATATAAACCAACAATTGCAACAACAAACTTACAGTACTGTCTGATTTGCAGCCTTCACTGCCAGTTTTTTTTTTTTTTTTTTTTTTTTTGGACAGCCAGCATTTCACCCTGTCACCGCCACATGTTCTTCTAGACCTCCTGGAGTGTTTAATACTTATTGTATTCTACTTGTAATATTGTTATATCCAAAATATACTATCCTCTACTATAAAAAAAAATATATAAAATTTGAGGTTTTGCTTAGACCCAGTCATTCATTCACATTCGCCATCGAGCGACTTCATTCAAATGCACATACCACATAATTTCAAACATAAATCTTCGATTTTTTTAGCCTATTTTCATTTATGAAAAACAATAGTCTTATGAGATCACCTTTTGTCCGTGTGTGTGTGTGTATGAATGTGTGTGTGTGTCCTTAATAAAAACTAAACGGCCGAAGCAATTCCAATAAAAACTTGGTAAGTGCATATTACTACCTTGTCCAGCCTCGACCGTGCCTTTTAATTTTTGATGTTTTTCACCAATCCAACATGGCGGCCACGCGAAATATTTCACTTGCATTCCATATCTCCGCAACAGTAAAATATATCACCCTGAAATTTTGTATAGTGATAAAGGGGGCTATTGTAAGTTCATCCATGTAACTTTCATAAACGTGTTAAGTACAAAACGAACATGGTGATCAAGATAAGTTGAAACATTTAAATAGCCTTTTGTTGGAATTAAAACCAACCTCAAGCAGTGAAATTTGGTACAGCAAATGTACATATACATTGAACTTCACTGACATCTAATTAAGTTCAATTGTTTACATAAATTCAAGATGGCGGCTGTGCGAAATTTTGAAATTAAGTTTTCATTTCTCGTGTCCTAAGTAAGACCAGTAATATAAATGAAAATATGCTATTTAGTTCCTCACGGATCATAGGGCATATAAATACTTGTTTTCCCGCCTAATGTAATTGTCCACAAAAAATTTCTGTAGACCAACTGAAAAGCTTTCTTTATTAGAACTAGGCAACACTGAAATATGTCTTATATCACTACAACTGAAAAATGTAGGTAAATGTTCCTATGCCTCTTTAACATCTATGAGTGTGAAGCTCTCTTTTTCTGATTTCAAAATTAATTTTACCGACAAATAACACATCATGACTGTGGAAAATTTGAAATAGCTTTTTGTTGTGTGCTGTAAGGCAAACTACGAATGAAAGTGCTGTAGGAATGTTCCTCAAAAATAAATAAACACATACTCCGGTCACGTTTACGCTGTTATGAGATGCCTACAGAGCTGTAATTATTGTGTTCAGTTATTTTAGTATTAAGGTTCAGTACTGAATATGATTTTTCATATAATCCATAACTGATTTTTGTAAGTGCCTTTTAAAGTGTCTTAATTTCGCAGTTATTTCTGTTAAAAATAGGTAGGCTATGCCGCGTTTCTTAAAGTAAGAAAATATCATGATATAGTTTAGACTAAGTGTAAATTGCAATATTTTAAAGTCTATTCTCTGTCTATTTACACATTTTAAATGAATATTTTAAGCGCCTATTTTCTCCTTTAAGAGCCAATTTACTTGTTTTAAAGCCTATTTTATATGCCTTAAATATTGTTTTAGAGTGGACTGATGAATCACCTCCGTAGTTACATAACATTCAATAAATTTATTAATAATAGGCGGGAATCCCATGGATTTGTCTATATAGAGTAACCACTGTATTGATGTGTGCATGTTGCAAAAAATAGGCTAGTTAAAATACAGGGTGTCAAGGAATGTTCTCCGCAGTGCCTAGGCACTGATACGTTAAGTGAGAGCTGGAGTTAAGTTGGCAGCACGGTTGTTGCTGACAGCGCGGCTGCCGCATCAAAACAAAACAAACAACAAACAGTCCACTTAGAGATTCCTGTTTCTTGAGCTAATTTGCGTCTTGATTTACTTGGACTTCGCAGCATTATATCGGAAATTTCATCAACTTTTTCGTCGGTTAACAGCGTAGGCCTGCCTGTTCCTGGTACATTGTGAACTGAACCGGTCACACTTATCAAATCCCAACGGTATCCCGGGTTGGACACTTTGAATTAGGAAACCGCGCCTGAAATTTTAGTTTTTCATTTTCTGTAAACCGATCGCCTTCACGAAAAACGTATTCCACCAAAAACGCTCTCTCTTCAGTAGTAAACATTACCGCCTGTATCCTGTTGCACTATTCCAATAATCTAAACGCTCCCTTACTGCATTCACACTGACGCTTTCCACAGCACAGCACAGCACAGCACAGCTCACACGTGTGTTCTGATACCCTGTAGATCAGGCTGTTCCAGCCGAGCAGCTCGTCTGTGAGCTGCCGAGTACTCGCCGCCTTCCGTGAGTAAACCTGCAACGTGAAATACAGCTCTGCTGTGGGGGGTTGCCGCCACTGTGCGGTGAATACATCAAGATTGGCAGGAAGCGCATGGACTTGTACTATGAACTTCGCCCAACCGTGCTCCGAGCATCACTGCTGAGTACTCGCGAGTACGCATACTCAAACTCGTGGATTTGGAACAGCCTGCTGTAGACCTTGGAGAAGACAAGCTAGTACCTGGCTGTCGGCGAGTGAGCGAAAGGTCTGCCAACTTAACTCCGGCTCTCACCTAAGCACTGCGGAGAACATTCCTTGACGCACTGTAGATAATGTCTGCTCTGAATCTTTCCCCCGTTCGAACGCAGCCCTCTGTAAGAAAAGGCTAAGATAGGGTTACTCGACTTTGTGCCCAGAGTACAATAAGCTGTTCTGTACATTGAGTTACTTCCTTTGCCGAGTCGGCAAGACAAAGCCAACCACGCAGGCGACATTTCTACTGTAAGTCTCCTGCAGCGTGTACATCAAAAGCCACGCCACGCCGCCGCCGTGCTGAGATTCAGAGCTTGTTGCTACACTAACATTCTGCTGTCTCGCCATTCTTATTAGCATTCCCTTTCTTGTCTGCACTTCCGCACAGTAGGAGGGCTGGAACAGTCTTTTGTCTCCGTGTCGGAGCAATGTGTGTAAATACTGATCAATACGTCGCCTGACCTCAATCACGTAATGAGAAAGTAATATTCAAGCGGAACGCAAAGTGCCCTCAGGGTGGATGGACAGCGGATTTCCTAATTACTCGTACGGTTTGCAGTTAATTAACTTCGCTTTGCCCATGGGCGAGGATCGTACCTCTGAGGGCCACCGTGTGGTGTAATGGCTAGTATTCTTGGCTTTCACCCCTAAATTGCGAGCGGGTTCAATTTCTTGCTCTGGCAAGAAATGTAATTCTGATCTAAGGGCTGGAACGGAGTACAGTCAGCCTCGTGATAAAAAAAAAAACAGAGAAGTTGTGTGGTTGATTCCCTCCTCAGCCATCCTGGAAGTGGTTTGCCGTGGTTTCCCACTTCTACTCCAGGTGATTGCTGGATGGATCCTAAATTAAGGCAACGACCACCTCTTTCCCAATCCTCATTTGAATTACAAATAGGCACACTAATACAGCCATTGCAATAACACAGGTTATCACACAAAATTCTACATACTGGTGGCTTTGATGGCGTAGTTGGTAGCATGCTGAGCTTCTATGCCGAAGATCGCGGGTTGAAACCCGACCGAGGTCGTAGGATTTTTTAAGAGCGTTAAAAATCCCTCAGTATGCCTTCCTTCGGAGAGGAAGTAACGCCGGTGTGCCCATGTCATAGATTTATGGCATGTAAAAGAACCTTGCACTAACTACAATATTGTGTGAAGCTCTATTTGTAGGTAATATTTGATTAACGCTCTATAAATTGCAACGTTCTCCGTTAGGTGCCGGTTGTGGTGGTATCTAGTAGCAAAGTTTGCAGCTAGGTGTCGTTGACGTTAGCATTTGGTAGAATAAATCTCAACTACTTGAAATTGATCGTCTGTAGTCCTTACCTGATTTAGAGATAACACACACTAATGCAGCATTCACAATTAACACCGGTTATCAGACAGATTCTACAGACACCCAAAGTACACGGAGCTACATGTCCGCGTTGTTGCAACCCATAAACTGAGGAACCAACTAACCAAAATTCTAGACACACCCAAGTACACGGGGATGCATGACCACGATATCACAAAGCCCCTAAATTAATCAAAAGTGTGAGTGTGAGTTCAGTTGATAGAGCAAAGCCTAACCACTGTGCTACACATTCCGGCTGAAATTTACTTAGAGAGATAAAAGAATAAATCCCTCATTGCAACAGATTTAATAAGAGAGTGAAGAGGCCAAGAGTGTTTACGACTTGCTTTTTCTTTAATTGAAAAATCAGCTTAAGTTCTTGGCACTTGCTATAAACTCATATCAAAGAGTAATCACGACTTGGTTCTCCGCAGCCCGCCTCGTCAGAACACAGGCCGAGGGTGGGGAGGGAATGGGCCCAATGCTCTTAAAACGAAAGCGCTCCCTGCTTCGTCTCAAGGAATAAGACCTTTTCAAATTTACTGGTACATCTAGCGTAAAATGCGCGCTTCTTAAGATAGATCTCGCTGAGCTGTAAAACTCCGCTCCAGTCTTGTGGAAGTGGGGGCGAAGTGTGCCGAGTTCTCGAGATTCTCATACTACAATTCACATCCGGATTGCAAACCGGTCAGGCAAAAATTATTGCATCATTAATTTCTACCTGCAGAACATCTTCCTTTGGGATGGGAAAATTGGGTATATATTGGCAAGTTTTCTTAAGCCTCACATTGCGATACAACAGTTTTGTTGATATACCATTGGATACATTTCCAAATTTTATTACAATTTCTCGAATGTAATAATAACCGTACTTACCTAGGTATTTTTTACAGAGCGATAATCTTCTGCAAACCACCCGAGTGCCTTAAATGTTGTAAAAATCTGGGCATATGTAATATGAAGATACAAGTTACAACTCGTGTTACTAGGTATACCGGGTGAATCAGCTGCCCCTAATAATATTGTTTTATGCAGCCCAACTAACGTGTGTTGTCAGGAAGGTCGATATTTCTCTGCTTGCATCCCATATGGTGCTAATGCACTGCAAGCATATCCCGCAAACGATACTGAACCCTATTATTTTTCCCTCGTATTAGTCTGTAGTCGCATGAGGGGAAAAATAATTGTATTAGTCTGTAGTCACATCGAGGGGGTAAAAATTCCCAGTTTAGCGGAGGAATTTTAATTTTTCTTAGAAAGCTCAAATGGTGGAAATTTTAAGGACAAAATGATTAGACGTAACTAATTATGTACGAAGACTTGACTACTTTTTCTCGTTCCGCGGAATTCTTCACTATAGGAGTTCCATTTCATCAACGCGACTGAGAAAGGTGACTTTTGAGGAGGTGCACCAGGCTGTGAAGGACTACATGAAATATCTGGGCACCGAATTGTACTAAGATAGTTTTTTTTAATTGAACTCATGGTACGACAATTGTATCAATGGCGCTGGTAATTATGTGGAGAAATTGTGACGTGTGGCACCCTGGACTAGCGGCCTGGGAGAGGGAGCAATATGACATGGCGCCTTGCCTCACCCAAGGCCGCAAAGCACAATGGTCGTGAGCGGAGCGAAAGGATGGTTGGTTGGTTGGTTCCTCAGTTTAGGGACTGCGACAACGCGGTCATGTAGCCCCGTGTACTTTGGGTGTGTGTAGAATCTGTCTGATAACCGGTGTTAATTGTGATGACTGTACTTAAAAAATTTAATCGGTATTCTGCCCGAAGGCAGGTTCGAGCCTCCGAAGAGGCTTCCCCCAGCCGGAGTTTACTTGCGGTAGGGTGGCCAGGGCCTTTCCGCTCCTCCTTATGTTGGCCAACAGCGCGCAGTGCCTACAACCGGCACACCATCCAAGTTCCGACTACGCCCAATGTTGCTTAACTGCGGAGTTCTCATGGGATCCGGTGTTTCAACACGGCTAGGCCGTTGGCCGATGACTGTACTAGTGTGTGTTATCTGTTTTTAATTCAAGTAAGGACTGCAAACATTCGATTTTCAAGAAGTTCCAACTTTTGCTACCAAACGCCACCATCAACGACCAACTAGTACTGAACTTTGTTACTAGATGCCACCGCAGTGGGCTCCAGGCAACGAACTTTGGAACCTAAGAGCGTTAGTCAAATATAACCTATAATTTGGCTTCACACAGGTGTAATTAGTGGAAGGTTCTTCATCATGCCATAAATCTATGCCATGGGACCACCGGCTTTATTTCCCCTCCGAAGGAAGGCATACTGAGGGAATTTTAACGCTCTTAAAAATCCGACGACTTCGGCAGGGTTTGAACCCGCAAGAGTGGAGGGAGCAACCTCGGTGACGTCATCGGTGAGTGAAGGTGACTGTGAGGGAGTCTCAGCTACGAGCCAACGAGCGAACACGCGAGTGTATTCCAGGTCTTTTGTCCATTGTCCGATAGTGAGATGTCGTGAGACAGCATTCGAAGCCTCTCGAAGGCCCCTCCCGCTATACTGTATAAAGTGAGGCCACGACCCTGCAAGTCAGTTCTGTTGGAAGTCAAGTTCAGTGCAGGACAGTTATGCTGTGAGTTCACTGAGAAATTGACAGTCGGGAGCAGCAGAAGTGTCACAGTTTAGTGCAGCGGGAAGCCAGTACGTTTATGTACGGAGTGTTGTGCCACGGAACGTTGTGTAGTTGATGCGAGCGGACATTGCTGAAGCCCTGAGTTCACAACGTGTGCAAAGATACGGAAACTGCAAGCGTGAGCTGCACGATGGGACGTCACCAAGCGGAGACTGTGAACTGTGAAAATTGTGTAAATAGTTGTACTGTAGACTAATACACTTGGTGATTAGTAACGCACATTACCAGTTGTGACTTTATTTGGTGAGCGAACTCTGGTTCCCGTTACAGTATTTTGCTATGGTAATGTGTTCTCTCACGTTGTAATACAGATTCCGTATGAAATAAAATATTGAAACTTAATTTTAGAAACGCCCCTCGTATGATATGATGGTTAGGGTGAGATGAATGAGTTCAATCAGTTTCACATTAACTCAGTCGCAAACTTCTCGCCTGCTTCTTGGCAAGCTGGTAACTCAACCTCCATCTGGAAGCAATCATGCTGCAATAGCCACCACACCACTTGACATTCTAGTCCACAAATTACACGAAATATGATCGATGGTGCTGGCAGCATCTGTGACCATGGTGTGGTTCCTCGTCGTGCATCGCCACTTCTATTGGAGGATGAGCATCAGGTTTCTGCAAGCCTTGCTACGTTTTATATCAAGAGCATTGGTTCGCAGGAGGGGGCAATAGACAGGTTAACGGTAGGTGAATCAACATTGAAAGTGAGGGTGTAAAGGGAAATGGTTTGAGCCCCGAAGGCACTCTTGTTATCTCAGATATATCTTCGTGTCTAGTTGTGCAGTATTTACCAACAATACATTTCCTCGCTCAGAAGAAGTTCACAACAATTGTTCAAACGGAACAAAGCCCGTGGCACCAAGGCTCTGGCAAACGATCGCTATCCAGCCATTCGGCCTACAGATTGCGGGGTGACGCGTGGTCAGCGTGTCGGGCCCCTTCGGCCGTTAATCTTGGTTTCCGTGACCGCGGAGCTGCCTCACTCTCAGACAGCTACTCAATTGTCCTCACGAAGCACTCCGTTCTAGCCCTCGCGTCAGTTTCTAAAATCCCTGACGGAGCCGGGAATTGAACCCAGGGCCTCCGAGTGAGAGGCAGGGGTGCTACCCCACCACGGGCCGGCATGTAGGCATGTCAACGTGACAGTATCTTCTGTCGGTTCCAGTCGAACAACCCGGATATCGTTCACTCGATGTTACAGGCAGGATTCATGCCAGTAAATTACACACATTAGTAAGGTGTTGTATCCGACATCCCTAAGTATCCATATCCAATCGGGTGCCTTTGAGGAGACGCTAATTCACAGCGTAGCCGTGCGCACCAAGACACTCACCACGACTGCAAGAGGAAGCTAGACGACTGAAATCAAAGGTTTGAATCCCGGTGATGACAAAGGCCATCCTGAGTGTGGATTAGTATCTACTAAAAAGTTAAGTTTTCTGAATTAGTAGCTGTTTCTCTGTCTCCCTAAAAAAGAGTCTTGCTTAGCCAATACTTCCCCAACATTGAAACTGGATTGTGTGTTCATGTTTGAGTCTTCAGTCTTTTGACTGGTTTGATGCAGCAATCCATGCCACCCTGTCCTGACCTAATCGTTTCATCTCTACATAGCTACCACACCCTACATCTGATACAATCTGTTTAGCATATTTTAACCTTGGTCTAGCCCTACAGTTCTTGTTCTCATCCCTACCTTCCATAACTAATTTTGCTATTCCTGGGTGTCTTAGTATGTTTCCTACCAACCTATCTCTTCTCTTCATAGTTGTGGATTGTGTAGTTAAGATTAAAAGAATTAGGCTTTTGTAACATCATAATAGAATCAAGATGATTAGTGATTGGTGCTCAACTAGCATCACTACGTGCCAATTGGAAACTTGTTGGGAATTCTAAACCACTGTTCGAGCAAGGGTGAACCAAACTTCCAGTTCAAATAAAATTAAGCTATAACCAAGTCCTGTTGAGAGTATATGAGCACGTAAATTATAATTGGAACGCGTTACATACCGAGAGAATCGTGTCCTTAGTGGAGAACGTGCGCTGTCCCCTTAATACGACACGTCCTCAGCTTATCACTCTCTTGGCGTTCAACTGCGAGACAAGTATGAGGGAGGTTTGTTAGGGCAGTTTATTGCATGACATTATAGCAATAAGTTTGTTCTCAAACTCCGGAAACTCATCACAATGATGGGTTGTATATAGGCTATATTTGCAAATATCTTGTCTAGTACGGAAGGGGACGCAATCCCTGATAGACGATACAGACTTGCTCGTTACTAGCATACGACCCCTCCAGCACAGTTTAACTCCTGATGGATATGCAGCCCAAATAACTCCGCACTAACAGGACAGGACGCAAGGGGACTCCCCTCTTGTGACATCCTAATGATACATAGCAGAAACGACTCGGCAATTAAAATTTTGTTACAGCGAGGATCTGGACCCTTGCTGTTCCCCTCATGGATAAGATCGCCCCCGGCAATAGACTTTATTGATTGTAACCCTCAAGGCTTCTGAATTGTGTATTACACTCTCACTGAACCGATCTCTCGCGATCGAATTAGCACTCATCATTAGGCGCAACTGATTGCGGTGCTTGTCAACTCAGCAATTGTAGCCATCTTCGGTTAAAAATACAAAATTCACTTTATAGATGAAATTGTTATAAGTAAATACTTCAATTTTTGATATCAGAAAAATATTTCAATCATTTCTTGGTGCAGTGGTTAGCATCCCAGAGGTCCAGATACGATTTCCACCCCAGCCATCCTAGAAGGGTTTCTTTCCGTCGTTTTTCAACTGTCCAGGCAAATTCCAGGATGGTTCCTAGCGTAAGGCCACGGCCGCGTCCTTTCCAATCCTAGCTCCAATTACAAATACACACCCTAATGCAACCATCACAATAGAATGTTCCTCACACATACCCAAGTACACGGGGCTACATTACCATGATGTCGCAAAGCCCCAAAATGAATCATCAACAACAATTATTTGTCATTTTAGTGACGCCTTTGACCACGCTTTATATTCCTTTATTCAAGTGTTTCTTTTGAAGAGTATTCATTCACATCAAGATCTAAACAACCAAAAGTGTATATCAAGGCGCGCTACAAACCCAACCAGCTAAACAAATATCGGTAATGAATGATTACCGTGAGCTTATCAGTTATAAAATCAGAGACATTTTGTTGTGAAATCTAAGTCTAGTTTTGACGTGACGTAGAACCGAGCCTCTAATAATCTCCCACCCGGGGTCACAACTAGTGGGATGTTAATTGGCAACCACGTGACCCCAGCTGAAAGAAGATTTTCTTTTACAGTACTTACTCTCTTTCATCATTGCTGTACACTACAACAAGTCCTCCTCCGACTCCGATGGCCTTAATTAATCCTTGTCTGAATCCATCATTTTCGAGGGGTCAGTTCTCTTCAACATTTTCTTTTTACCCCCTGCCTATTGTAAGAGTTCTCATAGGGGTAGGGCGCATAATGCACCCTTTGCAACAAACGCAAGGGCTCATTGCTAGTGACCTTGGAAATTAGATACATCGAGAGATTCCAGAACTGTGCCAGTTTTTTTTTTCTTTTCCCCTAATGACTTTGGGGTGGACCCTCTCCTTATTTCCATTCTAATCCACCTTTCATAACTCTACTCTCTTCTAAGTCCCTCAGTTCTCATTCTTCAAGGTCAAGGGTCATATGTCCAGGCTAGAGTCGCACTAGGGAAACTAGTAGGTATGTCGGCTATTCATAAAATATCCCTTGTTTCCCATTGTCAACTCCATGCAAATACCGAGGCGGTAGACTACCTTCTAACAAAAAAATGGCCACCTTCTACTAACTCATTCACCTCATGTTAACTCCTCTGATGACGTTGGCGAGAGGTGACATTGAAAGACATTCACCTCAAAGAAATCTCGTCTCACCTCATCCCCCACCTCGTAGAAATGGGAATAACAGGGGTTGTTGTATATTATTATTATTATTAGGGCTAGGAATTTAGGTAAATAAATATTTTTTTATGTAAATACATATTTTAAGCATTTTTTCTATAAATACATAAATTCCTGCTTTTCACTTATTAGCACATAAAAAGACATAATATTTACAATCTTTTTAAATCAGTTTATTGAATTTTTGTTACGTGTTACTCCAACGGGGAAGAACCTGTGAGCTATCTAATCTTCATGCAGAGCTTATGTCAGCTTGCAACTGCGTTATTCTTAACTTGTAGCCCCATGCCACTCACTGTGGGAGCCGGGGATTTTCTTGTCCATAGCCAAATTGCACCACGTGCTAGACCTCCCCCTCCCTAGCTACCTCGAACCAGTGTCACTCACATGCAGTTCATTTCTGGCACTGTGAAGTGTAAGGCAGTTCTACAATGCCTAAAATAAAAACAACTACAAGTTATCGTTTGTTGCAGAATTTAAAGATAATTTTACTTCTGATGGGGCCGTTCTGTTCTGCCAGCCATGTGGGAAAGCAATAAAGGCTGAACAGCGATCTCAAGTTACAAAACACGTCAAGGGCAAGAAACATATTGCCGCAGTTTCGAGCCTTCAGAAGTGTTTTGCGATAATCGTCGGTCATTTTTGATGGACGACCTAAAGATGTATCTAATTGTGTATTGTAGTGCTTCAGCAGTCAGTAACCGGGTGAGTTAGCCGTGGTGGTTACGGCATGACTGATGGCAGTCGCTCACATCCGGGAGGCGAGGAGGTTCGAATCCCCCCGCCGGCAACCTTGAAGATGGTCTTCTGTGGTTTCCCATCTTCCTTCCAGGCAAATGCCGGGGTTGGTCCCTAACTATAGGCCACAGCCGCTACCTTCCAACTCCTCGTCCTTACAGTCCAACTTCCCTCCTTCCCTCCCCAACGGTACTTGTAGCTCACCCATTGGGTGTCCGTCTCGAAGCAGCTACAAAACTGGCGAGCCGAACATGTCCTCGGACACTCCCGGCGGCACTAAAAGCCATACGCTAAAATAAAATTAAAAAAAAAAAAAAAGCAGTCAGTAAAATTGCATTCGTGAGTACTGCATATTGTTTATATTCACATTAATAAACTGAATTATGATAAAATATTTTTACTTTTTTGTCACATATTTCAGATATTTTTAATACATAAACATACATCTTTTCCCGATTTTTAGCACCTAAAAATCCGATCCCTAATTATTATCATTATTATTATTATTATTAGTGGATCAACCGGAAGAAGTAGACGTGTACCTGAGTGCTCCGCAAAAAGTTAAAGTATAGCGAGGAAATGGTTTGCGACCGTTGTCAAGAAGGACTTCCAAGTGATGGTGATTGTGTACCTTACATGGGTTGCAAAGGAATATATAATTATGAATGTACAACAGTAACAACACGAACATAGAAAGGAATGGCCAAGCAAGCTAAGGAAACATGGCGGTGTCCAGTGCCGTACATACAAAAAGACAACATCAGGAAGTATAATCGTCAGCAGTGAACATAGACCGCAGCAGCTGCCAACACCGAGCCAAACGTCGATGACTCAGCGACTCCACCTTTAACACCGGACACGGAAATAATACTTGCATCGGATATCAGAGGTATGTTTTTAGAATTAAAGAAACCGTTTAATGAATTGAAAAACCAAGTGAGTGGAAGTGGAAAAAGTGTCGACTTTATTGTGCAAAAATATGATGAGTTGATTGAAGAAGCTAAGTCAAATGCGACTCTTCTGAAATCACTTACAACAGAAATAAAAACCCTAAAAGACGAAAAAATCTTCAAGACAATATAATATCAGATTTAAACGAGAAAATTCACACAATGGAACAGAATGGTAGGCAACAGTACATCGAAATATGTGAAGTGCTGCGCGCGAAAGACGAATGCCTGGAAGAAGTCGTCCACAAAATTGCCGAGACTCTTGAAAGAAAGAACAAAACCCCCCAATAGTGGCCATGGCCATGTCTTCTCTAGAGATATTTAGTTTCTTGAGGTCTTCCACGGTTTCTTTTACCCAATTATTGGTTTACAGTGTACTATCGATACCTTATTATATTAAAGAATTTCTTGGTCAGTCTGTCTTCGTTCATCCTATGTATGTGTTCACTAAAATATGTTGCCCTTCTTTTCCTGATGATTGTAATCGCCTCTGTCTGTTTGTATAGTTCTATTGTCGGTCTCTGTATCCATATTTCCTCTTTCTGAACTGGGCCGTAGATCTTTCTCATTATTTTTCTCTCTTGTATTTCTAGTTCCTAGTTATTATTATTATTATTATTATTATTATTATTATTATTGGCTTCATCAGTGCATAAGTGGTCGAGTTTCCACTTCATGGTTTTTAGTTCAGTTCTTGCCCGAGGAATTCAGATATTTGAAGTGCGGCAAAAATCCTCGGTATTGTGTAGCACCTGTTGGCTTGTAAAAATTCGTGTATCACAGTTGTTATTTACGAGACAAAATAAGTTGAAATATCAGTCACGGGAAAACCAGTAGTGTTTTAGTTTCACTGCCAGATGGCAGTGCTAAACGGAACGTCAAAATTGGAGAGTAGATCGCCAGTGTCTCCTACTCTAAAACCCTATACAGCTGAGGCCATAGATTATTATCATAATCATGTTATCAAGTTGTTATGTGTACAAAGCTAATAACGTGCAGCTTGATAGTGGCATATCTGTGCGACCTACTGCAACTGTGCCGGTTCCCATGAGAGTGTGCTCGTATCGGCCCGCTGCTCGTCAGCTTGTGCTGATCAGAACCTCAAGATTGAAACAGGAAAATATCTTCCTCAATTTATATTTGATTACTTAAGATACGGAATATACACAACCCTCAATCCATATTTCAGAATATGCTATTGAAGAGATCTAACTCAACTTTGCTTCACGTCCTAAAATGATGTCAGAATATTCAAGATTTTAATGAGTATAACCTACACGTATCCATTACCGGTTTAGAAGGATAGATAGATACATATAATTAAAGAAAAAATCTGTATTTTCATTATACAGGTCTCGTCCTAATTATACATAACTTACCAAGCTTTCGAACCCTTTGCGTTAACACTGTCTATTTTTAGCCTATTTTCGTTTATGAAAAATAGGTTTATGAGATCACGTTTTGTCCGTGTGTCTGTCTGTGTGTGCGTGTGTGTGTGATTCGTGTGTTCATTCATTCATTCATTCATTTATTTGCAATTGGGGGCGTGTCACCCGGTGGCAAATTGGGTATACATAACAAATACATAATTATACATAACATTTCAATAATAATTAACAATTAAACTGGAGTATTTACTCAAATAGTCAGTCTTTTCTTAAATACACCAATATGTTTGGGAAAAGGCTCTAAGACTGCGGCAGGTAGAGACTTCCATTTATCAATGGCCCGGTTAACGAAAGAATATTTACCATAATTTGTACGCTGTGGTCGGCCCTTAACTTTGAAAGGATGATCACTCCTGCTCATGTAAGTGGGCTTTCCCATACGTTTGCCAAGCTCACCCCATGCTGGTTGATTTGTATACGTGTTGTACATAGCGCAGAGTCTAGATTTCATCCTCCGAGCCTCCAGTGATTCCCACCCAAGTTTCTTTAACATACGGCTCACACTGCTCCTGGGACTAAAGTCACTGAGCACAAATCTAGCGGCCTTTCTTTGTACCATTTCCAACTCATTAATGAGCCCTACTTGATATGGATCCCAAACCGCCGAGGCGTATTCCAGAATAGCTCTTACAAGTGTCGTGTGGTACGACATCAAATGCCTTCGCAAAGTCTATAACTACGACGTCGACTGAAACTCCATTGTCTAACGATTCGCTAATATATTGAAAAAGTGATAGCATCTGACTCTCGCATGAGTAACCTTTCCGAAATCCATGTTGCCTATCATTAAACCATAATAATGTTTCCCACTGTTCCCTCAAGTAGTCGCAAATGAGATGCTCCATCTGTTTACAAACGATGGACGTAAGGCTAACCGGCCTGTAGTTGCCCAGTTCAAGTCTGCTCCCTCCCTTAAATATTGGGACTACCGTAGCCCTTTTCCAGTCATCTGGGATTTGCGCATTGTTTATGGACACATTAAACATCACCTCCAAGTATCATGCCACGGCCCTACCTCCTAGTTTAAGTACTTCACTAACAATATTATCAGGACCCTTCGATATACTGTAACGTAATTTTTGTATTAGCTTTACAATTGCTGACTGGTTTATTTGGAAAAGGGGAGCCCCTGATTCGTCGTTAAGGCCCAACACACAGCTATTGGATTTATTGAACACACTACCGTAAAAGACATTTAATTCATTAGCAATGGCCTGTTTCTCAGTAATGAATTTACCGTCGCCGGACATTATCATAGACAAATTATTTGAATTTCCCTTTCTTCTCCTAACATAACTGTAATTTTTTTTCCACCCATCGCCTCCCGAACCAAGTAAACCTTGCATATAGTTGTCATGAGCAGCCCTCTGTTTTAAGACGAGCTCTTTTGATAAGGACTTAAATTTCAACATACACTTGTCACTATCATATCTTTTATGGTATAATTTCCTAATTTTCCGTTTTAGACTCCTGATTTCTCGTGTGTAATACTCAGGATCTGGGTTTTGTAATTTAAATGGGACAAATTTATCAATAGCGATATTTAAAATTTTCAAAAATTAGTCCACAGGATAATAATGTGATTTCCTTCCGATGCCCATACTACAAATAGTTCATTCAAATACCCCTGAAATTTACCCTGATCCGCCCTGCGATACTGGAATATGATTTTGTTTGCTATATCCGAGTCTAATTTTGTTATGTCACCGTATCTAATATTTAATTCAACCCCAGAATGATCACTAATTCTCTGTACTTTCAGACAGTTAATATACAGCTCTAAAGGCCTTACGAGATAAACATCTAAGGTATTATTGTCTCTAGTTGGGAAGTCAACTACTTGGGAAAATCCCCCCTCCCTTATGAATTTGTTTGCAGCGCTCTGAGCTTGACCACAGCTAGTTGACTCACCAGACCAGTCTACTTTGGGGAGGTTTAAATCTCCGGCAATTATTATTATTATTTTATCATACAGTGTGTCGAGGAGAGAAAAGTTATCTTTCGGTGCTCTATACGCCCATATCACCTGAAGAGGGAATTTATTTCCTTTATCCGAGATTTGTACACACAACATTTCATAATCCGTATCAGCCCACTTTAAGTAACTAGCTATATTTTTGCGAACACAAATAAATAGCCCACCACCTCGCTTCCCCCGATCCCTTTTGTACATTTCGTAGGTCCCTTGAATTATTTCGTTACTATTGATATCCTCTTTTAACCAAGATTCAGTAGCAATGACAATGTCCGGAGAATATGCCTCTACAAGATTCCAAAATTCAATTAATTTATTTCCTATACTCTGACAATTAACCTGCAGTAATCTTAGAGTCTTACCTCCACACCAAATATCCTGAAATAGCTCCTTCTGTTCCCGTCGGCTGGCAACCTCTGGACCTGCTCCTCCTCACAAAGGCCGGCACGAACCTATGACCCTGTCATGTAGGCTCCCTAGGTTGAAAGCGCCCCGTCGATTTAAATGCAGCCCGTCTCGGGCGAAGTCTCGGCCCCCAATCCAGCAGTCAGCATCTACGTACATTAATCCCAGTTGTGCACATACCCAGTCCATGCGGTCATTTACAGTCTTAACTCGTCTTAACGGAACATCTCCCCGTCGTACAATGCCACTCATTATAATTTTCGCATTCCTAAACTTGCTTTTAGCTTTTCTGCCTAGTTCGTATAGCTCCCCCATGATGTAATCAGCTGTAGCCCTCTTCTTTAAATCGTTCGTCCCAACATGGAGCAACAACACTTTGATTTTTTCGGAGTCCTCTAAATTTGCTTCTTCCACTTGTTTGGCAAGCTGGTCAATTTTAATCCCCGGATAACACCGCACTTTCGCACCTGATTTCTTTGAGATATTCGCACTCCACCGTATCATAGAATGACCCATTATCATAACGTCATCCTCAGTTCCCACAGCCTGGTTTGTAGCTTCATCCCCTGGAATACGCTCCGTTAGATCCTTTAACGTCTCCTCCGATTCATTAAGCTTTGCCTTCAAATCATGTATAATGAGATCCCTGGCCTTAATTTGCTGCCTCAAAAGTTTCGGATTGTCACAGCTTTTACAGAACCAGTTACCTGCATCACATTCGTCCTTCTTCACCCGAACACAGCCAAAGTGAAACCATGTCTCGCACAAACCACACATCACGCCGTTTTTCAAAACTTTGCTACACGTAGAACACTTCACAGACACCTGGGTAACACTAGAAGTAGCAGAAGCTGGATTTACTTCCACTCCACCAATAACTAATAACGCCGCTATTACTAGGGCTATGAACAACAAGTTTTTCGGACCCGATGATGCACACATGCACTGGGAGGCCCGGTTCCTCTTAATAATCCTGGCATTCCACGCCCCAATACTCGCGCGATAAGCCTCCACCGAGCAGCCCATTATTATCACTTTATCAGCAGCAGCAGCAGGAAAACACGTCCGCTCACCACAACTGACTTCACTGTGTGTGTGTGTCCCTAATAAAATCTACACGGTTCATAGCACTATTCCGGACGACCCCGACCGTGCTCTTCAAATTTTGTTACGTCTTACCAATCCAACATGGCGGCTGTGCGAAATATTTCACCAGCATTCAATATCTCCGAAACTATTACCGATATCACCCTGGAATTTTGTACGGTGATAAAGGAAACTACTAAAAGTTCATCTATGTGACTTTTGAAAACCTGTTAACTACAAAACCAACATGGCGGCCAAACGAAATTGCGACATTTAAATAGATGTTTCTTGCGATTTAATCAACCAAACGCAATGAAACTTGGTACAGTATATGTTCATACACATTGTAATGCACCGACATCTAACTTCGTTCAATTGTTTACATAACCTCAAGATGGCGGTTGTGCGAAATATTTCACCGGCATTTAATATCTCTGGAACTATTACAGGTATCACCCTGAAATTTTGTACGGAGATAAGGGCACTACTGGAAGTTCATCTATGAGACTTTTAAAAACCGGTTAACTACAAAACGAACATGGCGGCCGTGCGAAGTTGAAATTTTTCAATAGACTTTTCTCGCCATTTAATGATCCAAACGCAACGAAACTTGCTACAGCAAATATTTATACACATTGTAATGCACTGGTATCTAATTTAGTTCAATTGTTTACATAACCTCAAGATGGCGGCTGTGCGAATTTTAAAATTAAGTTTTTATTTCTTGTGTCGTAATCATGCGATCGAAGTGAAAGTTTGAATAATGAACCTACGCAATAATTTTCCGTTAATGGTACATGACTCTATGGCCTATACATATAACAATCCAACATGGCGACCATCCTAAATATTTAGACGGTTGTCAATATCTACGGATCTATTACAGCAATCAAACTGAATTGCTGTACGTTCATATGGGCTATGAACATAAGTTCACCTATAGGACTTTCAATAACCTGGTGATCACAAATCCAACATGGCGGTGACGCGAAATATAAATATTCACATGGACGTTTCTCGCAATTTAACCAACCGAGTGCTGTGAAATTTGGTAGAGTAAATCTTTATACAAATGTTAATCCACTGGCATCTAATTTTTTTAATGTTTCCATAACCACAAGAAGGCAGCTGTGCGAAATTTTTAAATCTCGTTTTTACTTCTTGTGTCCTAATCATACGATTGAAGTTTGAATACTACACGTACAAAATAATCTTCATGTGACAGTAGTCTACATAACTCTAAGACCTACATATATAAAAATTCAACATGGCGACCATCTGAAATATTTAGTCGGTTCTCAATATCTACGAATCTATTACAGCAATCAAACTGAAATTTTGTATGTTGATAGTGGCAATTAACATAAGTAGGATATATGAAAATAGGCTTTAGTTCTTCACGGAACTACTTGTTAATCAGGACATACCTCTTCATTCTCTATTTTAGTCTCTTTGACACATGAACATAAGCTAATATAGATGAAATATCGAATTTGTCGTAGAAGGACCGGACATTGCTGCCAGGGGAGGGGGGCATCGCTATTGATGGGATCAAATTCAACTTTTCCCCTGTCTTTATAAACGACAACGCCTATGTAATCACCTAAAATATTATATAATTGCTATGGATTTTAACATTTGTTCCTTTTAAAAGCGACAAATCAAAATATTCAACCCATAATACTGCAGACGTATAGCCTATAAGGGATTGAACCACGGCAGAGATATGGATATCAAAGACACACGTGGGGGATAAGAGAGATAATAGAGCACAGGTGAACCGCCTAGTCTTTGCAGATGATACATCCATCGTAAGCGAGACAGAAGAAGAAGAAAAATCTCAACAACTTGAGCAAGGTAGCCCAAACAGTATGATTACGAATTCTCTACGACAGACTAAATACCAGTGGGGATTGGTAAACACCAGAAGGCACCGTGCACCAGATATCCAAGTTTAAATATCTTGGAGAATGCGTTACAGGACGGAACAGAATCAAATTAGGAGGGTGAAAAAATGAGAACATCCTACTTTGCAACCAGAGAAGTGTACAATCGGCTATAAAAATATATCAACGGACTCGGAAGATGTGACACTAGGGAACCTGGTACTGTACGCTGCTGAGACGATGGCACTAGGAAGGTATGGGGCAGAACAACTGGAGAAAGAAGGAGAAATCCTGAGAAAGACACTGGGACCTAAAAGGCGAGATGACAATCAAGATCAAGCAACAAACTGTGACGGTCTCAGAAGAAATACAACTAAAAATATCACAATTTTCTGGATATATGATCAGGATGGACATGGATATAATGACCAGATTGACAACAGATAGGACAAGAGGAAGAACCAAAACCAAATGGGTTGTTGAACTCCGGAAGGACTGGACTTAGATTGGGATCAAAGGGGAAGGGACGGAGAATAGGAGTAATAAATATACACTAATCAATATGCCTGAACTGATCGACAGAGAAGCAAAGAATAACCAATGGGGAAGACAAGAGAGGAGGATACTGAAAAGATCAGATGAAGAACGTGAGAGGACGAGGAGGTTCTGAGAGAAGATGAAGAAGAAGAAGACCCAAGCCATGTTGAAGCTATCCGTGGTCCTACTGTACATAGTCCATAACGATAGAGGAAGTACTATAGGAAATAAAAATAAATTACATTAAATATGGGTAAAGCATATCCTAGCACTTCAATATGGGGAGCCTTGTCAGCTAGCTCCAATGGGTAGTGAGTATGCTCGAAAATGTTCGCGGTTTGCACTAATTTTGTTATTAACAATGCGGAGTAGACGTAGGCTTGTTTCATAAATATGTATTATGATGGTCAACGTACCGTACTACACAACTGAGAAATTGAGTTCATCTGGAAATAAACGCCCCCCAAAATCTGGTTGCTTACTCTAGTAACATTTTAATGGACTGTGTATACTGTACACAGTACAAAGTGAAAATAAAAACATAATCATGGCAACTGTGTGCATCACAAAGACAAACACTAAATACAAATCGCCCTCCATTAGAGAGAAATTAAACACACTCCCTAATACCAGATTGCATTAAGAAGCCGAAAGTAGATTATTTTAGTCCCGTAACAGTCGGTGTTAATTTCTTTTAAGTTGCTATATATGGAGCCGCTCTTGAACATAGGACTCCACTTCCAAAAATGTCATCTTTCCATTCAACTAAATATTCCCGGCGATCTTTTCGACATTTTAGCATTTTACGTCGACTTGATTGCTTCAGTACAGGAGCTTATCTCGCAAACTTGTTGTTTTCGTTCAGGGGCTTAGATATCGTGGTCATTCTAGCCCCGTGTACTTGGGTGTGTAGAAATCGTCTGGTAACCCGTGATATTGTTGTGTCTGTATTCGTGTGTGTATTTGTAGCTGAGGCATGGATTGGGATAGAGGCGTCCATGGCCTTAACTTAGAAATTATTCCGGCATTTACCTGGAGTAAAAGTGAGAAACCACGAAAAGCAATTCTAGGATGGCTGAAGTGGGGATCGAACCCACCTCTACTCAGTTTTGCTTCATATGCCAGCCCTCGGATATCCCGCAAGTGTCATAAATAGTCATCTACCCTCTACCAAAAGAGCATGGACCGCTCTGAGATCGCTGATGACCAAATGGCCATCACTGGTATAAAGTACAGCCACCTGCAAACAGGCCAGTAGCCTGTATGGCGTATAAAATAGACACACTTGTACAATGAAACAAGTAATGTACAGGGTCATGTGCGGCAAACTATGGCGTCATTTGGCTGGCCAGGTGCGGAGCGAATGGACCTCGCAATACCCCGCTCCGCTGACTCGCACGTGTTTTGTCATTCAGATGGACGTGTATCTGCAAAGCTTAGACGTTAGTGTTGCACGTTCAGTGAGATTGTGATTACTATGATTTTTGGTCATGCCTAGACACCAATTCACATTCCGTGAACGTGTGTATATCCATAATTCGTACATGAAAAGCAGAAAGTCTTGTTCTGAAACAAGACGAAGATTTCGAATCCAGTAGCCAGGAAAACTTGTGCCTAATGCCAGTACAATTAGGAGGCTCGCTAAATGATTCAAGAAAACAGGCTCCGTAAATAATGAAAAAGTTAACAGACAACGTTGTGTTCTTAGAGAACAAGAATTAGATGAGATTGTTGTCCATTCTTTCGTCAGAAGATGTCAGGTGTGTGTTACAAGAGAGGGAGGACATTTTCAGCATCGACTATGAGCACTGTAAGTACACATTATTGAACATGTTTGGTAAAAGTGTAAAAGTGTGCGTCAACCATCGATTGAACCGTGTACGCGCGCCCGTGATCAGCGCCAGTCAACACCGGCTTAGCTTGCCGTGTTTACCGGGGCGCACAAAGATAATGACCCTGTAAGTAACGCCGTAAACCTGATGGGGAGAAGAGGATATGGTCGGTCGGCAATATAGTCAAGGAATAACCTAGTGTCACACTTTTCTCTTTGACGATGGATGGCCAACGAAACATCAAGTAACGAATGACAGAAATATATGGCAAACATTGTTAATTGTTGTTACTGTATATGTGAGGTAGAAAGTTCTCTATGGCAAGGGTTCTCAACCTGTGGTACGCGTACATTTCAGGGGGTACGCGGCAGGCCATCCTTCTACTCGATCCACATGCGCAGTGAGCTTCGTGCCGTGACTACTGTGTGAGTTATTTACGGCGCGGCGCGTGTATTTGAACTCCACAAAGAACTGCATCTTTTCTTTACCGAGCACAATTCTAATTTATCATCAGTACTCAATGACTTTGGTTGGCTTTTAAAATTGGCCTATTTAAGTGATATTTTTGAAAAACTGAACATTTGGAATAAGTGTATGCAAGGTAGTGTTTCTGATATGTTCTCTGTTGAAATGAAAACTAACGCAATGATTGCAAAAATCACCCTTTGGGAAAAGGAACTGAAAAACAACAACTATATTTTGTTTTATTAAAATATATTTCCTTATAAAATTACAAAGGTTAAACCATACTAACTAAATACCTTTTACATTTTAATAACCGTTATTACTACCTAAGAAAGGTTAGTAGGGGGTACGCAGGATGTTTATTTTTTTAAGGGGTACGATGGTTGAAAAAGGTTGAGAACCCTTGATCTAGGGGACGATCTTTGACTAAGACAGGCAATCACGGTCACATCAGACGCCGCTGTGCAATAAATGTACATTCAATCTTTTCGGCCGACCACCTCGTGGTGCTGTGGCCGGCTGTTACCCCTGTGGACCGGGTTCGATTTCCTGCCCTGCCAAATAATTGCATTTTGGTCTGAGAAACGGAGTATACTTAGCCTTGTGATGTAGAACTGCGAAGATATGGGTTCTTTACCCATCTCAGTAATCCTAGGAGTGATTTTCCACGGTTTCCTGCTTCTACTCCATCAAATGTAATTGTAACTGTAATTGTCCCAAAATAAGGCCACGGCCGTCTCCTTTCAACCTCTGGGCTAATTACAAATACAACTTATTACTACAGCCATCACAAAGACATAGGTATCTGACATATTCCACTCACATACACACCCAAGTACACGGGGCTATAATGGCAATGCCCGTGTAAACCCATAAATGAATCATCAATAACAAACGTTCGAACGAGTAATACTTTTATAAATTAATCTACTGTATTCCCGTGGTACCTGTTGACATGCCAAAGAATTGACCTTGTGGCTTTGAACTTCGATCCTATTAAAATCGATATAAAAATTAGATATTTGAAAAATAATTCTAGCTTGTGTCTTCAATATACTGCAAGTTTTCTAATGACTACTACAATGGAATAGGGCTGAATGACTAAGGTGTCCCTAGACCCTAGAATAAATAGTAGCTCGTTCATTTTCCAGGGAGAAATGCGCAGGAGAAATGCGGAGGAAGGGAAGGTTAGTATCCTGGAGCTTCCGTCAGTAATTGCCACTGTTTAATATTATATCTGTGTGGCAGCATTGTTGGAATCCCTGGCGGCATGTCGACAGTGGAAACACCCCCCGTGGGTGGAATTACCTCCAGTGGAAATATGCCGTTTATTTGTTCCTCGGCACATCTTCATAACACATAGAGGATATTGGTGAGCTCTTTCCCTACAAATGTGCAGCGCAGTATTTGCATATTAAAGTTTCCACCCCATTTATAATAGTCTTCATGTGCAGCGAGATTAAAGCTGTGAGCAGCATCGTGAGGTTTGTCTGGGGACGGCAGAGGCATTGGAGGGTGGAGGGTGCTTTGTTGCCGTCATCACTGCTGCACGGCCATTCATTACTATCAATACTAATAATAATAATAGTCGTAATAAATGGCTTAACCATATTGAAACACCGGATCCCGTGAAATCACCTCGTCAACTAATACGCTATTGGATGTGATCAAAATTTGGATAAATGACTTTCGGAGGCTCCAACCTGTTTATTATTATTATTATTATTATTATTATTATTATTATTATTATTATTATTATTATTATGTCCTACCCCGTAGCGAATTGGTTAGAGCGCTAGGCCTTAGACCGGAGGGTCCCGGGTTCGGTTCCTGGCTGGGCCATCTGGGATTATAAACTCCTGGGCTTAATTCCCCTGGCCCAGGGACTGCTAGTATGTGCCGTCTTCATCATCATTTAATCTCATTAGGACGCGTAGGTCACCCACGGGCGTCAATAAGAAAGACTTTCACTTGGTCTTCCAGGAGACCATCTATTATTATTATTATTATTATTATTATTATTATTATTATTATTATTATTATTATTATTATTATTATTATTATTATTAGTATTATTATTATTATTATTTATTTATTTATTTATTTACAGCGTATTTTTCCAATATTGGAAAGCGTTAAGCAATTTGACTCAATTCTTGACGTTCTTCTTATTTTGCCAGTATTGTTTCATTCTGTTGGAGAATGCCAATTTTCTTTCGTCAGACCATTGAGGTCTGTAAGGTGTAGGTTTTGGTTGCTCTGGTTGGACTTCCCAGTTGTTCACTTTGTTACGGAAGGAGTCTCTGTCTGATGTGTCGGTTATGTTAGCAGTTCGCTTGTCTTTTTGTACTTCTTTCATCCATGGTGTTGTACTTTTGAGTGATAACATGTAATCTAGTATTCTTTTGGTTAGTCGTGTATTCGGCAGTCTACTTAAGTGTCCGAAGAATTTCAATCGTCTTTTTCGGAAGTCGACTTCGATGTTTGAGTATTTTTCAGTTGTCTTGATTGACTGTAGTCGGTACCCGTCAGGAGTGAGTCTTGCTCCCAGTATTTTCCGAAGGATTTTTCTTTATTCTTTCCTGATGTCTTTAAGTTCATGTTTCTTATTGAGTGTAAGTGTTTCGCCTGCGTAGAGACTTGCCGGTTTGATGACAGTGTTGTAATTTCAGACTGTTTTACATTTCAACGTCCAGTTAAGTCATCAAGCCCGTGTTTGCGAACAAGTCGTCTGCATGATCCCCTATTAGCAGTTAGCACTGCGCTATCTTCTGCTACTACACCGTCACTTTGAAATCGTTCAACACTGAATCTAACCATGTTTCTCTTACTCTTACCCTCTATATCCTAAGTAATCGTTTCTCCCGCCATTCTCATCACATCCCACCATCTGAGCTGCCTCATACGAACAGCTCTATTCATTGTGTTCATTTCTAACTTAAACTTGATCCCTTCATTACGAATGCCCTCCTGCCATTTCTCCCATCTATTTGTCCCAGAAATAATGCGTACTACCCTCCTATCAGTTTTGTCGCTACACTAACTTCTTTCTAGCATAATACTGTAGATCGCAACTGAGAACTTACTTGGCTTTTCTACACCTTGTCTCTATCTCCTCCATTACTACAATCCTGAGAAGTTCTTCTTAACACCCTAAAAAGTAGCAGAGATCTGATACCCCAATTACAGCGGTGTGGTAACAAACAATCTCTTTCTTAAAAAAGATACAGTCAGTCTGAGAGACTAGACTTTATATCATTTCAAATGACACATGCTACAAATGCTACACATGTTAGAAAGGCTCATGAGGGCTTCTCGTTTCGCTCGAAGCCCCAGGACTCTTCCAACAGACTCCATTACCCATTAACTTAGGCTTCCCGCGCGGGGGACGGAGAGCGGGAGGTGCACTCTGCTGCATGACATCACGCACTCGCCGTCTCCGTATCGCATAACGCCAGACCCCAGGAGTAAACTCAGACTCAACAGACTCCATTACCCTTTAACTTAGGCTTCCCGCGCGGGGAACGGAGAGCGGGAGTTGCACTCTGCTGCATGACGTCACGCACTCGCCGTCTCCGTATCGCATAACGCCAGACCCCAGGAGTAAACTCAGACTCAACAGACTCCATTACCCTTTAACTTAGGCTTCCCGCGCGGGGAACGGAGAGCGGGAGTTGCACTTTGCTGCATGACGTCACGCACTCGCCGTCTCCGTATCGCATAACGGTAGACCAAAGCATAACGATGAAGTCGACAAGATCATTTGAAATGATAAAAAATCTGCAATTTTTCTAGGTTTTGTCTTGTGTGGGGTTTCGCCTAGGAACACCAAGGTAGGCTCATCAGCGGGCTCTTGGTGTCCGAGCCCGGATCCCTACAGGCGTAGCGAACTGTGCACTCTCTACCTTCTAATGAAGAACACCTGCGCTGTTTTACTGCGAGAGCTAAAAGACCGCTGATGCTCCTACTTTGGTGTTTCTAGGGGAAACTCCACACAAGCTAAACCTAGAAAAATTTCTGAATTTTAATTCCTTGGCCGTGAAAGCCAATATGCAATCTCTTCCTTCCTTCCTTCCTTCCTTCCTTCCAGAGCCGGAGAAACCGGTGACAGTAATTCCTCGCTCCGAAAGACAGTTCCCTGGGCTAGCGTGAGCGATCACTGGCCACCCGTGGCCACAGCTATCATTCTCATGCGCAGTCTGGCGAATAATGTATGAACTACCATGGCACTTGAGCGAAAGCTTGTCCTGTATTCCCCCAATTGTGGTGTTTGGAAACATGGAACAACGGTAGGCCCAATCATCATATTAGTTCTGACGATGTAAAATCCTTCATTTCAAATTTCAGCACGTGGTGAATCATAGGAACTATTTTTTTTTTAAGAATTACTTTTTCAAAATGTGCCAATTTATGTTGTAGACTCAGTGAAGTCGAATGAACTTCGAAAGGATGATAACCACTCGATTCGAACGAGCACTCAGTCATTTCCTCTTCTGAAGTTGTTAGAAATGAAGTGCCATCGGCGGCTTTGGTGGCGTAGTCGGTAGCAAGCTGAGCTTCTATGCCCAAGATGGCGGGTTCAAACCCGGCCGAAGCCGTTGGATTTTTTAAGAGCGTTAAAAATCCCTCAGTATGCCTTCCTTCGGAGGGGAAGTAAAGCCGGCGGTCCCATGTCATAGATTTATGACATGTTAAAGTACCTTGCACTAATTACACCTGTTGTTGTTGTTTAGGTTAGGAATGTAAACAACGCTCTTAGGTTTCTACGTCCGTTGCCAAGAGCCGACTGCGGTGGCGTCTAGTTGCTAAGTTCTGAACTAGGCCTAGTAGTCGTTGACGGTGGCGTTTGGCGGCAAAAGTAGGAACTATTTGAAAAATTCAAAGTTGCAGTCCTTACTTGAATTAAAAAACAGATACACACACTAATATAGCAATCACAATTAACACCGGTTATCAGACATATTCTACACACACCCAAAGTACACGGGGCTACATGACCGCGTTGTCGCAGCCCCTAAACTGAGGAACCAACCAACCAACGTAGTGCCATCCACGTATCTTAGGATCGTCGTCATTTTCCCACCCCTTATGGATACCCCACCAAACCACTCTTCTATTAACATTCTTATAAAACTGCATTTGATTAATCAGTCATTCAAAAATCCTAATGTACTGTCCATCAGTAAGAACCCTTGAGGGCTGGAGAAGTTAGGGTCATCTATTACAGGTGGTGAATCAACTGCGCATGATGGACCTTGTTGTGAGAGGCAGATGTGGATCACTGAAGAAGTGTTCTGTCTATTGGCTCGAGTCGCACCAATTAGGCGGCCCCTCGCTCAAGTGACTTAACATTCCCAGCTACTGTCGCTCCAATTATTTGTATTCCCCTACTCTTCGTTTGTATCGTGGTAATTTCTGTAATATTATCATTCCACTGCTCTAAAAGGGAATCCCAATGGAAGAAAGTTCTTAACTTTTACCATGTCGCTATCATATATTTCTTGGAATAAAACTTTTGATAAAGTGCCATCCCTCTCGAGTGAATAGTAATTTGACTTTAATAAATAACATGTAATGGGATACTGGTTGGGGCGAAGCGTCGCCTGGTCTTTGGTCTTAATAAGAACACGAGGGTTCACTGTCAGAGCTGACAGCGGGGGATTAGGGGGCGCACAACCTTTCACACTGTTGAATGTAATGAAAAGATAACAATAGTAACATCTAATATGAAACATCTATTTTCAAAATGAACTGAAAATACCCGCCAGTATAGCCGAAATTAGGTGACTATAGTACTGGTTCCCAGAACCACCCGGCACTCACTACGTTATTTCTCAGGGTGATTTATTTTCGAATTTTCCACACTGATTCTATGTAAATTCCGGGATGTTGTCTATTGTTAAGTCCCGATGCACATACCCCCAAACCTACATCCTCATCTAGACAAATTCAAGTCAATGTGAAACGATTAAAAAGTATTATCCTTTTGTACTCTTTTTGTTATGCACCTTAAATACACTCAGATGTTCGTGCTGTTGTTGTCAATCGTTTCAGAGACTTGGAACATCTTGGTCATCAGGCCCGGGTACTTTGGGTGTGTGTAGAATCTCTCTGATAACCGGTGTTAATTGTGATGACTGTATTAGTGTGTGTATCTGTTTTAATTCAAGTAAGGACTGCAGACAATCCTACTTTTGCCGCCAAACGCCACTACTAGTTCAGAACTTAGCTACCAGACGTCACCGCAGTCGGCTCCTGGCAGCGAACGTAGGAACCTAAGAGCGTTGTTTACATTCCTAACCTATACAATTTAGCTTCACACAGGTGTAATTAGTGGAAGGTTCTTTAACATGCCATAAATCTATGACATGGGACCGCCGGCTTTACTTCCCCTCCGAAGGTAAATGTAGTAGTGTGTGTAAGTGTAATTAATTATGTCGAGAATGGGCTAGGTGTCCTGCGACTTGAAAGGAACTATCCTGGCATTTACCTGGTGGATGTGTGAAACCCCATGGGCAAAACACACGCATAATATCCACTGTTAACGCCTGTATTCGAACCTCCGATCCTCGGACTTGCTGCAAGTCCCCACCACCGTCCTGACGCAAGACTACATCATGGGGTGGTGAATTCAAAACATCCATACTTCTGTACAGTATTTCGCAGCTGGTACAGATCACATTAATCAATAAGTAGCCTCGTACATGTTATAATAATAATAATAATAATAATATTTGTTTTACGTCCCTTTTAACATCTGCGGCTTTTAGAGACGCTGGGAGGCGGAATATTACCATGAGGGGGAACCCACATTTTCGCACCCTCAAATGCCAGCTGACTGCGCCAGGATCCGATCCTGCCACTTTCGGCACATCTCGTACATTTTAAACGCCCCGCCAACGTCAATAGGCTAGTGGGAGATTTAAGTGTTGAGGTGCGATAGTTTTGAGAAAACAATGGAGCTCTTCATGCGTGTTTTAAGTCGTACAAATTTTCCTCTCCGTTATAATGTTGGAAGCCACTGTTTAGTGTTGCCCTATTAATTGTAATTTAATGCTTATGCAGTAGGTCTACTAGTTGACTAGTTGTGCTAGTTTAGTTATCACTACAACTAAATAAGTGTATGCATTTTAAATATTATAATAACCCATCTTGTAGATATAGTCCAAGTGTAAAGGATCTGATGATGATTGCTTGACGATCGAAACTGGTCATCTAAGTGTATTTATTAATCTCATGTTATTTTTTCAGCATTAGGGAACCACCCATTACAATTGGGTGCAATCGTGTTGACCGACTGAAAAACATTACATTTCGTTTTCCTCTCCGTGGGAGTTCGTGTTAATTTGAGGATGAAATAACTTGGCAGATGATATCCTTGTGAGCTGATCGATAAGTGTGCTTGAACGTTGAGTTCACGTTTAACAAACTCCCTTGTAACTGAGTCTTAGAGGGCTAGGAACCTCAGTAACTCCCGTTCGTAGCCTACCCGTTAGCTTGTGAAAGTGCTCCCGTTCATTGAATAGCAGTCGCCTTGCCGCCCCATTTATTTCATATATCATTTCTTAATCCATATTTGTGGGAATCGGAGGCCGTCCTCCCTAGTCGACTCATTTGGTATACATGAGGGGTAAACAAACACTCGACCACACTGCCTGGGGCTAGCCCGAACAAACAGAGGGTTCATCTCATTCCATGTGTTTTATTCAGACTTCTGCAAGCATCGCTCATCCTCACAGAGCAGAGACCGCTTCTGTGGTCGTATTGAGGTCCTGAGTTCGATGCCCGGCTTTGCCAATAAATTTAATTTTGATGTGAGCTCGCTCAACTTCATGAGGCAAAACTGAGAAGAGATTGGTTCGATTCCCACCTCAGCTGTCCTGTAAGTGGTTTTCCGTGGGTTTTCACTTCTACTCTAGGCAATTGTCGGGATGATTCCTAACTTAAGGTCGCGGCTGCCTCCTTCCTAATCCTATTCGCAAATACACATCTTATTTCAGCCATCACACCCAAGTACACGAGGCTGATGACCAAGATTTTCCTAGCCTGTTAAATAAATTAACATCAACTACAGCAAACAACATAAACAAAATAAGCCATATTGACGATAGTAAGTCGCAATAATTGTGAAATGCTGTTTGAAGTTTTACCGGTCTGGCAAATGAGCGCTTTAACGTGCAAGGCTATGGGGCAAGGCTGTCTCCGGACTATCAGACTCAAGCCCTACCATTTACCGCCCTTGAAATGGTTATTCCCTGGTTTACTTTGTGTGTCATCTACTCATGCAAACATTGGTGGGACTAATTACCTCGAAAGGTTGAATTCTATAACTGATTCCGGGATTTCTGAATGTACAGTATTTGTATTGTTGCATAGCTAAAGTCTAGTAGACTACAGCTGCAGTATCGACATGATACAGAGAAGTAAATTAAATCATGGCTGGTAACATGGGCACAGCGTATCCAATCTACATCCCCAATCTGATAGCGCACACATTTTCATTTTTAATGTGCACATTCAATTTGATGACACGAGATACTAATTGAAAACAGACAAACACGATATCATGTAACTGGCAGGAGCGATCAAATATTTACAAACTGAGGACCTGCAGTCGCTTTTATTTATTCATTCCCGCATGCTTTCATTTTTTTTTTACAGAAATACATGGATCAGAGAGCTTTATTGATGACGATTTTTGTATTTTCTTGGTAGTTGGTGCTCATGTTGCAACCACGCATAGTTGCCGATTATTATTATTGCTGTTTCAATTAATTCTTGGGCTGGATGCGTGGCGCAGTGGTAACACACTCACCTGCTGTTCCCAAGGTTGCGAGATCAAATCCTGGCGCAGTCAGTTATCATTTGAGGGTGCGCAAATGCGAATGATTCATGTTAGTAGATTTAATTGCACGTTAAAGATCCCTTTGAGGGCAAAATTCTGGCACCATGGCGTTTCTCAAACCGCAGTAGTTGATAATGTTAATGTTGTTGGTTTTACGTCCCTTTCAACTATTCTGGATTTTAGAGACGCCACGGTGCCGTAATTTTGCCCCAAAGGCGATCTTTAACGTGCCAGTAAATCTACTCGCATTTGCGCACCCTCAAATCTAGCAGACTGTGCCAGGATTCGAACCTGCAACCTTGAGCCCAAAAAGGGAGAACGTTGCTGCTGAGCCACGCAGCCAGTCTGCAGTAGTTGAAAGGGATTATTTATAAATTTATAAATTATTTATAAATTTCGGGGCTTGGAACATACTGGTCATCAGGCTCTTGTACTTGGGTGCGTGTTGAATTTTCCTGACAAGTTATGCTACCGTGGCAACATTTGTACTGAATGTAACTGTACTTAATTAAGGTCTCGGCTTCAAGTTGGTGCCCCGGGGCGTGACATAAGAGTTCATTCTGACATTCGCCTGGAGTGAGTGTGGAGAAACCTGGAGTTAATGTTAATGGATTTGAACACTGAATCTCGAGGCTCCCAGCTCCCCCTTGCAGTCGTGGTGCGTGCCTTAAAACAAACAGCTACATTGTGGGGAAATATGTACTTTCATAGGCAAGAAAGAATATCGCTCCTGTTAAATACGTTTTATTATTCAGATGCAAGTGTGGTATTTCAAGGTATGGCTGTTTCCATGATGTAAACTCCATGGTTTACAGATCTGTTTCATATTTTGTACTATTTATCCTCTTTTTAAATGTCTTTCTAAACAATATAAATAAATAAATAAATAAATAATAAGCATATCGATTCCACTCATCAATCTCTAAAAAAAAAATCATATTGTAAATGGTCGATGTAAGTTGAAAAGGACCTAACAGAAGCTCGAATCAATCAAGCTCTGGTTTGGGATAGGAACCTGTTCAGAAAGGCGGTTAAATCAACTAGTAATCTACACCCTTTAACATCTGTGATGCCTCGCCCTCACTGCAAGTGGACGGAAGAAAGGAGAGCTGAACATTCGTCAAGAATGAAGATCTACTGGCAGACAAGAAAACAAGCTTTACAGTGATCATATGAGTGAAGAACATCGTGGTCCATTGATGGCCGAAACGACTCAAAAAAAAAATAAGCAAGTCTTAAAAGACACTGATAGTCAGTCTGAAAGACTAGACTTTATATCATTTTAAATGCTACAAATGCTAAAAATGCTGCGTGAACTGAAAGTCTGTTAGCAAAAACAATAGATATATATTTAAAAAAAAGCAAGTGCAAACCAAGGTCAAAGAAGGTAGCTGGCTGGATGACGTCACGCTCACCTCAGTGCATTCTAGGTACATTTCGTCCCGTCACCGTAACGTAACGCCAGACCCCAGCGAAGTCGATATAATCATTTAAAATGATAATATTTTCCTTGAAAAAATTACCACTTAAAAGAACAGTAGAACTTATTTCAATGACACTGGAAGGGTTAAGTCATTTCCTTGGTTAGAGATACGCCGTTGTCTGGTTTTTGACCTGAGTATAACATGTTAGAAGAAAACAACAATTGTGTTTGTATACATGTGAATAATTTTATGGCTCATATGAAGCACTGCAACATGATTTTTAAACAAGTAGGCCTAGTTCCGTGAAGAACTATACAGCCTATTTTCATATATCCTACTTTAACTGCCACTATCAACATGCAAAATTTCAGTTTGATTGCTGTAATAGATTCGTAGATATTGAGAACCGAATAAATATTTCGGATGGTCGCCATGTTGGATTTTATATATGTAGGTCCTAGAGTTATGTACTGTCACATGAAGATTAGTGTGGAACTGTAGCATTCAAACTTCAATCGCATGATTAGGACATAAGAAATAACAAGGAGATTTTAGAATTTCGCACAGCTGCCATCTTGTGATTATGGAAACAATTGAAATAAATTAGATGCCAGTGGATTAACATTCGTATAAGGATTTACTGTACCAAGTTTCACTGCACTCGGATGGTTAAATTGCAAAAAACGTCTATATGAATATTTATACTTCGCGTCGCCGCCATGTTGGATTTGTGATCACCAGGTTATTTAAAGTCCTATAGGTGAACTTAAGTTCATAGCCCCTATGAACATAAAAAAAAATCAGTTTGATTGCTATAATAGATTCGTAGATATTCAGAGCCGTCTAAATATTTCGGATGGTCGCCATGTTGGATTGTTAAATGTATAGGCCATAGAGTCATGTACCATTAAATGGAAATTATTGCGTAGGTTCATTATTCAAACTTTCACTTCGATCGCATGATTACGACTCAAGAAATAAAAACTTAATTTTAAAATTCGCACAGCCGCCATCTTGAGTTTATGTAAACAATTGAACTAAATTAGATACCAGTGCATTACAATGTGTATACACATTTGCTGTGCCAAGTTTCATTGCGTTTGTATCATTAGATCGCGAGAAAAGTCTATTTAAAACTCTCAAATTCGCTTGGCCGCCATGTTCGTTTTGTAGTTAACCGGTTTTTGAAAGTCTCATAGATTCACTTCCAGTAGTGCCCTTTATCTCCGTAAAAAATGTCAGGGTGATACCGCTAATAGTTTCAGAGATATAGAATGCCGGTGAAATATTTCGCACATCAGCCATCTTGTGGTTATGTAAACAATTGAACGAAGTTAGATCTCGGTGCATTACAATGTGTATAAACATATACTGTACCACGTTTTATTGCGTTCGGTTGGTTAAATCGCGAGAAACGTCTATTTAAAAGTCGCGAATTCGCGTGGCCGCCCTTTTGGTTTTGTAGTTAGCAATTTTATAAAAGTCACATAGGCGAACTTCTAGTAGATCCCTTTATCACTGTAAAAAATTCCAGGGTGATATCGGGAATAATTTCGGAGATATTGAATGCTGGTGAAATATTTCGCACAACCGCCATGTTGGATTGGTGAGACGTAACAAAATTTCAGGGTCACGGTCGGGGTCGCCCGGAATAGTGCTATGATCTTGCCGAGTTTCATTGAAATCGCTCAAGCCGTTTAGGATTTATTAGGGGGACACACACACACACCTCACACACTGACAAAAGGTGATCTCAGAAGCCTATTTTTTCAAAATTGAAAATAGGCTAAAAAATAGCGAACTAGTCGAGAGATTGATACATGGCCATCGATGCTCGTAAAATGGCTTATAAATCTGAGGCATTCCATATAGCACGAGGCTGAGTTGTTCACGGGAATGTAAAATATTGTATATTGAGAAATATTTGATCCGTAAAGAATGGCAGCCTGATGTAGACTATACAAACAAAGGCCTGACTGCATAATCGATTAGCCGTCCTGCGGATTCGGTGGTTCAGTTGTTTTTAAATACACCCATTGCTCCGATATCTGAATACCACATAGAAGGATTTAAGTACGAACACGTAGTGAAGAATAGGCCATGCCGTGTCCTTCCATTATTTTGGTAAAATAGTGGAAATATATTAACCCGTTGAGTGCTTCGCCCGCCTATATACGTTTTTCAAGAACTTTTTTTTTTCATATTCCCCATTCGCTTTTGAGTGCCGAATTGATCCCTGGTATGTTCTGCCATCCATTGGGCATTATGTAGTACTACCTGTTTTCAGAATTTTTCATCCGGAAGTAATTAACAGACCATTTTGTAAAGGTCTGTCCTCTACAGCTGAGGTTCATCTGAGATGTAAACAGGAATAACAAGAAAATTCTTCACGCCGCGTTGTGGATCCGGATCAAAGAATATAATTTTTTGTACTAATAAGGAGCAACAAATATTACTTGCCTACTGATTATTAGTAATAATTTTATTTTGGACCCATTAAATGGTATGGAGATGATGCCTGCATAAAACGTTTAATTTTGATACGTCTCAAAATAAAAATGTATATAAACGGAATATATATTTTTAGATTAATAAAGACCCAAAACCTACAACCATTTTTAGCCTATCACCCCACCCCAATTAAGCTTTTAAATGCGAATGAAGAATCGCCGCACTTAAAAGGTTCAACTTCTCAATCCGTTGATAATGTTCAGTCGATCAACATGAATTTATGCCCAATTATATTAGGCGTTTAATGTGAGATTCTACCTGAACAAATCTACATGTGATAGCTTATTTACACCAGTGGCAGCCGTTGAGAGATTTGTTATTAGCCTACTTTTCACATTTTGCAAAAATGAGGAAAAAGTAGACTTATGAGATCGATCCGGGAAAATGAGTGTCTGTCTGTCTGTCTGTCTGGCTGTGTGTGTGTGTGCCCCCCCCCCCAACTCCTAAACGGCTGCAGCAATCTAAACCAAATTTAGTATCAGTAAAGATGTACACCGGAATATCTCACGTCCATATTTGAAAATGATGTCAGTGCTACCAACTGCTGAAAAAAACGCACTAGAAATTTGAGCTCAATGTTGGATATCTTGCAAGGTATGCATGGGAGCTATTCCAAAATTGGCAAACATGTAGATAATGTTATTTCAGTTTAATTTCCAGGAGGCCAACCATGACAGTGTTGCCAAAATAATTTTAAGCCTTCTGATAGGTCCAATGTTTAAATGCATATAACTTCTACACTAGCAATTGGATTTCAACCAAATTTTGTATGTAATATCTGTACATAAACAGATATGACTGAGCGTATTCTTAAGAGCCACCAGGGCTGCCAACTGTTAATATTTGCTCTCTATATTTGTTTTATCCAAATACCAATATATCAGAAAGTATGCAAGCCAACAGCTTTAAACTATGCACACGTATATTCTGACATTTTAGATTAATTTGGAGTAACTTATATACGTCAGTTCTACCAACATGATTATAAGCCTGCTGATAATACCAATTTTTAAATACATCTAACTTCTATACTATCAGTTGGATTTCAACCAAATTTCGTATGTGCTATGTGTACCATAACAGATATGACTATAAGTATTGTTAAGAGCAATCAGGGCTGCCAACTGTTAATAAATGCTGTCTATATTTTTTACCCTAATATCAATATATCAGAAAGTATGCAAGCCAACAGCTCTATACTTTGCACACGTATAGCACCTGACATTCTAGATTAATTTGGAGTAATTAATACAAGGCAGTGCTGCCAACATGATTCTATGCCTGCTGATATGTCCAATTTTAAAATACATGTAACTTCTATACTAACAAATGGATTTCATCCAAAATTGGCACAACAAGATATCATAATATTTCAGATTATTTCTGACCAGCAGACGCATGGTATTGTTGGCAACATGCTTTTACGCCTGCTGATAGATCCAGTGTCTAACTGCATGTAACGTCCATTGGACTTCAACCAAATTTTGTATTCTGTACCTTAAGAGATGGAACTAAGAATATATTCAGTCACCAGGGCTGCCAACTGTAGTGCTCTATGAGGCTTCATTATATCAGGTATATTTTGAACTAAATAGATATTTCGATATTACCAACTTAATTTCGTCATTATTCTAGATAGGTTCATATTCTGTAGAATAATCATTGGCATGAAAAGTAGACTGTATAGTTCTTCACGGAACTTCTTGTTATGTATGTCATTTGTTTAGCTTAGTTAATATCACGCAGTCGCCAATTTAATTCTTGTAATTAAGTTTTCTTAGTATTTAAGTTTGGTACTTTAAGAATAACATATGTGAGTATTCATGTAAGTTGCACTGTGTGTGGTTATGTGTAAGAGAGGGCCTAGAGCCCAAACTTCGCCACAATAAAGGCACCAATAAATAAATAAATAAATAAATAATACTTCTACTATTTTATCACTAGTAGTTTATTCTCTGCCGGTCCCGTGGTGTTGGGGCAGCGTGCCTGCCTCTCACCCGGAAGCCCCGGGTTCGATTCCCGGCTCCGTAAAAGATTTTAGAAGCTGACGTGAGGGCTGGAACGGGGTGCACTCAGCCTCGTGAGGACAATTGAGTAACTGGCTGATAGTGAGGCAGCGCCTCGATCACAAAGACCAAGATTAACGGCAGAGGGAACCCGATGCGCTTATCACGCGTCACCCCAATATCTGCAGGCCAAATGGCTGGGCAGCGGTCGCTTGGTAGGCCTAGGCCCTCACGGGCTGTAGTGCCAGGGGTTGTTATTATTATTATTATAGTAGTAGTAGTAGTAGTAATGCTAGTAAAATTATCAATACTTCTACTATTTTATTAGTAGTAGTTTATTCTCTACTGCCACTGCTATTGTCACAACAAACGCTGGTGCGATCATTATACATATTTGAATTACAATACGGTATGTTAATTTACGCAAATATCGATTGGACTGAGACCTTTAATTTTACCCAACAGCGTGATAATTAGCGGCTTCGGTGTTGTAATCGGTAGCATTCTGAGCTTCTATGCCCAAGATCACGGGTTCAAACCCGGCTGAAGTCGTCGGATATTTTAAGAGCGTTAAGAATCCCTCAGTATGCCTTCCTTTGAAGGGGAAATTAAGCCCTCGGGGCCATGTCTTAGATTTATGGCATTAAAAGACCAATCCACTATCTACAATTGTGTGAAGCTAAATTTGTAGGTTAAATTTGATGAACGCTCTATTAAGTTCCAACGTTCGTCGCCAGGTGCCAGTTGCGGTGGCATATAGTAACCAAGTTCACACCTAGGTGTCGTTGACGGTAGCATTTGGTAGCAAAAGTAGGAACTACTTGAAATTTACCGTATGCCTGAATACAGTTAACACACACTAATACAGCCATCACAATTAACACCGGTTATCAGACAGATTCCACACACACACAAAGTACACGGGGCTACATGACCACGTTGTCACAGCCCCTAAAGTGAGGAACCAACCATCCAAGCATGTTAATTGATTTATGATTTTGGTTGTGTTGTGGGAATATCACAGAAACTATCTGAAGTAGAGCAGTATTTGCTGTCTCTTTGATGTCTGCAAATGAACCGCATATTATCGTTAAATTAAAACGAATCAAAAGCATGTAATTGATTTCTCTATGAATACGTGAACATGGTTAACATTAATGGCAGCAAATTGCTCTCCATACTTGTTTCTCCCTACCTTTTAGTCCTGTTTTACCGACAGCAGTGGCTACGCTGGCTAAAGGACAGTGTTAGGTCATGGGGCCAAGCTCTCTGCTGACTCGGTAGACGCGTGGGTTCGAGCCCCGCCGTCGGCCGTTTCCCATTTTCAACAACAGGCAAATGCTGGGACGGTACCTTCTGACAGGCCACGACCGCTTCCTTCCACATCCTTGCCAAGTTTCATTCATCTTCATCCATTCCATCTCTCATCCCGACGCGCAGGTCGCCCACGGGCGTCGACTAGAAAGACCTGCACTCGGCCTCTCAGGAGGCCACACGACAAAAAAAAGTCCTGTTTTACTCTGCATATTCCGATAAATTTCACTTAATTAGCTTCTGTAATAGTAATAATAATAATAAATTACTTTCTTTTGAAGCATTGAAGATGAGACCGATGTCGAGACTCAAACCTGAATCCCCTGATTTCCGGGCAATTAAGCAAACCAATTAATTATGGTCGATGCTTAAAAGATAGCTAATGATAACTCTTGAGGTAATATCTGAGGAAATGGAGCGATTGAGCTTTAGTAGGTGTACTTACCCGTAACGAAAACAACAAAACTTCGCATTTACAAGACAATCGTGCGACCAGTATTAATGTATGGGGCGGAAACATGGACACTGAGCAAGACAATGGAGAGAAAATTTATAACGTTTGAATACAAGAAAAGTTTTTGGGCCAGTGTCTGAAAATGGAATCTTTAGAAGAAGAAAAAATATTGAAATCCACACGCTGTTTAATGAACCTGATGTGACAGCTGTAATAAAGAGCAGAAGAATTGAATGACTGGGACATGTCCTGAGAAGAGAAAAGAAAATAAAATGGTGAAGACAGTGCTAGAAGGGAAGCCACAAGGTACGAGACCCCTGGGTAGACCGAAACTGAGGTGGATGGATGGAGTCAAGAAAGACCTGGGGACACTGGGAGCCAACGAGAACATCGCTAGAAACAGAGACCAATGGAAGAGGCTAAAGAGTGAGGCAATAAACCGACTTCGGTTCGTGTGGCCAACGAAGTAAGTAAGTACTTACCCGTATGTAGCCTACTTATATAACTTATGTCTCCTTCTTCCGCGGTCTACGGGTTCGTATTGAGACTCTGGATCCAGGTCTTGTGTTAAATTTCCGGCTCTGCCAAATATTTAATTCTGGTTTAACGAGTTACATTCAGCCTACTGCGGCAAACCTGAGAAGATATGGGTACGATTCCAACCTCAGCTGTCCTAGAAGGGGTTTCCGTGATTTCCCCACTTCTACTCCAGGCAAATGCGGGGATGGTTCCTAGGGCACGTCTGCCACCTAAATCCTACCTTCAGTTACAAATACACACACTACAACAGCCGTCATAATGGCACATGTTATCAAAGAGTTTCCTCTCACACACCTAAGAACACGGGGCTGCATGACCATGATGTCACATAGCCTTTATTTGAATCAACAACTCTTATTATCATATGTATTATTGACGAAAATAGTCAAAATGTGCTAAATAAACTTCACATATTTCTTAATGTAAAGGAGGTGGAATCCCGGCATTTATCTAAATATCTTTAAAAAAATATTCTTCAATAAGAATGTGCAATTGGATGGAGTTTCGAGGTCTACTTTTTTTAGGTATGTGTTATACAGTGAAATTATTTTGCTTGAGCGGGGCCGGCGGCCTACTGCCGCGCGCGCGTGCCTTCCGCCAGCCAACCAAGCTCGAGCCGCAGGGTTGCGCGAGGCGGAGGTGAGCTAACCAGGGTCATTAAAGTCATTAAGTCACTAAACTTTCATCAATGATGGTGTGTAGTGTCAGCGCACAGATAATAGGGTAACATAAACAACAGCTGCATGATTTAATTAAAGAAGTGTTCTTTTTTATTTCTTGGGAATCTGGATAATCTCACGTCACCAGTTAAAGGTTAGAACTTATCTTTTCACAGAAAATACTAAAACGGTTCTCCTTCAGCTGACAGACAGTAACTTTGGGAGTTACATCGTACATTATGTAGCTACTCCTGCACCCCCCCTGCGTGTTTATTGTAATTAATCGAAGCACGGACCTAATCCCGTTTGATGTTCAATTGTGGTTAATTTAAAATACAAAGTGTGCAGATCAATTACCCGTACTCTTGTGGAGCTGGAGAACAATATACGGCAGCAGATATCCCTCACAACAGAAGGGAATCACAACGTGTAAACGCTAATTTATTTCCACGGTACAACGCTTGTCTGTCAGCTGAAGGAGAACACTCTCAGCATTTCTTGTGGATAGGTAAGTTCTTTAATCATGATTTGCTGGAGAATTAACCATTAATTAATGTACTTTGTTGCGGTTTGCACCTGCGCGCTATCCGCGGTGCCGGCCCCGCTCCGGCGTAAGAAACACCCTGCACTACGAGGTTGGAATACTAACAAATTAATTCGAGGTATACCTCTATCAGTAGGGGGGCATTTAATTATTCCAAATGAATTTATTCGTATAGCAGTCGATCAACACGATTGTACCAAACTGTAACGGTTGTTCAAGAGCTGCAGGTGACGGGTAACATATTGAAGACGACTTCTTCCTTGAGCACTGTCATCTGTTTACCTAAGCACCCATTACAATTGAAAACCTCCGGGCAAGAAGGTTGTAACCCACACTTAGTTTCAGTGTTATTTTTCAATGCAAAAAGGTTGTAAATGATGTGGGAGTTGGTTGGTTGTTGGTTGGTTCCTTCGTGTACTTTGGGTGTGTGTAGAATCTGTCTGATGAAAATGGTCCGGCTCCGTGGCTAATGGTTAGCACGCTAGGCTTTGGTCCGAAGTGCCCTGAGATCGATTGTCGATAACCGGTCTTAATTGTGATGACTGTATTAGTGCGTGCTATCTGTTTTAATTCGAGTAAGGACTGCAGACGATAAGTTTAGGCACTGGATGACCGCGCGAAAAGAATTTGGGAAAAGCAGTGCCTAAACCAAGAAAGTAAACACCTCAACGAGGCCCTACGCGCCAATGGGTACAGCCAGAAAGATATCCAGCGAGCACTCCATCCAATACGTCCAACTACAAGGGTAATTGGAGACAAGCAGCCCCTGGCTAGAGCTTTCCTTCCATATATAAAAAAGGTCACGGACAGAATAGGGAGACTACTCGAGTCCCATGATATAAAGACCATATACAGGCCTACGAGAAAAATTAAGGACATGTTTACGTCCGCTAAAGATAAGCGACATCCTCATACCGCGGCAGGGGTTTATAAAATCCCGTGTGATTGTGGCCAAGTATATATTGGAACAACGAAAAGAAGTATTGTCACTCGCCTCAAGGAACACGAACGACACAGCCGGCTGGGACAAACAGATAAATCCACTGTTGCAGCACACTCGTTACTAGCAGGTCACGACATAAGATATGGAGACACCGAAGTTCTGTCCACCACGGTGTCTTATCATGCCAGGCTACAAAGGGAGGCCATTGAAATCCTGAAGCATACTAACAGCTTCAATCTTAAGGAGGAAGCAGAACATGAACAGAGCTTGGCTTCCAGTCCTCAATCCCCTCAAGCCTGCCCTCATTGACCGTCGTAGACGAGAAGATGCAACAGAAGAGCAGCCCTGTCCTTGATGCATTACTTTTATGTGGTACGCCGTTGCTATGGTAGCCTCTATGTGTGGGTTGTTGACTATTTATATATCTTCTGTTTACTTGTTTTACCTCGCTTAATGCAACATGTGAACATGCTGAACGCAGTTTTCAGCGAAACGTCAGGACAACAAAATGTCCTTAGAACACGGCCTATAAGCCCGCGAAACAGACATTCCTATTACTGCAGACGATCATTTCAAGTAGTTCCTACTTTGCTACCAAATGCTACCGTCAACGACACCTAGCTGTGAACTTAGCTACTAGATATCATCGCAGTCTTCCCCTGCGGTGAACGTTGGAACTAATATAGCGTTATCAATTCTAACCAACAAATTTTGACTTGACGCAAGTGTAGTTAGTGGAAGGTTCCTTTTCATGCCAATAATCTATGACATGGTCCCGCTGGTGGGAGTTGCCTCTGGAGGGTTAATGCTGGCATTGTTAGAGATGTGATATGCAACGCACTGAAAAACAAAGGTTAATTTAAAAATCAAACTCCACTTGCAATAATATTCTGTTAGTTTCCTGGAATATTTTCCTTTTGCATGTTACAATCTTCTTGCCCGGAGGCATTCAATTGGGTATAATCTTATTGACCAACTGAAAATCATTAATTTCGATTACTAAGGCAACACTGAAAACTGGCTTCCAACACGATAATGTGGTACTATAGAACTGTAATGAGCCGTCCGTTATCGTGCGGTTTGAAGTGCCTGGATGAATTTTAGATGTCCTTCAAAATAGCGACTTCCTCGACCGGAAATAGAACTCTCAACCTTTGGATCATGAACCGGGTCCACCGAACAAGCTTTAAACGTGATAATGGCAGTAAAGTTGGACAAGATCTGCAGCTGACAGGTAACAAATTGAACATGATTTCTTCTATAAACGCTGTCATCTATAACAAGTTGTAAATTACAGCAGAGCGCTTCTGCTGGGTGTCCATTATTGCACAGTGCACAAGGTGTGTGTGTGTATCCATCCCCTCTGTGCCATTAATTCCGAGGTCGGAAGAGGGAAATGAGCACTTCCAGTGTTGCCATGTTTATTTTAATGAGTCGCTTTGCTAATGTTAGTCCCGCGTGTTCTCGGGCTAATGAAGTGTTTTGCCGGCGATGTGATGAGATTAAGTCGCTTCTAAGATGGAGTGTGAGGAAGGGACGATTTATTACGTTCCACGCTTTTTCTTTACTTTCTCAACTAAATGGAGAGACATTTGAAACGTGTAAACAGGTGAATAAATTAGCAATATTCATGCTCCGGCATGTAGCAGGATTGTACTTTAATTAAACTTGCGTTGTCATATGTCGAAGAGTACACAGCACAGGGTTGTATTCAAACGTTGTATGCAATGTCACGCAGGTACACTTGCCGGTGCATGTAGAGAAGTATCAGGGAAACTCTATCTGATGTGGTCTGACAGGGTGGTAGGTTAACTAATTGTTGAGTTTTTTGACCCTTCGCAAACGCATTTTAGATTAATATAAGCCATTCGTTCTTAACCTTGTGAAAATTAAATTTGGTGCTCTCATCTTACGAGTTAAAAAGAGCTCGCGAGCACAAATTCCCTGAGATCCATTCTGCAATACTGTACAATCATTTTGTTGCACGAACCAGAATAATAGTGTTTTCATAACACGTTTTGACAGTCAGTTCTAGATAGTTAGTAAGTTGTTGAGGGTTTAAGGGGTGAAACTACGAGGTCATCTGCCCCTAAAAAATTTGGTTGTATCATGTTGTAAAATAGTACTGAACTTTTTAATTTACAGTAAAAATAATTTGACATCCCTGCTTTATGAGCAACACGAAAGATGCTGATTCAACTCGACTGTCCACACGTAAATGTATCTTATCTACAAGAGTCAAGCAAGCAGTTGCAGCATGCCTGGTGAGCGGTGAATCCCTAGCAATTTCAGCACTTCTGAGGGAGAGAGAGATATGAAAAGGAAATAGAGGCGAATGCTTTTGCATTAACATTGCAATAGCATACCAAACATCAAGCGCGATTTATAACAAAAAGTGCCTTTCCCAAAACACGAAGATACGTCACTAAGAAACTGTTCTGAAGCCAGTTTCCCTAAATGCCAATAAAGAGCTACTCGAAGAAGTGGAGAAAAAATAGCACAGAATCATTAGAGGAATCATGGGATCTAATTACGAGAATGGCATTCACCAAAACAGATACACCAAGGAAGTTTATACTAAAATAGAGAAGCTTACATACACAATCCGTAAAAAACGGGCTCGATTCCACGGCCACCTCCGACAAATAGACGACAATTAGGTTGACAAAAAACATATTTCACTTTTTTTTCCTAACCACAAAATCACGATGCCGTGGTTTAGAAACACCAAAGAACACCTCCAAATGCTCGAAATTAATCCCGACGACGCATTGGACTGGGATCTTATCCGCAAAGCGATAGTGACCAACGGGCTCAACTGAGTCTTGCCTCCAGAAAGAAGACATGGTGCCCCTTGGACAGAGAAACGCAAGCAGGTTTATTCCCTAAGGATGAGGGAATTCTGGGTGCAAAAGTAAGCCAAAAGTAACAAGATTTAACGTGGTCTTAGATAGCCCTAGCAAATTATAATAATAATAGCATTTTATTGTAACAAAATTATACCACATTACACCTATAGACCCGCTAAGTTGCAATAATGTATCATCGGAGTCCAGCTAAAATACAATTATATTATCGTATAAGTAGCAGCTTCGGTGGCGTAGTCGGTAGCATGATGAACTGCTATGCCCAATATAGCGGGTTCAAACCCGGCCGAAGTCGTCGGATTTTTTTAAGAGCGTTAAAAAAAATTCAGTATGCCTTCCTTCGGAGGGGAAGTAAAGCCTGCGGTCCTATGTCATAGATTTATGGCATGTTAAAGATCCTTCCATAGACTAAACTTGTGTAAAGCTAAATTGTTAGGTTAGATTTCGTCAGAAAGCTCTATCAATGTTCCAACGTTCACCACTAGGTATCATTGATATCTGGTACCGAAAGTTGGAACTACTTGAAATTGAACGGAACTTTTAGCTCACCCTAAGGGTGTCCACTGGAAGCAGCTATAGACTCAGGCGAGCCGAACATGTCCACGGACACTCCCGGCATTAAAAGCCATACGATAAATGAATGAATAAATAAATAAATAAAATGGTATAAGTTATTATAAAATTTAATATAATAAAATATATTATATGGTGAACAATATTGTAAATTTGAAATAAAAGATCCTATTTTAACTATATGTTTACATTTTCAGTAAGTAGTGGTCTAGAGAAATATTTATTTTAATCTCAGAATAATTGGATTCTTTCCTCTCTTCCTACTTTTTTGCAATCAAAAACATGCTTTCACTAGTTACTCCAGAGTATTGTGAATACCATCAACTAACCATTTAATAATAATTATTATAATAGCATTTCACATTCCCCTCGATATTTGTACATCAGGAGTCTTCTCTGAAGCTAGCTGTACATGAGTTCTTCTGTACGTGAATATGATTTGCTGATTCATGTAGTGGAATTCATATTTGATTAATGCCCTAGCTGGACGGCATACTCGCTTTTTGACTGTTTATTTGTTATCTCCTGTCTCTATATATCGTAAACAAGGCGGCACGCTGTGTGTGCGTTTTCAAAGCCCAGTACCGTTGTTTATTCATGGATTTGTGAGATTAAATATTGACTAGTTGAAACCCGTCAATACATGACGGCCAATAAGAAAATATTGACTGAAGAATTTTATTATATAGGTTCTTTGTACAATTATTTTTTAGCACTATTGAAACTTTAAGGGCGTCAAAAGATTGCACTCTAGACATTGCAACATACTGCTGGCCATGATTGAAAACTTGATGAGGCAAATTGAGACCTATACGTTCCAGAGTTCCCCCTTGAGCTTTATTGATTGTGATAAAGTATGCCAAGCGAATCGGAAAATGTTGCCTCTTAAAAGAAAATGATTGTTTTATCCGGCGGTGTTAAATGAAGTCGAAGGATTAGACCTTTCTGCCTAATTTTAGCTGCACTTATTTCCAAATCCAAGCATTTTCATGCATATTTCATATAATTAATATGGAATCAAGTCGAAGGGTTAGATCTCTCCGCCTAATTTTAACTGCACTTCATCATCATCATCATCATCTTGTACAGTTTCCAGCCCCAGGCTGGGTCTGTTTGGAACATAAGCCTCGCCCCTTAGTTCTTTCTTCCCACCACCTCTCCGCTGTCACTCTGGTCCAGTCCTCGCCTCTCTTCTCTACACATTCCTCCACTCCTTTCAGCCATCTATCTCTTGGTCTTCCCCTTGGTCCTTTCTTCTGCATCTGCATCTCATGTATCTTCTTGGGAATCTTCTTCTCATCCATTCTCTTTAAGTGTCCATACCACCTCAGTCTTGATGTCTCAATCCTACCTTGCAAGGGCTCCTCTTTCACCATTTCCCTGACCTTTTCATTCCTCATCCTGTCTCTTCTTGTTACTCCGATCCTACTTCGCAGGAACTTCATTTCACCTGCCTGTATTCTGCTTATGTCTCTTTTCTTCATTGTCCACGTTTCTGAAGCATAGGTCAGTATCGGGATATAGTAGCTTCTGTATAACACTTCCTTGCTTTTTTGTGGGACATCTTTATTCCACACTAAGCTCCTAATGCTTCTCAGAAATGCTTCTGCCTGTCTGCCACGTTCCGTAATCTCTTTGTCATTTCTCGCATTTTCCTCCACTATACTTCCCAAGTACTTGAGACTTTCCACCTTCTTCAGCTGTCCACCTCCAAGTGTTATCCCACTCATTGGTCTGTCCTTTTTCCTGGTCGTTAACAGGATCTCACATTTACTGATGTTGAACTTCCATCCGTACTCTCCCACTGTTTCTTCCCAAGCCTTCAGTTGCTCCTGAATTTCCTCCTCCTTGTTTCCCCAGACCATGAGATCATCTGCAAACACCATTGCTTTCATCTTATCTTCTCCTATCTTTCCTGCTATCCGTGTCATTACCTCGTCCATAACCACAATAAAGAGAAGGGGTGACAGCGCACTACCCTGTTTCAGGCCACTCATTTGCCTGAACCAGTCTGTTCTTTCCCCTCCAACTTTCACACAACTCACACTTCCACAATACATCTCCTTCACTCTGCTTACAGTCTCTTTTTCCACTCCCATGTTTTCCATTGCTTTCCAAACCTTCTCCCTACACACACTATCATAGGCCTTTTCGATGTCCAGGAAGGCCATCAACAGATCCTCGCCAAATTCGTAGTGGTGTTCCTGGAGCTGTCTCACTGAAAATATGAGATCCACTGTTGATCTCCCAGGTCTGAATCCATACTGCTCCTCTCTCAATTTTCTCTCCACTGCACTTATTATTTCCAAATTCAAGCAATTTTCATACATATTTCTTATAATTAATATGGTAGCATTTAGATGCCCTTAGGAAACTTCAGATTTCTCAGGAGCATATCTATGGGTCAATCGTTTGGAGTATGTGGAAGCAAATCACTTAATTCCAATGAATTCAAGAATTCTGAGGAGTCTAATATATACAACTGGCCGCAGGAACCGTCGCTTATAATTTTGGAATATACATTAACGAAGTTCTCTCTTAAATTCCTTGAGATATCATTTCCAGTGAAAAATTGTTGCAGTCTGTCAAATATTTTATATTTAGGAAGATTAATTTTGCCATTACAACACCAAAGGTCAAAGTAACCAGGCGTAGATTTCTCGCTACAGAAATACAGTGCAGAACAATGTTTACAATTGTTCGTCAAGGACCATACACTGTACGGCATAATATCTGGAATTGTTTCTGAAATGGCATTTTATATTAGATTTTAAAAGTAGCTTCGTATTTTCTACGATTTCCCACTTTTTTTGTGGCTAATGTTCTTTTTCGTCAAATGGGTATATTTATTGCAGCATTTCTCTCCAAATTAACGTCATATTCAATAACACTATAGTGGCCTGCATCAACACAGCCGCCAAATATTAAATGGCAAATAATACTTCCATTGCCAAAATCAACAGCGTGGTTAGACTCATTGTTATGTACTCTAAACAAATCATCAATAAACAATAATATTCACGTATACAATGAAGTTCAGATACTTTCATTCTCAAGTTTGTTGCTGATGAGAATGCGATGATACTGATCGCCAATAATAAATTCCTTATAATTATTCATGCCAGCAACAATTTTTGCAATTTGCTTGCAAACGCAGCTCAGGAAAACGTCCTGCATTTTGGAATAAACAGTACGAAACTGCTCTAAATAAGCAATTTCCATCACCTGATGTAGGTACAATCCTTTGCATTTCCATGACAGTAAATTAAGAAAGGGAGCATACTTCGCCAACTACTGGAATGAGCATAGACTCACTTCGACAGCCACCGTAATGGAGGGAGTTTAAGAGTTAGACCATATGCTCAGTGCTTGTAAAAAATCGTATTAACACAGGGAAGCCCAATCTGAAGGCTACATTCTGAGCTATCGCCCCGGATTCCAGGTTCGATCCCTGGTTTGCCAAGAAATTTACTTCTGGTCTGAGGGCTGGAACGGGGCGCACTCTTGAGGCAAAACTCAGGAGAGCAAGGTTAGATTCCTATCTCAACAATCTGGGATGTGGTTTTCCGTGGTTTGCCACGTCCACTGCAGGTAAATACCGGGATAGTTCGTAACTTAAAGCCTCGGTCGTCAATTCCCCATTCCCCACTTGAATTACAAATGCACACATCAGTACAGCCATCACAATAACACAGGTCATCAGAGAAAAATTTTTTACACACACACACCAAAGTAGACGGGACTGAGTGACCACGATGTCTGAGTCCATCAAATGAATTATATTCGTCAATTGTCTCTCATGGCGAAAGCGATTGTGGCCATCTTTTATTTAATAATTTAAAAGTATATGGCAATGTAAATCGTGGAGAATTCCTTACTGTACGGGAATAATAAAAGTAAAATATGTTAAGACAATGAATTACCAATAGCCAGAAAGAATAATTAGGAAATAAAAATACATGTCTGAGGTGAGACTCCTTCGGCTATGCAAAATTCATTCCTGGGTCCGCAATGTAACCCCTGAGCCACCCAGTCAGCAGACTTCTAAACCAATATTAAGTTACTTAAACAACAAACGAACTCAAACGCCTGTTGAAGTTCTTCAATCCCCTCTTTTTAATTCTCAAAAACAAAGATCACAGTACGATACGGTGAATCCTTTATCCGCCATTTCTCTAGAACTGTAATTCTGGTCTGAGGGCTGGAACGGGGCGCACTCTTGAGGCAAAACTAAGAAGGGAAAGGTTCGATTCCCTTCTCAACTATCTGGGATTTGGTTTTCCGTGTTTTGCCACTTCCACTGCAGGTGTAATTCTGGTCTGAGGGCTGGAACGGGGCGCACTCTTGAGGCAAAACTAAGTAGGGCAAGGTTCGATTCCCATCTCAACAATCTGGGATGTGGTTTTCCGTGGTTTGCCACTTCCACTGCAGGTAAATACCGGGATAGTTCCTAACTTAAAGCCTCGGTCGCCAATTTCCCATTCCCCACTTTAATTACAAATGCACACATCAGTACTGCCATCACAATAACACAGGTTATCAGAGAAAATTTGACACACACACCAAAGTAGACGGGGCTGAGTGACCACGATGTCTGAGTCCAACAAATGAATTATGTTCGTCAATTGTCTCTCATGGCGAAAGCGATTGTGGCCATCTTTTATTTAATAATTTAAAAGTATATGGGAGCGTAAATCGTGGAGAATTCCTTACTTTATGGGAATAATAAAAGTAAAATATGTTAAGACAATGTATTACCAATAGGCAGAAAGAATAATTGAGAAATAAAAATATATGTCGGAGGTGGGATTCGAACTGCTTCCATTGCGCGATGCATAAATTAACAGTTTTGAACGCTACCGTCTGAGCTACCGAATCACTGGTAGAAGAGTGCAATATTCAGTTACTTAAACAACATTCACTCTCAACAGTCCGTATAAGTTCTTCTACATTTCCCGTTTTTTATAATATTCTATTCCTGTTTATATCGTGGAAACTTCATAATCAATATTCCCCTCCTTTATTATAATTCTTATAAATAACTATTGCATTGAAAAGCGGTGGACATCCGCCATGTCTGTCATTAACCAAGATGATTCTGCGCATGCGCTTGAGCCAATAATTTTTTAGTTTTGTTTATAAATTTTAAAATATGTGTTAACATATTTGTTTATTTTAAAGACACTCTGCAAATCTACAGGCCTACAGCTTTCGACAGATTGCTCTACGAAGTGAATCGGTTCTACCGTTCCCTCAATCTCGTGGTAACAAAAATCAGCTTAGTGTTTTAAATATATAGATGCCTGTGGAAATTATCCTGTAGTTTTGTTTTCATGTTAAATCCCGTCCCATGAAATTTACATAACCTAAAAAAATAAGTTCCTGTTCAATCGAGTGCTTTCGTACTTCTTCACCTTGTAGTACAATTCAAAAAGTACTGGTGTCCTGACAGGTGTTATTCAAACTTTGCAACTGAGCAATATCAGTTGCCTGTTCCAAGTTCAGCAATATTGCCAAATTACGTTTCAAGATAATTTGAACCTTGAGAATGAGTTCCTATTATTGTTGCTGTTAATTAATTCTAGGGTTATATTACATCTTGGCCATCATCCCCGTATACTTGGATGTGAATTGAAATTGTCAAGTAACCTGTGTTTCTCTAGTGACTGCGTAAGCTGTCTTATTAGGGTCTGCGATTAGTATAGGATCCCCGCAATATTAAATAAGGTGCCATCCCGGTATTTGCCTGGAGGGAGTGTGGAAAGCCTGGGGAAGCCACATTCAGGATATCCACTGCCAGCGTTGCGATTCAAACCTCCGATTTCCGGACTTGGCTGCGACTCACCGTGGCCGTGGTGCGTGAATTAACGCCGTAGGGTAACTAAACAAGGAAGTGAGACTGTTCTGTTATTACATATTACACATATTCTTAGTTTGAGTGATACATTCTGTCATTATTAAAACATCGACCACTGCTGTGTGCAATAACATACTCAATTCTAATCAATCGACCTGTCCGCTATTCGATAAACATCGAATGGAAACGTAACCCAATAATACTGTTGTTGATGTACGAATGTTTTATTAACGAGTCATTAGTCTTTGAAGTAAACAGCACAGCGTTTACTGGTCACAAAATATCGATACCCTCGCTGAACTGCTGTTTAGTACTGGAATAACAGTAGCTTAACGCACCACGCCTGTGTAGGGGAGCTGGAAGTCCAGGCTTTGAAGGTTCGAATCCTGGTTCTTAGAGCAGACTTCCAGTGTGTGGTTGTTCTCCGGGTTTTTCCACACAAATTTCTTGAGATCCATTCTCCAATACCAATTTTGTTGCACGAACTGGAATAATAGTGTTTTCATTACGCGTCTTGACAGTCGGTTCTAGTTAGGGGGGCGTGGTGGCTCAGCGGTCTAGCTGTGTGCCTCTCACCAAGGCGGTCCGGGTTCGATTCCCGGTCAATGCATGTGAGATTTTCGAAGTGAAATGCCATGTCCTGTGGTTCGGATTCCACGTAAAAAGGAGGTCCCGTGGCTCATGATCTACAGATTAACGGTCACGTTAAACTATAAGCTTCCTTCCTTCCTTCCTAGTTAGTTAGTACGTTATTCCAAATGTTAAAAGCTTAAATCAAATTACGACCAACTTAATCATCTGATCTCTACCAAATTTTGCAACGTTGAAATCCCTGCGTAGTCCAATTGAACCACGCATGTGATGCAACAAAGGTGAAACTACGAGGTCATGGTGCCTTGTTTTACGTCCCGAGGCACATTTCACAGTCTCTCTCTATATATATATTCATTCATTTTTTTTCATTCATTCGTTTATTTGCAATTGGGGGTGTGTCCCCCGGTGGCAAATTAGATATACATAACAAAATAAATAATTGTACATAACAATTCACTAACAATTAAACTGGAGTATTTACACAAATAGTCAGTCTTTTCTTAAACACACCTGTATGTTTGGGAGAAGGCTCTAAGACTGCGGCAGGTAGAGTTATCAATGGCACAGTTTACGAAAGAATATTTACCATAATTTGTTCGCTGTGGTCGGCCCTTAACTTAGAAAGGATGATCGCCCCTACCCATGTAAGTGGGCTTTCCCATACGTTTGCTAAGCTCACCCCATGCTGGTTGATTTGTATACGTGTTGTACATAGCGCAGAGTCTAGATTTCATCCTCCTAGCCTCAAGTGATTCCCACCCAAGTTTCTTTAACGGCTCACACTGCTCCTGGGATTAAAGTCACTGAGCACAAATCTAGCGGCCTTTCTTTGCACCATTTCCAACTCATTGATGAGCCCTACTTGATATGGATCCCAAACCACCGAGACGTATTCCTGAATAGGTCTTACAAGTGACAAATAACCTAATTCTTTAGCAGAGGTACTACTTCCTTTTAATACCCTCATTACAAAGTGCAGGGATTTGTAAGCTTTAGAAACTACACATCCTACATGACTACTCCATTTCATATCATTTCTTACGTGAACGTCCAAATATTTGCAAGAATCTTCTTCTACAAGTATTTCCGAGCCAATGTTATATTGAAAATCTTGCCTTCGCATTTTCCCTATTTTTATTAGACTTCATTTTCTTGTGTTTATTTTCATTTTATTTTCAATCGCCCACGTATAGACCAGGTTCAGGTCATTTTGAAGTACTGCATTGTCTTGTGAGTCATGTATCTTTCGATATATTACACAATCATCCGCAAACAATCGACAGTACTGCGAACCCCATTTGGTAAGTCATTTATAAACGCCAAAAATAACAAAGTTCCGATTACGCTGCCCTGAGGCAGCATACATACAACACTTCTACAGACACTACAACAACGCAGATAGTCAAACATTCCACAAGCAACACAAGTACATGACCACAATGTAGCAAATCCATTAAATGAATCATTATTACTGCTGAACTTCATTTAGGAGCTCGTGTATGTATTTTAATTGGTACGGGGATTGGGAAGGAGGCGACCGTGGCCTTAAGTTAGGATCTATCGCACTATTTGCCTGGAATAGAAGTGGAGGAACCACGGAATAACACTCCTAGAGGTGGGAGTCAAATCCACTTCTCAGTTTTGCCTCGTGAGATTAGGTGTGCCCCGTTCCAACACTTAGATCACAATAAAATTACTTGGTAGATCCGGGAATCAAACTCGTACCACCAGGGTAACAGCCAAGAAGTTTAATCACTACATCAACGGTGGTCCTTTAGATAAGAAAGGCTACTTCCTGGTGCTCTCCTTCCTTCCAAGTCCCTCAATCCTCATTCGGGTTGAGGGCATTTCTTTTCTTCCTGTCCTTTATTTACCTTATTCTTTGTTTGTTTACCATTTTTTCCTCTAGTATGTAATTTTGTAGTGAGTATTAGTTACAGTTTTCATTCTCATCTTATTTTTCACCATCACCCAAACCATTAGGGGCCGATAACCTAGATGTTAGGCCCCTTAAAACAACAATTAGCATCATCATCATGACGTCATTGATATTATAACTATAAAGATGATTTGCATATTAAGGCTTTCACGGCCCGGATTATTATATAAACAATTCATGCTTTTGGGCTAATGCCGTGTGTATTTTTAATTTAAACCACATTGTTTATTTCCATTGAAAAAGGAGGCAAGGTTTCTCCGAAACGTATGGTTTAAATTAAAAATACACACGGCATTAGCCCAAAAGCATGAATTGTTTATATTATAAAGATGATTGTTTCACAGAAATGTGCATTGTATCAAGACTCTCCACACTCAGTTGACCCCACTGGTGTATCTTTCCTCAAAGCGTGATTTTAGCATAGAAACGAGCAGAGTGGATCATATCCGGAACGTGAGGATGGAGCAAAATGCGTGATCACTGCTTAAAGTGGCAACTCGCAGGAGAATGACCTCAATGTGCCTCTGTTATGGAGAAGGTCTCCATGGAATTGGGATGGACACAAAATATGATCGTAAGACGCAAAATAGCTAGATATTTCAAATATCATTTTCGAGGTAAGTTTCGTTATGTGAAACTACTCCGGAATGAAGACCGGTTGCTCAAATCTACCCCCATAATGAAGAGAGGTGCCATCCAAGGTGTTGGAAATTAAATATCTCTTTGGGTTTTCTCTTGGGATGTTCCCTTCTCACTATTTTCTCAACCTTCTTTCAATACATTACAATAATGCAGGTTACTTCACACGCACCCAATTACATGGGGCTAATGACCAAGATGTCGCAAAACCCATAAATAAATTAACTACAACAACTTAATAATCTCGTTTCTACAACGTCGAGGATGTCATGTGATGAGCAGCAGTGGCTTTTAAGGCCGCTGTCTTTCGTCATGGCAGACGTTTATGAGAGATGAAATTAATAAAACTGGGCAAGGATTAGGAAGGAAGTGGGGATACCAGGCATTTGCCTGGAGTTGAAAATGGGAAAGCACGGAAAGTCTTTCCAAGGATGGTGAACGGTGGGATTCACACACACGAGTCTGGAGATAGCCTGGCTCCATAATGTTACGCCTTAGTGCACGTAGTGCACTATCTCCAATGCTTTGTAGCTACCCTGTTTCAGTCAAGGCTCATTTTCTAAACAAGTGGCTCAGCGGTTACGTTCTCGCCTGCTGATCCCATGATATCAGGATCGAATCCCGGTGCAGTCAGTTGACATTTGAGGGGGATTAAATATGAGGGAACCGTGTCAGTAGATAAACAGTACTGGCACGTACTGATGTTCGGGGCAAAATTCCGTCACTCCGCCGACTCTAAAAGCCACAGTAAATAAGAAGGACGTAAAACCAATAACATTATTATTATTATTATTCCTTTTCTAAGCCGTTCTTACAGTCCACGTTTAATTCCCGGCTCTCCCAAATGAGATTTAAATGTTTGCTGTGTGGTTCTACTAAAAGATAGAGTGGAGTGATCACTTGTGGCCGGATGGCTCTCAATCAAGAAAAGCATGCACGTCACAAGGAAAAAAGCTTAACAGTAACAGCCATGCCTAAAATGTAAAGATATGTATGTTCTTTTCCTCAAAAGTACTTACTTTATTTCGAATTAATCATGCCACTGTATTTAGCGGCCGTCCCGGTGGTGTTGGGGTAGCGCACCTGCCTCTCACCTGCAGGCCCCGGGTTCTATTCCCGGCTCTGTCAGGAATTTTAGAAACTGACGTGAGGGCTGGAACGGGGTGCACTCAGCCTCGTGAGGACAATTGAGTAGCTGTCTGACAGTGAGGCAGCACCCCGGTCACAAAAACCAAGATTAACGACCGAGGGGATCCGATGCGCTGTCCACGCGTCACCCCAATATCTGCAGGCCAAATGGCTAGGCAGTGGTCGCTTGGTAGGCCTAGGTCCTTCAAGGGCTGTAGTGCCAGGGGTTATTATTATTATTATTTATTATTACTGTATTTAGCAAATTAAGAACTGCTACGATGTCACCTGAAGTCTATTTTAAAAACATGATAAGTCTGGTAAATATGCTTAAATACTGTAACGAAACAATTTTATTCCGCTTAAGCATGCTTTTCACTTATTTCAGCACTTCGGTTGGTTGGTTGGTTCCTTAGTTTAGGGGCTGCGACAACGCGGTCATGTAGCCCCGTGTACTTTGGGTGTGTGTAGAATCTGTCTGATAACCGGTGTTAATTGTGATGACTGTATTAGTGTGTGTATCTGTTTTTTAATTCAAGTAGAGACTGCAACTTTGAATTTTCAAATAGTTCCTACTTTTGCCGCCAAACGCCACCGTCAACGACTACTAGGCCTAGTTCAGAACTAGCTACTAGACGCCACCGCAGTCGGCTCTTGGCAACGAACTTAGCAACCTAAGAGCGTTGTTTACATTCTTAACCTATCCAATTTAGTTTCACACAGGTGTAATTAGTGGAAAGATCTTTAACATGCCATAAATCTATGACATGGGACCGCCGGCTTTACTTCCCCTCCGAAGGAAGGCATACTGAGGGATTTTTAACGCTCTTAAAAAATCCGACGGCTTCGGCCGGGTTTGAACCCGCTATCTTGGGCATAGAAGCTCAGCATGCTACCAACTACGCCACCGAAGCCGCCTTTCAGCACTTCCAGGCCTCGGGAAACACCACATGTTCTCGGTGCTTAGCCATACCTCACCCGCTCTGTGTATACATTATCGCTGTGGTTCTATCGCCTGAACATCATTAAAGTATATTATAAATTAATAATACTGCAGGTAGCAAACTGAAATACTATGCTGGAAATACAAACAGCTGAATCCCAATTAGCTTTTATATTACAGTGAAACGTCTACTTGAGTGAACCCTCGTGCGAGAAATGGAGTTTTTTTGTGAATTTATTGGTAAGTCTAATATTCAGCTTTTCTAGTTTACTCTCCTGTCAATCACTCTGAGCCTTTGCGTTCATTCAACACAAACGAAATTTAATAAAACCTTTCCCTTTGTTCTTTACTGTTATTTGATTTAGCCTTTAAGGCTGTAAGCGCGAAAGCTGATTGTTATGTCCCATTTCATTTTGAATATTTTACGAACTATAGGCTACTGTATATTGATGTAAGTTAAGAGTAAGAAATGGCATTAGACCCATCGATATGCTTGGGTTTGAAACGTCAGGACGTGCGTATTTTTCAGTTTATTTTTCCGCAAATAAGGGACATAAGACTTCTATGTTCCAATCCTTAAAACGATAATCAAACCACCACTAACTCTCTAATCTAATTTGCTACTTGTGTGCTGGTCTTGCATCAATTCATACTTCTTATTCTTTCCTGGCGTATTTTCCACGTTGGCGCAGGCTCCGCTTGCTTGGTTGTAGTTCGCCACTTCCTCCTGTAAAGGGCATCTTCTGGTTCGAGGCCGCTCACCAGTAGGTCTTCACTGATTCTATCCATAGTTTATTTGCCCACTCTCCGTATGAATATCATAGGAGGCAAAACTGAGTAGGGGCCGGTTCGATTCCTAACTCAGTCATCCTAGAAGTATTTTTCCGTGGTTTCCCACTTCCACTTCAGGCAAGTACCGGGATAGTACCTAACTTAAGGCCACGGCTGCAATTACACAGATCAACAGACATATTTGACACAAACACACCCGAATACATGAGGCTCATGACCATGATGTCAAAATGCCATAAACATAAAGCAAAATGCTAGGTTTTCGCTTTTAACCTCACGCCTCGTTGCGTAGTGGTTGACATTCTTGACTGCCACCGCGGAGGCCCGGATTCGATTCCCGACTCTGCCAAGAAATATAATTCTGATCTGAGGGCTGGAACGGAGTACCGTGAGGAAAAACTGTGAAGAGGTGGGTTCTATTCCTAGCTCAGGCATCTTGAAAGTGGTTTTCCGTGGTTTTCCACTTCTACTCCAGGCAAATGCCGGGATGGTACCTAACTTAAGGACATACCGCTTCCTACTCAAATCCTAGCTCAATTACGAACATACACACACTAGTACAGACATTACAATGGCACGGGTTATCTGACTAATTCTATACTCACCCATACACGGAGATACATGGCCACGATGTCTCAAAGTCCTCTAAAGAATCAACAAAAACAACAACAACAACAACCGTACTTGAGTGTCGTCGGATTGTACCGGAAATAAACCCACTCTCTTGGCCCACTACACCGCTCAGCAAATGTGTTTGGTTCGATCAAGTTCTTGACGAAGTTAAACGACAGCTTTCATTATTGGGGTGGCTTCGGTGGCGTAGTTGGTAGCATGCTGAACTTCTATGCCCAAGATCGTGGGTTCAAACCCGGCCGAAGTCGTTGGATTTTTTAAGAGCGTTAAAAATCCCTCAGTATGCCTTCCTTCGGAGGGGAAGTAAAGCCTGCGGGCCCATGTCATAAATTTATGGCATGTAAAAGAACCGTCCACTAACTACAAGTGTGTGATGCTAAATTTGTAGGTTAGATTTCATTAACGCTTTATGAGTTCCAACGTTCGCCGCCAGGTGCCAGTTGTGGTGGCATCTAGTAACCAAGTTCGCAGCTAGGTGTCGTTGACGGTAGCATTTGGTAGCAATTGATTACAATTGAAATTGATTACAGATAACACACACTAATACAGCCATCACAATAAATTAACACCTGTTATCAGACAGATTCTACACACACACAAAGTACACGGCGCTACATGACAGCGTTGTCGCAGCCCCTAAACTGAGGAACCAACCAACTCATTATTGGATATTGAATAACAGTTTAGCCTGTCACTCCACGTGCCGATACTGTATATTTGCGCTTCACTGCACGAGGTATTGGATACCAATAGCTACACTCCCCAAGCTTTCTACCACATTCATTTCCTATTAGCGGGGCATCACAAAAATCATCATGGTTCAGTGTCGACAGGAAACTGACCAGCTGCTGCTAGTACTTGACGTGGAAAATGTGATTGTGCACTGTTACTTCAAACATGTCGTATCCAGCATTGGCTTCGCGCCGTGATGTACTTCTTTATATCAACCCTTCCGACAGTTCTGTAATGCATGTTGCGTTCATTTCCAGCTAGGCGCACACGTTCTCCTGACAGCTGGACAGGCAAGATTATTACTATGCTCATGTGCTTCAGGAATCAATAGGTTTAGAATACACAAGCCATATTGTGGGCGTATATAGCCTATCTATAGATAAAAGTTAAATCTGAATATTGAAATCTAAATAATATTAAATACATGTAAAACCACCAATAGTTAATAAATAAATTATTATTACAAGTTGTTTGATATCACAGGACTAGTTTCGACAACAGAGTGGTCATCATCAGCAATCTTAAGTTGTCGGAAGAAACTATAATAGACTAATATTAAGTTGCGAGCAATTGAAATTACATGTTAATTTTGAGATTCACTAAAAATATTCCAAAACCATCGAAATCAGATGTGTTACATACTGTAATTTAACCAAAAAATATAAATTATCTTTTAAAAAATTCACTCAATCTAAAAGAATTTTTATTTTTACAACTAAATGGAACTTTTATACGATAAAATCAAATATAAATGTTCTTCTAATATTAATTTCTTCATTGGTTGTGTTTCTTGAGATGTACTGTTTTTCTAATACTGTTTGAATGCCCAATCTGCAATTCACTTGAAAAACCTTACCTTGTAGGCATATGGCAACTGGATATGCATAACCTTAAATATGACCTGGCTCTTTTTAGGTTGGAAAGTTATTTTATATAATTATAGTAGATGTTATATGAAATGTTGGATATCATGTGCGCATTGGAGCAATTAGGAATAAATTCCCAAAAAATACCATAAGGGAAGATGAGAATTGAGGAAGAACGAAAGAACAAGATCAGGAGCAATGGAATGACCCCATAAAATACACTTTTATCATTCAAAACAAAGATTAAGAAACCATAGCAACTGAAGTCTAAAGGCTTAAAGATGTCAAAATATGAACGAGTTTGGCACAAAATTTCCAAAGGAAGTGGTAGCCCGTGGCTCATTTACAATAGTGGGGCTTAATTATGATTATTGATCACAAACGATCAACAGGTAAATACCTCCGCAAGCTAGAGTATATTACTCTACCCTGTAAAATATTCAAATTTTCTTTGTTTAAAGAATGAAGTAAGGTAACAAATTCCTGACTAGAGTGCCTTCATAATTAAACGTGACAAAGGACTTGGCAAATATAAAATTACAAATCCTGAATTCCTGGGCACAGCAGGAAAATAAAAACAAAGATTAAAAGGTGGGTTTATAACCATCTGGAATATTAAAGCAGAAGTTACTTATGTCTTACATACAAAAATGGGAGGGAGTCTATTAATAGACTAAGCCTCATAGAAAAAAATGAATTAACCTCAAGTGTCAGTCGCAGAGAAATGGGAATAGAGGAAATAGAAGGATGAGAGTCTGGCCAATTTCATTGATTCACACGAAACGCGACCTGGATAGACCGTTAAATGAACACTGTTTGTAACACTGAAAGTTTGAGTGGACGTGTAATATGTTGATTGTCACTGTTTAAAGAGATAATAGTTCATTGGAGAGAATTTTACGATGAATAGTTGAAGCAGTTTTCAGTTTTTCGTAATGTTTACTGTAGGAAGAGTTGCCCAATTCTATGGTTACATGTGACTTCAAAAATTCAAACAGTAGGGAATGATACTAGATCCTCATATAGGTTACTAGATCCTTAGGTATAGAGTTTTTCAAATCTATTGTAATTCAGGTCCTACTTCACATTAGCCAGGCTATACGAATAGAGTTGTTTGTCACAAGTTAGATTCCCACGAGACCCAATTTGATGGGGTTTAATAAAGCCTATGAAGTTTACTGGGTTTGCAGTTTAAAAGATTGTAGGAAATTCCCACGTTTGTCAAAACATAGTTATAACATTTGTCAGTAAAATTCCCACGGTGGTAATGATATCAAGATAAGTACGGCATTATCAATAAAACTTGCTTCTTCTAAAATTTGGTGATTTGCCTGACAAGTAAAATACGATGAGGTTTAAAACAGCATCAAGCTGATAGAGAGATGTTAATTACTTATCCTTCATGTTGCATAGTAGCAGCTGCGTGCGAGAAGCACCGTTTGACCAAGATGTCTGACGAAAATCACATGACTCTGAGGAGGAGGCCTTAAGAGAGCGAATATGCCCTGTAAACACTGACAGCCAAGTGAGAACGAACTAAGAGCGCGATCAACGAGGCGAAGTAGGAAAGGGAAGCGGAAGGGAAAAGTGACGTGTGAAATACCAACCTCATAACAAATAAGGAAAGTACATAGATTGATTCTTAGAAAGAGCCAAAAAACGGTGTAGTCTTCATGGAAGATATAAGAACGAGACGCCCTCTACTTGAGATGTGTTGAACCAAGTCTTGAGGCGAGAGGAATCCAATAGCTTCAGCGACCTGCCGCACGGAAAACTGCAGAAAGATGTCGTCCAAAGAGAAAGCATCGCAAATCTGGAACATACTTTCATAAAATATAAGAGAATGCACAAAAGAAAAGCATAAACAAGTGTGTTAGTGGTTTGCATGGAAAGAAAGAAAAACAAAGAGAACCTAAAGTGGGTGAGATTACTAAACCAGGTAACGTATATTCAGAAGGAGTATACAATGCATTGCATTTATCCACTGCCACCTTCATAGAAGAATACCTCAGAGGATTATACTTATATAACGCCCAATCCCCTCAAAAGAAACAACTATTATAAGCAGAACTATGTAGGCCTACGAGGTAGGAAATGTGGGATTGCACGGAAGCTGACCAAACAATGTCAGGTATTCTCGACAACCAATCCACGGCTTCCCTTCCCCAGCTATTCTCGGGGGCGTTGAGGATAGAAGAGTATTTTTCTCTTATCGTTCAGTATGAACTCGTCATTGATGAGTACGTAAAGACAGAACCCAACGAGTGCAAAACTGAATCATGATGTAAACCCGAGACCCTGCACACACTTATGAAATCATTGTTTCAAGAAAATTTATGAAATAAAATGTTTAATGGATCCATATTAGGGCTGGTATCTTTAATTGATTAATTTTAGTTATCTAATAATCGATTAATCGAATTATATAAAACGATTATTTGCTACGATCGATTGTGCGTTCATTTGATTAATCTGGTCGCCGAATAATTGGTTAAATGTATTGTCAATTTTATTGATCGATGTACTTCGCTCGTTTCACTTCGCTCTCACCGAAGCTAAACAGACATTTGATGAATTAACATATATCATATATTATATATATGATATATTTTAAATAATGTACCTTCTTTGTCAAAACTAGGCTAAAAGAAAGTAAGAACAATCCTTCCACTGCCACTGACTCTTATTTGGTTATTGCTAGCAAGAAAGAAAGAAAGAAAGAAAGAAAGAAAGAAAGAAAGACACCTCGTATATTAAGGCAAAAAGTAACGTTTATACAACCTGTGACAATAAAGTTCGGTGAATAGTCCTGTACTATCAACATAGATGAACAATGCACGACAGTGACCCTATTGTCCTTCGAAATAGTCCCCTCTCGTAACTATGCAATGCTGAGATCGGCGATACATGTCCTGGAAACTTTGCAAGAAGGCGCCCTTTGGGATGGTGTTCAAAAGGCTCGTCACGTGACCGAAAAGTTCGGTGAATGGGTCTATATTACAAACGGATAGTTGGCTTATCTGAAACAGCAGTTACTGTCCTTCGAAGTAATCCCCGTGGTTGGTTATGCACTTCTGAGAATGTCTGTACGAGTCCTGGCAAAATCTTTAGGGATAGCCTTTAGTTGCGTCGTCACATTACGTTGGATGTCCCAAATGTTCGAAAAACTCTGGCCCTTCAGGGCTTTTCGTGACCCTGGACCTGGACCTGGACCTGGACCTGGACCCCACCACTCCATACTTTGACGCTTGACTTCGGGCTCAGACACCAGGTCTCGTCGCCCATGATGATGGTTTTCAGATAAGCCATTCCATTCCACAGAACATTCACCCTCCTCACTGCCAACCGCCAAACAGATGTGCATGGTAGGTTGCATAAATTCATCCTTCTCACTGCAACCCGCCGACCAGGTGTGCATGGTACGTTGCATAAATTCATCCTTCTAAATCCTCACTGTGTCAAACAGGTCTTACACGTTGCGTTGTGTGTCGCCAATCTTGCTAAGTCGACCGTTCTGACTTTATTCACCGAACGCAACGCGACGGGCCTTTTGAACACCATCCCATAGGACGCGTTCTTGCAAAGTTTCCAGGACATGTATCGCCGATCTCAGCATTGCACAGTTACGGGAGTGGACTATTTCGACGGACAGTAGGGTCACTGTCGTGCATTATTCATCTATGTTGATAGTATAGCACTATTCACCGAACTTTGTCACAGGTTGTATATTACTATGCAATACATAATTCCAACAAGACGTTCCGTGACGAACTAAAGAGCCTACTTTTCTTAAAATTAAGATTCATACCAATGATTAATCTACAGTATATGAACCTATCTAGAATATTAGGGTAAAAAAATATAGACAGCATTTATTAACAGTTTTCAGACCTGATTGCTCTTAAGAATACTTATAATCACATCTGTTATGTTACACATAGCACATACGAAATTTGGATGAAATCCAACTGATAGTATAGAAGTTACATGTATTGAAAAATTGGTCCTATCAGTACGCTTAGAATCATGTTGGTAGAACTGACGTATATAAGTTGCTCCAAATTAATCTAAAATGTCAGGTACTATACGTGTGCATAGTTTAAAGCTGTCAGCTTGCATACTTTCTGATATATTGCTATTTGGATAATAAAAAGAGAGAGAGAGCAATTATCAACAGTTGGCAGCCCTGGTGGCTCTTAAGAATACGCTCAGTCATATCTGTTTATGTACACATATTACATACAAAATTTGGTTGAAATCCAATTGTTAGTGTCGAAGTTATATGCATTTAAAAATTGGACCTATCAGAAGGCTTAAAATTATTTTGGCAATACTGTCATGTATGGCCTGCTGGAAATTAAACTGAAATAGTATTATCTACATATGTGCCAATTTTGGAATAGCTCCCATGCATACCTTCCAAGATATCTAACATTGAGCTCAAATTTCTAGTGCGTTTTTTCAGCAGTTGGTAGCACTGACATCATTTTCAAATATGGGCTTGAGATATCCGGTATACATCTTTACTCATACTAAATTTGGTTTCGATTGCTGCAGCCGTTTAGGAGTTGATAGGGACACACACACACACACAGACAGACAGACACACACACATTTGCACGGATCGATCTCATAAGTCTACTTTTTCCTCATTTTTGCAAAATGTGAAAAGTAGGCTAAAATACGCGAACTCAACTTAAGCGATGGTCTTTCATTTAAACTTATTTTCTTATCTCGTGTCTACCAATCAGTTAATCGAGTTTTAGGTTAGCCGATTAATCTATTATTCGGTTGGTCAATTTCGAATGAACGTCCAGTCGATTAATTTAAAAGTATTCACAATCGATTAACCAGCTCTAATCTATATTGACTTGCATTTTAATCATGTAACTTTTTTAATGTTTCGCCCAGTGTTGCACAAAATTAATATAGTCCTTGTTTACTGAAGGGTGTACGAGTGTCGGACTGCTGTGCTCTTCTTCTTGTAAATAAAATTAAGCAAATAAACTAATGAACGCCTTTTTATGCACATGTTGTCAAAACTTAAAATACAATAAAGTTTACAGAGCTACTTCATTAAATTACAAACTTCAAAAGCCCCATTGTCAAGTGTGATACAGTAGTCTCTCGCAAACTCGGCACTCTGGATTTCTGGGCCACCCTGACAGGAGAAAAAAAACATAATTGTTTTTGTTTCCGCACAGCGCGTTATTACGTTTTCTTTCGTCTTCTCCGTCAATGGAATTGTCGACAGTTAAATACGACGCGAAACAAGTTGACCTACAGTACATAGTAAGAAGAGTAACGCTGATCTGATAAATGCAGGTAGTTGTACTGTACAGTACCGTAAATGCACAAACTGTTGGCAGTAAGAAGTAAACAAACTGTTCTCGCCCAGAGCGTTGTATTTATTTGATTGCGCATTCTCCGTGACACGCAGCAAGACATTCTGTTGGATGCAGATATTGTAGCGGCTGTCACAAGAAATGATGAAATCGACGATTATGATGAAGTTGAAGATTGCGGAGTAGTGGAACCAAAAATCACTCATACCGAGGAACTTAATGCCACTGAAACTACTATTCGGTACTTTGAACAACAAGGTGCATCCGCTATGGACATTCCGTTTCTTCGTCGTCTTCGTGACGAGGCTTCAAGAAACAGGTTTCAAAGCGAAAAGCAAAAGAATATTACTTTTTTTTTGCAAAAAAAAAAAGTAAATGGTAATGTTCATTAAGTGAAAAAACTATTTGCCTACAGGAATTGTTTTGTACATATGCTGTACAGTGTACATATATTCAAGTACTGTAATCGTAGTGGCTTAATTGTGTTAAAACTTGTGTTTCTGTTAAAACCAAATAAATATACTGCATTGCATTACTTTTAAACCAAAACAAACAGCTTATTTCTATTTTTAAAATATTTCCAGATAACCCGGCATTTTCGCGAACTCGACCACTCTTCGGTCCACATTAGGCCGAGTTTGCGAGACTCTACCGTTTTTTTTTTTGGTTTTTTTTTGTTTGGGTGCTATAGGAAAATTGAAGACTTAATATAAAGGTAAGCGATAGTCAAGGTGCAGAATTGGCAATGCAGTGACTCTTCAGCTGTGATCTACAGTATTCTGCAAGAAGAAAAGTTAGTGTAGCCACGAAACTCTCCCAACATCACGTAATATTTAGTCCAACCATGGTGTATGGAAGTAAGAGCTAGGTACACTCAGGATATCTGACGTATAAGCTAGAGATAACTGATAACAGGGTAGCACGAATGATTCCTGGGACAAATAGATGAGAACAATGCCATCAGTGTACTCGTAATTAAGAGATAAAGGCTATGCTACAAATGAACACGCTAGATTAAACTGTTCGTATAAGCCGACTCAGATGGATGGGTCATGTGAAGAAAATGGGGGAGGAGAGATCACCTAAGAGGTTAATGAGATCTGTTTTAGAAGGTAAGAGAAGCAGAGGAGGACCTAGTGATGGTTAGATTCATTGTTCAAGTAAAGTGTAGAAGCAGTGGAGACTGCAGTGCTAGCTGCAAAAAAGGAATCATGGAGTTGACTTGTTTGCAAACAGAGGGTTGCAGACTAGACTGACGCTAAAACCTGATTTTATATACATTTTCATTTGAGCAGTTTTTCCTTTGTTTCCATATTATTTATAAGAATTGTGATGCAGGCTGTATAATGCTGAAGAAGGCTACAGTAGCCAGAAACATGTACGACCATCAATAAACAGGAACTATGGGAATTTTATGTACTGACTGGGCAGACCATTAATGAGTTTATAATAATAATAATAATGATAATAATAATAATAATAATAATAATAATAATAATAATAATAATAATAATAATAATTACTGCACTGTTATTCGACCAGAGGCTCTTTATGCGGCTGAGACTCTAATAATGAACAAGAAAGGTCTGATGGAAAAACTAGAGGCTAAAGAAAGGAAGATTTTGAGGAAAATCCTGGGTCCCATCAAAGAAAACAGCGAGTACAGAAGGCGTCACAACCACGAATTGTACAAGCACGTGGAGAAGATCAGTGACACGTTTCGAAAAAGAAGGATTGCCTTTTATAGCCACGTGACACGAATGAGCCCAGGCAGGATATCAAAACGGATATTGACGTATTTCCAAGATAAGAAAATCAAAGGGGCATGGTTTACGGACGTTGAGAAAGATCTACGTGAAATGGAAATTTCCCCTAAAGATATCCAGGAGCGTGTTCCACTTCAGGAAAAACTACGTACGCACAAAGGTTTCCAGGAAAAGCCGAAGCTGAAGACAGGGAAGGCTTGGTCCCAAGAGAGAAAAGAACAACACCGAAGACGAATGCGGGAACACTGGGCGGTAGTTAGAGCTCGGAAGAAGAGACAGTTGAACTGACGTGGTCCCTAGTTGGCCGAATCGAAGAAAGAAGAAGAAAGAATAATAATAATAATAATAATAATAATAATAATAACAAGATGATCAGGAAAGAACATACTGCCTACTTTCTCCTAAATGTATGGGTATAGTTATAACTCATTGTCCTTATCACCACCTATTTTCTTCCTATTCGATGTGCAAAATGGCACACAACAGTATGGCATATTGGATTTGAGCAGCGGCGTTCAAACCATAGTTTATAATTTACCCCAGCATTTTACAATTTCATCAGCAAACACTCCAACCAACGTAGGAATTCAGTATATTAACACCGACTACTTACAATAATTGAATCTGAAGCAAAACTTCGTTAATCTAAACGTATCACTGGGAGAAACACATTTAATAAACCTACTGCACAGCTAATGTTAAATCGCGCCTATCCTTGGGAGGCCAGGGTGCTCTATCGGCAACAAGAGGATTTTTTCAATTACAACGTATGCATGGGTTCACTAACTAGGAATGTTAAAGCCGGTATAGAGCTCAGCTCGCATCTAGTAGGCTGTGGTTAGCACACGCATAGTTCACCTGGTTGCTAGTAGATGTCTTTCCTGCAGATCTGGTGGCGAACTTTGTTTTAATTAAATATATATTTTCCATTGCAAGGTGCACAACATAACGCTCATTTTTTAAAAATTTTAATAAACAATAAATGTAAAAAGAATCAAGCATAAAATACAACTATGATAGGTTTTGAACCCCTGCCGACCGGGTGAAAGACCACAGAGCAAAACGAGTCGATCGTAGTTAAACGTTATCAATCGATTTACAAACAACGTCTTAGCAAATAATGACTTGGACTAAACGAGTTCTTTACTGGAGTATATATTCATTATAATCCATTTCATACAAAGTTTATATTATTTCTATCAGTAGGCTATATTGCATGCAACATACTCAAATGAGTGAAATATTGGTCAGAATGAGAGATCAGCTGCCATCTTGTAACCGAGATGGCTCTGGTTTTAATGCAACTTCTGCAGTATAACATTTTATAATATAAACTTTTAATTTCGAACGGACCACGTCATTTAGAACAGTTTAAACTATTCTCGGTTCGATAATCGGAACTGGTGGGTCCTAGGTTATGCATTATAAAATTCACATGCTGCCTTCCTGAAATGGTACGGCTGATGACCTTGTAGTTGTGGTGCAAGACGTGCCACTTATGATGGTATGTTTACACCAAATTTGGTAAAGATCCGATGATTACTTTGGTCGTAATTTAATTTTAAGTTTTGACCATTTGAGTGGCCGCCATTACGTTTTGGTAATTTACAACATGACACTGAGGTGCTCTTTGCTAGTGCTACCTCTGTATCAAATTTCGTTAATTTCGGTTTCGTCGTGTTTCAATTGTTAGGGGGTGGGGACAGATATACACACTCACACACAGACCGACAGACAACTTTTGGCCCGTGTAGATCTCATAAGTCTACTTTCATTTTTTTTTTTTTTTTTTCAAAAATAGAAAGTAGGCTAAAAATGTACTATAAACTTGTTGACTGTGGCACTGGAATTAGTGGCTGGGCTGTGACGAGTATCGTATTGATGAGCCATGATGTAGTGTTGTGATTGGCTGCTATTGAATAGTCATGAGCTAAAGTCTGTTTGTCAGAGGATCACCGAAGCGTGACAGCGCACTGTTTGGAATGGGGTGATCGCTCTCATGGTAGAAACCTAATGAAACCGTCCCGAGGGACTATCAAATTAAAGAAGCGGTAGAAAACTGAAATAACTTTCCATGCACACTATACTAGACACTACTGTGCACAACGTCACATTGTTTCACTAAGTAGGCATCACAACCAGTTTCACTAGCGCGTGGCAGCTTCGTCAAGTTACTTATTATGACTGAACTCCGCAATGCGCAGAGGACGCGCTCATTAGCGCTATCTGGTGGTCGTTGTTTGCTCTAAGTGACGTCCTCTGACGGTGTATTAGGGCTCGTGTTCCACCAGTGTGTGAATTATGTTCTCTTGCGTCACCAAATACCATCCTTGTTCACTCACTCATTTATCAATTTGTTCAATTTTTATGTATTTTTAGCCTATTTACATTTATGAAACAAGATGTTCAGTAAAGAACATATAGCCTACTTTCTCCTAAATGCATGGGTATTGTTATAACTCTTTGTCCTTTTCAAGGAGTATGATTGAATGTTGGTTGTAGTAGCTTGTTGAAATTCAACGTGCTATAGGGATATTAAACATGAATATGAGGTGCCCTTTGCTAGTGCTACCTCTGTACCAAATTTCGTTCAATTCGGTTTCACCGCGTTTGAATTGATAGGGGGAATCGATTTGCACACATACTTGGCCACCATCTGCAAACTATCGGGCTGATGTTCTTGCAGTATGGTCAGAATATGTTTCCCACATAAAGATATGGTATTGCAAAATTTGGTAGAGACTAGATTATTAGGTTGGTCGTAATTACATTTTAGCTTTTAACATTTGGGTGGCCGCGATTACGTTTCCGTCAAGATAGCGGTGATATAAAACATGACACTGAGGTGCCCTTTGCTAGTGCTATCTCTGTACCAAATTTCGTTCATTCGGTTCCACCGTGTTCGAATTAATAGGGGGAATCAATTTTGACATAAAGATGGCCGCCATCCGCAAACTATTAGGCTAATGACCTATTAGATTGGTCAAAGGATGCTCCCTCCATAAAGGTGTGTTGTTGCAAAGTTTGGTAGAGATCGGATGGTTATGTTAGTCGTAATTTGATTTAAGCTTTAAACATTTGTGTGGCCGCCATTACGTTTCTGTCAATATGGCGGCGATATTAATCATGACACTGAGGTGCCCTTTGCTAGTGCTATCTCTGTACCAAATTTCGTTCCATTCGGTTTCACCGTGTTTGAATTAATAGGGGGAATCGATTCTGACATAAAGATGGCCGCCATCCGCAAACTATTAAGCTAATAACCTATTAGGTGGTCAAAGGATGTTTCCTTTATAAGGGTATGTTGTTGCAAAATTTGGTAGAGATCGGATGATTAGGTTAATAGTAATTTGATTTAAGCTTTGAACATTTGTGTGGCCGCCATTACGTTTCCGTCAAGATGGCGGCGATATAAAACATGACACTGAGGTGCCTTTTGTTAGTACTACCTCTGTACCAAATTTCGTTACATTCTCTTGCACCGTGTTCGAATTAATAGGGGGAATCGATTTTCACACAAAGATGGCCGCCATCCGCAAACTATTACGCTGATGACCTATTGGTTTGGTCAAAGGATGCTCCCCCCATAAAGGTATGTTGTTGCAAAATTTGGTAGAGATCGGATGATTAGGTTAGTCGTAATTTGATTTAAACTTTGAACATTTGTGTGGCCGCCATTACGTTTCCGTCAAGATGGCGGCGATATAAAACATGACACTGAGGTGTCCTTTGCTAGTGCTACCTTTGTACCAAATTTAGTTCAATTCGCATTCACCGTGTTCGAATTGATAGGGGGGGACAGACATTCAGAGTACACACACTCACACACACACAGACACACACACACACACACACAGACTCACACACACATACACACACACACACAGACTCACACACACACATACACACACACAGACAGACACACTTTTTTCGCCCTGTGTTGATCTCATAAGTCTACTTTCATTTTTTGCAAAAATCGAAAGTAGGCTAAAAATAGGCTTATGAGATCACCTTTTGTCCGTGTGTGTGTGTGTGTGCGTGTGTGTCCCCTAATGTAATATAAACGGCTGGAACGATTTCAATGAAACTCGGTAAGGTCATACTACTATTTTGTCTGGCCCCGACTGTGTCCTTCAAATTTTATTACGTCTCACCAATCCAACATGGTGGCTGTGCGAAATATTTCACCGGCAATCTATATCTCCGAAACTAGTACTATCACCCTAAAATTTTGTATAGTAATAAAGAGCATTACTAGACGTTCGCCTATGTCACTGTCAAAAACCTGTTAACTACAAAACTAACATGGTGGCCAAGCGAATTTGAAACATTTAAATAGACTTTTCCCGCGATTTAACCATACGAGCGCAGTGAAACATGGTACAGCAAATTTGTACACACATTATAATGCACCGACATCTAATTTAGTTCAATTGTTTACATAACCTCAAGATGGTAGCTGTGCGACATTTTAAAATTAAGTTTTTATTTCTTGTGTCCTAATCTTGTGATCGAAGTCAACGTTTGAATAATGAACCTACGAAATAATCGTTATCTAATAGTAATCTACATAACTCTATGGCCTGCATATATAAAAATCCAACATGGCCACCATCCGAAATATTTAGACGGTTCTCAATATCTACGAATCTATGACAGTAATCAAACTGAAATTTTCTAAATTGATAAAGGCTATGAACATAAGTTCACTTATGGGACTTTCAATGACCTGGTGAGCATAAATCCAACATTACGGCGACGTGAAATTTAAATACTTAAATGGACGTTTCTCGCGATTTAACCATCCGAGCGCAGTGAAACTTGGTACGGTAAATGCTTATACAAATTTTAATCCACTGACATCTAATTTATTTCGATTGTTTTCATAATCCCAAGACGGCGGTTGTGTGAAATATTAAAATCTCGTTTTTATTTCTTGTGTCCTAATCAAGCGATTGAAGTTTAAATAGTACACCTACGCAATAATCTTCATGTAATAGTACATAACTCTGTGGCTTACATATATAAAATCCAACATGGTGACCATCCGAAATATTTAGACGATTCTTAATATCTACGAATCTATTACAGCAATCAAACTGAAATTTTGTATGTTGATGGAGGCAATTAACATGAGTAGGATATCAGAAAATAGGCTGTTTAGTTCTTCACGGAACTACTTGTTTTCTTTGTTTGTTGGTTTGTTTGTTTGGTTGGTTGGTTGGTAATTCTAGAATAATCACATGGGGGAAGGAAGATATGTCTATGAAATTAATTCGTTTAGTTAAGTGGTTCTTCTTCCATACTCTTAAGCCATAAGCTCGACAAAAAGTCATGCTTTTTAAAGACAATATAGTCATTGTAATACTCATTCCATTCTTGCTTGCGTCCATGAAAACCCACGTCTTACTCTAGCTTCTGACAGTTGGCGATAAGTATGCTTGTTTTCTACCCAAGGAACTGAAACAATACATTTTGAAACGAAATAAAAAAATGAAATGAATGTTAAAATTCTCTGAAGCTACTCATATTCTTTGTTTCACTTCTCGTCATAATTTGATTTTGTCGGAAGGTAAATAACCCCCTTGGCGCCCTCTTTAGGCTTTGTTTCCCACCCTTGCCCTCCTCTTTTCACCGGATTTTCTCTCTTTTTTTAATTCACTGAAATGATGTCTGTTCATTTCAATACAACGACCCTCTTTTATTTTCCTCTCTCTCCCCACGCCTGACTGGATCTCTTTTATTATTATTATTTCCATATGCCCACTTGAATAATAATATAGTCAAAAAATGAAAGAGAAAGCCAAGAGCTTTGCATTGCTGGTACCGCAGCTTAATAAACTCCCAATGTCTGACTTTAACGATAAGCCTACTGTGTGGCTGTGGTCTCTCTCTCTCTCTCTTTATCCCCCCACCACTTTCCTCCATCTCTCCCTCCCATCGCTCCCCCAGCCACTTCAAGTTATAGGTCTCCCAGCGGGTAATAAATCTGAACGTCCATCCGTGTTACACTATGTAAAGAGTAACTTATACCTTTCATAGCAGAACCACAACACTCTGAAGTGCACCCTCAATATCATAAGTGAAAATGGTTAAGATACATGACTCACAAGTATAGGATGTCTGAAAGTGTGCGCTCACACACAATGAAATAAGTGTTAAATCTAGGTGCGAATTTCTTACTCAGGTTTAGTCAAGTTGAAATAGAGTTCCCATTCTGAAGTATTGTGGCTTCAGACATGACACCAGTAATGCATTTTATAAACTGTGGTTGTCGTTTTGCGATTACGCAATATTATAGTTCGCGGTGGTAACTCTGTAAGTAGGGCTATTACATTCCTTATGTGAATTGCTATGCAGTAGATTCAAAATTAAAGCTGTTTTACTTCCATTTTAGAACATAGTAGTTATTAGCTTTCTTGTACTTCGGCTTTTGTGAATTCTGTAGTAGTATAGGCCTATGTGCTTATAATAGGATCTATTGATTGGTAAGGAGTGGCTGTGGCCTTACGATGCCTTCTGTGGTTTCGGGATTCGCACTGAATCCCTGTTGTCAGCTCAGCTGCCCTATAGGCCTCGGTGGCTTTCTGTATTTTCCCACTTTTACTACGAGTAAATACCAGGATGGTTCCTAAGTTAAGGCAACGGTCGCCTCCTTCCAAATCTTAGCCTCAATTAAAAGAAGTGACAGTCAGTCTGAAAGACTAGACTTTGTATCATTTTAAATGCTACAAATGCTGAAAAATGCTAGAAAGGGTGGAGGCTTCTCGCTTCGCTCGAAGCCAAAGACTATTGACATGTTAGAAAATTATCTGCATAATACTTATCCTGCTTTATAGTACTTAACCTTGTTTCAAATTACTCGCGAACGGCAAGTGCAAACCAAGGGCAAAGCAAGGTCAAGCGCGCGGGATGCCGTTACGCTCTCCAGAGCGCGCGGGGACGTGCCCCTTCCATCCAGTCTAAAAACATCTATAGTGGGCGATGTATTGAAGATAGAGATATGCTCTCGTGGCCTTTTTTGTAGAACTTTTCTTGCTGACCAATTCTTACGCTCATAGTATATTGATATTTTAAACGGTTTGCCCAGCGTAAGCTTAAGAAGCACACGGATACCAAGTTTGTTTTCGACTTTTTCACTGAAATCGTTACGACTTCCTTTGATCATACATAAATTATTTTCTACAGAATCTTTCCTCGAGATATTCTTTACGGAATGGTGAAAACCGCATCAAAATCCATCCAGTGGTTCTCGAGATTACCCGTGACATCCAAGAATCGTGGATTTTTGTCTTATACTAACGAAGTAGAGATTGTCGGGGAACACATGCACCAAGTGGTACTATGACGTCACACACCTCAGTGCATCTGGGTACATTTCGTCCCGTGACCGTAACGTAACGCTAGACCCCAGTGTAACGACGAAGTCGACAAGATCATTTAAAATGATAAAATGCGCACACTACTACAGGCATCTCAATGGCACAGGGGATGGGGATATATGACCACAATGTTCAAAAGCCCTAAAATGAATCAACAACAACAATAACAACACAACGAGTAGATTTAGGAGACCATAGAAAACCACTTCTCTCTTTGGGGCAGGATTTTCAGTACGTTGATGATGAGCTGCTGACTAGGGCTGGTAATAAACGATGTTTGGTTAATCGAATAATGATCGATTTATCTATTAATCGACTCACCGAAAAATCGATTAATTTATTAGTAGACACGAGATAAGAAAATAAGTTTATATGAAAAGTCATCGCTTATGTTGAGTTGCGCGTATTTCAGGAATGATGTACTGTATAGAAATTTATAAAAGTTACTTTTTGCCTAAATATACGAAGTGTCCTTCGTTGTTTATGCTAACAACAACCAAATGGAGTCAGTGACAGTGGAAGGTCAAACATCAATCAAATTGGGAAGGGTTTTGAAAAAGAAAACGAAGAGTTTTCAGCAACGATTTTGAATTCTTGTTCAATATTTACAATTTAGGACCGAAACTTTTTTTGTTTTTCTTTCTTTTAACCTTATATTTACAAAGAAGACACATTATTTGAAAACAATATATTTTAATTAATTAATTAAATGTCTGTTTTGCTTCTGTGAGAGTAAAGTAGGCCTACATCGATTAATCGCCAAAACAATTAATCAATTATATGCCCTATTAATCGATTAAACGAATAATTGATAAATCGATTGAATTCACAATCGATTAATCTGTATTTGTTGTAATTAATCGATTGTTCTGTTTCTATAATCGATTATTCCACAACTGAAATTAATCAATTAAAATACTACCCCTACTGCTGACAAGAGCATTCGGTACATCTGGTTGAAGTCCCCACAGACACGGTACAATACATAGAAGAATGTAATGATTTAGTTACCCTAGTCGTGAATGCCAAAAATGTCCACCTTTTTAAGACTGGAAAGTGTTTGCCACAGCTTACGACATTTGAAGTTATAACTAGAAAACTTCAGATTGTGAATCTCAGCCTCATTTATCCCAGTCCTAACCCCAATTATTGTAAGTACACATGCCACGGTGGGTGAGTGGCTATTGTGACGGATTACTAACCCCCAAGCTTGCAGGTTCGCTCCTGGCCGTGGTATGTGGTTTTTTGAAAGGCGGCAAAAATCACGACACGCATGTCATACGATGTTGGCATGTTAAAGAACCCATTTGTATTGAGTAGGCCGTGTTCATAATGGCAAAATTAATATCGGGATTTCCCACCAACACAAAGTTCCTCATTTCTCTACTAGGAAGCGCTATAGTGTCAAAGAGCTTAGATATCTAACCTCCTTCACTTTCTTAGTGCTTCAAGGAACAACAAAAATTCGACATGCAAGCTGCCCTCTGGGTGCAAATAATAAAGCTTTCACCCGGCACTCGAGGCCATACGATATTATTATTATTAGTTTTTTTTTCTCGTGTGGCCTTCTGAGAGGCCGAGTGCAGGTCTTACTATTCGACGCCCGTGGGCGACCTGCGCGTCGGGATGAGAGATGGAAAGGATGAAGAACAATGAAACTGGGCAAGGATGTGGAAGGAAGCGGCCGTGGCCTATCAGAAGGTACTGTCCCAGCATTTGCCTGGTGTTGAAAATGGGAAACCACGGAAAACCATTTCAAGGACAGCCGACGGTGGGGCTCGAACCCACGCGTCTACCGAGTCAGCAGAGAGCTTGGCCCCATGGCCTAACGCAGCGCTTTAGCCAGCGTAGCCACTACTGTCGGTATTATTAGTATTGCACATGCTAGAACAATAACACAGGGTGATAACCACGATATCCAAAGTGTAATCACATTAGAGCCTTGTATTTACGTTTTGTGAAACTAACACGATCAGTTCGATAAAATTAGATCTGGCTAATATTCCACATATTTTCATTAGTTATGATTATTAGATTTTTGTTTTGTTTTATTGATGTTGGGCTTTTTCATATTTTAACATCCACCTTTAAATTTTAACTAATTTGTTTTTAAAACTGTGTAATGATGGGCAGATGGCCTCTTTGTTATGTCCCATAAAACAACAATCGTCGTCATCATCTTGAGTGGCGCAGTTGGTTAAGGTGCTCGCTGCGTGGCTTAGCGGTGGCCAGCTGTGCCCAATGGCATTTGAGGGTGTGCAAATGCGAGGGAGCCGTGTCAGTAGATTTACTGGCACGTTAAAAATCCCATTCGGGGAAAAATTCCGGCATCCCGGTGTCTCTAAAATACACGGTAGTTAAAAGGGACGTAAACCCAATAACAATATTATTATTTATTGTTTGATATCATTATCACGGCAAATACCGGCTACATTTTTATGTTACAGCTTGGTTCGGCCTTAGCAAGGAACCTTCTGCACTGAGGTAACTTTGTAGATTACACTGTTCAGAGACTTCATATTACTGTACATCCACAGACACATTATTATTATTATTATTATTATTATTATTATTATTATTATTATTATTATTATTATTATTATTATTATTATTGAAAATCAAGTGAAGACTAGAGGACCGGAAGTTTGCTATTCATAAGCTTCGCCATTTTGAATCATGGAAGCTCTATACCAACATTTATAGAGAGGCTCTCTGAATAGGCTAGCACATCGCACTTCTTTACTCCGAGAGCTCTTACAGCTTTTCTCCTCCCTTTATCCTTTTGAATGCTCAGTGTAGATTTTCTTGATTTTAGTATTCTGTGGTTCTTAATCTATGTGTGAGATGCGATATTTAAATTGATTAGTTCTGAATCACCTTGCATACAGTATATCATTACAGTAAGAATGTAACATATCTAGCTCGTACTGTGGTATGTAAATTTGAGTCTAATTTTTCGTTTTATCTCGTCAGGAGAAACTAAGACTTCTCGCTCCACAATGTAGAATACACGGAAGATATTACATCAGTAGTGTGAGAGAGAATTAGTAACTTGGTTTCTACGCGAACATATTAATTCCAAAAATAACTTAAGGACAAGGATATTTTTCCTCGAGTGATGTTTGCTGAAATAACATGCAGTATTATAGCCTCGTCTGTGAGGGTAAGACAAACAGTGCTGCTTCTTCACATTCACTAATTACCCAATCTACTTACGAGCAAGTGTTTAAGTTCATCTCTGTTTGCCTTTAATTACATGTTCTTACATGTTTCTCTAGATATGAATGAGACCTGCGCTTTAACTTGCTGTATATGCAACTGGAAGTAAATTGCATATAAACACAAATGTAATTAGACAATGAAGGCTTTCTTTTAATTCACAAATAGTGCTAGCCATAGTATTGTTATCATGATTGTGATCATTATTATTACTAACAATAGTCATAATAATAAATAAATGAACTTATATTTGTCTTATGCCGATGCTCTGAACACTGAACTATAGGGGGGCACTTTAATTCTCACTAGGCAATGATACATCTATGACTGCGCCAGTCTATCATACTGTGATCGTTGCTACTGTGAGCTATGAATATATTCCAAGAATTGGATAACCACAACCACAACCATAATACTGTATTAATTAATTAATTAATTAATTAATTAATTTAAGCTATTAGTTCATGTAATGAACAAGTCGGACATTCTCGAAATGGTTTCCCATGCTTCTCGTTTTCAAATCAGGGGGGAACTGGGACGGTACCTTCTAGCAGGCCACGACTGCCTCCTTCCAACTTCTAGCCCAGTTAAATTCATGTCCACCCATTGTTATTATCTCTCAGTTACACCCCTGATGAGTTAGGTGTCGGGAAATGCATCCGGCCGTTAAAGTTATCAACAATCTCTCTTTACCCACCAATTCCATAGAAATGAGAATATTAAGGGTTAGAATTACTGTAGTTCAGAAATCACATAATACCAATTGTTGATGAGAAAATATATTAAAAAGTGAAGTTGCACATAATGTGTAGCCTAGGTCTCAAGAGGGTATATGTGTGTTGTTAGGTTATAGGGCGTGGACGTACCTCGTAACTAGAAATCAGGTACTATCTCGGCGCTTTCCTAAGATGAGTATTGTGCCCGTCAGAGGAGCTATCAGGGTTGCCAACAACCGAAATGACATCCCAAACACCTCACCTGCCAGGACCATGTGCCATGAGGATCAGGTGAATTTCTTATAGGCCATAGCGGCACGAGAGTCCATGATCCAAGGGATCCGTGGTAACATGGTTGCTAAAAAGGTCATAGACAGCCTAAGAAAATACACCTCCTAAAGCTAGACTGAGAAATAAACTTCCAGGCTTAAGTAAAACTTGTAGAAATATTTATTCAAAATATGCAGGCACCTAGCCAAGTTCGGAGGGTTTCTATCGGCTAATCCGCAAACTAATAAATAAACAAAAATAAATATCAGGACCCTACCTGTAAACTACGATAAACCCTCGCGAAAGATCTATTTTACAAAGTTAAGCAACAACAGCAACGTTAGGAAAATGGTACGGCAATTACAAGTTACAAAAATAAGCTAATAACGGAATTTACATTTAACAGGGTAGCAATAACAAATGTAAGTTAGGAAGATACCATTTCCGTATTTACATTTAGTGTTAAATAATCTAGCTAATTCCTGACAATTAATACAAAATTTACGGCGATGACGTCCCTAAAGCAAAACAATTAATACAAATCTACATGACAAGCCGTAAAAAAAACATTAAATGCACTCTTACAATCTAAGTAAGGTAAACATGGGGATTTTATACAGTACAATAAATAACAACAAGACCACAATCAATATTATTCCTGCCTTCGCCCTGGGTTACTCTTTGTAAACCAGTGTCTTCTAAGTGCATGTCATTTACGGTGGCGAATGCGTAGTGAAAACTACGTCTAACGTCGCATGAGGCTCAAGCTCCAACAGCTACTAACTATAGGTTAAGCAAGCACTCCGTCGATAAAAATTAGTGTCATCTGTCCTAGATTACTTCCATAAAGAAGCGTGAACAAAAGCAGATGTCGGCCAGCAGGTCCAAAATGCAAGTAAATCAAGGTTAAATGCAATAAACAATTAGTTATTATCAGTTTATAATAATTATGCGCTTGATTATTAGAATGTCGGTTTAAATTATCGTTGGTTTATGGCGAATAGACCGACGATCCTGAATACCTTGGGCTCAGCAGTAGCAGTCTCATGCGAGATCAATCTCTACTATAAAATACCATCAACGAGCTCTCCACGCTCGGACATATCAGTAACACAGGTTATTAGTGGCTCTCGGCTCACTTAATTTACCATTGGGCAGGCCTGGCAAGCACCTCAGATACCTCCCTTGTCCACAGAAACAAAGTCTGGACATACATAAATAGCCTCTAACCCAGGCGTATCTTCTAGCCTCTTAATCTCAACAAATAAACCTAGACATAAAGTGTAATCACTCTCAAATGGGGTTGAAAGATAGTCGCTTCAATAGCGATGCAAGCATATGGCATTTGCCAATCAGATCATTGTAACAAAACATATGATTTCTACAAAATGGTGGCCTAGACATTGACCTACTTATGAAACACAACATCTAACGGTAAATAATGCTACTAGCATTGTCAAAAGGTCTAATACATGTGTCTCACTGAATGAGTGTTGCTCCCATGGCATGCTGGGAACTCGTCTAACCGGTCCATGACTTTGGAGTCGCGCTCCCAAACTACAGTCATTTACTTGGACGGTTTGAAATGAAACAAAGACTGAAGGCAGGCAGCTTTCTCGTAAAAAGTCTATCAGAAAACTGGCCTTGTTATCTGGTCCCAATATAATACACAAATAGCATAAGCATAAGCTTAAAATCACGCCTCAAAACTATACACAAAGACGTGGCATGTTCATTAGGTCAAAGAAAAGTAAAATACAGAAATACCACTTGTATTGAACGTCTTTGAAATCTGCAGATATGTCACTTCATAACTGCTCTGTCTTACAATAACCAAACAATATCTGTGTGTCGAAACACCTGACAAAAAATAAACATTATAAAGGCGCAAATCTTACAATTGCTAAGTTTGCCAATGATACGGTAGTAATTACAGGGTTCGATGCTAGATTGCATACAAATATAATTCCCTGAATGTGTTCTGTACTTGAACAGGATGGCTTCATAGCACATCAAAATGAAATATGACAATATTTTACAAAACTGGTAGTTTCAGTTGACTACCTACCGATACGAACTGTTCTAACTAAAGCAGTGGCGTGACATACATTTACTTAAAAAGGGGTGTTATGAAATAACACTGGCCATGACGTCTAGTCGTCATGCCAAACAAACTATCCACAAAATCACCCGCCTAGGGTTGAACAAAACGTAGTAACAAAGACTACATTCACGCTTAGCAGGGGTAGAACTAACATCTTAGCAATGTCCATCAGAATGCACCGTGATCGAAAGGATTCAATCACAAGGGTGACTAACTAATCACTGAAAGTGAACTACAAAGATTAGTTCTAACATTACAAAATCCTACCTATGGCTTGTCAAGAAGTTCGGTTGCTTCTACAATTAACTACTATTAACTACAATAAACTACACCACAAAAGAACCTCACAAGGAATAGATTAATCGGACTCACAAGAAAGGATGTCTACATCTCAATCGTTCCAACGACTTGAGGAATATAATTAGGCTTTTGGTCTCCGGACAAGGGTTGTCCAATCTGGGCCTCCACATAGGCTCTATCCATTACCATGGCCTTAACTCGTCCTCGGCGTTGACGTCGTGATATAACCAGATTCCTCTCCATTGTGACAGTCGTCATGTTCCTCGGCTTAGCTGGTGTTATAGTCATGGTTCTTCCGTCATTTGCTGAAGTTCTCCAGAACTCTCCCTCACATCATGAGATTTATCTGCTCATCCCCACAGATGATGTGTAATGAAAAGTCGTGCACGTGGTTATAAAAATGTGACATGTTTAAGTAGAAAATAACCACTGGAAAATTTAACAATTGGGCGTAGCACAGTTTCACTGAAGCTAGCTTTAATATGGTAGCAATCTCACTGAGTCTACACGGCGCAGATGATTGAAAAATTGGCCATGCACTTTATCTGCTTCACATTCACAGATTCTATGTTCCACCAAATCACGTGGCATCAAAGTTATGCACTGAAAATATGAATTTATCGTGCGATCATAAGAACATTTATAACTTTTGGCGTTGAATTTACACACTCTGTTGATAATAATTTCACAGTTATTCATATATTTTCTGTCTTGCCTGAAGACATGATTTTTCACGTGGCACGTGGCAAAAAATGTGGTGTTCCACGGCGTACAAAAATTATCACTTTTTATAATTTCGATGGATTGCGCAGCACAAGCCTACTTTGGCTTTAATAAGAACTTGGTTGATTCACTGTTTGGTGTTAAATACAACACGATGTCTTACAATGGTTTTCCTCGCCTTCGGGCGGACAATTTCCTCGTCTTTGAAGACTGACATACAATACGCATCCAACTAGGATGGAAAATCCTACACATGTGCGAAGAGCTCAATCTCGCGCTACTGGAACTTACAAATACACTAGTCGTGCAGCGACTGATTGGTTCCGGTTCGCGTGTCTACGAAGTTAATACCTTACCAAAAGTAGTTTTAACAACAAATTGTATATCCGCCTTAGTCAATACATAAACGAAAATAAATTATAATTACACCAAAAGTAGAAATAACATTCTGAAGAATGTTTCGATGATACAGAATTACAACATGGAAATATCTGAGCTTTGTAGAAAGTAGAAGTGTTATAATAAAGACTCAGATCATATTATAATGGTTTTCTCCATAGTCAAAAGATCAACCATTTATAACTCCAAAGAATGTTAGCATGTGGCGACAGCATGGCTGGTCGGTGAGTGTGTTCTAAGATGATAAATCAAAAATGCATTGCAATGAAAAATTTCACATGAACCTTCGCTTAGCGGGTTCAGTATCGAAATAAAACAGGGAAAGCCACACTCAGGATGGTTGTTGTCAGCACAGGGATTCGAACCCCCTCGTTGCAGTCGCCATCATGAAACGCTCTAGTACACAGTACTTGTGATGCTCTGGGAGCATATAGGCGGGTGTGTGCGGACTGCGATATAGGCAATCTGAACTGGATCGTGCGTTAGGGCGAGACCTCGTGTATAACAAGGCGTGCTGCTGACCAGACACAGCTCGTCCCCATAAAACCAGCTTCTTCACTGCGAGCGAGGGTGCGAATTGATGAATACCGTATGAGAGATCTCGTCATTCACAGACGTGTGAGGGTTGGGTTTCTCCTAAATTATCCCTCCCCTTTCTTCTTTCATTTCTACACAAGACGAAGAAAGAATCGCAGGATGAAGCTATAAAAAATGTAATAACCAACGAACCGATTCTCTGTTATAGCGAACAGTTTCGAGATGGGAAGTCGCTTTTGTCAAGTTTCTATCCTTGTCTGAAAGTATTGCCCATGGACTTGAATGGTCAGCTTATTGTGTATTAGCTGTCAACGCAAGCCTCCTTTAGAGGTAGATGACGTAGCTGGGCGCCTGTTTACCCTGGCCCTGTGCAGCCGGGCAGGCGTGACGTAAATGCGGGCGGCTTACCAGCATGCATATGTCACAGTGTAGCGAGACGAAGCGAGAGAGCGGTCTAGTGCATATCTTATAGATCGAGCCCTGTGCAGATAAACAAAACGTTATCCGCATCCGTACGCTTGTATTCCGCATCCACCCCGCACCCGCACGCTTGTTATCCGCATCCGCCCCAGAACTGCTATTCGCATCCACCCCGCATCCGCACGACTGTTATCCGTATCCGCCCCTCATCCGAACGCTTGTTATCCGCATCCGCCCGCAAACGCACGACTGTTATTCGCATCCACCCCGTATCCGCACGCTAGGTATCCGCATCCACCCCGCATCCGCACGACTGTTATCCGCATCCGCCCCTCATCCGAACGCTTGTTATCCGCATCCGCCCGCAAACGCACGACTGTTATTCGCATCCACCCCGTATCCGCACGCTAGGTATCCGCATCCACCCCGCATCCGCACGACTGTTATTCGCATCCGCCCCACAACTGTTATTTGCATCCACCCCGCATCCGCACGACTGTTATTCGCATCCACCCCGTATCCACACGCTAGGTATCCGCATCCACCCCGCATCCGCACGACTGTTATCCGCATCCGCCCCTCATCCGAACGCTTGTTATCCGCATCCGCCCGCAAATGCACGACTGTTATTCGCATCCACCCCGCATTCGCACGCTTCGTATCCGCATCCACCCCGCATCCTTACGACTGTTATTCGCATCCGCCCTGCAACCACACAACTGTTATCCGCATCCACCCTGCACCCCACGCTTGTTATCCACATCCGCCCCGCATCTGCACGACTGTTATCCGCAACCGCCCCGCAACCACATGACTGTTATGCGCATCCGCCCCACATCTCCATGATTGTTATCCACATCCTCCCCGCATCCGCACGACTGTTATTCGCATCCGCCCCGCAACCACATGATTGTTATCCGCATCCGCCCCGCATCTCCATTATTGTTATCCACATCCTCCCCGCATCCGCACGACTGTTATTCGCATCCGTCCCGCAACCACATGACTGTTATCCGCATCCGCCCCGCATCTCCATGATTGTTATCCACATCCTCCCTGCATCCGCACGACTGTTATTCGCATCCGCCCCGTAACCACATGACTGTTATCCGCATCCGCCCCGCATCTCCATGATTGTTATCCACATCCGCCCCGCATCCGCACGACTGTTATTCGCATCCGTCCCGCAACCACATGACTGTTATCCGCATCCGCCCCGCATCTCCATGATTGTTATCCACATCCTCCCCGCATCCGCACGACTGTTATTCGCATCCGCCCCGTAACCACATGACTGTTATCCGCATCCGCCCCGCATCCGCACGACTGTTATTCGCATCTGCACGCTTGGTATCCGATTCTACTGACATTAAAATATCATATTTTTATTAGATCAAGCATGAAGTATTAAAGCAACACATTTATACATTTGAGGTGAAACTCGTTCCCCTTGGCTGAGTGTTTCATGTGTGATGTTTAAAATCAATATTTTAGAACCCTCTTCAGTTCAGAGTTTTAATAACATAATTTGAATGAGATTAGCATAAATCAACATTTTATATTTCTCATGGAATAAATGTAACGATGTGTCATAAACATCAGGGTCCTAGAAATTATATTCAGCAACTTCGGATTGCATTCTAAAAACTGTCCGCAAATTTACTCCAAACATTATCCCCAGCTTGTCCGCTATCCGCACAGCCATGCAAACTAAATCCGCATGGTAAAAAATGTTGTGGATATCCTCGGGTTTATCCGCGGAAATCCTCATGCGCACAGGGCTTTACAAATAGAGTTTAAAAAATTGTAATATAACTCTAATAATATGAATAGTTGACATCCAGTTTAATGCAATAAAAGGGCTTACATTGTGAGGTTTGAAGCCATTTTTCAGTGTTGCCTAAGTAAACAAAAGTTTGGTGCTTTTCAGTCGGTCAACACGAATGTACCCAAATATAGCTGGGTTATGCCCTGATCCTGAAATAAATTACATAAGATTAATAGATACACTAGGATGACCAGTTTCGATCGTCAAGCGATCATCATCAGATCCATTACACTTAGGCTATAACATCTACGTTTGAGAATACAGGTGAAAAATATATACAATATGTACAATTATTTAGTTGCAGTGTGGTAATGCAACAGTCGGTGTATGTTAAATGTGGTGTATCTAATGTTAGGTAAACTTCTAAAATAGTGATGAAAATCCGGAATTTGTCTGTTAGGGGTGATTATATGGTTTTACAAAATCAACTATGGTTATACTGAAATAATGCAAGCTTATACTTATCGAGTTGTCTCTTTAACTGGAACTTGAAGCAGTTGCGTGTTGCTATAGACACCAGTTGTAGTCGACTAAACCCGAGTGCTCGCTGGGTGGAACTGGTTTTCCCCTTCCTCCCCCTTTAGTTGCTATGTTCTTCCAGAGGTCAGTGCCATGTATGTTTGTGTGACTTTGCCAAATCTAGATAAAAGTGTATGCTATTGAATGCAGGAGTCTGCAACTACTAAAGACCGTGGAACTATCTTCGCCACGCATGGGCTAAAAAGCCATTTCTCACTAAGCGGTACACGGTCTATTGTAGACGTCCCGGCACCTTTAGTACTGCCGCGCATATCGGCCTAGGTTTATTGCAGAAAAATGTACATAGTACACCTGATCCAAATAACATTTACCTATAAACACCGCTATTTTCCCCCCTTTTTTTATCTAGCTTGGCTGTATCGCTAAGTTGTGTCTTGTTTTCGACAGGGTGTGTTTTTTAGTAGAGCGAAAAGGGGTGAACTCTCCATAAAAGTGTGTTCATTTAGATTGTTGGGATTGTTTTGTTTGGCTAGGTGAATCTCGATTGCTTCTTTTATGTCGAGAGCTCTGCCTTTCGATTCGTGATGAATTATGTTTAGATCAGTCTCGATTTTAGTGAAGCTGTGCCCCGTGTCACACATATGTTCGCATACGGCTGAATGTGTTCCGTATCTTATCGCATTCTTATGTTCATTATAACGTGTATCTACTCGCCTTCCACTCTGTCCAATGTAATTAGCTTGACAACCAATGTCTTGGCATGTGATAGAATATACCCCTGACTTTGAATACGGGTCTTGTTTATTTAGATTGCTATTTTGCAGGTGCCTCCCGGTCGTATTATTCGTTGTGAATGCTATTTTTATGCCTTGCTATTTGAATAGATTAGTGATTTTATATGTGTTCTCATTCACATAGTTGAAGCGCGCGAAATTTTTCTCATTAATGTCCGGTTTCGGAATCATTTTATCTTTATTTTTATGTTTAGCTACAATTTGGTCTATTTTGCTTGGCGGGAAATTGTTTTCCTTTGCTATTTGTTTAATGGTTCTTATTTCCTTATTATAATTGTCTGTTGACATGGGTATGTTTAAAGCTCTGTGCACCATTGAATTGAACCCCGCTAATTTATGCGTACTGGGGTGATTAGACTGATAGTCGATTGCATGCGAGGTTTGTGTGGCTTTTCGGAATATGGAGTATAATCACCCCTAACAGACAAATTCCGGATTTTCATCACTATTTTAGAAGTTTACCTAACATTAGATACACCACATTTAACATACACCGACTGTTGCATTACCACACTGCAACTAAATAATTGTACATATTGTATATATTTTTCACCTGTATTCTCAAACGTAGATGTTATAGCCTAAGTGTAATGGATCTGATGATGATCGCTTGACGATCGAAACTGGTCATCCTAGTGTATCTATTAATCTTATGTAATTTATTTCAGGATCAGGGCATAATCCAGCTCTATTTGGGTACATTCGTGTTGACCGACTGAAAAGCACCAAACTTTTGTTTTGAAGGGCTTACATCATTGTCGACGGTTTATTTTAATCTTACAATTAGTTGCAAACAATCGTCTCCCTGAACACTGTTATGCATGTCGCAATGTCTCCCTGAACACTGTTATACCTGTCACAATGTTTTGAATTGTAGTGACTCACAACATTATATTTTGTTTAGCTATCACAGAATGTCTACTTACTAAACGTTTAGCACGTTCTCCAATTGGCACAAAAAGCCACTGCCCTTCCCATTGGGATTCTTGTTGCACGCTATTTGCACTAGAACTTGGTCTCTTCTCATCTGACTCCGTACATGTTAAGATAACAATCACTACCGTCGTAATAAGTCTCACGAAAGCCTCGCCAATGAAAACTAGTAAGGAATAATCTATTATGTCGGCTTTGTATGACGTTTCAAACAAGTAGTTCCGTGAAGTACTAAATAGCCTATTTTCATTATCCTACTAATAATAAATGCCTCTATCAACATACAAATTGCCAGTTTGATTGCTGTAATAGATTCGTAGATATTGAGAACCGACTAAATATTTCGGATGGTCGCCATGATGGATTTTATACATGTAGGTCCTAGAGTTATGTACTGTTACATGAAGATTATTGTGTACGTGTAGCATTCAAACTTCAATCGCATGATTAGGATACAAGAAGTAACAAGGAGATTTTAAAATTTCGCACAGCAGCCATCTTGTGGTTATGGAAACAATTGAAATAAATTAGATGCCAGTGGATTAACATGCGTATAAGGATTTACTGTACCAAGTTTCACTGCACTCGGATGGTTAAATTGTAAAAAACGTCCATGTGAATATTTATATTTCGCGTCGCCACCATGTTGGATTTATGATCACCAGGTTATTCAAACTCCTATAGGTGAACTTTAAGTTCATAGCCCCTATGAACATAAAAAAATCCGTTTGATTGCTATAATAGATTCGTAGATATTCAGAGCCGTCTAAATATTTCGGATAATCGCCATGTTGGATTGTTTATGTATAGGCCATAGAGTCATGTACCATTAAAGGAAAATTATTGCGTAGGTTCATTAATCAAACTTTCACATCGATCGCATTATTACGACACAGGAAATAAAAACTTAATTTTAAAATTCGCAAAGTCGCCATCTTGAGGTTATGTAAACAATTTAACTAAATTAGATACCAGTGTATTACAATGTGTATAAACATTTCCTATACCAGATTTCATTGCGGTTGGAACATTAAATCGCGAGAAAGGTCTATTTAAAATTTTTAATTTCGTTTGGCCGCCATGTTCGTTTTGTAGTTAACCAGTTTCTGAAAGTCTTATAGATGAACTTCCAGTAGTGACCTTTATCTCCGTACGAAATTTCAGGGTGAAACCGGTAATAGTTTCAGAGATACAGAATGCCGGTGTAATATTTCGCACATCCGCCATCTTGTGGTTATGTAAACAATTGAACGAAGTTAGATGTCGGTGCATTACAATGAGTATAGACATATACTGTACCAAGTTTTATTGCGTTTGGTTGGTTAAATCGCGAGAAACGTCTATTTAAAAGTCGCAAATTCGCGTGGCCGCCATGTTGGTTTTGTAGTTGCCAGATTTTTAAAAGTCACATAGGTGAACTTCTAGTAGTTCCCTTTATCACTGTGAAAAATTCCAGGGTGATATGTGGAATAGTTTCGGAGATATTGAATGCTGGTGAAATATTTCGCACAGCCGCCATGTTGGATTGGTGAGACGTAACAAAATTTGAAGGGCACGGTCGGGATCAACCGGAATAGTGCTATGAACTTACCGAGTTTCATTGAAATCGCTCCAGCCGTTTAGATTGTATTAGGGGGGACACACACACACACACGCACACACACGGACAAAAGGTGATCTCGTAAGCCTATTTTTTCAAAATTGAAAATTGGCTAAAAATTATAATTTCCAAAGTGGAAATGGCTCCTAATGTAGGCGAGGATATTGAGATTGCTTTTTTTTTACTACTACTCAGAGGTAGCATTAATGAAATTTCTAGGCATATTTTATAAGCCTACTTTTCTCATTTTCCAACAAGTAGTTCCGTGAAGAACTATACAGCCTATTTTCATATATCCTACTCATGTTAATTGTCTCTATCAACATACAAAATTTCAGTTTAATTGCTGTAACAGATTCGTAGATATTGAGAACCGTCTAAATATTTAATATGGTCGCCAGGATGGATTTTCATTTTTGTACTATTTCATTAAGATTATTGTGTACGTGTGGTATTCAAACTTCAATCGCATGATTAGAACACAAGAAGTAAAAACGAGATTTTAAAAGTACGCACACCCGCCATCTTGTGATTATGCAAACAATTGAAATAAATTACATGCCAGTGGATCAACATTTGTATAAGCAATTAACGTGCAACGTTTCACGGCACTCGGATAGTTAATTCGCGAGAAACGTCCATTTAAATATGTATACTTCGCGTCGCCGCCATGTTGGATTTGTGCTCACCAGGTTACTGAAAGTCCTATAGGTGAACATATGTTCATAGTCTCTATGAACATAAAAAATTCAGTTTGGTTGCTGTAAAAGATTCATAGATATTGAGAACCGTCTAAATACTTCGGAAGCTCGCAATTTAGGATTGTTATATGTATTGGCCATAGAGTTATGTACCATTCAAGGACAGTTATTGCCTAGCTTCATTATTCAAACTTTCACTTCGATCGCATGATTACGACACAAGAATAAAAACTTAATTTTAAAATTTCGCACAGCCACCATTTTGAGGTTATGTAAATAATTGAATTAAATTAGATGGCATTGCATTACAACCTGCAAAATCATTTACTGTACCACATTTCACTGCGCTCAGAGTGATAAATCACGAGAAAAGTCTATTAAAATATTTCAAATTCGCTTGGTCGCCATGTTGGTTTTGTACTTTACAGGTTTATGAAATATACATAGGTAAACTTGTATCAGTACCCTTTATCACCGTACAAAATTGCATGATGATATCTGTAATAGTTTCGGAGATATAGAATGTCAGTGAAATATTGCGCACAGCCGCCATTTTGAGGTTATGTAAACAATTGAACTAAATTAGACTCCAGTGCATTGCAATGTGTATAAACATTTGCTGTACCAAGTTTCATTACGTTTGGATAGTTAAATCGCGAGTAATGTCTATTTAAAAGTCTCAATTTCGCTTGACCGCTATGTTGGTTTTGTAGTCACCAGGTTTTGAAAGTCTCATAGGTGAACTTCTAGTAGTGCCCTTTATCACCGTACACAATTTCAGGGCGATATCGGTAATAGTTTCGGAGATATTGAATGCTAGTGAAATATTTCGCACAGCCGCCATGTTGGATTGGTGAGACGTAACAAAATTTGAAGGGCACGGTCGAGGTCACCGGGAATAGTGCTATGACCTTACCGAGTTTCATTGAAATCGCTCCAGCCGTTTAGATTTTATTAGGGACACACACACACACACACACACACGGACAAAAGGTGATCTCATAAGCCTTTTTTTTTTTTTTTTTTTCAAAATTGAAAATAGGCTAAAAATGAGGAATAAGTAGACTTATGAGATTGATCCTGGAAAATGTCTGTCTGTCTTTCTGTCTGTCTGTATGCCCCCCCCCCCCCCCTTATCAACTCCTAAACGGCTGCAGCTATCGAAATCAAATTTGGTAACAATAAAGCTATAGAGTATACCTGAATATCTCATGTCAATATTTGAAATTGACGTCAGTGCTACCAACTGCTAAAGAATCGCAATTGAAATGTGAGCTCTATATTGGATATCTCAGAAGTTATGCATGCGAACTATTCCAAAATTGGCACACACATAGATCATAACATTCCAGATTAATTTTCAGAAGTCCATACATGCCAGTTTTGTCAACATGATTCTAAGCCTGCCAATAGATCCAATTGCTAAATGCATGTAACTTCTATACTATCAACTGGATTTCAAGCAAATTTCGTATGTACTATGTGTACTACAACATACATGACTGTGCCTATTCTAAAGAGCCACCAGGGCTGGCAATTGTTAATAAATGCTCTCCCTATGTATTAATCCTAATATCAATAGGCTATATCAGAAAGTATGCAAGCCAACAGCTCGAAACTTTGCACACGTATAGTACCTGGCATTCTCCCTTAGTTTGGTGTAACTTATATACATCAGTGCTGCCAACACGATTCTAAGCCTGCTGATAGGTCCACTTTTTAAATGCATATAACTTCTATACTAACAAATGGATTTCAACCAAATTTCGTATGTGCTTTGTGTATCATAGCAGTTATGACTATGTGTATTCGTAAGAACCAGCAGGGTTGCCAACTGTTAATAAATTCTCTCTCTATTTCTTTAATCCTAATATCAATATATCAGAAAGTATGCAAGCCATCAGCTCTGAACTTTGCACACGTTTATTACCAGGCATTCTTCTGCCAACAAGATTCTAAGCTTTCTGATAGTTTCAATTTTTATTACATGTAACTTCTATAACAACAAATGGATTTTATCCGAAATTGGCACTTTAATAGATCGTAATATTTCAGATTAATTCTGAGCATCAAATTCATGACATTGTTCCCAACATGATTTTACGCGCACTGATAAATCCAATAACAAACAGGATGTAACGTCCAAACTATCCATTAGACTTTAACAAAATATTGTATGTGCATTCCATATCTTAGGAGATGGAACTAAGAATAAATTTAGAGTCACCAGGGCTGCCAAATGTATTATGTTACTCTATTAGGCTACACTATTTCATGTGTATTTCAAACTGCAGTACTTAGAAATGTTAGTATTACCAACTTGATTTCGTCATTATTCTAGATAGGTTTATATAGATTGGCATGAATCTTACATTTTAAGAAAATTAGGCTCTTTAGTTCGTAACAGAACTACTAGTTTTTTCATGACTTGTTAAATGGGACAATTTATTTCCTTGTCCCAGTGACCTCTCTGGTGTCACCTTTATTCCAGCAGACATCTAGCCCTACATCTTTCTCTCGTTTAATCAAGTGTTTTCACCCTCACGACTTGTTTCATTCCGTTTCTATTTACGTTCTGTGCCTCGCCTTTCTTCCCTCCCTCCCTCCCTCCCTCCCTCCCTCTATTGTCTGTGAGGTCACAGAGACAATTGAAGAACACGGTGAAGTCAAGTGGCACCTCCCACTTCATTGTTGTCGTTCTAGTCGCACTTCAAACCAACAACCTTCCTCAGTCGATATTTACATTCGCCCAGTAAAGCTGCTCTATAGTGCAATGCGAGAGCCTCTTTACTAAGTCCAAGTTTCTGTGGATATAATAGTACATTATGCAACGAATCTATAATGGCAATAATTAAGACTCGAGTATGTGTATAAAACGAGCAAAGCGAGTTATATAATTTCCATACGAGCGTCTTAATCACCATTATAGGCGAGTTGCATACGACTGTTTATGTTTGACGATAATAACTATTTTATGTTCGAACATAAATATTCATAAATATCGGTCGATATTACGCCAGTTTTATGTATTGAACAGATCACATGGGACGCAGAGAATACCATGGCCTCCTGGAATACCCCACTATGACGCTAGAAGCCACGCTGTGAAATTTAAAATAGAAGGCCGTGGAAGTCAGCGCAGATGCGATGCTATCCTTACCTAATTGGTCACACAACTGTTTCTTGAGCTCTGTTTGGTGGGAGAAACTGTTTCATTTTTTTTTTTTTAGCGCATGGCTTTCAGTGCCGGGAGTGTCCAAGGACATGTTCGGCTCGCCAGTTTTGTAGCTGCTTCGAGACGGACACCCAATGGGTGAGCTACAAGTACCGCTGGGGAGGAAAGTGGGAACGTAAGGACGAGGAGGTGGAAGGTAGCGGCTGTGGCCTATAGTTAGGGACCAACCCCGGCATTTGCCTGGAAGGAAGATGGGAAACCACAGAAGACCATCTTCAAGGTTGCCGACGGGGGGATTCGAACCTCCTCGCCTCCCGGATGTGAGCGACAGCCAGCAGTCATGCCGTAACGACCACGGCTAACTCACCCGGTTTGTTTCATAATGAAAAATAGTGTTATAATGATCCCAGTTTTCTGACATATAATATTTACATTTCGACATCGTCGAACATAAACTTAATAATGTTTCAGAATAACACAAATATTTGGAAATAAGATGGAATACTTCTGGAATCTTTGGAAACTTAAACTTAATAATGTTTCAGAATAACACAAATATTTGGAAATAAGATGGAATACTTCTGGAATCTTTGGAAACTTAAACTTAATAATGTTTCAGAATAACACAAATATTTGGAAATAAGATGGAATACTTCTGGAATCTTTGGAAACTTAAACTTAATAATGTTTCAGAATAACACAAATATTTGGAAATAAGATGGAATACTTCTGGAATCTTTGGAAACTTAAACTTAATAATGTTTCAGAATAACACAAATATTTGGAAATAAGATGGAATACTTCTGGAATCTTTGGAAACTTAAACTTAATAATGTTTCAGAATAACACAAATATTTGGAAATAAGATGGAATACTTCTGGAATCTTTGGAAACTTAAACTTAATAATGTTTCAGAATAACACAAATATTTGGAAATAAGATGGAATACTTCTGGAATCTTTGGAAACTTAAACTTAATAATGTTTCAGAATAACACAAATATTTGGAAATAAGATGGAATACTTCTGGAATCTTTGGAAACTTAAACTTAATAATGTTTCAGAATAACACAAATATTTGGAAATAAGATGGAATACTTCTGGAATCTTTGGAAACTTAAACTTAATAATGTTTCAGAATAACACAAATATTTGGAAATAAGATGGAATACTTCTGGAATCTTTGGAAACTTAACTTCACTAAAATGGGCACTGAAGTGGGGAACTGTCGTTTCACACGCACACAGTTCAACTTTAAATCTCGAGTTTTTGGAAGTGCTGTAATTTTTATCTTATAATTATAATGCTTATTAATAATACACATAGAGATAATATTCCTCACATTTATTTGATGCAAAGTTAGCTTCATTCCTAAGTGCCCATTTATTTATCCTTCTTCTTCTTCTTTCTCTTATTCTTCTTGCGCTTAGCAAGGTCTACTTGTCGGCACGTACGTCTCCACTTGGGACGATCCAAGAAATCTTCCTGGGTGGCGTTTACCTATCCGTCTACTTGATGTAATCCATCCACCATTTATTGGGTCTACAGCCCCCAGGAGCTCAATTAATGGGACGTGGATTGGCTACCAAGGGGCCCCAGCTGAGTCTGGCATTGCTTCTACTTACCTGTGCCGGGCTCCTCTCACAATCAGCCTCGTGAGGCAAAACTGAAGAGAGCAGGGTTTGATTCTCACCTCAGTCATCCTTTGTAGAGGAAGCCGGAGTTGTCTCACTTCCAGTAAAACAATCAGACATGCTTCTGCGTTTTTTCAGGCAGATTTCAATAAGTTTCAATCGACATTTCTGGTATTCAATGCACCAATATTAACTTGGCTACTACTAGATGCCATCGCAACCAGCGCTTGGTGACGAACGTTGGAACTTAAGAGCATTAATCAAACCTAACGTTAAAATTTATCTTCACACAATTGTAGTAAGTGGAAGGTTCTTTTTCATGCCATAAATCTATGACATGGGCCCACCAGCTTTACTTCCCCTCCGAAGGAAGGCATACTGAGGAATTTTAACGCTCTTAAAAAATCCAACGACTTCGGCCGGGTTTGCATGAGAGGAAGAAGAAAGTCCTATATTACAGTATATACAAATTTGTTTGTATAATGAAAGTGCTTTCAAAATTGAATTAATTGATTAATATACTTAGTTATTTTATCTGAAATGAAGTAGAGGATCCCATAGAACCATACATGATGTATATGAACGTATTCACTTATTTTCATAAAATGTCCATATTAATTTAGCGAAAACTACTGATAATAATTGTCTGCCATACCCACTTTATCTAACATTATGAAACAATCATGTTCAGAAGATTAACCGCATTAAATATTAATAATAATAATATTAATGATAATAATAATAATAGCGATATGGACTTCGTAGATGCCAGATGCAAGCGTTTCATCCATGGGTGTGTCATGATGAGGATGAAATTATGAACGTGACTTAAACACCCAGCCCTCGAGTCAAGGGAAATAACGGAAGGAAACAAAAAACACTTCGGATCAAAGGAAATCGACTTATTCATGAAGCCGAACAAATACAAATTAATTGAAGGTCATGATGCAGAAAGTAATACATGTTATACATTCGGCATCCCATATAATTTCTATCAAGATGGTGAAGTAAGAATAGTTAGAATGTCTTAACGTATAATTATTGAAACCCGAACAACGTTGGATAGAAATGCACTTCGGTGGCTTAGTCGGTAGCATGCCGAACTGCTATACCCAAGATCGCAGGTTCAAACCCGGCCGAAATCGTCGGATTTTTAAGAGCGTTAAAATCCTTCAGTATGCCTTCCTTCGCAGGGGAAGTAAAGCGGTCATATATTCATGGCATGTAAAAATCCCTTCCACTACAATGGTAGGTTATTTGGTTAGAAATGCTCTATCAAGTTCCAACGTTCGCCACTAGGTGTCAGTTATAGTGTCGTCTGGTAGCCAAAGTTGGAACTAGTTGAAATTGAACTTGTTGGGGAGCCTACGGACGTTCAATTGAAATACCCTGCTAGGGCCATTGGCTGCAATTCAAATATAATACACTGGTGGAAAAAGATATCCCAACACCATGAAACAAGGAATGTAGATTACAGAAATTTCGGCAATATATTTGGCGAGGTAACATATTTAATTGATAAAGGTGCAAGACAAAAGGTTAATGTCCGCGCGAGAAAAGCCATCGCAAATGTGCCATGCTGGTCCATTAATAACCGGTATAATCGCCAGACTGTTTAATGCTGGCATGCAAACATGCCTGCTATATGTGTCGTACAGGTGCCGGATGTCAGCTTTTGGGATGGAGTTCCATGCCTGTTGCACTTGGTCGGTCAATACAGGGACGGTTGATACCGGTTGTGGATGTCGCTGGAGTTGTCCAATGACGTCCCATACGTGTTCGATTGGGAACAGATCAGGGGATCGAGCAGGCCAAGGCAGCATGTCGACACTCTGTAGAGCACGTTGGGTTACAACAGTGGCATGGGGGGCGTGCGTTATCCTGTTGGAAAGCCCCCAGGGAATGCTGTTCATGAATGGCAGCACAACAGGTCAAATCCCCAAACAAACGTACACATCTGCAGTCAGGGTACGTGGGATAACCACGAGAGTGCTCCTGCTGTCATAGGAAATTGCTCCCCAGACCAGAACGCCCGATGTAGGTCCAGTGTGTGGACGCCGCAGACAGGTGAAATGCAGGCGCCCACCTGGCCTTGTTGTATACACTCCCGTGAAGTTTTCTGGCTTAGTAAATCCATTTCACAATTGGTAGCGCACGAGTAGATTCAACAAATGAGTGACGGCGCGCGAATCATTTCAACAAAATCCCGTATGCGGTCATAAACCATTCACACTTTGGTGAGTTGTTGTGTACACTCCTCCAAAGGTTACTGACAAATGAGTGACGGCGCGCGAATCATTTCAGCAAAGTCCCGTATGCGCTCATATACTATTCATCCGATTGCGATGAAACTTTGGTATGTTGCTATGTATACTCCCGTGAAGGTTTCTGACTTAGTAAATCCATTCATGGTGGCGCACGAGTAGATTAAAAATGAGTGACAGCACGCGAATCGTTTCAACGAAGTCCCGTGTACTTTCATAAACCATTTATACGATTGCGATGTTACTTTGGTGAGTTGTTGTTGTGCACTCCTGCGAAGGTTTCTGACTTAGTAAATCCATATTACAATAGGTACCGCACGAGTAAATTCAACAAATGGGTGACGGCGCGCGAATGGTTTCAACAAAGTCCCGTATGCATTCATATAGTCTACCATTCATCCGATTGCGAAGAAACTTTGGTTAGTTGTCTTAAGTGATCTCACGAATGTTTCTGAATTAGTAAATCCATTTTACAAAAGTTTAGAGGCAGTTAACGGGAAAAAGAAAGTATTGTGTATCCAAGAGCACTTCAACACACAAAGTTATAACGCCAACACTTTCTTTGATTGGCATTGCAACGCATGCCGGGTACAGATAGTTCTTAATAAAATATTTGCACTTGAGCAAAACATTCAGAATTTTCTGAGCACAAGTGAAGGAACTATGATTTCTTCTGTTTTTCATTCAAACATTACAAAAGTGAACACGCCCTTCTTGTCGTTATAATATAATGAACGAGCGTAGGCTCCCCAACATGTTCAATTTCAAGTACTTCCAACTTTGGCTACCAACGTTGGAAGTCGATAGACCGTTTCTAACCAAATAACCTAGAAATTTTGGCTACATACTACCAATTGTAGTGGTAGTGTCTTTTACATGCCATAAATCAATAAATCTATTACATGGGCCCACCGGCTTTACTTCCCCTCCGAAGGAAGGCATACTGAAGGATTCTAAAGCTCTCAAAAATCCGACGATTTTGGCCGGATTTGAACCCACGATCTTGGGCATAGCAGTTCAGCCTGCTACCGACTACGCCACCGAAGCCGTTCTCATAATTGTAATAATCAGTCTTAACAGTAAAGGTGTTTGCGTCATTATATCGTGAAATCCAATTATCGCATACTTCGTGGAATTATTTTATAGAAGCCCGCCAGCGTTACTTGTGAATAACTCGAAATGTCCTACAATGGACGTGGTCCACTTACGCTCTGAACACGCCAGCTCTCTATGCTTTGTTCATCAATGAGTTTAAGCTTCTGTTTGTTCTTGCGAGGTTCTGTTTAATTCATGAAGTCCCCTGCCAGTTTAACTTCCCGTGCATCTGAAATATGATCCCCCGTGCTAGACATGACGCTTTACACCTTTATTGGGTAACAAAGTGTACGTTTGACGTCCAGGTAGCGTTCTCATTTGAAAGTGGCTGCATATTCATAACCACTACCTTACCTGATGTAAACAAACTTTGTGCGTGATATTGACCATAGGCTATGAACAGCAACTACTTTAACATGCCTACAAGACTTATTATACTGCACTAAACACATGCTACAGAGAGACAAATCTAAAAATAATAAAAATGAAAGTAGACTAACGAGATCTACACGAACACTATGTTTGTGTGTATCTCTCTCTGTCAATTCTCAAACAACGAAACCGTATTGGATAAAATCTGGCACAGAGAAAGGCCTCCTTAATGTCATCTTTTATATCGCCACCATCTAAACATTTTGTTGTTTGCTTTTTACTTTTGTAGCTAGGAACTACGTTGCACTTAACTTCGTGATTTAAGTATGACCAGAAATCCGTGTAAATGAGGAACGGTTGGTTGGTTGGTTGGTTGGTTGGTTGGTTGGTTGGTTGGTTGGTTGGTTTAGGGGCTGCGACAACGCGGTCATGTAGCCCCGTGTACTTTGGGTGTGTTATCTGTCTGATAACCTGTATTAATTGTGATGGCTGTAACAGTGTGTGTTACCGTATCTGTTTTTAATTCAAGTAAGGACTGCAGACGATAATTTCGAGTAGTACCACGACACCTAGCTGTGAACTTGACTACTACTAGATGTCATCGCAACCAGCGCCCGGTGACGAACGTTGGAACATCAGAGCATTAATCAAACCTAACCTACATATTTTGCTTCACACAAGTTTAGTTAGTGGAAGGTTCTTTTAAATGCCATAAATCTAGGACATGGGCCCGCCAGCTTTACTTTCCCTCCGCCCTCTTGAATGAAGAATAATACATATGAATCCCAGATGATAAAGTTAGTGAAAATATACCGTCTATTTCGTCACCTGTTGTCGATAAGGACAGGAAGACTCCTCTGGATCTAGCATCTTCATCATTTTGCATACAGCTGATGTCCTTGCATAAGCTTTGAAAACCATCAAATAGAATATCCTCAAACCTATTCTATTAACCCATTTTTGTAACATTTTGTATGTGTGCACATAATTTCATTCACACAAAAATGTAAAACATGCTTTCAAAGTGATTTTTTAATCCACTTTCTAGCCGATTAGGCAAGCAACTCAATGTTGAAAACATCCTTTAATGTCATATACTCGAACCCGGTTCATCAATGAATTTTATTTTTGGTGCATTTGTGACGAATGTTCATTGTTTTCTCCAATTTTACAAACCTAAAGGACACACTAAACGTTTCTTACGAGGTGCCGACATGATGACACGCGGTAGACTGATGGTTGTTCCCCGGAAACTCAACCATATCCGGTCGATTAGATTAGCAGTTTGCCTTTTCTACCACTACGATCGTTATTGCGAGTCAGTGAAACTCAACCATATCCGGTCGATTAGATTAGCAGTTTACCTTTCCTACCACTAAGATCGTTATTGCGAGTCAATGAAACTCAACCATATCCGGTCGATTAGATTAGCAGTTTGCCTTTTCTACCGCTACGATCGTTATTGCGAGTCAGTGAAACTCAACCATATCCGGTCGATTAGATTAGCAGTTTACCTTTCCTACCACTAAGATCGTTATTGCGAGTCAATGAAACTCAACCATATCCGGTCAATTAGATTAACAGTTTGCCTTTTCTACCGCTACGATCGTTATTGCGAGTCAGTGAAACTCAACCATATCCGGTCGATTAGATTAGCAGTTTACCTTTCCTACCACTAAGATCGTTATTGCGAGTCAATGAAACTCAACCATATCCGGTCAATTAGATTAACAGTTTGCCTTTTCTACCGCTACGATCGTTATTGCGAGTCAGTGAAACTCAACCATATCCGGTCGATTAGATTAGCAGTTTACCTTTCCTACCACTAAGATCGTCATTGCGAGTCAATGAAACTCAACCATATCCGGTCAATTAGATTAACAGTTTGCCTTTTCTACCGCTCGATCGTCATTGCGAGTCAGTGAAACTCAACCATATCCGGTCGATTAGATTAGCAGTTTACCTTTCCTACCACTAAGATCGTTATTGCGAGTCAATGAAACTCAACCATATCCGGTCAATTAGATTAACAGTTTGCCTTTTCTACCGCTACGATCGTTATTGCGAGTCAGTGAAACTCAACCATATCCGGTCGATTAGATTAGCAGTTTACCTTTCCTACCACTAAGATCGTTATTGCGAGTCAATGAAACTCAACCATATCCGGTCGATTAGATTCGCAGTTTACCTTTTCTACCACTACGATCGTTATTGCGAGTCAATGAAACTCAACCATATCCGGTCGATTAGATTAGCAGTTTACCTTTTTTACCACTACGATCGTTATTGCGAGTCAATGAAACTCAACCATATCCGGTCGATTAGATTAGCAGTTTACCTTTCCTACCACTAAGATCGTTATTGCGAGTCAATGAAACTCAACCATATCCGGTCGATTAGATTAGCAGTTTACCTTTTCTACCACTACGATCGTTATTGCGAGTCAATGAAACTCAACCATATCCGGTCGATTAGATTAGCAGTTTACCTTTTCTACCACAAAAGTTCAGTGCTTTTCAGTCGGTCAACACGAATGTACCCAAAAGAGCTGTGTTATGCCCTAATCTTGAAATAAATTACATGAGATTAATAATTACATTAGGATGAGCAGTTTCGATCGTCAAGCGATCACCAGATCCATTACACTTAGGCTATAAAATCTATGTTTGAAAATACAGGTGAAAATATTTACAATATGTTCAATTATATAGTTGCAGTATTGGTAATGCAACTGTCGGTGTATGCTAATTGTAGTATACAGGGTGTTCGCAGCAAGCCCTACTTTGTGCTGTAACTCGTTTGTTTCTCAAGATATTTTAATTTTGATACTTGCTTTGGAAAGTACATTTCAAGCTCTAAAACTTTTGTTTCGTTGGTTTTTGTGTGAAGTTCGTGCATAACGCGCAAATCAACTTTTTGTGGCACGGTTTTGGCACTTTTTTGCCAAAATCGGTTCTCGAAAGAGTGACATAGATTAGACGAATTAGCCACCAAAATATCAGTTTTTGCCCAAATCAAACTCGCAAAATGCGAGTTTGTGTTTAGATTTTCGTCCACTCATAGCATGCGACCTGCCTCTGCCCGGCCCGGTTGAACCAATCTAAACACAAACTCGCATTTTGCGAGTTCGATTTGGGCAAAATCTGATATTTTAGTAGCTTATTCGACCAATTCGATGTCGCTCTTTCGATAGGTGATATCAAAAAAACGATTTGGCCAAAAAAATGCCAAAACTGTGCCACAAAAAGTTGATTTGCGCGTTATGCGTAACTTCACACAAAAACCAAAAAAACAAAAGTTTTAGAGCTTGAAAATTACTTTCCAAATCAAGTGTCAAAATTAAAATATCCTGAAAAACAAACGAGTTACAGCACAAAGTAGGGCTTGCTGTATATGATGATAGGTGAAATGCTAAGAAGGTGATAGAAACGCGGAGTTTGTCTATTTGGAGTGACTATATCGTTGTAAAAATCAACTATGGTTATACTGTAATATTACAGGCTACTACTCATCTGGTTGTCTTCCTCGCTGGAGCTACGAGCAGTTTCGTTTTCACTCTTACACCAGGTGTGGTTGACTGAAATGGGATGTTATCTACTACTACGAGCACTAGTGTGAGTTCCACTTAAGCCCTAGCTTGCCACGGTGGGTGAGTGGATATCGTGTCGGTTTACTAACCCCAAGATTGCAGGTTCGCTCCTGGCCGTGGTAAGTGATTTTTGAAAGGCGGCAAAAATACGATACGCATGTCATACGATGTTGGCATGTCAAAGAACCCATTTGAATTCAGTAGGCCGAGTTAATAATGGCAAAATTAATCTCGGGAGTTTCCGCCAACACAAAGTTCCTCATTTCTCTACTAGAAAGCGCTATAGTGTGAGCCATTTTTATGAGAACTATGATTTACTTCTTTGTGCCATTTTTATCGGATGTGATGAATCTACGCCTTTGTGGTGCGTGAAAGCTTGGTCTGTGAAGCTATTAATACCATATATGGACATATCTACATCTTGTCCCCTTATTGGCCAGTGATTTATATATTGGAAGGGGTCGTGACCAATCAAATTTTACCACGCAGTTACCTTTGTGTTGCGTCGTCATTTGCTTTGTTTCGAGGCATTTCTTTCTTGCAGCCAAGTAGGCTAGACGTATTCCCATATTCTTGGGGAAGTGCCCGCGTTCAAGGTGAAACCATGGTGAGGTGTCTGTATGTCGTAATCAATATTGCTTTACTGTAGTTCAGTTTCATATTTCGGCAATTTAAAACTCTTATTCTGTGTTATTTTCTTTTGGTCGCGTGTACTTGCCCCCTCCAGATATTTTCCCTCCGCCCTTTGTGTGCGTGTAATTGCTGGTGAGTTTTTGTTTTGTATGGTAGTGTTATTTTCATTTATTTTGATAACGTAGTTTTTGTACTTTAAGGGTTGAAAGTTATGTATGTGGGCTGTCTTCGTTTTACTCTGGTGTGCGTGACGGTGGGTTTGCCTACCTTGTAGGGGGCACCATTGAGTCTGGGTCTGCCATCCAGAGTGTATCTTATCGTAGAACAACATAACGGGATTGGAGATTATTTTTCTTGCTTCCCGTAATGCTTTGTTCTTTATCTTAAAGAGTTCACAAAAGGAGGTCTCACCATTGCTATTTGCTGGTGACCTAACCTGTGATATTTTTGTGTCTGCGCATCACATATTTTTGTCGTCTTTGTGTGCCCTTATCTCCTACGCATACTTTCAATTTTTAAAGTATATTTTTGGTTTTGCCGATAATTTAATGTAATTTTTCCTTTTGTCTAAATTTCCTATTTTTTCTCGTAACTCACTCGATCTTGCATGTGCCTCCGCGTCTTTCTTCCTCACTCCTCCCCTCCCTCTCACCCCTCTCCACCCCGTTCTGAACCATTGTACCCCCTCCTATTTTGTTCATCCCTTTTGACACGCTTTGTCTAAATTTTTAGAACGTATCTTGACTTCGTTGAGTGTAGTCGTTTCTGAGTTTTGTCTTTTTATCTAATTGCGACATACCTACATTTAGTTATCGTTTTATCTTGCCTTGAACATGTTATCTTAACTTATCTTATTTTATTTCATTTTAATATAATTTAATTTAGTATATGTTCGATTTTCTTCCTAATTTGTATTTTTCTTGCGGTAAACTAATTTTGTGGTTAATTTGTTGGTCATTTCTCTTCTTGCTTTTAATATCTCTGGGATCGTTGTGCATTGTAGTTGTTATTTTAATACATTTTATTTTTGCCTAAGATTCTCTGCTTTTGCGTCACGCCTTATTTTAATTTTAGTAACCTTCTTCAAGTTTTGTCTGTTTTTTTGCTATATTTTGGTTTGTCGGTCTTATTAGCGTACTTGTGACGTTAATACGACCTACAAGGCCTCTGATTTAATTTTGTTCATCTTTGGATTTTACTGTAGTTTAATTTTATTTAGCTTTCCCCCTTCCTTTTGGGATTGCTTTCTGGTTTGCCTTTTAAAATTTGGGCCCAGCGAAAGCCAAACAATACTGCGATCTCCCCGTTTTTCTTTCTTCTATTTTATTTTATTTTATATTTCTTCGGGGATAGGGGAAGAGCTTCAGCTACGTTTCCACTGACGTCTGCTGCGTACGTAAGTAAATGTTTATTACTATTACTTCATCTAAGTTGCGTACAAGTGTTCAAGGAGCTTAGATATCTAACATCTAACCTCCTTGACTTTCATAGTCAAGGAATAACGAAATTCGACATTCTTATTGCGATGCAGACCTCGTCATCAGTTCATGAGAGGGAGTGGCTACTTTTTAAAGTTTTAATATAGTTCAAGACTTTTAGTTTAGTTTTAATCCGTTTTTACTCTGGGTGTCAAATAACAAAGCTTGCACCCGGCACCGAGGCCAAACGATATTATTATTATTATTATTATTATTATTATTATTATTATTATTATTATTATTATTATTATTATTATTTATGCCCTTATAACTACATTCGGCGTGATGATTTTTCAAAAAATCAAAAAAGTGCCTGAGAGTATTGAACCAAGGAACACATTAAAGAAATATATAAATAATAATAATAAGTTAATTTGGCTAGCATTTGAATCAAAAAGAGAGCGTGTAAAGAAACAAGTGGTTTTAGGCTGTTTTTCTGGAACTGTATTTAGGCCAGAAGTGATTTTTGAAATTTGTGTTTTTAGTTTGATAGAGCTCTCCAAGACTCACAATTTGAAACCTTCCCTGGCCCTTTAGCCCTTCAACGTTTGGCACAATGGAGGAAATTGCTTAATTCTACGTTTTTACTGAGATGGGGACCCGTACTTTGTTTGCTAAGATAGCCAATGTTAGTTGCTGTTGTTGTTTGAGTCTTCAGTCTTTTGACTGGTTTGATGCAGCTCTCCATGCCTCCCTGTCCTGAGCTAATCGTTTCATCTCTACATAGCTACCACACCCTACATCCGAGGCAATCTGTTTACATATTCTAACCTTGGTCTACCCATACAGTTCTTGTCCTCGACCCTTCCTTCCATAACTAAGCTTGCTATTCCTGGGTGTCTTAGTATGTGTCCTACCAACCTATCTCTTCTCTTCATTAGCAGTCCCCAGAAACATCTCTCCTCTCCCACTTGTCTTAATACCTCTTCGTTTGTAACCCTATCTACCCATCTGATCTTCATCATTCTCCTGTAACACCACATTTCAAACGCTTCAATTCTCCTCTTTTCTGCTGCACCAATAGTCCAAGTTTCACTTCCATAGAGCGCCACGCTCCAGACAAAGGATTTCAAAAATGTCTTCCTAATCCCTAATTCTATATTCTATGTCAACAGATTCCTTTTCTGTAGAAATGCTTTCCTTGGCTGAGCCAACCTACTTTTTATATCCTCTTTGTTTCGTCCATCACTGGTTATTTTGCTTCCTAAGTAACAAAAGTCTCCTACTTCCTTTAGTTTTTCCCCTGCCAATTTGATGTCCATAGACGTTTCTGATTTATTGCGACTGCATTCCAATATTTTTGTTTTACATTTATTAATTTTCATCATGAATTCTTTCCTCAAGACGGAGTCCATACCATTCAAAAACTCATTCAAATCCTGAGGCGTGTCGGCCAAGATGACGATGTCATCAGCAAATCTTAGAGTTGAAATTATTTATCCTTGAATCTCCACTCCCACTTTAAATTTCTCTATGTTTACAACATTAAAAAAGATATTTTGCTAGTAAAGCTGTATGGAAAGTTTTGAAGTCATTTTCAATGTTGCGTAATTAACAGTTTTAATTAACTTTTAATTGGACAACATGTATTTTTTTAGTTCTATCTGAAAATAATTTACATGTCATTAATTATCAATTTAACCCCTTGTAATCTGTGCAGTTAATAATTAATGACATGTAAAATAATCATAATGATTCCCAGTGACTAATACGAGGGCTGATCGAAAAGTCTTTGCCCCTATTTTTAGCCAAAAAAATGCATACAAGGAATTACAAATATACGTACTTTACACTAATTTTTCAAATAATCTCGTCATTTGTTCAGACATTTGGCCCATCGCAGCTCTAAATTTGAGATGCCCCTGTGGTGGAATTCAGCCGGCTGACTGTGGAACCATCGTTGGACTGCTGTCTTGGCATCATTGTTGCACGTGAATCGCTGTCCTGCCAGGAACTTCTTCAGCGGACCATGACAAAGTGAGACTACATGCAGCAATCAGAACCGCCAACAAGCTCCGGTCATTTCACTGGGAGAGTCTGGATCACCCACCATCTAGTTCGGACCTCGGACCTCACCTCTAGAGATTTCCACGTTTTTGGTCCACTCCATATTTTGTATTAAATAAAATGGTACCACTGGCGTAGCCATGCGCGTTAAGTCGTTCAAAACGACCACGATGGGGAGCTGCAGCATTTTGGATATCGGAGGTTCAAATCCCGGCGCTGACAGTGGCTGGTTTTCCCCGGTTTTTTTTTCAACACTCCCTTTAGGTCAGGGGTTCCCAACCTAGGGGCGTGGAGCTTTATCAAGGGGTGCGTGAAGTGATTTCCGAATTAAGTTTTTTTTAACTCGAATATTACAATTTTGTAAAATAAACATTTTTCGAATCTCTCCAGGTGATTGTCGCATCAAGTCAATCGTTCAAAAGCACTGGTAATTGCCAACTGTCGGCACAAACCTCTGCGGAGCCGCGAGGTTGGAGGTGAAATAAGGAATTTGTTGTGTTGTAAGGAGAAAAATTATGCCAATTTTATTGTCTCATTGGCATATCTTTGTGATTTCTTTGAAGCTTTGAACAGTTTGAATTTACATTTTCAAAGGCATATTTATGCCGAGTCAGGATTTTCAACGCTGAGTGTCATAAAAACAAAGCAGCACTGTCGGCTTGATGTTGCAAGTGATCTCCGCTGTGCTCTGTCAAATATCAAACCAAACATACCGAATCTTACCAATAGAAAAAAGTGTCAACCCTCTCACTGACATTTGTTGACTAATTTAAGGATTTGTTGTAAACGTGTGTTATTTGTATTGTGCTAAAATGAAGTTAGTATGTAATAGATAGGCCTATATCATTATGTACTGTAGTGTTAATAGGTTAGGTCTATATCCTCCGCGTCAATCGAAGAGGTTATAGGAGCGATGAGTGGTGGGGAGGGGGGGGGGGAGGGAGGAAGGGGGCGCGATGAACTCCCGTATCTGAAAAAGGGGGGGCGTCAGCTGACAAAGGTTGGGAACCACTGCTTTAGGTAAATGCCAGAATAGTACCTTAACTTTAAATCACGGGGCACCTAACCCATCCCGAACCCGAATATTTACAGTTGCACACACTACAATAGTGATCACAGAAATACAGGTTATCAGACAAGTACGCGGTACTCATGACCAATATGTCCCAAGCCAACAACAACAAATGCAATATTGTTGCCCTCAGCTATGGCTGTCTATTCAAATGGCAGTACAAAAGGTTTATTTTCCCCGCTAGCTTGCGAATGGTAAATACGTTTTCTGGATTCCAATCTGCACGAGATAATGGCTGTGGTGATAAGTAGTCCCTCGTCTGTATTCATCCGTGCGCGCCCTTTTGTTGCCATCTTGAGATAATGAGAACAATGTGTTGCTTCTTAGCTTAACACAGGTTATCAGCCCGAAGAAAAACGTTATCTTGGTTTTCCAAAGAATAGAGAGACCTTCATTATACGAAAATACGTTTGTGAAGACTTTACTTACATCGATACATAGGGAGAAGGAACAAAGCGGTGCCCTGTGGAGTTGTCAGAGAGAAGGGAAAAAAAAGTAAATTAAATTACCGAACTGTATGGTGGAGGAATCTGTAGGACTCAGTATCGCAGGGACAAATATCTCGTGGTGTAGTGACTAGCATTCTTGGCTGTCGCCCTGGAGGTCCAGGCTTGAGTTTCGGCTCTGCCAAGAAACGGAATTCTGGCCAGAGGGCTGGAACGGGTTACACTCAACCACTGTAGGCAGAATGGAGAAGAGGTGGAGTTTCCGTGGTTTTTCATTTCTTTTCCAGATAAATTCTGGGATGGTAAATCAGAGTGTCTACTACTCTATAAAACAGGGAATACTCAGGGAATTTTTAAATCCTGGAAAACTCAGGGAATTATCGGGGTATTTTAATAACCCTCAGGGAATTTTAGTTTTAGAAGGTCCAACCTTGATTAATTGGAAATTAAACATTTAAATTTTGATGGGGGAAAAGTATAATCTGATGATGATTGTTGTAGATGTATTTTCGTACTGTCGTTAAATCAGTAAGCTCTCATTTCTTGCAAGATAGAGCACACAAATAACATGTGTAGACCGTGTATTTTTATATAAATGTGTAACAGTATGATTTTTAGAACATTATTATTGACGAGCTACTTTCAATACTCGCAAGTATAATAGTTTTTCTGGATGAAAATATTAGGGATTGGCATATAGATTGTTTTTCTTTTCCAACTCTGTCATGCTACACTTTGTTTGTTAAAGCACTTTTTGAAATGCTCTTTAAGTAAAAACTCCCTTTTTTAGCCTATTATATTTATTATGGCCGCTACTGTTGCTCAAGGATTTTTCTGATTTGTTCCTGGAAAAATCAGGGAATTATCAGGGAAATCTGTTCGTTGGTTTTGGTAGACACCGTGGGTATCTAAATCAAGGCTACGGCCGCCTCCTTCCTAGTTCTAGTCTCAACTACAAGTACACACACCACTACATGTGTCACAATATTTCAGTCTGTCTCGTTTCCTAGTGGCTAGTATTCTTGGCTGTCACCGAGGAAGCCCAGGTTCGATTCCCCACTCTGCCAAGAAAATTAGTTCTGGTCTGAGGGATGGAACAGGCTGCACTCATCCTCGTGAGGCAAAACTGAGAAGAGACGGGTTCTATTTCCGTGGTTTCCCACTTCTACTCCCGATAGATGACCTATCTTATTGCGATACAGAACTCTTCATCCAGTTCATGAGGGAGAGGGGCTACTTTTAAAGTTTTAATATAGTTTAAGATTATTAGTTTTTATCCTTTTTATGTTTGTATTGTGATCATATCTATTTTAATTGTTTAATGTGCTTTGTTTTGCTAGATTGTTTTTTATCATCCTATATTTTACTCTTTTTAATCCAAATAAGGCATAGTTGTGGGGGCTCTTTCATATTCATCTCTGACAGTGGGATTTTCTTAATCTTCATTGCATAACATTTAATTTCATTAGGGGCCGATAACCTAGATGTTAAGCCCCTTAAAACAAGAATTAACGTCATCATCTTATTGCGATGGCTGTATTAGTGTGTATAATTATAATTCATAATAATGTTTTACGTCCCTTTTAAATACTGTATCGGAAATTTGCTCAGTAGGGGATCTTAAACGTGCCAGTAAATATACTGACACGGCGCCCTTTCATTTGCGTACTCCCTAATGCCAACTGACTGCGCCAGGATTCGATCCTGCAACCTTGGGACCAGCAGGTGAAAACGTTACCACTGCACCACGCAGCCAGTTTAATTATAATTCAAATGAGGATTGGGAAGGAGACGGCCGTGGCCTTGAGTTAGGACATATCCCGACATTTGCCTGTGGGAATTCACGGGAAACCACTCCCAAGACGGCTGAGATGGGTGGACCTCCTTTCAGCCCTCAGACCAGAATTAAAATTTATTGAATGCCCAAGGAAACGAACACAGACCACGAGGTGGTCTGCAGTAAAGCAAACACAAAGGGATAATGATCAATATGTATCTAAGCCCTGTATGAATAACAATCAATCTTTGTTCCCAGGACTGACAACTAGCAATAGGTCTGCAAGCAAGTCAATTAGTTTTACACCGACATCTTTCGACACGGTGCAGCATCAACTGACAGCATAACAGCTAACACAGTTATCTCGAAGCAGTCATCACTGCCGCTAATGGAAGTTCGTTCGATCGTAATACGTTTACTGAAGAAGCTATTGCAAGTGGCAGACTAAAGATAAATTTAGTTTTCTTGTTTTATCAGAGCAGCCACCACGTCTCGATCGATGTTGCCAGCCTCTAAAACAAAGCAGTGAGCTCATCACGTGACGTTGTTCCAATCTTAGCAATCTTTTAAAACACGCATGACAAAAGTTCACGTGGATGGATTGTGTTGCTCGCGTGAGAGGTAAGCTAGTCTCGCCATGTGATCTCGGCCGAGATGCTCGCTCCTCACCGGTTCGTTTCTCCACTGAAGTAGAGAGTTATATTTAGTTAGTTACTAGCAGTAGTACCCGGCTTCGCCCGGTGGAATGATGATGATGTTTTAAGGTCTCGTTAGAAATATAATGGACTTAAAATCTAAGTCATTTGCCCCCAAAGACAATGAGGGAGTAATATCTAGGTCATTTGCCCTTTTGATAAGGATGATAATAAAAACTACTGTTGAATTGACACGTCAAACTTACAAACTACCGTAATAGAAATACATATTTCAAAATTCACAGGCGAGGAAGACTTATTGTGTGTGGTGATTAATGGTGTAATGGGCGTAACATCTACTGTAGGTCATTTGCTCTTATGATGAGGATGATAAGGGAAACTACTACCGGTATTGAATTGACACTTCAACGTATAATGTACACAATGTACTGTAATAAAAATAACTATATGGCGGCTTCGGTGGCGTATTTGGTAGCATGCTGAGCTTCTATGCCCAAGATAGCGGGTTCAAACCCGGCCGAAGCCGTCTGATATTTTAAGAGCGTTAAAAATCCGTCAGTATGCCTTTCTTCGGAGGGGAAGTAAAGCCGGCGGTCCCATGTCAGATTTATGGCATGTTAAAGAACCTTCCACTAATTACACCTGTGTGAAGCTAAATTGGATAGGTAAACAACGCGCATAGATGTCTACGTCCGTTGCCAAGAGCCGACTGCAGTGGCGTCTAGTAGCTAAGTTCCGAACTTGGCCTAGTAGTCGTTGACGGTGGCGCTTGGCGGCAAAAGTACGAACTATTTGAAGAATTCTAAGTTGCAGTTTGTACTTAAATTAAAAAACAGATAACACACACTAATACAGTCATCACAATTAACACCGGTTATCAGACAGATTCTACACACACCCAAAGTACACGGGGCTACATGACCGCGTTGTCGCAGCCCCTAAACTTAAGAACCAACCAACCAAAAATAAATATTTTAAAAATCACAGTCGAGAAAGACTTTATGTGGTGGTGATTATTGGTATGATGCGCGTAACATCTAGGTCATTTGCACTTATGATGATGATAATAATAAGGTAATGAAAAAATGACTACTAAACGAACATGGTGCTATTTTAAAACTGATATAGGTAATTCAGGTGTCTAGCTTCGATGTCTTCCAAAGTCTCAACCTTATTTTCTGGCTTAGGCCTGTACTGGATGCGTCTAGTGAAAGAGCGTACTGCTCGGCAAAGACAAAGAATATAGGTCCAAGCTGCACGAACCTGAGATGATCGCAGATGATGACGAAATATGATGACACACGTTCGGGGTTCCCCGTCCTATACAGATTGACCGGGAATCACTCACTGTTTCGCAACGGCCCTGTGCTGGCATCAGCATAGACAGCAGGAGATAACACGGCGGGCTCTGGAAAGTACACTCAAGTCACCTCGCGATGAATCAGCAAGCTATTCTCACAACTGACCCCCCCCCCCCAGGGTCTCACAACTTGTGGGACGTGGGTTGGCGACCACGGAACCCCAGCTGAGTCTGGCATCGCTTCTACTTCCTGGTGCCGGGCTCATTTCAGTTCTCTTTCCTGTCGGCCTCCCTTGGTCAACTCTTGTTGTCTTCCGACCCAGACTGTATTAGGGTATCCGAGGGCTAGGGAGTCTTTCAATTTCCCGCCTTAATTGGCTTTGTCTCATCTTTCCTGATACCCTCATTCTTCGAGGGGTCTGCCTTCTTTTCCTTTTCATAATATCTCCTGTCTTCTGCTCAAGGCCCTCAAAGAGGCAGGGTGTGTGTAGACCCACCACTTCTGGTACACCCTCAAGGGCTCATGACTGGTGAGTTAGGAAGCTGGCAACCCCGAGGAATTCCTGAGCTACATGCAGGGAATGGAGTGGTAGGCCTATGTCAGAAATTTCATGTGGACAGTGTTACGCATCGGGTTCCAAAGGGTAAGTAAGTATACACACTTTGTTTTCGATCGGTGAACGATGTAGATTTGTGCCAAAGGGCCTAAATGCGTGAAATGGAGTGGTCTGTCCGAAATTTCGAGTGGACAGTGTTACTCGTCGAGTTCCAAAGCGTAATTATGTAAAATCTGGTTGAGATCGGTGAAACGGTGTAGTTTTCTGCCAAAGGGCCAAAAAGCAGGGAATAGTGTGGTCTGTCCGAAATTTAAAGTGAACAGTGTTACTTGTCGGGTTCTACGGGTAAGTATATAAAATTGGGGTCAGATCGGTGAAACGGTGTAGATTTGTGCCAAACAGCCTAAATGCGAGGGATGGAGTGGCCTCGCCGCAATTTCAAGCAGACAGTGTTAGTCGCAGTGTTCCAAAGGGTAAATATACAAATTTTGGTTGAGATCGGTGAAACGGTGTAGATTTGGGACAAAGGGACTAAATGCAGGGAATGGAGTGGTCTGTCCGCAATTTCAAGCAGACAGTGTTACTCGCTGGGTACCAAAGGGTAAGTTTCCGAATATTGCTTCTTATCGGTGAAACGATGTAGATTTGTACCAAAGTGCCTAAATGCAGGGAATGGGGTGGTCTGTCCGAAATTTTAAGTGGACAGTGTTACTCGCAGGGTTCCAAAGGGTAAGTATACAAAGTTTGGTTCAGATCGGTGAAACGGTGTAGATTTGTGCCAAAGGGCCTAAATGGAGGGGATGGAGTAGCCTCTCCGCAATTTCAAGCAGACAGTGTTAGTCGCAGTGTTCCAAAGGGTAAATATACAAATTTTGGTTGAGATCGGTGGAACGGTGTAGATTTGGGCCAAAGGGCCTAAATGCAGGGAATGGAGTGGTCTGTCCGCAATTTCAAGCAGACAGTGTTACTCGCAGGGTTCCAAAGGGTAAGTATACACATTTTGGTTCAGATCGGTGAAACGGTGTAGATTTGTGCAAAAAGGGCCTAAATGCAGGGAATGGCGTGGTCTGTCCGAAATTTCAAGCAGACAGTGTTACTCGCAGGGCACCAAAGGGTAGGAATACGAATTTTGGTTCTGATCGGTGAAACGGTGTAGATTTGGACCAAAGGGCCTAAATGCAGGGAATGGGGTGGTCTGTCCGAAATTTTAAGTGGTCAGTGTTACTCGCAGGGTTCCAAAGGGTAAATATACAAATTTTGGTTGAGATCGGTGAAACGGTGTGGATTTGGACCAAAGGGCCTAAATGCAGGGAATGGGATGGTCTGTCCGAAATTTCAAGTGGACAGTGTTACTCGCAGGGTTCCAAAGGTTAAATATACAACTTTTGGTTCAGATCGGTGAAACGGTGTAGATTTGTGCAAAAGGGCCTAAATGCAGGGCATGGGGTGGTCTGTCCGAAATTTAATGTTGACAGGGTTACCCGCAGGGTTCCAAAGGGTAAGTATACAAATTTTGGTTCAGATCGGTGAAACGGTGTAGATTTGTATACATAACAGACAGACAGACAGACAGACAGACAAACTTTGTGCTTTATATATATAGATTATTGTTTTAAGGGGCGGAACTACTAGGTCATCTGCCGCCCCTCTTAACACAGATTAAAGAATACAAATTTGGAATTGAATTTTAAATTTTGAGGTGGACACCAAAATTTAAAAAGACCTAAAATTAATAAAACAAACAATTAAATAAAAATAAAAATTATAAAAATAAACAAAAATTACAGAAAAACAACAAATTATCATTCAAAGTCGTTGAGTCAATTTACACTGGAAAATTTAGATTGTGAAGTAGAGAGGAGGTGGACTCGCTGCGAATGTGTGGCTATAGTTAGAAACCTGCGCGGATAAACAAAACGTTATCCGCACCCACCCCGCATCCGCACAACTGGTATCCGCACTTTTGTAATCCGAATCTACGGGCATTACAATAATATGTTTAATTATATAAGAAAAAATTGCAGATCGGAGCACATACAAAGAAAAACTTAAGACAACAGAAGTTTGAGCAAACTCCCAAAGAGAGACAACCAGGAAAGAAGTGGAGAGAAGAGAGAAAGAGTAAGCATAGAGCATAATATGAGAGGTTTGGGGGAAGAGAAGATAGGGCCAGAATAAAACATGAAAATTGATTGTGTTGTAACACGCTCCTTATGGGTGATTAACGAATAAATAAATAAATAATAATTAAAGCAACACATTTAGACATTTGAGGAGAAAGGTTTAAGTAAATGAGTATATAAAAGGAAATGTCGCTGTGCTAAACCTAGGACGAACCTAACTTTAGTGGGGGCCTGGTCAAGGCAAGCGGAGAGCGCAGCGGGAATTGAGGTTACCTGCAAGCGCTCGGTGATTGCTCTTTCCCTCCAGAGCCGGTATCCCGGTACTATGGGGACGGGTGGAACTCTGGCAAGACAAAGTACGCCAAAAGAAAAGGATGTAATAACTTTCCCTTCAGAAGGGTTAAATTTTATTATGCATTTAAGAATGCTGGAAAGATTTGAATTTGGAGTGATAATTTTATTTCTGGGCACTGTTGGATCTCTGGCAAACCAATCGAATGCTCCCAGAGAGTGAAGAGACAAAGTGTTTTTGATGATTTTAGCGATGTTTATAAAACACGGCATAAGCCCAAAATTCAACATTATGAAACACGGGCCGTGAAAGTCTAAATGATAATATTGATGTTGTTATTGTTTTTTGTGAAAATCTTATACGAATACCAATTGTTGCACTTAATGAAAACTAAGCTTTTACCCAGAAAGATGCCGATTAAAAGTTTAGAACAGAGGAAGACCTCAAACATAACTCAAAGAAAACTTAAATTATTAAAACAAACCAAAAGTCAGAGAGAAAATCTCTACAAGTAGGAAGCTTGCTGAGCTAGCTATACTTGCCTCAATGGCTTGCTAGAATTGGCTATGAAAACCAAAAGAAACTTTGAAAATGTTGTAACTTGAAGTTTTAGTTTAAATGCAACAAGTAGTAAAGACTTGATTGTTTTAGGAATTATCCGTTTTCGTAAAGAGAGCTTAAGCTTAGAGGAAGAATCAGGGAAGAGAAGGTCCTGCCTAATCGTGATTCTAGCGAGAAAGATAAAGCAAAAAGGAAAACAATTGATTTATTTAACAAACTATAAATTTTTGAACTGATTAACAATACTTAGGTTGTGATTTAATTTGAATTAAGAGTAATAATTTGTTATAAAATGCCAAGGTCTCAGACCTAATAATAAGTGGTTTACAATTTATAAACAATATTAAATGGAGTACAAGTTTCGAACCTGATAAAGCACTAAAATCTTACAAAGATTTTAAAAAGTGTGCTTACGATTAAGAAATTTGAAGTTTGTAACGATAATTGTAAAGCAATTTTAACTTTGAAAGTTTAATTAGGTACGATCTAACCACCATTAGAATGCCTTTGTGGCAATCGAAAGTGCTATGAACAAATATATTGGATTCCTGATTGTAACAGAAAAAGAAGAACAAATTCCAAGCGGAAATCACCGCTATTTTAAACAGAAATTACTAGAGGTAATATACAAAAAATGCACAGGTCGTATTAACGAAGCCGGAATTACACAATTAGCAAACTCCTTTGTAATTAGAAAAAGTACAATTCCCTAATTTTAGAAGGGAAATACAATAATTATTAAAATGTGGACTAGCCACAGTTTAAGCTGAATTACTATATGAGAAATGGAACAAATTTGGGAGGGCGCTTGATTTCAAGCGAGGCACCTTTGTAATTTAGCTGGATGTAGATCTTAAACTAAATTGGGTTAGTAAAAGGTATTTGGGAAAAGGGAAATAGGAACTTTAGGATAAAGTCCTGGCCAGATTTATTTTCTCTCAACCGAACGCGGCGCGGAAGATATTTATCACACGCAAATTCGAAGCACTGATAGTTTTTGATAAGTTGAAAAACTTTGCTATCGTAGTGTATGTAGGTTCATAGAACAAGAGAAAGTTATTGCAGTTATGTAGAACACTTAGTTTAATTTGAGCTTGAACAAGTTTATTTCGTTGGAAAGTTTATGGGTTGCGGTTGAATGATGAGGTAAAATTCCCACGGTGGGAAGCAAATTAAGTTTTGAACAGCAGTTAATGTAACATGAATTCCTCAGTGAGGAAAAGTATTCCCTTATTTGGAGTGGAAAATACTAGATTGCTTTACTGGTAGAAAGATTGGTTCATGTGGAAAGTTCCAGAGCCATGATGACAGTTAAATAGGGCAAGAGAGTTCCCACGGTGGAAAAAGCTAAGTTTATAGACAGTGGTTAATTTAACATGAATCCATCTGTGTGGGAATGAATTCCCATTTAATTTGTGCAAGAAGTACTGAATTTCATGTTTTAAAGCCAGCTTAGATAGCTAAAGCATGACAAGAAAAATCCCTCGAAGACGGTTATTGCACAATAGTTAGCAATTCCACACACTGTCTATAAAATTGTATTAAAAGCATTTAGCCCTTTTAAAACCCATTAAAATATGTTTAAAAACATATGAAGTTTTGTACTTAGCTTTTTCGTGTAGAGCAGGCGATGGGTCCTTGTGACCGTTGACATAAAATACAGACATGGCGTCTGGTTTAAAAATACCTCTTAAGGACAGGAGACTGGCCCTGAGAGGGCTCTGCACTGTATACTCGACGGCCGAACTAGGAGAAGTGAGAGTGATACCTTACACGACAGAGGTAGGTAGGCACGGGGAAAGGAGAGGGGAACAAGAGAGTTTATAACAGACTATACAACATAAGAAAAATGAAATTCTTATACAGGAAATATAATTCTTCTTGGAGCGGTGTCTTCAAGGAGATGTTAGCTGGCGACAAGGACGACGCCTCGTGGATTGGTAAGGAAGTCCTCTTGAGCTCAGAGAAATTGAAGAACTTCGACAGTTAGCTGCTAGATGCCGCTAGGTTCTCCATGGAAGTTACAAATCTAGAACAGACTCAAAGACCAAATAAACCTGTGCACAAGGAGAAAATGAAAAAGATCACTGTTGGTGTCTGCGAAGAAAGAAATTAAATTAAATAAACTAAACAAAGAGCAGCAAAAGCTAACTCTGACTGACCGTGTATTCCAAAGAATACACCAGGGGGTATGGATATCTTTAAAATATAGTTGCAATATGGTGAGTTTTGTGTGTGTCTGAGCTCAGTTTTCTTAGTATTGTAGCCGTTTTCTATATTTATTTATAGTGGATAAAAAATAAGACACTAAAAAATATTAAATAGTTTTAATAAATCCCTTTAAAATAGAAGTACGATGATATTCAATACACTCATATAGAATGAATGACAAAGAGTGGGTATTTATGTTCATTTGACACAATTATAAATTATGAAATAAAGTTCATGATAATTTAGTTTAGTGTGACGACTGGAATAGCTTAGGATTGAACGTTGTTGTACCAATCATTAATACGGATTTTGAGTGTTCATCAGTGAGTCAATGACCTTGGGTAATTAACAGTTTTAATTAACTTTTAATTGGACAACATGTATTTTTTAAGTTCTATCTGAAAATAATTTACATGCCATCTTATCTGCATGAGTCATGCACGCAGTTGAATCATGTCTGGTGAGCGGTGAATCCCCAGCTATTTCAGCACTTCCGGGGGAGAGAGAGAGAGATATGAAAAGAAAGGAGAGGATATTTTATGTTGCATTATAATAATTATTAGGAGTAGTAGTATTATCATAGTCGATTTAGTGGTGCTCAGGTACTTGGTATGGCATGAGGATGGTGCTTACGGTCTCAAAATAGTTGAGATCGTCTGGTTTAGAACACGTGAAGAACAGATAGCGTAGAAACAAGGTTAGGATATCGGGAGGGAACAGGAAGACAGATTTAAATTGGTGGAGCTTAGGGTGTGATCAACGGGAGGGTGTTTAAATTCACTTGGTTGTTTGAAACTAATGAAAGATCTGGGCAGATCTTCGGCACATCCAGGGGACCCAACCTGCGACTCTTGTTGTTAACATGGAGGACACTGACCTCGACGTCACTGTGGATGTTGTGCGTGGACATACAGTGTTCACCAAAGTAGAGTCCAAACATAATAGTCGCCAGTTTCTCTCGGGTTCTTCAACCCGTTTCTTAAAACTGCACCCCGTTTGTCCTATGTATCCTGATTAACAAATAGTGCTACGTAGCTTGTATGCCCCACAGTTAGACGTTTTTACGATTCTGTCTCTGTTATATTCATTGAAAAATCCTTTTGGCAATAAAATGCAGTTATAAAATAATTTTGCTTCATCATTATTATAAATTTTTAACTTGATGTTCCTAAAGAAATGATTTTGCACCATGTCAATTTTATATCTACTTATCTCTCTCTTGTGTGAGATATAAGTCTGCCAGCGAATATCTTCTGTTTCCTCTTTAACAAATTTTCAATAAGGCCAGTGCTATATCCGTTGTTTATGGCAATTTGTTTGATGGCTAAAAATGTACTGGTCTATAAGTGGGCGATTGAAAATAAAATGAAAATAAACACAGGAAAATGTAGTCTCTTAAAAATAGGGAAAGTGCGAAGGCAGGATTTTCAATATAACATTGGCTCGGAAATACTTGTAGAAGAAGATTCTTGCAAATATTTGGGCGTTCACGTAAGGAATGATATGAAATGGAGTAGTCATGTAGGATGTGTAGTTTCAAAGGCTTACAAATCCCTGCACTTTGTAATGAGGGTATTAAAAGTAAGTAGTACCTCTGCTAAAGAATTAGGCTATTTGTCACTTGTAAGACCTATTCTGGAATATGCCTCGGCGGTTTGGGATCCATATCAAGTAGGGCTCATCAATGAGTTGGAAATGGTACAAAGAAAGGCCGCTAGATTTGTGCTCAGTGACTTTAATCCCAGGAGCAGTGTGAGCCGTATGTTACAGAAACTTGGGTGGGAATCACTGGAGGCTAGGAGGATGAAATCTAGACTCTGCGCTATGTACAACACGTATACAAATCAACCAGCATGGGGTGAGCTTAGCAAATGATTGGGAAAGCCCACTTACATGGGTAGGAGCGATCATCCTTTCAAAGTTAAGGGCCGACCACAGCGAACAAATTATGGTAAATATTCTTTTGTAAACCGTGCCATTGATAACTGGAACTCTCTACCTGCCGCAGTCTTAGAGCGTTTTCCCAAACATATAGGTGTGTTTAAGAAAAGACTGACTATTTGTGTAAATACTCCAGTTTAATTGTTGTATAATTGTTATTGAATTGTTATGTATAATTATTTATTTGTTATGTATATCCAATTTGCCACCGGGGGACACACCCCCCATTGAAAATAAATGAATGAATGAATGAATGAATGAATGAAAATCAACTCTGGAAAGAGATACTCATGCAAGGCGATGTAACATTTTGTGAAATGCGTAGGTTGTTGTGAAGAGGCGTGTATAATGTTATCAGTAAACATGGACTTTCGAAATGTGTTGAAAATATGGACTTCATTGCAGATACTTGTATTCAGATCTATAACGTTGGTTATCCATTTATGTTTACATAGAAAATTAGATAGAGTTGTTGATGGAGTTAGATGTATCAAAAATGCATTTAACTAAGTCAAGACCTTCAAACAAACAAATGGCATCATCATCAACATAGAGATATCAATATTTGATATACTGTCCAGCCGCTAATCGTTAGTAACCTACAGTCCTACGAGGTTGAGGAGGAAAAGAATGACCATGATAAGGTTCTTAGCTACTGGGGAGAGAAGTTTTGATTTGCTGTTATGGGAGTGCTGAAAGAAGACGTGATGTGCAAAGTCCCGGGAGGAGACTTTAAAATCCCCTGCAGCCTGACAGTTCCCGCTCCTACCTTTGATTCACATTCAATGAAGCGTTCATAAAAGACATGAAATGCGTAATTTATTGATCTCCTGTTACGGAGCCCGGCATTGTGTTGAGAGAGTCTTGGCCCCGCCTACCCCCACTTGACGGCGCGACGCTGTGCCTTCACGTGCATGTCGTACAACTGTTCTATGCGATGGAAGATTATCATACAATACACTGCGAAAGTTAGAAATTAAGAAAACAACGAGGTAAATCCACAGTTAGAATATTCATCGTAGGACCTTCGAGAGTGAATTTATTAAGTTTTCAATAGGAATAATAACTAGGGGACCTGTGCGAGCAATCTCGCATGTGCATAAACCACCCGTCCAGCTTTAATGTTATGCGGGCTTCTTGTTCATTTGTTTAAATACACTTTTTAAACAATATGTCAATGTTTAAAATCAGAATGTAATTCGTCACTGTTGCGGGTAATTCTCGTTCTTTTGCATGCACAATCGATTACTTAGAGCGCTCCATGTGTAGGGTAAAGTTAAGTAACTCCGTGATACTAAGCTTTTTTTGTTACTATTTATGAAATTTTAGATTTCAGTTATTTCGATTCATTTCATGTTAAAGAGGAATACGCTACGGAATATTTCTGGCATGTATCTTACAAATATCCGTAAGTTATTTCAAGGTATTAACTAACAAAATCCGGTAGTAGGATAGTGGAAGTAGGTAACGCCGTGATATTCAAGTTACTCCGTGATAGTATGGTGTTCACCATTCAGTGTACTTTTTAATCGTGAAAACTAATGTTTAATGTAATAAAAGTGGTCAAATCGTACGTAGACTATAAGTTTCTATTACCCAATATTGCCCATATTGAAACATTTCACTACACAGTTTTTTTTTAGAAAAAAAATCATTCTATTAAAAATATTCCATTAAACATATTTTAAGTCTTCTTAGTCACTATCAGATTCCTCACACCTATTACACATAAAGTAGACATTATAGGTACCAGGCATTACAAACCTGATAATCAATCCATTCGGCTCCATTCTTCCTCTTGGTGTCATCTGCCAGGGAAGTCACCACACGCACCACAACCATCATCGTCATTGTTCTGGGACCTGGAATTATGCCAAGAGCGATCTATTGTGTCTATCTTGACACACTATCTTCACTTCAAATTCAGGTGACACAACGAATGGCTTTCCAATTTTTGCAAGGGTTGCACTTCCTGGATAGGCTGAATATTTTGTGCAATAATCCTTTAGTGTACTCCACGGGTTCTAAAACGTCTATTGGCCTTTATACTGATCATCCTTCTTCCTTCTTCGACCTCAGTGCTTCCTTAAGTGTTTCAGCTGTGTATGAGAGAGCCTCTTTATTCCGTTTTGGCGCCATTTAAGCGTCCAACCTAAGAAAAACGTACTTATTGTTAAGCTCACACACCTTGCATGCGTAACACTACATGCATGTAAGTTTGGTTTGCGAATGGTCTGCATCTTACCTCTGACTGGTCTTAAAATAAAACTTATACAATAAAACAGCTGTTTATAAGAAATTAAAATCTTCACCGCAGATTTCACTGGATGTGGATCACTTGTTGAAATGTCAACTCTTTTAATATATGTTTTAAACCTCATTGAGTTGGTCAAAGATAGACCGCAAGGGCTTCCTGGATTCCTGGTTTCTACTGCCATCTGTTGGTAAAAACTTAGAACTCTCGGAATTGAACCTACATAGTGATAGAGGAAATACGCTTTGTCACGGTGTTACTTGATATCACGGAGTAACTTGACTCTACCTATATACCACCCTCTCGGCTTTTCTGTTATGCGGACTGAACGCGACACACTTCTGCCAGGGGTACCTTCAGGTTTACAGTATTTGTTTAAACGCACTTTTTAAACAAATAAATATATTTCTCTTGACTATTCAAGAAATGCAAGTTTTTTTCCTGAACTATTGAGACGATTTGGAAGATTTTGGCACAAACTGCATCTTCTAACTCCTTCTGGTTTACACCCGCACCCCATATGGTACTAATGCAGTGTAAGCATATCTCGCAAACGATACTGAACACTAGTATTTTTCCCTCGTATTAGTCTGTAGTCACACTGCCTGCTGCAAGAGACCGTTAAGAGGACAAGGTGTATGTAGGCCACTATGTATGGTGCACCCTCAAGAGCTCAAGGCTGGTGAGCTCAGCAGTTGGTGACTTTGAGGGATCCCTCTCTCCAGTGACTTTTAGAGTGGAGCCTTTCATATCTCTATTTCTTTCCAGGTTCAACAACTCGCAATCTTAGAGGGTTGAAGGCATATCTTCTTTCCTCTCCTTTATTTTCTTTATTCTTCTCTTGGTATTTTTCCCCAATTTTCCTAGTTTGTAAGTCATGAAGTTTAAGTGCTTTTCAGTCGGTCTGCACGATTGTACCCAAATGTTAATGGGTGTTGCTCCCTTAAACTGAAAAGGAAATACATGAGATTATTATTACACTTTAATGACCAGTTTCGATCGTCAAGCGATCATCATCAGATCCTTTACACTCGGGAATATCTATCGACCCTGTCTTTAAAAAGGTTTCTTTTCTTTTACTATTCCCAGCCACGTACTGCTATCAACATTGTAACCAAGACAACGTGGGAATCATTCTCTCCCTGAATATATCGATGTGTTTAGTTTCGTGAATAACTGGATTCATAATAAATATTCTTTGAACATGCTTCAGTCAGCCGACTTAGCGCACGTGTTATATTTTTAAGTCATGTTTGTTTATGTTTCTAGTCGGAGCTAATTAAGATAATAGAACGAAGGGGAAATAAATAAGGTTTTAACAAAATATACTATTTAGAATGTATAGGATATGAACATTATATTAATATTTCCAAATTTTTAAAAAAGCCTCTCAATGAAACAGTGTATTAATTACAGTATTTAGTATATAATACGTTTAAAGTTCGATACCTGCTACATATATATATTAACATGTTATCTTAAAATACAGAGGAAGGAGATATTTAAACAAAATGTAATTTCATTAATTTTGGCCATTTTTTAAATGCCCACTCATGATAGCTTGGCATAAAAAGGGTTATTCCGTGATCATTTGACGATCGAAACTGGTCATCCAAGTGTAATAATTAATCTCATGTAATTTCTTTCAGGTTTAGGGAACAATACCTACTACAATTCTGGTACAATCATGTTGACTGACTGTAAAACATTTAAATTTTATTTACTTAGACAACACTAAAAAATGGCTTCCAAAACGTTAATGTTTGTAAATTAGCTATCAGTAGTTTCTAAAGTAGAAGTAGAAATAATTTCCATCGTGCACATCATAGAGGCAGATGACCCCTCGCTGTTCCGCCAATTAAAACAGTCATCACTAACACCAGTCCAATACGAAGCTTGATGATCAAGTCACGCCCCAACTGGATTTTCCTAATTTCCTAAAAATAAGGCCTGGCCTGCTCAATCTTAAATCGTATTTCCCTAGAGGAATCTCGTTTTTCATTTGCTTGAGACGCCCTCGATAGTAAGTGATATGACCTCATGGCGTAATGACTAGCATCTTTGACTGTCACCGTAGAGGTCCGGCTTCGATTCCCGGCTTTCCCCAAGAAGTTTAAGTTTTGTCTCAGGGCTGGAACGAAGCACACTTACCCTCGTGAGGCAGAATAAATAAGAGGTGTGTTCCATCCCCACCTCAGCCAGCCTAGAAATGGCTTGTTGACTCCAGTCAAATTCCGGGACGGTCACCTCCTACCCAAATTCTAACCTCAATTACAAATATTAATAATAATGTAATTAATTAAGTTTACGTCCCTAACTACTGCAGCTTTTAAAGATACCGGGTGCCGGAATTTTGTCCCGAAGGGGATCTTTAACGTGCCAGTAAATATACTGACACGGCTCCCTTGCATTTTCGCACCCTCAAATGCCAGCTGCTGCACCAGGATTCGATTCTGCAACCTTGAGAACAACAGACGAGAACGCTACCGTTGAGCAACGCAGCAAGGATTACAAATACACACACTAGCTCAGTCATTACAATGACACGGGTTATCATACAGATTTAGACAGGGCTGCATGACCACGATGTCGCAAAACCTCTAGATAAATCAACAACAACTATTTATAAGATGTTAATCTCGCGGTTCTGTTCTTGGTGATGTGAAGTTTCCTTCGAACAACCCGCCATTTCATTTCCACTTTTTGCACTGTTTCTCTTATTCTTTTACGACGTAACTATGTGTGATCTATTTATTCACACAATGGGGATCATTGTGAAGAATTTTAAGATTAAAAGAGACTACAACATGTTACATTTTACCTGAAGGCATTTTTTATATACATGCTGAGCTTCTAGGCCCAAGATCGCAGATTCAAACCCGGACGTATTCGTCGGATTTTTAAGAGCGTTAAAATACTTCAGTATGCCTTCCTTAGGAGGGGAAGTAAAGTCGGTGGTCCCATGTCATAGTTTTATGGCATGTAAAAGAACCTTCCAATAATTATACTAGTGTGAAGCTGAATTTGCAGGTTAGATTTCGTTGAAACGCTCTATCAAAGTTCCAGACATCTGGTAGTGAACGTTGGAACTACTTGAAATCGAACGGAACTTGTAGCTCACCCCATGGGTGTTCACATTGAAGCAGCTACAGCCTCTGGCGAGCCGAACATGTTCTCGGACACTCCCGGCACTAAAAGCCATACGCTAAATAAATAATAAACTATTATTATTATTAATTGTTCTGATAACTTCCTTTCTTGTGGTGACTGTAGTTTTGCATGCAACTTTAGTTATTATGGACAGGGATGGGAAAGGTGGCCCGGAATTTGAAGTAATGTATTATCTCGGAATTTTCCTGGAGAGAGTGTGTGAAAATCACACTCGGGATAACCACTGCCAGCGCAGGGATTCACAAACCTCCGATCTCCAGACATGCTGCAGCTCCCCGACAAGGCCGTGGTGAGCGATTTATGCGCACGGCTACGCCGCGGGGTTTTACAAATTTCGTAGGAGACTTTACCAAAACGAGAGGCTCGAATAAGCATGCTTATTCTGGTAAATCTAAGGATGATTATCTGCGAATACGTATTCTTTCTTGACAAAATTAAGTCATTAAAGAAGGCGTGGCACTGGAAGGCAAAGAAAATGAATATTTCATTTATCTACGAGTTGTGAGCATCAAATCGCATTCAAAGCAAATAACCTGGCTGACTTCTAGCTTATGTTGCTAATGTAATCTACCGGATCTCGGGAACAGAGCTTGGCAGACTTTAATCTATTCCCAACTACTGACCTCTGTAAGCCACTGCACCAGGTAGGAAATAAATCAATAATGTAGGTGCTCACTTTAGACGGTGAAATACGTGTAAAAAATGTATAAAAATACAGAACAGAAGTTTGAGAAACTCGTAAAAGAACTGTAAGTTCACCATTCACACTGAATTCCTATATCATATGTACAATACATTAATTATGTATAGAACTCTAGCCATTTTATTTAGTTGTCAAAATACAAAGATCTTGCTATGATGGGGCATGGGGTTCCACGACTGAAAAGATTAGGGAATCGCTGGTTTACATTAATGTACAGAAATATCACTCTGTTTCCGGTACTTGATTCTATTTGCGATGTCTTCGCGCACAGTAATAGTATTAGCTCTACATTCAATTTTATAAATAAATTTAGTAGAAATTCGATCCAATGTCGGAAATCGCGTAAATTGACAAACTTTTGCGCAAACTCACATTATATTAACCATTTATAGTATTCGAACCAATACGTCAATTATTTTCAATTCATGCCCGTTCCGAAATCCACGTCTTTTGTAATAAAACAGGGCTTGCAGACTTTAATCCATTCCCAATTCAACACAAATTTAGGGAATATTACCATCATAAAATACTATACAACAATGCCGCTACGTTTCACTGCTGTCTAAGGAAGGTCTTTATTCTCGAGTGATCGATATCAGAGACTCTCGCTAATTATTTCGCTTAAGAATGTGAACGTGTCAGCCTGCAGCCGGAATTCTTTTGACACTGTTTATCTCTCGTTCAAACATAATTAAATGTGTTGTGACAGTTTCTAATTATCCAAGTCATGCTTTCTCTTACAGCCATTGAAGTTGAATGTAATGAATCAGCTCGCCTCTTTCTTGTCTCACTTGTTTATCCATTAAAATGTCTTCTCGCTGACTGAAAAGAGACCTTATTAAACGATATAACACCATATTGTTTAGAGAAGAGTTACAGCGAGTACTTTGCCTTCTTTGTAGAGTAACTAATTACTTAGGGTCCTCGTCACTATGGATGGACTTTTCTCTCTCATTATTTATTATTAATATTATTCTTTCTTTTTTTCTTTCTTCGTCTCGGCCTGCTGTGTACTACGTTACTTCAACCGTTTGGACCCTAGAGCTTTAACTCTTCCCCAATATTCTCGCATTCGCGTTCTGTGAGCCTCCTTTCTTTCATCAGTCCACTTCTTGCCGGTTTTCAATTTTGGCTTTTCTTGGAAGTTTTTGTATGCTCGAAGTCTTCTCTGGAGAATAATCCTCCCTATATTATTCTGCTAAAGTCCAATTCCGGTTTTGTACCGAAAATAAGGTCCTGTTAACACCAACCTACACATATGGGGTACCTACAGGTTCCGCATAACCCCATGTGTGCCCGGAACGCACTCACTTCCTCTTTAAATGCCTCACAATTAAATAAATACCTTAAAAAATGTACATTTCCAATGGGAGCACCGTAACCTGCCGAGCCTGCCGCTAAAGCGCAGGGCAGTGTAGCGGCGGCAGCCATCTGGCGGGAGCGCGGCGTACTGCTAGGTGAGCCTGCCGCTAGAGCGCAGGGCAGTGCGGCGGCGGCAGCCATCTGGCGGGAGCGCGGCGTACTAGCTGAGGAGTCTCTCAGCAGATGGCTCCGGTGTGGTCTCGCCAAACTTTCTCTAGGGTTCAACCCTTTGCAAATGTAAAAATTGCTGTAGAAGAAACTTCCAAGCAAACAATAACCGATGAATTCGATGTAACATCCAATATTGTCTACAAAGAGGAGCTGTGACAAGTACAAAACACTGTTGTACATAATTCTTTGTGTTCTTCTCATGTACGTATGCCGTTGAACAACAATAAATACATTTCTTCAATATTTAAAACTTCGTTCTCCCACATTCTTCCATACTACCCCATAAACCTAGATTCACGTTGCGAAAGCTCGCACCGGCCCACTAGTTATTAGTATTATTATTATTATTATTATTATTATTATTATTATTATTAAATCTATTTCTGCCTACTACGGACCACGTAAATAACTCCTCATGACTTCATTTTTTTTTTAGTGCCAATATTTCTTTACTCTCTTGCCTGCAGTTTCTTTCTATTCATCTGCCCGATGTCTTATCTTCTTGGTCGCTGTTTCTGGCTTTTTGAACCCGTCAGATGTGTGGATCTTGTGTCTGAATGTGGCTCTGTCCTGGATGTCTTGTTCTGTGGTGTTCATTTCTTGCAGACCATTCTTGGTGGTAACAAAGCATTTCTCATATAAGCTGCCTTTTTTGTTGGATTTGTTATTTATTATTATTATTATTATTATTATTATTATTATTATTATCTACACCCATAACACAAGTGGGTTCAGACCCCACCGGCAACCAATCTTTAATGACTTTCCGTGGTTTCCCAATTTCAACTCCAGGCAAATGCGGAGACGGTACCTTGCAATGGGTCACGGCCTCTTTCCCCAACTTCTTGATCAGTTCCATTCATCCCCATTCATCGGGAAGGCCATCCGGTCGTAAAATCATCCGCCATGTAGAAATGCATCGCATCTCATGCCCGATCCCGTTGAAATGGAAATAATAATAATTGGAAGGCATCGTCATAAACATCGTCATCTTTATGTTGTTGTTGTTGTTGTTGTTGTTGTTGTTGTTGTTGTTGTTGTTGTTGTTGTTGTTGTTGTTGTTGTTGTTGTTGTTGTTGTTGTTGTTGTTGTTGTTGTTGTTGTTGTTGTTGTTGTTGTTGTTAATTCTTTGGAAATCTACATTGAGACTTAGGTATGAAAATGAAAATCCACAGCCTGCTTCCAATCTCCAACCGGGTCAGGAATAGAATGAATGAAGCCCCCATCTAGCGGCGAGGATTCGATCTGTGCCAGCTGCCGAGGCCTAACGCACTCCTCTGGGGCAATGATTAAATGAATGACAGATGAAATGAAATGATAGTGGTGAGTGTTGCTGTTAATGGCGTGTACTCAAAAGCACTCTATTACCCATGCATGCAAACTGGCCATCTTGTTATTGTTGATGATGATGATTTTTGCTTTAAGGAGCCTATCATCTAGGTTATCGGTCCCTAATGATCTAGATCATTGTTTCCCAACCTGTGGTTCTTGAACCTCCAGGGAGTTCGCACAGTATTTCAAGGGGTTCGCCAAACACTTTTCCATAATGGCGGGTTTCGATGTTGGGCCTATTACTGTTTCCTTAATTTCTGCGGCATTGTCTTACTATTATTATTATTATTATTATTATTATTATTATTATTATTATGAAGTGAGACACCGGAGGAAGCAGACGTGTACCGGAGTGCTCCGCAAAAAAGTTAAGTATAGCAAGGAAATGGTTTGCGACCGGGTGTCAAGAAGGACTCCCAAGTGATGGTGACTATGTATTCTGCACGGGATGCAAAAGGAAATATCACTATGAATGTACAACCGTAACTGTACGTACATGGAAGGGTATGGCCAAACAAGCAAAGGAATCATGGCGGTGTCCACAATGCCGTAGTTTCAAGAAGACGACGCCAGCACCTGCTGTCGCAAGCAGTGGAACAATGACCCAACCAGCTGTTAATACTGATGACACAGAGACTCCACCTTCAACACCGGACACGGAGACAATACACGCATCGGATATCAAAGGTATGTTCTTAGAATTAAAGAAACAGATTAGTGAACTGAAAAACCAAGTGAGTGAAAGTGTAAAAAGTGCCGACTTTATTGCGCAGAAATATGATGAGTTGATTAAGGAAACTAAGTCAAATGCAACTCTTCTGAAATCACTTACAGCAGAAATAAAAACCCTAAAAGACGAAAAGAATCTACAAGACAAAATAATATCAGATCTAAACGAGAAAGTGCACACAATGGAACAGAACAATGTGGCTCTGTCCTGGATGTCTTGTTCTGTGGTGTTCATTTCTTGCAGACCATTCTTGGTGGTAACAAAGCATTTCTCATATAAGCTGCCTTTTTTGTTGGATTTGTTATTTATTATTATTATTATTATTATTATTATTATTATTATTATTATTATTATTATTATTATTATTATCTACACCCATAACACAAAATAATGGAAAAATGCTTGGATAAGAGATTGAAGAATTTCCTAAATAAATATGATATTTTAAAGGGACACCTATACGGTTTTAGGAAGGGAAAAAGTACTGAACTACTCCTGGCTGAATTTGCCAATGTAATAAATAATGCCTTAAATAAGAACAATCACATAATGGTACTTTTTCTTGACTTTTCTAAAGCATTTGACACAATAAACCACAATAAACTACTTGCTAAATTACACGATATTGGAATAAGAGGCACGACTTGCAAACTATTTGAAAGCTATCTGAAATATGTGAAGTGCCACGCGCGAAAGATGAATGCCTGGATGAAATCGTCCACAAAATTGCTGAGACTCTAGAAGTAGATCTAAACATGTTTGATGTAGAGGAAGTTTACAGGCCCCCACTGCAAAGAAAGAACAAAATCCCCCCAATAGTGGTAAAATTCAACTCTATATCTAAAAAGAATGAATTTTTACAGAAAAGAAAAGGACAAAATTTCCTCACTCATGGGAACACTAAATCTAGGTTTTTCATTAACGAAAGTCTAACGTCATTTTACAGAGAGCTACTACGGAAAACTAAAAATCAGGCAAGAGAAAATAACTGGAAATTCATTTGGGTTAAAAACGGCAAAATTCTAGCGCGAAAAAACGACGAATCTGGTATATTGAGAATCTCCCGTGAGGACGACATTAACAAAATTAGGTAAGCCCCCCTGCCAAAAAGAAAGAATTATTACTGAATTATTATATTAATTGATATTATGAACAGTTGGGATTGCAATATAAATGCTTCTGGAATACAAAAGGAACTCACATTTCTCAATATACCCGATTTCATCGAAAATTGTAATAAGACTAGAAATAATGCTGAAATCAATATCCTTTCTCTAAATATTCAATCTATATCAAAAAACTGGGATTATTTAACCATAACCTTAGGCAAGAAAATTAATGATCTGGATATTATTTGCTTAACAGAAATTATCATACTTGAATCTAATAATTACCTATTTACTTTGGATAATTTTAATGTTGTATTTTGTAATAGAACAAATCGTAAAGGAGGAGGCATAGCCATATATGTAAAGAACAACATGGCTATTAGAACACACAATTCATACATTTCCAATACTCATGAATCAATGGTAATAGAAATACTTCACATGAACAAAAAGATTGGATTAACATGCATTTACAGACCACCTAGCACTAACATAAATGACTTTCTTGATGAACTGGAGACACATATAACACAACACACTAGTAAGTACAGCGAATACGCCATTTTAGGAGATATCAACATTGATACTTTATCTAATGACAGCAGTCTATCAGCTATCAAATATACAAATATTATGGCAACTCATGGTTTCCTACCACTTATCACTCAATGTACTCGTTATGATCCAAATTTAGACTCGAGAACATGTATTGATCACATATACTATCGTAGCAGACTAGATCAATATACTTCTGCAGTCATACAAGCAGACATCTCTGACCACTACATAACATATGCAGGTATTTGGCCAAAAAATGATAAGACACAATCACAAGGTAATGAATCGACAATACGCTAATGAACGATACTATATTTTTTTTTTTCCGTGTAGCCTCCTGAGAGGCCGAGTGCAGGTCTTTCTAGTTGACGCCCGTGGGCGACCTGCGCGTCGGGATGAGAGATGGAATGGATGAAGATGAATGAAACTGGGCAAGGATGTGGAAGGAAGCGGCCGTGGCCTGTCAGAAGGTACTGTCCCAGCATTTGCCTGGTGTTGAAAATGGGAAACCACGGAAAACCATTTCAAGGACAGCCGACGGTGGGGCTCGAACCCACGCGTCTACCGAGTCAGCAGAGAGCTTGGCCCCTTGACCTAACGCAGCGCTTTAGCCCGCGTAGCCACTACTGTCGGTGATACTATAATACACACAAGCCTTAACAACACAGACTGGACAGATTGCCTTGAATTAAAAAATCCTAATGACATATATAACAATATAACAACCAAATTTAAGGAAATCTACCAAAAAGCATCTTACATAACCACACGTAAACACAGAAAAAGCAAACAATGGTTCACTTATGACCTAAAAATACAATGTAAGGAAAGAGACAGACTTTACAAAACAATGCTCAGAAACAAGGATAATATTACAATAAAAAATGAATACAAAGCTTTCAGAAACAAATTAAATAAGCTAATAAACAAAACAAAACATCAATATTATAAAAATAAGATAAATAGTTCCAAAAACGATAATAAAGGAATGTGGAAAGTCATTAATGATATAACAGGTCGGAAAACACGAACTGTCAATGAAGTCATAAACAAACACTTAAGATTACATTATACTAACGAAGTGATAGTCAATAAATTCAACAATACCTTTAGTGAAGAAATAAACAGCCTAGCTCATAACTGTAGTATCAACATATGGCAATCAAATAGAAACACATTAATGAATTCCTTTACATTACTTGAAACTGATGAACATGAAATAGAAAACATAATTAAGGAATTAAAAACAGACAAATCGCCTGGGGCGGACAAAATACGCTTGAAAGACATAAAGGCAACATCCAAAAAAACTATACCAAACATAATACATCTCATAAACAAGATATTCGAATCAGGCATAATACCAAAATATATGAAATACACAATTATTAAACCAATATATAAGAATGGCGATCACTTAGACTTTGGCAACTACAGACCAATATGCATTTTATCAATCCTACACAAAATAATGGAAAAATGCTTGGATAAGAGATTGAAGAATTTCCTAAATAAATATGATATTTTAAAGGGACACCTATACGGTTTTAGGAAGGGAAAAAGTACTGAACTACTCCTACTCTTATCTTCTTGGTCGCTGTTTCTGGCTTTTGGAACCCGTCAGATGTGTGGATCTTGTGTCTGAATGTGGCTGAAAAACAGGGAAATGGCAGTTATGGTCAATAACACTATCAGTGCCGCAGTAGAAGGAACACGGGGTATCCCTCAAGGCAGTATTATTTCACCTACACTATATAACCTGTTCGTAAACGACATGAATGAAACCATTAAACACAGTAAAATATTTATCTATGCTGATGACACCACTATATATACCATACATAAAGACTCTAAAACAGCTTTTGATAGACTTCAAGAAGACTTCAATAACATCACAAGATGGTGTCATGACAATAATTTGTATATAAATACAACCAAATCTAAAATAATGCACATCAGAGTTGATCACTTCACACAAGAAAAATACAAACTAACGCACCACAGCTTATCATGCATACACCAAAACATCCTGGCAGGTTGCAAATGTAACACCTTCATAAATAGTACTTCGACACAAAAATACCTAGGAATTACCCTTGATGAACACTTTAAAATGAATACACACACAGTAAACATAATTTAAAAAACTAAGAGCAAACCTCTACACCTTCTACAATCTCCGATTTTATGTAGATAGGAAAACTTACAAAACAATTTATACTGCTCTGATTGAAAGCAAATTAAGATATGCTATAGCAGCTTGGGGAAATCAAAACACAACTTTAATTAATAATCTTCAAGATAGCCAAAACAGGTTCTTTAAATATTTCACTGATATCCCTTATTTTAATATTAAAGAGTTGTTCCAAATTACTGTACTGAATCTCTACTACCATGATCCAAGATTCAGGCATAAGGTCTCTCACAACATACAAACAAGAGCCATAACAAATACTAAATATGTAAAACCCTTATGTATAAATAGCTATGGTTTCGAGAGACTAGATTATATTATACCATCACTACTTAATGAACTACCACCTGGATTGACGAACATTAACATCAACAGCAAACAACTAGCTATAAGCCGCATTAAAAGATATTACTTAACCAAACATTAACTCATAACATAAATTTATTAATATAACTACTATAGTGTAACTTTTTGTGTCTTTAATTATTTACATTAATACTTTATCATTATCATAACAAAAAAATTGCATGCACTCTTGTATTGAAATATAATCTATATATATGTTGTAAATAATAATTAATATGTCTCACAGATAATCTGTACTGTCATCAGATTCGTGAGACATATCACAATAATGTAACATAAATAGTATTTAATAAATAAATTAAATTAAATTATTATTATTATTATTAGTAGTAGTAGTATTATTATAAAATTGAATTAACCCTGTAATGTCCCTGGTTACACATATGTAACATCGGGAATTATCACAATATTTCCCCCACTAAATTAATATTTACCGCGAATCCCTGATTTACAGTTATGTAACAAGGTTAGGAACGCATTTTATTTCGCTACAATGGAAATGTAGTCTGCCTGCTTCTTTGTGTTCTAACAATACTAACAACAGTACCGCGACCCCACTAAGGAGCAGTTACATGTACATTGTATATTTAACCCTAGAACACAATCCCTCGTAATTTTTACGACGTACCGGTATTCCTGGCAACACGGCTCTATCTGCTAGGCTTTTCTCGCCACGTTGCTGTCCTACTCAGTAGCTTCCTACAATACCACGAGCTTCGTCAGTGTGCGTGCATTGTTAGAGTGAGTCTGTTGATTTCGAATTGAAGACCCTTGCGTCGTAAAATTTACGACGATTTGTGACTACGTATGCTAAACTTAGCAAGGTAAGTTCTGTAACAAAGTTAAATTTCAGCACTATTCTCAATGAAATAAGTATTTGGAACCGCAGAACTTGTCATATACAGTACATACTGGTAAGAACTGTTTGTCACATCTGTCCTGCTCAGAATAGGCGAATGACGACAACATAATGCAGCGAATTTCACCGCTCATATTGCAAGGAACATAGAGCAAATCTGTCCACTAACTGCTGTAAATGAGACACCAGGGACTTGAAAACCTAGGAGTTAACACTCTGTAAAATAACTGACATGTTAATACGTGCTTCTTATATTATATTTTGTGTGCAATTACATTTTATTCATCATAAATAGTCGTAAATTTTACGAGGGTTTGTGTTTATGTACTACCAAATTAGGGTTTGTGAAAAGGCTGTAACCAACCAGCTGAAGGCGATTCCAGTATCCGAGTTCCAGCACTGCTGCGAGGAATGGAATAACCGCCTCCAGCACTGTGTGGCTTCCCAAGGCAGTTACTTTGAAGGTGATAGTGATGATTTGTAATGGTAGTAGAATTAAACCAGGTAAAATTCACTCTCATTACTTAATTTACACACCTCGTAAAATTCGAACATTCCAGTCTCTTTTAAAACCACTAACGAATATGGCCATTGGATTATTAGGCTATCATTCGTTTTCGAGTAAGATAGTCTTCTTAAACCCCCTACACACTACCAGACCAGACCACACCAGACCAGCAGACGGTAGGAAAAAGCAACTGACGGGCGTACAGTTCGAGAGTGTGTAGGCCTGTCTGCCGACCAATTCGGTCTGCGCAGACTGTCTGGCGATCTGGCTGGAAAACCTTCAGACCAGCAGACTGCCCTCCCCTATCTGGTCTTGTCTGCGTTGTATGTAGCAGACTGTCTGGCAGACTGGCGGACTCCGCCGTGATCTACAACAGTTTCAGTACCTATTCTAGTGTTGAACAGAGAGGCACTACGTCTTATTACAAGATTCTGTCGCCATTTCTCAATATTCCCAGCATAGAAACATCGCGAGTGCCGATGATAATGAAGTAGGCGATCATGAGGGAGATACTAGCATGCAAATGTATGGCTGGAACATACAGAGTAATTCGGTAAAACACTGTTCATCCATTCGTAGAAAAGTGCGGAAATCAGCTGATTCCAACTCCTACCTGTGCTTTTCTTTATACATCTTCTTCTCCAATACGCTTCTCTTCTTCCGTGTATCCTCATCACTGATCAATGCAACACACTATGATAGTCCTATTTTCTGTTGTTTTGAAAGATGCGGCGCCATCACAATACGTATTTAAATACTCAACAAAATAACAATAAACTTCTTACTTATTAAATACTGGGCGTACGACTCAATGCAATCGAGGTCTGGAGGTCTGGTATGTTGGTGTGTATGCAAAGCCGTCCTCCGACCTAGCAACTTGCCCGCCCACGTCTGTTGGTCTGGTCTGGTGTGGGTCTGATGATGTGTAGCAGGCTTAATGAGTTCTTAGATGACTGTACAGCCCAATCCTAGAAACAACTCTTCCACAGTAGATACACACGTTGTTCGGAGCAGACACCGGCGTGAGGGTTGATCCTCTTGTATACCTCACGCTCCTTCCTTGCATTGTACTTCTAAGTCTCACGTCTTCGCCGATGTTGTTCAAAAACCATTACATTAACCCGTTGAATGCTACGCCCGTCTATAGACGGCGCATGAGAACTTTTATCTATGTTCATAGTCCCCGTTCACTCTTAAATACCGAGTCAATCCCTGGCATGTTTTGCCATCTGTTAAGCATTATGTAGTATTACTTGAGTTTGGATTTTTTCTTCCTAAAGTAACTAACAGATCACTTTGTATAAGTCTCAAGTTTGTCCTCTAAACTTAGAGTTCATCTGTGATGTGAACAAGCATGGCAGAACAACAAGGAAGTTTTTTGTTTTCACCTGTTGTGAATTTGGATGAAAGAATATGAAATATTGTACACTAGAACGTCGTTTATCCGCATTAAGTGGGACCAGAATTGATCCGGATTATCGAAAATCCGGATAATCGGGAAAAACTAAAAAACAAATACATGTTATATAATTTATTAACATAAGTATAATGCCCTTTTTCAATTGTACAATAAATTTAAGAACTCTTTTCTTACATTTACGACTCTGTTTTATGCACTAAAATAATGTGTGAGTCTTTTCTGTTTTACATTTGTATAGCGTGTGCACGCAGTACGATCACGAAGGTGTTTTACTAACATCAGTTCTCAATTCCAGGCGAATGGCGGGACGGTACCTTTGATAGACCGTGGCCGAATTACTTCAAATTCCTGTCCTTAACTATCCTTGGCGGAAAGGACATACAAGAAGAGTCGATCCCGTAAAAGAAATACTGTACAGTAATAGTACATTATGCAACGAACCTATAATGGCAATAATTAAGACATGAGTATGTTTATAAAACGAGCGTATGCGAGTTTTATAATTTCCATACGAGTGTCTTAATTACCATTATAGGCGAGTTGCATACGACTGTTTATGTTCGACGATAATTATTATAACTATTTTATGTTCGAACATAAATATTCATAAATATCTGTCGAGATTTCACCAGTTTTATGTACTGAACAGAGCGCATGAGACGCAGAGAATGCCTTGTATTTGACCATGGCCTCCTCGATTACCCTACTATGACACAAGGCCACGCAGTGAAATTAAAATTAGAAGGCCGTGGAACTCGGTGCAGGTGCGATGCTATCGTTATCTAATTGGTCAAACAACTGTTTCTTGAGCTCTGATTGGTGGGAGAAACTGTTTCATAATGGAAAATAGTGTTATAATGAGCCTCATTATAGTACAGTCTTCCGACATATAACAGTCAGGGTTGAACATAATAGTGCATTATGCAACGAGCCTATAATGGCTATAATTAAGACACGAGTATTTTTATAAAACGAGCGTATGCGAGTTTTATAATTTCCATACGAGTGTCTTAATTACCATTATAGGCGAGTTGCATACGACTGTTTATGTTCGACGATAATTATAAATGTATTATATGTTTTAACATAAATATTCATAAATATCTGTTCAGTCACTAGAATGTTGTGATCGGGTGCTGCGGTGGGTAGTATATCTCTGTTTTCCAAGCTCTCTGGACAACCGACGCATGCGCTCTGAGTGCTTCAATGCCATATGTTCAGATTGTGCTCCAGTATTCAGTAAAACTGTCACCGAAGTCGTTTCAAAACCACGCGCTGTGTAGAAATTGGTTTTGGGGATATTAAGGTATTTGTTGTCTCATATTCACCAGTTTATTTACGCGAACATATGGACGGTGTACTTTCGGTAATTTATATAGACATGTTGGATTTTGAGCGCATGCGTGAAGGTATCCTTATCTAATTGGTCACACAACTGTTTCTTGAGCTCTGATAGGTGGGAGAAACTGTTTCATAATGAAAAATAGTGTTATAATGAGCCTCATTATGATACAGTTTTCTGACACATAATAGTTAGGGTCGAACATAAAGATATTTTTTTATTATTTTCTATCCGGATAGGCCGGACATCCGGATTAATGTGTGCGGGATAAACGAGGTTCTTGTGCACTAGTAAGGATCAATATCTATTAGTTGCCTATTGATTTTAGGCAAGAAGTTTATTTTAGGTATGAAGATGATGAAAGCGTGGGCACAATAATTTGGATTTTTGTCAAAATTAGAATTAATATAAACATAAGATTTTGAATTTGCATTTTGATTGATAAAGACCCAAAACCTACAGACATTACTGCTTCTACATTGGTTGGTTCCTCAGTCTAGGGGCTGCGACAACACGGTCATGTAGCCCTGTGTACTTTGGGTGTCTGATAACCCCGGTGTTAATTGTGATGACTGTATTAGTGTGTGTTATCTGTTTTTAATTCAAGTAAGGACTGCAGACATTCGATTTTCAAGTAGTTCCAACTTTGCTACCAAACGCCACCGTCAACGACCAACTAGTTCTGAACTTGGTTACTAGATGCCACCACAGTCGGCTCCTGGAGACGAACGTTGGAACCTAACAGCTTTAGTCAAATCTAACCTATAATTTAGCTTCACACAAGTGTAATTAGTGGAAGGTTTTTTATGCCATAAATCTATGACATGGGCTCGCCGGCATTACTTCCCCTCCAAAGGAAGGCATACTGAGGGATATTTAACGCTCTTGAAAAAATCCGACGACTTCGGCCTGGTTTGAACCCGCGACCTTGGGCATAGAAGCTCAGCATGCTACCAACTACGCCACCGAAGCCGCCTGAATGGACAAATTGAGCACTGAAGTTGCAAACAGCTAACTCAGCACTTGAAAGGTTAATGGTGAGCAGGTTCTACAATGCCTGAAACTAGGAGTTGTGAAAGATGGCAGATGATGGCATGGCGACCCCTCCTAGACCCAACCACCATCGCTCACTGTCATAACAAGATACCCCGCCCTTCCCAGGACGATAGAGTTATCTGGAGCAAACTCGGAGAACTGTCTTTAACGATCAGTGGCTGTCACCTTACCATGATACATACCGGTCGTTACCCCGTAAGCAGCTGTTTTCTCTTTGTGGTCACTAGAGTTCGGTATCGGTTTGATGAACAGTGTTGATTTTAGCGCCCTACACATCGTTAGTATTGCCAATAATGGCCTTAGAAGTGGTTTCATAAATTGTTGTAACGGGCTAAAGTTGCGCGCTTTCATTCTCGTTCACTGCAGCTGCTGTGAAAGCACTCGACTATGGCAAAAGTGCTCCACATTATATTGGGATCACAAACTTTTGCGCGGTAATGGAATAACACTGAAGTACCGTACCAGAATTGGATTTACACGACAGCTTTAATGACAAATGGAGACGTGAAGCTTTTGTTGTTGTTGTTGCTGTTTCATGTAGAAAGCTTTGAAGCAATTTTTCGCTGTTGCCTTATCATATCATATCATATACAGTATATTATTTCAGTAGTATAGATCCCTCCTGAGGCGCTTACAAGTGATCGATCGTGACAAATGAGCATTCAAATGAAAGAGAATAGACATTATCAGTGACTTATTGCACTATTATTTCATAAATATCTATAATTTCTTTAAAGAATTACCTTTAAAAATATGTACGAAGTGTGCGATTTGCAAACACCGTTGCTGTAGGAAAACGCTCCATAATTGCTGTCCACGGGCAGCTGTGACGCCTGTTTCATGTCATATTAACATTCTGAGGTCTTTCCTTTATCCTGAAATGTAAATAGTGTTCTATAATCATTTGGTTGAAATAACCTCTCTCCTTAAGTCTCTCATTATAAACCTATTGGGGAAAGTGTGGTTTATGAACATGCGAGATTTCTCGCACGGGTTTGCTAGTCAACAATGAATTGCTGAATAATTTTAACTGTTAGTTGTAGCTCTTCCATCGGTAAACACGAATTTGCTCAATGACTGAGCGAGGGCATGGTATAAAATTATAAATAAGTAAATAAACACCACTGAAAAAAATACATGTATTAGTTTTAGTCAATAGACTATTCAATAATGGGCAATTTAGAATTACGCGTTTCGACCGTCAAGCTCATCATCAGATCCTGATCACTAGGGTTGAGGTTTAAATGTACATACAAATATTGATCCTAAATTGCTCCATTACAGTATTTAATAGTCTAGTGATTATAACTAATAAATGTCTTTTTTTTTGTCAAGAGTGCTTGTATGTCTACCCCTTATTATTCCCGTTTTCCAACGGGTTCGGGGATGAGATGCGATGGGAGTCATTGTGGCGGATGGTTTTTTCGGCCGGATGCCCTTCCTGACGCCAATCTCATGAGAGGAGTTAATGAGAGATGAAATGAATGATGGTGAATGAAACTGGGCAAGGATGTGGAAGGAAGCGACCGTGGCCTGTCAGAAGGTACCTTCCCAGCATTTGCCTGGAGTTGAAAATGGGGAAACCATGGAAAACCATTTCAAAGACGGCCGACTGTGGGGCTTGAACCCACGCGTCTACCGAGTCAGCAGAGACCTAACACTGCGCTTTAGCGTGTGTAGCCACCACTGTATTTTTATACTATACCCCCGCCTTGTCATTGGGCAAATTCGTGTTGACCGACTGAAGAGTCACAACTAACAGTTTGTATAGGCAAAACTGAAAAGATGCCTTCAAAACTTAACATGATAAATTTGAGAATGTACCTGAAAAAATCTACATGTGATGAATTATTTACTCATATTAAAAGGGGGGGGGGGGTTACTAATATGACATGTTTTGTTCGTGAAGCTAATATTATCAGATAGAGGCCTATAAAATCAAACAAATACACAAGACAAAGAAGACATTTAATCCCTCGAAAATGAGGGTATCAGGAAAGAACTAGCCATAGGCGGGTAAATGAAAGACATGATTTTCTAGGCCTCGGATAGGCTGTCCTAATGGGTTGAAGGAGAACAAGAATAACCAAGGAAGGTGGACAGGAAATAGGCGAGAGAGAGAGCAACCCGGCACAAGCAACTGGAAAGAATGCTGGACTCAAATGGGGTTCCAACACATGCCCCTGGGGTGAGGAAGATGGGGGGATTGGTGTTTTGGAAACCCCTGCCTGCCCTGCCATTGGTTGTCCCTCTGTATACAGCGCTGAATACGGCAGCGAATGAATCAGCCCTTGTTCTGTTAAGTAGAATTCAGAGTGTTTACCTTTGTCCTCCACATGGGCTGTTAATGGCGTCTGATTAAAGAATCCAAGTGGAAACCATAAAATTAGCCATCTGCCATAAACAACATTTAAAATGACAAAAGGGACAGGGTATTGGCTATAAATACCAATTGGCTCTAAACTAATATGTCACTTCCATTAGTGTGGAGCGGGAGGGGTATTGGCGAGGGGATATGTCCGACCTTGTTGAGAGATTGTTTAGCATATATCGTATGACCAGGAGTGTACAGTGGTGGTTAGCAAAATGTGCCAGTTTTATTTTCAACCTCAGCCCATTTTAATTTTAATTTTTAATGTTGGCAAGCTTGAGGAATTCTAATTAAAATTTCAAGCCACGTTCATTATTTATGTTATTGTTGTTTCATTTGAGGGACTTGGGCATCGTGTTCATTTCGCCCCGTGTACTTGCGTGTGTGTGGAATTTAGACTGATAACCTGTGTTATTTTGATGGCTGTATTAGCGTGTGTCTTATGTTCATTATTTAGTGACATACTTTAAGTAGAGGAAGATTTGTGGTGATCAATAGGCCTACTACGGTGGACAATAGCGTTCTGTTGGCTGCTGAAAGGAACTCTAAAGACAAGCAAAGTAAGGGTAAATTCGATGAAAACCCTTCTTTCAATGGAGTTACCCGTACTGTTTCATCGAGCATTTGTCCGGCTTCGTGGTGAGCTGGATAGGCCGCTAGTCTTTGATCCAATGGGCCCTGGATTTGATCCTCGGCCTAGTCGTGGGATTTTAACTTCGGATTGATAATTCTTCCGGATTGAGACTGGGTGTTCGTGACGTATTCATCGTTCATTCCCCCTTCATAACAGCGCGCAGAATACCTTGAGGCGTCAGTTCAAATCAGGCCTCTCCGGTGGCCACATACCATTATTATTATTATTATTATTAGTAGTAGTAGTAGTAGTAGTAGTAGTATTCACAATGTCGATCGATCATTTCGTGTTCAGTAGAAAACTCCTGTGTCAATGATTTGTTCCTTTAATTTCCTCATTGTTAGTATCCATAACTTCGATCTTATGTATTTTAGTATGTTTAATTCTTCTAAGGATGGTTTTATATTAAGCATAGTAGTGTATTAAACGTGTGAAAATGCATATTTAAGAACATCGTGCATTCTTAATGTGTAATTTTCTATTTCATTATGGTAAACTGAAAAGAAAAATCTGTCTGTTAGGTAGTCAGCCCGAAGGCTGGTTGGATCCTCAAAAAGTACCGCCGTTACGTTATGTGAGTAGATACCCACAAAAACCCAAGGCAGCGCTATTTTGAGGCGTTCTAGGCAAGAAGAGGAGTGAGGTAGTTTGCCATTGCTTTCCTCACTGAGTCAGAACAGTATTCCTAACCCTATGAGTAGAACCTATCACAGCATTCACAGGCACTGACTGTGCCCCGAATGCCATTACTAAACACCACCCATACCTCAGTTGCTTCCATATAATCACAGCCATGAGTGAGACTGAGACATCGGTGAAAAGCCACCTTTTACTCTAGCCTGTGCCAACTGACAAATGCAAATGTACTTTATTCATCAAGAGATGGCAAACAGGCCGTAAAAATAATTCTTACATAATTAAACTGCAGAATGTAATTCCATGAATAGCTGGAGTAACGGTGTTATGAGAAGAACGATTTGAATGTTTGGATCCTGTAAAATGCTCATGAAGCCATATCTTATGTTTCAGATGGTTCCTCGGAGGCCAAAACTCCTGACGATGAAGATGATGGTGTGTACGAAGATGTCGGTCAACCTCTCGAGCAGTCCGTGGCAGAGGCGATCAATGAATGTTTCACAGTAGTGGACGTTGGTGCCGAGGAAGAACTCGAGGATATACTCGGAGACCAGGCCCCTCAGACAGCTCCACCGCGGCGCAACCCATCTCCTTACTACTACAGCGACCTCTTCCGTGACAGCGACAGTGAAATCAGTCGGCGTCCCTGCGTGAGTGGCAGCAGGTATCGTAAGTGCGTGAGTCTTGACGCGCCACCACCTCCATCAGAGGTGGTGCTGCTTCCCAAGCGCAACTCAGTGGCCGGAGATGGGAGCGACTCCCTCGTAGCAGTCGAGCGTACCACTCAGCATGCGGACGAGTGGGACGCCCTCCTCATGCCGCCGCACCGACAATTGAGGCCGTCCGTCTGCGCATGTGCAGGAGTGGCGCAGTGCGTCAGGGATGACGATGATATTGAAGATGACGAACCTCGAAGAAACCGTCACCTCCAATTACGCAACAGTAGAGATATACGCATCAACGGTCAACAACAGCCTCCCTTAGAAGAACCTCCGGTGGACTACGACGATCCAGAAGCCGAAGAAGAAGAACTTGACCTCTACTGTGACGATATGAGCGGACGCCAACGTCACGTTTATGAGACTGCTTTTGATTGTAAAGTGAGCCGCTCCGATGATGATCTGGACGATGTCGATCGTGTCACCAACCATCCAATCTTGCAGATGTTTGGCAGTAGCAAAGTGTCTTCCAGCAATGTAGGGAAGCCAATAAAACCAGGTTCATCAAAAGATCCTGGAAGTCTTGGCGTCTTCACACCGAAGGAAAGGAGAAAGATAACACTAGTTCGAGGAAAATTAGTAAAAGATAGACCTAAAGCGCTTCCAAGCAGAATTAGTAACGCAGATAACATTAGTAGTACTACGACGCTATCGCAAGACTTAGAAGGTTTGGAACTCGGGGATCCGGAAGTAATCAAGGCAGCTCCATCCCCTCCACTTCCTCTCCGGGGATACTCTACATCCCCTCCGTCAACCGCCCCACTACCTGCTAAATTCCACGGCAACAAGGACCTGCACAATATGAATAGTATTCGCAGCGCCCCCAATCTTCCCGCAGGTAGCCCCGCCCATGCCCGTCTAAAGGACATGCGGCTTCCCGTCAAGTCCCTGAGAGCTAGAGAATCGTGCAGTAAGGGCAGTATCATGGAATTTAAAGGACGACCGATGAGTTTAAACCAAGAAGAGGAAAACGTTCAAGAGTTCAAAGGAAGGCCACAGAGTATGTTCCATGAAGGTGCCCATATTCTAGAGTTCAAAGACAGGCCGAGGGTGGGAGAACCCCAGCATGGTCTTATTCTTGAATTTAAAGGAAGACCAAAAAGTGCTGTTGGAGAATTAGACTTCAGTGTGAGAGCTCGTGGACAGGAATCAGGGCCGATACTGGAATTTAAAGGAAGGCCTGGTGTAAGAAGATGTGGAGTGCGGCCAAAGTTCTCCAGTTCTGAAAGTATGGCTACAAGTAGTAGTGGAGGTAGCTTGGAATCCATTCGAAGTAGCACTAGTGAAGGTAACAGGAGTACGACAAGTTCTGAAAGTCACAGAAGTAGTTCCTTAAGTTCCCACAGCTCCGACTCAAATGGTAGTTGTGGGAGTAACGGGAGCACCACTGGTAATCTGCATCATCTCCACCACCTGCATCATTATTACCACCACCACCAGTGCTCTGCGGGAACTCCCCTTGGCGTCATCTCTGGTGGTCGCTTCTTTGCCCATCAGAGCAACAAACTCCATATCTTGTCACCCATCTCCGATAAATCGTCCCAAGAGCCGGCATCAGAGACATCGGATAATAATCGCAATAACAACTCCCAGAAGGCCTCTCCTGAAGATAATACGGAGCAGATTACCTCGCCAACTTCTACCACTACGAAGTTGCCTTTGGATCAGCCGTGGTCGGAGCAGCAGAGCACCAAGGTGAAACGACGCACTCCGCAGAACAAGAACCTTATCAACTTGACTCTGCAGCAGCAGTCGTCTGGTGAGACTGAGATCCAGGGTTCTGACAGCGGTATCTCCATAGAGTCGCGTGGTGGCTGCAAGGGCTACTGTGAAGGGGTAGACGCTATTCAGCCTCCACCACCTGACTTCTCAGACCTTCCTTTCGACATGCCCAAACTCCGCCGTCGACGTCTTCTCCAGCAAGACACGTGTACCTCCGGCAGTGCCACCTCTGTTGACCTGCATGAACTGCCTTTCGATATGCCCAAGTTGCGGCGACGTCTTCGAGGACAGCAGGAGACACAGACGAGCACTGAGTCTAGTGGGGTCTCGCAGGCGTCATCAAGTCAAAGTGTCCAGGACACCGACCGCCCAGCTCTGCTACCAGGTAAGACTTTCTTGTAATGGCTGCACTATTGGTGACTATCTGAGCTAAGTTTCACTCTCAATAAATAGAAAACAGAAAAGTAGAAATTCCCAATTAGCTCACTGGATGATACCACGCCAAAAGGCATGCCAGAGTAGCCGGATGATATAAGGCAAGATGCACGACTAAACTGAGTAACCGCGATCTCAGAGACACTCATTTGGTAATGACCATTCTGATTGTGATTTCT